>OU342521.1:6502500-9002500 GCA_910589475.2 Bembecia ichneumoniformis
AAAAATCATCATTTGGCCTTAATCTTCTCAAATGTAAATCTTTCAAATATAAGAGTTCATCTTTTTTGGTGCACAGTAAATAATCTATGTAATCCTTTATGTACATGTCCTTTTTGCAATGTGAAATTGTATCCCCACAGATAGTTATAGGAGCTACTACATCACCGTATTCATCACATAAATACTGATAATTAATTAAACTATTATCAACCCACTTTTTTGCAGAGTTCCAATTGTAACTAATATTTTTAATAACACAAGGTATGTTTCTCATTATATATTTTTTATAGAAAATATTATATTTTGTTTCCGAGAAAAGGATTGTGTCAATTAAATAAGTGTCGCACTGATTTGAACATTCATCAGAATCAATATCATCTATTTCAATAATACAAGACATCCTGTAGAAAATATTGTGATGAAAGTACGATACGATAAGGAAGGAAACATGTAAGCTCTCGCTAGAGAGTAGTATTAAGTATATTCTTTGCAATTCTTTGATAGCAAGGGAAAAAAAAAATCAGTGACTAACAACCATAGAACAACTCAAAGAGAATGTAATCACTAACAACAGTAACAAACAACTCATTGGAAAAAATCATGAAAAAATAAACTATATCTGACTTTGACAGTAACTTGATCTTTGGTGTTCAAATATGGGACCAATGATAAGTTTATTTACTCTCGAGTATGGGACGCAATGCGGTAAGGGCTTTAATTACCACATATATTCAGTGGATTCTTTTAAAATGCATTTAAAAAAAAAACAGACTTAGTGTAACTTGTTCTAATATTATGCTAGGATGTGTCCCATCCACCCATAGAGTAATAGTTCCAGCCTTTAATCCATCTTTGCTTTAATCCTTAACTGCGACACAGTATAATATAATATAATAGAGAGTACTAGCGTAACTGCGGCGCGGCGTCGGGCATAAACAAGTATATGAACTGACTGAAGTCTTTACTTGCACCATAGAAATATAACTAAAGCCGCATTTACATTTATGTGTCGTGTTGTGATGCTTTCTGTCGTGATGGCTACTACATGGAAGTAACATGTACTACGTACAACCGGAATGTGCAATGAGTACAAGTGTGTACACAAATATATACTTTATGGTCATGGCAGAAGATATATATTTAAAACGAAAGGGTAAACGAGCCGAAAGAGAACGCGAACACGAGGTCAATTTGTCTCTTTCTGTCATTGCCAGTACACATAAATAATACTTCTTAGTATATTGATAACGTTGTCAAAGTTAATATTAAATATTCAATTAATCTAATGTACACTCGGGTGGGAATCATTTTTTATTTATCACACATATGTACACATCGTAGAATCGCCGGCACATCGTAGAATTGGGCATGGGTTATTGGATGGTTTTTGGTAGCACTTTGGTAGGATTTAGAATTCTAAAGTGGCAACATTCCAAGCTGTAAAATACGTAATGGCGGCTGTCTGTCTTTAGTGTCTTGCATTTTGCGTTATTTCAAGATAATCCTGGATTCTACAAACCCTATATCTTGGTAAAAATAAGGCTTGGCCGTTCCTATATTTGAGAGTGTGTCGTGACATAGAGTCACGATGTAAATAGTGTATATAGATTTATTAATAATCATACTGGCAACACAGGAAGAGGAACCATAGTATCACACGACGCATAAGTTCGCTGCAAGTTAAATTTGAATTCATTGAATCATATGTATATATTTTCGTGCCAGTTACTTCTGTTGTATTGAATCATATGTATTCATACCCAGCTAATTTCTTTCAAGTAAGTGCCTAAATAAGTGACCTATGGTATTTTAATACTTTGTGCTAATATGTTTGTGACTTATTTGTTTTGTGGGCGATGGGGTGTAAGGGCACTCCAGATTGTTGTTTAATTGATGTTGGTACCTATAAGTGATTTGTTTGACCTAGTATGCGCATACGTCGAACACAAGTTTTATTCGGTGAGGGTATAAGAATGTTTTGACTCATAACCTTATGAGTAATATTGGTTTGTGACCCTCATCACAAGTATATGTGCCCACGGAGTAGTATCGTCACAGTTGGTGATGCTTTGATAATGTCCTAGTGTCTTGCTTGTGCCCGGGATACCGTGCTTCGCAGCGGTATCTCCTTGGCATCCTAATTTAGTTTCAGCACATACATGAGGAGAGAAATAGGCAAGAGGGGAGCTAACGCAGAGGTCTAGTCAAAGGCGAAGCAGATACAACCCCTATAGAATTTAGGACAAGAGAAAACTTGGTGAGTTTAGATAGTATGATACAAGTTCTCGTGGTGGAAAAGAAAGGCTTACACCCCTTATATAGATTTAATAATATCACTTAAATTAACAAGATGAATATCATACATTCACCGAAACAGTAACAATCATTAACATACATAGTCTTTTCTACCGCGACAGAGTGTGCATCGGCCAAGCCATATTTTTACCAAGTTAAAGGGTTTGTAGAGTCCAGGATTATCTACACAACTTGGTACCTATTTAAATCTCATTCATTTGTCAGCGAAGTTGGCTCACGGATTTTACATTATGTTTTGGATAAGATTTTAATTGTTTATATGAATAATCAAGTTAATCAAGAATTTCCCACGTGATGAAACTTTCGATTAGGTAGTAGGGATGACAATTCTACTTGTTGCCAAACATGTGGCCATCTTAGCAGAGAGAGATAAAAGCGCCTCGTTGTCGCTACCTCACTCGGACCGTTTTTTATAAACAGTGCACATTCCAGTTGTACGTAGTACATGCTACTTCCATGGGCTACTATTCACATTTACATGACGTGTTATGACGCATTTTTTTAACAGTTCAGTCTTGGCTCCCGGAGATTTCACACATTCGCAATGTTTTTTCAAGAATCATCCGATTCAGATTCAGATTTTGAAGAAGATATGCAATTTTTGGCGTTGGCAACGCTTCTAATAAAACAAAGAAAGAGGAAAAGATATTGGATTCATCCCGTAAATAGAAAAAAAGAGACTAAAGGCGAGTTTCATTGTCTCGCTAACGAGCTTGAGAATGATGCTGAAAAATTTCATCAGTACTTTAGAATGTCTAAGGCACAGTTTGAGAAAATTCATCGTCTGATTGAAGAAGACATCAAAAAAATACGGACTAAATTTCGCAAACCCATTGGAACAAAAGAAAGACTTGGTATATGTTTAAAGTAAGATTTTTAATTTCTATATGAATTATCTTCCTCAGAAAATTGTACATTAGAATAATATGCCGAGAGACGAGAATCCTGTCGTTCCGATTCCAATGTCGGTGTTTCCATTAGTGCTGTAGGTGAAAAGACGAAGGTTGAACTTGGGAATGACAGTTGTTGCGGCTGAGAAATAATCTGCTGAGTCACATTGGTTGATGTACTTGGGAATGACAGCATGGATGTGGATGTGTGAACCGGTGACTGCAGTCTTTGTTGTTGCGGCTGAGAAATAATCTGGTGAGTCACATCGATTGGTGTTCTGCGGATTTGGTCTTGTGCTTCTAGTATGCGTATTTCGGCTTGTGATATAGCAGTGTGCAAGTCTAATTTAATTTTTGACTGTTCGAGTTTGGGAAGTTTTTTTATGGCTTTGCTCATGCTTAGAAAGAACAAGTCAGTTTCATCCATGTCTTTATCCTGCAACTTGTTTTGTTGTTTTTGAAGTCGCAAATCATTCGAAGATTTCATCAAATCGTATAATTCATGGAAGTTGGTTTTATTTCGTACAGGTCTGCTAGAATGCGAAGAACTAGATTGTGGTGTTGGTGAGCGGCTATCTAATTGAGATTGAATGGTATCGGTTTCAGATTCTTCTAAATGAGTATCAGATTTTGTTGAATTTGGCGGTGACTGAAGATTTGTTACTGTTGCCCGAGATTCCATATACGGCTGTAAAAAAATTCATCTGCTCTTCATAGTCCGTCATCTACATACAGAGCAATATGGACTTTCTTTGTCCCTCGTATTTTTGTGTATAGACATGGATCAGCTTCAGACTGTTTGAATCCTGATTGTAACAAAAAATCATTAATGCAGGTGTCCCAGCAGCGCGAAGCTTGTTTTAATCCATACAGGCTTCGTTTTAACAAGCATACACGATCGGTGCCGTCGTTGAAACCTTCAGGTTGTTTCATAAAGATCTGTTCTTCGACTTTCCCGTTTAGGAATGCAGTTGTGACGTCGAATTGCACAAGTCTTAAATTTTGTTTCACTGCTGTAGCTCTGATAGTACTCAGTCGAGCCACCGGACTAAATGTTTTGTCGTAATCAACTCCATGTCTTTGTGAAAATCCTTTGATAACCAATCTTGCTTTGTAGCGTTCGATGGTTCCGTCAGGGTTAGTTTTAATTTTGTAAACCCATTTGCTTGGTAAGGCTTTTCTACCTTTTGGTAATTTTACAAGTTCCCACGTTTCATTCTCGTCTAGGAATGAAATCTCGCTCAGCATTGCTTTGAGCCATTTGTCCTTGTCAGATGAATTTAGTGCTTCTTTGTATGAAGTAGGTTCTCCGTGATTGTTAACTTCATCAGCAGGTGCCAGCATGAAGTCATCGTACCGTTGTGGCATCCGTAATAATGATCTATGTCGTAGAGACCGTTGGTTTTGTGTAGGTTCTACAATTACAGATTCATCATCAGTGTTTGGATTGTCGTGCTGTGGAGTGTCAACGTTTCCAGTGTCAGGAGTTGTGCTTTCGATTTGGTCTACTTGCTCAGGGATTCTTCATAAACACTGTCATTCAGATGGCTTTCCTTTGCGTCTTCTTCATTATTCTTAAGTTCTAATACAATTATCTCTCCATTCGTTTGGTTTTGCTCTAGAGAAGTTGTGTCGTTGTTAAGAATGTTTGTAGAAGTTGTTTCGTAAAAGTTTATCTTCAGTATTTTGACATCTTTTGAGATCACTGTCTTGCGTTCAGTTGGAATGTAGATCTTGTATGCTTTGCTGATTTCTGAGTACCCAACGAACAAACCAGGTGTTGCTTTCGGTGCGAATTTGTGTCCTTTTGGACCTTTCTTCAGAACAAAAGCTTTACATCCAAATGGGTGTAAGTGGTTAACGCTGGGCTTCCTTTGTACCCATCGCTCGAATGGTGTTTGATTTTCAATAGCATTGTTGATGCTTCTGTTTGCTAAATAGTTTTAGCTATATTAACTGCTTCAGCCCATAGATGCATCGGCGCTTTGGCATAGCTCTTGCTTTTTCTACTAGTGTCCGATTCTTCCGTTCTGCAAGACCGTTGTAGTGCGGCGTGTAGGGTGCCGATAGTCTTTGTGCAATCCAGTTTGCCTTTAGGTAATTTTGAATTTTTTTATTTATATATTCTGAACCGTTGTCAGTTTGCAAAATTTTTATCTTGTTGCCAGTAAAGTTTTCCATTTCTTCTTTGTAGTCTTGGAACTTTTGTAGTCCGTCAGATTTGTGTTTCAGGAAGTATACGCGGCCACATCTGCTGTAGTCATCGATGAATGTAACAAAATATTTGTTACCCCCAGTGCTAAGCGTTTTGATAGGGCCACAGACGTCGCTGTGTACAATTTCTAGACGTTGCGTAGTTCTAGGCGTAGTTCTTGGGTAAGGGCTTGGCATTTGCGTCATTTTTGCTTGAATGCAGGCCTCACAGTCTGACAATACCTCTTCCTTGTTGAAGTTTAAGCCAACGAGTGTCTCGTTTTTCAACGCTAGGTGTAGGTTTTTGCCGTTCATGTGTCCCAGTTTTCTATGCCAGTCTACAATGGAGTTTTTTTGAATTGTCACTATGTTAGTTTCAGGCATTACTGACCAACCATTTTTTATTTGCGTTTTGATATAATAAAGATTGTTTTTCTTTTCAGCAGTCATCATTGTTTTGTTTTTCTTGGTAACTGTAGCTTTGTTTCCAGTAAAAGTTACTGTGCCACCATTTTGAGTGATTTTTGCAACAGACAGGAGATTAGTAGTAAGGGTAGGTACATACAACGTTTCTAAAAGGTTTATTGTGCCATATTCGTTGGTTACAACTTTGACTGTACCTCGTCCTTTAATCTCAGTCGATTGGTCTTTAGAGGCGAAGTTAAGCTTGTTAGAGTCTGCCTTTAACATTGTGAAGTGTTCTCTTGCGTAGGTCCTGTGAGAAATGCATCCACTGTCCAATACCCAGTCACTGTTGGTAAGTGCAGGTTGAACGTTTAGTAGACAGTCTTCTTCCACATGGTTTGACGTTTCATTTTGTGATGTCACCTTCTTCGTCTTCTTATTTTTCTTTTGGTTAAACCAGCAGTTTGTGCATATTTTGTGAGAGGTGTTTTTGAAATATACGTTTTTGTTTTTTCATGTTTTAGCATAGTGAGCAGCTTGAAGAGCTTGAGAACTCGTTGTTGGTCCTATTTGAGTTTGATTTCGAGCCTCGCTTTCTTCTAGTATTTTAGTTTTCAACTCGTCTGGTTTAGGTAAAGTGTCCCTGCTTTCAATGGCTACTCTGAAGTTTTCATAGTCTGGTGAGAGACTGTAGAGCATCATTATGGTCAACAGGTCATCGTTGATGGTTATTTCCATGTCAGCAAGTTTGTCCACAGTATCCATAAAGCTGTTCAGGTGTTCTCGTACGTTGTTCCCTTCTAGTTTAGTGAGTATCAACTCTTTTAGAAGCCACGCTTTACGAGCTGGACCTTTGCTGTAGCGTTGTCTATGGTTTCTTGTCTAATGCTGTTTATATTTCTGTACATATTTAATTATTTCCTGGAAACAACGTTGTCATAAACATTTTTATCAATATATTCGGAATTCACAAACGATTTCCGATCGATTGACTACCCGGAAGCCTATTAAACGAATTTTTAATATTTTATGGCTAATCCGTATGCCTTATTTAATAATTAAATTTCTAATTAACTACGTAGTCACAAACGAAATGAAAAGCGTCACAAACGTTCACAAACGATTGATCAAAGCAAAATTTTAAAATTTGAATTTTTCGATTTTATTGGGGCTAATCCGTAGGGGCTTCGCGTTGTAGCTATTCTATGTCTATCTATACGTTTATGCAACGCATAGAGCATATAAAGAAAGTTTGTTATATGCTCTATGGTTATATGCGATACAAATAAAATCAAAGATGTTGTATTAGTCTGTACCTAAAATATTCATGCGTATTATGCGTAGATCAATATATTATATAACTTTAATTTAATCTATGCCTTGCCTTGCCATAGCCATAGATAAGTATGCCATAGCATACACATACTTATCTATGGCCATAGTTAAGCGAATGTCGAATATTGGTCGAATATAAGAGTATGTATTTTGAATTTGATTGTATATTGCAAAGAGAATATACTCACTATGTTATAGTATAGTATATTGTGTTAAATGAATTTAAAATGTCCGTTGCCTTTACTTCGCTAGGAAAAAGGCCTCCATTAAATCAAACACAAATACGGAAACTATTAGATGAAAATGCTTATCTAATAGAAACAATACAGGACTATCAAACTAAAGGTCAAGTAATGGAAAGCCTACAGTACCAACAAATGTTACACAGAAACTTGGTTTATTTAGCTTCTATAGTGGATACTAACCGTAATATGCAGACATCATTACCAGTAAGGGTTTTATATAATTACATATTAATGATTTGTATTTGCCTTAGCAGTTATTATAAAATTAATAAATTTTACTGTTTCCACAGAATTCCCAGCAGTAACCCGCTGCAGTTTGGCTGGCCTACCTTCAAATGTCGAAATCATACCTACATAGCACTCATCCTTCTGTATGCGTCCCCTGAGAGATCAACTAATTCTTTCATGGAAAACTTACCTAGAAGCATCTTGTTATAAATAACTTAATTGTCTTAGTGTAAGGTAAGGTGTGAAATTGTGGATTACAAAGATTTTACAGATTTTTTTGTCTTTGTCTGTTTCTAGATATTTTTTAATTTTTATAAAGGATGAAAGAAAGTTGAGGCTAATTAAACATTTAACAATTTTTCTTAATAGATACAAAATAAACCAGTGTGTTAACGCTGGACTACCATGGGTTAATAACTATAATTCAGTGTTGATATCTGATAATCTTATGAAATATATTGACACCTCACTCAATTTTCATACTGTGTAAAAAACGATGGTGATACAATAGTGAGTTGAAACTGGTACTTTATTTAGCCTTCCATAACACATTATTACAAAAAAAATTGTCTAAAGTGAAATATGTCATCATCTTCACTGAGTTAACTTACCGAAACAATTCATATAAAAATATTATCACTAAAAAGGTTTCAAATATCTGCATATACAGCTGCGTATAAATATAAAAATAATTCAACTGTATTGTTGTCTAAAATATGTTACCTAAGATTTCCAAAAGCATAGGAATTTGGCTTATGGAATTGAGACACTTTCAGAAAATACCCAAATCATCCACAATAATTATCTACTTAAGTTATAAAATGTTAAAAATCATATATTTAATACTCCTATATTGCTAGTAGGGTCCACCAAACAGATGCCGACCGAACGGTGCAGACATATATATGTCTGTCTCCCTCATGAAGACTTCGAACGTTGTCTTTGTCTGAGAACTACATTATAAGCATCTTTAGCCTAGGCTTCTCCCACTACTGTCACAACGCATGCGCATAACTCGTCAAGTATCAACGAGTGAGAAAAAATATGTAGTTCTGTCTCGGCAACGCTTCCACTTACGGGGAATAGCAATATAGGAGTATTAAATATATGTTAAAAATGGCTGTAATTGAAATCTGAGAAATATTATTGACAATTAATTGCGACGTGACATCTCATGATTGAGGTGTAACAACCATCAGAATGGTGTAAATTTAATGAACATTAATCACTTACCACTATTAGTGCAAACCGATAAACATAATTTTAAATAGAGAGGAATAGGTTAATAAAATGTTAATTTCTGCAATTAATCTTTTTTAAAAAAAAGTCAGATTAAGACAATAATAAATAAAAATACAAAATAATAAAATTGTTTCATTTTCCACTATGAATAATAATAAAAGATTTAGCTCACACGAATTCGTATAGGTCACATTACTTAAAATCATTGATGTCTTCATTTCCAAGCTAGAAATTCTTACAAATGTAAATTTAAAAGAATAAGTTGTTGTGACCGCTAAAGCTGTAAGTACAAAATTGACTGTTCTATCTGTACATAATAAACTTACATATTATTAATAGTTAAGATCAGACTCAAGTTAACCTTCCTTTATCGAGTTTCCTAATAATATAAATATTTAAACAAGCCGATGCTTATATTATAAAATAAACCTATGTTCTAAATTCTTTCTAAACTTAGTGGTTTTGGCTTTGCGTCGATAGTCAGTCAGGACAAATAATTTTAAATGAGCTATGGTTGCCACTTCACACCCCTGCATAGCTATTGTTGTTAACTTGATAACTACCCTTATGCAGTTTCTACAAAAATTTATCACCAATCACGAGTAAAAGAAAATATTTAAATAAAACACTAGAGTAGGGTTGCTTAATTTTTTTGAAGCAATAATGAAAGGTTGTTATGTGTAAACAGGTAAGTAATTTACCCTCTTAGAGTTTCCTTATATAATTCAATAGCTGTGCCCGCTGTACCTCGGATACGCTGTAGTTCGTTTTTTGGAAAATTCCACTGAACCATAACGTTTTCCTATATATTAATCCTATATGTTCAGCCATTTTTGCGTGATTGAGTAACAAACATACTATCTTTCGCATTATTACCATATGAATAAGTAAGAACCAAGTAGAATGGAAACTCCCGCTCTGGAAGCAGTTGTTTAATTAATTGTTGTATGTTATCCAGATTAATTTGGATAGCTTAAACTTGCTCGAAATTAGTAGGTAGTTATAATTTTGTTTTCAGTGTAGGTACACTAATTGTTTGGCTCTTGTTCAGAAAAAAATATTCATTTATTTTTTGTCCTAGTGTATTATACCATTTTAGATTCTTGATTATAGTAGACGCATTATCAACGGAGTTGTCAGATAATAAATCATTTTTATCAGTCTATCTCCCTCGCACTTACAGGTCTTATGAAGTGGTATAGTAATGTGCAGAGGCGCATGTCGATAACCTGATACGATATGATAAGTAATTTTCCGCTATGTCAAAATACATAACAAAAGAGGATAGCATTAGGCAGTAAAGTTCGAGTACATCATTAGTTTTTTAAAATTTACTAGTTGATCATATCGAATCTGTCCACTACGGCTGGTTTTCGTACCACTTATCGATAGCAATCTGCATTCCGTTGCACATTCCTATCGCCATTGAAGTTTATTGCTCGACGATTCAATTGATAATGATAAGATAATGCGTCTACTATGGTCTGTTGTGCTAACTTATATAACTTGCCACAGCACTGTGACGTGTCAAATTTGGATAAAAGTTAAAATGTTCTAAAATTACAAGAAAAAAATTGACTTAGTTAGTTTTATTTTTGTATTTAAATTACAGGTATTCACGTTTTATTTGGAACTTTTATAAACAGAAATGCCACTTAGGTTGCTAATACAAAAAATGTCACATCATTTTTTTAGATATGTACTGAGGCTCTAGCATGAGTTTACGATACTACACTCATTCTACGCTCGCTAGCGAGAACGTAAAAATTTAGTATAGAAAATCGTGAACTGTCAATGTCAAATTATCAATTTTCCATATAAATGTTTCACGCTCTCGCTAGCGAGTGTAGTATCGTAAACTCATGCTAGAGCCACTGAAACATGGTAAGTAACAATATTCGTGTAGAATGTACAGTCACAAGAGACCTGTAGAATTCTTGTTACAAACGTGATTTTAGACACTCTAATTCTCCGCTAGGAGTAATAGTGTTCTGTGCTCAAATTACACATTTGCTATAGTGCCTAGTCTGTAGTTATTTCACTTAGCATCAGCGTTGCCAGAAGGTTACTTTTGTAACCTTTTTGGTGATTTTTAACTCCTTCAGGTTACTTCGAGGTTACACTACTCAGAAGGTTACTTATAGGTGATTTTTTGGATCTTGTAGAATTAATTCATAATATCTTACAAAAACCTATGTAGAACAGAACGCAAATTAAAACAACACAAAAATTCGTAATGCAATTAAACATGTCTTTCTCGTTCATACTAAAGAATCACAAATTATTCACGGCATATCTGCTTACTCTCTCGATCAATCCGATTCAAACACAGGTTGCTATTAGAGTCTGCGCAACACCTACTCTACTTGTTTCATATACATACACTTCCTAGGTTATCTCCAGATTTTACTACTCGCTTATCTCGTCATTTTTGTTGTGAAGTTCTTAGTTTTGTTTGTGTGTTAGTGTCTTGTATGAAAAAAGAGTTGGAAACTTGGAAGTGTACAAATTAGTGTGTTTACATAAGTTTACATAACTACCTAAATAATAATTTTTTACAGAATTTTGGTATGTGAATCCTGTACATTTTTGTAGATTAGATAAATTAGATTAGATTTTCTGTTCTTAATTTCAGATATTTTGAAAAAGTAGTTGGTAAAATGCAACTTAAAAGTGAAAATACAACTACATTATTCATATTTGTGTAAGATAATTCAACCAACATGTATTTTATCAACTTTTAATACATTTTCACAAAAAATAAATAAAAGGTTACTTTTTACGCTAAAAGGTTACTTTTTTATTTATGTCAGGTAACTTTTAACGGGACCCGGCTGGCAACACTGCTTAGCATATAAGCCCTCATTTATCTTAGAAACTGAATTATTTACGGCTTAGGATAAATTTTAATCATAAATTCTTTGTTAAGTCTTAATTTTTAGCATAAGGTAATAATGTTTTTAGATTCATATTTCATTGTTAATTTTGTTTAATCGTAGCTACTCGCGCTCTTCGTTCGGGTAACTTTATTGTACACGTAAAGTATTTTTATTGAAGTTTGCGAGAATTAATAAAATAGTCATTACCAATGGGAATAACAATAATTTGGAAAATTGGGAATTTATAACCTACACCCACAAATTAAATAGTAGCTGTGATAGTAGATCTAGATTGAGTCGGCTGGCGAAAGTTGGCATTAGAATTATTTGCAAACTATACATGGCAGCACTATATAAGTGTGCATGCACTACATGGGAGAACATCAATGTTAATTTGACAAGATGGCGGTTTTCGCCGTACTTAAATTTACCGCACTTTTTTTCCAACTTTCGCTATCCAGCCCAGCCAGACTACCTCTCGCTAGAGAGTATTTCATATTCTTAGACTATGTTTGATGATGTTTTGTTTGCAATTTTGCATGCTTTTTTCATTGGTCTGTGGCAGACTTAGATACAGTTTTTTTTTTAATTGTGTTGGTCCGGACTCCGGAACGTGATTATATTATATACCAAGGAACATTAGTACTCTCTAGCGAGAGTTATATACTCTTTGGTCCGGAATGTTAGAATACATTTTAGACTTGTGCTTACTCGGTCACTACATTGATTCGCTCAATATCGGTCACTGATTTAAATGAACTAGGTCGGTCAAATCGTTCAGATCGGTCAGTTGACTCACTTGTTTCTTTTCGGTTTTGGTTTCGAGCGCTCAATTGAGCGTATGCCCAATATTCTGAAGTGCAAAGCGGGATAGTGTAATTAAGTTTTTAACAAGAGTAAGCGAGCAAGGTAGACTAGAAACGATACAAAACGAGACGGTATTGGTAAACGAACGATTTCACATGGCTAAGAAAAAGTAAACTTTAATTTCAAAGAATGAGAGCTCAATTTCCGACTGCCATATAAACGAACGAACATGAATCAAGTGAGATGTTTTGTTGAGATTTTTGAGCTGAACGACTTAGTTCAATAAAAAGAGACGGCTCAGTTCGGTCGGTCGTTCGCGAACGACACAAGTCTAATACATTTGGATTTCAGTTTTATTTATTAGCAACGCTTGTTTGTTAATGTGTTCCTGTAAATAAATAAATTGTTTATGAGTAATTGGTCGAGTTGATTGTCACAAATATTTGAAGATGTCCATTGCATTTGCTCCACGAGGCAACAGGCCTCCGCTAAGTCCAGCTCAAATACAGAAATTGTTAGATGAAAATGTCCATCTAATACAGACAATACAGGATTACCAATCTAAAGGCCAAGTAATGGAAAGTAACCAATATCAACAAATGTTACATAGGAATTTAGTATATTTAGCGTCTGTAGCCGATGCCAATCAAAACATACAAGCGTTGTTACCGGTAAGCAAAATATATATCTACCTATATTATTACAACAAGGTTGTTTGTAGCACTGGGTAATGACTGTTCGATTTTGAAAATACTATACCTGTCAGCTACATTTTACCGAAGCAACATGTTTTTTATTGTGACACATGATTACCATATATATCCCAAATAAAATCACCTAATTGAATACTTTATTTGCGTTATAACACTCTAATACAAATTTATCGAACCTAATATTAATATTACAAAGAAAAACAGAAAACTATAAAATTTATGCGTCTGTTCTACCTATCCCTACTAATGTATCCCCCACTGGAAAACGGATTTCTTTTGATTATCCTGCATGTAAATGTGTGGATGCATGTAAATTGTTTATCCATCTATCCTTAGAGTTAGTATAAAAACAATATAAACCACTTTGAATTATATAGCAATCTTTGAAAATGTAACGGACCTTGCAAATTTGTTGTTGGTCATCCAGGTGGACTATTATCCATATCTTCTTCCATAGAAGCCTGTGCTCCATAGGTGGGAGATTGTCTCTTGGTTTGTAATAGACTTATAAAACACTATTTACTGACAATGCAGACTATGTCTTGGTAGTATTGAAGGTGCTTTTGTTAAATTCAAATGTAGAGGAAATATTTTTTGGACAAGAAATGAGAGATGTAAAGGAGTGGTTAAATTATTTAGATGACAATTTTTTTTATTATAATTTTAGTTTTGATAAACAATTCGTTAATTAGTATTAATCAGGAATTGTTTTATTGAAATTAGTAAGAATTTATTGAAATAAGATTATTTCAATAAATTCAGGGGTGTCATATCAATTATATGGGACCAAAGGTTTAAATTCGTAATTTAAAATAAAATCTCACTTAAAATTTTAGACTGTGTACTAAACTTTAAAATTTAAGAGTTTAGTGTACAGCTTACAAGTGAATTTAGATAGTGTCTGAATTGCATTGCATCTAAAATAATGTAAGTTCTTTTTGTTTCCTTTGTAATAAAATCTTTACCCTCCATTTGGGCTCCACCACAGGGTGGGCCTGTGACATTTGACACAGGGCCCATTTAGGGCAAGCTATCTCACTGAATCTAATGAATGTATTCTAATAGTTGACAATAGAATGAAGGCAAGAGACGTAATGTTAGTGGGTAGAGGGCAAGTTAGCTGCATGACAGGTATACTAATTAATGAACAAGCTATAAAAGACTGTATTTTTACAGCCTCCCCAGCAGTTAGCTGCTGGCAAC
Organism: Bembecia ichneumoniformis; assembly: GCA_910589475.2. NCBI lineage: Eukaryota > Metazoa > Arthropoda > Insecta > Lepidoptera > Sesiidae > Bembecia > Bembecia ichneumoniformis. The sequence continues at coordinate 6,516,957 of OU342521.1, forward strand.
GTCCCTCAAGGTCCATTGAACCCACCTTCAAGTGGTGCAGATGTACCTGGCCCTACACAGCAACCATATCGGCCACCTTCTGGAGTTTCTACTACGCCTACAAGACCAACACAATCTTATTCTCAAAGACAATACCCACAAAACCAGTATCAAGGCCAATACCAAGGGGCACCTTCTGTTTATCCTCCACAAGCTGGCTATGGGCCACCTACTCAAGGCTATGGACCTCCCAATCCATCTCCACAACCACAAGGATATCCACCAAATTCCACTTATGGAGCTCCAATTACTACAACTCCAAGTAATTATCCTCCATCTACCCATCCGGGATCGGGATACCCGCCGTCTACTGTTCAGCAACCCTATGCTCCTCCACCTGGTAGCCCTGCAGCTGCTGGTTCACCATACCCAGTGCGGGCATCGCAACCAGCGTACACTGGCAATTCTGCCTACCCGCCACCCCATTCCAGTTCTAACTATGCTAATGTTGGAGTCAGTACCTACAACTCTACTGCACCTCAACCACAACCATATCAATCCCAATCTTTTCCAAACACAACCCCTACATCTGCATACAGCTCAACACCAATTTCACAACCAAATCGTTCACCTCAACCTCCACCTAGTGGATATACTTCACAGAATCCTAACAACTCCGGTTATGGATCACCATCAGCTCAATCTCCTACATATAATTCTAGTTCCCACGGAAACAACCCTCCTCCCGCAACTGTCGCGTCAGGTGCGTCCGCACCTGGTGGTCCTCCGGGCCCGCAGTATCCCCCTTCAGCTCAACTTGCTCCTTATCCGCCACCAGCACCACAGCCACCATATTCTAACCCATCTTCACAACCTGGCAGCCCGGCACCATCTGTGTCTACTGCACCACCACCACAGGGTTCTTACCCGCAAAACCCACAAAACTATCCCCCGGCAGGTGGAGCTTACCCTCCACACGCCTACCAGCAGGGTTACCCACCCGCACAATACCCACCTTCACCATATCCATATGCCCGTGCTCCAGCCCCGAATGCACCGCCACCGGGAGCTCCACAACCTTATCCGGGTTACGGTTTTCAGCCGCCCACTCAACAATAAGTTTAAGTTAAACTTAAAAAGTGAGGTTATTTTAATAAGTTTTTTAATGTGTAGAAAATGTGACTAAGATTAAGTTAAAGGTAAATATTACGTTACATTGAAACTTTTATGAAATATGGACGTAATCAAAATATTTGGTATTTATTATGTGCAGGTGTCTCAGTAAACTTTATGACTGATTTAGTGCTTAACTCAAAGATTAGAAAAGACCTAGGGTATATCAAAATGAATTTGTGAAATAATTTTATAATGATTAAAAAATGAATTTATTAGGCAATACATTTTTATGCTATACATATAAGACTATAGACACTGTAAATAAGATTAAACTCATTTTTGGAGGTCGCATCTTCCTAATAATTTTATTCTGAGACACTAAATGAAATTAATTTTATTGTATTTCGTTTTAATAGTAATAATTATTTTATGAAATGTATTACGTATTGTAACTTAAGTATAAAACTATAATTTATACAACCAATCAATTTGACATATTTTTTGCTTTAAATAAAATCGATTTTTAATAAATTTGTATTATTGTTTCAATCAAAATCAAAATTTGTTACAACTCCAAATTTATTTCATTATATTATACAACTAGGCTTCCTCAAATGTTATTGTAGGCTCGTCAAATGGATGTATAGATTCATCATAATATTCGAGGGGAAGATTGTCTGTTGGTGGGAGAGTGGGAAATGGTGGTGGCGACTTCAGTTTCTTCAACGGTAGTACTGTATCAAACAAGTAACACATTGCACCTGTTTCCCCGGGTATACCGACACCTAGCGCCCAAATAATATTATATTTTGTGTTTATGCGAAGAATTTTCACTCCACGTAGCGTCCTCCATCTGAAAAAACAATACTCAAGTTATAACAAATAAATCGGGGGTGCTCTTCCTTGGTTATCACCAATTGGCTAACTAAATAAACCAACATTAATTGTACCATTAGTAAGGGAGGCTGCACATTGGCTACTATCGCCAGGCCTCTGTCACTCCGTGTGTGCCGTGATATAATTGCCTACTGTCGCTCACATTGGATGTGAAAGGAGTGCAACTTCTGTACGCTAGCACTATTATTTATTCTGTGCTATCGCGCGAGCAACGTGAGTTGTATTTCCGGATTTGTACTGAGGCTGCACATTATCTATTATGCAGGCAACGCATCGATATTTTTGCTTGCGACAACTTCGCAACTGCAGAGACGTGATCGCTCTAACGACAGAAAAGTCGCTTATGCAACGGTTCTAGCGTGTACGACAGTAGAACGTGTATCAAAACATAAGATTTGCCTGTTGAAGGTGCCACCAAGACCTGGGCTACATTGCCTACATTTTAAGAAGCAAACGAAAAACGGGAAAAAATATTCTGGTAATAAAAACCTTGTTATACACTTTTTGGGTAGTTATCAGCCTCATTACAAAACTTTAATAGGTAGAGGCTCATTCTCGACTGTCCATTGCTTACACAACAACAGTTTGTTCAGGGTTAAGAGATATAGACTCTCTTTTGATGTTCTAGCAGCCGTAAGTTATCATCTGATGAGTTGTTCCAATAATGCCTTTCCCGTATTTTAGTATCGTACTACAGCCATAGATACAGAGTTCATCCGCACTACTTGGATAAGCCATTGCACACAGTCCGGATGACTGCAACTTGTTTGGTGGCAGTGATCACCTCCTCATACAAGACAACTGTAAAATAACAGAGAATCATACTGTTGTGTTTCAGTGATGGAGTAAGGAATCCCAGAACTAATTTCTCTATTGCCATTTTTATCCAAAACTAAGTGATGCTTAGTGACTTAGTGAACTGGTGAAAAATGAAAATAATACCTAACTCTTTTATCTCTGTAACAACGAATATTTTTAGATGATGTCTTGGGAACCTCACATTTTTTTTAAAGATTAAAAAGTATCCTATATGTTAATTCAGGTAATAAACTATATGTGAGCCAAATTTTATCCAAATCCGTTAAGCATACCATCTTTCAGGAATGTTGAATGATTTACTTAATGATTATATATCGTCTATTTAATATTATATACCATTTATGTATTTTAAATTGTGTCTGATTGCAGATTCCGTTGTCTGCTTTGAATCTGTAACTATTTTAATTATAACTTTAGATATTAGTATACTTATATTTTATTCTATAAGCCTTAAGGGTCGATAATAAATTTGTAAATGCTGTGTATACCTATAATTGGAACTCACATCAGACTATGACCGAATGTGAAGTTTATTATTTTATGATTGTTGTGTTTTCTGTTGGTGTACCTATTTTAAATAAATAAATAAATAAAGCCGTTTTTGCGTGAAACAGTAACAAACATCCATACATCCTCATAAACTCGCATTTATAATATTGGTAAGACTAAGAAAATGTTAAAGAACAAGCTGTCAAGTCGTATTTTTTTTATTAAATTCGTGCACAAACTGATGAAATTTCACTATTCAGTGGAGTAGCTAGGGGGAGGCGGTGGGGGCAGCCCGCACCGGGTGTCACCCGCTTCGAAACGGAACACCCGACCGTGAACGTTAGTATTGCCACATTTGTAAAAATTCGTAAAACTGTGGCAGATTGCATAACCGCCACTAATAAAATAGCAATATATGAAACAATTATATATATGTGCCTAGTACGTTTATGTACACACTGTATGTCGATCGGGGATTCCCCAAAATGTTGTTTTTATCTTCGAATTTAGCTGTAACTGTCGCTAGTCAGGTGATTCCCCGGAAATAGCGATTGCTTGCCACCTGTGTTCTTGAGGAATTTCTCTTGTTCCCGACCGCATATTAAAAAGGCTTTTGTTTTGCTGGCGGAAACATATTTCATCTACGTTATCCCGTTTATCCCAAAATGTTAAAAAAATAAATGTTCACCCGTGCGAAGCCAGGACGAGCAGCTAATTTGTAATATTTTAATACAACAAATTATTATTACTTTTTATTATTTTAATAGTTTTGATTGATTTTTGGACCTACAATATCCGCACCGGGTGCCACCCATGCTAGCTACGTCACTGTCACTATTTGTAAGACTTCTTCCTTTATCAGTTGGTTTGTTACTTCATTACATGATTTTGATGATGATGATGATTATTATTATTATTATTAAAACTCTTTATATGTACTATAAACATAAAAAAGAAACAACAAGCAATAGTACAAAAGGCGGCCTTAACAGAATAAACAATTATTATTATTATATAACATTTTTATGTTAGTGGCAGGACTGCGTTACAGTCATTTGGGCAGCTCATCTGGCGGCAGTAACTTTTACAGAGGACCATTGGGAAGTAACGGCATGTGTGATGCTATGAGTTCGTGAGGGATGCATACACTGTAAATTGTGAATTATTGTGCATTACCTGTTGCCCATATGACCTGGCAATTTAGTTCCTGGCCAAACACGCGATTTCCCTCCACCGGCACCAATATTTCCTGGTCTTCTGTGAGTTTTGGTAACACCATGTGAGGCTGGCATGCCTTTGAAGCCCCATCTTTTAACTACACCTTGAAAACCCCTGTCCATCCTAGAAACACAAAAAATATTCAGTATTACTACATTTTATAATAAGTTTCTATATAGATACGAATTTCATATTCTAGTGAGAACATTATGTCTTACTATTTTTTGGTAAAAAATCCCACTTTGATTATTATTAAGTAAAATGGAATCTTGGAAAAAAAAACTACATTGTTTTGTTGAAAAAAATAAAATTAAAATAAATCATGGTAACAGTAATGGTGCTCATTTTTTACATGAAATGACAGAATTTGTTAAAGCATTTTATTTATTTAAAAGCTTACCATAAGTTTTTTGTTTTCATATTTTCCATGGCTTAACCATGTGATTAGGCCTCTTTATTGATAATGGATAAGAATGTCTAATGTGATATTTTTTTTATACAGAGAAGTCATATTGAAATACTAACGTTTTGGAACGAATGTCAAGATAGTCTCCCACCCTGAAGTGCGTGGCGAACAATGGAGTGCCAGTGGGCAAGGCCGCTTCAGGAGAAACCATAAACCTACGCAAGTGGCGCTTGGGTAACATCCCTACGCTGTTGAATATTCCACAGTACTCTTTGGTCACCGTACTAGGGTCCACTGTCTCTGAACCAACAAGGAGAGAACCCAATGTTCTTTTTTCTTTCCAACAAACTTTTGATGTTATCATGGGCGAAAATTTTTCTGGTGGGATGTATTTAATAACGTGGTTGTCTACTACCTGAAAAATTAATTTATTATTTATTTATCACTTCTAGCTGTATTCTTAAACTTAGCATGAACTATTTCGTTTGAATGCACTAATTTCTGGAACTAGCAGTCGGATTTGTTCTTTTTGCATTTTATAGCCCAATTTTTTGAGTAAGGTTAAACATCATGCTGCTATCCGAGGGGAGCAAAATGAAGAAATCATATAAAAATTAAGATAAGTAAAAAATAGACTGACAATGTAATTTATGAAAATGGTGACAGTTCCTATAATAAGGACGTATATTACGCTTGTATACCTAATACCCAATAAGTCGGACTTGAGAAGTATATGGGAATTTATTCCTATGTTGTTGCATTTTGTTGCACCAAGGGTTAACATTTCTGTATATCTAAGTAGCCTATCTTGGAGCAACAAAATAAGCCGTTCGAATGGGCCCACTAGCTGTATTGGTTCGCGAGATACTCAAGTACTCTATTTTAATGTATCGAGGTAGTTGATATTTTCGTGGACCCCCCACGAAGGATTGATATTTTCGTATGTCTAACTAGACTATCTTAGAGCAAAAAAATATGCCGTTTGATAGGTGCTTTCTTTGTCAAGATACCTATTGTATATGGGTATTCTGGAGTAATATTAAATTATCTCGTCGTTTCTCGTAAACTAATGGAGCAACAAAAACGATTCTTACGGTACAAAATAGCAACAAATTCCCATATATTTCTTAAGTCCAGCTTATTAAATGGGCATACCAGGGCAGTATACGTATTATAGGGTACTTCAGCCTTTCATCAGTTACGAGATTTACATTTTTATAACTTGTAGTTACTTCAACCAAGATATGAGAAATTTAAACCTGATAATTGAAGTTTACCTGAAACTTTTGATATTTACCTGCAATAAAGTTGTTTGAAACTTTTTCCCATTTTTAGACCAGAGAGGGTAGTTCCCTATTTTTCGAGCAATTAATCCCGCCCTTCTGGTACGTTTATTCCACTCGTTGGTTTGCTGTTCCAAACTATCAACTAATGGTGACTCCATTTTTTTCTGTTCTTCAATTTTGTCTTGTAATACCTCTTCAAGGAACTGTTTGTTTTCCAATGTTAACATTTCATCCGCCATCTGAACCACAACAACAAAATGAATAATAAATAGGTAAGAATATTATGAAATTTTTATTAATTTGACCAAACTAAATCAGGAATGCCTTTGTTCATTATGAAAATCGTACATTGTATAAGAATTAAATTAACTGCGTGATAATGCGTCTAATAGTCTCTTACAAAGAGACATTAACATTATTTGATAGTGTAGGGAAAATTAGCAAAATAGAAGAGCATTGCTTTTTTTAAAGAATGGACTAATCTGGTGCCAAACATGTCAAAACCAATTTTAACTAATCAGAAATTTGAGGTTGTGGAAACTTAAATAATGTGGTAGTCTATGGTTACAAATACATAACCTTTCTTAATAAATAGTGTCAATTCTGAATAGGTATTTCTATCAAGTGAATGTTCCTCTCTGTGTTATCTGAGATACAACATTTAATAACCAGTTCTGTTGAGCGCTAAATAATGCAAATATATAAATATATATTTGACAAAAGAATTGTGACATTAAAATAAGAAAATAAACTTTATAGCTCATTTATAGTGTACAAACTCCTACAACATAGGCTTGACGGAATTAACAAATGACTCGAGAAATGTAAAATATTATTAGCGCTTCAAAGTCTGTCCAGGTTACTTTTGCTCTGAGACATGACACCTGTTCATCTGTAAAATTGGGAGAGAACCTGCTTCCATGCAGTGACTCTGTAAAATATCTAAAGATGTATCTGTATAGCCGACACACGGAGAAAACATGTTGTTACAAAGAGGAATGAAACCAACTTGTTTGAGCAGAAACTCCAAGCTAGCCACTGACAACAATATATTAACACAGTCTAACCATACTTACGTCATACAAACAACGAATGTACTTGCGTAGAGCAACGTTCGGAGAACTCCAGTTTGCAGGCTCGAACATTGAGCATTACCAGACTGTATGACGTACGTATGGTTAGACTGTGATATTAATCTACAAGTGTTCTCCAACCTATTTGTATGGTATATAATAAATAAACTCAAGATGTTCATGAATACTATGGTATACATAGCTACAGTCATCTACAGTGAAAGAAGAGATAAGGGTGAGCTTTGAAAAATATAAATGTAGGTTGGAAAGACAGATGGAAACAACATAACAGGAGTAAAATCCTGCAACTGGAATTACCCCATAGATCGTATAAGTACCATATCCCCACACACATGGTTTCCATGCTGGTTTTAATATATTTTTATAGCATCAAATGGGGGTCCCTCTCGCATATCTCCTAAGTGGCCGCCACTCAATAACTTGCCTCATTGATTATTCGTTCCACGAGCTTTATAGTTTGTCCACTGCCACTTTAGCTTGCTAATGAGCAATGTCATTGATTTCAGTTCTCGCAGGAACCGTTGAGCATAGTTCTAGTTCTTTCAAAGCACATTTAACCTTGAGCCTTCTAATCAGGCCATAAGTTAGGGCCACATTATTCATATCAACTTGCAATAAAATAATAAAAGGGGTCCATGACTGTCTATATACATACCACTCTTTCTTTTTGTGTAAACCAATGCGGAGGTCGATATCGAGGGGGTTGATAGTGATAATGTGATCGTGTTATCATACGATCTATTCTGAAATTAGAAAAAACACTTATAAGACCCGAGTAAATTGTTTTACTTTATACAAGTTTTCAAAAACTTCATGACCTAACCTCATTTTGGATAAAACTCCGCACAAAAGATTCAAACTGTTAATAGACATTTTATTGATTTAACACATTTAAATAATAAGATCCCTACTAATAACAAACAATGTTTAGACAGATATCCAAAAAAAATCTGTGTATTTATATTTGATTTAATTATATGTACACATTACATTTATTTATCCACAGAGCAAAACATTACATTTATTCATCCACAGAGCAAAAACATAATAATATTGATATGAAACTGTATTAATCTGTGCGAAGCACCCTATATCCTAGCTCTCTAATTTACACCCTATACCTAAGAAGATCCCGCCGACACATACTGACGGACCAGAATAACCCGATGACAAGAGAGAGCCAACACTGCGCTTGCTGGTGATGATCACGACGTCCTAGGCCACCGCTAATAAGAAGAGGATTCCGCCTGGAAGGGACTCTTTCGCTCGTGGACGGTTTGTACCTTCCATGGTCCGCGCCGCGGTTGATGCAAGCGTCATCAGGTCCCTTCTGTGTCATCAGGTCCCTCATAGTTCAGTTTAAATTCTTTTCATTTGCACTCTCGAGTCCGCACTCTCGATGACCGGTGACAGTTCCAAAGACTACTCATAACAGGTTTGGTTTTTATATGTCATTGCCATGCAATCTCTTATTAAGATGGATGCTGAGGTATCTGACAGTATCATCTTGAGCCAAAGTGCTAATTCCCAATGTCTCTGGTGGATAATTTCCTTTTCTTAGGGTAAAGGTGATGTGTACCGATTTTGATGTACTTGCTTGGATTCTTCACTTTTTGAGCCAATCGTTTATCTTGTTATGGTGTTTTTGAAGGATATTTTCAAGCAGTTGCAGGATCTGTAATGCTTGTAAACATTGCAGTGTCGTCAGAAAAAGTAGCAGTGACAACATCTTGTGTCTCTAGAAAGGCATGTATTCATTAAGATGTGTATTGATTGTTCAAGATTGGACCAAGAATAGACCCCTGTGGAACTCCCGCCATTATGTTGAAGAATTCAGTCGTATTTATAATCACGTACTTAGAGTATACGATCAGATAGGTACAATTCCATTAAGATATCCAGGAATGCCGGTGAGCAATACTCTCTGTCATATTAAGTTACATGACACTAAAAGTTATACTTACTGTTTTGGGAGGTATAGTGGGTATACGAGGTGAGTCGAATAAAAACGCGAACTGATACAATATGGCGGCTATGACTCAATGTATAACCTACCCACTAGTTCACGTGTTGCCTAACAAGCCAATGAGCGGTTAGTACTCGCATGTAGCTGTACGCACTGTGCCTCTAGCGTTTGTTTCTGTTGTGCGTGTTTTAGCTGTCCATCGAAAAGGAAATTGACGAAATCACTGAACAATATCAAGTTTTTGGTAAAGCTTGGGAAAAGTTCGCAAGATATTATGAATATGTTGGGGGCTGTTTATGATGATAGTGCTCTTCAAAAAAAGTGTATGTGAATAAAGTTTAAAGTTTTAAGTGGATAAAGCGTTTTAAAGATGGCCGAGAAGACGCCAAGAATGTTGCAAAATCTGGATGACCTTCAACATCTTATGTTGATGAAAACATTGATCATCTGAAGTCCCTTATCCTTACTGATCGTCGAGAAGCTGTGCGGATGATCGCTGATGAACTAAACTTAGGTAAATCAACAGTGCACACAATTCTAACTGAATATTTGGGGTTAAAAAACTCTGTGACAAAATTGTACCCAAGTTGCTGAAGCCGAATCAAAAGTTGGAAAGGTATGCTGTTGAAAACGATGATAGATTCTTAAGAAGAATGATAACTGCTTGATGGATCGTGGTTTTACGAGTATAACCTTGAACTGAAATTGCAAAGCAAGGAACTGAAATTGCAAAAAAAAAACAAACGAGCTCCGAACAAAAAAACCAAGAAAAAGCAGATCGAAAATGAAGGTCATGCTGTTGGTATTTTTGATGTGCAAGGTGTTGCTCACCATGAATTCGTTCCACAAGGGCAAACAGTAAATGCTGCCTTTTACATCAAGCGTTTGAGAGATCGCGTGCGTCGTGTACGACTAAATTTGGCTCAAGGCGACGGAAGGATTCTCCACCATAACAACGAACCTGCCTATTCAGCGTTTGTTCGAGGTGATTTTTTGACGAAAAATTCAATCACTATCCTTGAACACCTCCCTTTTGCGCCAGATCTTGCCCCCCTCTAACTTTATCCTTTCTTCAAAATGCAAAATGGTGATGAGGGGACACACAAAACAAGAAAGACGAGGAAACTAAAAAGCCTAACTGCCGAGGACTTTCATCAGTACTTTGAACAGTGAAGAAGAAGATGGACAAGTGACTAGCGACGAATGGTGAATGTTTTGAAGGAAACAAATTTAATGTAGGTACCTATACTATATCCACGGAAAAGAGTTAGTAGAGCGCTTTCTCTGTCTGAATTTTTCATACAAATGACAAGGACAGGAAATGAACAGTGGGCGTAAACAAATCCGTAGAAAAGTAAAGGCGCGTTCACAGAGCGACTTATTTTAGACTACTTTTTTTAACACAATTGCGCATTTAAAATAATTTTGCTTTTTGTATTACTCGTTTTTATACATACGTTTTTACATTGTTTTCTTTGTAAAAAATATTTATGAAGGAAATAAAAATTACAGTTTAATATCATACTTATTTATTGTAGATGCATGCATGAAATACAATTGAAACAATCAAATAAAATTACAACGTTGAAAATTTATAAATAAAAGCAAAACAATTAATAAAATTGACAGATTCAAATAAATTTAATTCAGTATTCAATTTCACTCTCCGACGAATCACTGTCACTGCTGTCATTTCCTACATTTATTACTAAACTTTCAGTCATGACTTCTACATTATGGTCCATAGCGTTCATTTTGGGCTCAACTTTTTCTGCGACGTGCCTTATGCATTTTTTCCATTTTTCAGAGTCAATATTGCTCTTGCTGTACTTGAAACCAATTTTTTTCAATATTTTATGTAGCGTCGATCTCTTGATTGTGCCCAAAGTACCATCATCATTTATTTTCTTTAAAATCTTGTCCAATGTAGGTATTTCATTCTGCGCGAAGAAACCATGCACTATACATCGGATAGCAGTCTTTGTAAAGTCATCGATCTTATCGACGATTGGCACGCGTATCTTCGCCTTTTTGGGCGATTTAAGCACACCACACTCCTTCTTTTCTTTAACAATTCTATGGACCGACATCCAGTGCACACCTACTTCCAATGCAACACTTTTTAAAATTTGACCGGTCGAGGCCAAAGGGTTTTCATTCCTTTTGGAATGAAAACTATGCAATATCAGAGCTTTTTCGTTTGACGAAAAAGCTCGCCGTTTTCTTTTTTCAATAGATCCATTATCCGACAGATCCGCCATTGTCACTACGCAAAGTACGCAATCAAATGTCCGTTATACAAGTCGCCGAGTCGTCACAAAGCAATCGAGCACAAAGTCCATAAACAAGCCGAGTCACAGGTAGAGGAAATTTATTGAGCAAATATTGCAAGAAAGAACACGTCTGCACAGTACGGACAGCACGAGTAGACTAAAAAAGTTTCGCTCTGTGTACACTGCCTTAGTGTAAATCGCCGACCAATCACAGTTAAAATTTTGTGCAAGAGAGATAGCGCTCTACTAACTCGTTTCCGTGGATATAGTATAGATGAAATTTTGTAAAATAAAGTTCTATTGGCCCTCGTTCGCGTATTTATTGGACACACCTATAATCAATACAGATTATATTAGTATTTTAATTTCTATGGTCCTAAAATGTAAATATTTGTGTCAAATTTCCATACTGAATTGAAGAGAGATTTGTTATAGACACAGAACAATAACATTTAAATTAATTCATAGAATTATGTTTTGTACAATTTGTTTATAAGAAATACATTTATTTTTATTTCGAATGAATAAATCAATGAAATGATTATAAATTTGGAACCTTTACAAAAATTTGTACGCCTTTGTAATACTAGTATATCGATATCGATATCGTCAATATTTATAAACACCCAAGAGAAATCCCTAATCTATTGTCATTCTGTGATGGCGGTGCTTGGGGAGCTACGCTAAGTTTTCTTCTAAAACGTACGATTCTGAGTTTTCGAATTGTTTTGAGTGTAATATTTGTATTTATATGTGAACTTTTTCTTTCTAATTGTAATTTGATATGTTTTATCATGACTTTATTTGAAATCGGCCACTTTTCTTTTATAAATTCAGTTGGCGCTAACAGAATTGTTTTCCATATAAATTTGTACACTTACAAGAAACTTATAAGCAAATAAGTATATTATTACTGTGTAAACTTTTCGTTTATTTTTATATTAATTCAAAATGAATGATATTCGAGATAAAGTTGTTCCCGGGTCGTCTACTTGGGAAGCAGGTACAGTTCATAGCGATTCATCACCGGAGACCCAGTCCTCACCAAGTTCCAGTGGTGAAACCCCACAGACGCCTGGTGCTCCTGCACCTCTTGCGCCACACCTTGCTACTGAATTACATCCAGACCTTATACAACAAGGTTGGCGGAAATATTGGTCGAAGCGGGAGAATCGGCCTTACTTCTGGAATAAATTGTCTGGAGAATCCATGTGGGAGTTGCCCGCTGTAAAGAGAGACTTTGATCCTATTACAGACCCATTAGGAATATGTCACACCGGTCCACCCAATACCGGGAACATGACTCCGGGGGCCACAAAGAGGCGACCATCGGAAGACAACGGCCCTCCAGCAAAAAAATTTGTTCTAGCTGGACCTTGGGATATAGAAGTCCCAACCAATGTTGTAATATATGAACGTCCTCCGACAATATGTCCACATCCTCATCCGGATATTGAAGGCTTCAGGTTCACATTGGCGAATAAACTTCGCCAATGTTATCAGGAGTTGTGTCATACACGTGAAGGGATAGATGCTCCTAAAGATTCATTTAATCGTTGGCTGATGGAGAGAAAGGTGAACGATCAGGGTGGTTCAGACCCATTGCTACCTAGTCATTGTTTTCCAGAAATATCTCGTTCTATGTATGAAGAAATTATGAATGACATACCAATAAAACTGACTCATCCAAAGTTCACTGGCGATGCAAGAAAACAACTGTCTAGATATGCTGAAGCTGCAAAAAAAATGATTGAATCTAGAAATGCTTCTCCAGAAAGTCGAAAAGTTGTAAAATGGAATGCTGAGGATACATTTCAGTGGTTAAGGCGCACTGTTGGTGCTACATATGATGACTTTCAAGACAGACTTGCACATTTGAGGGTAAATAACAAAATAAGATATTTAAAAATATGCACTATATAAATTTTGATAAAACTTCCCACACGGATAGACTATGTCTTAAACATAATTCAGTGATTGGAAGTTTGGAAAATATGAATAGATTGTGCAAGTACAGCTTCAGTTATATTTACAACTATGTAGTTATAAATAGGTATATAAATTTTTAAAGATTTTTTTTTGTTTTCAGAGACAATGTCAGCCTCATTTAGCAGAAACTGTAAAAGCCTCCGTAGAAGGAATTTGTTTAAAAATTTATCACTTATCAGCAGAATACGCCCGCAAAATAAGGGAAAAACACAGTGCTTTGCTAAAAGAAAATGGAATTCAGGTATGTTATGTCAAAACCAGGAGTGTAGTTACAGCCGTTTCAACCATATCCATTATTTTTAAACTTTTTTGTATATTTGATAAATATGTGCTACTTCAATTTATACTATTATCGTAGCATTGGCCGCTGTCCTTTTGAAAAATTAGAGGGGAGGTCTTTGTCCAGCAGTGGACATCCTATGGCTTTGATGATGATTATAATTTTCCATTCTAAGTAATGGCTATATTTTGGATCCAGGAGCTTGCAGCGCCGCTACAGCAAGCCGCGTTGCGCAAAGTGTGGTGCTACCCTGTTCAGTTTGCTCTGCCGGCTCCAAGGCCACCGCACGTGGACCACTTTCTGGATAGAGACCAGGCTCTGCTACGTTACCTTGGAGAGACACAAATGCTGAATGGCGCCTATCTACAGAAACTGGTACCAATTAAAAATATTGATTAATTGTATCTGCATTCTATGTGATTATAGCCTTGTACTGGATTATAATAGTCAAACATTCTCCCAGAAAGTATTAAAGATCACTTCTGATACTTCTGATCTGATGATATTCTGATACTCTCAGAAAGTATCAGAATTTCCTCCTAAAGTATTAAAGATCACCTTGCCATTCACTATGATATAGAATAATCTAGGAATATTTTTCACTTATTTTCAAGAGTTTATTTGTTTGTTTGTTACACTTTCACACCTTAATTACTCAACCAATCAGCATGAAATTTTGTACATGTCAGTGATACAAAAAGGGACATAGGGTACCTTCACAGAGCCAAGAATCACCGCGCTGCCTCCTACTAGACTGTATGGTCAACACTTTCCATACAAAACTGGCTTGTCAGTACACACACGGACCACGGATTCCGTACTATTTAGGTTTTGTGTTCCAAGACAATCTCTACTCGCATTTATTAAAAGCTAAAATTGCATTTAATTACTTGTGATATGATACAACAGAATTTTGCTTGTTCTCATTTTTACTTTGATAATTACACCTAATCACAGCACACATCTGTCACTTTTTTGGATAATGTTTACTCCACAAAGTGCAAATAGAAACTGACAGACAAATGCGGCTTGAGAGCTCAGCGCGATTGTGCGGCACGGATATTATTGTTACTACAGTATCTAGTAGGGAGCGGCGTGGCGATTCTTTGCTCTGTGGGTACCTCGCCGCGTATTGAGCGCATGTAAGAATCGCGTGTATTTATGAGTTCCAAATTCAAATGTTACTTTTTTTTAATTAAACAGTATTTATACTTAGTCTGACCATAAGACCAGCTACTGTCAGGCAAGTCTTATGGTTCGCCTTTAAAGCATAAACGTTTGTTTAGCATTGTAGTATTAAGGTAAAGTCACACTGGTCCTTATCACATCGTATGCAACGCATTATGACATCTGTACTCCTGAATTTGTATGAAAACAAATGACTATGAAACTTTCTTTGTTTATTTACATCATGACTCCAATAATTTTCCCTTCTTACCTTTTTTTTTGTTATGCGGCGCGGAAATATTCTTTTAAAAATAATAGAAAACATGTTTTGGAAGCATAGTACACTTTTTGAGTCATAACAGCGTGTGATGCCAATTTGCGTTGCATATGTTGGACAATAAGTGTGCATTCAACTCTCCTAAGTTGCATCTATGGAGAATAGAGGTAAGGAGGACCACCCATTAATTAGGAGGCGCAGTAGTAGCATTTTATTTATGGTGATTTCATCAACTACACAACCAACCAATCATATCAAACACCAATGCTACACAAGCGCCGTTTAGTAGCTTGACAGTTCGTTTAACACCCATATAGCTAGTCCTTCATACGTCTATAATTCATGGTTACATCGCATATATGTGTTTGTGTGTGCGCAGGAGTGTCTGTACCGGTACAGTTGCTTCGACGACAAGAAGTTCGAGCAGTTCCTGTCGCGCGTGTGGTGTCTGCTACGGCGATACGCGGCGTGGGTGGGCGCGGGCGGGGAGGCGCAGCTCACGCAGATGGCGCTGCCGGTGCCCGTGCTTGAGTGTTTGCACCGCTGCTTCGGCGTCACCTTCGAGTGCTTCGCGAGTCCGCTCGACTGCTACTTCAGACAGTACTGCTCCGCGTTCGCCGACACCGACTCGTACTTCGGCTCGCGGGGGCCCTTCCTCGAGTTGAGGCCCGTGTCGGGCTCGCTCGTCGCCCATCCGCCGTACTGCGACGAACTGGTGGAAGCGGCGCTGCGTCACATGGAGCGGCTCTTACAAGAATCCGCCGAGCCTCTTAGCTTCGTGGTAGTGCTGCCCGAGTGGCCCGACCGCGGCGCGCACGCCTTGCACAAGCTGCAAGCGAGCCACTTCAAGCGGAAACAGGTTAATATTTAGGTTATCTGACATCCCTTAAGCGCGATGTAGACCGAAAGCTAAGCTAATTCAGTTTAGCTTAGCTTGCATAGCTGACGCTGTTCGGTCTACACAATATGTTATTTCATGTTCATTTGAACTTTTCGTCATTGCATATAAAGGTTAAAAAAAAAAGTTTAGTACTAAAGTACTAAACTTTTTTCATATTTTAAGGGTGATTTCATTTTTCATTAAGGGTGATTCATTTAGATGTTCAACTGCATCAACACCACATCCAAATTGCAAATTAGCAGCTTGCTTGCAATTTAAATGTAGTCGCTCTCAACAATCTGAGAGTCTTAATTATAAAACCAAATTTTATTCCAGGACATTCTACGCAAGTCTTATTGCAAGTTTATGCATAATTTAGTAAGAAACGCATTAATTTTCACATTTATTTTAATAAAGATGTAAGATTACAAAATAATTACACACTTATTCAGTTTGAAAATACTTATTCAGTTTACAAAAATACTTATTTAGTTTGAAGGACACTGATGTTATGAGGCACTGATGTTACAATTTTTTCATGATAATAGCGATTCATACAAAACTAGATGCACCTTTGTCATCATAGCTACTACAATTTAAGTTTAAATTCCAGTATAATTCAAGAATCCAGTATAATGAGCGTGAGCTTCTTTTTCAATTCTCACTTAATGTAACAATTACAATGTTATACTTTATGAATTCACATCCCATTCGAGTCGTTAAATTTTAACTCCATCTGGGAAAATATAAAAACTGGGAAAACTACAATTTTATAGTTAATTGTTTTAAGTATGTTTTTGAGTTTTAATGTTATATGTAATCTTTTATATGTGACCATTAATTACAAAGACTTTTATTATGTAGGTGGTGATTCCTGCATTTGAACATGAATACCGACACGGTTTTCAACATGTACTTCCAAAGTAAGTATATTCAAGTTTCCGTTTAACTACAACATAGGCTGAATCCTCATTGGTCGTTGCTTGTATCCCTAGACGATGGTAGCCACCTACCATAAAGTGCACTGTACCATCAAAATTCAGTAATTTTTACTTGAAAGTTGTTTGCATTAGTATATAATAATATTAGTCAATAGTATTGCACTTCATTAGGGTATGTATAAAATATCTATAAAAAACTAGTCTTTCTACTAATCCATTGTTATCTCCATAAAAAAATATTTAGTGATCAAAGGGTAACGAAAATATAAACAGTTCATAAAGGCGTACAAGGTTTTTCAACTAAAAAGTCTTGTTTTTCATATTATATAATATAGGGTGTATAACAAAAGTGTGCCTGTTGTCTACCGCTAACAACTATGCATGTATGTCACAATAGTTTTAAAATTTTATTGGCATCTACTTGAAAATTCGTGCAGGCTCTACTCCCGTTATTCGCAGATTGATTATATCCACATCGTTTTTTTTAATTATATATTACTACTGTTCACAAAGCAATTAACAGTTTCTCATTGTGATAGTAGTTTTATACACTCTGAATACTATTAATAATTTATTAGGGACACAATTATTTATAGTTTAAAATGTAAAAGCTGTTTCCCCCTTGTCAAGTGAGAGAACTTGACATGTACCCCATAAAGACCACACGGGAGCTTCCTAAGGGGAAACTCCATACAAAATAGTAAAATTTGCATGGACATACATGTCCTCTATAATTTGGACATCCACGTGTATAATGTTCCCAATGGAAATTTTTACATGTCAGGGTTTCAGAAAAGGACATAGGATACTTTACATTCAGTGAAAAAAAGTACTATCCCCGAGGGACGCGGACGAAGTCGTCTTACCTCTTGATTATTCGGGATTGAATATTTGTTTTGACATACTTATACATAGATTCTAAAAAACTGTCTGGTGGTTTTGTTCTTGTGACTTTAACTGCAACTATCGTGTGCAGAAACGAGGTGTACTTCCGGTGGGGCGGCGGTACCGTGGTGGTGTGGCTGCAGAACGCGGCCGGGTTCACGCGATGGGGGCCCACCGAGGAGCGAGTGGAGGCTCTGTTGGATGCGTGGAGGCCCCGCGCTAAGCTTCGCTCCCCTCCAACGCCCGCCCCACAGCCCGCGACCGCGCCCCTCGCCGACGCCGACCCGCCGCCTCCCGCGCCGTCCCTCACTGCACACTCCCCGGCCGACAAGCGATAGCTATAGCTAGAGAATGCAATCCCGGAAGGTATTTTTCAATTGGCGGGATCCCGTTGGCTTTCTGCCGGAATTGCCATATAAATAGCAAACTGATTTTGCATTTCGAGGGTATGTTGCGGTACACACTCGACGGGGCAGGACGAATGAGCCTACACAGGAGGTGACACATGTATCTTGCTCCGTCGGATATGTGCCAAACCGTCAAGACTAAACGCTAGTGCCACATGTTCAAAACACGTCCAATATGTAATTAATCCATTTTCAGGCTTTTCCTACTTTAGAGAATGTTGGATATTAGGTTTTTCTTGAAAGGGTCAAAAATTTCAATTATTGTAGTAATCTGCAATAGTGAGAAGTAGTTATCGTAACTGCTTTCGTTAAGTCATGAAATAATCTACACAAGGCTCTGAAAAATCGACATTTTCATATTACTGGTAATTTAAAAAACAAAATGGCAAATTAAAAGAGTACACACCACAGAAAGTTTCTAGGAGCAATCCTGTCATAATGAAAATTGGTAAATCATGCCCAATTTTAGCATTTTTGAAAGAGCTGATTTTTCAGAATCTCGTAAAAAGCTAGGTAGCGTCATTTAAAAAAAGACCCAAACAAGAATATAATCTTTTATTCGAGCATCCAACTTGAATGATATATTTTTGTTGAGTAGTTAATGCCAGTGGCTCTTGAATTTACAAATGTTGTACATTAAAGCACATTTTTGAGAATAAGGGCAACAAAGTGTACATACAGGGCTAGCGTATCGCCTTACAAATTCAGCTTAATTATCAATCCCTGAATTCACCACGGGATTCCGTTCAATTCACGAAGGGGTTTACTGCCATCATATCCCGGTCACCTGGTATTGCATTCCCTACCTATAACTATGTAATTGTGTTCGGTGTAAATAGTTAATAACAATTCATATTGGGTTATTACTTATTTTATAATATGTTTTTTTTTTGAGTATTTTTCTTGTTGTATAGGTCACTAAAAAATTAAGCATGTTTTAATTGTTCAACCATTATATTTTTTAAAAATTTTACTGCATCTCTTCGTTTTATTTTAATTCCTTGGTGACTTGAGTGTCAGTCATAGGTGAGGGAGAAAGTATTTTCGTACTGTTTGTAGATAGTACAATCATTTGGTAGTATTACCTGGAAAGTTTTACCTTCGTTTTGAAAATTGGCGATTTTATAGATTTCGATGTGTTCTTTCTGTTTTTCTACTTTGCCACCTCGTATTTTGCCGCTCGCGCCGCCATATTAGAAAAATGGCGCCTAAAATCGGTTTATCGATATCTCCTTTCAGACTCGTTTTACGATAAAAACAATTCTACGATAAATTCTCTAGTTTAGTTTAATTTATGTAATAACTTTGTTTTGTAAAATTACAAGGTTCAGTTCAGCGTATGCATCTGGGGCCCTAGCCAAGATGCATACGCTTCCTTTGCGTACTTACAAAAAGAAAGAAATAAAGCCCGGTGATTGGTTGTTTAGCCAAGATGCAACTACTTGCATCTTGGCTAGGGCCCCTGTACGCAGTCGGTAATGTACGCAGCGAACATCTTGCGAATGACGCGGTTGACAACTGGCCGAAAGCTGCCGCATTAATTCGCATTTGACCGCCGAGCAAGGATACTACGGCACAGGTTTGCCGTACAATACTATGGATACTTACGTGACATTTTTTTTTAAAATTAATTTGCATGGTAAATTCATTACGATTAATCTGATTTAATAAACAAAGTGACTGTGAACAGTAGAAATTAATCAATATTTTGTGAGAATTTACCATAGAATTAGCGAAGCCCGCCGCGCCCCGCTCACTAGAAGCAGAGTAATCGAGCGGTCGAGTAACGGCACATACTCTCCTAAGGAGAGGATGTCAGCCGCCGCTCACCAGTTGCGTTAGCGCTACTGTCGTAGTACATACTACGACAAATAGTTTTATTTCATTTAATGAAATCTAAATAATACAACACATTGAAAAAATCGATAATAAAATATCAACTTCCTAAATATAATGAGCGTTCCATCACTATGTTACTGCGTCTCCCCCGCGCAAGCCGTTCGCCTTCCCCGCAGAATGGATCGCATTGTTTCATACCGAAAATGCCTTATACTGCTTCTAGTGAGCGGGGCGCGGCGGGCTTCGCTAATTCTATGGAATTTACGTATTTTACTAAGACTAGCTGAACTCGGCCACGCTTCGCTGCGGCCCATACGGCGGCTGCGTGCGCATGGGGCGCGCGGTACTGGACACTGCTTATATATAATACTATTTATCATAGAGTGATGTTATATAGCCTTCCTCGATAATTGGACTATTCAAAACAAAAAGAATTTTTCAATTCGAACCAGTAGTTCTTGAGATTAGCGCGTTCAAACAAACAAACTCTTCTGCTTTATAATATTAGTATAGATTCATACTTTTATTTTTTATTATTTTTATTTCATTTGAGGGAATGGGGAAAGTATAGGCGGGTAAATGTCCGCAGTATTGAAATGCGTATGCTTACCCCGTCGAATTAAATCAAAATGTATTTTTTTTACCTCTGCAACAACAATCTGTTTACACTCAGTTACGGATTATTTAAAATAAACCTATTTCAAGTTCTGTAAATAAAGTAGAAAGTGAAGAGACTCAAAGCCATTAAACTGTATCTGGTACACCTGCTGCACAAGAACCTATTGTTTCTGCGTCTAAAGTCTGCATTGAAAGCCATAACATTTCGACCATTACTGAAGTGCATCGACAACCAAGTTCATCACTACCCAACATAACATCGTAAGGCAACAGACATTCCGCAAGCGTGTGGGCAAGTCTTGGTGGCACGATTGAGTAATAATTGGATTGAACCCTACACAAGAGACCAAGTTGATGAAAATCTATGAAATCAAAACAATGCTATGTCAATTTATTATTCTTGTCCATTCACTAAAACAATAAAAGTTCTTATAGCTTAAAAAGAGAAAGAAAAACCAGTTGAATAAAGTTAAAATCTTTATTGTACAGCTAATAGAACAAACTATAAATAAAGGAGCGCCCTTATTTAATTAGGCGGATTTCCGTGTTTTGTTCAACTCGACAGATAAAATTGTTAGACCTAAACCTATTTTACATACGATATTATCGACGGCGACAGACAGAAATAATTAATACTACCACTAATTTTACTTTACATAACAGCTTCAAAAGTCAACTTATATTTAATTTAAAAAAAAAAATAGTAATTCGGGGCACAATAGGTCACAAACAAGATAGATATTTTACCAAACAGCGCTTAGGTGATTGCAATTTTTTTGTCAAATTATGTAAACCTCAAAGCAGTCAACCATTTCAATTTAAAATGCATTTAACATTAGGTTTGACTGGTTGGGATCAAACATTCATTTTCAAATGTTATACCTACTTAATTATGACTTTATGTCATCCATTGCTCGACAAGAAAATTGGTAAAACTTTTGATGCCGATTGTACTCGTGTCTATAGTGAGTACAGCGAACGCATCGCTATTCAAATGAGATCCCGAACACATCTAAATATTTATTTTGTACTCCATTAATTTAAAACCCTGTTCTAAAATCGGCTTTCATTGCTTCACATCGCGGGGATATTAGCAAATGAAGAAAAATGATTTATAATATATATTATTTTTTATTATTTATATGCAATATTATATGATTGCAGTGAATATACTATAGTAAGTATAGATATAATTTTATAGTAAAGATCTAATACAAGAAATACAGTAACCTAAACAATTTCAGTATAGTTTAAAAAATGAATATAAAATAGAATATTCCCAAGGTTTTTAATTTTTAACTAGACTTATAATTTGTGCTCAATCAATTTTGTTCTTACATTTTCATTATAAGCCATGAGATCGACAGTTTAGTGCGTTTATATTTACAATCAATTTTTTCTATGACATTTCTACATTCCACAGGACAAGATGAGTAATTATTTTTCTATGCAAAGGTCGGCAGACAGGTTGACGGTAACCACCAAAGCTTTATTACAAGCAACGCCATAGGTAACATAAAGGAGTAGGAGGTGGATAGTTAAATATAACACATGCTGTTATTTCAAGGTATTCTTCAGTAAGGCGGTGAATACTGTCGCCAGACAGGTTGTCCAATTACAATTATTATAACAATTACGAATATTATTACTATTTAAACAAAAGTTAGTAAAATTTGCTGAATGCCTAAGACGTGAAGCAACGGCACTTCTTGACTTAACGCAATAAAATTTAAGTTTTGCGAATCAAAACACTTTTTGTTTTGAAATGAAAGAATAATTTTGATTTTGTATAGAACATCCATTGGCACCTTCCTGCGTTAAAGATATCATCCGCCCCATTGCTTTCCTTATCGCAATGAGATCAAACAATTATATTTAAGTAAATGTATTATTATTATTTTCAATCTACCCTCTATTTTTAATATATTTTTATAATCTTAGGGGTGCATGGACAAATTAATAATAACTACATATTTTAAAGTAATTTTAAAATACAAACTAAGCATTTTATAATTAAAAAAATATCATATTACTTGAGTTTTAATGTCATATGAACACGTACATATAATAGTAAAGAGAACACACATAAGACAATAAAATGAAAATATTGTGCTTTAGCTTCTAGAGAAAAATTAATATAATTTCTTATTTAATAAACCTAAGATTTATTAGGTGACTGGCTATTAAAGTACCCTTAAAGCGTGATTTTTATCTAAGTAATAAAATATAAAACTATTCCTACGTTATTATTTTTTTGTATTTTTTTAAATATATTACAAGTTGACAGCTTTAATATGATCTCATAGAACAAAAAAAAACTGTCAAATAGAGCGTAAAATTTACACCAGAAACAAAAAAAAACTATATATTTAAACAATATTTTTTACTCATTACGAAAAGTCAATCCAATAACAACATAGAAATCGTACATTCAACTGAATCTTTTAATGAGATTTGTTAGAAAGTAATATAATTATAATGTGGTCCGAGATAGAAAACTTCTATCAATAATAAATCTTCAGATAGGAGTCTGAAGTTCTAACCTTCGATGGTTATAAACATGTATACCAACTCAAATTATCTCCAAGCCGACTGTATATGAATTAATAATTTACAAAAACAAAAAACATATTTATAATTTTCATTTAAAGGTGTGAAAATAAGCAAATACACTACTTACACTTAACATATAAAGAAATAATCATGTGAACTTAGTTTTAGTAAATATGCAAAAATGGAATATTAAAAATTAAAAACATATGAATATTCTTTTATATTCCAATGTTAATTAGTAGAGTTTTAGGTAGATTACCTAAGAGCTCAAAAAAGATGGGAAAAGCACAATTGTTATTACAGTGATAAAAGAAAGTTAATTACAAAAATGTGTAATTTATATACTAATTATATTCTTCGTCCATTGCAAAGTCAACTCCAGAGTCTGCAGCACATACTGGACTGTGAAAAAAAAAAATAATCATTTCAAATTCATTATCTGTGGAGAAAAACATTACAGTCGTTTTTTATTTATATCTGTGTAATTTCAATTGAATATATTGTTACTGTAACTATGGAACGTCCTGGAAAGAGCGTTCGCGCCAGCCGAAAGTCTCGAACGTCCCACCCTATCGATGGTAGCCACGCGCCTTTCCGATTAGTGTCAAAGGAAATAGGTCCTTATGTTTACAACATAGGTTTACATTTCATCAGAAATAGCATTCCCGAATTTCAATGGTTTTTTTACGACGTTGTTAGATTTGCTAGTAAAATCGAAATACATCGAGGCGTTTGGCGCCAAGTATAAAGAGATTTCAATAAATCAATAAAATTATTGATTTATAAGATTTCAAATAACTCTTAAACAGTCGCGTTAAATACACAATCGTGTCCTTTTTTGTTTGACTGAAAGCAGATGTGGGGCCCACCTTGTGGAAACCTAATTCGTTGATTATAATATTTTGGGTTCTTTCATATAAGATGCCTATGATCTCCACTATATCTCTAATTTTTAATCTGCGGTCTCCCATAATTAAATCAAGTACCTTTCTAATATTTTCATCGGTAGTAGACGTCAAAGCCTTCCGAGCAGGGTTCATTTTTCACACTCTGCTTAAATTCTGCTATCCATTTTTTGACAGATGAATATGACAAAGCAGAATCCCCATAGTGTATTGACCAAATCATCATGAATGTCCTTCAGTGATAACCTCTTTTTGTGGAGGTACTTAATGACAGCATGTTGCTCAATTTGCTCCATTTGTGGAAATTAGTTGGAACGTCGGATTGGTTGACCAATAAATTTATAAAATCACAACTATCGTTTACGTTTTGAACTTCGCACAGTTATCTAGACTGAACTGAACTAAATAATGTGGGAAGTTTTGATTTTAGGAACTGAATTGATCTGTGTCAGACAGAGTACTTTTAATCCACCCAAGTAGATTTAGTGCGTCACCAATACGAGTGCACTTGGAGCCGAGTAAACCAATTCAGCGTCACCGACCCGAGCGTGATGGTTTACTAACGTTCACTCCTCAGCAATAAACGCGCCTAAAAAAAAGTTTTCACTTTTGTCGATAGACAGGTCTAACAATCTACTGGAAGGTATGTGGAAAATAGGATTACCAATATTATTTACTCTTTTCCTATCTCTTCTTAATCCCTTATCCTTAATCCAACTACTAAGGTCGGCAGCACACTTGCAGCACCTTTGGCGTTGTGGTATAGGCGACGGTAGCCACCATGGTAGGTGACTAAGTGGACCGCCAGCATATCTGACGATCTTAACCGATTCATGGCGGATGATGCCTCAGAGGCATCATAATTATTTTTTCCGTATGGCAGATGATGCCCCAAGCCCATCATATTTAGATTCGTTGAATCTTTGTGAAATTGTCTCTTGGAAGGTTAAAACTAAGTAAAATTACTAGTATTTTACCGAGAAAACATGTCTATAGTCTTCGTTTGTGAATTTATTACCTTATTATGGATTTTTCTAAGATTTCAGTGGTTTTAAACCTTTTTTACACTGTTACTTTTTTAATAGATACATTAAAAATGACACCAAGTATCGGCGCTTATTATTATACGTTCATGTCTGATGATGCCCGAGAGGCATCACTATTGTCTATGGCGGATGATGCCCCTCCGGCATCATGAAAAATTTGTTAGCCGCCACGAGCGTAAGTTTGTATAAAAAGGCCGCCGCATTGAATCGGTTAACATAAAAAACCCCTTGTTTCCTTCGTGAAAAACATACCTCATCGCTCTGCATGTAAAGAAAACAATCCGCTTCAACTTCTTATTGTAGAAGAAGTAATTGAAGGCCCATAGACAGCCCGGTTCTCCGAATGGATCGCTGGCCAAGTCAGGGTTGTAGCTGTAAATGCGACACTCGGACAGCACCACTTCTTCGTCAATGGCAGCCCATAGAGCGGAGCGCAACTGGCGCCATCTGGATCCAGCCACTGCCGACAACGCAGCGTCTACAGCGTTTTGCACCCAGCTCAACGAGGGCTCCGCGCTAAACTCACCACTCTGTAAGGTAGATTGCTTATCATGATATTTTCATCAGTATACCTACATCTGCTACGTTTAAGAGGCATTGCATGAGGCTAAAATGTGTGTTTCTTTATAACTTTTTTTAAAAACGTCACTCATGCAAGGCACTCACAGTCTATTAAAACTTAAACACTTGCTGCGATGATGTTTTGTGGACGTATTTTGGTGTATGGGTCAGCTCAGGCCGGAAAGAGGCGCGGTGCGCACTTTTTAAGATAGTAAATAGAATATCTAACTTATTTACTACACTAAAAGGTACACAGTTCAATGAGTACACGAGTGGTGTCGGTGGGTTCGCGTTGGGCCACGGGTGCCGCGTGCCACTTCACATGAATCATTTAACTGTGCACCATCTATTGCTATCTAAAAAAGTGCGCGCCGCGTCACTTTCCGGTGTGAGCTGACCTAAGTCTTACATGTTAAAATTATTTATAAAAATAAAACTATTTTTAAACAGACAGTAATGTATTATCAAGCCATTATTAAGATATTTTATAATTTATGTCAAAATTTACCAGTCTTGTGAAATTCTTTACAAAACTTTCAAAACTATTGTACCAAAATTCAAAACAATACAATTTAGACATTACAAATATAAACATAACTAATATTTTTATTTGATATAAATTGCACTTAAGGAATCATCTCTTCACATTTAAACATGGCGCATTTGTATTTTGCCTCACTTTTGGCCTTAAAGGAAATATTAAAAATATGATATAAAAAAATTAATTTTATGAGGTAGGTTTGTATATATAATATATTTATAAGTTAAAATTGTCAATGGACGGCGGGCGTCTAAATAAACTATTTCAATACTTTTGACCTATTTTTCTTTTAACTCAGATTGCACCAGGGTGTTTTTGCTTATTTCTAGTCTTAAGGCCATATTGGCATCACTACCTAAGCTATAGCTCTAGCCTCGTAAATTATGAATTGTTTTGATGCCTTCATTATTTCAACATACTTAGCTCATTTTTTTTCCAATTGCTACACTCATTTATTATTATAAGAAAACAAACAGTCACACAAGTCTATAATATTTTCATTTATAACACTTTGTTTCAACATTGTTAAGTTATACTAATTAGAACGTAGTTAAACTTAGTATCATTCTCGGCACCTAAGTTGGCAAGAATGACGAGATTTTAACGCTTTTACAAAGCAGCGACAGTGATGGAGACGCCATATGACAGTATGTTTGATAAATTATTTAATTAAATTTAATATTTAATAATAATTTAAGTATTTCATTTTATAACACATTTCTTAATTAAGTTTAACTAATTGTTTTTATACCTCAACCTAAACATTAATTTAAAATATTATGAAAACAACAGTGACCATTTTTATTGTATGTGAGTGCAGGATGCGCAAACTTTCTCCCACTACGTTAAAATTTTGCCAAGTTACATGCCGGTCACTATAACTAATTAGTAAAAGCCAATAGGTAAAAAATAATAATATGTCCTTGTCTGATAATTTTTTAATGTACAACCTGCAAGCATGTTTCATAAAAACATTTGCAGAGTAGCAAGACACTGACATAGGCATTACAAAGCACTTTTTTTAACCTCACAAATCGAAATTCATTCTTGAAAGAAATTGGAGTGTCTATTTATATAGAACCTTAAGATTTTTGTATAGATGTGTTGGGCGATGGCTTGATTGTATTGTATAATTGACGTGCTTAAATAACTAGTAAAGTAAAGTATAACACACATAACCCACAACAAAGACATTATCTATATTGCAACTTGCCAAAAATATAAAATTATAAACTCAGAGCTTTATACAATATGTTTAGTTAATCTATTGCCAATAGGCATGATGACAGTATTAAATAATTAAAGAATAAACGATATTGGAAAATATGTTGAAAATATATTTCTAAGATTTAAAAAAAAAAACTATAAAATGCTGAAATCGCCATGTTAACCGAAACACTAATCAGAACGAATGATGTCACGCTTTCGTAAATATCACAATGTCCTTTGAATTGTGTACTGTCAAGCTCACGGAGCATATACAAAGAGGAGATGTTGTTATTGAATTTTTCTATAGAGCGGCGCGTGACTACTGCGCGGGGCAAGGAGGAAGTTAGACCCCGCCCACACCCCGCCCAATTATACTTTTTCCATCTAGCGGTAAAAAGAAAACCTTCGTCTATCGACCTTTCACTACGTTGTTTAGCTATGTATTGCTAGATAGCACTAGTATCGAATACAGGGACGTACTGAATTTCAAAGAATTATTTATTTTTCAACTAATTATTTATTTACTCAAATTGTACAGCTCCTAAAACTTAATATACAGAAAAAAAAACGTAACTAATAGCCAATTAAAGATTTTATTTTGTATAAAATTAAAAGTATATACAATTATTGACTACTTCACGATAGATGGCAGGCGAGCTAAGCAAGGTTTAAATCAATGATTAAAATATAATAAGACGACATTTTTCTCAACAAAGAAGTCTTTAGTAAAATTAAAGCCAACTTAAATACGTATAATTTTGAAGATATAAATGTTATTTACGTAGCTAAAAGCCGTTTATGTTATACAATATTGCGCCATCTTTAGTCAAGTAGCATAACTATGGCAATGCAGAGATTTTTCTAGAATTCATCTCGATAAAGTATGAATAAAATTACTCACAAGTGAAATGTGATGCCATCCATGGCATCGGAACGTCTATCCGAATAGTTTTTACACGATAGCACACAACACTTCATATTTTTTTACTTATTTTTAATTATAAAGTTAATAGAAAATTGCAAATGAATTTTGACTACAAGCCACCACTCCGTGCCAATGTCGACAGCAGACTGACCAAGACCACGCCCACAAAAAATGACGTCAGGACCTAGTTTGAAATCAGTGCACAGTTGTTTAGGCCATCTCCTCTTTGTATATGCTCCGTGGTCAAGCTGTTCAGAGATAAGAAATCGTGATGTCACAACAGACGCCATTGCTATTCTAGCGTTTTGGCACAAAGTTTTAATTGTATTATTTAAAACCTCAATTTTTCCTTCAAAACCGCAATTTATTTTTTAGAAATGATATTTATTTTGTGTAAAGGAAATGCGTAGAAACACCGTGAAGTAATTTTTCAAAATTAGTCAGTGTGTATTATGGGTAAAATATTTCACAGAGATCATCTCTTTGGATGGCTAGATTGTATGATTAACATAAATAACAAACACTTTTTAAGCCACAAATTTCACAAAAAAAAAAAGAGTGAAATTTTTTCGTTTTTGAAAAGCTTTATTGTTTTAAAAAAGCTATTTGCCATGATTATGTAAAGAATTTAATCAGGAACTGGATATTTAATTTAAACATACAGAATTGTATCAAATTTATGTTAATTATAAAATTAACAACTTATATCAAGAATATTCCATAACACTAGCGGCAAATATGGAAATTTTAAATTATTACATAATATTTTATTTCCCTCCTTAGGCCTGTGCAATAGTGCTCCATCATATCCTTTAAACAGTGAACAATTAATAATTATAAATGCTCTAATTTAAAATATTTTAAATGAATACGAATAAATGTCTTAATTATTTATATTTATAATTATTTTAACTGAAATCCAATGTTATAACAATAGAATTACAATTTTCGCATTTCATGTGCATTGATAAGAGTTAAGATTTTGTTGACAAACAAGGAAAAATATTATGCAGTGGACTACATTACGTGTGTATGTAAATATTGTTTCAGTGCAAAAAAAAACAAATTCACACAAAATTTTATGGTCAAATTATGTTTATTGCTTAGAACTATGTATATATGTAAAATAGCAATATTACCACATATATCTCCATTTGCATAAAATCTGTTAAGTCTGATGAATGATCTGTGTATATGCAACACTCAACTCCCGGAAGATGACTAAGTAAATCAACTATATCTTCTCATTTAGCATTTTGTGTAACTTTTACTAAATAAAATATATACAATCATTTCATTCTGTGGTGCTCCTTAAACACAATCTCTATATATAAAAATGAATCCCCATTTCTCTTGGTCACGCATCACGCGTGAACGGGTAGACTGATTTTAATTCAGTTTTCACTCATGGAAAGAGGGATAAACGGGGAATGTTCATATATATAAAAATTGCACCACAGGCGAAACCGGGGGCGGTAACTTATAATTTTATTGATTTATTAGTTAACATTAATAATGCAGTAGAAACTGTGGAATGCCAAAAGGACCTTGGAATCCACATCAAACAATTTTTGTAAAATCCAAGGGAAAGTTGGAAATTTGGATGGTATTTTTATATTAAATCAAACAGGGCAATGACTGCCGGGTCATCTAGCAGATAATAAATCATAAGTTAACATATCTATCATTTAAATTAATCCTTACCTTTGTCATTGAAAAATCATAATCTGGGAAAGCAGCATTCAGTGTAGTTATCAGATAAAATAATGTCTTTCTTGATATTGTATCACACAAGACACCTTCATCTCCTGATAAACTTTGGCTGAAATTCAATAAAACCAATTTAATCTAACATTTATAGCTCTCTGTATCTAATCTTATCATCTCTAACTACACACAAATAAAATCACTATGTAAACACAAATAGAAAGTTTGTAAACATGGAAAATAAAAAATAATTGGCATTATAAAATATATACTTCAAGTAGTGGCAGGGCACACTGGCAGGTCGTCTGGCAGCAGTAACCATCCCCTTATAGAAGTCCACAGTGAAATAACGGCATATGTGCTGTTGTTTCAGTGAATGCGTTGTTTCTCCATTTCCCTATAACTTATGTTCAATCTTACTAGATCCTGCAGTGCACTTGCACCACCTATGGTGTAGCTTGTATTATAGGCAACAGTAGCCACCTACCATCAAGTCAGCCTGTTTGGTGAATTTAACATAAAAAAATAAGGTTGGGACTATAAAATGTTTTATACCTGTACAATACTCCTTCTGGAGGTGACAAAGCGTGCAAGTCATGGCTTGTTTCACCAGATGCAGTAAATTTTTTGTAGAAAGTTTTTTCGGTGCCGGTTAATTTGCAACTATAGCTTTCTACGCGACCCTGCACTGCACTATCGCCGTTCAGAATGGACAAAGCACTGCTAAGTGCCTCTAAACGTCCACTTTCTAATAGTTTCATTTTCTCTGTCTTTTAGTACTTTCCTTATCTTATCCTCTAATACTTCTTGTTATTGAGACGCTCGGATTTATATTGCACGGTACACTACTTCTGTACATAGCCGAGGGGTGTATAAATATTCCTTTTCTTTTTGAGTGTATAAGTTTAACACTCGGTATTAAGACCTGCTGTTCTTCGTCCGCGCTGATGGAATGCGGGAACATCACAAATAAGAAAATATAAATTTATTAAACCGCTACAACAGGTAGGGAATTATTTATAACTTTGTTGATGGCTGCTACTCAAAGAGTCCAAGGAGAGCGCGTCACTTCACTGGTGTTCAATAAACAAACTTTAAAATAGTTATTTAATGTTAAAGATCAGAATCCATAATAGACATTGTTACTGCACCACTAAAATTATGAGAAAAGTAAAAAAAGTTAATCCAATAACAAATTCGGGATAAGAATTTTTTCTAAAGAAATTGGAACAAAAATAGATTCTTATATGCGTCTACCAAGTTTCAACAATAATGGCTGCCAAACAAACATAGACAATAAAGAAATTGGAGATATATATATGATGGTACCATAGATTTTCAAAATTTGGAAAATGTATAAAAATTACCAATGTTAAAGTTTATACCAAATTTTTCGTATCTAAGAAAATTAGTAACTACATAATTATGAGATTTCGTCCTTATAAATATCTATGCCGTAAAATATTTGTAATTTTTATCCTCGAGCTTTTTAGGGATAATTACCGTCACTTTTAATTAATCTGTGGTGCACGGATAATTATTATGCACTAGAGAGTAGTATATTCTTTGTTATTATGTCTCTTCACTTCATGTCTTCATGTATGATGTAGGGATGTAGGCTTCGGCTGTATATATCCAAGAATCTCCGTAATCTCACATTCTATAGTTCAACTGTAAATTTTTATTGCTATATGGTACCTAAACTATAATTATAGGTGATAATTAAAAGACCATGGCCATAAACTTAAAACACCATGGCCGTTTCAAAATGGGATTACTAAATGTAGTGTCACTGTTCTTTTCTTGGTGTTCTGTGACCTGAGGCTCCAGTATGAGTTTACGATACTACACCATTACTATTACTACACTCGCTAGCGAGAACGTAAAACTTTTGTATGGGAAATCGTGAACTGTCAATGTCAAATTATCAATTTTCCATATAAATGTTTTACGCTCTCGTTAGCGAGTGTAGTATCGTAAACTCATGCTAGAGCCACTGTAGCTCTAGCATGAGTTTACGATGACCGCACTCGCTAGCGAGAGCGTAAAAAATTTATATGGAAAATCCTACAGCGCCTCTAGCGGTCACTCAACGAACTAAAATCGATAGTATAAGTTGCACAAGTAAAAAACCTATCGAAAACCGTAGTCGCTAGCGAGTAACGTGTTGCACATTTGCTGTACAAATTCGGTACCACGAGTCACAAACTCGACAGACGCTGTCGAGAGTACGGCGCTCACTGTAGTTGCGGCACTCACATATGTTTTCAACGTGAGAAAGCTAAATCTATTGCAAATATAGACGATATCCACTTTTAATATACTCAATATTGTAGTTATTATCATTGAAGTGCTAGAAATTATTTTAAATAGCGTTGGAAATTATGGAAATAGGCGTTCACATTTCAATGGTAAACATTTTATTTTTTTGCCTTTATGATTATACGAATAATGCAATAACTTTTCAACATAAACTCTCTATATATTCTACCATTAAGATGAACTGTGTGGCGCTAGTTCTAAGCAAATTAAATATTTTTCCAAAATTTATTCCAAAATTTTAATAATCATGCAGTCACAACCATAAACAAACGTATGTACTTGTAGACGTTTATACCGACAAATTTTAAAGTTCTATATAATTTCTATGAGTTATATTGTATTGCACGCTCGTAATTTTCCGCATAATAATCAATCATAACATAAACTTGTGTCTGTTAATTCTCCAAATAAATAAATCATCACGTCTTTGTCTTTCGTGTAACGTTAGAAAGAGACAATGAATGAGTGTGAAGTCATTATACTACAGAATCTATCGGATGCCATTATACTACAGAATCTATCGAGTTGACTGTAGTGACCGTAGTGACCGTAGTTAACGACAGGGTGACTCGTGGTAGGTATATTAAATCCGACTATACGAATGGCGTTCGCTCGCTTACTACATTCGTCGTGTCACTCGAATCAACTATCGAAACTCATACTAGAACTACTGTACATGCCTGTACTCAAAGCCTGTACTATCAAGGATGTCATAAGTATAACATCCTTGATAGCATAGACATTAATATACTACGTAGTATATTAATGTCTATGCTTGATAGTACACCATTAGTACTGATTAGTACACATCCAATAATAATACACATACTTATCTGTGCAATCAAATCAAAATGTCAAAACATAACGTTTGTTCTGGCCGTGTGCGTGTGGGTGTGTGGTTTTCAAATTTTCAAGCACTGTCGCAGCGTTGCCAGAATGTTACTTTTGTAACATTTTACGTTACTTTTGACCCTCTCATGTTACACGGCTTAGAATGTTACTTTTGTATTACAATATTATGTTCATTGCGTGTCCATATTTACACCCTATTTAAAAGTTTTTTTTTTACATTTTTAAAGCTCGTTCGTTAGCGCGAAAGCTAACGAAACGGGAACGAAACGAAAGTGAGTGAAAACTAAATCTAAAATAATCCAAATAAGTATTTATTGCCTTCTTGAACTATGACCCTCATTGACCTAATTCAAAATAGCCGATAACTGCACTTAATGCAAAAGAAATTAGGTATTAAATCCTACATCCTCCTCCTATACTATATCCACGGAAACGAGTTAGTAGAGCGCTTTCTCTGTCTGAATTTTTCATACAAATGACAAGGACAGGAAATGAACAGTGGGCGTAAACAAATCCGTAGAAAAGTAAAGGCGCGTTCACAGAGCGACTTATTTTAGACTACTTTTTTTAACACAATTGCGCATTTAAAATAATTTTGCTTTTTGTATTACTCGTTTTTATACATACGTTTTTACATTGTTTTCTTTGTAAAAAATATTTATGAAGGAAATAAAAATTACAGTTTAATATCATACTTATTTATTGTAGATGCATGCATGAAATACAATTG
Organism: Bembecia ichneumoniformis; assembly: GCA_910589475.2. Taxonomy (NCBI): domain Eukaryota; kingdom Metazoa; phylum Arthropoda; class Insecta; order Lepidoptera; family Sesiidae; genus Bembecia; species Bembecia ichneumoniformis. The sequence goes on from OU342521.1 coordinate 6,551,134, forward strand.
AAACAATCAAATAAAATTACAACGTTGAAAATTTATAAATAAAAGCAAAACAATTAATAAAATTGACAGATTCAAATAAATTTAATTCAGTATTCAATTTCACTCTCCGACGAATCACTGTCACTGCTGTCATTTCCTACATTTATTACTAAACTTTCAGTCATGACTTCTACATTATGGTCCATAGCGTTCATTTTGGGCTCAACTTTTTCTGTGATGTGCCTTATGCATTTTTTCCATTTTTCAGCGTCAATATTTTGTATGGACTCATTTAATAAAACTTTTAATTCAACCATTTTGAATGTTTTCATGTTGGCCGCTACGTAACCCTTCACTTGAGCCCAAACTAATTCTATTGGATTAAGTTCGCAGTGATAAGGCGGGAGTCTTAATACTGTTTTATTTTGTCTTTTTGCTAATTCGTCTATAACGCATGCCTCGTACCGCTGTCTATGATTTTTAACAATGTTTAATAATTCTCGTTTTAACATACCTTCCTCAAAGCTAATTCCTTTTGTTTGTAACCAACTTATAATGTCCTGTTTTTTACATTTTGCCGTTGGTATTTGCTCAACTTTTCTAGAGTGGTACGAGGCGTTATCCAAAACTATTACACAATTATCCTGGAGTTTGTTTAAAATTTCGCTGATACAAACAGACAACAGTGTCTGTCATTAACGTACCTAAGCCGGTCAAGCAATGTTTATGGTACGTGTGTAACAAAAATATAACAATAATAATGAGAAAATAAATACACACCTGAAGGTGTTTTCAAGCCAGTCGTTAATCCATTAATGAAAGCGCTCCGACTGCTGTTCACTGTTGAATCGGTCCATGCCTTTGAAGTAGTGTGACCTTCATTCACCCACGTTTCCTCCAAGTAATAAATTTTTTGATTATTTTCTCGAGCGGTTTTGATAGATCGTAAATATTTTCTTCGCCAAAAAAAAATGTCGTCACGGTCCAGCAACATGCTATTTCTGCTTCTCTTGCTGTACTTGAAACCAATTTTTTTCAATATTTTATGTAGCGTCGATCTCTTGATTGTGCCCAAAGTACCATCATCATTTATTTTCTTTAAAATCTTGTCCAATGTAGGTATTTCATTCTGCGCAAAGAAACCATGCACTATACATCGGATAGCAGTCTTTGTAAAGTCATCGATCTTATCGACGATTGGCACGCGTATCTTCGACTTTTTGGGCGATTTAAGCACACCACACTCCTTCTTTTCTTTAACAATTCTATGGACCGACATCCAGTGCACACCTACTTCCAATGCAACACTTTTTAAAATTTGACCGGTCGAGGCCAAAGGGTTTTCATTCCTCTTGGAATGAAAACTATGCAATATCAGAGCTTTTTCGTTTGACGAAAAAGCTCGCCGTTTTCTTTTTTCAATAGATCCATTATCCGACAGATCCGCCATTGTCACTACGCAAAGTACGCAATCAAATGTCCGTTATACAAGTCGCCGAGTCGTCACAAAGCAATCGAGCACAAAGTCCATAAACAAGCTGAGTCACAGGTAGAGGAAATTTATTGAGCAAATATTGCAAGAAAGAACACGTCTGCACAGTACGGACAGCACGAGTAGACTAAAAAAGTTTCGCTCTGTGTACACTGCCTTAGTGTAAATCGCCGACCAACAGTTAAAATTTTGTGCAAGAGAGATAGCGCTCTACTAACTCGTTTCCGTGGATATAGTATAGTAGAGAATGTGAGACGGGCAGGGGGCGCGGAAATATGTTTGCATTTCAGCGCGATCCGTTGCTCTCGCTCGCGTAATAATCACTCATATATGTCGGTCTCTGTTGCGTTCGCGTTACATCGGATATTCGGTATTTCCAGAATCATAGACCATTTACTACTTATCGTACGCAGCGTAGCGGCTACCAATACATAGTTTTGCTCGATACATAGTTTTTGTGAAACTCAATACCGGGTTTTAGGTATTGCACCGATACATGGTTTTTGAAACTATTTATGCTTTGAAACGCTCACCTCTATTTTGTAACATCGTTCGTTTTGTTGGCGCTGTGACGACCACCCGAAAATCTATAATTTCGTCGTACGTATCGCATCTCTCGCGTATATTCATAACCTACCACTGTTGAATATTGTTAGTAGTAGGAAGAGCGAGCGAGCGCCGTCAGTCAGTTCAGTCAGTTAATCAGTTAATAGTAAAGCCTCCGTGCACTGGCTGCGCTTCGGTGATCTCTTTGGAGAGACCGAGGGATTTCTCTGTGCGTATATCCGCCAACGGTTTGATCCCAACCAGCCTCAATAGTAACCTGAAGCGGTTGGGGTTCCGTAGTGGTTCCCTCCCGACCCAGACCCAGAAGGCATCTAGATGGCACTGCTTCAATCCATACAAAGTCACGTTTACGCGTTCGATGCGTTTGATCGAGGCAAACTCGCACTTCGCACACTGCTCGATACGGCCAGGATCGTACGTCAATTTCTGTCTTTGTCGTCTTGAACCCCGACTGACTATGCTTCTGTTGGAGGTAACACCGTCCCCCCCCTCATTTTGGCTTTTGGAGGAGGGGACGGGCTAAAATGAAAAAATAATAATAAATTGAAATACAATATCAGCAATAATTAAATCAACTGTCTGAACTACGGACAAGGATGAGTCTTTTAATTTTCGACGTCGTAAGTATTTATTATATTATAAATCGTAATATTATTGTAGTTTTAATTTAACAAGGCAGTATTTAGGGAATCAGTAGGAAATTCAACATAAAGTCGTTTATGCAACTGAAATAATTTTATTTATATTAATTGTCATCTAACTATCAAGTCATATTATTATGTGAATTGCACATTAGCTTTAAGAAATTATTTATTACTTAACTAGTAATAGTAACTTTGGTTTTGTTTGTTTACAGAAACTAGAGTGGGCTGATATCGGCCGGTGACCTAGAATTTGATTTTGTTTTCTTCGATCTCTTTGCTAATCCCTGTATTCCATTTTTTTTAAGAATGTTAAAAAAGGTAAACAAATATGGTGTCGCTTTTTTAGTTTATGTTTAGTTATGTAACTTTTTTAGTTTATGTATAATAAAAAGCCATATTATATTAGTGTCGTTTTCTATGCGTTTTCTACATAAAATAAGGCAATGTTACTTTTCTCGGGAAAATGTTAGTTTTTGAACTCTCTCATGTTACATTTGACTATCTGCCACTGGCAACACTGCACTGTCGGTCTGTCTGTCGCTGTCATGTATCAGTCAAGCACGACCAAAGCACGACTATTTATTTTCTAAGAAAGATTTGAATCTTTGTAAAAAAAGTGTAAATTGGTATGGTAAATAGTAATAGTATGTACTACTGATTATTATTTTACTCCGTGTTTCCAAAGAGTTTATATATAATAGTATTTGGATTTGGTGTTCCTCAGTACTCTTCTAACTTCATACTATATTATATTTCCAGAGTGGTTGTGGGTTGTATAATTTCAGTGAAGCCTTTTTGAAAAAAATGTTTAAGAAAATTTCAAATTTACGTTTACGTTGTATTCAATGCGTTCAACATCAAAATTACGGTATTTTTAAAACGACATATTAAGTTTCATTAATATTTCCAAATCTTATTCAGCAAATAATTGTTTAAACATTTTCAGCTACACGAAAAAGATTTTACCGAAATACTGGTATAGTCCAAAGTAACAATAAATGGGAAGTAACACTTGATCACAAACGTCTTAAAACTCCCAATGGTCGAGTGCTTGCCATACAAAGTGAGCCTCTTGCTCGAGCTATTGCGTCAGAATGGGATGCTCAAACTGAAAACATTGCACAGCCAACTATGCATCTGGTAGTTTGATTAATTTGTTTATTTATTGTTTTCTGTAGTTATTTTGATTTTAATTTGATTCTTACTCTTAGTCTATAAATAATGTGTTGATAGGAATTATTTCAACACACACTGCACTCCATACCTGAAATGACTTATCAGCAAAGTTTCTTAGTATAATTCACTCATCACAGCTAATTTATCCAAAAAGTGGACATTTTCTTCTACATAATGCATTTATGAATATACCTAAAATAGCTAACTTGAATTTACTTAGTTAAGAATGAATATACTTAGGTAAGAAATTGTGATTTCTATTTGAACATTCTAGTCATTTAATTGATTTGAACTACAGAGCAAAGAATCACTGCACCACCCCCTACTAGAGAGGGTATGCTCAGCGCTTTCCATACACATTTAGCCAGTTTATTCAATACCAGTACACTAACAACTTCTGCACTATTTAGGCTTTGTGTTCAAAGATAATCTTGACTTGCATTTTTTTAAACTGAAAAATTACATTTAATTACACCAGAATTTTGCTTATTCACATTTTGCCTTAAGCTGTGTTCAGTGCAATTTTGCAGCATGAATGTTATTATTACTACCGTCTGTAGTAGAAGCTGGCGTGGTGGTTCTTTTATCTGTGATTTGAACTTTGACAAGTTCCACGGCATTAGAATTAAAGTCCATTGGAATTTAGTTTATCTTATAAAACCTTACAGAAGAATAGAAAACAAAAATCAGGTCAGTTTTCTAGTAATAATACCTATGGTATAATTAATTTAGGTTAGAATTGGTAACAAATTGCTATAAAAAATTATTGAACTAATGACTAACTCTCACAAATTATACATTGTTATATTGATACTTTGGTTTCAGTTCTTCCAATGATTTGAAAACATAAAAGATATTCAAATTATCTTCTTGATAAACTCAATAGTGATCATAGATGACTGGGTCTTATTGTTTTTATTAAGATGGGTTGCAGAGTCATCATTGGCGTTGGTCATCTGGGCCAACGCTACACCCGCGCTACATATCGGAATTAGCATATTATTTTCTAGAAGTTTTGAATGAAAATGTTGATTGATTTATATATCGTCGTCGTCAAACCAAAATCTGCTATGTGCAAAAAGATTGTGAACTATGTGCTATCTGTTGAGATATTGACAAAAAAAGTTTTTTTGAAAAATTTTACATGAAGGTTTATTTTTTTTTTAAGTATTTTCTTTGAAACATAGAATGTTATACTTAAATTCATTGGTCTTTTCAAAATGAAAAATTTATTAGTTTATTTATTATATTGATAATAAAGTAAATTTTGTACATAAGGGATCTAGCATGAGGTCGTAGTTCTCCAAATAGCGTCATAGACACTTAGCAGTTTTTTTATACAAAAGACTAGCTGACCCAGCAGACGTTGTCCTGTCAGAATCCGAAAATAATTCCGTAACCCGATTGTGGCGCCACCTATTGGGTCAAATTTTATTTTCAAACCATATGTTAAAGTGACGCGTCAATGAACGACAGTTAAATTATTTGAATATTCTTCATACAAAATTACTAAAATCGCGATTAAAAAATGGGGGGAGGGGGTAGGAGGGTGAAAAATTACAAAAAAAAACCATAAAAATCGGTCCAGCTGTTTTGGAGGAGTTTTGTTACAAACACTGTGACACGAGAATTTTATATATTAAGATAAGGCAGTGAACTATTCACTAATACCAACATGTTAGAATGTTAATAAAGTGCACATAGCAAATTTTGGTTTGACAATGACGATATGCTATGTTGTGTTTAAATTGCAACAGATTCTTTATTTTTTAGTGTGTATATGTTTCCAATCTCCATACCCGCTTAAGAGCAGTAGGGGAATTCAAGCCAAAAAATACTGTTTGGTTAACATATTTTTAAATATAGAAATTTTAGTGATACGAAAAAAAAATGTACCAAATGTTGTCTAAATTTTGATAATTTTCTTTTTCAAGCTTTTTGGTCTAGCCATAAATGAAAAGTAGGCTTAAGAAAGTACCCATATGATGGCACTAAGCACCTTAAGATCCGTATTAGGAGAAAATGAGTTTTTATCTTGGTCTGCAAATAAAATTTCAATGGAATTTTAAAAACTATTTTTTGTTTCAGACCGCTCTATGTAACACCGCTTTAGACAATCCAGGCAAACTCACTTCTCATGATATAGCAAACTATCTGCTTGATTACCTGCCAACAGACACACTGCTTTTCCATTCGGATGTGAGGATTAAATTATTATTTTTATCCTTTTTGTTCTCATTTTTGTAGTAGACTGACCAAAAACATATAAATGTTGAACTCTGTTCAGCATTTATCACTGTAAATGACGCCAAAGCTGTAGAATCAATTTCTGAAAAAGTAGCCTTTTAAAATTTTTTCATTACACTAGCTTTTGCCTGCGACTTTGCTCGCTTATCTTAATATTATTAACAGGTTTAAAGCTATCCTATCTTCCAAGCTGGAACCATCGAACGTATTTATATTTAAAAAAGTACAAAATTTAATTGATTTTTTTTTTAATAAAATGAAAATTGACTTGATTCAACAACTTTATTGCAGTCTTATTAAAACCCATGAAAGGTGGGTCATTTTTAATTTTCTTTAGTTATCATAGCATAATTGAGTCATATAGTTCTAACTCCACTTTTAAAAAAAAAAAGCCATTTATCGATGGTTTTTAAAGACAAAGAAGTTTCAAATTGTTTGTTGAAATAAATTCCATGTCAAAAACCGCCAAATCCCATATAAATTTGACATAAAATTTATAGGTATTTTTAAAATCAGCTATTCTCCAATATAAAATTTGTTCCAATCGTTCCAAAGTTTCGTATGGAGTTAACGGATATTGGAACTATATGACTCGATTATGTTAATGTGTTAAGAAATGAAATATCTTGTATGATTTTCTTTCAAGGGAAATTAATTTTTTTTAAATGGATGTCCTGTTATAAATTGTTGTTGTAGTTTCTTTTATGTAATGTAAATTAATTGAAAACTTGTCAGATAATAACATGGAATTCACATTAAAGTAAATTTACATTTTCTCCTTTTTATTATTGTTATTTTCTAGGAAGATTTTTAAATATAATTTTTTTTAATTGAAGAATGAAGAAGAATTAAGAAAATTACAAGAAAAAAAATGGTCTCCAATACTTGAGTGGTTCAAAGAAAAGTTCAATGTAAAACAAGATATATCAAGAGGGTTAGAACCGCCGCTTGTATTCACTGAAACACGTGCAGTGTTAGCAAGACATTTCCTTTCATATGACTTTGCGTCTCTAAGTGGTAAGTACCTGAATATATTTCAAAGTTGTTCAAGTTAACTATTGAAAACTAATAATAAAATGTTTAAAATAAATGCACAAATGATTTGTGAACAGAAAATACTTTTCCCCATTAGCTTTAAAAATTTATCATTAAAGTCTCGGAAATAGAGAAGTTGTGAGAAAGTGTTAAAATTACTCATAATATTGGACATAATATTTTTTAGTTTTATTTTAGCTCGACAGACAGACAGACGTTCCACTTGATGGTCCGTCGCCTATAACACAAGCAACGCCATAGGTGCCGCAAGTGCGCTACCGACGATAATAGGATTAAGGATAAGGAAATGGGCTCTGTCATCCCTTACTCATTCACCGAAACACAACAGCACACATGCTATTATTTCTCGGTCCTTTTCTGTAAGGGGGTGGTTACTATCGCCAGACGGGTTGCCCAAAAGACTGCGAAATGCTCTGTGCCTTGCCCCTACTTTTCAAATGACACCTACCATCAAGTGGACCGTCAGCCTGCTCGTCGCCCTTCAAAAAAAAGGCGCTCCAACATACCAAAATATTTGTCATCTACAAACAGAGCTCACAGCGTTTTTTAGTCATAACCTTTATAACTCCTTACAGAAGACCACAGTGAAATAACAGCACATATGTTACTTTGTTGTCAGTGCATAAGTAGGGGATGCTTAAGTCCATTTGCCATATCCTCATCTCAATTACTTGCCCTATATTTATCAGGGTTTGTTGCACACATCCACGCCCCGGTGCGGATTTCGTTTACAAGTGACTGTAGCCACCACCTACATTGAATGGTAACAGAGTGTGTCCCTTATCCTCAATCCCACTAAGGTCGGCAGCACACTTGCAACAGGAATTGATTGTGTTAATAGGAAATCAACCGTTAACCGCCCACCATCAATTGGACCGTCAGCCTGTCTGACGACCTTCAAATAAAAAAGGAGCCTGTTTGTCACCATTTATCTATGATTATTGTAATATCCAGCTTTGTGCTACGGTGTGGAGGCACTGAAATCGCCGGTGCTAATGCTGGCTTGTGTGGAACGCCGTCTCGATCCTCACGACGCTGTTATGCTCTCTAGGCTCGAGGAAGAGTATCAGGCAAGTACACACTCAGGGTTGCGCAATTTTTTAATTACTTGTAATTAAAATATAAATATTTATTTGATATTTGTATTTCAATTACTTCCTAACAATGTAATTTGTAATTGGTATTTAAATACCTAACGCTGAGGTATTTTGTAGTTAGTATTTCAAATATTTATGGTTTCAAAATACATTTTAACATAAATATATCTAGCGATCTTATTAATGGGTGCGTTCTGCTGAAAATAGCTTTTGTAAGCATAAGCAAGAGCGTAACAAGAGGCTGTTTGTCTAACAGTACCTACTTACATTTAAAAATCTAGTGTCCATGAAAGGAAATTCTACTGTTACTAATTAATAGGCCGTGCTAGATCAGTTCTATTCTATTTACATTACCTAACACCTGACTGTATTTTGTATTTCCTGCTTTAAATACATACGAGACAGTATTTTGTAATTTGTATTTTAATTTAAACAAAACATGTATTTTGCCCAATATAGTGTGTTACACACTAAATACAATTGACCAATGTTGCATCGACGTGCCCAAGGGACAAACTGTACTTAGCATGACTTCTGGTAATATGTTTTCATTCACTTCATATTATGAATGAAATGAATTCACTGGGCTGTATTAAATCTGATGAGTATATATGGATATCACGTAAAAGAATACCGTACGTTTGCTTAGGTCAAGCTTAAGACAATTACAGTTTTCATTTGTGGTCCAAAAGAATTTACTTGTACAGTGCGAAAAAATTTCTTTAGCATTATCAATGTTGCTCTCTGCTAACAAATGATCATTTGTCTCGTCTTAGACAATGTAAAATTGTTAAAAAATTGTTTGATTACTTTTCTCTGCCAAGTTAAAGAAAAAATGTTCACAGCTCGGAACAGAAAATAGAATTGTAATATCAGATCCTAATATACTAATGTCCCTGCAATAAATTCATACAACTGAACATTCACATTCATTGCAAGAGTTAAAAGAAACGTGTATGGTAAAGGTTCATTATCTCAGCCCCAGCCTGCTTTCTTGGTTGACTGCTTGACATAGGCCTACCCCATAATTTTTCAAAAGGATCGGTCACAAGCAGCCTGGATCCACCATCGGCCCGCGGCCATTACACGGTCGTCTGTCCACCTTGTAGGTGGACGTTTTACGCTGCGCTTGCCCGTCTGTGGCGTCCAATCTTGAACCTTCCGGCCCCAGCGGCCTTCGGCTCTCCGTACTATGTGTCTTGCCCACTCCCACTTCAACATACTAATCCGCCGGGTTATCTCGATAATTTTGTTCGTCTACGGCCTGCGCCTACGGATATCCTCATTCCTGATTCGATCTCGCGAAGTAACCTCGAGCATAGCTCGTTGAGCAACTTTAAGCTTTCTTAGGAAGCCCATAGTTAGAGAAGTTGTAAACGTTAGGTACTATTCAGAAAATTAATTGCATTTTATTGCATTTTAGTAAGACTACCGATTTTTATTACCTGAGATTCACATATCACTAGTGATAGATATTGATGACTGTTATCTACCATTGTAAAATTTAACATCCCTTAACGTGCTTGAGTCATTTTATCGAGAATGCTCTCTATAGGAGATTTTTAGTTGATTATAGTATTAACACACGACGAAGAGACCGCCCCCAATAAGTGGTGTTGTTTATTTATAGACAGTACAGTGGGGACGTGTGCCGTGGGCGCACGAACTTAGCCAAGCCGAGCTGACTGCGCGCGTCGCTGCCGCCTCTCTCTTCATACAATGCTCGTCCGAAAGACATTCCTCGACCTCAAAAAAACAGCCTCAGGCATCATAACATAAGCGTATGCAGAAAATTGTAGAAAATTACTCATCTTGTAATGTGTTAAAACCGCAAAATATTGATTTGGAGCCCATACAAATACTTATAGGTATCTAGTTGCTAACAATAAATCCGGCTTACAACTATAATAGGACTTTTCTTTTTTAACTCTTTTTTTTGTCTGAGTAATGAATTGAATTATTCAGACCCGTAATTGGAATAATTTTCCTGCTGAGAGAAATTTTATTATATTATTTTTACAGAATAATATATAACACAAAAAAATGTGTGGCCTCTTCGTATTTACCTATAAATGAGGATTAAAGTTTAATAAAATTATAAATTGATTTTAATCAGTGCTTATTCCATTAAACACTTGTTTAACTAAGAAAGCCGGCAATGAGCCAATTTAAGTGAGGTCGCGATGAACAAGAATGAAATGAAAATAGCAAAAACGAAGTCGCGAAGTTCCTCTAAATATAGCGCGGACGGTGCGCGCGCGCAGAGCGACCACTCGACCTCGCTTTGTTCTATCTCACGTTCGACACAACAAAAATATATGTTGCGCCGTTACCGTATTTTTTAAAAATACAAATCAAAACATCTTCCGACACATTGTATACATTAATTTAAATATGGAAGGATAATAATTTAGCAGGACAAGTTATGAAGTTAAAGCGGGCGATAAATGTGGAACTTCATGTTTCGTGGAATTGGGGTTAAATGTCCCAGTTTTAGTGTTCGCACCAGTGTTCGCACCGTGTGACCGCGCATCGCTTAGTGCGTAAGTATTTTTTTTAAGCTTTTTTCTGAGTTTTATTAATATTGGAACCTAATTTAATGCAGTCCAAAAGACTGTAGTCGTGTTATTTATTTCTATTCGCACCTAAAGATTAATTTTACGAAACTGACTATTTTTATAATTGTTTTAAATGTAGTGAATTACTGAAATGAACGGTAATCTTTAGTGCTGCCAAAGTATAATAGAAAAACAAAAATATGGGTGGAAAATGAAGATACAAACAAGATGCTTAAGACGAGAGATAAGTAGGTATCCTTAAGTAGTGCATCAATTTATCAATGTCCTTACGTACCAATTGAAGTCATTTGAATTTATTTCAGTTGTTTGATGACTTACCTATAGAAATATAAATTTCAACCTTAAAAAGTGTCTATTTATCTTATTAATCAATGAGCTAGGATTCAACAAAGCCGCGATGAATCAGTCGTTCTTTATTCTCAATTCTGAATCTGTGATTATATACATATTATATGGTCTATTGTTCATGTTTGGGAGCCTATTGCGGGTTGACCGCCCCGTGTGGTTTAATTGATGTCAACAAAATTTAGATCAACTGAGCCATAAACAGGAGTAAAACAATCATTTGAATTAAGTTTTGGAACAATTCAATAATCTAGCCGGGGAATAGCAGAAGTAAGAAGCAATAATAGATTTTGCATACGCATTTCGGTATATTAGTATTTTCAATTTAGAATTAAATTGTTTCACCATAATATATAATCGTACCATATTTAATTATTTTTTCATGTAATGTTTCAGGGGTGATGAGCGTCGTAATAGAGGTATCTTCCTCTCGTCCGAGGCCACTCTCCGCGGGACTTTGGACTTTGTTCTCGTGGTTACGACGCGACGAGCGCTCCTCTAGTGAAAGCCTGTCCAGTGTCGGATCCGATCGTACAACTGCCAGTTTTTCCTTCCTCTCGCCTGCACTTTACCGTTCGGCTGCAACCCCCATACCAGTTCCACCACCAGGAGCACCGACAGACTCTTACAAGAAAAGGGTGCAAGAACGGAATCAACGACGGAAACACGAGCGGGACCTAACATTGCACCGGAAATACGGTCTCTATAGAGGCGAATGTGTGGGATACGACGCATTCACTTTACCGTCGACACGTAACAGCTTAACAGTAGCTAATCAGGAACGGGAGCGAAGAGCTACCAGCGAGTGTCTTAGGAGAACTGCTTACGTGCCTGGTAAGCGTCGAGCGCCGCTACCGCCCGCAGACTCCCCAACACTAAGATCGCTCTCTGTCGGTCCTTCATCGTCCTTTCCACGACGTCACAGTAGAAAGCGACCGGCACCTCAGCCACCTGCTTCCTCGGTGAGAAACAAAGAAAATAAACACGTCACATACAGAGATGTCAGTTGCAATTCGGACCAAATGAATTCAAAAACCGCTCACAACAGTAACTTATTTCCAAAGGATGACGTAATGGGACACAAGTCTGATAATTATAACAAAAGAGTCAAAGACGCCAAAGAAAATCGAAAAATGCGATCGGAAAAGAGTTTCCTGAAGCAGATCTTCGAGAACAAAAAACGAAGTTCTTGTATTGAGGTGTCCACTGCAAAATTGTTACCAAACATTAGCGAATTAGACAAACAGGCGGCTGAAATAATAGAAAGCTGTAAAATATTGGAACAAAACAACAATGTTAGGCGAGAAAAGTCTATACACATTGGATATCGTGATGCAGAAAGTTCACAAAAAAATGATTCTTGGATATGTATTCGATGTTTAAAGAAATACGACCCAGCCATCAAAATTTGTCTTAATTGTTTGTCGGATTCGAAGAAGCTTTCTCACAATATACCAGCAGAACAGAAACAATCAACATCTCAAGTTCTCAATATTTACACACAAACAGAAAAAGAAAATACCAATGTCGCCTTATCTGTCGAAAATACAGATGTTGATGAAAAACTAAAACTTAAAAAAATGTTAAAGGAAATGAAAGACTCACTTCCTAATAGATCGAAAGGGAAGAAAATTGATGATCCTAAAAATAAGAACGATATACTTACCGTTGAACCTGCATCAAAAAGTACTTTAGACACTCCTACCCTTAAAATTGGATTTGTAGCACTTGATGATCCTGGTACATCGTCACATAACATTCCTATAGATTCCTCCAGGAATATAAATCTATCTCCAATGACTGCTGAAAGGAGTACAGCGTTTAGTGGCTCCGAGGCAAAACAAATTAATAAATTAACAAATAAACCAAGTGTAGAGAATTCAAAGGAAACTTCTGCAGTCTCCAATACTAATTGTAATCATAAAACGAAAAGTAAAGCAGCAGAAATAAATACAGCTCCGCTAAATATTTCGTCTCTGTTAAATCCAATTTATATTCCAAAGGTCATATCCAATACAGAGATTGTTCTGCAGCAGAACGTATCTGAGAGCTCTACAGGAGCTGCTCCTATAGGAAAACTTGCACAAAGTGGAGTGCGTGCTTCTTTTCTAACACAAACTTCAATCATACAGCAATCAGATTCAACAGAACGGCCACCAGCGCAACGAAAATTGTTAAATGTTGCAATTGTCAGTAACGCAAAAGATGTTACTCCCGCAAAAGATAAGACTAAAAGTCCGACATCTGATTCGACTAAACAAGGATCATCTTCAGTAAATGAGCAAAAAGATATCAAAAGTTCAGTACCAATTGCTTCGACAAGCTCACAAGTACCAAATAAAAATAATGTACTAATACAGCTGGATCAACATTCCAAACGTAGAAATCTAATCAACCAACTCGAGCAATCAATTGCAAAAGGAGATGAAGATTCAGCGGCAGAAGCAGCCGCTAAATTAGCTCAATTGAGACTGTCTTGTTCGGTTTTATCATTTTCATCACATATTGTTGGCCAAGCTTTGCCTTCTATGCAAAACGTAGCCCAAGATAAAAAAGTACCTAGTGACAATAATAAAACTCATACAAGATTAGAGCAACCTCCAAAAGCGTCATCCTCTACACAATCAGCGAATATTGCTCCGAAGGAAACTCAAAGACAGTTAAAGGAGAAAAAGATGGTAAATGAACCTGCATCTACTAATGCTATTAAAACGCAAAAAGAAATATCGAGGACGATTGCGCCTAAAAACGAGCCAGTTAAAGGGGACATAAAAACACCAGGGCAAACAAACGGCATTCAGGCAACAATATCTCAATCTAGCGTAAAAGAGAATAAAAATAACCTAGTCCCGTAAGTACCTACTTATTATTGTTTTTGCATTATATCTATTAATAAACCCTTTTTGAAAATTGATTATGTTGCTAGCATATGGTTTTATAAGGGATTAATGAAATAAAATATCGAATGAACACAGATCGACTCGAGACTAACTTATTAAAAAAAATCTAGGCAGTGATTTAAATTATCTGTTAAAGGGACCTGATGCTAACTGATATGAAGTGAATTAAGAGATTGATATCTGCCTATAGGTTTGTTTGATAACAATAATCACAAAAAATAAGGAACGAGACGATAAGCCTTTCCCCGATAATCCTTATCGGGAATAAGCTTAACAAGTCTTTAATGCTTTTATTTACAAACATTTATGGGAGCTGTTGAAGGAAAAAACATAACCAAATTTAATTCTAGTAGAAATTTGACGGACCCATAGGATTAGTGGTTAGGGTGCTTGCCGTAACGCTCTGTTCTAGAATTCCCGGCAGGGCCATTTTTAGAAATTGGCTCTGGTCTGGATCTGGAAAATGGTAGGGCCATACTGCGTGTCGCAGTCATTTGGGCAGCCCGTCTAGAAGACCTTTACAGAAGGGCACCGTGAAATAACAGCACGTGTGCAATATTGTTTCGGTGAGTGAGTAAGGGATGCCCCCATTTCCCTAACCCTTCCCAATGTCTTATCCTTAATTCTATTGTAATCGGCAGTGCACTTGCCTTCTACTGGATCGTCAGCCTGTCTGCCGACACTAACATAAAAAAGAAGGTACAATAAATTGTAAATTTACATTTAAACAATCTTTCACTAGGCAAAACCAAATTCAACATCCAAATGCTAAGAATTAATTGCAACTACTCTAAAATATCACAATTTAACATCAAGATTTCGGATATTGAACATTTATGTACAAAATAAAAAAAATATGTATTTATTTTTTTCATAATAAAATTATTTTTTAAATATTACAGAGTAGAAGTATGGATCGAGGATAAGAAAGCAGCGCGAGGCCCAATTAAGTTACTTGTTGGCCGCGAAGCGACGGTGGGTGACCTTCGGCGAGAGGCAGAGGTGACTTTGGGGCTGGCAGCTCGCTTGCAACGCTGGATTGTTGGCCGAGCACTCTGTTCAGATGACGCCACCACTCTTACTTCTCTCGCTGGTGCACAGCTTCGAACACCATTTTATTTATACTTGGTGGAATCAGGTGAGGTTTGTTTGGGAAAACTCTATGTTGAAAGTAGTTTGAAATTTACTTAATTTTATTACTTACATTTCTATTATCTTATTTACGATGCTAGTTGTTTCTTAGTGCAAGAAATCAGTAGTTGCTAAAATACCAAGTAGTATAATTTTGCGGTAACTTCTGTCTATTCTCTTTGTTGTGAAAGATGTAAACGAACTGTATTCATAATTTAAAAATAGCCTTTTCTTCGTAATTTTTGCTATTAATTAGATAATGAATATGCAATGAATACAACTATTAGTTACAGATTAGTTTTAATAATATGAACGTAGGTACATACAGATTAGTTTATATAGTGTGAAATATTTTTAATCAATGCAATAAATGTATGCACATTTATTGGTTAAATATATGGCTAAGATCTTTAATTGTAAACGGCGATAAAATCACGGAATATGCTTTCAACATAATCCTGGGAATAGGGAATATGCGTCTAATTCAAAAAAGGCTTAAATATATTTTTTTATCAACATTTTTTAATATTATTTCTTTTTCGTTAAGAAAATAATTATTAAAAAGTGCATAAAAATGTGGGAAATTCAAAATACTTGAAACGGTCAGATCGAATGTGACGTCAAAGTCTATGGAATGTGACGTCAACGTCTATGAAATGTCAACAAGCGTGTAGATGTTTGTGATTTTTAACATTTGATGGTATTGTAGACTTTGCCGTCACGACAAGCGCGCCAAAAGGGCGGGTGTTTAAAGTGCCCGTAGCTGTTAGTTAATTTTAACTTTTTTTTTGTTACCAAATTTCTGTTTTTTGGCGCTGAATATTTTTTTACGGTTATAAAACGATAATAACCTATCGTATGAAAATATAAAAAAAAATGTACATATTCCCTATTAAAAAGTTTAACTTATAAAATTTCCGTAGGAAAAAATCCTTTGCTGTGCCGTGCTGTGCCATACTGTCAGTCAGCACCGGCTCCTAAAATGTTTTAACCTAATTTTATTTGTAAACTAGTTAATTTATAAGATTAAATAATCGAAATAATAAATTTTTACAAAAAATAAAGAGTAACCACCCTAGTGCTCCAATGAAGAGTACGTATTTATGTCAACAATATAGAAACAACTATTTTCTATATTGTTTTAGCTAATTATATTTACTGTGGCCCAGGGCTGCGACTACATTTGTTAATTTGCAGTTACATGTGTTTGGAATACAGGGTATACAGAAGTATTTTTTTGGACCTTGTATTTCTAAACTCACGTGACTATATTTTATCGATAATAACAATCAGGTGTCACTATATTATTCACTGTAGCAAATGTTATTCTGTCGCGCCTCGACTTCACCATGGATTTTCTTTTCAGACACAAGTAGTGAAAACACGCATATAATTAGAAACGGGACTAAGGCCGAAAAGACTGGGGAAGTGTATTCCGAACTGGTGCAATTAGAACAACATCCGATCGTCCCTAACGCCGAAGCGTTTGTGTGCGAAGTGTGCTTCATAGACTGTGGACCCGGGGATGGTGTGGTGCTGAGAGATTGCGTTCACACGTTCTGCAGACAGTGCTTGGGCGACGTGGTGCGGCACAGCGAGGAGCCGCAAGTGTCGTGCCCCGCTTTAGGTTGCGGTGGGCTGTTGCAAGAGCGAGAAGTCCGAGCGCTTGTGCCGGCGGAAGAATACGAACGGTGGCTGCGCCGCGGGCTTGCGGCCGCCGAAAGCGGGACGCGCGACGCCTTCCATTGCCTCACGCGTGACTGCGCGGGCTGGGCGCTCTGCGAAATCGGCGTCACGCGCTTCCCGTGCCCCGTCTGCAAATGTACTAACTGTCTGCTGTGTAAGGTAATTGTATTTCTCTATTCAATCTTTAGTTAAACCATACTCTTGTGCAATTGAATTTTGAGACCTAATGTGTCTTAAAAACCAAAATATGTTCAAATGACATGAAATGTTATAAGAAATTGACCGCAGACAATGCAATTTAGGCAATACTTTCAATACATTCCATTCCTATTGACACTAATCTGCCATGGTCTGAAAACGATTTGTCCGTGGATTACGAAAGGGTAACTGAGAATCTGTCTACTCGTGAATTACATAAAGGCAAATGTTGTTGGCAAATGTCTACAGGTTTTAAATAACTTTCTTCAGTATTCAGTATTCTGTTTCTATATTCTGTTTGTTTGTCATTCAATAAAAACTTGTTTGGAACTAAAATTATCAGTTTTTTTTTTGCAGGCTATACACGAGGGAGAAACTTGTGAACAACATCGTATTAAAATACAGGAAGCTTTAAAGTCTGTGGACAATAATGAACAAGACGAGGGTACCAAAACTTTAATAGAAACCCTGATATCTCGCGGAGAAGCCTTGGAGTGTCCGGAGTGTAAAGCTATAATAACTAAGAAGTGGGGCTGCGACTGGATAAAGTGCTCGGCGTGTAAAACGGAGATCTGCTGGGTGACGCGCGGCCGGCGTTGGGGACCTGCTGGTAAAGGCGATACTAGCGCCGGCTGTCGGTGCGGAGTCGACGGGAAGCGATGTCACCCTTCTTGTGCTTATTGCCATTAAAATAAACACAGATTCCTCACACGTCTATGTTACTCAGTCTGTACAAAGGGTAAAACCACTACCAAAAACCATAATACGCCATAGAAAATACCAAACTGTAATTTTTAATAGACCCAAAATAAAATAGTTTGACTTGAGTGATGTTAGCCGAAAACCAGGCACTTGGCTTATAAACTTTACCAGTGGTTCTGGATGAGCATGAACGTTGTTTAGAATGGCTGCAGAAAAAGTTAAAATTGTGATGATGAGAAATATCATTTGTTTTAATCATTGTTGTTCGAAACGGAGTTTATCAGATTTAAATTAATTGTGGCAATGATCCCTTGAGATTTAATTTAATAAGTGCAGTTTTTAAACATCATTTGTAGCAGTAATGGCAAAGTGTGCTCGTATTTATTGAAATTTAAGTTAACCTAAGTTGAGTGGTCATGCTAATCAAGAAGAGCTTTGTATTATTGAATCAACCAAGTTACGGTTTATGGAAATGAACACTACAAAGAAAGCTCAGACAATGATTTAACAGAAAGTTTTAAGAAAAAGATAATATTGCTTCTTAAAAATAAAACTAAATAACATCACTAGATGGATAAGTGATACAAGGGGTGGCTTTGCTGGTGTATTTCAGCTTTGTAGTTTGAACTCAACTGTGAGGTGACTCTGTAGCAACATGAGTGAAATGAAACAAATTTAGCTTTGTATCGCATCGCTTTCATTGTGACCTGTGCTTTAGTCAATCTAGTCCACCGACCGCTATCTTTTCTATTGTTTCGCTTTATAAATGTCGCGTAATTTTTAATTTCAATACTAGATATGGCCAATTTTTACCCCGTCACAATCTCTTTAAGCTGACCTAAGTATGAGTCTTTTGAAAGTTATATGAAAAAATGTACCACTACTGAGGCACAGGTGTGGAGTCTGTGGAGTGCACAGTGAATTTGTGTCATGAAGTTGTTAATAGACACAAATTAACAACAAATTGAATGTGAAATCCATAATCTCTTTGTGTATTTGTATGGGTGATAGGCGTCGTCATAGTATCGTTTGTGCATTTCCAAATATATCCATAGATGTGATAAGTATGCCACTTATGCATATAGAAGTTTATATTACTTCCTACTAATTTATTTATCAAATACAATGTATTATTTTTTTATTTATTATGTGTTGAAATTGTAATTTGTATTCAAAAATTATATAAAATACATTTTTTCTTTAATAAGCATAAAGCTACCAGTGATGATAAATTCGACTTGTTTTTTTTTATTTTTTATTTCATTATTTCGAAGTATGCCGTTCCTATTAATTATCCATTCAAAACCATTCACATTTTAACAATGAAGTGACCAGTAACTTTCTGAAGATTTGCCCCCTCAAAAAAAAAAAAAAAGAAACATTAAATCAGTACTAAATAAAACAACCACCAGACATCATTACCTGTATTTTTTTATTCTTGCAGTGCTTTACAGTATAGTTTTTAAATTAAAAAAAACTCGAAGCTTATCATTATTCCTGTACCGAATGTGAAAAAAAAAATTTCACATGGACGTGAAAAGATTCTTTTATGTTAAGGTCGGCAGACAGGCTGACGGCCCACTTGATGGTAGGTGGCTACCGTCGCCTATTGCATAAGCAACGCCCAAGCTGCTGCAAGTGCGCTGCCGGCTACAGTAGGATTAGGGGAAAGGAAATATCGAAACACAACAGCACACGTACCGTTATTTCACGGTGGTCTCCTGTAAGGGGGTGATTACTGCCACCAGACGGGCTGCCCAAATGACTGCGAAAACGCAGTGTGCCCTGTCACTACTTTTCAAATCCAGACCAGAGCCAAATTTGAAGTTTATTTTTCAATGTTGACCCAGCCGGGAATCGACCCCGGGAACCCTAGAACAGAGTGAAAACAAGCACCCTAACCAGTGATCCAGCGGGCTCGTCAAAGTTTTTTCTGAATATTGCTGTTTATTTTTCTATAATATAATGATTAATTACCACATAAATATAAATAAATACCAAGTATCGAAACAGGTTATTCTAACAAATTATAGTAATTTTGATTTTGACATACTTTATATTATTTAAATTTACCGCACTTTTCTTGTGCAAATTTTTCGTATGTATAATTGTAGTCTTTCCCACCCAGCTTCTACTATCTGCGAAAGAGTATATAATTATAATCACAAACTAAATAGTAGATACTGATTATAATCACTAGCATGGATACATACAATAAGTTACTCTATGCTACATACCACAGAACACATATACTCTCTCTAGCGAGAGCTACACTGCTACATACTATCCTCTATTCTCCGATAGCATGTTACCATACCAAACCAAATGTCAAATTGAAATATTTTTATATGTAGTAAATATTTGTTTGCATTCTGAAAAAGTGATTTTTGGTGATTTTGTTTGAATGTTTTTTGGAGATCTTTAGGTATTTGCCTATCGGATTATGAGTAATAATTTAAGCCTCTGTATTATTCTGGGAAAGACCAATGGATAATAAAAGAAAAGAAGAAATTTTAGTGCAAAAAAGAAATAAAAGACTCAAAACTAATTTACCAGATTTTATTAACACAGAACATGTACAAAATGGCATTACGACAGGCCGTGATATCAGGTAATTCAGCGCTTAAACCACGCTTCTCAATTTTATTTTAATTAGAAATAGGTCCAATTTCAAAATACACTCACAACGGCACGGAATCTTGGCCGCGATAACAAAGAACTTTTAAGTGTTTAACAAACTCTTAGGAAAACATTCTGTACTTGAGATCAGCATGCCAGATAGAATGCAGCGGGTTATATGAAATACCCGATATTGAAAATAATAAATGAGACTACATACATTTCGTTTTACAGTAAATTGAGTGTTGTCCTTAGGTAACTAATTTTACTAAAAAATGTGTAAGTAGTTTAGAAAAAAAGTGCTTAATTTGTTACGATAAGTATATTTAAATTCAGGTTAAAACATAAAACAGAGGTGGCCAAATTTCCATGGTGCATTTTTGAAAACCTGTATTCATAATAATATTGAATGCATAAACCAAATACACAACTATTCTATTCATATTATATTCTATATCTATGTATATAATAAAATCGTAAAGAGCCGTGTCCTGTACATTAATATTTATATTTTTTCAAAAGAACAATTTGTACACATTGTACTTATGTTACCGAATCAGTGCGTTTGTTGTCTGTTTGTTTGTCACGCACAGTGCGTTTGTGCACACTAATCTCAGAAACGGCTCAACCAATTTGAATGCTAGTTTTTAATAAATTAAATTTTAATTCTTTTTAGGGCTTATCTGGGTGGGTAAGGGTTACTATCATGATTTTATTTTTTGAACATCAAACATACCAGGTTCCTAAATGAAAACTGTTTCAATACCTCTAATAAAAGATTTTATATAATTGAGAGGTCAGTGATGATCATAGAGGATATTAGTCCATTACATTGTTGACACATTACACAGTTGGGTTATAATTTTTACAAATTTTTAACAAAATAAGAATAAGAGAGGTAGGTTTTATATGGTAGTTACTCAAGTGAATTGTCAGAATATAGCAGATCTTTAAAACGTTATTGTGGAAGATATCTTTGAAACAAACTTTTTTTTTCACGCAATTAAAATAAAAATAGCAAATTTTTTATTTTTAAAAATAATTTAATAATACATAATGAAACAATTTAAATACAAAAATTCACAGGCTTCACTGAGATAATTAACAACTTCTTATTTATTGCAGAAGATATGATTGTTACAAATAAACACAAAAAACCGTCTAGGGACATTCTAGTCTTTGCTTAAGACTTAAGACATTCTTGTCTTCAAATATGAGTTATTTTAATAAAAAACCAGTAGGTACCTATATGTAATAAAAAAAACTGTATTTTTATTTTATTTGTACTTTATTGTAAAAATAACAGAATATGCAATTTAGGCTAAGATCAATGTGTCGAGTTTTTCTTGTGGGATTAGGCTGCAGGTACAGCAGAGGTTCTCAAAAAGTTCATTTTCCAATGCATATAACTGCATATGCTGACATATGTATATAACTGACATGTGCATATCGCTGACTTTTTTGTAGGCATGATCATGCTCTACAACTTTTCTACAGAAATCAATCATCTCTCAACATTAAAGCAGCGTTTGAAAGAAACCTTTTTGTTTGAGCGTTTTTACGTCGAATTACTTTGCAAATTCGGTTACTACGAAAAAGTCTTTTCATTTTACGGGATAATATATATCCATCCTAAAATTCTATTCTACCTATTGCTGATTTTTTTTTTAAAAAATGATGAGTAGTTGAGTAGTCAAAAATTACCCCTACAATAACAAACATACAAACTTTACCTTTATAACTTTAGTATAGTTAATCAAAATTATATTTAGTAATTTTATTTTGTTTGGGGTTGATTTTAGAAATAACCCGATAAATTTGATTTCAAGTTTAAAAAAGTTTTTCACATAACATTTTTGCTAACCCACTTGTTCTTTGTTATAGTGTTGAAGTATGGATTGAGGATAAAGGAGCATTGCAGGGGCCATTCCAGTTGTTTGTGTGCCACGATGCGACAATGGCCGATCTTCGAAGAGAGGCTGAGATTTCTCTGGGGCTGGACGCCTGCTTGCAACGCTGGGTCATTGGCACATCGATCTGTTGTGATGACAGTATCACTCTCGCTTCCCTCGCCAGTGAACAGCCACAAGTGAGGTTCTTCTTGTATTTAGTTGAAGGTGAGCTTTATTCAATGAAAAGCAAAATGCAAAATGTTATAAAAAAGAAAAGACACAAGCTGAATACATTTATTAGATCTATGAATTAATTTTTCTAAACCATCGTAAAAATATTTTTTATCTTTTGCCTCAAAATGAGCCAAAATTGCCTCCTTTACTTCATTGTCGTTGGAAAATTTCCTTCCCTTAAGTCTTTTTTTAAATTGGGGAACAAATAAAAATCATTTGGGGCCAGATCTGGACTGTAGGGTGGGTGGACTAGTGATTCGAAGCGTGTGCAGAGCAGCCATTGCAACTCTGCTCTTGTGAACCGCCGCGTTGTCTTGCAAGAGCAACACACTCTTGGTCAATTTTCCTCGACGTTTTTCCTTGATGGCCTCCTTTAATTTTTCTAGTATCGTTGCATAGTATTCTCCGGTTATGGTCCTTCCCTTTTCTTTGTAATCAATCAGTATTATCCCCTCACAATCCCAAAAAACAGTAGCCATCAACTTTCCAGCCGACTCTGATACTTTGAATTTCTTTGGCGGTGGTGTCCTCTTTTTATGCCACTGCATGAACTCTTGTTTGGACTCAGGCTCAAAGTGATGAATCCATGTTTCATCTCCAGTAACAATCCGCTCCAAAATCTGTGCAGGTTCGTCTCCACACAACTCCAAATATTCTTGGTACCCATCTTGCACTGACTTTTGTCATACCCAGATGGTCATGTAGGATTCCCAAAATAGTGGTATCTGATACTCCAACTAATACAGATAACTGTTTTTTCTTCAAACGGATATCCTCCAGTACAATTTTTTCCACTTTTTCGACGAAGTCTGATTGGTGGCCTCAACTGGCCTTCCTGAGTGGGGGTCGTCTTCAATTGACTCCCGACCATGTTTAAAAAGACCATGCCACTTGTAAATCATTGACTTACTAGGGCAGTGTTCTCCATAAACGGTTTCCATTTCATTCAAATGGTCTGAGCATTCTTTCCTTGCTTGGTAAGGAATTTTATCACAGCACGGTGTTCCATTTTCTCTATAGTTTCAGTTTTCTTCCAGATTGACTTGTTTAGCAGGCGAGTGTTCGTAAACGAATGACGCAATAGGGCTGAAATTCAATTTATATACTAATAATGAGTCTCCAATTAGTATGACACTAAGCGAGCGCCCCTATCCTCACTCCATCCCCTCCATTCCACGAACTTTTGGACCTCCCCTCGTATGTGCATTAAAAAAGCTAATTAAGAAATTCAACGAATTTAAAAGGATATATTAATAGCATTCGTCAATTACAATAAAGCACTTGACTTTTTAAAACATCACAACATTTAAGGTGACACTGCAGAAGCAAGGTCTAGAAGAGAATAGTATATCATCATCTCAGCCGTAGGAGGTCCACTGCTGGACAAAGGCCTAATTCTCCAAAAGGAATGATCAGAAGCAGCATGGATCCACTGTCAATCCATGGCTCTTATCAGGTCGTCTTTCCACCTTCAGGTCGTCCTACGCTACACTTGCCAGTCCGTGGCCTCCACTCGAGAACCTTCCTACCCCAGCCGCCGTAGGCTCTTTGTACTATGTGTCCTGTGATGTCGGAAGACAGATGGAGTATGTGGAGGAATACGTATATCTGAGCAAACTAATTTCTTTCAATGTAAACAGTAACTTGAAGTAACAGCGAAGTAGATCGAAGAATTATGTCAACATGGAGAAAATACGTATAAAGAAGGAGAATATAGCTTAAAAATTAAAAAAATAGTCATGGACTCTTGCATTTTGCCAAGTCTAACGTGTGCTCGTCAAACCTGGGTATTTGCAAATAAAGTAAAGAATAAAATAATAACTTGTTAAAGAACAATGGAGCAAAGCATGATGAAAATAAGAAAAATCTAAAAAGTCAAGTCAAATACCATTACAAATAAAACTAAACTTACAGATGCCATCCAATATGCACTAACACAGAAATGGAGATGGACGGGTCATGTAGCAAGATATCCAGACAAAAGATGGACAGTACAGACAACAATATGGCCTGGTCCCCAAGAAAAATATATAAAGGAAGATCTAAGAAAAGATGAATGGATCACATAACTTCAACTGCAGGATAATATTGGATGGTCATAGGAAAGAACAAAGTTAAATGGAATGAGATGGAGGAGGCTTTCACCCTACATATCCTTAAATTTATTATCACAAATTTATTAATATAACTTGTTTAGTCTTGAAATATTTATTGTTATATGGATAAATAAAAAGCTTTATTATTATAAAAACAGCAAAGTTAAAATAAAATTAGAATCCACTGGAATGAAATTCGCAAGACCCCTTGTCTCCCAAGTTATTCACAGCGGACACAGCGGTACTAGAACCATATATTTCAAACTCATGAATGAGAAAAAAAAATACCGCAACATTTAACACACTCAGTGCAAAGAATGTATAAGACTATCAAAGTTTACCAGGCCAGGGGGTCCGCCGGTAACCGCAACAAGGCACCTGCACCGGCGCGGCGGGACGATCAGTAATGCTTTAGCGTGCTGTGAGATTCAAACATTTTTCATGTCCGCGTCACGATAAAGAAAATTGTTTCAGTCCTTGGCATAGTCAGGACCTTTAGCTTAAATATCTTTTCTAACGCACTGTCTGTACCTCTTATGTGTCTGTTATTGTCTTATTAGTAAAAAATAGGTAAAATACAATTACGTCTAGTCGCGTTTGACGTATAACCGGCGAATTAATTGCCCGCGAGTTGACGTATAACCCAATACAAAAAGTCGATAATTACTAATATTAATTTCTGTTTTGTTGTTGTATATACAAATGAAGAAAGAAAGAAAGTCTTTCTTTCTTTATAGAAAATTAGAATTAGAAGAATTAGAAATTAGAAATATTAGAAGAATTGGAAATTCTTCTAATATTTCTTTTTTTCTAATATTTTGTTTTCAAAAGATAAATTTGGGATGTATGATACCATTTTGAACTCTGTCTAAAATAGCAAAGTTTTTAAGATAGTCAACAATTCTAGGCTTAGTATATTTTTTTACGTAACTGGAGTTCAAAATCAGAAGATTAAAAAAAATGGACCCTCTACCTAAGTTTTTTTTTCATTTTAGAGAAAAATTAAAAGTTATTAAAAAATCCTTAATATCGTTTAATAATATCACTCTTTGAAAACATTTAACAGAAATCTGCTTGGGAATATTCCTTCTATTGTGGAATTGGTATGTAAATAGTGGATAAATAATAAAGGAAGTTGATTTTCCATGAAATCCAAGAGATGTGATAGAGCGTGAATAGAGCTAACAACAATTTCAGTTTTAGTAAAAGTTTATGAAACAACCTGTATATTATCATGAACTTCCTAGAATTGATTAATGTATTAGGGCTATTTTTAAATCCTTCCCTAGGTTACAAATTGTTCCAAGCTGAATTTTACCAAAATCGATTCGGTGATTTAACTGTAAAAACAATGATTAAATTTTGGCTTTTCTTTACAGCAAGCAGTAGGGAAAACGTGAACATAATTAAAAATGGAACAGACACCGATAACACTGGGGAAGTATACTCCGAACTAGTGCAATTAGAATTACGTCCAATTGTACCTAACGCCGAAGCGTTCGAGTGCGAAGTGTGCTTCATAGAGTGTGTACCCGGTGAAGGAGTAGTGCTGAGGGATTGCGTTCACACGTTCTGCAGACAATGCTTGGGCGATATTGTGCGTCACAGCGAGGAGCCGCAGGTGTCGTGCCCCGCTCTGGGCTGCGGTGGGCTGTTGCAGGAGCGAGAAGTCCGAGCGCTCGTGCCGGCGGAGGATTACGAGAGGTTGCTGCGCCGCGGGCTAGCGGTGGCTGAGAGCGGAATGCGAGACGCCGTCCACTGCTTCACGCGCGACTGCGCGGGTTGGGCGTTCTGCGAGCCAGGCGCCACGCTCTTTCCATGTCCCGTCTGCAAATGTATCAACTGTCTGCTGTGTAAGGTAATTATATCTACTGTTAGTTAACCATTCGCTCTTATTATAGGTCAAAGTCGAAATGTTGAGAACAATTTAATCTTTTTAAGCACGCAATGCAGATAACGATTTGTTAGGAATAACATAGTTGGTCATATTTGTTGTCTAATAATACACCTAATAACATCCTGCTGTATTATTTTAATTGTCTATAATGCTGTAATCTAGTCAGCAAATACGATAGAGCACTAGGAAAGTTAAGAAATATTTTAAATATTATATTTTATCAAAATAATTGTTATCAATCAATCCAAAACCAATCCTTTTTTAAAACATTCATGGTTCCAAGTCTTAAGAAGGTCTTCATTTACATATGAGGAAACAGTGCAAAGTCGCAGGGAACAATGTCTGGACTGCAAGAAGGGTGCGCAAGCAATTTCAGTCCTGTAGTGGTCAAATAGTCGGTGTCAATAGTGTCAAATAGTGATTACACGGTAAGCTGGTGCATTGTCATGATGAAAGAACCAAGTGACAGTTCCTGAATTTGGTCTTAGGTTTTTAAGAGATTTGATGACTTTGGGCTGGCACTATTTCAGTGTATCCACTTAGCTCTGTGACTGTGTGTCCTAATACGACACACTGCACAATCCACTCAATTTGAGAAATACTTCCATCATTTTCTTCTTTACTGATCGTGATTTTCTGAATCTTATCCTCATCTTCAAAGACCCAAACTTTGGTTTTGCGACTTGGTTGGCACGTCACAGTAGTATAGCCACCCGTCATAATGTTATTCAGTACCTAGATTGTCCCATATCAAACATTTTTAGCTTTACGCGGCACCATTTCACACATTGGGTCTTGGTCTTTAGTCAGGCTATGTGGTAACCAGACAGATGAAAGTTTTCTTAGGTGTAAATGATTTTTTAGAATAGAATGAATTGCCGGAGCATTTAATTTAAACCTAAGGTTCTTAGGTTCCCTCAAACTGGCGATATGTCCCTCGCCTGTCTTCGTCGAGCATTTTCTTCACATCAATAACAGTTTCCTCCATAACGGACGTTCATGGCCACCCTGTCCTCTCAGCATCTTCCAGACTGAACTTACTCCTACGGAATTCTCTGTACCAGCTAAATATAGTCAAAAAGTCATCACCTAAAACGAATAATTTCTTTTAAGAATAATGTCCGTTTAGTATAACTTTTGACTCGGAGAGGCTAGAATGTCCATTTCCGTTTCAATCGTCAGCTCTCGTCGAAATCTATCGATTACGTTTATTAAACATTAAAGTAAAAAATTTAAATAAATGATGCAATGTCGGCCTATACTCGTCGAAAAGCCAAAACAAAATATGCAGAATGTTTACGGTTGGAAAGGGCTTTTCAAAACCAATACAGTGATACCAGTAAAACACCAAATGACAGAGTGAAGCGATGCCAGGAACATAAAAGAATGAAGGCTTCCGAGCGGATAACAGCACCAGACAGACATCTGATTGTGATATATTTATGTATCCTACTAATACTTTAAAGGCGAAAGTTTGTGAGAATGGATGTATGGATCTTTGTTTGTTACACTTTCACGCAAAAACAGCTTAACGGATTTGGATTAAACTTGGTACACAGATAGTATATTAGCTTTTATCTGGAATCTAGAATACTTTTTATCCTGGAAAAATGATAGGGATCCTGGGGATCGTCTAAAAATATAAAAATTGGGCTCCACTGTCGCCCTGGTGGCGCCACCGTCGTCACAGCTATAAAGATGTCGGGCGTTATAATACTCATATCTTTCAACGCGGACGAAGTCGCGGGCACCAGCTTATATATCGTAACAAGATTTATACATTATAACAGGCTCAAAAAAATATTACTTGCCACAAACCATTTTTTTAAGTTATTTGTACCGTTAATGAGCTTGTGTTTTTGCAAAGTGTATCAAGTAATATATCGTTTGCATATATAAATTTGCAGAAAATAATTGCATCCATGCGAGGCCGAGGGCGAGTCGCTTGTTAAAAATAAAAGAAAAACTTATGTGTTTTTGTATTTTGAAGGTTATTCACGAATGGACAACGTGTGAGGAATATCGTCAAGAAGTTTCATACAACAATAAAGAAAGTGAAAGCAGCAAAAAATTAATAGAATCACTGATATCAAAAGGCAAAGCGATGAAGTGTCCACAATGTGAAACAGTGATAATGAAGAAGGAGGGCTGTGACTGGTTGGTTTGTTCTGCGTGTAAAACGGAGATCTGCTGGGTGACGCGCGGCCCGCGTTGGGGGCCTGCTGGTCGAGGCGATACTAGCGCCGGCTGTCGATGCGGTGTCCACGGGAAGCGATGCCATCCAAAGTGTGCTAATTGTCATTAAAATAAAGACCACTTAAATCAAAATATATTAATCTCGGCGTAACTCAGGCACGCTTAGAATATTTGAGTCGATTGACGTCTAAATTGGACGAATTAATTTGGAGACAAATATTCAATATTGATCATATTTTTTTAAATTTTATTCTATCGCAACAGCAGTGCGTTTAACAAAATGGCTGTTGGAATTGGCAAATTTGATAACAAATTTTTCTCTTTTTTTTTCATAAGTATGGCAATATTTTAAATTGTTACTTTGATAAAATGCCTACTTGGTTTTAAAATTACTATCTTCAGATTTGCTTAGTTTTGATACAATATGTATTTTTATAAATGAGTCGATTACTCATTTATAAAAATAGGTACATATTTTTTACAAAATTCAAATAGATGTGGCTATATTTTACAACCAGGCGGCCCATACACGGTAGGTACTAATAAGATTTCATCGAATTGCCTGTGGTCACAAAATAAATAATAATATTAATAATTGTTATTATTATTGTTATGTATTTCCACTATATCTAGAAAAATTAATTGCCCAAGTAAAGTAAATTATGTTTTCATTAAAATAGGTATCAGTTACAATTTCACTGTGATCTGACTGGCTGAGAATGGAATGCTCATTATACAAGTGACTCAACATAATGTACCTGTTAATATTAATTTTTAAATTTTAAATAATTGAAATCTAGAATGTATTTTTTTATATCTTCCTTATATTGTTAGTTGCAATTAAAGCTATTGAAGGCATTAATACATTATTAATTTGGTTAATACAAGTGTTTGTTTCAACATATCCAAAGCATATGAAAATTGTTATATAAGAGATAATTTTATTGTTTAATTTTTAACATTATTTTCAGAATTATTTAAATTTTTATTTTGAAAATATATAAATATGTACCCACCTGAAACGATGTTAAAATTAATAAAATAAATTGATAATAGTGTCGACGTAAGTAGTCATTAAGTACTTCAAAAGTTGTAACACCTCAAGAAAAAGTTTCTCCTATGGTTGAAATCACATACTATTGGAGTGTTTCAATATAGCAAGTGCCTTATTATATGTAATTTTAGCTTAGCAAACACGTTAAACCATTAAATGTGTCTAAATGTGAACAATTTTATAATGTTAATTATTGCAAATAAATTGCTAAGCTTTTGTAGGAATAGTTTTTAAATTTTATTTGTAAATATTTAAAAATATAATGTAAAGGTCGACATGGCCCCACTACGAAACTAATTAGTCAATTTCTCAAAAGGAAAAAATATTGATAAATTCTTACCAATTTTATAAAATAAAAAACTTTAATTGCAATAATAATAATATACAAATTATTTTTTCGGTGGTCACATTCAGTGGAGCAACCAGTCTAATTAAATGTATGGTAGTATTTAATCATACATCAAAAGAGAAGTGTTTCTTGAGAAAAATTTAGTTATACAAAATACTAATTTCTCAAAAGGAATCGTCTCATCATGTATTTAATATGATAGCTTACATACTTATTAAGCATACGAAATCAAAAAAACATTGAACCTAACTAACAATTTAACCTGCTTTGCTAATCGGAATTTCATCCTCGTACCTATATAAAATGAATCCCGCAGAAATCAAAAAAACTTTGAACCTAACTAACAATTTATCCTGCTTTGCTAATCGGAATTTCATCCTCGTACCTATATAAAATGAATCCCGCAGAAATCAAAAAAACTTTGAACCTAACTAACAATTTATCCTGCTTTGCTAATCGGAATTTCATCCTCGTACCTATATAAAATGAATCCCGCAGAAATTAAAAAAACTTTGAACCTAACTAACAATTTAACCTGCTTTGCTAATCGGAATTTCATCCTCGTACCTATATAAAATGAATCCCGCAAAAATTCATGAATGGCTATACTGATTTTAATTCAGTTTCACTTATGGAAAGAGGAATATTTGGGCAAGGTTTGGGATTTTAGGGAAAGGCTCCTGAAAATGAAGACAGACGATAGTACTTATCTTTTGATGATGCGTCAAAAAAATCGATCCCGATAAAAAATCAAATCGTTTATTTCTCAAAATTAGGATAACAAGATCACTTTTTGAAGTCGATGTAATATTTTACCAGGGTTTCGGAAAGAAAAATAGTCAAGATGATGACGATCCTGAGAAGAAACCCCGAAAGAAACTCAAGATACTTTACCATTTTTATCATCTTTAAAATAATATATATATAACAATTACAATTATTATACCACAGTATATACGATACTAAACATAGTATATAAACTCAGAACCGTTTAAATCCAGGCTTCATTATCGCTTAAATAATCAGCGATTTTATAACAACCTTTCAGACAATCTTTATAATACCTATTGGTATAGATATTGGGCTCTTATTACATATTTTACGATTTATTTATTTATAAATAAATAAATTTATTTATATATTTTTTATCAGTCTTAGAAACCATCTTCCGAAAGTTAAAATTAGAAACTGAAGATTAACGGAGATATTTTTTTTAAATATTAAAGGTGGCAGACAGGCTGACGGTCGTCTTGATGGTAGGTGGCTACCGTCGCCTAAGGACACAAGCAACACCAGGAGGGTACATGTGCGCTGCCGATCTTGCAGGAATTTGTTTACTGCTCGCTTGAAGAAGCCCATATTGTAGCTAGATGGAAACACCTTAGAAGGGAGACTGTTCCAAAGATCGCGCGTCCGTGGGATAAAGTTTTTACTCATCCAAACTGTAGGTACTCTATCAAGTTCACCAGAGAAAATGCTAAAAGATTTGATTGAAGAGGTAGATTTATCTGTAATTAAGCAGCTAAGTATATAAGTATCAAATTTTTATTTCATTTATTTATTTTCAAATTTACAGATAGTTTACACATTTAGTTATTCGGTGTCCTTTACACTAAGCATAGCTTGAATTGTAAAGGCCAGAATTTAACAAGATATAAAATTTGAGAATTAAACAATAGTCATTAAAAGAGAAAAGGAGATTTGGGTGTCTGTCTGCTGTCTCTCTCTCTCTGTGTGTGCGTGTGTGGGCGCGCCAGCAAAATCCTGTTTCAGAAAGTGAGTTAGTGTTGTGACACTAGTGTTAATATTTTAATACACTAGTGGGGTGAAAGTACCAGTCCCAAACCAACTAGAAAGGTTATTTAACTAATAAAACTACAAATAACATATTGAATGCTTAATAAACACTTGCCTATACCTACGTCAGATTCGAAAATTGCGTCTTCATCGTCGCCTAAAATCCGTATTCATCAACTTTAGTAATGTCGATATGATAGAAGTAGGCAAGAACAACACTACGTGGAAAATTACAAAAAGACGTGGAAGATTAGTGACGTCACTAACGGTAGTCCTATTCCACAGTATAATAGATAGAGTACTAGCGTACCTATTCCGACAGACGTACGTATATGAGCTGTGGTATGAGCATCGTATGAGATCTCTCGCTAGAGAGTATATAAATAATATATGTTCTGGGTATGAAACCGTTTAGGCACGGGAATCCCTTGACAATGTTGCCATAAGAAAATTAGCACTTTGATATTTTTTTTTCAAAGAAATAATAACGCAATACATATGTTAGATACACTTTATTTATTAACGATTACATACTAATTTTAATTTTATTGCTAAAAAAATCCGAATGCTTGTTCTTTATTTATTTTTCATTACAAGTTTTTTTACAATGTCCGTCCCCTACTACAGTCGTATTTTTCTGACACAGGCGCTCGACATCGAAGAAAGATTTTGAAGATAAAATCAGTAAATTACCTTATATTGTACTTACTAGATTTGTTAATACTTCTCACTATCAAAATATTGTTGATGAATTGAACTTAAATACTGACTGCAACTAAATAAGTTTGATTTTCAAACATGGAAAAAGGAAAATAAAAAGAGAATTGTCTTTTAATTGTTAGAAGAAGAAAATAGTAGAATGGATTGTGAGACTGAAAAGAAAATTGTGTTTGATATTTTTATTTTAATATAGAAAATGTATTGTTATTTATATAGTTATTTTATGGTTTGTTATTGAAGAGAATATATATGTGCACACAGTGCACATGTATCATGGAAAGATTACAGTAATTTATTGATGTGGAATAAACAGATCCCAGAGATATGCAGAAATAGAGATAGATATGCAAAATTTACCTATAACCATAAGAATAAGTACAAACCAAGTAGAAGGGAAACTCCCGCTCCGGACGCGCTCAAGGTCACGATTTTAGCCTACATGTTAAACGAAATATTCAGTTGGGCTGTCACGGCCGGCGTCCATAGAGTAACTTATTATGCCGGCGTCTTCGCACGCGCGTTTGTTTGTTTGTGCGTAATGTAGGATCTTGGAAACAAATTACAATGGCATCAAGTTATTGTGGTGTGTTTGGTTGTACAAACAAATCAAAAACGATGCCACACTTAAGTTTTTTTAGTTTGCCCAAAGATGATGAGAGGTAAGTAATATTTTCTAAATATTATTTTGTTTTCGTACCTACTTAATCAAAAGGACGTGAACAGTTCTTTTTGTGTAGACAATTATTTCACCGAAAGGTAAAATTTAGTTAAAGTAAGTACTACAGATTTTTTTTACTTGTCGTAAAAAAAATTCTAACTTAATAGTTACGTGAGCCTGTGTGTTTTTATTTGATATTTGTAGGTAAGTAATACTTATTTAATATGGCTTCATTTGGTATGGTACTGTCTTACGAGTATAATAACTTATTATTTATAAGTATATTTAATGTACGTACGTAACATAATAATGTATTTATAAATCTCATATTTTATAAAAATAAAATCGTTTCAAAGTAAAGAAAAACTTATATTTTAGCGATATTATCTTTATTCGTAAGCAATATTTAACAGTAAGCAACCCTAGCAACAAGCCTGGGCGACAGAGGGGCGTAACGACGTGAAGGGGGAAGTAGTTATATAAATGGCGGCGTTTGGGACTCGGATAAAGAAGATTCAGTTCTACTTGGTTAGTACTTATTCTTATGCTATAACACAAATGAGACTGCTGAAATTATTTCAAACTACATGCACAACGTCTTGAACGATAAAAACTTGGAAAAAATGATTGCATTTTCAGCAGAAAACGCTAACGCCAACTTTTGATGGCCATTTTCAGTGGATAATTTTGGCTGAAATTCTCAGGTTGCGGAAACAACTGATATTTTGTCGCAAAAAAAAGTGCAGCTTAATGGCAGCAAATTGTTTGACCAATTCCAAAACTTCGAAAAATTCGTACAAATAGATGAACCAGAATTCAAAAATGGGCAGCGTACTTCAAATCTCATCACAATGAAGCATTTTATTCTGAGTTGTTAAAGCTTGCCGCTACGAACAATAACTTTAGTACTTGTTCCTAGGCTTGAAGAGTATTACTTTGCGATTTCTGGCCATAACGCCAACGTGGAAAGGGTGTTCTCATTCATAAATGCTCAGTGAACAAAAGATCGGAATAAATTACAAACGGACACTGTTGCGAAAATAATGTTTTTAGTTTGTAATTTGAAGTACAGTTACCAGGAGTTTTACAAAATTCTGGACAAAATCGGTTCAAATACCAAATATTTTTAATTAATAAAAACAATGAAGATCTCTTTGTATTTTGTTTTTTTCTTTTGAGTTTTTTTGTTGAGTAAAACTGTGCTTTTGTTTTTGATTGTTTTAGTTACTATTAATGCAAGGAAGTCACAAATTACTTTAAGAGAATTTGTGTGATACAAGTATGTGATACATAATAAAGAGTAGAGCAAGCATTTCTTTTTTCTTTTAAAAACCAGTGTGTCAGGCTTTTATGGCAAAATGTCAGGCTAAATGTGAGCCTGATGTTTATCCTGTGTCTAAATTTTTCGATTTTTATGCCTGGCAACCCTAATCGTAAAGCTATAAATATGAAATAGCAGAGTTGCCATATGTACATACGAGAAATCTTGTACCGTTACGAGATTTAAAGTTTCTGTACGAGATACGAGAACAATAAAAATCTCGTACATTTTTGTAAGAGATTTTTATTATTCTCGTACCTTTTTTTACCTATGTTCACTTTGTTTACCTATGTTCACTGGCTCCGAGCTAAAAAGAAATCAATAAAATAAATACGTCACAGTAATAAGTCACAGACGATCGACTTTGCACATCACTAGATTCATAACCACATCATTTTAATGAACCTTAGTCTTGCATTAGCCTTTGAGCGGGGAATCCCCACTTTGGTATTTTATTTGTTTTTGTCCTGAACTAATGTTTACATAGATATCTTATCTCTTTGTCACAAACTAAAACGTGTAAGGCGATATTAATATATTTTTATACATTACTGGTTGAAGTTTTTCAAGTTCACAAACGTTTCGACATTTTACTCTTAAAAAAAGAAGACAATATTATCTACAAGCAGTACATAAATACGTATGTATACCTACAAATCATTCTTTAATTATATAATTTCAAATTTATACTTTTACAAGATTATGTACCGAAAGTATGAGATATTCGGTATCTCTGGTACGAGAAAAAAGTCCGGCATCTGGCAACCCTGTGAAGTAGCGTCCTGCGATGGTCCTGCGTCCGCGCTGTCGCTCAACTCAACGTCGTGGGTGGGGCGAAATAACGGAAGTAATATTATTATACCATGGTCGTAGACGTAATCGTAAGATGCATTACGGCTTCGTAAAACGCAACGTGAAGCCACTGACTTGACTACCTATAACTACTTACGTATACTCCCTTTTGTGTATTAAACTAGGAACAAGGACTAAAAAGTTTACATTCTAGTACCTGTGGTAGTACCACCCTAATAAGTACAAGTACAGTGTTCTGCTATGATTAAGTACTACCTAACCTAACCTAAATGTGCGCGCCGCGTCGGTCGCGTCACGATTCGGTGTTATTTGACCCTTAGGTATGCTGTTTGATAGCAATAAATTGATAAAATATTTATCATTTATAAATAATCAGCTAATCCAGACAGATAATTTTATAAGATACCTACCTACTTAAGACATTTTTATTTTAGAAGTTTTTTGAGTTTTATTGTTGAGCATCATGTGGAAGGAAAATAATTTGTAAGTTCTTTTAATTTTGTTATATCTAATTGTTGGTTTTACTTTAGAGAAATGATATTAATACAGAACTACAGAAGGTATTCCCTCCTCACGCTTTAAGATTCCTAATACCACCATACAATTCATTCTGTATTTTAGGTCTTAGTTTTAAAGGTATATTTCTTGGTGTATTTACGTATTTTAAGTTGAACCGAAATATTATTCTCAACAGGCAAACGACCTACACCTACAGTTCAGTGGCGTAGCTACACTTTCAACGCCCTGGAGCAAAATTTTTCAAGCGCCCTCTCATTTTTTGAACGATCGATTGTAACTTTGCGAACTTGTAACTAAACATTGCATGCATATAGCTAATAAAATAATTATTATTATCAAGAAAAATATGCTGAAAGATTACAGATTCATTATCATTATTTATTAAAACTGAAAAAAAATCATACACAAACCTCCAGATGATTCGTGCCGAGAGGCGTTTAAAAAATTTCGCTCCAGGACGCTAAAAGTAAAGCTCATAATACGCTTCTTTGCTTTGAAATTTAGTTCCATTTTCCGCTACCTTGGGAGTACATGTAATTACCGGCTATTTGTTTCATTTATAGATATCTGTTCGAAACTAAAATGTTCCGAAAATGTGAATTACGAATATTTATAATTAGGTGGGCATTTTCGATTGGCTATTGACAAAAATTTAAGAAAAAAAATTGCGCCCCCCAGGCCCCGGTGCCCTGGAGCAACTGCTCCCATCCGCTCCCCTACGCCCCTGCTACAGCTACACCCCTGAAAATATATCCAGTTTTATTTGACATATGTATCTAGTGCATACCTATATTATGTACTAGCTGTGCCTTCGTACTACGACTTCGTAAGCGTGGTATTCGGAATAACGCGTACTTACTTAACTTTTTTGATTGAAAACAGATTAGAATGACATATAGGTACACTAAACATTACCGGAAGCTTGCTACAATACATCAGTGGAAACCGCATTCATATTGGCTAAGCCGTTTCTGAGATTAGCTTGCACAAACGCACACAAAAACATTGTAAAAACTATTTTTTGACCTTCGTAACATAAGTACGTGTAAAAATAGTTTTTTTTTTAGAAATTACTTAGTGTAGAATAAGTAAGCTGTTCGAGTTGGAAAGTACCCTCTTAATGTGACACGGCTTACGATTTTATTATAATATGAAACAGATAATATATTTAGGTGCTATTTATATATTCTAAATTGTCTATACAAATTCTTTTAATTGAAATTTTGGCATACTAGATTTCTTGCAGTTGTAAAAATTTAAAATTATTTTTTTTGTTTTAATATAAGACACTGGCACACAGAAATTGTCGGGAATAAAAAAAACTATATGCAGGTTATATATAAATTATGCTTTATTGTTTTTCGAAGTATTTCTCTTGCAACCAATGCATTTTTGCATTCTTTCGAACCTGTCATTCAAGCAGTAATATCAATCTGAAGTAGAAGTTGCCACAATGGCCGATTTGTAGGCTTCCACGGCGCCTTCAGGGTCTTCAAACCGCTGGCCACGCAATAAATCTTTAATTCTAGGCACCGTAAAAATATCATTTGGGCTCAGATAGGACTGTACGGAGGAGGGGTCCAAGAAACCTTTTGTTTTACGGGCGGTGTGGGAGCTCGTATTATCTTGATGTAAGATGACGCGACATGTCGTATTGCCTCTGCGAAGTTCAGCCACATTTCTGATAAACAAACCAAAGTGTACCAAACAACGGTAACCGTTCTTCATATTTGTGAGGGAAATGTAGCAACTTTCCCTTTTTGGAAACAAAACGAAGCTACCATATTCTTGGATACGTTGCGGGAACGCACTACTTTCGTTGGCTTGATCTCGTCTTCGAAAACCCAAACTGCCGATCAATGCTTTCTTTCAGGGTCATACGAATAAATCGACGATTCATCACCTGCGTAAATATTATACCTACATACACGGCTTTTGACTTCTCTCCGTTGCAGTGTTACAGAGCAAATCAACATCAATTAACACGAGCTCTGCCTTTTGCTCTTTTGACAAATTATGGGTACCCATCGGGAAACTAGTTTTCTGACACTCAACTCACTATGTGTGCCGGACTCGTTACCGTCAGTTCGGACGTGACTTCAAGTGCAAGTACGAGTGCTTCAGCCTCTTCATACGGCTACACTTTACAGCCTCTTCATACGGCCACACTTTACAGCCTCTTCATACGGCTATACGGTTTATATAGGCTGGTGGAACAATTATCCCCACCAAGTTTGACCTACTTTCGATACTACTTCCCCCTCTCTACCTCAGCCTTCTCCGTGTCCTTTATTTATTTTATTAGTTGTAGGTTTCAATTTATACCTTATTCTAATTATAATTTATTTACAATGTTTATGTATTCTACTTATTTATAATGTTATATCTAAAAATATTTACAAGGGTGTAGCGAGACAGTAAAGGCAATCGTTAGGGTCACCCACTGTTTCTCTCTCACCTATAGCTGTCTTTGTCGGACAGCATAAAGATGGAATTTTGGGTCCTCCTGTTGTCGTCTCGCTCTAGTCTATGTCTGTCCTTCTCTTGTAGAACAAATGCACACTCGTTTTCACAACACTTTCACTTCACTAATTCGTCGCGTATACTATGCAAAATATTGCAGTCATTCCACATGTCCGGATCTCGAGCAGATTACGTATCTGTCAGCTTTCATAATTTTTTGCACAGCCGAGACGTTTTCAGGTATCACCACTGTTTTTGATCGACCTGTAGAAAGCACAGTAAATACTGAGAGAGGCACGGCACCGTCGAAACTCTGCTTACTAGCAATATATCGTCATTTGACTAGGTGCTTCAACATCCTACTTATAAACTAAATGCGAAAGTTTGTGAGGATGAATGGATTTAGAGATTTTGTTAGGTAGGTACTCTTTCAAGTAAAAACTACTGAACGGATTTAGATTAAATTTGTCACACACATAGATTATTTCTTGGATTAACATATAGGTTTTTATTCTGGAAAAATGTTAGGTTTCCGAGAGATTATCTAAAAATATGAAAAATTGGGCGCCACCGTCGTCACAGCGATAAAGATGTCAAGCGTTATTCGCGGGCGCGATCCAT
This sequence comes from Bembecia ichneumoniformis, assembly GCA_910589475.2. Classification (NCBI taxonomy): domain Eukaryota; kingdom Metazoa; phylum Arthropoda; class Insecta; order Lepidoptera; family Sesiidae; genus Bembecia; species Bembecia ichneumoniformis. The sequence continues at coordinate 6,590,182 of OU342521.1, forward strand.
CTAGATATCAAGGCGTGATGTTACCGAGAACTTAACTAAATACTCCGTGGTATACACCAATGGCCAATGAGAACATACGTACCGTACCATAAGTAACATTGCATAGGCTCATTAGCCTTAATACATTTGGGATTTGCTGTTACATTGGTTGATTTACAATAAAATTGTTTAAGAAAATTTATTTTTTGTTATAGTGTTGAAGTGTGGATTCAGGATAAAAAAGCATTGCAGGGCCCATTTGAGTTGTTTGTGCGTTATGGCGCGACGGTGGGCGATCTTCGACGGGAGGCGGAGATTTCTCTGGGGCTGGACGGGCGCTTGCAACGCTGGGTCGTTGGCACATCAATGTGTTGTAATGACAGTATCACTCTCGCTTACCTCACCAGTGTAATGCAACAAACGAGCTTTTTTTTGTACGTAGTTGAAGCAGGTGAGCTTTATTTATTGAAAAGCAAAGCGAAAAACAGCCCATTTATAAGGTGGTGTTATAAAAAAAGGAATGACACAGTGTTTCATATGTTGTCATATTGGGAAATTCCTTTCCTTATGCTGATGATGACAAACACTGCCTTAGCCCGGCTTAGCCTACGTAAAATTAGTCTTCTCTAGGTTACAAGATGTCTTCAAGCCGAATTTTGCCTAAATTGGTTTAGTGATTTAACTGTGAAAACAATGATTAGTATATTTTGGATTTTCTTTACAGACACCGATAGCACTGGGGAAGTATACTCCGAACTGGTGCAATTAGAATTGCGTCCGATTGTCCCTAACGCCGAAGCGTTCGAGTGCGAAGTGTGCTTCATAGAGTGTGGACCCGGGGAAGGGGTAGTACTGAGGGATTGCGTTCACACGTTCTGCAGACAATGCTTGGGCGACATGGTGCGGCACAGCGAGGAGCCGCAGGTGTCGTGCCCCGCACTGGGCTGCGGTGGGCTGTTGCAGGAGCGAGAAGTACGAGCGCTCGTGCCGGCGGAGGATTACGAGAGGTGGCTACGCCGCGGGTTAGCGGTGGCTGAGAGCGTAATGCGCGACGCCTTCCACTGCCTCACGCGCGATTGTTCGGGCTGGGCGCTCTGCGATCCAGACGTCGTGCGCTTCCCATGTCCCGTCTGCAAATGTATTAACTGTCTGCTGTGTAAGGTGATTATATGTATTAATGTTAGCTAGCACTTAGGGTCCGCTGAATATATATCAGCAGAGTTATCATTTGTATACTACTCTGCCCAAAAAATGGTAAGACAGATTCGATTTCGGGCATGTACGATAATGCCAGCTATAGTTCTTTAGTCATTGGATAATGCAGCTGTCACTTTTGTTTTATATATCATTGATATCTGTACTTGGGTATTTTATTGTAGTGAAGTTTATTTTTTCGATTTTTACAATATCTAATTTTATTAAGCAAAGATTTTTTATGCGGGATGAAATTTCTCCTTCAGAAACCTTCAAAATGTTGCAGAAGGCCTTTGGTTTTGGTGATCTTTCCATGTCAAGAGCAACCGTTTTTGATTGGTACAGATTGTTCAAAAGCGTCAAAGACCGTATCAAAATCAACCGTACAAGGAAGCTGTGCGTATAACTTGCAGAAAAGAAATTGCATCCGTACAAAGCCCGAGTCGAATCGCTAGTCAAAAATAAAATAAAATCAGATTAATTTTTGTATGTTGAAGGCTATTCACGAAGGCACCTGTGAAGAATATCGAGCTAAAATACAATTAGCTTCATACCACAGTAAAGAAAGTGAGAGTAGCAAAAGGTTTATAGAATCACTGATATCAAAAGGCCAAGCGATGAAGTGTCCACAGTGTGCGACAGTAATAATAAAGAAAGGAGGTTGTGACGGATTAATTTGCTCTGCGTGTAAAATAGACATCTGCTGGGCGACGCGCGGCCGGCGTTGGGGACCTGCTGGTAAAGGCGATACTAGCGCCGGCTGTCGGTGCCGCGTCCGAGGGATACCATGTCATCCTAATTGTGGTAATTGTCATTAAAATAAAATCGAATTAATTAAGAATTCAGATCTGTTAACTTCGCCCACCAGGAACGACTGGCATCAAAATTGGTCTAATTCTAATAAGATAAACTGTTAATATGGACATTTTTTTGTTTTATTGTATTGCGACAGCAGTGCGTTTAACAACATACCTATACCAATACTGATCTTGGAATTAGCAAATTTGTTAACAATTTTTTATCTTTCGTACATAGGTAGGTACTTACGGCAATTTTTGTAACTATTCAAGATTTATATTGGGATTATAATACATAGTTCCCAATTGTGCAAAACTTATGTACTTGGGTTTTAAAATTATCTTCTATTTTTAAAATTATCTTAGTTTTAATATTTCCCATTTATAAAAAAAATATTTACAAAATCAATTTCGATATTCAACCAGGGGGACCATGCAGAATGCTGATAAGATGACATTTCATTGAATATTACCTACCTGTGGTCACAAAATAAATAAATAGTTATGTAGGTATGTAACTTACATATATTTCCACTATTTATCTTGAAAAACTAGTTGTCTATGTAATGACTATGTTTTTATTAAAATAGGTATCATTTACGATTTCACTGTAAACTGACTGGCTCATTATATAGGCCACTTTAGGATGACTTAAAATATAATTACCTATGTACATGTTAATTTTAATTAATTAATTTCTAATCTAACATATTCTTTATAATTTTCTTAAAAAGTAAGTTGAAATTACAAGTACTTGTTGAATTTGAGAGTTTGAATACGTGATTTTTTTTTGCAAAGAGATTTGCTAATATTATTTTTGACATCAACATTATACAATAGAGTTAGGTGAAGCGGCGACATCTACATATAGAATTTGGGTAGAGTTGCTTAGAATATAAAATTTCCATGCCGGGGGCACCCCTTATATGAAAATCGATTCAAGGAATAAACTTCAAGAAGTTTCTCCTGTATTTGAAATTACATAATATTGAAGTGTTTTAACATAGCAAATGCCTTATTTTAATTTTAACTTAGCAAATACATCAAATCCAAAATGTGTCTATGTGAACAACTTTATATTGTTGGCTACTTTGCTAGCTGATCCAGCAAACAGCAAACTACCTTCCAGAACCCGATTGTGGCGCCACCTATCGAGTACATTTTATTTTCAAACCATGTTACAGTGACGCTTCAATGAACGACGGTTAAATTTAAATATTCTTCATACAAAAATCGTCATAAAAAATGGGAGGTAGGAGGGTAAAAAATACTTTATATTTAAAAAAAAAATCATAAAAATCGGTCCAGCCGTTTCGGAGTTCTATTACAAACACTGTGTCGCGAGAGTTTTATATATTAGAATTGGAAATAAATCACTAATTTTTGTAGTGTTTAAATTTTGTTTGCATATAAAAATGTAGATCCAGGGATTATTAGTGTCTGCATCTATGAATATGGACAATGGACACATACTCAACCAACTTATTTATAATGAAATATATAAATAAATGTTCATATATTTTATTATATTAATAAGCACATTACTACCATTTGAGGTTTAATCTCAATTTATTTATCTTCATGGTTAAGATATTGGTAGCTCACTATAATAATGTTTCAACATTTAATTTTTGCAATATAAATGTGATTTCAAGAAATAAAAATTAATTTAAATGAAATTTAAGTATTTCATTGTACATACCTATATTTACAATTTCAAATTCGTCATAAAATTTAATATTGTAAGGTAAGAATGTGTTCAAGATCAGACGAAAAAGTAACAGATATGGATACAGATCTTTCCTTTCTTTTTTTGGATATCCACAGATATGTAGGTATATGGAACATCACTTACTGTTGTGAGGAACGTATAGGTGCTATAATAGTAATTAAGTAGATTTGCACAATTATGGTGTACCGCAGGGCAGTGTCCTCAGACCCATCCTATTCATATTTATAATGTACACATTCTCATGTGCAGACAATATAGCCTTTTGAGAGTTACAGATGGCTGTTAGACTTTCACACAGCTGAGAATGGGCACCGTCAAGTGGATAAGATGGTTGAATATTAACTTTTAACATGAAACCAATTACAGTGCCTTTTCTATCAAAAATAATAAGCAGCTTGAAAACAGTCTACATACAACGGCGCATACAAGACTAACAACTTACAACTAAGACCTGTTGTTTACAAATAGAAAGTAAACTCAACTAGAAAATTAGGTGTTGTTCTCGATAAAAACTTTTCCAGTGCTCCCAAATAAACACACAAGCAACTCATACTAAAAAAATAATTTGGATTTTAAACAACTGAATAAAATAATAAATAGAAAACTTACCTATGTCTACAAATCGTACATACATTCTATTCTGCTTTACTGTATTAGTCAGGGGTGGTACTTGTAGAACGAGATTTATGAATATTGAACATGCTTATAGGGCTTTGCTAAAAGTTATGCTCAAAAAAGAATAGTGTTTAGTGTATCTAAATTATATCAGAAGTTGAACTTTTGAAAAATATATATGAGGCATGGGAAAACTCGCAGGACGCTCTAGGTGTTTTCTGCGATTTGTCCAAAGCCTTTGACTGTGTGCAGCACGACACATTGTTGAGGAAATTGCACCATTACGGAATTAGGAACAAGGCTCTTAATCTTCTCACTTCCTATCTGAGCCATAGAATTCAAAGGGTTGATATAAATGGTATAAAATCTCTGGGCTCTGAAGTTAAAATAGGTGTCCCTCAAGGCTCAATACTTGGCCCTTTTTGGTTCTTAGTTTATATTAATGATTTGGCTTTTTCTGTGAACAAACATGACATTGTATTGTTCGCTGATGACACTTCATTGATATTCAAGATTAGGAGACAACTTGGGTGCTATAATGAAATAAATAACGCACTTTCAAATGTAGTGCATTGGTTTAGTGTAAATAATCTCCTTTTAAATGCTACGAAAACTAAACTTATTAAATTCAGTACCCCTAATGTTAAAGATATTGGGACGAATGTGATTTTGGGTAATGAAAAATTGAAGCCCGTAGAATCGACAGTTTTCTTAGGTATTACTGTAGATTCTAAATTACAATGGGGTCCTCATATTGAAATACTAAGTAAAAGGCTTAGTTCTGCGGCTTATGCCGTTAAACAGATCAGACACCTAACAGATATCGACACAGCTAGAATGGTCTATTTCAGCTACTTTCACAGTATAATGTGTTATGGGATTCTTCTTTGGGGCAATGCTGCGGACATAAATACTATCTTTATTCTTCAAAAAAGGGCCATAAGAGCCATCTATCAAATGGGTCCGCAGTCTTCCCTCAGAGAAAAATTCAAGGAAATTAAGATTTTAACTGTTACTTGCCAGTATATATATGAAAATTTAATTTATGTGCATAAAAATATTAGTCAATTTAATAAAAAATGTGATACTTATAATATCAATACTAGATTTAAAAATGATATTAATTTACACAAGACGCGACTACATAAAATAAGTAATTCCTTCATGGGTCAATGTATACGGTTTTATAATAAACTTCGTGAGTTAATTAGAGCCTTACCTATAAATAGGTTTAAAAGTGTAATTAAGACCAAACTCTTTTCCAAAAGTTATTATAAAATCGCTGACTATTTAAGCGATAATGAAGCCTGGACTTGAGGATTCTGTGCTCATACTATGTTCAGTATTGTATATACTTTGACATGTGTATAATTGTAAATGTCATATTTATTATTTTATAGATGACAAAAAGAGTGGTATCCTGAGTTTCTTTCGGGGTTTCTTCTCAGGATCGTCATCATCTTGGCTTGTTTTTTTTTCCGAAACCCTGGTAAATTATACCTATATTGACGGTCATAAGAGTTTATTGTAAACCTAATTGATGAATAAATGATTTGATTTGATTTGATTTATCAAGACGATATAGACAATTGTGCATTTTAAAATTACAATCCCTTAAAGTTCATAAAAAAACTAGTAAACTTGGACATCCTTAGCAAACATGACTCATGTTTGTTTGCGAGAAAGCAATTTGAAGCTCACTTTATAGTGGAGCGCCTGGAGCGTCAAAATCATACAAACCTCGGACTTCCGTTACAGTGGATGAAAAAATAAAATAAAAAAATGGAATGTTTAGCTAATAACATAAATAAAAAAGTTTACCTATTGAAAATTTGTGCTTTTGATTTAAAAAAAAATTTGGATAATTTAATAATTCAAATAGTATGGAGGCATATTAGGCTGTAAAATGGTTTTTATATCAAAATTAAGTTAATGTATATTGTTCTATAAGCATAATAAGTGGGAAAATGGAGTAATTCAAGGAAAATCGAAAAAAAGTAGCATTTAAAAATAAAATTTTGGTTTATGTAGGTATGTAGGCAATTTACATTATTGATCTGCATCAAATATTCTCTTCCACTTCAGTTATTTTAATGGTAGGTAAAGTATTAGGGCAACTATTTCCGTTGCACTGTAATCATGCTACACTACAATATAACCACTCTTCCTACAACCACAAGCAGCTCCACACCCTTTTGCAGTAGATTATCCGGTGCTGGTAATTGGTTCATCGTTACTGGGATAAACATGTTATTGAGATACTTCCACCCCCAATCTCCAATATTTACGTCGTTTCCTAACCATATCTGGGTTTGCAGGTACACTCTTTTCAGGCATGCGGCATCAGTTGTAGTGGTAATGACAACATCAGTTGTAGTGGTAATGACATAATAGTTGTAGCTTTAATGAAAAAATTGTATCTCAATGTATTTAAGTCTTTAATTTTTGCCGGAGCTCCATACAAAGCCAAAATACATGCTACACCTGCTTGAAATATATTATTGGAGTCTTCATTGACACTTTTAAATATTTTTGCTGATTCTTGTAAATCAAATTACCTTATTACAACACGAAGAAATAAAAAATCTTGAACAAAAGTTCAACACCAAAAAATCGTCTCCAATAAAACTTCCCGTTAGCAACATTATAGTAAATTGTCGTAAAATCACACAATTTTCACTTTTAAATAAACAACATATACAGGACACATGTCATTTATAACTAAGTTATCCAGAAAATGTCCGTTTAGTTGCACGTTGCAACTGCCGCTGCCGTCCCTTCAACCTTCCCTCTCTCCTTCCCGTTCACGACTCAAGGTCTCTACGACCCTTCATAAACACAGGTATCTCCAAAAGATGATTTTCTATACGTATTCGAGTCAAATTTGACGTATACATAAAAAAATGCTATTTGAAGTTAAATTATATGCTGGAATATTAATTTTTTATCTTTTTTCAATTAAATAATGAAAAAATTAAAAGCACAAAAAATTTTTTGGTAAACTTTGCAAGTTATAGTATAAAAAATAAAATGCCACCTCAACCAAAAAAATTCATTCACTGTAACCATTTTCCGAGGTCAAAACCCCTGGGCGCTCCACTATTACCTTCATCTATCTATCTCTATTATAAAAATGAATCCCCATTTCCCTTGGTCACAGCATCACGCGTAAACCGATTTTAATTCGGTTTTCACTAATGGAAAGAGGGATAAACGGGGAATGTTCTTGTATATAAAAAACAAATTGACTGAATGGTTAATGGGGTTGTCCTACCATCAAACTAAGAATTATTGCTGAAGCACAGATTGTATTATTTTCCTCCTTTCTCCTATGCATATAATTTAAATGGTTCATCAATTCAAACAAACCTATTTTGGAACAGTTTCTGTATGTACCCACATCATTTCAGCAAAATTCGAAATGTTTAGTTAAAAACCTGGATTAACCATCAAATATTAGTTAGATAGTTACCTACCTATTTTTTATCAAAGAACTTTTGATATGATAAATAACAACTTGACTCACCCGTAACTGAATCGGAGTATGCAAATGTGGAATTAAATTTTCGTAATATCCTGATGCTACTACTTGCATACATAACCACTTCCATCACTGTAAGAGCATCAGGACATGTATGGCTTTGTGCTACTAGGAGCATGAGACATTTTGAACTTACACCAAATCTTTAAAAATGTTATAGAAAATCAAGTGGATTAAATTTAGAGCAAGAATGTAAAACAAATTATTTTTTAATATAGAATAATTGGACATTAGTGAGTGGATTGAATGATCCTGAAGGAACTGAGCAATGTCCAAATGTTAGATATTATCTTTCTTTGCAAAGTGCATGTAAAACAAAATTATGCATGATGAATTTATGTTGCTAGTTTGTTTACAAAGTAAGTGACTTATAAAAAATGATTAAACATTTACCTATCTCTTTTCCTACTCGTGTTATATGCGATGGTAGCCACCTACCATTAAGACTGTTAGTCTGTCGACACTTTTCAAATTAATTGCAAGTTGGCTTTACTACCTGTCTACATTATAAAATGAAAAGTAACACAGCTTATGCAACATGACGGCATTTAAAGGTATTTATTTATATTCAATAATATGATCAGAAATTAAAAATAACTAACACACCATTTCACTCACTTACTTTATATGTATCCTTAAAAAGGATCACTTACAGAAATATGTCTCAAGAGAGAGATCACTTAAATTTTACTTAATATAATTAATGTATAATTAAACAATTAATAATTAGTATCGACGCATGGGTGGGCCTCGACCTCCCGGACCACCACGACCCATACCAGGTGGAGCTCCCATCATGCCAGGAGGAGGCCCTGCCATCATTGGACCTCCTCGCATTTGTGGAGGTGCTGATAGTTGTCCTCTAGCCCCAGGTGCCATATGTTGCTGAGAGGGCCCACCGACACCCCTAGCTGGGCCCTGTAGACCAGGTGGAGCGCCACCGGGCCCAGAACCGCGGCCAGCTGCCCGACCACCTCCTGGACCTCCCATAGCACCCGGGAGTGGTACACGGGGAATACCTTCTTCTGGTGGCGGCGGCCCTTCAATGGTTAGGGACACTATGCTTTCACCACGCAACAAAACAAAGCCAAGTGTTCTTTTTTCTTCTCGATCTCCCAGCTTGCTAGTTTTGTTTTTTATTTTCCTGAATTCTTCACAATCGCCAAGAATTAAATTCATATGTTTATCGAATGCTTTAAATGTTCCAACAAATATACGGGAATCTTGTAATATAACCCTTACTCTATAGGTCAAGAGCTGTTGCATTTTATTATTTTTTCCGATCGTCTGAAACAGGACACGTAAAATTGTAAATTTATTTGTTTGTTACAAAACAAACTTTCAAGTTACAAACAGTTTTTATATGGGTTTGTTTTTAAATAACTTGTTTTCTATAGTATAAAATACAACAATAAATAAATGAAATATACTTTAGAATAACGAACCAAATTGTATCTTACCATTTTTGCAGTCTGATTAATATACAGACGTTAGATCAAAAATAATATCAATAATAATATACTTTCGTTTGTTGAAAAAATATTTGGCGTCTATTCGCCGGGACCCGCACAATGGCCGCAATACCGCAGCTTATTTATGTCATGTCAATGTCAAATTAAATGTCATGTCGACAGTCAATAAATGATACCACGCAAAGCAAAGCACAGACAATTTGTTAGTTCATAAATTCTTCTATCTCATGATTATTAGATATATTAACGTTTCCCCATATTTCTCCCTTAACATTTTTAATATCAATTGGAATTAAAAGTGATTTGGCCAATTGAAATCATTATAAAGTTTTATCTTTTGTCACCATTAAGTTAATACAATAGTCTGTAGACACAATCTGTCATGCGACGTATTGCATCTTCATGGCATCTTCCTTCCATACTCAGATATAAGGATACCTATAAATTAGTCTGCACTACAATACAAAACAAGCCCCGTGGCTTCATATATTTAATACTCCTATATTGCTAGTAGGGTGCACCGAACCGATGCCGACCGAACGGTGCAGACATATCTTATGTCTGTCTCCCTCATGAAGACTTCGTTCGAACGTTGTGCGCATGTCTGAGAACTACATTATAAGCATCTTATAGGCTAGGCTTCTCCCACTACTCCCACTACTGTCACAACGCATGCGCATAACTCGTCAAGTATCAACGAGTGAGAAAAAATATGTAGTTCTGTCTCGGCAACGCTTCCACTTACGGGGAATAGCAATATAGGAGTATTAAATATATGCGTGGCTTACCGTCCGTACGTTTCCATTACACTTAACAATAAACACCGACGCCGACGCTCAACAATAAAACAGACCATGTCAACAGATCAAGTTTTGTATTTTGTAATGTGTTGTTAGTCGGACTGGACGTATCTACTGCATTGACATGTTAACCTTACTCGTAATTATAAACATTTTGTCAAGAGTTGTGTTCTCACTACAATTCAAGTCGCGACATGTTTCGTCATAAGAGTCACATTAATTATCAATATTTTATTAAGTCACTCCCCTCGTGTCTCGCAAGCAAGTCGATTTTTTTAATTCCTTATTTTTGTTTCTAAAACCTTGCCTGTCTTCTATCCTTGGGTCATTCATTAGTGAATTATGTGCACCATCACCATCAACATGTTAACTCAACATTGTCTTGTGACTAGTTGTGAATTTTAATTCTGTCATAAGACTTAATTTAACATCTAATCGGCTATACTCCATAAAACGTAGCGTGAGCTCTGTGACAGCTCGTATATTTTCAGCAAACATCGACGGGCCTCTAGCCGCTGTTGAGCGAAGCATATTAATTCTTTTTACATTAACCTTAAGGTTTATTTTAACTAAAAATACACGTTTTACGAAGTATATTAAGTATATTAGTTTATATTGGATATTTACGGTTAACAGAATGAGCATAGAATTTGCGATTAATCATACTCTGTGGCACAAAGCAAGATATGCTCTGCAGCTGGCGTGGACTTTATACGGACTCTATGTTATGTTTTTTAGGCATCTCGATATGTATCATATTATGAAAGTATTAATATTAGAAAATGTTCACTTCAGAAATTAAAAATACATATGTATCAGTCAGTGCTGCAAACTCTCCTGATTTATCAGGAGATTACATGATTTTTAGCATTATCTCCTGGTCTACTGGTTTATTTCCGTTATTTGGAATAATCTCCTGATTTTCAGAAACTTACAAGAACATATACAGTGTAATACAATCTGTGGTATAGTTGTTAGAAAATAATCATGTTCTGTGGTTAAATATAATTTTTTGACGCATGTTGTTTGATATGAGGTTTTGTGCTGTGGTCATAGATAGAGTAAAGTAAAATGCTTTCAAAGATATAAAATTAATACAAATATGTACGACGATGATGAATAAATAAGGACTAATATTTAAGTTATATGATACATGTAATATACTAAATAAATACTAAATACACTTAATTATGAATGCATGATGCACATTTGATAAGAGCATAGATAAAATACTACTTAACCAGTATAGATGGTCAACCTCCATATAACGATCTGAAGCCAATTTCATATTGGGATTTCCACTCCCTAGATGTCACTAATAGTCTCGAATTTAACATTAATGTGTATTTTGTTAAAAATTATAACCAACAAATTCAACACGCAGTTATAGTTCCTTATTTTCGTGGTAATACTGGTAGGTAATAACTAGAGGGCGACGTTGCTGGGAGTACTTTTATGTATGATATTGTTCCATTTCATGCATATTTTAATGAAAATGATAGAAAATTTTTATTTAGATATTTAATATTATTATATCAGAAAACATTATGTTATTAATTTGTTTTACAATTATAATGCATAATGACCATAGTACAAAAATAAGAAATTAAAATGTGTGAGTTATCATTTTTTTCTTCGTAACACAATCGACAAAAACTGGTTAATTTTTATCTATGTTCTAACTAACTGAACCTGGCCACGCTTTGCTGTAAGCTCATTGTTATTTTCGTTTCCGCTGAATCTTCGGAATAGAAAGTATATATAAACACTCTTGTGATAAAATGCATCGTTTTGCAAAAAAATTAAGTTAATCCATCACCCAGTTTTTCAGCTTTCTGAACACAAACATACGTACCTAAGCAAAATTATATCGAAGTATGTAAAGATTATGAATACAAATAACAAAAAACATAATTAATAATATTTTATCGATTGACAAGACGTTTTTCTATTATAGGATATAATCGGTCAGTAATTAACGTTTTAGTTCCTTATTGCCCTATTTTTTAGAACAGAACCTATACCGTTCATACGGCCCTTTTATCGTTGTTCGTGCCCACTTCTTTTATATTTTAAATAAATTTTAGTAGTGCCATCTCTTGTACATGAGAATTGACTGAATGGTCGACTGCAGCGACTCTAGCGGATTTTTAATGGCAACAAATAAGCGACAAACTACACAGGCGGCATCTAGATATAAGCGAAATTGGATAGGGTACGGATTCAATGTACGTGAGTGACCATCTATACTGGTTAAGTAGTATTTTATCTATGATAAGAGTTTGTCTTTATTAACCCGCATGATTGCCTGTAAACTAGGTAATTTTATTTCTCCTACTTTTTTTTGTCATCTCCTGATTTTTGCTACCATGATCTCCTTTTTTTTTGCAGGTAGGAGTTTGCAGCACTGGTATCAGTCTACAATCGCATATTAAACTGAGGAAACGTGCACTTCTGAGGCTCTAGTATGACTATACTATGAGTTTACGATACTTCAGTATCTACTATTTAGTTTGTGGATACTACACTCGCTAGCGAGAACGTAAAACTTTTGTATGGAAAATCGTGAACTGTCAAGTGTCAATGTCAAATTGTCAATTTTCCATATAAATGTTTTACGCTCTCGCCTCTCGCTACTCGCTAGCGACTCTGGCGAGTGTACTTGAGTGTAGTATCGTAAACTCATGCTAGAGCCACTGTTATTTAGAGTAATTTCAATTGCATTACGAGTGTTACTCAATAATTTTAATTAAATGACGTTGAAACGTAATGTTCCCATTTGTAAAAAGTTCCTTAAATTGCAGGGGAATCGTATTGGATTGCATTTCATTAATTATAATACAGTTTGGCAAAAAGAGAAGAAAAAAATAGGGGCGCCACTATCGCTATATATATATAGTGACAAATATAGTGACTATATAGTTACTTAGTAGTAAAAATAAATTTGATGCTTAGAAAATCACATTACCCGACAGGAGCACCCGTCGCACCCAATAGTTGCACTTTCTTGTATAGAAGCTTCTCAGCTACTTCATGGCTTCAGGAATGTGCTTAAATATCTATGTGCACCCAAACCACAGAAATTTTAATATTATAATGATGCATCTAAGATTTATCCACGTAATTACTTGCGTTTCGGTGATTAAAATAAGTTCAGTTAATTCACAAGTTTTTTATTATTAAAACAAGTACCTATACATTTTAATTAGTATAAATTTAGCCGAGAAGAAATGGTTTTTAAGGCTGCGGGAGGAATACGGTTTAACAGTAACCAAATTGTGAGGAATAGGTCCCATAAAGTCGTCCTTCACGCCCTCAGACCGCTGCGTATACCATCGTTACGTCGAGGTAATAGCGGACGCAGACTTCAATGGGGCAGAGAAAATTTCGATTGGGATGATCGCCAATGGTCCACAGTAATGTTTTCTGATGAATGCCGGTTTGGATATCATCCGGATTCAAGCAAGGTACGTGTTTGGTGAACACCTGGACGACAGAGTCGCCTTCGACACCCTCAAGAGGTCCACCCATATCAAGGTGGAACAATCATGGCATGGGCAGGAATACGCCTTGGCCGAAGAACTGACCTCATTAAGATACATGAGTGGTACTCTAACTGGTGGAAAATGTCGTGATAATGTGATGAGACCGGTAATTATACCACATCCACATTTAAATCCGCTTGAACATGCGTGGGATATACTCCACCGGAGATCATTACGCAGTTTCCCTGGTGTTCTGGGGTTGGAAAATGTTTTGAGAACCTCCGCCGTACCCGCGGCCTAATCCCACAGGAAGACCTCAACACATTGATTTTGAGCATGCGTAATCGCTGCCATATGTGATTAATGTTCGGGGTGCTTTTACAGATTATTAATTTTGATTAAATTGTAATTTAAGTTTTCTAAATAACTTTGTTTTTTATTTTGAACACCGATTCAAAATTTTAGCCTAAAATGCATATTCTGTTTTTTTTTTTTACAATAAACTACAAAAAAATAATACCTACTGTTTTTAGGTTTCTGCACGTCCGAATAAAAAAACGGAACCCTTATAGGACTCGTGTGTCCGTCCGTCCGTCGGTCACAGTCAATTATCTCGGAATATACTAGACCGATTAAGTTGAAATTTGGTACACATATCAACTTCTGTGGCTCAAACGCAGAGGTGTGACGTGATTAGAAGAAATGTATACGGGAGGTCATTTTGGGGGAAGGAGGAAAATGACATATCAAATGGAAGGTCTTGTTGTGAAGATCTTAAATGTATTTTTTTGTCATTTTAAAATAAATAGTTTCCAAGTTATTCAAGAAAATAGACGAAAATTGACCCCCCCCCCCTTAACTCCGAAACTACTGATCTTATCTTGTCTTATCTTGTCTTAGTGGCTATTTCTGTCTGCTAGAGTACCAGTATCACGTCGTCCATTGCTGAAATATTGTGATCGCCACGTGAACTAAAGCTCTCTACCTATACCTACCACGTTAAGGAACTGTAGTACTTTTTTGATAGAGGCATTCTTCACATCTTCACAAGCCATTGTGTGGCTTCCTAGGATGTGACTGCGCTTGTGCATCAGAGGGCCACACTCGCACAGGATATGCATTGGTGTTTCTTCTGCCTCATGGCAGAAGCGACACTCTCCCGTACTAGTGAGCCCCATTACTTTAAGGTGCCTATTGAGGCGGCAGTGCCCCGTTAGCGCCCTAGATAGCATACACAAATTGCTCCTGCTAAGCGACATAGCCTGATTTGTTGCATTTCGACTATAGGCTTTAATGAGCGCTTTGGAATGGTTCAAACCTGGCAAGTCAGTCCAGCGTTTGTAAGATTTAATAAAGCACTGGTTCCATATGGTCCAGCGAGCTAGGCTATTTGGTAGTCCGCACATAGGTTCAGGACCTATTAGCCTACCTTTTGCGCCTACACGAGCCAGTTCGTCGGCCAGTTCATTGCCTTCGATCCCCATATGCCCAGGTACCCATCTTAGGACCACTTTGTTCTTGCGCCCTAAGGTATTTAAGTAGTCTACACAGTTTCGCACCAGCTTTGAGACTGTAGAGTCTGAGTCCAGTGCCTGAAGTGCAGCCTGACTATCTGAGTGAATGTAAATTACACGGTTGACGTAGTTTCTTTGCAGGTTGATTTCCGCGCATTCTAAGATGGCGAAAACCTCTGCTTGGAAGATGCTGGCGTATTGTCCCAAGTTTACACTGGTCCTGTAGTCCTGGTCACCGCCATACACTCCACAGCCTACGTCAGGTCCTGATTTGGACCCATCAGTATACCAAGAAAGGCTACCTTCCTCCCAAGAGATCTTATTATTTGACCAGTTTTCTCTTGAGAGTAGCTCCACAGTATAATACTTTGCTTCTATGTACTGTGGTACCATTGTATCAGTAGGCATGCCTAAAATAGGATCCCTTAGTACTGAGTCTTCTAGAGCTCTGAGTACCTTGGACAGCCAATTGTGTTTACCCCGATTCATCATTCTGTGCATACTGGTTCTCGCCTCCTTCTCTAAAAATAGATTTAGAGGCGGTAAGCCCAGAATAGCCTCCAGAGATGCTCCGGGGGAACTCGACATGGCTCCTGTTATCATCAGACATGCCAAACGCTGTACGCCATTAAGCTTGTCGATGGTCGTTTTCTGGTTGGCTTTTCTATACCATACTATAGAGGCGTATGCGATCATCGGCCTCACAATAGCAGTGTACAGCCAGAGGGTGAGCTTTGGACACGGGCCCCAACTCTTCCCTACCATTCGACGACTGATAAATAAGGCTGCCTTAGCCTTATTTATCACATTTCCAATGTGTGCATTCCACGTTAGTCTCTGGTCGAAAGTAACTCCCAGATATTTGACCTCTGGAAAATTCAACTCGTTTACCATTTACTAGAGGTGGCTTTAATTTATCCAGTAGCCTCTTTTTGGTAAACGGTACTATAGCGGTTTTATCACCGTTAACCAACAGTTCATTTGCTGTGCACCATTCGCAAATGATGTTTAAAGCTTTCTGTAACAGGGCCGAAATTGTGCTTTGGCAGAAACCTCTTATTATCACCACTAGGTCATCAGCATAACCTAGGGCATCGATCTTGTGTTCTGCCAGCCTGTACAGAAGCTGATCAACTGCAAGAGTCCAAAGCAGTGGTGATAGAACACCGCCCTGCGGGCATCCTCTTGTAGTTGCTACAGTGAGCGAGGTATCGTGAAGTTCGACCTTCGCTTTACGTTTGGATAGCATGGCCTTTACCCACCTAACTGTAGTCGGGTCCACATTTTTGTTTTGTAGTCCCCTCACTAACGTGTTGGTGGGAGTATTATCAAATGCGCCTTCTATGTCCAAAAATGCGCACAGAGCTATCTGTTTATCATCCAAAGCCCTTTCCGCCCTGTCAGCTAGTTGGATAAGGGCCGTCTCTGTGGACCTTCCCTTCTGATAGGCGTGCTGGGTGGAATGAATGGGTTTCAAGGCCAGGGCTTTGTCCCTTATGTATTTATCTATAATTTTTTCTAGAGTTTTAAGCATAAAGGACGTTAGGCAAATTGGTCTGAAAGACTTAGGCAGAGCATAATCCCTCCGACCTGCCTTAGGTATAAATAATACCTTAGCCCGGGTCCATTGTTCCGGACAGTCCGTCTTCACCACTGGACTTCAGGGGTTTAAAGGACTTGATAGCCCATTTCACAACTTTGGGTCGGATGAGATCAGCCGCTCTGTTACGGTCCTCATTTCGAGGCCTTTGGTGTAAAGGCGTTCCGTCTGACCCGGCCGAAAAGCTCTGAGCCCCCGGAAAGTGAGTTTTTATCAGCAACTGAAGAGTTTCCTCTTCAGTGTTCGTAAAGGAGCCATTAGGTCTCTTAAGCAGCCCTAATTGACTAGGCTTGTCCTTCGCGAGCAGTCTATGGATTCTGGCCCCTTGAGGCATTTGTGTTAATTCCTCGCAGAGCTTCCTCCATGCAGCACGCTTGGACTTCCTTATCTCCTTATTGTATTCAGTCAAGGCCTTCTTATAGCTCTCCCATTCAAGGGTTCTTCTTGCCTTGTTGAATAGACGTCTGGTTTTCTCCCGAAGCTTCTTGAGCCTTGAGTTCCACCAGGGTACATTTCTTTTGGAGTGCTTTGTTCTGAGCGGACAGCTTTCCTCAAAGGCACTCTTTATTGCCCTCGTGATGGCCTCCACTGTATGTTCTAGCTCCTCCGGTGTACATATACTTTTGGGGAAGTCCTCAAGATTTTGCCTTAGTTTGTTGTTATAAACGTCCCAGGCTGTAGCTTTTGGATCCCTGTATGTTACAGTTTGATCTTTTGTAGATGTTGCTAGATCAAAACGGATTTGTCTATGATCAGACATAGAGCTTTCTCCACTGACATGCCAGTTTGATATAAACTTGGCTATGTTGTCAGTGGCGAATGTTATGTCTAAAACTTCCTGCCTTGCAGTTGTCACGAAGGTCGGCTTGCTCCCTCTGTTGAGTACCTGTAAACAGTTAACTAAGAGAAAGTCATGTAGTAACTCACCTCTATTGTTTGTATCGGTGCTGCCCCACGTTACGTGATGGGCATTGGCATCGGCTCCAACAAGTAGCTCGGCTTTATGATGATGCGCGTACGCCACCAATCGCGCAAGCTCCACCGTAGGGTCATGTCCGTCATAAGGTAGGTACGCAGAACAGACGATGTTGCGTGTTCCCTCCCTGCCTTTGATGTTGACAAAAGCTGCCGCCATGTCGTCAGTACATAACTCTGGCACTGGCAAATATTCAATATTTTTATTGAAAACTATGCTTGCCCTGGGCTTTGAGCCACAGGTATTATAAAGTATTTTACCTGCAGACTGAAGTCCCAGAACCGCTCCATTTTGGGTCCAGGGCTCTTGTATGAGGGCGATATCAACCTCACCCCGCAGGAGAAGGCGCTCTAGCACTGCTGTGGCAGCCATCGCATGATGAAGGTTGATTTGAATCACCCTCATCTACTTCTTTTTTTTTTTTTTTTTTTTTTTTTTTATACTGAACATAAAATTTTGAAAAAATAATACAGAAATTAGTTTTCTACTTATGGATGATAGGACAACATATAAGAAGTCCGTGATATTAAAATAACATGGTAAATCAGCGGATAGAGGTAACATCGTACGGAACCCTCTTCACGCGAGTTCAACTCGCACTTGTCCCATTTTTTATTTTATTACATAAGTATACTACTGATAGACTATAAGTATCTCTTAAGCAAGACTTTGTGGATTTCTAGTTATCTTTGAAAGACTAGAATATCCCTAGACAGTTTTGAGCTGTTTATTATTAATGTCATGGTTTTTATGTTTGTTCCTCAATAACAAAAAAACAGCTGAACGAATATGAATGACATTTGGCGCACATATACCTAGTTTATTACCTGGATTAACATAATAGGCTAATATTTTTTATCCTGAATAAATGTTAGGTTCCCGAGAGATCGGTGCCGACGTCACCGTCGTCACGGCGATAAAGATGTCAGGCGTTATAACTCATATATTTTCATATTTCATCCCTTACGAAGTTGCAAGTACATACATCCAGTACGACATAATGTTATAATTGAAATCGGATTCCTACTTCTTACTCGGGTTATGCATTTTACGTCTGAAGGCAAAAAAGCAAAATTAAACCAACGAAAAAAGTAGGTATCTAGATTTTAGTTCAATGTAGGTATCTTCTCAACTCAAGCCAATAAACAAATTCATCTATTTCCGTGATAAAAAACGTATAATTTCAAACTAGGAATTTAGTGTCACATTTATCTTGTTTCTTGAACGTAAAATACTATACTTTAATTTGTTCTTTACTATACTTTAATTCTGTTACAGGATAGAAATCCAACCGCCAAAATACACCAATAAATTAATAATTACAATTTAATTGTGTGTTTGTAATTTCAAAGTAATTGCTTTTTACTAATTTTATATATCTACGGTATCTACCTGAATCAAAAAATCTATTCATAAAATTATTGTCTGAATTATGTAGGTCACATAAGTAATTAGGTGAGTTTACCCTACTCAGATCCATAAATACAAGTTCTTCACAATCGGATTCCAATAACCCATTTACCATCACATCTCTTACGCCACCTTTACGTACTATTATTATTATTACTATTACTATATTACCATTACCTCATCAATTTCGAGTCATATACCACAAAGACAACAAATCAAACACATCCTGCACCCAAAAATCTTTAAGTCTTGTCAGACGGGCTGATGGTCTACTGATGGCTAACGGCACATGCAACGTCACAGGTGCTACAAATGCGCTGCCAACCTTAGAAGGATTAAGGGGAAAGGATTTGAAAATGATAGCGAACTATTAATTCGCACGTTTATTGCCACCAAACCACCAATGGCATATCTGTTTTGGTTATCTTGAGGAATTCCGAAAGACGTGACAGTCATAAGTAGATATATTTTATTGTTTATTAATTAGAAAAGAAATATCATATTAAATACTTTCACGCGTGAGATAAATTACCTACATATCAAACCTTAATATCATATCATATACTACATATCATATCATACACTACATGTTAATAAAAAGGAGGATGTTAATAAAACTGTTCTTCGGCTAACATTCCACTGCAGTCACAGGAATCTCAGCAAAACAAAAAGATTTTCCGACCCTATAGCATTATTAGAAAAGTAGAAGACAAAATCAATGTCGGAGATATAAAAGGAGCCGCCCAACTCCTTTTTTCAAATGATGCCATTGCCCCTGATTCACCAGAAACCCTTTCCGCGTTGCATTCTAAACACCCACCTGCAGACCCAACAATGCAACTTCCAGATCCCCCCCTCCCTTCGGACCAAATCCTGATAGCAAATGTAGACGAGGTCCGAGCCACAATATTATCCTTCCGCAGTGGTTCTGCCGGCGGCCTCGACGGACTATCACCACAACACTATAAAGACCTTATCGGTGATACAGCCGGGGACGCCGGCCAAACTCTTCTTAACGACATTGTGGAGCTAGTAAATTTAATGCTCGCCGGTAAAGTATGCCCAGAAATAATTGACATTCCTTATGGTGCTAGTCTTTGTGCGCTGGTTAAAAAGGATGGGGGCCAATAGCCGTAGGCAATACCATCCGACGAATAGTTTCCAAAGTCTGCTGCAAACAGGTTCTGCCAGATTTAACAAAACTGTTTCAACCAATACAGCTTGGTTTCGGTAGTAAGGGTGGTTGCGAAGCTGTTGTCCACTCGGCACGCACCTTTTTAGAACTTAATGGTGGGGAAGTGCTGGTAAAGGTCGATGTGAAAAACGCCTTTAACTCAGTAGATAGAGGGGCTTTGCTGTCACAAATAAAAGAAAGGGCCCCCCTTATCTACAGTTACATGTGGCAATGCTACGGCTCTCCATCCAAACTAATTTTCAAAAATAACCTTATCCTTTCAGCCGTCGGATGTCAACGAGGTGACCCTCTCGGACCCGCGATCTTCAGTTTGGCTATACATCCCGTTATTTCAGAAATTTTATCTAAATTCAGTGTATGGTATCTTGACGATGGGACTTTCGGAGGGGAATCGAGCCAAGTTCTCAAGGATTTAGAAATGCTAATCATGGAATTTAAAAAGATAGGCTTGGAGCTAATGTGAGCTTTATGTAGCACAATCTGTATCCGAGCCAATCAAAATTGACATAATCTCGAAATTTAATAGTTTGGCTCCAAATATAAAGATCCTGGATCGAGAATCTCTCCACCTTTTGGGAAGTCCTGTCCTGCTCGATTCAATACCAAACTTCTTAAATAATCAACTAACTAAATTCTCCACAACCAGCAGCCGTCTTCGCGAAATACACCCCCACATGGCCCTAACTATAATCCGTTATTGCCTTTTTTCACCCAATTTCATTTACTACCTTCGCTGCGCTGCTGCGCTGCTTCTGGAGAGAAGAATCAAAATTAAAACCATTCGACGACCTAATTAGAAAAACACTTTCGGAAATTTTAAATTGCTCTTTTGACGATAGAAGCTGGTGCCAGGCTTCCCTCCCGGTCCGTCATGGTGGCTTGGGGATAAGAAAAATCTCCAGTGTGGCATTACCGGCGTTCTTGTCCAACGGCTATAGAACGTATAACCTCTTCGGTAAAATCCTTTCCCCATCACTCGGTGATGTCGAGGTTACCTACTTGGCCGAGGCCAAAAGACGCCTGGTCTCATTCATGCCGAACCAAAACTACCCCTGCCCCCAATCCTTTAAGTCGCAAAAAGCCTGGGATGGCCCAATTTGTAGCATCGTGCAGCGAAATCTCATAGAAACATCCCTTAACCCAACAGATCGTGCCCGCCTCCTGGCAGCAGTTGAACATAAGTCAGGGTATTGGCTACACGCGCTCCCGTCAGCAAATATCGGGACGTTACTGGAGCGCTCAACACTCACTTTCGCTCTCTGCCTAAAACTTGGCGCAAAAACCAATGAGCCTCACGTGTGCAAATGTGGCGCCAGAGTTCACCAGTTGGGCCATCACGGGCTCTCGTGCCAACGAAGTGCAGGCCGCCTCTCCCGCCACGGGAACCTCAATGACATAATCCGCCGGGGGCTTGCCACCGTCAACGTGCCAGCTGTTTTGGAACCAACTGGCATAGCCCGTGACGACGGCAAGCGTCCGGACGGTTTAACTCTAATCCCGTGGAGTCGTGGCAGGTCGCTGGTGTGGGACGTTACCTGTGTTGACACAGTGGCACCGTCCCACATCCAAGCGACTTCCAATAAAGCGGGTGTGGCGGCCTCCAACGCGGAGAGCCTCAAAATGCGTAAATACTCCGGCCTAGGGGAGGGATATATTTTCTCTCCTTTTGGGGTAGAAACCCTGGGGCCCTGGGGCCCAGAGGCGAAGCGGTTGTTTAACGAGCTGTCCTCGCGTCTCATTGAGGCCTCGGGGGAAAGGAGGGCTGGCGCTTACCTCGGGCAACGCCTAAGTCTGGCCATTCAAAGAGGTAATGCCGCCAGCCTCCTGGGTACCATCCCCCAAGGTACCAGATTCGAACAGATTTTTTATTTATTTTAGCATGTATTTTTATGTTTAGCTTTATATAGTGTTATTTAGTTTATAAGTTTCGTTTTAAGCTGTGTTAATATTTGTTTAAGTTTGTGTTTTAAATAATTCCGATAATTAAAATTTTTTAACCTTAAAGTAATGTGTAAAATACGTTATTTTAAATATCTACTTAAGAAATCGCTTTTGAATTTGTACCACTCTTATAAAATTAATAGTATAATTATATGGTTACCTAATGACAATAAATTCAGTATACTAATGGACGTATTATTACGTGTTGTTGATACTTACAAAAAGTAAGTACTAAGTGCTTATTAGTAGGTTGTTGATAAACTTTTTGAAGGAATGAACTGTCTATATTATCGTAAATAGTATAAGTGTAAAGTTAATAAACAGTCAATTATCATACCCAGATCCCTATAATTTTTACTATTTTTAAAAGTATTTGCTCTCGCAATTTATTTTTGCATTCGTTGATGCCTTTGTGGGAAGCAGTTGTCCCAAACTTTTGCAGGTACCGGACCTCTTCAAAGACTCTGCTTTCACTGCTTCTCTACCTACTAAATCTTATACCTACCATTAAACTTATGGAAGTCGTAAAGTGCAAGGTCTAGACTGTAGATGAGGTCTTCTTGTATATAATAGTAAACTTGGTAGCGGAAAGTGATGAAGATGAAGTCTTTGAGATCTTACTACGAATGCGATATATCACTTGGCAAGAAGTCTTTTACATAACAATCTCCAGTCAGTGTCCATGGTTTTCAACCAATATTGCAGCGTAATATTGTTTTTTTTTTTGCGCAATGTTTTTTTAGAAAAAAAAAAACAACCATTTTCTTATAAGTAGTGGCAGAGGCACACTGCATTTCGCACTCATTTGAGTAGCCCGTTTGGCGGCAGTAACCACCCCCTTACAGAAGACCACCGTGAAATAACAGAACGTGTTTTTGTATTTCGCTGAGTGAGTAAGGGATGCCAGAGCCCAGTTTCTATCCTTTCCTAATTAATGTCCTTAAACCTGAACATTGAAATGAAATAAATTGGAATGAAATATAGGTATGTACACTAAATATTACAGGGCTATCATCTGGGCAGCCGCCCTACAGTTTATGATTGACAAAGTGAGATTTCTAAGAGATTCCCCATCAATATGTGTTATAATTATGAAGGAAATCATAAAGACCGAATGACAATATACAATATCAGGGACGAGGCCATAAGTCGAGTGGTTAAAATGTTTGCATTAGCGCTAATGACTCAGGCAGGGTTTTTGATTCTCGACGGGGCCATGAACTTTTCAAAGTTGAATTTGGTCTAGGTGTGCAGGATTTCCACTTTGTTGTATTTGTATAGTTATCCGCTGACGCGATTTTAAAGATTTTGATGCGTTTAAAGAATTTATTTAAGAGTTATTCTGGAGAGCAGAGAGAATGCATGTAAAAAAATATCCCAATATTTTGGTAATACTTAGGAAAACGATACGACAAATAAAAGGAATGAAACTTTTTTACATGGCTGAATATATTTAAACTTAATCATAACACGTAACTAGATAAATACAAAAGCTTAATACTAGTCATTTCCTTAAACTAATAATAATGGGCACAAATTTATAAATAATAAAAAGATTTAGTCTTTCAGGAAACGCCTACATCTAAACGAATCTTTGCTAAGTAACAAGAACTCACACGCGACTTACATCTTTACATAAGCACACTAAACATACCTAGATATATGCAGATTCATCATACAGCCTTTTTTATAGGAGTGAAACATTACGAGCTATAATGGAATCGGGGTGGAAATGTGGCTATGACATTTCAGTGGCTGGAGGAGCGAATTGGATTACGGACGTATGTCGTACTATAGGCACTGGCGAAGGTTCGGGCTGAGGAATGAGTTTTCTTTTTCGAGGGGGAAGCGACGAAGGTGCTAGGATAAAGTGTAAGGCAGTCGTTGGTGGTGGTAAAGGCGGTGAAGGCAGACGGACAGGCGGAGTCGGCGCGGTCGTCTCGAGTGTTGCGGTCGGCGTGACGACGCACTGAGGAGACGGAGGGGAGCTTGGTGGCGTCGGAGGAAGCTGCTGCAGGGCTGCTTCCACTATATCGCACATCACATTTCCGCTAACCACTAATGGACTCGACTGTACCGTAGGCCGAGGCGTTTGCGAGCCGTGCTCCTTGTAAATGTGCGCTTCCATTTGCTTCTTCGTATTAAAAGTTCCATCACACACCGTGCAACGGTAACAACGCTCGCCGTAGTGTTGGAAACGGTGCAGTTTCAATACATGATTGTAGCCGAAATCTCTCAAACAGATGTCGCAAGTGTACGGTCTTTCGCCCGTGTGTGTACGCGAGTGTACTTTCAGTTGCTTGGAACAAGTGAATCCTTTGCCGCAACCTGGCGCTGGACACCGATAAGGCTTTTCACCGGTGTGGGTCCTCAGGTGTATAACCAATTGTCCGGACTGGATGAACGTCTTGTGACAATGCGGACAAGCGTGAGGCCTTTCACCGGTGTGAATGCGTGCATGGCGGTGCAGTTTGCCCGAGTGTTCAAACGCAGCACCGCAGACACCGCAACGGTACGGTCTTTCCTTTGTGTGAATGCGACGGTGCACTTGTAAATTCTCCTTGACACTGAACATCTTGTGGCAGTACTCGCATTCGAAAGGCCGTTCCCCAGTGTGGGTCCTGTAGTGGCGAACGAGACGTGCAGGCACGGCGAAAGTCTTGTGGCAAACGTCGCATCGATGTGCATCAGCAGCGGTGCGGTGTGAGCGCGCGTGAGCTGTCAGGGCGCTGCGAGTGGACAGCGTCAGCCCACATTCTCCGCATTGGTGCACGCGTTCCTCGTCACCTGTACGACAATATTGTTCCACTTTATACATAGGACAAGATTCCATTTGTTAGGGTCGAGTCGCAGCTTGCGACGCGCGCTTATAAGGCACCAGCTTGAAATGCAGTGTTGGGCTATGTTTATAAGCGACGGTCAGGAGGATGCATCTAGTATGGCATGGATGTTTGAGGGGTGCGAGCGGGAAGTGGGGCGTGGAACGCAAACGGAGTGAATGTCCTCCGATAGCACGTGGAGGCCGCACTCCGGTTTCGAACGCGCTGAAACCGCGGTGCGGCCTCCACGTGTACAGGACGCTGACCCCTCCAAATATTCTCCCTCTACTTACCACATTTATAAACCTCCACCTACCGCAACGTTTTCATAAAAAATTTTTTTTAACAAAAATAAACTTTCAAAAATACTTATAACTTTGAACATTCATAATGTAGTATTACATTAATATTAGGTACCTTAATAATTAATATGGTAGGTCCACTAATCATAAAAATAAAACCTTCTACTTTATACTTTTTAATACATATTTTAAAAAAAAAGAATTATAATTATCAACTGTTTTAAAATAAAAGGCCAAAACTTATTATTAGGTATCTACTATCTAATAATAATGATGAAAATTGTTTAAAGTTAAAATTCTCTACTTAAACATTTAATTTAATTTATTTTTGCTACATTATTATTACTCATTAACATTTCAAATTACTAGTAATTAATTTCAACAAAATTTCGAATATGTTATCTACGTTAATACAATTGAAAACCACTTACCTATCATATTTTCCTGCTGTGCTTGGTTTTTTCGAAGTGGCGGTTCAATTGCGTCAATGTTGATGTAGGTTGTGTCTCTACGCTCGAGAATATAACACAGACGTTCACACGACCGACAGTCAGCGGCCAAATGCGACCAAGAGCGCATCACCAATTCAACATCGGTGTGTTTCTCCTTCTTTTCTCCTCTACAGAACGTCTATGTGTGCACGTATGCGGACGAAACAAGTTTCATTAGTGTGCGCCAAAACTCGGTTTGCTTTGTATTTTGAATCACAGACTAAACAATTAGCAAGTCTCTTAATTTTTTTTTAAATTGAGAATTGTTTTAATTTTGTACTTACTTTTAATTTTTTACTTATGATAATGTAACTTGTGTGCCATCGACGTTAGTTGTTTAATTCATTCGCGAGATTATTTTCATTTAACTGATGATGATGGACATTTGAATCTTTTTAGTAATTTTACGAATTCGTCTTTAAAAATCATCGATGTATTGTATTAATGAAATTTAAGTCAGTGATATCAGAAAGATTAAATATATAGAATATTATAGAGAGGGCATTGGGAAAATTTTTCTACAAAAATATTGAGCCTAATCGCCGTAATCAGGATGGCGTAGCTAAATAGCCTTGTAAAGTTGGCGATGGACTGAGTGATAGTACATATAAGTAACTATACTTGGTTAACTATAAGCAGTTTCTAAGTGTAAACAATAATGTAACTATAATGTAAACAAAGTTAATAATTAAAACTATTAAGTTAATCCAGACTAGGTGTTCCAGATACTTGTAAATTGCGACTTGTGGCACATTAGTCTGAGCCAAAAACTTAAATTTTTAATTGACGCTGAAAAAAGTAGATTAATTTTATTAATGTTATCAATTCAAGGGCGATTTTTCTTTTTTGTGATCTTCTTTTTCTTCTTCAATGAAGGCAGTCGGCTTCTTAAAAATCTCCCTGCTTGCACAATGATAGGTAGTTTACGTACTACCTATTATTGTGATTAAATTTTTTTTAATATGTCAAAGCATATGCTTTTTCTATGAAATACCAAGCCATATTTAAGCATTAGGTATTTTTATTTAAATTTAAAACAGTGGTGAAACCAAAATATATAGAAATGGCAATTTCTTTAGTGTAATGATTATTTGACTTGAAATTGATGATGATGGCTGAGGAGTTTTATCAATCTTATACTAGCTGTGTCCCACGGTCTTACCAGGGCTTAATTAAAATCAAATCGGATTACCTTACTAGGTAAGTATATTATAATGAGAGAGTTTGTAGGAATTATAGGAATTTGTAGGAGTTTTTCACGCAAAAACTATTGAACGGATTTTGTTTATCAGTTTATACATCAGAATAAAACATATACTTTTTATGAAGATACGCGGCCGAAGTAGTAAGCAAAAGCTAGCTTAATTATATAAATTTAGAGTACCTACCTATTACGGCATACCTAGACATAATTTTAGATATCGTGTAGTATTAGTATACCTATGGATACCTATTAGTCTTCGCAGCAATTTTATTTATAATTCAATTTTTTTTTTTTTTCAACAATAAACTTTAAATGACATTTTTTTGTTTACTCAAATGTTTTGAAAGTTATTACTCTTTATGTAATAAAAGGTGTAAAATAAATCTTTGTTTACAGAGCAACAAAACATTGTTTAAAAACTGTCAAAACGAATTAAAGTTCTTATTTTAAAAAATTGAGTAGGAATAAAAAAAACGAATGTTAATGCTCTCTGTTCGACTGTGGCAGAGCGGCATGTATCTGTAATGTATAGCTATCACAATATGATAAGGGGCGACGCGCGTTCGTTGAAGGTTAGAGGACAGCGGGTACGGCGGCGACGGAAGGGGGAGTCGGTGTTCGTGCACAGCGTAACACGTGGAGGCCCACCTCGGTTTCGTAGCGCGTGTGAACTCTGGAGTCATTACGCGTGCGCGGCATCGCACCCCTCACCCCGCTTCGCCCCGCCGCGCCGCATTGCTTTTATTTATCTGTCTAGCTACTAGCTGGGGCAACATCATGAAAACGAAATCCTAATGTCGGCTATTCTATATTGGGTCATGATTGGGTCAAATAGGTGTCTATCTCTGGTCTATCTAGCTTATTTAGAAGACGCATTTTAAAACAATAGATAAGTATATACAATGTTGCAATTAAAACAAATAAGCTCTTATATGGTAGGTAAGTAATTTAGTTATAGAAAAAGGTATCTACGTAAGTTAAATTTCTAATAAAGTAAGTACCTACTTAACAATAATTAAGGTTCATGAGTAGGTACCTAGGTCGGTAGGCACTTACCGATCTATCTACTTACTTTTTGTGTTAAGTAAATTGGTAAGTAAGTGTTATTATAAACCTATTTTAACTGGTTAAAATAGGTTTATAAAAATGGATAGATACCTATCTAAATATACGATATTTACAGAAGCAGAATGGCAGTAAGATATAAAAAAAGATTGGCTGTCTGCATCGAAACATATCTAGATCTAGATGCGTCGAAACAAATCAAAGACATTTTTGGTCATTAGGGATTTCAAGATTTCAAACAGGGGAGAGCTAGCTAGGAATTAAGACAGGAAGATTTAATTAATTAGAACACCATTACAAAAGTTAATGCATACAAAAAGCAAAATTATTGGGTATGGGTATCTATGTACCTACTTACTTACTAGGTACTCTCTGAAAACAGTCATTTTTAGGTTTATATTGTGATTGGCGTTATTTTTTTTACCTTTTGAGAATTATGATAGATGATCCTAGCTAGGTCATGAATTACGAATGCGAGACTAATGAGTAAATTAATATGGATTATACCTACGTTATGTTGTAAAAAAGATCTGGTTCCGGGACTCCTTTTTTAATACAAACCTGAATTCATGCGTAAATAAGAATTTATAGTATCTATTGGTGTTTTATTTAAATTTTATCTGTTTTCTACTCTCTTTGTCAATCATATTATCACGGGCATATCACGGGTCACTTCATTTCATCGATCTTCATTTACTTACATTACTTAGTAGGTAGGTAGGTATTTACTTACTCACTAAACAAGATCTGATAAGCAGATGTAAACAATATCCATATATTTTATGTATACCTACTTACCTGTCTACTATGTGTTTAGTATCAAGTCACAAGTACAACAAAAACTATTTAATTCATAGTCTTTTATTTAAAATTACCTACGAGACATCGATGCCTACGAATAGGTATATACGTATTAAACTAAAATAGTTCCTACTTACTTAACTGCTGTTTTAATATCAGCAAATATAATTATAATTTATTATTTAAATAACATACACCTAATTAAAAATTCTATCTTCTCCATACTTGACCCGCTTCAATAAGGTTTCAATCAGATTTCAATGCCTCGTGCATCCGTTGCTAGCGGATAGCGGACACTGTGATAAAGTGCCCGAAAACATGAGAATAAAAAAATCTACTTGGTATTGTTTTATTATTATTCTGCCCTAACACCATTAAGGATGTTAATATTCGTTATATTCAGTTAAGTAGATACCTGTTTCAGGTGTTATTATTACAGTCATAGATAAAATACTACTTAACCAGTATAGATGGTCAACTTCCATATAACGATCTGAAGCCAATTTCATATTGGGATTTCCACTCCCTAGATGTCACTAAGAGTCTCGAATTTAACATTAATGTGTATTTTGTTAAAAATTATAACCAACAAATTCAATCACGCAGTTATAGTTCCTTATTATCGTGGTAATAACTAGAGGGCGACGTTGCTGAGAGGTACTTTTATCATTAATCTGTGACTTTTATGTATGATATTATTGCCCTATTTTTTAGAACAGAACCTATACCGTTCATACGGCCCTTTTATCGTTGTTCGTGCCCACTTTTTTATATTTTAAATAAATTTTAGTAGTGCCATCTCTTGTACATGAGAATTGACTGAATGGTCGACTGCAGCGACTCTAGCGGATTTTTAATGACAACAAATAAGCGACAAACTACACAGGCGGCATCTAGATATAAGCGAAATTTGATAGGGTACGGATTCAATGTACGTGAGTGACCATCTATACTGGTTAAGTAGTATTTTATCTATGTTACAGTAAACAAATTCAACACAAGTGAGTAGGTAGGTTCTCACACGCTAGCTTGAATGTATCTCTTGATAAATATTATATCTACCTATGCCTAGGAAAAAATAATACGTTATTATATTATTATCACAATTGCGTAGGTTAGGTACCTAAGGCGGGGGACACGCACCTAGTTATTTTATTTTTTTGTTCGCCTAACGCCTATTTTAATTTTTAATTAAATTATCTTCTTAGTTAAATAGGTACCACTAACAAGTACGTCGATAATTACTTCTAGTTAAAATGCCTACTTGTTTACCTTTTAAAATTGTGTTGAGGTAGGTTATAAGCATTCTGTTCTATTATTTGCTAACTAAAATATGTACCTATACATTCTTTAAAAAATAACCTCCCCACCCGATATGGTTTATTAGGTACGATTTTTGTTGCAAAAAGATCTCCGTAAAATAATGGTTTCGGGGAGGGTGCGGGCGAAATAGGGTGTGGGATGTGTGAGGGGGACGAAGCATCGACACGCGCTGCGCGGTCACCGAACGCGACGAAACCGGAGTGCTGAGGCCACGACGCGCGTGCGCCCGCTTCAACCTTCCTCAATGCGACCGCAGCTGACCCGCGCGAGCTACGAAACATCGAGCACCCGCCCGCAGCCGCCGCCGGCTCCGCGTCCGTCTGCATGGCTCATTGGCTGTCATTTTAATTCCATTCCTTTTTTAAAATTGTGAGCATCTTAAATACACATTGTCAATATCTGAAAAATATCTGTTGGAATATATTAAAATAAAGTCTCACTTTAACTAAGTAGATAGAGAGTCTTTCTCCTTCACACATAATAATATGTATAAACATAGTTTATTACATTATTGACAATAGCTCTTTGTTTCATACCTACCTACATTCGACCAAAGATTTAAATCGATCGACTTTGTGATTTAGATTTAGTTCTGTTCTCACTGAGCCCCTTTCTGCTAAACCAATAATATCGTTCGCTTATAACAAATTAAATCTTTCACTGCTTTCCAAAATATATAAGTAAAAATATAAGTATAAATATATAAGTACATAAAATAGGTAACAATTTCATTGGTATGTGGTATTTGTGACAGGAAGGCCTCCTCCAGAATTTCCATTCGTTTCCATGGCCACGTAAGTCAAAGTTTTCTTTGTCTTCCTCTATTTCTCTACGTTTGAAATCGCCAGGTCTCGCATGTTATGTCTTTAGTAGGTTCTCGTATTATGTAAATGTTAAATGAACCACTGTGTTTATTTTTGTTTAATAATTAAAAAAGCAATTCAATCACTTTATTTAATTCAATTTTTTTTGCCATTAAATGAATGTAGATATTTATGAAATTTAGTTGTCATTATGAATTCTTGAAGCGAGAATTTGATAATAAAGAGGTAAAATGTTGCTTAGAAAACAAGGTAATGAAAATGCGTAAAAAATAACTAAAGAACAATGAGCGATATCTATTGTGAGCGAATTGACTAACAAAATAATACACGGGCAAAAAACAAACGTGATAACTCGCGGGCTCATGCGAGTTAATTGCCTACGAGTAGTCTACTAACTACTTATACGGGGCGAACCCTATTTTTCTTATAAAATGTGTGTAAGTGCCTTTTATTTAAAAACATGTATGAATGTGTAGGTATTGGAACACAGTTGTAAAAGATGTTATTTAATAAGAGCTAGGATGATTACAAAATAAGAAATGGTTAGATGTAACAATATGAATTTTACAAATATGTAAAAGAAAAAGCCAAACGCTGGCCAAATGGCAGACGTAGCAGAGAAACATAAATTCTGATTCCATTTATAAAATTTAAATCTACGTTTGGATTTAAATCCTTGTCTATGTCTAGAAATATTTAAATCAGCTATCTTTGGATTAAATACATAATTTTACTCTTTCGTAAAATGATAGGTACTATCACTCGTTACGTATTATCCTACGTTTCGTTATGTTAGATAGATAGAAAAAGTAATCGCCCAAATTAATCCCATTTAATATAACAAGTTGAAAAACGCGAAAAATAGGTGCAATAGTTCATTTGTTTTGTAATAAATTCTAGAATAACTTTCGAGTCCGTTGGATGAGTGGTTAGGGTGCTCGTCTTAACGCTCTGTGCTAGGATTCCCGTGTTCGATTCCTGGCAGGATCAACTTTGAAAATGAATTTTCTTTGGCTCTGGTCTGGATCTGGAAAGTAGTTGCAGGGCACACTGTGTTTCGCAGTCATTTGGGCAACCCGTCTGGCGGCAGTAACCACCCCCTTACAGAAGACCACCGTGAAATAACACCACGTGTGCTGTTTGGTTTCGGTGAGTTAAAGGATGCCAGAGTCCATTTTCCTATCCAATCCCTTATCCTTAATCCTACTGTAGTCGGCAGCGCACTTGTATTACCTGTGGCGTTGCTTGTGTTATAGATAGGCGACGGTAGCCACCTACCATCAAGTGAATTTGACATAAAAAAATACCCTCGGATAAACAATTGTAAAAGTTATAAACAATTAAAAATTTAAAAAAATGGGCTTAAGTTTTTTGCAAATAGCCCAAAAACTATTAACGTTAGAGAGATTCCTAAAAAAGATTCTAAATTCTGAGAAAATTTCCTAAAAAAGCCAACTTCGGAAACGATAGTCTTCTGTTATTGATAAAATCTTTTTATTTAATCTTCGCGCGACAAGCGCACTGATCTACGTAGCGTCAAAACCGACCGTTGCGTTACTTATAATTTTTTTAACCCCATAAAATATCATTTTCAAAATTTAAGAAAATTAAGGTAAAATCAGGACACTTTTTGGAACAATATCCCGTTGGAAAAAAATCCCTAATTTTTCTCTATTCACCATATTCGAGACATTATCCAGTTACATAATTACATCAGAAAGCGCCCCTTACGAATTCTAGGTGTTGTAACGCCCCTGTACTGTACCGTGAGCTCTGGCCGTGGCACTGATCAACACTTTAGGCAGTGATTTAATATTTTTACGATCTCTTGAAAGCATTTCACATTATGATGACAAATACTTGTCTCTAACTAAAAAAGTTGATGCGTAAAAATATAGGTAGTTAGGTATACTTACTAAAATTATTTGTGTTACATAATATGATATTTGTATGATTTTGTTGGTTTGGTGTGTGTACTATGTATTAAATCTAATGAGAATTCGAGTAAGACAAATTGGCACATTAAATGTAGGAAATAAATATAAAAAATGACCATTAAAGTTATTTCTTTAACTTTATATAACATATTATGTTTCTTCGCTTAAACTAAACATAATCCAATAGTTTAAATCAACTTTAAAGTTATGACCAAGAGTACTTTTTGTTATGACCAAGGTACCTAAAACAGAGTATAATTGGATCCTCGGCCGACACAAGAAAACGCATACGAGTATTTTAAATGCATTTGGAAGACACGTCAAGTTTCGGGTCAACGAACGCCTCACATTTCTGTCTGCTAGCGGCGTAGTGGCCCAGTCCCACGATGTGGGAGGTACCTACATACACACTCAGTTTGTTATGATGAATTAACCATTTAAAGGAAATCAATATCAATATATATACATATAGGTACATATATTTAAAAAAAATGAAACTACATAATAGGTATTTATTTCTTTCTTCCGAAATTACGGGAACCCACATTAAAGCGAGTTTTAAAATATTTAGTCCGAAATTGATACTTCCAGAATCGTTGAAATATAAAAAATACTTATAACGCCTGACGAAATATGTAAAGCAATACATCATTTCATCCGTAGGAGGTCCACTGCTGGACAAAGGCCTTCCCCCAAATTTTTCAAAAGGACCTTTCAGAAGCAGTCTGGATCCACCGTCGACCTGCGGCCCTTATCAGGTCGTCTGTCTACCTTGTGGGTGGACGTCCTATGCTGCGTTTTTCGGTCCGTGGCCTCCACCGGAGGCCCGAGGCCCCAGCGGCCATCGGCTCTCCGCACTATGGTGTCCTGGCGTGTGTTCCAGCACTCTTCGGCCAAGGTTAATTTTGCTCTACTGTCATTTGATCATACCCGTTCCCACAAGCAGCGTATAATTAGCTCCGACAGGTCGCCCGGAAAGGGTATGATCAAAACTTGTCCAGATCAAATTGTGCTCGAATGGGGTGCTTGAACGACGTGTTTCCGCGGTTAGAGAAAAATTAGCCAACTGAAGGAGTGCTGGAACACACTCCTGCATCTTTACGTAGTTTAAATTGAAGTCTGAAGTCTGTCTGTATTTCCGCTAACTTCTCCTAAACTATGCAATATTGTTTTCACTAAAGGAATGAGATTAACTAGGCAAACTTTCAAATCTCTTAAAAAATATTAGTTTCATTTTTAAGAAAATGTTATATCGAGTTTGGTTTAGCCGTGAAAGTTGGATTCATCTTCGCATTTATAATATTACTACCTATTTCAAATATTAAAAGATATAGATTAGTCACGTCGTCGTAAATACGTTATCAACTTATAAAATTTTCATAGCAAATACAACACACGGATATTTAGTGATTATAAATGACAAACTGAGACGTTTTCGTAGGTTCCCTGTTAACGAAGTCTAAAAAAGTTTTCAGCTACATTATATAATTCCAGTACATAATTTCAGATAGATTCTAGTGACATCAAACGAGAGAATGGACTATGGAGAATAGCGAGAGAAGCGAGCTTACAAGCAAAATAAATACGGGGCTTACAAGCAAAATAATGCAAGTGACCAGGATATAGCACTTGCGAGGGACCTCACGACCCGGGGACCACTTGTGCCGGCCGCGGCTAACGCCATCGCTGTTGCAAGCGGCTCTCCAGAGCTAGCCGGTCCCTTTCTTTGCGAGGGCCGGACGCGTTTCGCCCCTACGACGCGACGGCCGGTGATAGTTCGAAAGTCCCCTATGAAATAGAACCACACCCATTTCTACGGATGTTTTAGTGCAGTCGGTAAAAGAACATTAACCCTATGTGCAATTAATTGCATTGCATGCGGCATTTATTCATAGGGTACTTATGAAAATTTCTCCCTTGAACTCAGGGCGTGAGTCGAGCGAACAACAGAATGTTATTTTGACATGAATGGCAATTCATGATTATTTTTTTTAATTTTAAGAATTAAACTTCAGAGCATTCTGCCAATGATGTGATAAAATTAATTAATTCAGAATTTTTTTAATATCTATTTCAATACAAGAATGAGGAAAAGTCTTCTATAATAACTTTTAACTAGTCGTTTTTTTTAGATCTATGCTATGATTACCGACATACTAACGACTTTTTCAATCCATCCAAAAATATTTTTTGTTGCAAAACCTAATGCAAACCCTAAAAATTTTTTTTGTAGGGATTTACTAGGAAACTCCTAGAAATAGGCAATTTTAGCTATCTCTATCTCTATCCCATGGTACCATGTTTGTTTCAGCTATCTCGAGGCTATTTGCTGAGAACTTTTGTCTACCAAGCCATTTCTTCTCTTTTTATGTAAGGTCCAATGGTACCTAGGTGGTTATCGTAGTCTATAACACAAGCATCGTCACAGGTGCCGTAAGTGCGCTGCGGATCATAGTAGGATTGACGATAAGGGATTGGAAAGGAATAGAGAAAAGGGCTCTGGCATCCCTTACTCATCGAAACACAGCAGCACACATACTGTTAAATTATTCGTATCGTAATTCGACAAGTTTCAATGAAGACGACTGATGTTTTGACCGTCTTAGATGAGGTCGTATCTTCACCAACTGTTCATTGAAAGTATCTATTAATTTTATCACCTTTATTGAAAAATTCGATATTTGAAATGATCCCTTGGTTATGCCAATGTTTATGTCCATCACTAGGTATATCGGACGAACAAACAGTTTTTGCCTTCTTTTGAGCACGTTCTCAGGTGAAAATTCACTGTTTTCACTACTGCTTCGTTTCTGGTGTGTTCTGTTGTTCCCACGTTTTGTCAACACTTTTGTACCGAGGTGAAAATTCAGTTGGATTTCGGTTAAACTTTGCCAAACATTGTTCTGTGGTTCTGAAGTATCATGCATTTTTTTTTAATTATCTGTCAGCAAACGCGATGCTAAAATATGAAAAGTGAGAAGGTAAAAATTTCATACCCAGCATATCGTGCAAAATATGAAAAGTTCGTGCAGTCTGTATGTGCATTAACTATCTCACGATAGTCTACATTCGTTCATTTATGCATTTGATTCATTCATACTAAAACTAAACTAAATAAATAATATAATCGCCAAAACTAAACGCACCAATTTTCTGTCCTACAAAGTAGCTCGAAAACAATGTGGATTCTGTTAACCGTACTCATCAGCCTTCAGCTTTCAATCACCCTTCCTGGACACATACTAGTGTGGTACTCCCACAACTAAATTCAGTGTACCTCTATATTAGCCCAGTACAAAATATGACCAATAATAAATTGATTTATTATCATAATATGAACGTTTGTGAAAAAGGTAGGCACGCAGCTAACGGTCCACTTGATGGTAAGTGGGCACCGTCGCGTCGCTCCTAGCCGTAGTAGTTGTAAGTGCGTTGCCGTCGGTATAGGATAATAAGGAGATATCCTTGTCTCAAAATCTCCTGATCTCTTAGCTCCACCTGGAGATAAGAGATTAAGTTAATGAATAATACATGAATAATAAAAAAGAGATTAACATATTCATTTACAAAGAAGAGAAACAGCTGATTTTACAATGTAGATTAAAGTAGGTACCTACTATGTTTTGCATCTTGCACCGTTTATTTTTTTAAGTTTATTTTATGAGCCATAAGGAACGCTCCGTTTATCATACGTTCACTTATAGCTAGCGGCTAGCTTCACAGCTAGCGGCACCTAGACAGATTTTTTAAAAGAAAATTGTAAAAAATATCACACGGAAATTTATTGCAAGATAAATGTTGTAATAATAATCTACAGATCATGACCATTGTCTGCCAAGTGTGGCCAAGTTATAATCATAATACGCATAATAGTGAAATTTAAATGGATGTATAGCGCCATCTAGATCCATTTTTTATTATTGTTTAAAACTTGGCAACTACAAAGTGAAAACTTGAAAAGTGAAGCACGCTATTAAGGCTAGGTTATTTATTCTGTGATTAAGGCTTGACAAACAGTAACAAGACAAATGATGACGGCAGTCGCAGTGTATTGATATAGGGGATCGGACAAATTTTCAGAAAGTGTTTTAAATTAATCTTCATGGATATTTATTCCCATAAAAAATACTATTTTATTTATTTATAGCCTTTTAGGTACTCAAACTCATGTTTTAATATTGATTGTTTGAAAATGCCGCCAAAACGCCACGATAGTTCATCTGAGAGCGCGTAACGTCATTTATGGTCATAATATCATAACAAAACAGCTGCATTGGTATAAGACAATGATTGCCCACAAATGACGTCACGCACTGTGATTGGTGTTTCAGTATAGATTAAAAATATTGTAAATAATAAAATTTTATTTCTTCATTTAAAAATATTTAAATGGATTATATTAAATTATTATTCGATAAATAATCGTAAAAAATTATATATTTTCTTTCTAAGTACATTTTAGATTTTAATATGATTACTGTCCGATCCCCTATTATGGCAGTGTCGGCAATCGGCACTGTACGAACCAGAGGCTCTAGTATGAGTTTACGATACTACACTAATTCTACACTCGCTAGCGAGAACGTAAAAATTTAGTATGGAAAATCGTGAACTGTCAATGTCAAATTATCAATTTTCCATATAAATGTTTTACGCTCTCGCTAGCGAGTGTAGTATCGTAAACTCATGCTAAAGCCACTGTACGAACGACGAACACACGCCTTTTTTTGTTCAAATTAATTTCATTTTTATTTTATCTCTTATCCCAAACGATTATGAAATTAAAACTATTTAGATGTGCTTCGTTAACTTAAAGTATTTCGTATTTGTGTAATAAATATTACACGAATACGAAAATATACGAATAAATTTAACGTCTGTTTATCGTAATATATATATATATATATATATAGTACAAAAAAGTGTGTATCAGCTGTGATGCAAGACGGTAGTTTACTCCTTTAAACGTATAAAATTTGGATAACTCAATACCTAATTATCTTATATTATTCAGTTACATTCTGCATACTCAGATGTCACGTGTTCCAACAAAAGTTATGTTTATAGTTTATACCTGTGTATACTGAACGTAACTACAAGTTTTTACAAGTTTGTAATAAATGGTTGACAGAGGGACTTATATTCAGCTCTATTGGCATAAGGTAGTCTATGTTCGGAATGAAGTTTGCATTCAAAAGTAATAAGTTTGGTAATAAGCCTAGGAACAATGACTAACGTATTGCTTTATAGTCATTGTTCCTAGTAATAAGCGTAGTCATGAAGATTGGAGAATAGAATTATACATAGAGTTATGTAATATTGATTGCTCTCTACTTCTGGATAAGGTTTAAATATTAATTTAAACACTTTTATTAGAAGTATGTATTATATTTAATTTAACACAATGAAACATTTTACCAAGCACGCCATATTTGTATGGAAAGTACCACAGATTATCTCTCTCAGCGAGAGTTTCTACTCATTGTTGTACAGAGTAATTCGATACTCCTACATCTACCTCTAGCTAGGTCTAGTCTGTGACCTCTGGGCCCTGTGGCCTGTGACCGCTAATACCAAAGATAATTGTATTAGTGTATAGATGGAACAATAAAAATTGAAGATTCCTTCGATACTCGATACCCGTCTTTCTAATGGCTGCATGTCGTATGTTAAAAAGAGATAACAATAGCCGAATATGACGTCTTAAAACGCTGCGCGCCATAAAAGAGGCAACGTCATATTTGTTTATATCATGCTGGTTAACAAGTCCGTTTAGCTTTATGTGATTTAAAATACTTAAAAATCTGAAAGTGTAATTTCATAAATCTGTGGCTTGCCAAGAATGGCTTGTACTGTTCCCGTTTGTCCAAGTAGAGTGGGTGTTTTGAAGGAGAATAATGGAAACATATCATTTCACCGGTAAGTCGCACAGCTCGCACTCATTAATTTTGGTGTTTTGTAAACAAATTTTTATAATTGTTTACTAAAAATGAATCGTTGCACATGCATACACAGCTCTAAGGTTGATTTATTTAAAGAAAAGCTGGTGTTTATAACTAAAATTTACAAAAACCAAAGTTAATCGGAATATTTGACATTTGTCTTGCTTTATAGTGCTGTAGTCTGATCTTGATAAGTTTATCGATATCGATAACTAATTTATTTTTAGTAGAGTGTTGACAATTTCTAGCATTCACTGCAGGTTGAAAGTAATTTTTATCAATTTATAACAGATTTCCCACCGACATCGATTTAAAAAAAAACGTGGACAAAAAATGTAAGAAAAGCCGACGATTGGAGAGCTTCGCAATATACAAGAATATGCTCGATGAACTTTGACGATTCTTGCTTTCGCCAAGGATATCAGCGTAAAATTCTACACTCGTATGCAGTGCCGACAATATTCCCAAAATTACCACCATCGTGTAAACCAGTAAGTAATATCTATAAGTTATAAAGAAGTTATGCTTCAATCTATGAAAATTATGAAAATCTTTTGAATCATTAATAACCAAAAACTATTTCTTTTCAGAAATTACCCAGAAAAAGAAAACTTACTAATAAATACGTGGATACCCAAGCGTCAACATTAACTGCAAGTCTTTAAATTAAAATGTTGACGAATCACAGATGAACGATATCACAGATTAAAATGAAACGATATCACAGATTATCCAATCTGTGATATCGTTTCTAAAAATAAAACTTTAAGATTATAGAGTTTTTTTTCTCTCGTAATAAAATCCTACTCCCGTTCTACCCCTTAAGGATGGATTCTAAATATTTCTACTCAAAAAATAACTATTCTTTTGAAATATTTTGGTGAAATAAATGCGAGAGGTTGCATACAATCTCATACAACCGATTAGCAATGCGGCGAGTACCAGTACGCACCCACATTTTATTTATATTGAATAACCAAACAGTACACCGAAACGCATTTAGCCATACTTTTTATCCGTCATATATTTAAAATCTATATCAACGATATCTAGTTATCAATAAAAATGCACAGCACTATTATACGCTATAACTTTAGCTTGCATTGTATAGTCAAAATGGAGATATTCACTCAACTTCGACCCGACAGATTATATATCTCTTTCAATCTTATCGCAATTTGAAGGTGTTAGAAAGAATAAAATATTGCTGCATTTTGTGATCCATCTATAGGTACAGACTAATACAACATCTTTGATGTAAACTATGTTGTTTCATGCGGCCTGCGGCTGATGCTCTCGCTAGTCGCTAGTCGCTAGCAGCGTTGCCAGAATGTTACTTTTGTAACATTTTACGTTACCTTTGACCCTCTCATGTTACCTCCATGTTACACGGCTTACAATGTTACTTTTGTAACATCGTTCGTTTTGTTGGCGCTGTGACGACCACCCGAAAATCTATAATTTCGTCGTACATATCGCATCTCTCGCGTATATTCATAACCTACCACTGTTGAATATTGTTAGTAGTAGGCAAGAGCGAGCGAGCGCCGTCAGTCTGTTCAGTCAGTTAATCAGTTAATAGTAAAGCCTCCGTGCACTGGCTGCGCTTCGGTGATCTCTTTGGAGAGACCGAGGGATTTGTCTGTGCGATACAAGATCAGGTTGTCAGGACACGGAATTACCGAAAGTATATCATAAAAGATGGCACAGAGGACATATGTGAGCCTGTCGCCACCTGGAGAGACACTCCGGCATGTTACTTCTGGTTGTTCCGCTCTTGCCAACAATTAGTATCTGCATAGGCGCAACCAAGCAGCCACGATCCTGCATCCTACATCCTACAATCCTGACTATTCTAGCGAATAGACCTGATATTGTGTTGATCGGGCGTGGTTTTAGTAGACATAACTATCCCGCATGATGACTGTTTCGTGAAAGCTGAAACCGAAAAGAAGAGGAAATACCTCGAGTTGGCCCACGAGATTGTTGACAAGCGCGCTGTAGCGTCCACTGAAATCATCCCAGTCATTATATCCGTCAACGGTTTGATCCCAACCAGCCTCAATAGTAACCTGAAGCGGTTGGGGTTCCGTAGCGGTTCCCTCCCGACCCAGATGCAGAAGGCGGTGCTGCTCGATACAGCCAGGATCGTACGTCAATTTCTGTTTTTGTCGTCTTGAACCCCGACTGACTATGCTTCTGTCGGAGGTAACACCGTCCCCGTCCCCCCCTCATTGGCTTTTGGAGGAGGGGACGGGCTAAAATGAAAAAAAAATAATAAATTGAAATACAATATCAGCAATAATTAAAGGATGAGTCTTAGGAGGAGCAATAATACAAGGATGAGTCTTTTAATTTTCGAAGTCGTAAGTATTTATTATATTATAAGTCGTAGTATTAATTTAACAAGACAGTATTTAAGGAATCAGTAGGAAATTCAACATAAAGTGGTTTATGCAACTGAAATAATTTTATTTATATTAATTGTCGTCTAACTATCAAGTCATATTATTATGCACTGTGCACTGCACAATAGCTTTAAGAAATTATTTATTACTTAACTAGTAATAGTAACTTTGGTTTTGTTTGTTTACAGAAACTAAAGTGGGCTGATATCGGCCGGTGACCTAGAATTTGATTTTGTTTTCTTCGATCACTTTGCTAATCCCTGTATTCCATTTTTTTTAAGAATGTTAAATATGGTGTCGCTTTTTTAGTTTAAGTATAATAAAAAGCCATATTATATTTGTGTCGTTTTCTACATAAAATAAGGCAATGTTACTTTCCTCAGGAAAATGTTACTTTTTGTACTCTCTAATGTTACATTTGACTATCTGCCACTGGCAACACTGGTCGCTAGAGAGTAGTATATTCTTTGGGCTGATGCAACGAATGAACCAATTGAGTTTGCGATTTGTTTTGGTTTTTTGTGAAATATTGTGGTTTTTAATCACATTTTCATATTTTTCGTGTAATTAGTAAAGTCAATTAGTTATCTTATTCTACGTTAACATGTGCTAACAAGTGTTAGTGTTTATTCATTCATATTGCTTCTGTTTTAAAATTTTCTGCTTTGATTTTATTACAATGGGCGGTGGAGATTTAGTAAGTTATCAGTAGGATGAAAAGAAAATCCCTTCACTCTTCATTAATCCCAGGAATTAGAAGTTTTCAAAATCATAGTATTGTAGTTTATTGCAATTAATTTTTCCTAAGACCGTAATAAAAACTCCAATAAGAAATCGATTTTTTGTTCTTCCTTCAGGATTGAGTTGAATTATTTTCTTTTTAAGAACTCCAAAAAGTCATGGCATCCCAACACTATGAAGAATCAAGAACGTGTATGGAAGGCGGAGCAACAAGCAGCAGTAGAAAAAAAGCGAATACAAGAATTGCAACGTGAAAGAGCTGAGGAACGAGATTTAGCCAAATTAAATGATCTAGCGAGAGCTAATCCTAATATATCATCGAATAATGACCGCTTACATTGGATGTATGATGTATGTATTAGCTCTAATATATTATTTT
This sequence comes from Bembecia ichneumoniformis, assembly GCA_910589475.2. NCBI lineage: Eukaryota > Metazoa > Arthropoda > Insecta > Lepidoptera > Sesiidae > Bembecia > Bembecia ichneumoniformis. The sequence goes on from OU342521.1 coordinate 6,632,669, forward strand.
TTCCTGTAATTTCTATATTGTCTTTGTTTTAACATTAATATTTTTTAAGATTACGCACCTCACAATTTTAACAATTATCCAATATTGATATAATTACACCAAGTTCCAACGTAAAGCGCCTATTAGACCACACAATAATCAGTGCGCGATTTTAAGACTGTCTTAAAGTCTAACTAGACAGCTCACTATTTACACCACACGGAATATCGCATGCTTACTCATTTTCGCAAGGCGCGTTGTCGGACGCACACGTGTTCCCGGTATCTGCCTCGCTGTGGTTATGGCACCCTTTTCCAAGAGTAAAAAAATTGCTATTGCTCTTGCGGCAGTCGCGGCTACGATAAAATTGAAAAAAAGGAAAAGAAAAATTTGGGTTAAAGAGTACCTTCTTTTATGCGACAAATTCTCAAATATGCAAATACTTAGTCTTCTTGATGAATCAGCTTGATGAATCGCCATTGATGAATTGCCATTGTGAGCGGACAGGAGGTTACAGGACTGCGTTCGACGTTTGCGGCAGCAGCGCGTCGACTGACGAACAGAGTCTAACTCTTATTACCCTACTCGATATTAAGACAGTAAGACAGTTAGACAGGTCGAGACAGCTCGATCGCTCGATATTCAGACTCAGACAGTCTAACTCTTATTACACTACACTGAGTAAGACTAAGTCTGAATATTGTGTGGTCTAATAAGGCTTTTAGCTTTAAATAATGGTATTTACATGCTTCTAGTATGTAATTTATAGAATGCTCCTTTGTCTGAAACTTCATAAACATATGGCATGTTTTTAATGGCTACTTAAATTTTACTGCTTATCCTTACATATGATAAAACATATAATAAAAAAAGGGATGAAACCAACCTCAAATTCAGAAATTTGTTGTGGCTTTTAGGAAGGCTGTCTGCACTATATTTGCATAATAAAGTGCTAATTTATAACTTTATTCTGAAACCCATATGGACTTATGGAATCCAAATGTGGTCTATTGCTAGTAAGTCAAATATCGAGTGCCTGCAGAAAGTTAAAAATAATATACTAAGAGTGATTGCTGGGGAGCTCTGGCATGCTCGGAACAGTGAGATTTCAACAATTGCGGAAGAAATAGAATGCTATAGAAAAAGTTAAATGGATTGCCTTTGCTTCACTTGCCAAGGCTAAGAGACCGAAAAGGGCAGATGAAAGGCAGACTGAAAGGCCTTAACTTCTTTTAGAATAAGACACTGGCTTAATTCTATGCAATCATCAATTCAACTTCACTAAATTTTATTATAGCCCGTGACTGATGGCAAATTAACAACAAAACAAAAAACAAAGCCCTCACTGTGGATGAATGTACTATTATTCTTTTTTTATGTTAGGTTTGACAGACAGGCTGATGGTCCACTTGATGGTAGTTGGCTACTGCAACTATACAAGCCAATAACACAACACAAGCATAACGGGTATTGCATAAGGTAGGGATAGGGATAGGGGAAATGTTCAATTCAAGTGCATGTGCCCATTGTTCTTCAAGTATAATCTCACATATTTAATGATGTGACGGTATTGTAATTAAATTAAATTTTATTTTTGAACTTTTGGCATTAACAGAAACCTGATAAGAAGGCTCAACAGGAAGATTATTTACTTGGAAAGTCGATTGATAAAAATTATGAGGAACCTGATCAAAATGAAAGAGATGTCATACCAGCAGTTGCACGAAGAGTCGTTGGATCCAGCATGTTGGCAACAACAGGAGATGTACAAGTGGATATGGCACGAAAAATACGCGAGGACCCTTTGTTGTTAGTTAAGGAACGTGAACGTGCAGCCAGAGCTGCACTTTTAAATAATCCACTTCAACGTCGCCGCCTAACTGAATTGTTAAGGAAGGAACAGGTATGTGCACCTTTCTTCATTCTTTATTATTGTTCTATAGAGTTTAAGTTTAGAAGAAATTGTATTTCTATCTTGAAAAAATGTGACTAGTGTAAAAGATAGCTAAATTTGCAAGTAATAAGTATATTTTAGCTTGAGAGGAGTTAAGGACTTATTTGCGATTACCATGGATAACTGTTTATCAGAGATCTTGTTCTTTCATGAACAACAGATAAATATTTGGTGTCCTTGATATCTTGAATTTAGAAATCTTGAACAGTCCTGAATTTTGGATATAGAAATCTTGAATCTTGAATTTTTGACTGATTGATTGCTTATAATACAATCCTTTATTTCCATTATTATGTCATATAGTTTGACTTTTAATTAAACCTAAATTCATGCTTTGTTTCTTTTCCTTGCCTGTATTTTCATTTGTACTTATTGACTTAACATTTTAATTACTTACAATTTCTTTCAATTATTAAATTTTTTACTGGATGAAGATACTTGATAACTAGATTATAAATTTAAATATGTTTGTTTGTTTTTGTAAATTAATGAACTTTTGCTATGTTGGTATTTAGGAAATTTTACATGCCCTGCAAATCAATATATACAGAATTGAGTTTTATTACACGATATAATTTATCTTTTAAATTAATATTGGGAAGTACTTTTTTGTAATTTTTAAATAATCTGTTATTTTTTTTTCAGTTTAAACATTTTCAGTATAAATCGAAGTTCGGAAAATAACAGTTGCCTAACTTTTTAAAAGAATAGACAAACTTGATTCTTTGACGTGTTATGAATACCATAGCTTATCCAAAAATTTTAAATATTTAATACTATAAAAAATTATTTCATGTGATTATAACCTGTTTAGAGGTGGCACGCCGCGAAAAGACATATTTTCAGGGTTATAAATAATGAAGATAGAGATCCGGGAGTAGAAGTATTTTTAGGGTTCCGTATGTCTGAATAAGAAAACGGAACCCTTATAGGATCACTCGTGTGTATGTCTGTCCGTCCGTTACAGTCAATTATCTCCGAATCTACTAGACTGTATAAGTTGAAATTTGGTACACATATCAATTTCTGTGACCCAAACGCAGTGGTGTGACGTGAATAGATGAATATGTATATGGGAGGTTATTTTTCGGGGGAAGGTGGAAAATAAAAATATTTTTTTTTTGAAAATTGCATCGTGTGATATATCAAACGAAAATTGACCATCCGAAAATTATCTCCGAAACTACTGAACCTAAAATTTTGAAAAAAAAAATACAGAAATTAGTTTTCTACTTATAGATTATAGGAAAACCTATAAGAAGTCCATGATATTAAAATAACATGGTAAATCACTCAATATTGTGCGGATAGGTAACATCATATGGAACCCACTTCACGCGAGTTCAACTCGCACTTGATGTTTATTTAAGGTATTTCCTCTTTAAGAATGTCCCGACTTTGTTTGTCTCAAATGTTTTTTTTTCTCAACTTTATTTGTGTCTAACTTTTGCAATTGTTTATGTGCGTGTAAGTCCGACCTCTTTACTTTTAATAGCAAGATCTTGAATCATAATTTGAAGTGCTTCTGAGTTGTCACTTATCAGTACAAGATCATCTGCAAACCTGAGGTGGTTGAGTTTTTGACCATTGATATTAACTCCAAAGCGATCCCAATCGACTTTTCTTATAACTTCTTCCAACACCGCAGAAAACAACTTTGGCGAAAGAGGGTCACCTTGTCTGACCCCCTTCTGAATCTGGAAGCTTTCCCCATGTGTTTCAAGTCTGACGTGCGAAGAACTGTTTGCATAAATGTTTTTAATTAATCGTATATATTTGAGATCCACACCTTGGTTTTTCATAGCTTTCCAAATATGGTGGTGCTCTAAACAATCAAAGGCTTTGTTATAGTCCACGAAAATCAAATATAAAGGGTAACCATACTCTTGGCATTTCTCTACAATTTGTTTCAGTGTATGTATGTGATCTACCGTTGAATATCCCGCTCTAAATCCTGCTTGCTCTATAGGCTGATTAAAATCTAATGTTTTAGAGATGCGGTTTAAAATTATTTTTGAAAACACTTTGTATATATTTGAAAGTAAACTTATAGGACGATAGTTTCCTATATCTTCTTTATCACCCTTTTTATGTATCAAAATAATAGTACTGCTTGTCCATTGGGTTGGAATGTATTCAGACTCTAAAATTAAATTATATATTTTCGTTAATCTTTGTAGGTTTTCTGGTAGTGTAATTTTCATAATCTCGTTTGTTATAAAGTCTTGTCCGGGTGCTTTATCGTTCTTTTGTGTTTTAACAGCGTGAGCAACCTCCTTTTCCAGAATTGGGAGAATGGCATCTTCCTTTTCTGTTTCTAGGTTTACATTGTCTCTTTCTGTAGTCTCCGTTGAGTAAAGCCGCCTGTAGAAGTCAGTAGCGATGTTTAGTATATTTTTTCTGTTTGCTTCTCGGTTTTGTTTTTTGTTCTTTAGTTTTGGTATCCATTCTTTAGTTTCGCGTAATTCTTTGAGAGCTTTCTTTATTCCTCCTGTTCTTGTTATATGATGGTTAATACAAGTCATTGTTCTTCTAGCTCTGTCCTTCTTCAAATTCTTGCTAATTTGTTTACTTATTTTGGTAATCTCCCCTAGTATTGTTTTATCTTTTTTAGATTTGAGCAAAGTTTTTCTTTTTTGTATTAATTCCTTCGTAATTGTGCTTAATCTTTCTGGTTTGTTCTTTATTGGTATTGTTGTGTTGTACATTTCTGTAATTTCAGTGTCGTATGTTTCTTGGATGGGGTTGGTACTATCTTTGGTAAATCGTAGTAAAGTTTTAAAAAAATTGTGGTAGCACTGTTGATTGACGTTTTTCTTATATTTTCTACGTTTGGTATAGTGTAGTGTTGCTCTAACCATGCGGTGATTGGTATTAAAGTTTAGTTGATTTAACACATTTATGTCGTGGAATGTACTAGGTTGGTTACTCAAGATATGATCTATTTCGTTACGGTAAAGACCATCTGGTGAGAGCCAGGTCCATCTTTTTGATGTTTTCTTCTTGAAACAACTGCTCATGAACATTAATTTGTGTTCCAGGGCCATATTCGCCATCATTTCTCCATTGGGGCTTCTTTTTCCTGTTGCAAATTTTCCCAATATAAGTTCTTCTCCTGGATTTTGTTTTCCAATTTTACCATTGAAATCGCCCATGACGATGATGTTTTTACCGCAGGTATCTAGTGTTTCATTTAATTTTGTGTAGAAATCGTCCTTCAGTTCAACATCTGAAGTCTCTGTTGGTGCATAGATCTGAATTATTGACCAGTCATTGTTGAAACCAGGCAAACTCACGTTAAGTATAGCTATTCTCTCGGAGATACCTCTGAATTCAATTATGTTCTTCTTTAGTTCCTTTTTTATCAAAAAACCCACACCATAAAGTCCTTTTGTCTCGCCTTTATAGTAAAATATATAGTTATTATGCTCCACGATTTCCTCACCCAGTCTTCTTACTTCACTAAGCCCTAATATGTCACACTTGACTTCCTGCAGTGCATGTTCCAGTTCTTGTAGTCTTTCATCGGTTCTTAAGGTTAATACGTTCAAGGTTGCTATGTATAAGTTTTTGTGTGTCTTTTGGATATGAAGTAAAGAGGTCGGACTAACTATCAACAATTGTAAAACAAAGGTAATGACTAACAGGATAGAAGCTAGCATAGTATACTCAGATGGGGAACCAATAGAATATGTCAAAAGCTACATTTACTTGGGACAACTAATAGCTTTCCAAGACCAAATGACACAAGAAATCGACAGAAGGATAATAAATGCATGGAAAAGATACTGGTCTCTTAAGGACATAATGAAGAATAAGCAATACAGTTTGGAAATAAAAAGAAAACTGTTCAATACATGCATTTTGCCTATACTAACTTATGGTTGTCAAACATGGGCTATGACACAAAAACTACAGCATAGATTGAGAACCTGTCAGAGAGGTATGGAAAGGAGTATCTTAAGATATCGTAGAAGAGATAAAAAACGAGCTGCTGATATGAGGAAATTAACAAAATTTATGGATGTATGCATACAAATAAAACAACTGAAATGGCGCTGGACAGGGCATATGATCAGGCAAGCAACGGAAAAATGGACAAAAAAGCTAACCGAGTGGACTCCAAGATACAACGCCAAAAGGAAGAGAGGCCGGCAACTCAAGAGATGGTCAGATGACATAAAAAGGACTGCCGGACCCCTATGGATGAGATTGGCTCGGAATAGAATAGATTGGAAAAAGTTAGAGGAGGCCTATGTGTCGGCAGGACACGCTGATATGGAACCGGACTGATGTGCATTATTTTTATTTACTTTAAACATATGTATCAGCAAATAAAGGCTATTTTATTATTTATTTATTTATTTATTTATGTGCGTGTAAAACGTTTTAATACAATTTTCTAGATATCATTACGAATCCAATGAGCTATGGTACATATATTTTTAAGAGCTTTATCAAGAATTAACACCAATTTGAACTTGTGAACTAGACTTAGTAGTATATCTGTTTTAAATAAGAAGCCTCATTTAATATTTTTATAAATCCCTTTACTTATTCAAATGTCTCGCTCATCTATACTCTTGAAACTAGTTCCCTCGCTTCTCTTCGTCTATTTCACCCCTATTACTGCAAACAGAACAATTAATCTTGAATGTAATCTTTAGCTTTAATATTAGCAATGTGAAAACCTTCTGGAAAGTAACATTTTAAGGTATAGCTAATATACCTTTAAATGAATTATTTATTCATAATGTTTCATTTGAATTCCAGGCAGAAAGAGAATCTAACAAAACAAAGAAGAAGATGAAAACAAAAGAGAACAACCTGGATAATATGCTTGCATCGAAGCTGAGTGCTTTAAGTGGGGACAAAAATATAAATATTGCCATTTTACTGGCATCGGATGACTCTAGTTCGTCTTCGGAAGAATCTTATTCAAATAAAAAAAGGTCTAAAAAGAAGAAGAAAAAAAATAAACTTGAAAAGACGAAGAAGGCTAAGAAAGACAAAATAAAAAAAAAGAAATCCAGCCGTGCAAAGGATACAGACTCGAGTCACAGTTCGCACGGTAGCGTGGAAAGACATTTTAAGAGTTGCAGCTCTTCTTTAAAAAACGTGGACACGAAGTCGAAGAAACATAAGGATTATAAGAAAAATAAGACTGAAAAAATTAATAAAAAACACAAAAGGGACAAGGAGAAATCAAATGAAAATTCGAAACAGATCAATGTATCAGGGAGTTTAGATTCGCGCAAGAGACGACACGATAGCGAGAGTGAAGAATCTGAAAGAGAAAAGAAACGGAGTAGAGGAGATGTTGCCATCGAAAATAGGAGGAGTGATGGCTTGAAGTCAGATAGGGGTGGAAGAAAGTTTGTTAAGAGAAGGCGTGACGAGTTGAGCGGCCAAGAGAGAGCGGAGCGTTTAGCGGCTATGGCTGCTGAAGGGATGCGACATGAGAGGGAACGGGGCCGCCGTGTGGCGGAGCAACGCGCTTCCGAGCGCACCGAGGAGCGGAGTGCGGGCGGAGCGAGGCGGAGCGCAGTCCCAATTCACACTTTGCCAGACTCCCTCGAAGCGCGCATACACTCCAACAGACATTACATACAGCGCGACCGTCGACATATGGACCAACATTTTGCCAGGAGGTGAGGAGCAAATATACCGAAATTCTAGATCAGTGGTGGTTAAAGTTTTGGGCTAGTAGCAAATAAGGCATCAGCGTTTGTTTATCCATATACTAGCAATATGTAAATTCAATATTGTGTAAATATTTCTCCTTTATTGCTCTTTCTATTAGTGCAAATGGTATCAAAATTCGTTAGGTGGTTAGAAGTTAATAGAGATACAGACAGAGGCGGACAGCGATTTTAATTTATGTATAGAATTAAATAGAAGTAAATAATAATAAAAAATATTCTCTATTTAAGAAGATCTTGTGCTGTAGTTTGATGAACACTGTTCTAGCTAGCTGTTTCTTTACAATATGTTATTTATTGTACTTCAAATATTAAGAATATTTTAAACAAGGTTTTAGTAACGAAAAATAAAACAACTTTTTGTGTTAGCTTTGTGTTTTAATGATGAAGAAATAGCCTTATGTAAATAACCATTGAAGCTGATCATTTCGGCATTACAACTTTGTCAATCCAGCGGTATCTTTTCTTTGACAATCTGTAATTAGAAAATTGCAATATTAGTAAACTCGATTAAGATAGTACAGAAATACTCAAATTGGGGAATATGTATACTTGGGCAATACACTAGAATAATTAAGGAAAAAGTTCAAATCCAAATGATTTATTATTTACTAAAACACATTAGAATCAAGAATAAATCGCGCTCTTTTCTTACTTTTTGTTTATTGCAATAAATTGTTCCTTTATTGTAAACATGTTTTTGGGGATCTGATTAGATTAATTCAAACAAAGAATACATTGCTACTGGGTGAATGTAGAAAGGACTGGTTTTTGCTGTACTAAACATAAAATTTTAAAAATATAATGCTCTAGCTTCAATAGCGTTATTTTGTGTCACACAAATCTAAAGGGTTATAATTTATTATTAATGTTATCGATAAAACTGTATTTCTTGGCATCAAACTAGATGCTAAGATTCAATGATGTCCACATTGAGCAATCACAGCCCATACACAGGTTTTTAATTCGTAATTAAATGCTTCCAAGTAAACTTATGTCACCAATCTCTATGTGAGGAGGTATGGGCTATAGTTCGTCGCACACTAGCAGACTGTGGTTTGGCTTTGAAGATTACTACTCTTCTAAAGTTGAGAGTTCTGAAGCTCGACGAGGGTCATTAATATAAATATATGCAGGTATTACGAAATCCCAGTTCAGTACACAGGCGTCTCAATGTGAGGAAATCTACACATGAAATTTAAAAACATTCGAGGTGCAGATCCAACCAGTATTCCAACGTTGGACTGCCATTTTGACAACCAACTGGGCTATTAGTGATTAAAACTTGTGTAAAATGAAACAATTAATACGCTCAAAATAATAAGAATTAAAGACTAAAAACTGAGTTAATTTTCATGTAAAATTAAATTATCTACAAAAACTTTTTTCTAACTCTTACCATTTTTCGTATAATTTGGAAAAAAACTATTTTTGTTTTTTTTCTACCCCTTCTTCAGGTAGATTCAAAAATTTCCTTGACCCATCGACATTACATATCTTCTAGAAGCTTATATCAAAAATACCCCCGTGGGACTCAAATTTTGATTTGATATTAAATTTTCCTGGACTAATATAACACATTGTTTTTATAAGTTTATCAAAAATGTATTAACTTATATTAAACGAATTATTGTTACGATGTATCACCCAGAGTCGGTAATGAAATACTTAGGTGGTATTGTCATACTAAGCTAGCTTTGGTTTATTCTTTCATACATCAGAGTTTTGTCCATTATTGCTTCATAAATTTAGTTCAATAACGCTATGATTATATTAATGCAATTAATTTTCTGCCAGACGCTTTTCACTCTGCAGCGTGTCGTTGGTCGCGCGACTGGGATCACGAGGCACAATGAGAGCAGTCATGGTTTCATACAAATTGCGCCGGTCGCGTCCGCACGTGAGTCTATAAAGCGTCTGGCATAAGTTATAGCCCACGGGCAATGTCTGGTTGTGCTGAATATTATTTTGTAATAATATTCTACAAAACATATAAAAAAATCAGACTTTAGAAAATAAGTGAAGTTAATAAGTGAATAAATAAGGACCACTACTCGATTCCCCACATCTTGTCCTTTAAAAAACAAGTTATGTCTGGCATGCCTGGGATCTTACTGCAAAACGTGCTGAGCTATGCTTGCCCAGACATGAAAACGCAGGAGCGAGAAGAGCAATGTGCATCTAACCATAGACATTAGTATAGTAGACATTATATAGGTATAATATGTGACTGTCCGATCTCTCAAACTATACTTGCGGCACGCTATGATGGTCCTATTGTCTAAACATTCATTTTTTGTTTTATTAAAACCTTTTTAATTAGCTACTTTACAAATTGTAAGGTAGCTAATTAAAAAGGTTATAAGTAGTATCGTAAGTTACAATACTACTTATAACTCCAAAAACTATAGACGCGACTCGCACTTGGTTATATTTTATTCAATAATAAATTGATATATTTCACGTCACTATTGTAATGTGCCAAAATTGTCATCATAGCGTCCCGTTAGTATAGTTCTTATGGTTCTCGCCGTCTCTTTTGCACTTGTATTTGTACCATAAGAGACGGCGTTCTCACTTGCACTCTCACTGCGTCTATGACGCTAGTATATTCATGTCTATGCATTTAACATAGTGGACCGGAGTGGGGCTGCCGTTACTGTTGGATCTGCTATTGTTCATTGGTTTGTAGTTTGGCGGTACCTCGGCACACATGCCGGCGTAGATGGGGTCGGTGTCCCAAGGCCCTCGCTCGGGCAGCGGCAGGGCGCGGCGACGGAGCTCGGCCACTAGCTCGCTCACCTCCATGATGGGGATGGGGTCGAGGCCACGAGCCAACCCCGCCAAGTACTCCACGTAGTGGACCCTGCAACAACACTCTCACTCAACACACCTCCACCAGCCGCGTGCGGTAGAGCCCCTCGAGGGAGCCGTAAGGGCGTGGCGGCAGGCGCAGCGCGGCCCGCCGCACTAAGGTCTCCAGGTCGTCCACGGACAGCAAAGGCAGCGGGTCAATCCCTGCTCCGCGCACCAGCCGCGACAGGTACTCCAAGTAGTGGTTCCTGCAAGCACACTCCGCACTCACCGTCGCCCGTCCATCCAGGGTTGATACAAGTCCAGTTCCTTTTTTCGTAGGTAGGTGCCGAGGCGGCGAAATGTCTCGCGCTTTCAATAAATTAGGTGTATCATAAGATGCAAGATTCAAATACATTGAAAAATTAAATGTAACTTGATCAAAAAGTCTAGAAAGGAACTAATTTTTACTGAACCTTATGAATTAAATAAAGCATGACTAAAATACTATAAACTAGAAAGATTAGAATTTTGTGAATTTAGCATGACCAAAAAGTCTAGAAAATAACTCATTTTTATTGGAGCGTATTAAATACACTCTGCGGCAGGGCACACAGCGTTTCGCAGTAATTTGGGCGCCCGTCTGGCGGCAGTAACCACCCCCTTAAAGAAGACCACAGTGAAATAACAGCACGTGTGTGTGTTTCGGTGAGTGAGTAAGGGATGCCAGTGCCTATTTTCCTGTCCAATCCCTTATCCTTAACCCTACTGTAGACGGCAGCGCACTTGCAATAGCTGTCGCGTTGCCACAGCTTATAGGCGACGGTAGCCACTTGCCATACCATCAAGTGGATTGTCAGCCTATCTGCCGATCTTAACATAAAAAAAGTGTATGCTTGTCTTTATAATTGAGACATTTGGGAAAAAAAAACTAAATATTTATTCGCCTCGATACGTGGCACAATTAAACATCGTAAATATCTCGGAAAATGTGTACAAATTCGCTACTGTAATCTTATTTCATCATGCGTACAGTGTGATGCTCAGTAGTTGGGCACTTTTGGCAAGGATGCGTTGACATATCTCATGTATCGCAACCACATAGTTAGCATTTAATAAAGTATTAAAAAATACGTCGAACTAAACATAAGTTCCTTTATCTTGGGCACTCACTTGCATAGTCCTGCATGGTGTGGCGGCGTTTCGCTGCCGCACGCGCCGTCCACCAAGCCCGTTGGCGTTTCACGTTGCAACTGTATGGGGCATCGGTTGGAGCCGCCCTCCGTTGCCTCCGTCTCATACGTAACGTTGTTCATCTAAAACATATTTTCATTATTATCGTGGTAATAAAACTAGAATGTCACAAACTAGTGTGCGCATACCTGCAAAAGTGTCTGTAGCTCGTGCGGCTCCTTGTCTCGCAAATAGAAAAGGCAATTCCTCGGATGGTGCGCGTGTAGGCCCAGTTTCGCGCAGTATTCGCTGAGGCCGCATTGCGCACCCATCATGAATGGCTTGTCGCATCCGTAACAGAATTCATATTTACACTGGGTGCATGTGAAATGCATACACCCACCCCTGAAATTAGAATATTGTTCTCGACACTGATAGGATGAAGAGTAAGATGGGAATAGGCGTAATGGGTGAAAAGTGAGCATCGCTCGTTCATGTTACTGGATTTGTAATATTTATAAGATAAAATACCTAAGTACTTAATAATTTATGTGTTTTTCCTGCCTTTCCAGAATCTGCCATTTAGTGAATGAAGGGATAATGGTGATTTCTTTTAGAGGGGAGGGGGGGGGGGGGGGTGTCATAAGCAGGACAGCCCGACTACAGTCCAGGACTGTTCATTTTATAACCGCGGAATGCTCTGTGCCTCGCCCTGGCATGTTTAGGAACTATGTTTGATGCTGCTCCTAATTTTATATAGCTGACCTGGAGAGAGAATACTTGAATCGGCAGCGGGGACATTCGAGTCCGTTTTCGCGGAGATGCTGTTGGACAGCCGCCGCTGATCTCTCAGTGTCGTTGTCTTCCAGCCACGCAGCGTACTGCTCGCAACTTAAACCATCATGGTTTGATGACCACTGGAATATTTATATTAGTATTAGAGTGATGTTTGCTTGTTCACGTGGAAATCTAGTATTTTTTTTTATTTTTTATTATAGATGGGTTTGCTCTTGACCAACATCTATCCATGTAGGAAGGATCAGGCCGAAGATGGAGCGAGCTCACCCAGAAGATGCCTATTCACTCGAACCTTGAAAAGATTTGGGTTATATGAGCTCGGAAATACAGACGCCGGCAGGGAGTTCCAATCTTTAGCAGTGCGTTAAAGCGCTTGGTCCGAATTAGAGGGATTTCGACAAGGTGAGGTGAGAAGGTGAATCGAGTTAAAAGTTAAATTTAATAAAACACTGACAGGTTTTCTTAGTAGGACACTGCGTGTCGCCAGTCATTAGGGCAGCCTGTCTGGCGGCAGTAACCTTTACAAAAGATCACCATGAAATAACAACATAGTTACCGGTTTTCTACACGATGAACAGCTGACCGACCGACACTCTGGACAACGTAATTTCTTTTGTTTCGGATGAACAAAAAATCCAGAGGAGCATTCGACACACCATCTGAAGTTTGGATCTCGCGCCAAAGTACGATCTCGTAGCTGAAAATAAAAAAGAAATTATTCAATAATTTTGCTTTTATAAGAATTTTTGGAAATAAAAAATATATATTTATATATATCTATACATATTAAAGATAAAGTCGCTCCTATAGTGCGATGAGCTCATACCTCCTCAATAGAGAAGAGATCTGCATAGGTACATTGACTGAATCATACATCCTCGCGCGCAGAATTGTTGTCAATAAGAGATACCTTCCAAATAAAGTGTTATTATCTTAGTAATAACAACAGAAGACGCAGAACAACATAAAATTGAATAGCTACTTTAGCGTTTATAAATGAACAGTTTTAATACAAATAAACGGTATTACAACGGCAGCGCTTACTATCTGAAATTAGTTCAAGAAAATTATGGTATTAAAAATGTTTTCTCAGTTACCTTTCGTTGAAACAACTCGTGGACGCCAGCTTCAAGTAACGTCTTAAGAAGAATATCTAAATGTGCGAAATATTCAAGCCATGCGTCTTCAGGTAGACTTTCTAGTTCGGGCTCCTTGCAGTAAGGACATATGCAGTCAGCGATACTTCTCTCAGTAATTTGCACTGTGAAGTAATGACGAGCGCATTCCCGGCAACAGCGATGTGTGCAGCGTAACATGGACACCATCTATTGAGGACACCACAATAAAATAAAACACATAGGTATATTTTATTTATTAACTAGCGACCCGCCCCCGGCTTCGCCCGTGGTGCATATTTTATATATAAGAATATTCCCCGTTTATCCCTCTTTCCATTAATGAAAACCGAATTAAAATCGATCTACCCGTTCATGCGTGATGCCGTAACCAAGGGAAATGGGGATTCATTTTTATATATATTGAAGTTTTTAATTCCACTCAAAATTTATGTGCAATTAAATTAAAGATAAAACAAGATTGCTATCTTCTATAAGACATTTAATTTATTAGAATAGCACCTCTGAATTCTAAATTTAAGAATAAAAAATACCGATTCATAGCCGATTCACGATATTTAAATATATCTAAATTTTACTCTAATTCTGTGCAATAATTATACCTGCGACTGCGACAATTAGGTACGCATTTAATTATTAATTTATGTCACACTAGCGACCCGCCCCTGGCTTCGCACGCAGTTGATATTTTCAAAAATACGTTCCAAATTTTAGCATACTAGACTTAGTAGTCTTGGCGGTGCGTTGATAGTCAGTCAGGACAAAGATTTTATAAGTATACTAGCTGAACTCGGCCACGCTTCGCTGCGGCCCATACCGCGGCGGCTTGCGCTTGGGGCGCGCTGTACTGGACATTGTTATATATGCCATTTGTGCCTGAGATTAGCGCGTTCAAACAAACAAACAAACTCTTCAGCTTTATAATATTAGTATAGATATAGAATGACAATTCCACACAATGGGTACATACCTTATTTTTAAATATTTTTCTCCGTATTGTTACTTACCTCATGTTCAGGGAGTCGTGAGGCGCACAACTCACAATCCTGTTGCAAGTAAGCCAGCGCTGCGGCAAGATCGATGCACTCAAGAGCTGCCAACAAAGCAACTGGTGGTTCAGTGCCACGTGACACCAGCTCAACGGCGAGTCGAGCTTGCTCCCAGTTCTCTGTCGCGCCCTCTGCTAATAACATACGCGCTTGTCTCTGTCCAAACAAGTAAGTAAGTTACTGTTTGATTAACTTCAATAGTGAAGCCATACTAACAAATATTGTAAAATGTAAGTCACCTCTGGAGATCCCTCAGGAAGCCTCACTCTGGCTAAGTCAATGAGTTGACCAGATACTCTGCGAAGAGTTATAGGTGGTGGCGGTGAAGAAGGCGCCGGTTCGGAGTCTTCAGTGGACCTCACAAAAGGCGGTGGTGTACCTTCCGAATCACTCTCTGTCCATTCATCCTCTGTACGACAAGTCTCTCGGAAATATGACTTCTTCGCTTTTGGGGGTGACGTTTTTGGTGGTGATGATGCTTGCTGTTTATCTTGAGTTTTAGAAGGTGGAGGCGGCGCCGGTTTTTTCTTATTTAATGTATACGAAGTTGTAGGTATGGGGTCTATTGTAGACTGATTGGTGTGCGCGTTGGATTTGTTGTTAAAGAGTCTAGTTTGTAAGTGTTTCACGTGACCGCTTTGTATATTACCAAAATGAGCTTTGGGTGGAGCTGGTGCTGCATACTGCTTCGTTGATGTACGGCGGACAGGTAACTTAGAATTAATATTCTTAATAGATGGATTTTTGTCCGTTTTAGTTTTATCGTTTTGCAACGATTTAATGAGCTTTGGGATATTAGATTTAATTGCAGTGATCACACTTTTCTCACTGGCGATTGCATTTTCATTTAGTGATGTTAATGGTGGATCAAAAACGTTAGTAGCATTATTAGAATCATTTGCAACTTGTATTCCATCTGAAGATGTATTTTGCAATTGACTCTCATTTAATTGTGATTCATTCCCAGGGGTGTTTTCAAGATGATCAGTCTTTTGGTTGTCGAAATGTTCATTTTCTTCAGCAATAGTTTCGTTTGATTGCAATCCATTTTCTGGAATAACGTTGCTGTCCGATAGCTGTTTGTCGATCAAATTATTATCTTTTAAAAACGCATCTTGAGAGTCATTATTATTTATATTCAATAATTCTGTTGGCGTATCTTCTGTATAACTACTTTCTACACTTGCGCCATGTTGAAATGAATCATCTGAAGTTGTTTTGACTATTGCTTGACCTTTGTCACTAATATTAGTGATATCAGTTGTTTTATCAATAAAATCGAAATCATTGTCTATTCTCGATGTAATTTCAAACGGGGAATTAATTTTAACGTTTAAAGAGACGTTCGCGTCGTTCTGTTGGAAATTATCATGAACTTCATTGTTTAAATTTACTGTGTTATTACTCTTTGTAGACGTAGTTTGAAAAGAATCTATTCTTTTTATATTGTTTTCTATGAGAGCATTAAGTGCGAGTTTCTTGTGGTCTGTTATTATAATTTTCCTTGGAGATCCTGCTTTGTAAACATTTACGTATATTTCCCTTTTTGCTTGAAGTAATTCATTATTTTTCTCAAGACTATTGTTAAAAGTTGGGGTATTGGCTTGGGGTTTTTGTGAGTTTTGATTATTTTGAATGTGTGCATTAAAATTACCGTCTTCGGAATCTACTAACAATTCATCATAAATTTCTTCAAAACTAGTTACCTTGGAAAAATTGTTATTAAAGTCGTGACGTTTCTGTCGGGAAGTATTTATATCACTAACATGAACAGATAAAGTATGTTCTTCTTGTAAACTTCTCGCTATAGAGTCCAACATTTCTATATTAGTTTGTTTGAAATCATCAAGTTGACCTTCTAAATGATCCATTGCTTCCTCAAATTGTTCATTATCCTCAGAACTTGTTCTATTCATGACGGCTGTTTTATTTTCTGCTGGATCTTTATTTTCACCTTCTTCTTCACTGCTTGAAGAGTCATGCCTTTCTGATGTCAATTCTTCTGTTTCCTCTTGCTCTGTGTCACTATAACTAGATTCTTGTTCTGTCGAAAATTCAGAATCGTTTTCGCTATTTTCAGTTTCGCTTTGTGACATCACATTGGAATCATCGAGGGAATTGATATCTGAGTTTATTTCTTCCTTCATTTGTTGTATAAGTTTATGCGTGTTGTCAACAATATCACTCAAATTACTCGATTTTTCTTCATTTGATATTATATTCTCTAATTCATTTTCTATAGATTGTTTACTTGCCTTTGAAGTAATGTTTGATATGTTGGGCATTGGTATATTTGTTTTCTTTATCGTCGACTTTTGCTTAACTTCAGATCTTTTATAATTATCATATTTATTTAAAACTTTGTTCGGCCTTTTTTGATTTGAAAATTCATTTTTATCAAATTTCGTTCTACTGCTTTGCTTTTGCAAATTTGAAACAAATGGTTTTTCAGTTGTTTCAATATTGTTGGTTGATTTATTTTCTTCCAAATTCACATTAATTTCAGTAGTGGTATTATTTTGGTGTATTTGTTTTTCTTCATCAAATATTGGTACCGTTTCAATTGTTGTAGTATTTGACATATCGGCGCTGTTTAAACAATTTGTAGTGCGATCTACACTTTTTTGGTCATATTGTGTTATATCAGTTTTATGAATTCTTTCAAGATTTGCCATATGCGTGTTTATATTTGGCAATGGGCTTAATCTAGTCAGTGCATTATAAGCATCTATGAAATCATTTTCGGATTGTCCTAAATCAGATGACGTTATCATGTTTTGAGCTTTTTTTAAAGTATTATCACTGTTGTTATCCGCTTTAAATACTGTGTTATCTGCTAACAACCCTTTTAAAAGCAACTTCTCATCTATCGAAGGAACTCCTGCTTGGAAAAGCAGCATTTTTAATTTTTGTGCTATTTCTTCAGTATTCTCTTCGTTTGCCATTGTTGTTGCACTTACAGGCTTATTCCATACATCTTCACGAAATTGGGTTTCTAATGGTAAGTACATCCAGTCGTCATCTTGACTTTTTTTCGGTGTCGGCACATCAAATTCGTCCGAACTATCTTCTGCTGAAATATAAATATGAACGTCATGAGGTGGAATGATGAGTGATGAGGGATTATAATAACTCTAATGATTTGTGGTTTCTTTAAGATTACCGCGCATGCGGTGTGAGTGATGGGTTGAGCGATGTGGTGGCGCAGCGTCATCGTCAGCGCCGACGGGTGAACCCCATACGTGCCCACGTAACCGCCTTTCTTCACCAACACTGACTATTTCAGGCTGAAATTAATTCAAAGTTTCACTTAAAGTTTAAAAGAACAAAAGCAGTTTGATATTTGACATCTGTACTGTCTGTACATATTCTTTGTATCCAACATTTTCTTGTTTTAAATTAGAAATGGTTAAATGAATATCTACAGCTCTGTCGGTCCTTCAACTAGTAACAGCTTGTCCTACGACAAAGGTCTCCTCTAAATATTTCCATGTTGCTTGGTCTTTAGCTAATCTGGTCCATAAAGGAAAGATAACTTATATATAGTTTTACATAAATATTACAAAGTTAGCCAGTAGGGAGAGTGTTTACCTGTCGTCGATGTTTCTCGACACATTCGGTGACGGCTGGCCACATGGCACCCCGGTGCCTAGCGAGCGCCGCTCTCGCTTCCAGCTCTGAGACATTGACGCCGGGTGCGAGTCTTGCCGCTGCGGCTCGCACGCCCGCGCACAGGCTCGGCCATCTCTCACGCAGCCACGACAATGGCGCCACCGGATTTTGTGCCAATGCCGCATGCACTTCAGCGGCACTGAACCCTAACCTCTCCGCATCACTCAACAGTCTCGCCAGTTCAAGACCTTTTTCGGCCTCTCGTCTAGCCCCAGAGCCAGTTAACGCCTCAAGTGAAATAGTGCGATTTACGGATAGCGGTTCCGGAGACGCGGTCTGTAAAATCGAAGGAAATATTTGCTTCAGATTTCGCTTAATATTTTACCTAAGGGCATTGACGTCATAACATAAAAAAATATAGCCCACGATAACTTGGTGACAGAACGGAACCGACTGATTTATTTGTCTAATAAATTGATGATTGAAAACTAATCTACATACCTATATAAATTACTTGTGTAAATAATTTATGATTTTATTATGATGTTACAACATCACATAAGGTGATGCTTACGTAACGTCTGCATGAATCCGAAAATGATTTTTAGATAAGTAAATATTTAAATTAAAAAAAAAAGTTTTAGTAGGTATACTTAGTAAAGTAGTAGTCCAAGCGGCGACAGCTGAAAAATGTAGGTATGAGGTATAAGGTACAAACTTATCTATTTTCTGGATATTAGTTAAATAATAAACCACTGGGTTTGGCGATTTGCAACTTGACCAAAGCTTTAAGAAAAATTAATTTTCTATCTTTTTTTTTCGTAAAAATGAACCATACGAGTAAAACGTACGAGTTATTATTTTATTTGATAGCTTATGATAAGTAGAAAATAAAAAAAAGTGTGGCAACCCTATTTTTCGCATAACCTTTGCCAGACCACCTTTAAAATTACTATTATATCTAACGATAAAATTCCTTTATAAAAGAAAAAATTAATGCCTAATTTTTTGTTTTTAGTTCTCTAATACCTTAACATTTGACCAAGATCACTCCAGACCAAGATTAAGGTCATTCGCTGCTACTTGTTTCAACAAATTAACATTGTAGTCTTCATCACCAAAAAAACATTACGCACAATTTTTATAACCTTATAAAACATTTATAAAAATAAAGAATTTTATTGGTATAATAATTATTTGGTCAGGTAAACGGTTATGCTAAAAATAGGGATGCCAAACTTAGATTACCTATTATTTTCTACTGATCATAAGCTATCAAATAAAATAATAATTATACATTAATAATAGAAAATAAATTAATTAAAAAATATTTTTGGTCAAGTTACAAATCGTCAGAACGGTGGTTTATTATTTAACTAATATTAAGAAATTAGATAATACACCTACCTGAAATCTACGTTTTCCAGCGGTCGTCGCTTGAACTATGTCTAAGTATGGGTTTCGTTGCAAGGGTCACGTAAAAGTGCAAATTATTATAATTAAAATTTTAAGGGATAAGTATTTATGACCTCTGATCCATAGTGACTGGAACGCCTCGTGGAGCGCGTACGTCGTAGATCAAGATGCGAAGCACGGCGGGTTAGATGAGATGCGGCGCGCCTTTTCTCATTCTCGCTCCAATCTCCGCCGGGACTACTGTCTCTTGGTTCACGCCACTCCCATCTGCCGCCACTTGTCCTAGCGCTCCTGTCACTTTCCTGTTAGATACAGATAAATATTGCCAGTAAAACTTTGCTCTTAGTGTTTAAGTTTACATTTTATGCTAAGAATCTGTGACGTACACGGGTATCGCTGGATAGGGAATGTCTGCTGTGCGACCTTTCGCGACTGCCTTCGTCTTTGAAACGTCGACGTTGTGGTCTCGACCGCGCCGCCGACGGAGCTCGTTCCCATGTATTTGGATCGTCGTATGTCTGAAAATAAATTTGTTTTTGTAAATGTATCTATATACATAGTTTCCGTTAAATATTTGGTTCCTCAGTGAGTTAAATATTTGAAACAACTCGATAGTTCCGGCTCGAAGGACCACAAATATGTAGAATGTTCCCCATGTCCTTAAATGACATGTTACTTGCTGATATGAAATATTAATTGACAAAGTTTGGAAATTGATAAATTTTTACTAGTGAGCACACACGTTACCTGCTATATGTGAGCTATATTGATATTGATGTCAATTTAAGCGAAAAATAAACTCCTAAGTATGTTATGTGCTGTTTTACCGGTTAGTGCAAACCAAAGATTCAAATGGGTTACCCAATTTTAATCTTGTCACAGAATTATATATTGATGATAAAAAAAACCTTTTATTAGAGGAAATGTTTGTAAGGTACCTGTGTCGAGATGCTTTGTGGCGGAGGTGAAGTTCCAGTGTTTGAAACTCTTGTTCGTGCTAATGTCGAAGAAGGCAATGCTACACTTTTTTCGACCGGAGTCGAAGTCGCAATTGAAACTTTTTCTGTCTTCAAACTGTCTGTACTTAAATTTGAAGAAGCATCGCGAGGCGGAGATGGGCCCACCGAGACACTATGTCTAGTAGGTTGTACATTTTGGGAAGAAACTTTGATTTCTTGTTGAGGTGTTACTCTATTTAAATTGGGCGGTGGTGGTGAATTATTTTGACGATTGATTTGTACTTCACGAGGAGGTGAAGATCCCACTCCCATGTCGTGTCGCATCTGCAACTCTGTTTTCGTATTTTCACGCATTGGAGTTTCGAGACGGTTTACAGGTTTGACAGTTCTTGTATCACGAGGAGGAGATGGTCCACAACCGGTAGATGTACGTTCTTTTTTAGATCTTTTCTTAACACGCTCTTCATCTGTAAAATCAGGAAAGATTTATTTTTAAGCAGTCATCAAGCGATCAGAAAAAGGTTACGTTAGACGGAATTGAAGTATTTTAGACTAGCTTTTACTCGCGATTTTTTTCGCGCCCCCTTTTCTTAGGTGTTAAAACATTTATTCAATCTTTATTGCTCATAAATATTTGTGCGATTTTTCAGGAAAAATCGCACAAACAGCTCGGGAACAGCAGTTTTTTTCTGGATGAAAGTTACCTTATGTCCTTTTCTGTATGCCTAACAACGTGTATGAAAAATTTTATGGCGATCGGTTGAGTAGTTACGGCGTGAAAGTGTAATAAACAAACAAACACACTCACTTTCGCATTTATAATGTTAAGTTAGAATTATATTTCCCTGGTTGGAAAGGAATGATCAATTTTTTTACATTTAGATGCAAGTATTATATTTTTCAAAGTTATAAAATCTACTGAAAAGACAATTACAATATTCTATTGCAATGTTTACTTTTAGATATCTGAAACGAGAAAAAATGGCTAACTGTCAATGGGCGATGGAGAGAAGTATGACGGAAATAAAACTAAAAGATAAAATAAGTACCTAATAGAAAAATAAGGATCAAAACCAAAGTAAGACATGGAGCTGAGCAGGACATATTATGTTAGAGTTAGAAGACAGAGGCATACAATAAGAAGATGGGGAGATGAAATTCGTATGACTTTGGGGCCTTATTGGACAAGAGTTGCATCAATGGAGGCAGTTGGAGGAGGCCTTTGCCAAAAGGGACACCGAATTGAGGGACATTTTATAAAATAACTTGTAGCACTTCGGAAGTAATTGGCTATTATTATTATTATTCATACTTATTTATTTCTTTTCTTAATTCTAAATTTTTTACAATATGTATATAAAAACAATAAATATTATAAAAAACTTAAAATTAGATGTCTTCTCCACTAGTAGCGGGGCAAGGCCCAAGCTACCGGTGGTTAGGGCTGCAGAGTGAGGAACCTCCTGACAATTCGTGCCGTGTCAAGAAGTACCGCCTTCTGTATCTGCCCCTTGATCCAGCCATCTAGTGAGAGCCTCTTGAGATGTTGGTCGAGGCTCTTCGCTATAAGACCGTTGGCCGAAACAACTATCGGGACGATGATTGTCGAATCGACATCCCACATGGCGGTCACCTCGTGAGCCAAGTCTATGTACTTAGTGAGTTTTTCTTTTTCGGCTTTCACGAGGTTTTCGTCATGCGGGACAGCAATGTCAACAAGCATCGTCTGGCGCTGGGATCGGTCGATAATCACGATGTCAGGCTTATTGGCGACAATAGTCCTGTCCGTGATTATGGAGCGATCCCAGTAGAGCGTTGCATGACCATTTTCGAGAACTTATTATTATTATTATTATTATTATTATTATCTGATACTTAAAAGACTTCATGTAAGTTTTTTGTCAGTTTGTCTTTAAGTTTTTGATTTTTGTTCTAAGGTACCTACCTTGTTTAGCAGAAGAATCTTGCACTATCTTATCTACTGATGTGGATGACTTTTTACCGGAAATGGTCATTCGTGATATGTTGTTACTAATGTTTTCTGCGACAACCTTGGGGGCTACAGTAGGTGTACGACAGCAAACTGTACAAACTCGAACTCCTGGTTCATTGACGAATGTGCAATGTTCACACTGCCAGCTTGCATTTGGAGGAGCAGGTACAGGACCCAAAGAGTTTTCCTCTGGTTCTTCTATTTCTCTATTTGGTTGGCACGGAGGAATATGATCACTTTCGTCCTCGCTTTCGGAGTCGGCATCGCTCGACGGCAGTGCCACTGGCGATGGTGTACGATGTTTTGTACGACGTGATGTCCGAGACCTTATACTAATAGCTGGTGAAGCAGCGCGTGACCCTACGCGGGATGCGGCTCTAGAAACTGCACGGCTTTCCGCTGAAATTTAAAAGAATTGTATAAATTTTCAAAATAACAGTAAGATATCGTCCCAAGAATCGTCTCGGCGGACAGTCTTATTATATACCGAAAAGCCTCGATCAACACCTCAAGAGGCTCTCAGTAGATGGCTGGATTAAGGGGAAATACTACCGAAGGCGTTACTTCTTCACACGGCATGTATCGTCAGGAGGTTCTTCACTCTGCAGCTCTAACCAGCGGTAGAAGGGCACCTTGGGCCTTGTTCCGCCACCTGCGGCATACTACTTTTAACGATATTTATTGAGTTTTTATAGTAATATTGTAAAAAAAAATTAAGATGACTAAAATTATGTAGACAATACGAGAAATTTTAGTTATGATACGTTCGTTCTTATGTCGACCATTATCGATATTTATTGAAACTGTCGATTATACATTAATGTGGAACTAAGTAACATAATAAATTGCTACGGTTAAATAAAAATAATAAAAGATGTAAATTAAGGGACCATGTAACATTTTATAAATTAAGTTTTGTAAATGTAGATTTTTTTATTTTGAAATTTTTCCGGCGTTAATTTTTAAGTCATCCTCGGGAACAGTGTTTTTTTTTCTGGACGGAAGGTACTCTTCTTTCATTCTTGTTCTTTCTGTGTACCCCTAACATCGTGTATACAAAATTTCATGATGATCGATAAAGTACTTTTGGAAATTTGCGGTTTTGAACAAAAAAAGTTACATTTTTATGTATATACATTTAAAACAAAATGTAGTCTACCGTTGTAACACTTGTCGTAAGCATTCTGACTATCGGTTAGGATTAAACTAATTAACTAAAATTAAACTAATACTAAGTGGTAACTTCGTTAAATGGACTAGATAAGCCAACTTTAAAGTCCCTGTAAAATTTTCTTTTTTGCACATACAACACCCGTGTTCTATGTCATCGTGTAGATTTAATTGAAATAAACACAGAGAAACACGTGGAAATGTTTGTAACGTTACTTATTAAAACTGTTTCAAGAAAAAGGTAAAATAGCCCAAAAGTTTATAACGAATATACCTCTTCTGTAAGGTTGCGGCGTTTGCGACGGATGTTGATGGTGGTGATGCAAACTCATTGTATGTTGTACCGGCGAATGCGGCGGAGGACAACAAGCTGGCGGCCATCCACCGATCCAGGGGTGATCCAAATTAGCGCAGCTGCCGTAACGCCAAGGCAAGGGCCCACAATGTGCACAACCTGGACAAGGTGGACCTCCACCGAGCTCTAGAACAGACGCCCCACGTCGTAACGGACGTCCCCAATTTTGTCCAGACGGGGAAACGTTTCCAGGTGTATCCCACGCCTCTGCTGGCATCGGTATATTTGGTGGCAAGTTAAACCCTTGTAGCGAACCACGTGGACGGTTCCAGACCGCAGAAGGATGTCCTAAAGTATTGTTTTGCATTTGCATTTGTGGGACAGGTGCGTTTTGATGTATTGCTGACGGCAGATATGGCACACTGCCGAGTTGTGGCGTAGTCGATGTCGCTTGTAACCTTGTGAGATGGTTAGGAATTGGGCTTTGCTGTTTAAAATGCAGGTTATTGTGAAGTGGCAAATTGATGCCTTGATTCTGCGGCGAGAGGGAACCGAGTGTAGCACGTCGCTGGGGGTCCCGAGGGTCCTGGGGTCTAGGACTTGCAGTCGATCTATCGCCGCTTAGCTGAAAAATTGGGTAAATCAATATAATTATGTATACATAAATTATTAAGGTTTACAGTTTTATTAACTTAAAACCTTGATATGTTAGCGTTTAATGAATTTTACCTTATGTCTTCTTGGCGGTGGCACAGGTGCTGCGGATTTCGGAGGTAACGGAGGTCGTTCTTCGCGTAGTTGTGATGGAGCTATTGCCTGAAAAGGAATAAACGTGTATTTAATTTTAAGTGTAGTGCCTCTTATGGTTCCCACTCCTGATTTCGCACGAATGCGTTTTTTTCCTCAAATTAATTTCATTCCACAAAGTTTCTCCACTTAGCACTCTTTCCATTACTGCTTGGGGCCGAGTCGCTATACAATCACAGACTATGGAATATACAACTAGCGACCGGGCCCCGGCTTCGCACGGGTGCAATTTTTTTACTGCAAATTATATACACCAACCTTCCTTGTTTATCGTTTTTTCCACTAATCAAAACCGTATCAATATCCGTTGGGTAGTTTAGAATAAATAAGCGAAAAAACAGACAGAAGCGGCAAACTTCATTCAATAATAGGTATAGATATTAGTTAATTATATTAGTTAATGTATGTTATTATAGAAGCACGGAATGAAAAAAGATTTTTTTTTATCTCTTTATTACCTGTCGTTGATGATGCCTTCGCTTCGGATGTCTATGGTACATGTCATCGCAGGAAGCGCAAAGTGCTCGACGGCCACACTCAGCGCAACGGACTCTTGCACCACCACCACCACATAAACCACACGATGCCTCGATTGGGTGTCCTGCAAATAAAGGAGAGGTAGTTTTTCATCCTTTGCTTTGGTATTAAAATCCATTAAAGTTGGCTAAATGTCAAGATGTGGTCAAAAAGTGATAACTATGATTAGGCTGAGAAAATTACCTGTAGGCGGTCGTGGCGGTGGCGGTGGCGGATGTATTTTTGCATTAACGTATTGTTCAGTGGGGAACTCGACAACTTCGTAGTCAGGTTCGGGTCGTGCAAGTGGAGTTCGAGACGTGAGGGTTGTAGTACCGCGCCGCATACTGTTCTGTGTCGGCGTCGCCGGCCCGGACGCCATAATTTGGGCACGTCCTCTACCCTTCAGCATCCTGGTATCACATAATAATTATTACACTAATTTAAATAATTCGGTCGTCGGCTAAAATGATATATCTCACTTTATATCTATTTGCTCATATTTATCCTAAAAGTGTCGGAGCAAACTTGCATCTCTCTGTGTTGCTTGCCCATATGCGACGCTATAGTCACCTACCATTAAGTGGACCGTCAGTCCATTCCATTGATGTGGATATCAGTGGACCAAAAGTCAATAAGAATGATACCTTCTACTTCAGTCTTAGTTCAACTTAATTCAACCTAAGTCAAATTTGACACAACAGTTTATTTTCAGATCTACTTTCAAAACACACTTGGATTTACCGTCGCCTATAACACTAACAACGCCACAGGTGCTGCAAGTGCACTGCCGACTACAGTAGGATTAAGGATAAGGGATTGGGAAGGGTCAGGGAAATGGATTCTGGCATCCCTTACTCACTCACGGAAACACAACAGCATACGTGCTGTTATTTCACGGTGGTCTTCTGTAAGGCAGTGGTTACTGCCGCTAGACGAGCTGCCCAAATGATTGCGAAACGCAGTATGGCCACTACTTTCCAGATCCAGATCAGAACCAAATTTGAAAATTTCATTTCCAAAGCTGATCCTGCCGGGAATCGAATTCGGGAACCCTAGAACAGAGTCTTAAGGCAAGCACCCTAATCTCTCACCCAACGGGTTCGTCAACGTGGACTAGATTAAATTTATGATTGGGATAATAGGCCAAAATGGTCACATGTGGTTTATTGAACCACAAACTGTAGAGCACTTGTAAGCGCATTTGTCGAAACGAGCGTAAAACGGGCATAAATAAAATGCAATTTTGCCTTTACTCAAAAAATTACGGCGTCGTTACGGTTTCATTAAAGAAATTTATCAAGCTCCTATAATTTCAGACATGTTTATAAAAATCTTGAAGTATATAATACATAATATACACGACTATATAATTTTATAAACAAAAACTAATATTATAAACTCACCAAGGAAAGAAGAGGGATCTATTTGTATGGTACTTAAATTTTTATCTGGCAAACGATAGCACAAAATTAACATCATTTTGAATCAATTAAATTGTAATTAGGTAGGTTGTAATATAGGAAAGTAATTCAAAATGTTCAAAAACAAAAATACTCGTACTGGCCAGCTGTTCACTGTTTTGACAAGTTTATTATTCCTGTATAAACGTGTCTATTTATTTATACAATATTTTACATGTATCTTCTATTTTTTGACTACAATCCTTCACTGAGCGTATTACCATTAGTAACTACTAAGTATACGAATGTGTCTGCTGTGTGTTCATGTTAAAATGTTTCGACACTTTCAGGTCTATTTTATTGTTCGCAGAAGTTTCTATTCTTAATATATTATAATATGAACGTAGCTGTGTGACCGAGATAGAGCGGGCGTTGCCGGAGCGCTGCCGACGACGACGCCTTGTCGACCCCAATTTATTCCTCTACACATATCCCAAAATATCGGAAGTGGTATCTCACCATCTAAATCATAGGCACCAACTATTTGCATGTTGCAACACTATGTGCATATTTATAAATAGAAGCTAAACAAAACTGTTACCTGGTATTTCTAGTTCAATTTTCAGCCAGCACGAACACTTTTAAAAACACTATTACAAACTATTTCACTGAAACTTTCGTTTACACAAGACATTATTAAGTACAGTTAATTATGCAATACAACAGTCTGCATAGCGACGGATGCTTGCACATGGATGCTTCGATAACTGGTTGAGGAGCAGACTTGAGTGCTGACCGTCCGTCCGTCGGCTCCGTCCACTAGTCGCTAATCGCGTACCCTATCCGGACGAAATTGACAGCGGGAAGACGCGTACGCCTCTATTTTTATCTGCGCCCGCGTTGCCCCGATTCCACTAAAATTACAACGCGTTGCTATTTCCGCAACGAATGCGCCCTCTCGCCTCCTCAAACTATACTTTGCGAAATTGTTGTTTTAGAATTTGATCTCATGTTTTTTTTTCAAGATTAGTTATGTATTTAGTTAGCTAGAAGTGTACTTAAAGACATAATGCGCGGTAAAAGGTATATGTGCCATAGTGGACGATTGAGGGTTGATAATGGTGGCGATTATTATGATTTTTTGATAAAAAAAAAATTTTTAATGCTAAGTATTACCTGAAGGACCAATAAAATTCCAAAATAAATTTGATCAAAGAATATCAATCATTTTTAAACATCGTTGGACTAAAAAAGCTGGGATACAATTTTAAAATTAGTGTCAATTGTAATTTATTGTTTAAGATTAATTGAACAAAGGAATTATTTAGTTTTAAGCTTTTTAGGTTGGTTAAGAAAATTTAAAATCTATTTATTTAATAATAAACCGTCCCTGCAATGATAAGAATTAGGTATGAAGGTTACATTATATGTACCTACTTTCTTTTTTTACTTATAATGAAAAAATAAAGATCGTCAGAATTATTAATACCTACTTACTGTGTAGACATCAACAACTAGTCATCCCAGTATTACGGTATAGGGCCGTTACAGGGTTATTGACTCTGGAGCGGATGTGCCTTTGCAGCGAGTCGTTATATTTACATCGCTTTTGTCATGTAATAACTTCTTATTTTAGTCATGAAACGTAATAAATAAACAAATGTACATTTTTTCATTATCCAAAATAAAAATCTATTATAAACAACGGTCTGTTTTAACGCTACGTAGCGGCAGAGCGCTTGCCGTGCGAAGACCTATTTTCAAAATTAAATAAAATAAGAGAATTTTAGGGAATTTTCTCAGCTATAAGGATCTTTTTTAGGTATCTCTCTAACATTAATAGTTTTTGAGTTATTTGCAGAAAACTTAACCACTGTTTTATGAAATATTTAATTGTTTATAACTTTTGCAATTGTTTATATGCGGTTATGAAACTTATGCAAATCTTTCTAGAATTCATTGCTTATGAAATGAGCTATCGCATGTACTAGCTGTAACAAGAATTAACACTTGTGAACTAAGCTATAAAACACCCAACGGATTTGATACCGTTTTTACTTAGAGAAGAAGCGATAAAAACAAGGAAGGTTCATGCCATACAATTTGTAGAATAAATTGTATTCGTGCGAAGCCGGTGACGGATCGCTAGTTATAATAATGAAAGATTTTATAATTTAAATAATTTTCATATTAATTACAAGTGTGCTAGTAATGAATAGAAATTGTAACTGGCAAAGATGTATAGGTTTAGAGTAATATTAAAAATAAGACTTTTGCAAAAGATTTGCTTTTTCAGAAATTACTTGATTCATATACTAAAAGTATAGCAATATAATTAAAGGCGACGAATTGGAAGTTTTGGTGGCAGGGATTTAGGTTTTTCTCAGCAATGACAAAACATATGAAAGTGATGTTTTGTCATTTTGTCAGTTGGATTACATGATTGTAGACTTTTATAACAGAGAAAAAAAAATTTAAAGAAACCTCTTTTAAAACACATTTACATATTACAGGAAAACGGGATCAATTTATACCTCCAAATTTTCTATGTATCTACATGAATATAAACATACACTTTAATTTTACAGTTGGATTTCTTAAAATACATAATCGTTTTGTCGCATACGACCTCACGACATAAGCAAGCGCGCTCTCGTTTTCGTATGCAGTCAGAGTCGTATTAATTGTTTATCGCTGCGTCACCTTAAATAATAAGGATAATAATAGCAAACTACAAAGAGAATAGGCCTACATAAATAAAATTAAGTTATTACAAGTTAGTCGCACATTTTCAAATTAAGGGTTGAACCGCGGCGGTCATATTGACTGCTCGTCTATGATAATTCGAATAAGCTGTTGAAAAAAACATTCACCCGTTCTTTTTATAAATAAATGCCTAGCAACGTGAAGTTTGTGATTGTAAACAAAATATGTTCCTGTCATTAAAGTCTTCGTTGTTGTGATATGGAGATATTACACAAGTTTAAACAGAATGGCTATTTTACAGCTGATCTATATCATTTGCTTACGAAAAAGAAAACTACGGAGTTCTCAGAAGGGGTATTTCCTATTTTCTTTAACGTGTAGGATCTGAAGTGTTGTATGATTGCACTATTGTTAGACATAAATCGGCAGGTAGACTAAGATGTGGATAGGAGGATGTGGTTTGACATTTCTCTGATAAAACGCAACAACACATTAGCTGTTGTTGTTGTTATCTGGAGGTCTTCTGTAAGGGACAGATACCTAGTGCCTGTTCTCTCTTTACCTCTGGTACGTACTGAAATACTGTCCTGTTTTACTCTGGAAAACTGTATGCGATCAATGATTTATTGCAACCGTGAGGTAAAATCTATATACTGTAATTATTAAATGAAAATTATATATATTTTTAAAATATTTAATAAATAATTTGACAAAATAATAGATACATCTTTATATAAGACTAGCGACCTGCCCCCGGCTTCGCCCGGCGTGCAATTTTTATATACCCTAAAACATTCCCCGTTTATCCCTCTTTCCATTGGCGAAAACCGAATTAAAATCGGTCTACCCGTTCACGCGTAATGCTGTAACCAAGGGAAATGGGGATTCATTTTTATATATAAGATTTAAATATCTATATAAAAATATAGTTTTTTTTTGCAGATTATCCCATCTGAATATCAAAAAGAAATTCGAATGAGCACAAAAGAAAGATTACAGAGATTAGTGTCCATTGAAATAGATAACATTGTGGACGGAGGGATCAAGCCTAAAAGTGTGGCGCTGTCTTTTACGCCTCGACTTCTCGTATTTCAAAACTTTAAGCCCAATGAAAGGATTGTAGCCAAGTTTTCCGTGAAGAATATAAGTAAGGTTTGTAGAAAAGCCGGTATTAAACGGTTTTTGGTGTTCCTTTTTGTTCCTTTTCACTCTTAAGTTGCCGCGTTACGATTTACAAACATGACGTAATATTGCAGCTAAACACTATAACTAAATATCATGTAGCAAAGTGCTATGCGCGTAGCGTAACGTCATGAACTTAAGTTACGTTACACTTACACTTTGCTTCAAAATTCATGGAATTTGGTTTTATTTTCAGGCAAATGTTTTTTTGTATGTTATAGCTTATCGCTCTTTTCATTAGTGAAAACCGTATTCAAATTCGTTGGGTGGTTTAGAAGAAGTTAGCGGAAAAACAGACAGAGGCGTACAGCGAATTTATTTAATTTATATTCGTGTATAGAAAAGAAGAATAATTACATTTAGCTTATTTTTTTCTAATAATTTTTATTTCCTTTTTAGCCACGATTTCTATATGTAGAAATTATACCCTTACGAGTATTGAAAAAGTTATAAGGTATTAAATGTACCTATTAAGAGACTTCTATAAACCGTGTCTTGTTATAAACTTCTATAAATGACGATGTTGTCTTGTTTACTTGGTTACGGCCACACTACAAAGATCCTTGCTTAGTGCTAAGAGCCAAGCTACTCGCTTAGTGCCTGTTCCTAGTGAACAGACGTATTGCATACTATCGCGTTGGCCACACTGCAGGTGATGTGCCAAGTTAGTTAAATCACCAAGCGAGCCGCGTAACGAACGAACGTGTTTCTAAGGTCGCCTAGTGACTACAATTTTCAATGGAAGATGTTCTATTTGCTACGGTTTTTAAAATAAATTGATTTTGAATTGTATTAAATTTAAGCATTGAGTTTTCAATCAATGGTAGGTAATTTCTTAGAGAGTGATATATTTGTTATGTTCATACAAAAAGACGGCCTTGCATGTGAACATTTGTTAGCTTATTTTAGTTAACTATTGCTAAACTAGTTAGTTTAGATTTTTTTGCAAGTGCAAGCAAGTGATCTGAAGCAATGAAATTATAAGAACTGTTCTGCTTTTAGGCTCCAGTATTTCTCAATTTAGTTTACAAGGAGTCTTCGTATTTCTTCATTAGTCCAATCGGCGGGCAATTGTTGTCGCGTCTGGCTCCGGGTATCAGTGTTCATTTCTCGATAACATTTATACCAACTCAATATGAAGACTACACGCACAAGGTCACCTTTTATACTGACACGGATCACTATGTTTTACCATTGTTGGGTAAGTACAAAATCAAAATTAATGAAATTATAGGTAATATTTGTCAAACTAACAGATATCAGTTGTGGTCCCGATATAATATCACAGCACTAACTGTAGGTATGTACCACTTCAGATTCAAACATTTTTAGAATCCTTATTTTTTTAAAGTCATTTGGGGCCCGGTCAAAACATTCATAGTATGGCTTTTGTTCATACTTCACCGGGCCGTGTCCGTGTCACGGCCGTGCCTCGGCTATTG
The DNA here is from genome assembly GCA_910589475.2 of Bembecia ichneumoniformis. Taxonomy (NCBI): domain Eukaryota; kingdom Metazoa; phylum Arthropoda; class Insecta; order Lepidoptera; family Sesiidae; genus Bembecia; species Bembecia ichneumoniformis. The sequence continues at coordinate 6,664,754 of OU342521.1, forward strand.
AGAAAAACACGGCGAGCGCACGGTGTAATATGAATCATCCTTTGCGGTTTAACGGCATTGCAATTTACGCATATACCTAACTCTTAATACATGTGACTAAACTCATATTTGGCAAGACCATATAGTATATTAATCGCCGAAATATATACAATCAATATTAATGGGCCAATAAATATTGAAAATAAAAGCGCCTCGTACATGGGTTTGGTTCTAGTCCTGGGGGGATTTTGGAACAGTAACGACCTGGTCACGGGACATTTGCTGTAGCGAATTGCGAACGACGACGAAGCGTCTAGCGACTAAAGCAAATGTAAAAAAATATATTAAGCATGCCAGGCGTAGCGGAGACCGGCAGGACGACCGGCGAATTTGCCGAGCGAATCGCACTCACGACTGGTGACGCGGCGGCCGACGGAAACAAATCTGTGATATACTTAATATGCCATGGGTTTGAGCGTTAGACGCGACGAATATTCTAGAAACAAAATCGATTTAGTTGTATCCGCTGTGAATAACATACGTATGGAATTTGTATTCTTACTTGTATTCCATAAAATTGTAAAATGTATTAAATACATTTTCGAAAAAAAAAAAATAATCTAGATAGTCTGTATTTCTGGCACTTCTTATGGAATTCTCAGTCCGAACCCCGATTTTTATTCAAATCATATACTTACTCCAAATATCTTGCAAATATTATGTCTTGAACCAAAAAACTAACTTCTTTTCAAGCTAAGATAAGATCGATAAGATAAGATAATTGATAAAGACATTTCCCTCTCGGCGGGGGCAAACGCCCATGGCCTATTTATTTTGTCGCCGCCCGCCGCGCCATTCGCGACGCTCGTTCCCGTCGGCAGGCCATGGGTTATTGGGCAGGGGTGTAGCGCCTGGTCAACTATATTGAAAAAGGAGCAATTTTGCTCTTAGTGCACACTGCTTGGGCTGGCATGTGGTTGCTGTTTGATTTGTTCCGCGCCGGTTTCGGAGTGTGGGCAAGACTTAAAAAAACACACAATTTTTTCGGGTTCAAGAACACTACTACGATCTTCTGATAATGTGTTTGTGTTCAGTATATATATATTTCGTTACCAAATGTGATTTATCTACGTGTTCTTGTAGCAATGGGACCTAGACCTTCATTCGATTTTCCTGATGAAGTGAATATTCCAAGGGCACCAATTAAGGTAGAGAGTCACTCCTATGTGATCGTGACCAACATAGGTCTTGTACCAGCCGGATTCACACTGGAAACTATGCGGTAAATTATATACATGTACATATTTTTTAAATTACACGTGTACTTATTGAATAGATAATAAACAAATTAAGTGTTGTCAATATATTCTATTTTAATTTAATTTATAATATTTTTATTCAAATTTAAATTTAACAGAACATGTTAGTAGAACTCTGCGATTTAATTAAAATTAATGAAGCCGTAGTCGTGTGCTATCTGCTGATTTTATATGGTTATATGTACTACTGCTGGAGATATATATATGTACTGCCAAGTACTAAGGTACTTACCATAAACTTAATGAAAGATGTAATACAGTTTATGATATTTAAGTAACTTTGAGAAATCGTATCTACCTGTCAAAATATCGAGTCGGTTTCAGTAAGATATTAAGTGGCATTGCATACTGACATTCTGGCAAAAAAGCATAACCAGCTCTTTTAGGTGACATTTTTAGGGTTTGTACGTCCGAATAAAAAAAACGGAACCCTTATAGGATCACTCGTATGTCCGTCTGTCCGATCGTCACAGTCAATTATCTCCGAATCTACTAGACCGATTAAGTTGAAATTTGGTACACATATCAATTTCTGTGACCCAAACGCAGAGGTGTGACGTGAATAGATGAAGTCTGTATATGGGAGGTCATTTTGGGGGAAGGTGGAAAATTAAATTAAAAAAAATTTTAAAACTGCATCGTGTGATATATATCAAATGGAAGGTCTTTTTGTGAAGATCTTAAATGTATTTTTTTTGTAATTTTAAAATTAATAGTTTCCAAGTTATCCAAAAAATAGACGAAAATTGACTATGGATGACTACGAAAATGGAGATAAGGGGGGGGCCTTATCTCCGAAACTACTGAACCTAAAAAAAAAAAATTAAAATTAAAAATTAAAATTTTCTACTTGTAGATTACAGGAAAAACTATAAGAAGTCCATGATATTAAAATAACATGGTAAACCACTCAATATTGTGCATAGATTTAAAAAAACATGATAGGTAACATCGTATGGAACCCTCTTCACGCGAGTTCAACTCGCACTTGTCCCGTTTTTTGGTAGTATGTTTCTTAAATAAGTTAAATTTTCATATGAAAAATCTAATTAGATTAGATTATCTAAATTCTGTTAAGTCGGTTATACCTACATGCATTGACGTTTGGTATTCTACTAAGACCTAAAAAAGGATTTTATTTCGACATTGAATAATAGATTAATCTGAGCAATTGTTCACAGTCCATTTTCGGTTTATCCAAAATCGGCCTATTTGAAACCGGGAGAAAATATTAAAATCAAATTTTCATTGAAGACGATGCACCTTGGTCGGACGGACGGGGAAGTGAATGTGCTCTTCGAAACGGGTAACGAATGGTTTCTCCGATGTTACTTATTTTAAGTAGAAATTGCGAGTGAACTTGATAATGAAGTGAGGTATCTTATTTTATCAGGCGAGTACTTTACTATAAAGGTTATTGGAACCACGAACTTAATCAGTGTATCTTTGGAAAGAGAGGTCATTAGATTTTTGGATACGTATAACACAATGGTTCGACAGCAAGTGGTCAAGGTCATAAATAAATCCGATGAAATTCTCACATACATGTGCATGAAAAATGAAAGCGTCTCTACAGGTATTCTAAAGGTCTAATGGTATAATCCCCCAAACTGCTAATGCGTAGAGACCTCGTTACATTAATATCCACGTGAAGTCATTCTCGACTACGAACTGGTCGGCCAGTGTTGCTAACGGTACAAAGTGTATCACGAGATTACGTCACTAAAATGGTGGCCTGGCGCTTTAGAAATTTGCGGGGCTTATTTATACTTATAAAATCGTTTGTCCTGGCAATCAAAGCATAGTCAAAACTAATAGAAGTCAGAAAAATTTAGAAAGCTGAAATTTGGAAAAAATTTAGAAATTTTTGAAAATTTCTACTTTATGCAAAGTCGAAGGGTGTTGTTAGTATATAATAAATTGTTAGCGACAATTTCATACACACTAGTTCGTGCACATCTACAATCCTATTTTTGAAAATGCTAATGAATATTTAAAAGTATAAGATGGGAATACTTTTCCGGGTATTGCAAAATTTTAATAGAGAATTTAAAGTTTTTTTTTTAAATTTATTTTATTAATACTGAATTATCTAATAAACCGATATGGTCTGTTTATGTTGGTATTTTTCTAAAACTAATGTGGATAAAAAAAATACTGTTTTCGAAAAATTTTGCTTCGTAATTCGGGCTCGTCAATAGCTACTAAATACGAAAGAAGAAAATCGATTCATAAATAAATGAAAAAACACACTGAACTCTATTTTCCTTACAACTATTAGGTAATTTATCGAATATATCGGGGGTAGTGATTAGTCCCACATCAGAAAAACAGTGTTTATCTAGTTTTCTTACAAAAAAGCAACATGTACACATCAAAATGTACATATAAAAAGAAATCAGACTCATTATAAAGATTTTCTTATATTCCGCGATTACGCGGTGGTTGTTAGTGGATATGGTATCCCTGACCTCGGGATGGCTCCGCATGAGATAACCTTACTGACGACGTGTGTTTATCCAGACTTCTATCGCTTTGTGGATATGAATGTATAATCACGCCGACAGTGAACTGCGGATATGTTAATATCCGCGCGTATTAACATAACTGCGAAGTTAATTTATATTATTTACTAGCTTTTGCCCGCGACTTCGTCTACTCGGAATTAGTATTTTTCCCATACAAACTCCCCCCCCCCCCCTTTCACCTCCTTAAAGTATCCTATGTCCTTCAATGAGATTCAAACTATCTCTCTACCAAATTTCAACAAAATCCATCCATCGGCACAAACTTTCGCATTTTTTACACATTATTCTGAAAATAGTGTAGCAGCCGATTTGAAATTGCATGAGATTCAGTTTTCGTTCAATCACAGGAATTAATAATGATATTAATGATGATAGTACATCGTTAATCTTATTATCTTATTTAAAAAAAGAAATTATTTCTATTTTACTGTATCCGAATGTTGTATCGATAAATTAATCTACAGCAGGCCAACCATGAATGTCATTCGAAGTTTTCTCTCTCTATCGTACTTATGTAAGAAGTCGCAAGTGGGATACAGAGGGTATCGGATGTCGTTCATGGTAGCGAGGCAGAGCCATCTATTAAGATAAAAACTATAATATATTCGGAAGCCTCACCGCAAACGCACCTCTTATAAAAGCGAAATAACTTCAAGAACGCAAAGTGGGAATATCGAACGATATATCGATATCGAACCTATATCGAACGACACACAATAATTTACTCTGATTGAAATGATGGATGAAAACAAAAAAAATGTGCACGTTTGGTTTTTAATTTGGTGTTTTCTTGGTGCTTGTGTTCTTGGTGTGCAAATTAATATTCCCCAATTAAAATATCTAGTAATAATACTGTTTAAATAATTTTTAGCAGTGCCAGGGCATACTGCGTTTCGCAGTCATAAATTGGAATTCCCTTAATAATAGCACAGTGAAATAATAGCACGTATGCTATTTTGTTTCGGTAAGTGAGTAAACGATGCTAGAGTCAAATCCCTATCCCTTATCCTTAATCTTCCTACTAAGGTCGGCGTGCTCTTGCAGCACCTTTGGTGTTGCTTGTGTTAATGGGCGAATGTAGCCGCATACCAGCAAGTAGTCTACAGTTTGAACGACGTTTACATTTAAAAAAAAAACACATTTTACAAATAAGTTTTTCTTCTTCACATGTTTAAGTATAACATATATTTTTTTCAAAGCAATTGCGTTGTCTATTTATTGTAAGGTCTTCATTAAACAATGGATATTTTTAGTATTTAGCGTTTGTCTTCACCTTAACTAAGTTATTTGCTTTGTATAGACTTCAGTGACAAAGTGAAACTGGCAACGTTATATTACAAGATGAAGGAGAACGAATTGAAAAAGTACCGAAAATTGGCTGAATACGATGTTGTCAATAGTGACGAACACAAAAGAGTTTATACGAGAATCTTTTTCAACGAAATACAAGCTCTCGTGGCTGACGAAACTTTGCTGTATAAAAATATGCACTTTTCCATAACACCTATTGTTAGTAACTATTCACTTATTTTGTCCACCTGTGCTTACAAAAGATGAGTGCCGAAAATACAGTCTTATCTTTTTATCTATCTATCTTTTTACATATAAATATTTTTATATATCTTGGCTAAATAAAGCAAATAAAAATGTAGAAATAATTTTTGTCGTAAAAAAGAGATCAAGTCTTCGATTTTTAAAATAGTTAAAAAAATGCTTGAATCGTATTTTTTCGTCATTTATGTATACTTTTAATTAAATTAAATTAAATTAATTTAATAATTAAAAATAATACTATAAAGAGAAATTGAATGTTTGTAATGAATAAAATCAAAAACTACTGGACCGATTTTAAAAATTCTTTCATCTATATATTTTATAATTAAAAGACGCGGATGAAGTCGCGTGCAACAGGTAGTCTATAAAAACTGTAATACATGTTAAGTAGTACTGTTACGACGCGAAATCACACCTTTGTGTCCTAGGCTCAGACCATCGGGCCTATATCCGCACCTTTTCCCTTGACCAGGACCTGGGCGGTAGTCTAAGAGAGACTACCGCTCGTTGTGAGGTCCCCGAGATGGCTGGCGTACCTCCATCTCAGGTACGCCGAGGCGAGGGTCCGACAGGGAGCGTAGTCCTCCCCGCGCTGAACAGCCGTGGCGGGTCGCCGAAGTTGTGTAACAAAGTTCCTGCGACCGCGCCCATCTACGGCCGCGCTAGAAAGTCGTTGGGTTCTAGCCGGCATAACCCACAGCGTCCTCTTTTGGTGCTGGGTATCCATGATGGATTTCCCAACGTAAAAAAAAGCTCAGGCCATTGGCGGTTCATACTGTATTTTTTCGCGGTGTGGTAACGACGTATAGGCACCTAAATAGGGATAATGGAGTAGGATGGGCTTACCTTGCCCGTTGAGGCGTTGACTACTGTTACCACTCGCGGTGTCCATCAATCACTCCTTATAGCGTACTGGTGCCCGTATAGCAAAACTAATTACTTATGATTAATATTTTTCTTTTAATTACTTATTTTTATATATATTTTTTTTAATTAGGCCAATTAAAAAAAATATATTATATTCAAGTTTTTATATTAGTATTGAAATTAAATTGTCGTTGTTTTTTCTTTAAGTAATCACAATATTCTTTATAGTCTGGAAACCTATGGCCAAATAAAGCGACGGAGTTAACTATAACGTTTTCTCCCAAAGAGATAGGGGAATTCCATGATGTTACATATCTGGATGTTGATGGTGTGATAGATCGCATGCCTTTGAAGATGATGGGTACCTCGTTGCCTCCTACGATTCATTTAAACATTGAAACTTTAAATATGAATTGCGTATATATCAACAAAATGTACAATTATGAGGTTGTAGTTACTAATAAAGGTAAAATTATTTATATGTAGATTATTTTACTGATTTAAAAAAAGGTAATTTCCTAATCAATAAAAATTTTCAAGGACATATAAATGGAATAATTGATTACAAAGAAGTACCAGCTCTTTTTGGCAGCCATATCAATTGTACCCCTTCTTGGCACTGTTTGCGACCTGGAGACAAGGACACATTTGTCATTTCTTTTAGCAATTCAAACCAAGGACCCTTCTTTGAAGAAATTAATTTTAAAATACGTGAAACGGATGTTGTTTTGAAAGTATATTTAAAGTGAGTAAAAACTTTTATTAAGTAAAAAGTGCCATAAATTACCTACAGTTAGAATTTGAATAGACCAGTTGTAATAGAAATTTATGGTTTTTGGTTTTCTTATAAAGATATAGGGGTAATATATTATTGCATAATGTCCGTTTCAGAGGTGAAATTATATACCCGTCGGTGATATTCAGTATTCCTTGTTTGGATTTTGGAACTGTTAGTGTGGGTAAGTCACGATTCCCACGTAATTAAAAGTTTACACATGAACAACGAATCACATGTTTACGAGCGCTTTTTTAGTTTAGTTCTTTATAAGCCTAAAATGCAGTATGCTTAAGCCTGTGCAAAGCCTAATGCGATCTAAATTGTAAACTAGCTAATTTTTATTACACATATTTCGCTTTTCAACTAAAGTGCATTATAACTAAAACGCTTTTGGGCCAATTTGCATTAAGCCTAAAACCGTACATTGCCTAATCAGACAAATTCTAATTGCACTTTTAAGTATTTATCACGAACCTCATTATGAGCATTTTAGGTAGGTACATGCTGAAGAAGACGAGTACATTCAACTAAGCATAGGCCGGAAGCTCCGGGCCAGTCTTACGTTCGTATTTGATTCGTTTAGTTTACTTTTGGGGCAAATATTAAATTAATTATTAATTAATTAATTAAAGTTTAATATATTTCGGCTAAGAAAACAACTTATATTCTATACATTTATATACACAAAGCTGGTAGTTCACTAAAACTCACACATCGGCCGGAGACACTTAACATTCTAGGAGACATTGCCTCTCTGTGTGACTTCTAACGGCTGTATAACGGGGATTCCCCATTGGGGAATGTTTTGTCGAGCTGTTCCATCTTATTAAGCCTACCACTAGCTTTTGTTCGCGTACCTTCAGTCATCGAAAATCGATGGACCCATATTATCTAGACATTGTCGTACACGAGAGTTATGGAACAAGGTTCCCTCCGAGGTGTTTCCACCCCACTACAATATAGGATGTTTCAAGAGGGCTGTTAATAAAGTTTAGGCAAAACGCGACTTATACATATGGAGAAGTATGTTCAATGCGAAATAGGCAGTATGATAGATAGATCATCAACGACAGACAATTGACTACTTCGTTCCAACGTTTATTTAAAATGACATTTAGGTTTAATACGATTTAGGCACACTGAGCTTTTGGCTTATAAAGAACAAAAGCTAAGAAGGCTAAGCACGTCAAACGAAAGCTTTATTACGACGAATAAAATTCCAGGAGTTCCCAAAACTTTGGAGTTGGATGTAATAAATGAATCGGTGGTCGAAGTGAGTGCGTCTTTAAAGATATCGTCTGATGGTCCAGAAATAAGTAGTATAACTTTAACGGATTACGCTGTTGCCGATAGAATTAAACCAGACATCCCACAATGGCCGAGGGAGTTTGATATTGTTCCTCGTAAGATAAGCATTGGATCAGAATCAAAACTTTCCTTAAAGGTGTTGTTAGTAATCTAATTTGTATACCTTTGAATATAATCCGAATACGTACGATACATAGCTATTATACATAGTTACTATAAATACAGTTACATTAAAACGAACAAAGGTCCTAGGTTGGCTCTTGGCGCAAGAGGGATTTCGCGCAAGCCTCTGTCATTGTTATCAATCGCTTGGACCTTTAATCAGTTTAGTGTAGATCTTTGATTGATTTGATACATGTACAATCTTGAAAATTATACATATTTTATTCCCAACAATTAAATTGACAACCCCAACAAACAATTGTACAAAATTGCTGTGTTTTTTTAAATGTTTTTAAGTTTCCTTATTAAAAACAAAGAAAATCGTATTAATTATATAGAAAAATATATTAGAAAAAATAATATAGTGTTATTTGGGGTAGAAGAAAACGAAAAAAATTACGAACAACTAGAACACCGGGTACTAGAAATATTAAATAAAATTATGTCAATTTCATGCGAAAAATTAGAATTGACAGCAATAAGACGGTTGGGAAAAAGGGGAAATAAATCAAGACCTATTATTGTGTCACTATCAACACTTGGAAAGACAATACAAATTATGAAAACTAAAACTCTTTTACAAAATTACATTAAAGAAGATTTTCTACGAAATATATTAGAAAAACGTAAACAACTCACACAGCAGCTAATTATAGAAAAGAATAATGGTAAAAAAACTGTACTAAGATACAACAAAATAATATATCTAAAAGACAATAATTACAGTACTGACAATCACAGTCGTTCAAATACTAAAAGATTCATGTCAGAATCCCCTGAGTCAACAGAAGCACATCCAAAAACACCCACAGAAGAATATCCATTAAAGAAACAAGCACATAAAAAGAACAAAACAGATACCACATTAACATTAACAAAGTTTATAACCCAAAAACCTCGTGCTGATTTTAGGTCACCGACAACTCCCACCACATAACAACGAGCGCCACCCCCTCTCAGCCTCCCATTACGGCTGGTCACCGCGGGACACGAAGACCAAAACCCTCCAGTTCAAAAAACACTACATATATGCACCTACAATACGAGGTCCTTAATATCTACAGAAAAAATGATAGAATTCAAAATTGCCATTTCAAGAATTAAATACGATATTATTGGACTATCAGAAATACGAAGAGAAGGTTATTTTATAGAAGAAGATGATAACCATGAAAAACGCAAGGTCATTTGGGAGTTGGCTTTCTAATAAAGAAAAACTATAAATCAAATATAAGCAAATATAAGCTATCAAATAAGCTTTATTGGTCATTCAGAACGGGTGGCAACTTGAAGCTTGAACACCAAATACTATCTCTAATACAAGTACATGCTCCGACCAGTGCAGCATCAAACGAAGAAATAGACGCTTTTTACGGCACATTGGAACAAGCTCAAAACGAATCAGGAATGAACCAAATCATATTAGGAGACTACAATGCAATAATTGGTATCCCGAAAATAGACATGTGATTGCCGGCAGATATGGATCTGGAAAAAGAAATAAAAGTGGACACCGTTTTTTACAATACGCTATAGAAAATAAGCTAACTATAATAAATACATTGTTCAAGAAAAAGGTAAAAAACAGATGGACTTGGGTATTCCCAGACGGAAATACCAAAAATGAAATTGACTTCATTTTATCAACAACCCCAAAGGTATTTAAAACTTTAAGTTTTGAATATAACATATCCTTCAGACCACCGTCTCATTCGAGCAACACTAGAACTATCAAAACAAAAAAAGAGTAGAACTAATTTTCGTAAACGCTTACCACTAACTTTTCGTACAGAAGAAGAAATAAACGATTATCTAATCAACCTACAAACAAATATAAAAACAAAACTATTTGCCATTTCTCATTAAAACAACTCAAAGCTATTACGAAAAAATAAAGGGATGCATGGAATCAAGTCTTATACGAAAAAAAGAAAATAAAGGAAAGATACCTATAATTTCCTCAGAAACTTTGAACATGATCAAACGAAAACATTATTTACAAAATAAGAAACCTTTATCAAAAACAGAAAAAGAAGAACTAAAAACTCTTTACAAAACAGTCAACAAAAAGATAAAAGCAGAATATAAACAACATAGATTGCAAGCAATAGAAAGACGTTTAGCTACATCTGGAAGTACAAAAAGGGCATATAAAGAAATAGACCCACAGAAAAAATTGATACCGAAACTCAAATCCGGATCGACACTTACAGAAAAAATACAAGACATTCTTGAAATTGCATCTAAATTCTACGAGGTGTTATATAATACAAAGAAGACAGGATTTACGCAAGTCACTTTAACTCCAAATGACAAAAATGTTTGTGATTTCACTGAAGCGGAACTACTTCATCAAATAAATAAATTGAAACCTGAAAAAAGCCCTGGTCCAGACGGAATTACAAACGACTTGCTTAAAATCTGCTCTCGAATAATTATCACACCACTAACTATTCTATTTAACAAAATACTTCACGACAAAGTTGTACCTACTAACTGGACAGAATCAGATATAATAGTAATATATAAAAAAGGTGACACCACTGATATATCAAATTACCGCCCTATTAGCTTAATGTCAAGTTTATATAAATTATTTTCATCTGCCATTCAACAACGTATAAGCCCACAAATTGAGAACTTTATAAGCGTCGAACAGGCAGGCTTCAGAAAAGGCTTCAACACAATTGATCACATACAAACATTAGAGCAACTGATAGAAAAATATATAGAATTCAGAAAACCTTTATACCTAGAGTTTGTGGACTATCAAAAAGCTTTTGACTCCATTGAGCATGAGGCAATCTGGGAAGCGCTAATAAATGCAGAAATACACCCAACATATATCAAAATAATTATGAATATTTATAATAATTGCAAAAGTAAAATTAGACTTGAAACTGCTGGAAGAGATATAAAAATAAAAAGAGGAGTGAGGCAGGGCGATCCTCTATCTCCTACCATATTTATCACTGTACTACAAAACATAATAAATAAATTAGATTGGTATGGTAGGGGTATTACAATAGACGCAAAAAACCTAACTCATTTGTGCTTTGCAGATGACATAGCGCTCATATCAGATAATGATAACAATCTAAACATAATGTTAAAAACTTTATATAATATAAGTAAAACTATTGGACTTGATATTAACTTCAAAAAAACAAAAATAATGACAAACCATATTGAAATAAATATCGTGATTGAAATGAACAAATTGAATATGTGAAAGAATTCGTATACTTAGGTAAACAACTGTCTTTTAAACCAACCAACAACAGAGAAGAAATAGAAAGAAGAATAAAGAAAACCTGGAATAAGTTCTGGGCGATGAAGGTAATATTAAAAAGCAATTTACCAGTAAAACTTAAAAAGAAAGTTGTAGACTCGTGTTTACTTCCAACTCTCACATATGGAAGCCAAACGTGGAAGTATACAAATAAGTTAAAAAATAAAATAACAACGTGCCAAAGAGCCATTGAAAGAAAAATATAAGCACACAGAAATCAGAAACAAGACCAAACTCACAGATGCGTTACAATACGCACTTAAATCGAAATGGCAGTGGGCCGGACACGTAATAAGAATGCACCCTGAAAAGTGGGCTAAAATTATAACGCTCTGGCCTGGCCCGGATGGCAAAAGAAGACGAGGTAGGCCTATAGCGCGATGGAAGGACGACATATCAAAAGTCAGGAAAGATTGGCCAATACTTGCGGAGCAAAGGAAAAAATGGCAGTAACTGGGGGAGGCCTTTACCCGAGAGGGGTCCTTACCAACTTAAAAAACTAATTAATCGTTAAAAAAAATGTTAACTTTAACAAAAATTGTTTTAAATTTTAATTTTTTCATATTACTTTGGTGAAGGAATAAATGGGCTTTTTATTTTTATTTTATTTATTTATTTATTTATTATTAAAAATAAAAGTTACGATGTAACTTGTACTATTGCAGAGTTCGCAACTTCTTTTCCAGGGCGGACCCTTATCGCAACATAACCGTAATTCGCGGACCCCTAAAAATAAGACATGAAAAACTGTTTTAATATTTTTATTTGTTTTATTTACTTTTTACTATTTTACTAACATTTGTGTAATATATGTTTATTAAATTCGCCATTAATAAACATTTGCTACAGTCGCCGCAGAGCAAGGTAGTGCGTCATAGTTTTTTTTACGTTATAATTTTTATTTTTACGTTGTCCGTGGACTCCCTTGGATAGGGCCACACACCCCAGGTTGGAAACATTGAATTATTGAGTCGTATCATATTATTGTAAGAATAGAATAATATATTGTGTTTTAAAAACAATGTTAGACCACACCCAAATAAAATAAAAAATAAGAAAAATGTTGCAGGTGACATTAACTGCTAACTTGATAAGGGCCAATCAAACATCTCTCGAGATGGAATTAGAGAAATCGGACAGTCCACCTATTGTGTTGCCAGTAACATACATCGCAATGGTTCCATTTATAACACCCTCGCCAGATATCAATATGAGAGCGTGTTTCTTAGATTATCCATACAAACAAGATATAGTCATCACGAGTAACGAATGTTGGGGATATTTCACTATAAATGATCCAGAGGTGAGTACTGAGGTGAATTATTGCTTTTATTTGACTCAAATGATTATTTGAGTAAAACAAAAAAAAAAAAAAAATGGTTATTCTTAATTTCGTTCAGGAGGAGGTGACATTAGAAGTGGATATTGGTGTCAAAGAAGGTTTGATAAGACCAAACACGTCCATATGTTTGCCTCTCACGATTAAAACAAGCGTTTTGGGAGTCCAAGAATATACTGTTCGGTTAGAATGATATTTCTTTACATGCAATAAAACTGATTAAAATAATGAATTATTTAAAATATCGGCCTCTATTTAAGTTTTAGTGTTAGGTAGTCAGATTAGTCTATTGTAAATAGCAAGTAATAAGAGTCGGGTAGAAATTTGTTAATAATTAAAAGAAAAAATATTATTCTCTTACAGTTTACGCTTATTCGGATTGTCTAAGCCGATAGAAGTATGTCATATAACTGGATGTGGTGTTAGACCTATAGTGACATGTACTCCGATGGCTTTACATTGGGGTCAAGTTAAATTGTTGAATAAGTCGCAGAAAATCTTAACATTATGCAATGATTCTCCAGTTAATGTCAATTTCAAAACTTTTTTGGTTAGTAATGTAATTTCCTATATTTCATTGTTTTTTAATTTTTTTTAATAATTTAATATTAAACGCTTTGAACGACCCGTGGGCCGTCTATCTGCTTGCTGGACTGAGACTATTTGCTGACTTCAATGGAGTTACTGTTTGTGTATGGATGCTGAGGGCGGAGGACCGAGTGTGATGGCGCTCAATTAAAAAGACATAAGTTCAACTCTTAGGTGCCAATGATTATGATGATGATACTGATATAACAATAATAACGACGACTCTCTTATCAGGCCTTAACTTTTTAATCTTTTCGGTTTCATTGAGGATTAAAAATATTGAAAGCTCTAACAGCGAAGATAAAATATCATGAGTAAAACTAATATTCATGAGTAGCGAGTACAAGAGTAGTATTCAAGAAAAGAAAAAATGTTGCTCACAAAATCGTGATAAACAAAGGCGACTAAATTAGGTTAGGTTAGGTCACAATACTTCTAAAGATCTGTTAATGTTGCGACTGGGGCAATCACACGGACTCCAAAATTAATGCAGAAGTAACAATTGGAAACAAAAAATATGATTATGATGAACTTGGCTTGTTTTGTAGCTGAATCGCGATGGAAAATGGCAAATTTCTCCAAACGAAGGTCACATATCACCAGAATCTGAAACTGATTTGCATCTAAATCTCTTTTTAACTGACGCCGATACTTATACGAATAAAGTTGTGATACAATTGGAGAAAGTGAAAGATATTGTTAGTAATCTTACTTTTTGAGTGTTCTAATATTTACAACCACTTTCTAATGCTTTTTAATACTCTTTTAATTGGGTAGGTTGTACCACTATCGGCTACTGGAGTTGGTACTAGTATTACCGTTGGGGAATTACGAGATAAAGTAGTTCTTGGACGGCATTTTACCAAAATACCATTAAATTGTAAAGTAATAATGGAAAACTGTGGAACACGCCTGCATGCATTAGAATGGAGCGAACATTTTAAGGCACCCAAAACGAAATCTAATCCTACGTACGTACAAATATTCTCATATTCTTAACAGACAATTAATCTTTCTGCTAGAAGTAGCCTAGGTTCAACAGGAGAGAGCAAACCATATAAGATGTATAAAATAAAGATTTAGAATACAATACCATAGCTATCCGCTATTATTAGCGGTAGTTAAATTTAGTTAGTTAGTTTAGTTTAAACTGAGAATTTTGCAAATAAATTCGTTATAGTTATAATTAAAGAGAGAAAATGTTCACACATTTCGCTAATGTGCTGAGTATTAATAATAAAAAAAAAGATTTAATTAACTTAGGTACAGAACAAAAATAGTGAAAAGAAATTTGAATTTAGGTTTGAGAAAGTGAGGTTGTCTGGACTTTGTATTATAGATGTTTGATTTAGAATATGTTTGTTGAATTTACAAATTGTGTTTGTAGAGCTTTTTTCAATTTGAACCCAAGAGTATTTAAAATGGCCGCAGGTGAAAAGTTCGAACTGACTATAACAGGTTTATCCTCAAAAACCACTACTGTAACTGAAATGTGGTATCTGGTTGGAAGTGTTGAAGGCGTTAATAAAAAGGAATTGTTGCTTGAATGTCAAATAAAAGCTGAATTTATAGATCCTAAAATAGAAGTTTCCTCTTCAGTAATAGATTTACAATATGACTATGGCCCTTACAGCGAGTATTATAAATTAACAGGTGAGACTAATATCAAATAGAAATCAGATTTAAAAACTATTAATAAGTTTTGTAAACTGATTGTACGAGCAATTTTAAATAGTTAAAAAATAATTGAATTTAATATTACGTTCGGTATTTGTTTTACTTCCTTCCAGACAAGTACCTACTTACATTAGGATATATATAATCTATCTAATATAACAAAATGACATATTACTTGCAGATATCGTCACAATTAAAAATGTTTCAAGGCTGCCCTTAGATATTGATATTACAATAAAACCACCCTTTGCGATAGTTCATAAGCGAGATACATACAAAATTCCATCTGAAGACGAGCATTTTTGTTGTTGCATATGTTACGACGAACAGGATTTGAATGTGCAAAATATGTTGACTAAACTCGGTCACAAACAATCGAGACTCTTCATTGACTATTTGACACATAAATCAGTGGAACCACTACGAAAGGGGTCTCTGAACTTTTTTCAAGATATAAATAAAATTAAAACTGTTTTCAATCTCACTCATTCAGTTGAAGAGCGTTTAGAAGACAAAGAGTCGATGAGACTACAAATTGTATTTGACATTACAAAACATACAACCCTCAAATCAAAGATATATCATGATTTAATGCGTGTTAAATTCAAAGGACACAAAAATAAAGTAAGTACATAGATGACTCGCTAATGGCAACGCATCGTTATCATTTTAAAATATGAGAGAGGAACACAAATTGAAAGCAATTTTTATTTTTATTTTTTACATTTGTAATATACAACTATAATGTAGCTTTTAACTTTACTGTAAGTATATAAGAATATTTTCTCTTGTTACAGGATGTGATAAAATTAATAGGCAAAATAAACTTTCCAAACATATTACTTTTAACGCCCAAAATAGATTTTCAATGTGTTTTGAATGCAACCATTCAAAGTAAAGCAATAAAACTGCAGAATATTACGCCGCTCATGGTATGCTACAGATTTCAGTGGAAAAAATGTACAATGACCACAATACCACAGGTGAGTTTTAATTCTTTGCATAGGTATATTATAAATTTTATAATGCAAGTTTTTGTTTTGTTTGACACTCGCATGTTTTTTGTTTTCAAAGAATTTTAAAGGGTTGAAAATTGAACAACCAACATCAAAGAATATCCAGTCATCAATAGAAGAGTCTGAATCAACAATAACAGCAGGTATACTTTTAATTTATCAACCCAGTTTTAGATGTAAAATATTTATCAAACATAACATACATATTATATAATGTTTTAATTTTAAATTAGGACCTATATAAAGAAAATATAGGTCCTATGAACACAGATATTCACTCCATTTATTGAAGCTATAATAAATTTTTATTCAATAATTCAGAAATTGAGTCGCCAACACACGTATCTGATATAGAAGTTTTCGCAAAGGAAGTTTCTGAAAATAAACCAACCATCCACTCTTTCCCTGAATCAATATATTCGTCCGAAGAGGAATCTGAGGAGCAATCCAACGTTATGAATAAGAGGATAATGAAATCTATAGAACCGATGATATCTAGAGAATATGATCCAAAGTTTTGTTGGACGAGCAAATTCAACAAGTTGAAGCAACAGGAACATAAAATAAGTATTAATGAAGTATTCCAGTTAGCACCGCACAGAGGTTTATTGAAACCCAATGAAATTCAATATGTTCACGTAATATTTAGGCCGAAATATAACATCAGTGTCCGTGGTATTCTTGAATGTGAAGTGTTAGGTGGTCCTTCTGAAACCATTGTAGTTACAGGACAAAGTTCCGATTTATTATACAGTCTTAGCACAAAAAAACTTAATTTCAAAATAAGATCGTTTCACGAGGAAGCAATCGAAACTTTATTGATATCGAATGCTGCTTTATTAAATTTTACGTGCAAAAGTTATTTGAATGAACCTAAATACGAAAATGAACTCGAGGGTACCATACTGAAAGTACTTCCAATAGAGAAAATATTGGAGCCAGACGAAGTAGCACAAATGAGTGTTGTAATGAGGCCTGGGGTAGTAGGATACTTTCACACAGAATTTTTATTAGAAATTGGACATCTGTCTCATATTCCAATAGAAGTTTTTGGATGGGGCGTCATTCCGCAAATCTATTTGTCTTTACCTAGACCTGACATTATCAGTGTAAGTTCTTTAATTAAAAATATTTACTATATTTATTGTGATTCTTCAGCAAGTAGAAGCAATATTAATGTACAAAATATTTTTTCTGAATTATCATTTTAGTTAGACCCAAAAATAGGATATTTAGCTATTCCTGCACTTTCAATGGAATATTTAGAAGCTGTCAATGAAATATTTAACAAACACACATCAGATCATCTAAACTCTCCCTTAATTGAGAGATGCTTTGAAGATCCTGAATTACAACAAGGATGGCATATATGTTCTATTTGGGTAAGTGGTTAGAGATGTTGATAAAATACTAATAAAATGACAAATATTAATTTATTATAATTTTAAATTTATTTAGGATGGGTTACCATCAACTATGGATATTGAAATGGCAATAGAACGGTTAATGGTTATTAATCACATAAAGTCAAGACCTGAAATACTAACGTTATATTCTACTAGTTCAAAAATAGGAGCAATTCCTGGATTCTCAACTACACCTTATGTTATAGATTACGGTGTAGTGATCACTGGCAGTACTGTAAGTTGAAATAAATTGAATATTTTTAATCGCGTTTTAATTGTGAGACCTAATGTTATTTTATTAAATAAACAGGTGCAGTGTTCAGCTGAAATAGTAAATTATGGACCGATACCTATAAAATTACATTTTTCAAAAGGAACTCGTATACCTGATTGGATAAGTATAAAATATCATAGTAAATTGAATCCTGGTGAAACGACAAAGTTGGAGATCTTATTTTCACCTACACCCGATGATTTTCCTGAACCTGAACAAGAAATGAAGTCTTCATTCAATTTTGAAGTGGGTTATGAATAAATTTGCTAAAATGTTATTATATTTCCATAACTTTATTATATAGGTGTAGATTGATATTAATTCTTCTAGGTAACTTATGGAATAATAGTACCACTACAAGTAAAAGCGTTGTGTGCAGTGCCGTACTTAGTATCCAACGTTTCCTCAATTGATTTCGGTTCTGTGAGATGTGGTGATAAAATAATAAGCTCAATTCCTCTAATGAATGTGTAAGAACAAGACAACTATATGAGTATGATTAAACAACCATAAATTTACTATAACTTTGTTTCTTAAATAAGTATGTTTGTAGTGGTAAACCAGTTTGTATTTGGTACGTAAATTTAAAAATTAAAGTCTTCGGACCTAACCCAATGGTTATTTTGGACAATTCTGGAAAATACGAACCTGGAGAAGGTGGATGGCTCAGCGTTGCTTTCAAACCTACAATGGAGGTAAATGTTCATAAATTTTCAAAGTTTATTTATGTAAATAATATAATACCTCATATTGTATACTTATAGAGCAAGAACACAAAATTATTGTGTTATAAAATTAAAATCACTTGGTCTGCAGATGGCATACGAAGGTCTATTAATATTTCGTTTCCACATGAATCCGAATAGAATGACAATTCCAATAAAAGGACAAGGTATTCTACCTCAAGTGCACATAATAGGACCCAATGTG
The DNA here is from genome assembly GCA_910589475.2 of Bembecia ichneumoniformis. NCBI lineage: Eukaryota > Metazoa > Arthropoda > Insecta > Lepidoptera > Sesiidae > Bembecia > Bembecia ichneumoniformis. The sequence goes on from OU342521.1 coordinate 6,683,771, forward strand.
AAATTTTCGCCGACATTACCCTGGGCCGAGACTACAGATATTTATTTTGGTTTAACCAATCCTTGTCCATTCCCGATAGAACTAATTTTTGCGCACAGTGATGAGTAAGTTAGATTATATTATTAGAACTATTAAATTTCTGTTAAATTGCATTGTACTTAAATAAAAATTTAATGAATTTGATTCTTCTGTAACATTCAGAATTTGGAAAGAAGAAGAGGAGATATTACAATTATTATACAAATATTATAACAAACCTGATGAAATGTTAGTGCCTGTTATCAAACCCGGCAATAGACTACCAGATGATTTAATCAATTTTTACACAAAGTTCAAGGAGCGGATAAAAAAGTATTGTGTTTTGTTCACTTACACATTTTATGAGCCTATTACGTAATATCACTAGATACCTACTTTTTCCAAAATGAGGATATTCCATCCTGTTAGCTTTATGATATTTAGAACAGTAGGTGGTCAGAATTATTTTGGGCAGGTTGTCTTACTTTTTCTTAAATCGTGTAACAGGTAACTACGATAATAACAAATGGGAAAGTTTGTATGTTTTGATGTGTGTTCCGCAAAACGCAAAAACGGCAGAACGGATTTGAATGAAATTTGGCACAGAGATAGTTTATTACCTAGATTAACAAACTGAATCCTGGAAAAAATTTATTTCCTGTGGGATTTTCAAAAAACGAACTAGGGCACACTCCGATTCGCATTTGGGCAGCCCGCTTGGCGGCAGTAACCACCACTTTACAGAATACCACCGTGAAATAACAGCATATACGTGCTGTTGTGTTTCGGTGAGTGAGTAAGGGATGCCAGAGCCCATTTCCTTATCCCCTCCTAATCCATTATCCAATCCTACTGTAGTCGGCAGCGCACTTGCAGCAGCTGTGGCGTTGCTTGTGTTATAGGCGACGGTAGCCACCTAACATCAAGTGGACCGTCAGCCTGTCTGTCGACCTTAACATAAAAAAAAAATACAACGAATACGTAGTCGCGGGCACAGATAGTAAGTTAACAATTTCGAATGCTTTTAAAAGAACTCAAGTCTAATATTCTTGAAGATTTCATGTATAGAAAGCAATTATTTATCAAAATTCCATTACAATTATTTATTGAATAAACTTTTTTCATTATTGCTAGCCAGTATAAAAATCTTGCAGATGCAAAGAGGAAGAGGCTTTAAGTTTAAAGAACGCAGCGAGTGCACGTGGCACTAATGTTGGAGTTAGTGGAAAGTATGGAGCGTAAGAAAGTAGTGATTTTTTTTTTTAAATAAAAACATTGTCTATATTTGAATATAACATTTTCAATCAGAAAAGCTCCTGCTGCAAAAAGCCCTAAAACACCGTCGGTGAAGGCTACGACTGCTCGAGAAGTGTCCCAGAGAAAGCATAGAACCGAAGCTGAAATTATAGCAGGTACAATTTTTCCAAAGGTCAAGTTCTTAGACAAGACAAATTTGAAGTTCCGCAAGGCAGTATATACTAGGATCGCTTTTATTTAAAAAATCGTCATAATAATATTAAACATTAAAATCAAATCACTTTAAACAGGTAATCTAGTTAAATAACTTGCAGAAAATATCATCTTTCTTTAATTAGTAAATAATTATGAGTTTGTCTTTTTTTTCTAGAGGAAATTCAATTAATGAAAGAAAGTAACATAGATCCTCTGAAGGAATGCTTATATGTTTTCGACGATGTAACAACCGAAAGCAGTACAGATAAATACACAAAAGGAATTATATTTTTTGTTCACGGTTCTCCCTGTGAAGGTTTGGTGAACGTTTTAAATGATGCAGAATTTTTAAATACATATTTAAAAATCACGCTAAATATCATTGTTTCTCTTTTAGAGATGCAATGTCAAGAAATGGCCTACACAATCGGTAAGAAATTGAAGATACCGACTATAAACATAGACAGAAGCATAATCGATGCTTTATGTGTATGCACATGTTCTGCAAAGATTATATTGATTGCTGCCATAAATGAGATGTACACATCGCTGTCGCAAAAACGTACAACCAAAAGCGGTGAAGATCAAGAATTGGATGAAGAAGGTTTGTTTTTTATAGCATATTCGTATATACATCTACATATCCAAGGCCGGATTAACCATGTCAGGGACCCTGGACAATTTCGGGTGACCCTAGCTTCCCTATGTGGTTCCCTAAGCAGTTACCTACATCGCCTATTGGATAATAATCCGGCCCTATACCTATCTATCTATATAAATAAAGATCAATTGCCATATGTATTACGTTGTATCTCTTGAGAACGGCACGATGGATTTTGCTGTTTTTTTTGTTTTGTTCGTAATGTAGGTTGGTATGAAAGACATTTTTTGGAAAATCCACGGGAAAAGTCAGACATTTGAATGGTATTTTTAAATGAAATTGACAGGGCAACGAATGTCGTGTTAGCTAGCCACACATTTAGCGATTCTTTTTTTATTTATATTGATTTATAGTACAGGTAAGACTGTCGTCGCACAGGAACGCAGCAGACTCTGCGAATGACGAAATTGTCCGGCCGACCTCAATATAATAAAGAGTACAGAGTAAAGGCCAAGGTGTTTCTTATAATTTATTCTGTCATTTGCAGAACGTTGCTATTTTATTTTAACGTAAAAGTCGGCAGGCAGCCTGACCGTCAACTCGATGGTAGGTGGTTACCGACACAAAGAAAACACAAGTGTTGCCAACCTTAATAATAAGGATAAACGAATATGAGCGGATAGGAAAATGAGCTCTGGTATCCCTTACTCGGTTACCGAAACACAAAAGGATAAGTGCTGTTATTTCACGATGGTCTTTCGTAAGGTGATTACTGCTGCCAGACGGACAGCGCAATTTATGAATACGAACGTTTGACCTGCCACTATTCGCAGCTAACATAGTTCCAGTTTATAAAAAAATTGGGCAATGAATCCTTTTTTTTTCTTATCTTATTAAAACATTTTTTTAATATTGAACTTTAATTCCTTATTATTAGAAAAGTTCAACGAAACAGAAGACGAATTCGATGTTATATTAAAGAAAGTTCAATTTCTGATTACAAACAAAAACATTGCCACTCCTCGCTCGAAAGGTGGCGATAAGAAGAAACAATCCTCGTCTATAGCTTCAAACACCGCTTTGGCTGTAATGGGTTCAACAACATTATTTCATATGGTATTTTATTCACGTATTATCGTTCAGTAATAAGTTCACTAGTATAATTAACGGAAGAGTACTTAGAGCATGAAAGTAGCGCTTGACCACTATCTCACTTACCCAGTAAAAACCCATTTACCCTGGTTTTGAAGACCCAAAACCAAAACTGTCTCCTCACACTATAACCTCATTATTATCATTAACACATTAGACCATCATGAGCGGCCTGATGTAAATAACAAGGATCTGATATAAAATACACACTATTATGTGTACACTGCAGGTTTTTGAGCAACTGCCCCAACGTATATGCAAAAGATGCTTGATTACTTTTTGACTGTTTCATTGAAAGTGAAATTTTAACATGAAAGTAATATTTGCAGGATTTAATGCAAGAGCTTCTTTCGGATTATTTGGATCAGACGAAGTTTGAACAGGGCTTTGTATTGGACACCTTAACCAGTGATATATTGGTAGATCCCACCATCACTTTGACGACGGTTCTTCGGTGTAAAAATACAATAAGGAATATTCATCTCATATTGTGTCATTCTGATTTTAATAAATGGGTTCAAAAGTTTGAAGAGGCACAGCGGGAGATCGAGTTATTAGAAGAGTAATGTTTTCATGGATTAATATATTTACTAAATTAGTAGCGACAAGATATTATACATACATATTATACTTGACGAGCCCATTGGTATAGCGGTTAAGGTGCTTGCTTGAGCGCTCTGTCTCATGGGTCACGTTTACGATTTCCTGGCGGCGTCAACTTTGGAAAAGAACTTTTCTTTGGAAACACCACGGTGACTCAGTGCGTGTTAGTGAACTTCACATGCGCCTTAGAAATTCTTCTATGGTGTATGCAGGTTTCCTCACGATGTTTTCCTTCACCGTTTGAGAGCAGTCAGTTTTTAGAAAAAACTCATTAGTACATAGCATTACCGGGGATCGAACTCGGACCCCTCGACATGATAGGCCGCGTCTTTTCCACTGCGCCACCTACGCTCTACCTCACTAGTCCTACTATAATAATATACTAATATTATAAACGTTAAAGTTTTGAGAGAATTGATTTATATTTGTTACTCTTTTACGCAAAAACAACCAGTAGGTACCTAACTATTTTGACAGTAATATAGATTGTAAGTCAATATAACACAATTTATAAAGATACGCAATTGAAAGCGCTCGTAATAGCTAGTAAAGCAAATAAAACTAATGGAAAACTAGTAACTAAACTAGACTAAACTAAAACTAGTAGAAAACTAATAAAATTAATAAAGAAACTAATAAAATAATTAAAACTGGTAGAATTTTCATTAATTCTATTTCCATATATTGAGACAGAACGGGTTCTTGACTGCCTGTGATTTGAAGATTCAAATATCGAATCTTTTAGTTTTAAATTGTTGTATGAATTTTGGATTATTTCTAGAAACACTTCAAAGGAGTACAATGAATGTGAAATTGAAGCGATCGTGCAATCAGTAGAAGAAATGGACGACGAAGAATACGAGAATCTTTCGCCAGAATTGAAATCTGTATACATTGCTTCTGGTTTAGAAAACCGAAGAAGGAAATACCATGAAAAACATGGGTATGTACAACAATCTTTGTTTTAACTCAGACAAATATAAAATTATATCACACTTCCATTTCATGTATATGGTATTTTTTTACAGATTAAGCGAAACATTAAAACAGGATAAATTTGGAAAGAATTGGACCGGTAAGAAAGATTAATGATTTAGTTTATAAATCATGTATTTTTACTTATGACGTGACGTAGGTAAAATTATTGTCATTGTAATCCATACTAATATTATAATTGTGAACGTAATCTGTCTGTTACCTTTTTATGCCTTATCTACTTAAGGCGACGCAGTGGAAATTTTGGTGGTTTTGGTTTTAGATTTTTCTCAGCAATGACAAAACAAATGAAAGTGATGTTTGGTAATCTGTTTCTTCATGTTACTGACTTCATTTTGTCAGTTGGATTACACGATTGATAAACTTCTATAACAGAGGAAAAAAATTCAAAGAATCCTCTTTTAAAACACAGTTTTACATATTACAGGCAAACGGGACCAATTTATACCTCCAAATTTTCTATGTACACGAATATAAACATACAATTTAATTTTACAGTTGGATTTCTTAAAATACATTACAGTTTTTTTTAATAAACATCGTTTTGTCGCATAAGCAAGCGCGCATGCAATCATGCAATCAGAGCCGTATTGTTTATCGCTGCGTCGCCTTAACCGATACACAAAAGACATAGGATCTTTCATCCAGAAAAAAGTACAGTTCCCGAGGATAAAAAATCCAAATATACAATTAAAATCCAACGCCTAGAGAAACTATAACAGAAATAAAAATATATTTCTCATATATTTTGTCAGGCGTTATATATTTTATTAGTATATATAGTAGTAGGCTATCAATTTATAAAATAAATAATTTACACACTTTACAGACAGAAGTAAATCAATACTCACTGAAATCTCTCAGTCCGTTAAAAAAGTTAACAAAAAGGAGGACGGAAAAGGTAAATAAATAATGATAATAAAATAATAATAATAATATAATAAATGTGAAAATTTGTACTTTTGTATGTTTGGATGTTGTTACTAAATGACGCAAAAATGGCTGAACGGAATTGCATGAAATTTGGAAACAGATAGTTTATTATCTAGATTATATATGACAACATATATGATACTTTTTATCCTAGAAAAATGTTAGGTTCCCGAGGGATCGTCTAAAAATATGAAAAAATCGGTCGTCAACAGTGGTGTCACAGTGATAAAGATGCCAGGCGTTATGACACATATATTTTAGTTTTTCAACGCGTACGAAGTCGCGGGCACAGCTAGTAAATAATAAATAAATATTTAAAAAGTAATTAGTTGAAGTGTTTTTCTAATAAATACCGATTAACATTTAAAGCGAAACTTACTACGGAGTACACGACGATTAACGCTCGCTATAACGATTACTTCAAAAATATATATGATAACATTATTAACATCGCAAACAATTGGATCGTGGACGAGGGTGATGTTGGCTATCCTCTGATTGGTTTCAATGGGCAAGTTATTGGATCTTCACAAAAAAAGGGGAAAAAGAAATCCGAAACGCAAGTGGCTGTAAGTAAATAGTTACCTAACCTTTTTTTTAGTTAAATTTAGTTAATTTCTGATATTACTATAATAATATCACCTGTCCATGCCTGTACATGCCACGCTCTATCTAGCGCGGCGAGTCAACGGTGGATCCAAGCTGCTTCTGACCGGTTCCTCTAGAAAATAAGAGGGAAGCCTTTGTCCAGCAGTGGACATCCGACGGCTGAGATGAAGATTAAAATGACGCTCTTTTAGGACCATTCCATAATAAAGAATAGGACTATTATCGCTAATAAGCCTGACCTCACAGTTATCGATCAATCCAACGCCGGAAAATGCCTTTTTTATATTATAAAGGGTGGCTGGCAGGTAGAAAGTCGACTTGATGGTAGGTGGTTACCATCGCCAAGGACGCAGGCAACACCTTACAAGTCGACCTTGCAGGAATTTGTTTACGACACGCTTGAAGAAGTCCATATTATAGCTAGGTGGAAACACCTCAGAAGGGAGATTGTGTCAAAGTCGTGGGTTAAAATTTCTACTCATCCGGATTATGCATGGAGGGGACCTTGTCCAAGTAATGCGAAAAAAACTCCGAATTTATGGCGCGCAGTACGGCGGTAAAAATTGGGAATAGGCATTAAGGCGTCGAATTGGCAATTTTGGTGGCAAGGATTTAGATTTTTCTCAGCAATGACAAAACATATGAAAGTGATGTTTGGTAATCTGTTTCTTCATGTTACTGACTTCATTTTGTCAGTTGGATTACACGATTGGTAAACTTTTATAACACAACAACGAAACCTCTTTTAAAAAACAGATTTACATTTTAAAGGCAAACGGGACCAATTTATACCTCCAAATTTTCTATGTACATTAGTATAAACGTACACTTTAATTTTACAGTTGGATTTCTTAAAATACGTTATAGTTTTTTAATTAAAAATCATTTTGTCGCATACGACCTTACGACATAAGCAAGCGCGCTTTCATTTTCGTATGCAATCACAGCCGTATTAATTGTTTATCACTGCGTCACCTTAATTGGTACAATCACCATCGTAAAACACAAAGAGCCACATGACGAAAATTTCGTGAAAGGACATATTCACGGATAAATTCACGAGGTTACCGATATGTGGGATGACATAACATCGACAATCATTGTCCCTATATTCGTTTCGGTTAACAGTCTCACAGCGAAGAGCCTCAAGAGGCTTTATGGTTGAATAAAGGGACAATTATAAAGGCGGATATTTGGTACGGCACGTATTGCCGGGAGCATGGAGAACAGAGGACCACTTGAAAAAATGTCGGTCGACAAACATTGAATAGGAGGCGCACTTTGATTACGGTGGTTTCACTTTTTCATAACAAACTCTCATGCTACACAAGCGTCATTCTGGCCAATTTATGGACCATTATTTAATGACAGTTTCTCAATAGCTTGACAGTTTTTCAGTTTAACACCCATATAAAATATAAGTCCTCCTTACCTTTATTTTCCATGGTCGAGAGTTTCTCACTCTGGACTCTAAGCACCGGTAACTGCGATTAAATCATTCAATTAATTTTTATAATAATTTTTATGGGTTTTTATTTAAAAAAAAAATAAAATGAAACAATAAAACATTCTTTTAATGACAATTCTTTTAATGACCATGGGTAATGTAAAATACCTGATGATATTAGCAGTTTCATTAGCAGTTTTAAATTGGATAATTTTAACAACAATTTTGCATTTTAATAATAAAACAAATAAAATTCATTTAGGTAACTTCAGGTGTCTAAAAATTGCTCAAATTAAATTTATTAATAAATTACACTATTACATAATATTACAATAAAATAAATTATTGAATTGAATATTTATGGTCATAATAAAATACATTAATGAAATGAGAATTTTATTTTATTTGCCAATAATTTATGTTAACATTCATATAATTATTAATATTAGGATGTTTCATAAAATAGTTTTGAATATTAAGGTAAAATTACATTGTGTACTTCATAACAATTAATATAAATAATAAATAAAATTTACTAAATTATACTTAATCATTCATAATGTAATTTCTTCTCGTTATCACCCCGATTATAAAACTACAATTTTCATAATTTCAATTGAATTTCAGATTTCAGATGTTAGTTTTTCTGAAAGAGGATTTCCAGTGACTCTCATAATGTGTCCCTGCATCCAATACAAAGAGACGATAGTAAACATGTTGTCCAACTCACCGGTGGTGGTACAAGCGTTAAAACAAGAGAAAACCTTTGACATACTCAAATGTCCAGTCAAGAGGAAAGAGTTCACTGTGCTGATGCAAAAAACAATGCCTCATTTACATCATGAAGATCCTCTGACGTGGCATTTTTTAGATGAGCCTGTGGTATATATTTTTTATTCGCCAAGTAGATTGCAGATATATAGAGTAGCGGTAATAAGGTCAGTGGAGTAGTTTGCCCTTGACTGCGAGCCCAAATGGTGGGTAACGACTTTTTGGTTTAAGATGTTGTGCCTAACCAAATAACAGTTGGAAATTCATCTTTCGATGCTGTTGACGAGTACATCTACTCGGGACACACAGTCCAATTAGGTAGGTAGAGCCAATTTCGAGAAGGAGGTCAATCGTCGAATCCAACTCGGATGGGTAACATTCGGGAAGATCCGAGACACCTTCTCGTCCAAAATTCTTTAGTGTCTTAAAACAAAAGTTTCCGACCAATGTGTGTTGCCAATGATGATATATGGCGCTGAAACATGGGCATCGTAAGAAAGCTCGACGTCGCTCAACGAGCTATGAAAAGAACTATGCTCGGGGTTACACTGCGAGATCGAATCAGGAATGAGAAGATCCGTAGACGAACGAAAGTTACTAATATAATCCGGCGGATTAGTAAGTTGAAGTGGCAGTGGGCAGGACATATAGTACGGAAAACCGACGGCCGCTGGGGCCGGAAGGTTCTCGAGTGGAAGTCAAGGACGAGCAATCGCAGCGTAGGATATCCATCCACTAGGTGGACAGACGACCTGATAAGGGCCGCGGGTCAATGGTGGATCTAGGCTGTTTCTGACCTGTCCTTTTGGAAAATTTGGACAAGACTTTTTCCAGCAATGGACATCCTATGGTTAAGATCCAAGGTTATTGCCTGGACTCTATATTACGGCCTGAAAATCCCATGATGTGTAAATATGTTTTTTCGTGTGGGTGAGAGAGATTCAGGTAAATCAAAAAGTTAGTTACCCTTAAACAACATAAGCAGTATCCGTTTTGCACCCAATTTTTACTATCTTTAAAATGTAACGGTTGGGATACACGGTTGCTCTAAGAGCGGTTGGGTACACTCGCTCTTAGAGCAAGTGTCGCCGAGACATCGGTTTTCTGAGAGAAATTCGCTCCAACTTAGTGTTACTGTCGCTGCCGCGTGCAGTGTCTTACACGAGTGTCGCGAGTTTCTCAAACTTCAGCTACTCTAGCTAGAGTAATGACTAATGGCGTCGCTTCATTGTTCAATTGATAAAGACAGGGTAAAAAAATACCACTTAATGATTCCACACAATTTAAGACTCATATTATTATCTCGTTTCTTTGTTCCAAGTTTTATCTTGTTTAATAAATACTGAAAATATACTTATTTCATCATTTTGTAGCACTCTAGGTCTTCGTTTTGGAGTTCAGAAAACAACTGATGTAAATGCCCATTACTGGGCTCATCTCTTTGCCAGTTTTAACCCAATCGTTTTGTTGCCTACGACGGCGCCTTTTGATTGCAATAAAATCCAATAGAAACTCCATAGAAAAAAAAAAAAGAAAATCACATCTTTGTTCCTTGCCTATAATCGAATCACTTTTAATGGAAACTGGGTTGAATATTGTATTATAAAAACAAGTACATCTTATTAATATTTAAAGAAGAAGATAAAAACGAAATTCTCCGTTTAGCAAGTCCGTTCCGTGCGTCAATCGACTCATGTCGAAACTCTGTTTACGCTTGTAACTTCTTTTGTCATATTATACGTAATACAAACTGTTTTGTTTTTTACCTTTTCTTTAGATAAAGAAATGTGAATGCAATCAAATAACCGATTTGAATATAATTGATGATTCAACACAAGAGAACGTCTTGCACATACTTTCTAAATGGCATTGTACTTGTGGTAAAAAGGTAACGAATTTAATACGGAATATGTGATTTAGATGTTTTAATTATCTACAGAGAGTACAATATTAAAGATATGTTTAAGGTGACTTCTACTCAAACTTCCACGAGCGAGGTTCCTTCGATGTCTATAGAAAGAGTTACTGTAGAAGACGAAGAAAATGATTATCCACTACCATTGGCTAAAATTAAACCACTTTACGGTAAATATTGAACTATTCTACTTTTATTTCATTTTTTATGTAAATGTTGTCAGACAGGTTGACGGTTCACTTGACGGTAGGTGGCTACTTTTGTTCTCGTCTATGACACAAGTTACGCCATAGGTCAGGGCCTGCTACAGGGGCCGGCAATCCGGACATTCGCAACTGGACATGGTACTGGTAGAAAATAAATTTTTTATGGTGATGTAAAAACGCAATTTTAAAATTTAAAAACAAGTGACAGTCAGATGAAACAAACTGTATTCTACAGCTAAAGAGTTCCATTTTCAAATGTTGTAAATACTTTTTAAATCTTGTTTATGCAAGTGGCTAGTTCCGGAAACATGTAGTCTGCCCTATGCACTATCTAAAATGTGTAATGGGTATTATTCAAATAATGAAATATATTCTCAGGTTTCCGCGGCCGAATAAAATTAATGCCCGGCGATCTGGTGAGGTGCAAGTATTCCTTTAGCCCGATCAATGAAGGGAATTTCGTCCTGAAACGGTTTGTTGAAGTGAGCGGATGGCCTGACTCAAGAGTCGATATCAATGTATCAGGGATATGTGACTTACCGAGGTTTCAAAATGTTTAATCAAATGTTAGGTAGCTTAGACTAGAAATGTATGAAATTATACACTGCGACTAAAATTGGTTATTAAAATTATACAATTAGTCTAATGTCATATTAATTTATTTTACATGTCTTCAGCGTTTTACTTTAAGCATAATCAATGATCCAAGTTATTTGTTTGCAATAGGATAGACAACCGTCCTAAAAAAATGTTCAATAATTTTGTAAGGAGGAGGTTGGAAGACGTCGTTTACAAGCATACCTTTTTAGATGATGTCAAAATATTTGAATTTGGCCCCATCTTCATAGGAGCAAACAGGTAATGAATTTATTTTTAAAATCGGCTATTATATAGTAGTAACAAATGTAAATAATACACTTTAATTCTATAGGATTTATGAAGAATTTTACACAATTGAATTAAAAAATTGCTCTCTAATATTGGCGGACATTGAAGTCAATTTCCTAGTGGACAGTCCAATTTTTCAAATGGATAAGAATACGCTTTTGTTAGAGGTGAGAGGAATATTTTTAAGCATAACTCTGAATAAATTTTGTTAATATTTATTTATTAAATATTATCAAAATTATTAAATATTACAAAAGGAGAAAAACAAATGCCGATAAACATAGAACTTAAATAAAACAAGTAAAAATTGTGATATTTTTTTTATGTTAAGGTCGGCAGACAGGCTGACGGTCCACTTGATGGTAAGTGGCTACCGTCGCCTATAACAGAAGCAATGTCAAAGCTGCTGTAAGTGCGCTGCCGACCGCAGTAGGATTAAAGATAAGGGATTAGGAGTGGACAGGGAAATGGGCTCTGGCATCCATTACTCACTCACCGAAACACAACAACACACGTGCTGTTATTTCACGGTGGTCTTCTGTAAGGGGGTGGTTACTGCCGCCAGACGGGTTGCCCAAATGACTCGAAAACGCAGTATGCCCTGCCACTACTTTTTCTGAGTATAACATCATGTACTAAAATAAGTCATACATAGTTAAACCAAATAATTAAAGCTTAAATCTAATAAATATAACGACGCTAAGATCTGAGTTCATGCTTATAAGAAAATTTGGTCAATTTAATGTCTATAAAGTTCTTATTAAAGCACATTGTATAAATAGGAGCTTTTCGACCTGTATTAGTGCTACATCGCGATTTCTAAAGATTTGGTTTGGACATGGGAATCTAGAAAAAAGATCTACGTCCCTTAATTTGGAGCTGCAGGCGAGAGCAGATATATAAGTGAGATAAATTAATGTTATTTTTTAGCCTGGATGCAGAGAAAAGTTGACAATATCAGCAGCACCGACAGAGGTTGGTGTTCATAGTAATGTACTATTGTTTTGTATTAAAGACAATCCCGAAATTGTCACCGTGAATATTGCATGTAGCGGTGTCGTGCCAATTGTTGAAGTGCTACCACAAACTAAAATGATCGGTAAGTAGTACAAAGTTTATATTTTAATTGACATTTAACGTAAGCATATGTTACATAAAAACTTTAAGCAGACTTTTTAGGTTTAATATTAACTTAATAATTAAATCTAATGATAGTATATTAATTTTGAACTTTGCTGTTGACGTGTCTGGTTACAATATGGTAGACTATTTATTTCTATTCCTATTCATTTTTCATCATCATTATCTTAGACGTAGGACGTCCGCTGCTGGATCCAATGTCGACCGCGGCTCTTAACACCTTAGGGGCCGTTCAAATATTACGTACCGCAGTTTTTTATAGGCGACGGTAGCCACCTACCATCAAGTGGACCGTCAGCCTGTCTGTTGACTTTAACATAAAAAAGCAATAATTCTAATAAATAATAATAATAATAATTCAAGAGTTACTGCTCCTCTCTCTGTTCACGGGTTCGCCAGCCACTCAAACTCTTTCATTACTGGCATCCGGAGAGCAGATGAAGAGGGTTCCGGAATTGTTAAAAAACCAATGTTACGTAACGCGTTGTTCGAACCTCCTCCCGCCCCTCTAACGCATCGTAACTTTTTACAAGAACCCCCTCCCCCCAAATTGCGTTACGTAATATTTGAACGCTCCCTTATCAGGTCGTCTGTCCACCTTGTGGGTGGAAGTCCTTCCGGCCCCAGTCGCCATCGGCTCTCCGTACTATGTGTCCTACCCACTGCCACTTCAACTTACCAATGTCGGCAACTTTCGTTCGTCTTCGGATCTCCTCATTCCCGATTTGATCTCGCAGTGTAACCCCGAGCATTTCCCTCTTTATAGCTCTTTGAGCTTTGTTACGAGGCCCATAGTTAGAGACCACGTTTCAGCGCCATATGTCTTCACTGGCAACACACATTCATTTTTAATGTATTTGTAAATGTAAATGTCAAAAAATTTTTTTCTAAATTATTCTAGATTTTCTAAATTATTTTTCACATTGAAACTTATCTGGTTTTTCGACGAGACAAGACAAGCCATCGCCACGTTGTTGTTCGGGAAACTAGAAGGTCGAATACTATACAAAATACATTAAAAAAGGACCTTTTATGTTCAGGTCGTCAGACAAGTTGACGGTCCACTTGATGGAAGGCTACCGTCGTCTATAACACAAGGAACGTCACAATTACTGCAAGTGCGCTGCCGACCGTAGCAGGATTAAGGATAAGGGATTAGGAAGGGATAGGTAAATGGGCTCTGGCCACGGTCATCTTCTGAAAGAGGGTGGTTACTGCCGCCAGATGGGCTGCCCAAATGTGTGCGGAATTCATTTCCAAAGTTGGCCCAGCCGATAATAAAACCCGGGACTCTTAATATAGAGTAATAAACCAATCAGCTTAATCAAACGATAGAAGATAAAAGACGGATAAAAGAGAAAATAGGAAATAGAGTAAGGCTTGCAATAAGGAGAGGGAATTGAGCTCAAGCGTTCCTATAACTTATGCACCGAATTTCAGCGCACGTGATAGTATTTGATAGTGATAGATTCAGGGCGGGCAGAGCGGGGCAGGCGACAGTGATCATACAAATGTATGGGGCTTAAGCTTGGTGGGGCGAGAGGGGCGACCATTCGTATGAAGGTATGTATGATCGCTGTCGCTCGCCTCGCTCCGCTGGTTTTCTAATTACAACCTGAATGATTTTTGTGTTCATTTGCAGAGTATGGTAAATTATTGCTGTACAGACGCGCAGACGACAGATTTATTGTAAAGAATGATTCAATTTTACCAATAAAATGGGTAATAAGAAACTTCCAAGAGTTCGTAGAAGATTTTATAATTGCTAAGACGTCGGGTATCGTGGCACGTCATGACAATCAAGTTGTACCTGTAACATACATTGCGTGTAGAGTCGGTGTTATTTCACATAAAGCTTTAGAGATCGATGTAAGATATTGACATAATTTATCAGACGTTACTATCAGACGAAGTTAGTAAGTTTTAGTAGATGAAAAGGTATTTAATTTTAGTGTGCAATGTTCGTTTTCTATTGGTGAAATTGAAATGGGGAAGGATGTAAAGGAAGGTGTATATAATTTGCAGAAAAATATGCATCCGTGCGAACCGGGGGCAGGTCGCTAGTTCAAAATACTATCTATATATTTCACCAACCTTCCTCATTTATTGCTCTTTCTGTTAGTGAAAACCGTAGATGCACCGTAGCGTTTGTGCTTTGTTTAGCTACGCCGTAGCCCCGCACGCTACCAACATTCTTTTAGACTCGTATGCTATGTGAGCTACGAAGTGTTACGTTATTATGAATTTTATATGGATAATTTGTTAAAAATAGGAAACAAAATTGTAATATGTCATTCTCATACGTTTTTAGATATATGACGCAGAAGGCCGTGGCGAGCCAATGGTAGTGGATTCATTATTTCTATCGGCTGAATGTTACGATGTGATGGTGGAGTGTGCCCATGAGAATCCTGCAGAAAATTTCTTGAATTATGGCAACGTTAAAGTCAACTCTACAGTGAACAGGGAAATGTATTTACTGAATCGTGGCAAATATAACATTTATTATAAGTAAGTTGGTATATGCTATATATATTGTATAAAAAATGAGACGATGATTAAAAATGATCTTCAGTCGTCTTATAAAAGCGTTTCTTTAGTTTTAATGTGGGTCCTGAGTGCAGCGGATATCGAGGAAGCGGATCCACCGCGCACTTAATAAATACTCGACGTATTTGAACCTGTCCTTAGTGCGAGTGGCCACGCACACGATTTGGCGGATTAGGATTCAGGGTTTTTCAAGATAGCAATAGAGAATATAGAACTTATTTACTACCTTAGAAGGTACATAGTTCAATAATTCATGCGAAGTTTTGTGCGGACATGCGCGGCGCCTCGCGTGGTTGCCGACACCACTTGCGAATCATTGAACTGTGTACCTTTGGTGTAGTACCCAAATGTTCTATCTTGAAAAGTGCGAGCCGCGCCGCTTTTCGGTGTGAGCTGACCCTTACGCTGGCGGATCCGCTCATCGATGCATGCTGGCAATTGATTATAACTGGCGGATAGTGCATCCCAAGGGGATTAGATGTACGAATCGGCACTTTTTAATTTTCATTAAAAAATTTTTTGTTAGAAATGGCTGATGATTAATTACTATTATTAAACAGGTTGAAGAAAGTGAAGAATTTCCCGCAACCGGCGCTGCTGCGTACCTTTGGAGCGACTCCCGAATGCGGCGTGATACCGAACACGTTGAAGTTGGTCACTATAGAGTTTGAATGCACTCCCACTGTCTCCATGAACCTCGTGAACGTGCCGGCTTACATTTGCACCTTGTTGGATGGCAGTAAGAATCAAGTTATCGTCGCTGAGTTTCCTGTCTGCGTCACAATCGCTTCGTTCTACAACACGTATGTTAGAATTATTTAGAATGATATTTATGACACTACGATCGCACGTAGGTGCTATGATACTATGTTAATAGCATCTTATAGAAAATTATCGTTAAATTGTACCGTGGAGCAATGCCCATCCCACATTTTCTGCTAATTTCTTACTTTACCATAATTATCATTGAAAATTTTTCCCCTGAATGATTGCGCCAAACAAGGACTTTTTATCCACAACTTTTCCAATAGGCTGACTGCTTATCCATAATTCTTTAATGTAAAAATACTGGTGTTGAATTTAAAAAAATGTATTTTCATACATGTCTGTTACACACGTCTGTTCATTGGCGAAAACTATGACAGATATGAAGAATCCGTTGGGTTTTATTCGGTACTAGCGACCCGCCCCCGGCTTCGCCCGGCGTGTAATTTTTATCTATAAGAACACTCCCCGTTTATCCCTCTTTCCATTAGTGAAAACCGAATTAAAATCGGTCTACCCGTTCACGCGTGATGCCGTGACCAAGGGAAATGGGGATTCATTTTTATATATAAGATATAATATATAGAAGATATACTTATACTCTTTTTGTATTGCGTTTAATATTGAACAAATATTTTCAGCTTTACGCTCTTTCCTCTGGGAGAGCTAAATTTCCACGTCATAGCTGTTGGTAGTGGAGTCCTGAGGGAAGTCATTTTAAATAACACGAGTAAATGTCCTTTTACATACGAGATTATACTACCGCCTCAATATCAAAAGGATCCCGAAGCCGAGGTTCCAGCGAAACTGAAGGATAATAAGTGAGCGATTAATTATATTTTATAAAGTTTTTTTTTGTGTTAAATGTAAAAATATGTTAATAATATTTATGTTTACCGTTTGACAGGTTAAAAAATCCTCCACTAAGATGTGGTAATTTTCTAATAATGAACGAAGACAACTTACTCGCGCCAGGCACAAGTCGAACAATTCAGATTCAGTTTCTAGCAACTGCAGCGAGGAAATTCGAGGAAACGATAAACTTTATTATAAGTGACACGTGTCCAGCTGAAGCTTGCGGAGTTCCTCTGAAACTGGTTGGCACAGGGGCGATGCCAACTTTGGACTTCTGGAACATAGAGACGACGTTTAGGGAACATCTCATCGTCAAAAATTTGTCCGAATACAAAGTGCCCGAGGTAAATTTAGGTGCACTAAATTGATTGAAACATAAGGAGGTCAGCGTTGCTTTGCTACGCCGTTATGTTGAGTCCATTAAATTGTATAAAAAGCCGCTCTCTAAGCGTGTTTTTTTTTCTAAATTATACAACGGATTTAGACATTTTTAAGTAATCAATAAACAACTTCTTCGGTTTTTTATTATCATGTTTAAAGGAATGGATTTAATTGTTGAAGTTTTCGTGACAGTCAAGTAGTCTATTCTATGTCTGTGGTGTTGAAGCGCACTGAAGCGTGTTTACGTAAAGCTTGCACAAGGGCAATTATTAAAACAAAACAAAATATCGTATTGACGTTTGCAATAGGTTGACTGACAAGTCAAACTAATACATTATGTTTGCAGATATTTCGCTAATATTATAGCTAGCTTCATGATCTGCAATAATTACAGCTCTTTCATGGATACTTAAATTCTTCGGCATTTTAATTACTTAATATTTATCGCAAGAAATAATTATATGATACTGACACACAATGGCAATTAAATAGAACATATTTGACATGAACTTCGTAATGACAGACCTTAAAAAAGGTCTGTCATTACGAAGTTCGGACCAATAAACTATTTTATTGGTCAGAGGTGTAAACCATATTGATCCTTGTTATCATATCTAGTAAGTTTACTTTCATATGCAGTTGTCTGCTTAGTGCTTTAGTTTCAAAAAGTACTAAGAGTCTACCACTTAATAAAGGAATGAATTTGAAATCTGACGAAGGTATTTCTACTTCCACTGTATCATAATAAGGTCAACGCCTTATTTTTAAACCTAATAGTAAAGAACAATAGAAAAAAATTGAAAGGAGAAACCCCGTTTGCTATACAAGCCTGGGCTATGATTGTACAGGACTGGAAATTGGCCTGCAATTAGGACATTGAAAAAGATTGCATGAGCCCAATCTTCACAATTATCAGCAATGGCCAAGTTTCTAAACCAATCGTACAATATGCACATTTGAGGTTATGTCGTGGATGCGTGTTACGTTTTCTGTTACCATGGGAATCATAATTGCAATGATATAATGTCATAAATGTCATCTTATGACATTTTATGTCATATATGCCATTTATTACGCTATATGCCATTTATTATACAAAAATAGTCGTAGTCGTAGCGTAGCATATACATAGAATACAAATCCCGCGATCAAAACTCAATGCAGACACAGAATGTAAAAAAGTACTTATAGCTAACAAAAAAATAAGTTGGTAGGTAAATATCTTCATAATTATAATGATTATTGCATTTTATTTACATCCTGCTTATCGATGTACAGTTTATATCAATTGACAAGTATTTTTTATTGAAACAATATTAAGTAAATTATTTTGAATCCGATGTTCAAACACACTATAGAGTATAGAATACACCAAGACACAAATTAGTAGCAAGGTGCGTTTATGGAATATCAAATTCACGTACTTTTTGCATTTGACCAAGGATAAGTATTGTCTGGGCTAATCTATAAAAATGAGATTTTTTTTTGTATTTTTTTGTATTTGGCTTGTACATTCACAGCCCAAAACGGGGGTTCTCCTTTATGATATTTAATAATTCACTTTGAAATAATTTTCATTTTACTAATAATGATATGTGATATAGTTAATTTTAAATGGTTTATATTTTAATTTTCAGTCATCACCTCATTGCGTGTTTGTTGAAGACTCTGTCAGTCTCTATTTCTTCTGTGTTACTATAAATACAAAATTCACGGCAGCAATTGATTTGTACAATAATGGATGCGTCGCGTGCGCGCTTACAATGAAATTGCATTTCCAATCCAACTCCAACTCCGACATATTCTCTTTAGACAAATATGAAACGCACATAGAGCCGTTGCTACACAAGAATTTAAGAATCATATTTTCGCCAAAAAATCTTCAGGTAATATCCGTTTTGCTTTGTCGGAACTAGCAATAATTTGCAGCCATTATTTGTTTAGTGACAGCCTGAAAACTGTCACCAATCACGAAAGTGCACTTATCATGTACCAATCATGAATGACCCAAATGCCTAATATTTGTTCTGTCTGTATCATGATATAATGATGATACTGCCGGTTTTCCATGGGACACATTTTGGAGAGTGTGTACAGGAACTTCACGACTTAGTTCTCCCATCTTCTTTCTTCGTCGGTCTACCAGGAGTGGGGTGGGTCTTCGCCCTTAAGTTGTGAACATACCATCTACTCGCAAGAAGCGCTTTGCGTCTTCTTTTACAGCAAGGGACTGGTATTCTCTTCTTTCTTTAGAGTTCCCTGAAAGTTACAACTTGGGATTCTTAAAGAACAGAATGAATAGGCTACTAACGGGCATTCGAACTCCATTTTAACCTCATCTTCACTTACCATCAGATGAGATTGATGTAAATCGACATAACCTATAGAAATAAAAAAGAATCATGGGAAAAGTGTTCGTGGTTACATTGTTAACAAGCATTTCGTGAATGTATTTTTACATATTTCAGTCGAATTTGCAAAGGGATCATAGAAATTTTACTTACAGGAATATCGCGCAGTATTAGAAGTGAAAATAAAACTACTCGACAATCAAGAACAGTCTTACAAAATATGTTTAATTGGCGAAGGCGTTATACCTCGATTGCAAATGATTAGTCCAACGATCAGACAATACAAGATGGCTTTACTGAATCTCCCGATCACGTGTTTGGGGTCTATTAGTGAAAAGTCGATTCTTTTTAAGAATATTAGCACGGTGAAGAGTTTGGTTGTCGCCGATATAATACAGCCTCATTACGAAAAACGTCCAGTGTTTTCGTTGTCGGTGCACAGAAATTCTGAGCATATGGTTGGAAATAAAAATAACGGTACGAATATTAGAACAGTAGTTAGAGAGTCTTTTTAACATTCGATGATACACGTGTTGTAAGGTTGTAACTATACAAGGTACAGAAAAAAAAACTAATTTCTATTGTAACCAAATATCTAACAGTTTAAATAGTTGCATAACAGTGAATAACCATAGTTGCAAATTCGCGACATTATAACTGTCAATAATTGTATAATATAAATTATCACGACACTATATTACACTATACTTAAGCATATTAAAGGTATTGATATTGTAAATGGATTTCTATGATTTTTTGTTTCATTTATATTTAAATTAAGTCGCATTAAATCACAAATGCATGCCACTGTGTTAAAAATGAGATGGATGCACCTTTTTGTATAACAATTTGCGATATTTACCTTATGTCTGAAAAAATCTATTATAAACAAGAACAATTAGGGATGAGTGGTTTGGATTCTTGCCTTAACGCTTTGTTCTAGGGTTCCCGGGTGTCGATTCCCGGCAGGGTTAACTTTGAAAAATCAATTTCTCAAATTTGGCTTTGGTCTGGATTTGGAAAGTAGTGTCAGGCCACACTGCGTGTTTTCGCAGTCATTTGGGCAGCCCGTCTGGCGGCAGTAACCACCCCCTTACAGAAGACCACCGTGAAATAACAGCACGTGTGCTGTTGTGTTTCGGTGAGTGAGTAAGGGATGCCAGAGCCCATTCCCCTATCCACTCCTAATCCCTTATCCTTAATCCTACTGCAGTCAGCAGCGCATTTGCAGCAGCTTTGGCGTTGCTTGTGTTATAGGCGACGGTAGCCTTAACTAAAAAAAAAAAAATGCTTTAGGATTAAGCGCGTTGACGGTGTCTTTTTAATTTAGTATTCTTTGCTTAATTTAGTATAATTGCTACTTTATTCTTCATACAACGACCGTCTTTATAATATAAGCCTTTATAATTTATGATAATTATAATATTATAGAATGTATAATGTTTTATTCATATTAATTATTGTTTTAGTTGAATTAGACGTCAGTATGCAGTTACTTCTGAAGCCCGATGAAATAGCAAATTTGATTGTTCATTATAATCCACTAAAGAAGGGAAAAAGTAACTGCGACGTGCAACTTACTATCGTCGATAACCCATACGAACATTATACGGTAAAATTAAGACTTACTATTAAGATTGTCAGTTAGGTCCAGGTTAGGTAGAGCCAACTTCAAGAAGGAGGTTAATATTCGAATCCAGCGTTCGGATGGGCAGCGTTCGGTAGCTCCGAGACATCAAAAATTCCTCAGTGTCTTAAAACAAAATTGTCGACCAATGTGTGTTGCCAATGATGACATATGGCGCAGAAACTTGGTCTTTAACTCGTAAGAACTGAAAATGGGTCTCGTAAGAAAACTCAACGTCGCTCAACGAGCTATGGAGGGGGCTATGCTCAGGGTTATACTCAAGGTTATCCGCAGACGAACGAAAGTTACCGACGTAACCCGGCGGCAGTGGCAGTGGGCAGGACACATAGTACGGAGAGCCGACGGCTGCTGGGACCGGAAGGTTCTCGAGTGGAGGCCACGGACCGGCAAGCGCAGCGTAGGACGTCTACCCACAAGGTGGACAGATGACCTGATAAGTGCTGCGGGTCGACGCGACGGTGGGTCCAGGTTTCTTCAGCAGTTCAATTCAATTCATTGAACTATCGAAACTCGAAATGTCTCAGTAGTTCAATTGTCAGAATTATAATCCAATATATAAAATTCTCGTGTCACAGTGTTTGTAACAAAACTCCTCCGAAACGGTTGGACCGATTTTTATGATTTTTTTTGTATATTTGGTAGGTATGAGAATAGATCGTAAAGTATTTTTTAATACAGTTGCTCAAAAAGTGGCGTATTGCAGGGACGTATAGCGTTCGGAAAGTGGGCTATTACACACTCGTGCTTTTTTTTTACCTTTCCCGCACTCGTGCGTTCTCTTTCCCAACTGTCAAAATAATGTATATTAAAAAGAAAAACCAACCATGAAGTTTTTACTAAAAAGTTTTTATGATTCATGCAAATACGTATATTTCTAAAAAGAAGCTACGAATTTGTTTCAATATCAGATTTAATGATTTGATTTAATGAGTTAGGTTAGGTTTCATTTCATTTCATCTCATTAAATTTCATTTTCATTTCAAATCAATAAAAAAATTCTACTGAAGACTTGGCTGTATGGGCACATAGTTTCCTTTGCCTACCGGAATGCGTGAAGAAAAAAAATGTCTCTGCTTATATTGTACGGTTGGCGCCATTTTCCAGAAATTCTCTTTGCGAGTTTAGTTGTTTGTTTTATTAAATCGCTTCATTTTTTCGCAACTGTATTAAAAATAGTCGTTCAGTACACGTGCGGAACCGTCATTGCAACTTGTTCCGACTGTCAACCCTCGCCTTCGGCTCGGGTAGACATTTGTCGGAACTCTTTGCAATGACAGCCTTTCCGCACTTGTAATGAAATATACTATTTCACCCTCCTACCCCCACCCCCATTTTTTAATTGCAATTTTAGTATTTTTGTAATAACAGTATCTAAATAATTTAACCGTCGTTGATTGACGTGAAGTGTTGCGTCACTTTGACATATGTTTTGAAAATAAAATTGGACCGATAGATGGCGCCACAATCGGGTTACAGAATTATTTTCGGGTTCGGGCAGGACAACGTCTGCTGGGTCAGCTAGTTTGTTAAATAAAATAGACTTATTATCTGACTCAATTTTATATACGATTACTTGTATCGTCCCAATCCTATTGTATCGTCCCAATACCCTATCCTTATTGAGGAACAAACATGTTTGGATGTTTGTTCCTCAATAACGCAAAAACCACTAAACGGATTTCGATGAAATTCGGCACAAAGATAGTTTATTACATACATTAAAATATAGGATACTTTTTATCTTGAAAAAAAGTTAGGTTCTCGAGGAATCGTCTAAAAATAAAAAAATAGGCACCACCTCGTTCAGCGATTAAGATTTAGGGCGTTATAACTCATATATTTTCATTTTTCAAACGAAGTTGTTTAGAATAGGTTGTGCAAACTTGATTATACATTCGAAAGCATAATTGAATAAATTAACATTAACATTACGATATCTTAAGGTATCATTGACAACCCACATCAAGTTTTAATATAAAATGTTAAAATACTGAGAAATGGTAACTTAAATTTAATTATTAACTTTTGTTAATTAATTTAGGTATTGTGTGAAGCTGAAGCTTTTATGGAAGACGTAATACTGGTTGGATTGGAAATGCTCCCAATGGAGTTGGATGTTGACACCATTAAAATGTCACTGGACGGGTAACATTACATTGTCGTATTTGAAAAATACTAGATTATTCATCACCTAACGTATCTCAGATATACGTTATTCTTTTATAATAAGTATCTTTTATAGTAAAGTACCTATTCTCATAATGCGACTGACTTTCGTCATAACAATGTCCGTTCAAGTTAAATCTGCAGTTTTCGGTTGCTAATTTCTCTTAAAAATTCTTTTTTAAATAAGCATTGTGTGGAGGAGTCTGTCCACACAATGCTTACTTAAATAGTCTGTCGACATTACAAGGCAGAAATTAAAACAATCGCCTAATTTATACAATAATTGTTAAATGTACCGTTATTCGCCTATCGTCTTTTCTAAAGTAGGTATCATTTAAAGAAATTATAAATGTAGGGTCTAAGAAGGTACAGGGGCCCTAGCCAAGATACACAAGATGCAAACGCTTCCTTTGCGTACTTACGAAACGAAAGAAATAAAGCCCGGTGATTGGTTGTTGTGACAGTTGTAACTTCAACAACCAATCACCGGGCTTCATTTCTTTCGTTTCGTAAGTACGCAAGGAAGCGTTTGCATTTTGTGCATCTTGGCTAGGCCCCCTGGGACCCTAGCCAAGATGCAAACTATTGCAAACGCGCTATAATAGTTGTAACTTCAACAACCAATCACCGGGCTTTATTTCTTTCGTTTCGTAAGTACGCAAAGGGAGCGTTTGCAACAGTTTGCATCTTGGCTAGGCCCCCTGTAGTCCTAACGACTAACTGTTTAGTCGCAACTCCCGTTCGATATTAGTGACATATGACATTTAAGGGTGTAATTTATTTCCGTAATGATAGTTTAAGTAAACTATATATAAAGCTTTCGATTATATTATTAATGTTTTTTTTTATAAATGTCTGGATTCATCTGGTTTCAATTATTATGTTATTGTTACGACTAACCATGGAACGTTCTGGATAAAGCATTCGGGCCGGTCGGAAGTCTCGAAGGTTCCACCCTATCGATAGTAGTCACGCAACTTCCCGGTTAGTATCAAAGGAAATTGGCCCTTATGAGTTCAACAAAGAGTTCACATTCAACAGGAATAGCATTCCCGAACTTTCGAGGGACTTGTTTACAATCACGGAGTAGAAAATATTCCGTGTTTATAATTTCGTTTATATTTCTAGTAAAATAGAATCGAAATAGATCGAGACGTTTGGCGCCAAATATAAAAAAGGGCGCCGGTAGGCGGGATAGTTAGTTGAGTTCAGCGATAGCCTGCGATTCGAAAGCGACTCTGCGAAGCTTTTGTGAAGTTATCTGCGACAGTGAACCGGCGACTCATTAAGGGAATCATTGACGACTTTTGGCAAGTTTAAGGGGCTACTGCATAAAATTCTGGAAATTTACTCATTTTTAAGCGACTAGTACTATGCGCTGAATTAGTTAAATACATTAAAGTAACTTTTGTAGGTTAGCCTGATCCTTGCACAAGGTCACCGCCTTGTTGAAATTTGAAACAAATACATTTAAAATTAATAAAAAATACATAAACGGAACGACTTCTAAAAATTTATTTCTTCGAATACTTAAATTTTACGCATGAAGCACTAATTCTCACATGAATATGTTTGTATTGATATTCTGCAGATACACCCCTTCTTAATATTCATTATAAAATTATAAATATGAAAATATTAAGACTTTTCAATATTTAACCCAAACGCCTGATGGTTTTCCAAACAAAAAACATTGCTCTAATAAAATCACTAGGCGCATTTATTTTTCGTATGACATAACGTCATGAGGTCAATGTCAAGTCAGCTGTGTTATAAATTTTGTATTTACATTTTACACATGTTTGTGTTTTTTGGAAGTGAAGGATGGGTAACCAGAAAAAGAATCATTATCTAAGTGGCTAAACAAAAAAATTATCCTAAGAATGCTGCTATAATGTGGTAAGTAGACTTCTATTTGGAAGTATTTTTATTGGAGAACGCAATTGATCTGTTTTTTTTTTCTAATTTGCATACGCTAAATTAATCATGTCATTGGTTTTACTTTCAGGCAAATAAGAAAATCTGGACATGCAAAATAAAATATTGCAGTTGAATCGAATTCCGTACAGAGTAGTGCGAACGCAGAACATGCAAATGCATACAGGTAAATACCTACCTATCTATAATGTCTCAAACGGAGGTGTATACAATAGGCTTGTTTCCACTGAGAATAAATCGGGTGGCTTAGAGTTTCTAATGATTAACCATGATAATTAGTAAACAAAAAAAAACAACTTTTCTATTAAAATAATAAAAGATATAAAGATAGATTGGATGAGTGGTTAGGGTGCTTGCCTTAACACTCTGTTCTAGGGTTCCCGGGTTCGATTCCCGGCAGGGTCAACTTTGAAAAATCAACTTTTCAAATTTGGCTCTGGTCTGGATTTGAAAAGTAGTGGCAGGGCACACTGCGTTTTCGCAGCCATTTGGGCAGCCCGTCTGGCGGCAGTAACCACCCCCTTACAGAACACCACCGTGAAATAACAGCACGTGTGCTGTTGTGTTTCGGTGAGTGAGTAAGGGATGCCAGAGCCCATTTCCCTATCCACACCTAATCCCTTATCTTTAATCCTACTGCAGTCGGCAGCGCACGTGCGGCAGCTTTGGCGTTGCTTGTGTTATAGGCGACGGTAGCCACCTACCATCAAGTGGACCGTCTGCCTGTCTGCCGACCTTAACATAAAAAAAAAAAGATTAATAATATTTTTGGAAAATAAAATCGACAAAATGAGGCGTTTGATTATGTGACATTAAACACCAATCAGAGAAGCGCATGGAAGCGTGACGTCGCACCTCGCGAAACACCACGTTGTAGCTGTCATTTTCGTATAAAGTGAACGGGTTATTTCGAGTTTTCAGCAATTATTGTTAAATTAATACAGTTCGTTTTTAGTTTAATCTTGAAAGACAGGTATAATTCGCCATGGAATCAGGATTTAACAAAGCAAACAGCAGTAATTTGCCCAAAATTGACGCCGTTATGCTTGGACAATTTTTTGCAGTGAACACCAACTATTGTTCATCGGAATTCCGCAATGTTAAAACTTCTATCTAAGTATTATGTGAAGAACAAACAAAGTCTTATTTAATTAGCAGTTACCAGTCAGAGAGTGGCATTTACCTACTGTGGAATCAGCCGTCTCAAGATCGCCGGTTTTTCTTGCCCTTGACCAAAACTGGACAGAATTTTCATTTACCCATATACTAGGTACAACTGATATGAACTGAGCCAAACCCTCATTGGTGAGCGCCATGGAAAATGGTATTTTATATAAAAATTTGAGAACCGCTGGAAACAAAAAATGTGTTCCACCATTTTGTTAAATTGGTAATAATCCGGTCAATTTAGACATTCGAAGTTATATCAATTCTCAATAAGCTGAAAATCGGTGAAATCGTTCAAAATATGATTATAAACAAAATCAGAAAGTTCCCCATCCCTCCCCTTTTTGCAAAATTTTTTATTCAAGGTTAAAGGTCGAAAAAATGAGTTTTTTTGCGATTTTCAGCAAAACGGTAAGTTTTATCATAAAAATACCTCAGACAAAAATTGTAGACCATAAAATTATCTACAAAAAATGTATAAATACTTTTTTCCTACGAGCCACCGTTTCTGAGATATAACGATTCAAAAAGTTGTAAAAGATGTAATCGTCATAATGCACACGTCCACGCCACCTATGAAGTAGTGTACTCTCAAGGTCATAATTGGCGTATAATTTAAGGGACTGGGTTCCTTTCTACCTGATTTTCTTATAGTTATAACTTATGTATATTTTATATTTTAAGTGTAAGTTATAATGATCGATAGAAAAATATTTAAACATATATTCCAACTCGGGAGATGTATATACGTAGCGTACTCATGGATATTATGACGATTACAACTTTTACAACTTTTTGAATGGTTATATCTCAGAAACGGTGGCTCGTAGGAAAAAAAGTATTTATACATTTTTGTAGATAATTTTATGATCTACAATTTTTGTCTGAGGTATTTTTATGATAAAACGGACCGTTTTGCTGAAAATCTCAACTCATTTTTTCGACCTTTGACCTTGAATAAAAAATTTTGCAAAAAGGGGAGGGATGGGGAACTTTCTGATTTTGTTTATAATCATATTTTGAACGATTTCACCGATTTTCAGCTTATTGAGAATTGATGTAACTTCACTCTTATTTTTTGGTCTAATTTGACCGGACTATAAAATCTTCTGCTTACACGTCGACACTTGTCGACACAATCTTGTAACTTTTGTGACTAGAATGCTTTTACAACCTAAAATTTTTAAAACATTTAAAGATTTACTTTTTGAAGGTATTCTTACTTTAAAGTTTGTTCTAAATAAAAAAAAGTCTTTTCAATATAAAAATATGTTGTAATATTGAGCTGAGAAGCCAAGAAAATGTAAAAAAATATCTGTATATATTCAACTTCACCTGTTAAATTACAATTAAATGGTGGCGCGTTGGTAAATTTCAAGCTATTTTACCAAATCACACGATGAATTTCTTTTGCCACTGATATCTGGACAATGAATATATAAAAATACAATTAATACGATAGTAAAAACTTAATTAATAAATGGCGATTACGATTTATTTTCTAATTTGACATTGAGTCAAAACCGCTGATTTTGAGGTAAGCGAATACAAAGTTTTTTTTTATTTTTTTTATTAAAGATGAGTTTGCTCTTGACCAGCATCTATCCATGTAGGAAGGATGAGGCCGACGATGGAGCGAGCTCACCCAGAAGATGCCCATTCACTCGAACCTTGAAAAGATTTGGGTTATATGAGCTCGGAAATACAGACGCCGGCAGGGAGTTCCAATCCTTAGCAGTCGCCAATCCATATTGGGGATCACTGAGCAGGTCATTAGCTTCAAGCGAGTCAGCAGCTTACTATTCAGTACTCTCTCCATAACATTACAGAGTACAGAAGTGATGGTGATTGGTCGATAATTATAGGGGTTGGCACTACCCTTTTTAGTCACTGGTTGAACATTGGCAAACTTCCAAAATGCCGGCACGATATTCGTCCTGAGAGAGAGATGGTACAAGCGTGTAAGTACAGGAGACAATTCAGGACCACATTCCTTCAGGACCCTTGCAGGTATGCCATCAGGTCCACTAGCTTTGTTCATGTCAAGACTCCGTAGTGCTCTTCGAATCTCTTTGTTGTGAATCTAGATCTCCGGCATTGAAGATTCACAACGACGTATTGATAGTGGCTGTTGAGAGCTGTAATAACCTTAACTTAATTATTTTGTTATTGTTTATTGTTTGGAACTTATATGAATAATTTGTTTGGCGTTTTTATAGTTGTACTTTTATATTGGGGCACTATACAGTATTTATAATACGAGGAATTAATTATTTATTAAAAAACACAATTGACTGTAATATGCGAACACGGCTGTTTCGCGAGGTGTGACGTCATTCAAGACGCCATGACAGTCTTGGCCTTTTTCGCGGTCAATTTCAAGTTCATTTCTAAAAACTCAAAATACTAATGTAAAAGACCTATTTTTCTTAAAATAATATATTTTTGGGGTGAAATAGATGCTAAGCCATAGTTTTAAACTAATTTCCAAATTTTTTCAACTAGGCTGTTATCCGGTAACATTGCATATGTTAGTTTGTAATAGGAATATATATTTTTTTCAGCAAAATATTTATTTGGCAGCAACTTTTTTTGGTTGACCTAGTCTAGTACTTGGTCACCAAATAGGTTTCTTAGCTAATCAAACATTTATTGGTTAGGTTAGATTAGGTTTTTTGCTTTTGATAACAGCCGTTTATAACGAAACTGTAAACTGAAACCGCGCAGTAAATTTGTAAAACTGTTCATTAATAGGTCCAAGTACTGAACAGTGCATGTTCGTAGACAATTTCGGAACGGAGAGGTTATAAACTATTAACTTTTAAGCGTTTTATTTTAAATTCAATGTTCCTTTCATAATTATTCGTCAGTTATGTTTATTATAAACTAACGGTGTTTACAATTTGCTTCTGTCGTTTTTAGTGTTTAATTTTATTTCAGGCTACCAATAGCAGAAATTCAAACATCCTCGGATAATCAAGACAGTGGAAAAATTCAAAACGTCAATATTTCATACGAAAAAAGACTGGATAGAAAAATGGCAATTAAGGAGCCTGATTATATATTGAAAGCACTCGAAAGATAAGGTCAAAAATAAACGAAAATTAACAAATAACGATAATTCCACGACAACCAAAAATCACAAATTTAATAATAAAAATATGAGTTGTGGGTTTCCGGGATGACTGACTGATTCAGTCTCGCTCGAGAAGTCGAAAAGTGCAGAAGTGAAGTGCAGTGATGTGATGTACTTTTTCTTCTAACACGGACTACACCACTGAGGATGTCAACCGCAGTTGTTGACGAAACGTTTGGAAGAATTTCCAACAGACCTGAGCCATCATCCCGGAAACCCACAACTCATATGGATACCGGCCGAGAAAACCTACATTCTACTATTAATAATAAAAACTTTTATTATTTTTTGCAGTTTTTCATTTCTTCTTTCATACTTTATTTATTCTTTTCCAGATATGCAGGTAAGTATGCATAGGTAAAATTATGTATAGGAAACGAACAAAACATAGTGATCAGCTGAATATTACGTTATATTATAATAATAACTAATTATTATTTACATATATTACATTCTATTATCATTTATTACATTAATTTTTCCTAAAGAAAAATTAGTAAAAATATGTTTACTCTGTGTTGAGCCTAATCTGTAAAGTGTGCGTTCCGTCACCGCTACTCCAATTCTGCGCCTTTCGGTTCGCTAATACCTAAACTCGAAGATTTTCGATCGCGCTGCACGCTCTTAACGGTTTATCGGACAAGTTTAGCCCTTTGAAAGTCATCTTGATTTCACGTCAGTTTGACTTACCCCGCACGTAACATTATTTTAAATTTTGTTGCAGTTGTAATAAAGTATTATTACACGTATTTTGGTGTGGTTTTAATAATTTTATTGTTCAGTTTAGTGATGACTGTTTACGCATGAATTGTCTAGATGGCGTTGTGAGTATGTTTATTACAGTTCAAATACAAAGTTATACAGAATTACCAATACATACGTTTGTAATAATAGAATTCCGCGGTATGTAGAAAAATGCAATAGATTGATATAAAAGGTCACTCCTAGAACGAGATACGCAGTGTTGGATTTATTTTTAATTGTCAATAAGATATCACTATTGTATCTGGCTACCCTACGACAAGGATCGCATCAGAACAAACTTTCAAGTACGAGCCCTAACATTGATATTAAAAAAAAATATTTTTGATCAAATTTATCAAGCCATTTTTGAATTGTCTGCTCGAAATTAGCACTGAAACCAGCATTGTTCCTGCATAAGCATGAGACATAATAGTATTCTACTTAAAATACGTTGAGTATTTTTGTGTGTTCGAATTATTTTGAAATTATTATCATTACTATTATCTATTACTTTAACAGAACATCAACAGCTTCTACGGCCGATAGCAGAAAGAAGAGTAAAAGTGCTCCTGTACAAAAGGCAAAATCGAGTAAAATCGAAATTAGGAAAAGTAAGAAGATATCACAGTCTTCGATGAAACCGTCCAGTGATTCGTGCAGTAGCGAAATGGCTGTACTAAAATATGTTATGAATTTTGGTAATTTAAAATTTAAAATTATACCATTAAGTGTCCTTACCATCTATTGACTTCATTTTTATTTGTATGAATTGCAGGTGGTTGCGAGCTGGGTAAAATGCAGAGGCGTACCGTGACCATGTTGAATAATTCGGACAAAGTGTACAAATTTGAATGGGAAAGCGTTGAATGTATAATCATAAAACCATCCGTCGGTTTCATATCACCAGGCGAAGAAAAGGATTTGGAACTGACATTCTTTTCAGCGCTACCTGTAGCTCTAAAGAAGGTTATAACAGTAAAATGAAGGACACTTAATGTATTTATTTATGACGACATTTGAACTCTCAGCAGAAACACAACTTTTGTTACTTTTAAATGGCAGGCGAAATACATGGAAGTTAAAAAAAATTAGCCTATAATTTCGCTGACGAAATAAAAACTTTAACCAATTGGTTAATTTTAATGTGTGTAAAATTTTAGTGTATGTAAAGCGAATCAATGTTCAAAAGTTTTCAAAATGTAAACAAATGTACAAAATTAAAAATTCATGTAAGGAAGAACAATTAAACCTATAGACTAGGTACACCGCCAATACTTGGTCACCACTTAGTACTCACATAGTGCTTACCTTAAATTTCAGTAATTTCTTAAATAAATTCATTTTATTTTAAAAAAATCACACATAGAATTTCAATTTTAATTTTGAAAGACACGCGTGTGTTTTTGTGAAAAATATCATTGACTAACTTTCCACACCTTTATCATAACAATTTTGTTGCGGTGCAAAGTGTCAATGGAACTGACCTACTATTGTTTTCTAAAGTAATGAAAGTATAGTGATTGATTTGTTTTCTCTAATATAGCCAACTACCCGAGATATTATTAAAGTAATGCTTTTTTATGTAATGTCTTTAAATTAATAAAAAAAAAATTGTAGACAATTTATATATAAAAATAGATGTTGCACGCAACTTCGTCCGCGTCTCTTTATAAAATATTACTCGTTGATAATGTAGCTTTCTATAGGTGAAATAATTCTTAAAATCGGTCCAGTAGTTTATGAGTTTATTCATTACAAAAATACAAAATTACACACATACAAATATTTCTCTTTATAATTTTAGTGTAATTTATAATGATATTTAAGTAATACCTAATTTTAACTTGTATATGATTTTTATGATCTGTACGTGAATAGAAGTTACAAGCTATATTCACTATCATTATCTTTATTTTGGAATGCCAAGGATACACATAAATTGCTTAGATCAGGGTTTCCCAACCTCTATTTCGCCGAGCCTCCCCGAACCAAAAATAATATTTTCATGCCCCCCCCCCCCCCCTTTCAGTATTAAAAAAAAATAAGAAACACATTTTTTTATTTTAACTAAATTATTTATTTGAATTTCAAGTAGGTACAATACAGATACAATATATTTATTTATTTATTAAGGATCTTTAGTAGAAGAGTACGCCCCCCCTGACATTTCTCTACGCCCCCTCAGGGGAGCGTGCGCCCTTGGTGGGGAAGTCCTGGCTTAGATTGAGGTCAAACGTATATTTTTTTAGTTTGCGAGTCTCGTAAAATGGGTCTAGGTTCAACTCGTTTTAATTAATAAAATAATTTACAGGAGTTAATAGTTTGCTCACTGCAAGCGATAAGAAATGATTTTCTAACGGTCGAAACAGCAGACGTTAATTGGGACAATCGTCAAACTATAACCTTATTCAATCGTAACAAGTGAGTTTATTCTTTTCTGTTTTGGTATTATGCTCCTGAGTTCTCATTCGCGATTTTTTATGATAAAAGTAGGCAAGCAGGTTGACGTCCACTTAATGGCAGGTGGCTTTTAGTAGAATATTAGTAGAATATTTTAACTTCTTCCTAGGAACCTGCAAATTCATAAGGAGATGCTAGTGCCTTCAAAAAAGACTTAATATAGGTTTGTCTAATCAGATGGGATTGGATCCACAAACTTTCCGAAGTGGATTTTTTAAATTGTTTAAAAAGTACATAAACTCGAATAAAAAAGTACATGAACTTTATGCATAAAATGATTTTATCTTTAAAAGGCGTTTATAATATTAAATAGAAAAACATGGTGTTTAGTCTTTTTTTCTATGAAACTAAAATCTGAACGAATAGACAAAGATCACTCAGAATTATTTTCAATTACCCATACATTCTACTTTAAAAATTTCAAGTTTACTGTTAGAAATTGAATCAATAACTATTGATTTCTTTTTTAAAAAGTATTTGAAGTATTCGGTTGCAAAAGCTACAAGCAACACCAGAAACGATGCAGGTGCATTGCCGACTTTGATAGATTGAAATGTGCCTGTTTTGACTTTTTAATAAGGTTGAAAATTAATTACAGATGTACAAGCGTCAACGAAAGACAAGAGAAAATACTGGATGAACAGGTCATACCAATACAAGAGCACACGACAGGAAAAATTACTTTTCTTATTTTCTATTCTGTGACGACAGAATACACGAAATATACATGTACTCTGCCCGAGGAAATTGTTATGAAGAATACTTTTATTTATCAGGTAAGCCGGTTTTCTTAACACAGAATAGGTATCATAAATATTGTAGTTTATATAGGGAAAATTATCTTTTTCTTCTTCAGACCAGAAGTTTCAACTTCAAAGTGAAAAATACGGGCAATGTGCCTTTGAAAGTTGATTGGAGTTTTCAAATCGACGAAGAATTTCCAGCCAGAATTGATAAATATGAAATTAAGCAGGTAAGTAAGGTTCGCTGTTTAAATTTTTCACTTTTTTCTTATTTCTTTTAATCAAGTATTATTTTTGTTTTAAATTTTAAATTAACATTAACAATTAATTTAATTTTAAATTTATAGTGGGAGGAATTTTGTTATATATTCGTCATTTGTGTGAAGAGTCCATTAGTCGAATAGTTGCCTTAGCGCTCTGTCTTAGAGGTCCCGGGTTCGATTTCCGGCTCGGCCAACTTTGGAAATGAACTATTCAAAGTTGAGTCTGGTCTGGGCCTTGAGTGGTAGGACACACTGCATTTCACAGTCGTTTGAGCAACCCGTCTGGCGGCAGTAATCACCTCCTTACAGAAGACCACTGTGAAATAACAGCATGTGTGCTGTTGTGTTTCGGTGAGAGAGTGAGGGATGCCAGAGCCCATTTGGCTTTGTTTGTGACCAATTGTGAGTACGACCGATGACGGTTCCTACCGACCAGTGACGGTTTTAGAACCAGACCCATCTCGAACGGTGTTTTAGTGCGGTAAAAGTCCCATATAACCCTATGCGCAATTTCATTGCATGCGGCATTTGTTCATAGGGTATTTTTTGAAGATTTCTTCATTCATAAAAAAAGGTGTCATAGTCAATGATAGTCACAGACAATCTACTTGGAGGTAGGTGGCTACCGTCGCTACAAACACAAGCAACATTCAAGTGCATTGTCCACTCACAACACAACAGCACACGTTGTATTCTGTTGTATTTATAAGGAACTAGTAACCTGCGCTTGGTTTAATTTTTTTTCTGCAAGTTATATATATGATCATTTCTCGTTATTTACTGTTAGAAAGAACTAAATATACATATATATTTATGGAAAATGCTTATATATTATAGGAGCCACTTAGTGCAATAGAAAGTGGGCCAAATACAACGATAGAAGAAATTAAGTCCGACTCAAATGCAGTGAACAACGGTAAATGAGTTATTTTTCTTTAAAATTAATGTACTCGTATGTGCGTATATTATTGAACGGTATCATGGGTTATTGAAGAATGATGCATGAAGAAATGCGATTGAAATTTTTTTGATTAAGTTTGCTAAACTATCGTTGTACTAATTGCCACATGATGAGATCGGGAAGGGGGTGGACAAATGGACGAGAGACGTCACCGAGTGGTATCCCAAAGAAGGAAAGCGTCGAAAGGGGCAGACCGGTGAGACGCTGGGAAGACAATCTGCCCAAAAATGAAGAGTAGCTCTGGATAGAGAGAAATAGAAGAGCCTGGAGGATGCCTACGTCAAAGGACAGCCTGACTTGCAGAATGCCGATGTCGGCAGTTAAAATAAACCAAAGTGTATATTTACATTGATGTCAGTGAATAAAGGCTATTTTTATTTTATTTATTTAATTGCCTATAAATGCTCAAACTATTAATCATTGATTCCTTTATTCATATTGTTGAAGTGTTCTCATGTTTTCTAGCCCCAAGCAAAATGACACTGTTCAGTGGCAGCATCGGCAAGGAAAGTGTGGATACGTGGTTTGAAATCGATTTACCTTTCAAAATAGAACCCTGTAAGGAATGTCTCAAACCAAATGAAACTAGGATATTTACTGTAACATTTGCGCCTTTAGACGCATTCGAATTTAGAGTCAAACTCAAAGGTTCTGTAGGTAATATTTTTGATTTTTTAAAGTTTTTTATTTAAGTTTTTATAGGTATAATGAAAATGAGTAAGTGTTTTCTAATTCTACAAATTTGCTTCAAAATATTAGGTCGGGGAAAAAGTCTTTTCGCATATAGTATGTATAAACTCGTAATAAAATCTCTTTTGCTGTACTATTTGTGTGTGGCTGGTTTTAAAAAATTAAGTAAATTAAGTAAAAATTAGTAAAATGTTGTTTCCAGCTATTTTTCATTTGTTTTTCTTTCTGTCAAAATGAGTGAATCTAATGAAGAAATTCGATACATTTTAAAATTTTATTAAAAAAAAGGAAAAAATGCAACGCGAGCCGCGAAAAAAATTTGTGACGTTTACCATTTACATTTTAGTCATTTTTTTAACCATGCCTTTGAGCGTCGGGGTATTGGTCGTAGTTCATCTACACAGGCAATTTTTCTTGCACGTATTCGATCCCATGTTAGTATAAGATCCCATTGTTAAAGTTTTATTATTTATCTGTCAATTGACAATCTGTGTAGTAAAAATGTATTAAATGTCTTTGAATAACATTCTGCCTGTTATTACCATTGTGTTAACCATGTCATACAGCAATGTACACTATTTGAACCGAACCCATATTATCTCCCGTTTAAAAATTTTTTCCATACTATAAGTATTTAACAATCAAATGTGTCATTATTTGCAATATAGTGTAAATCTATACTTTTAAAAAATTATATTTATTTTCACTATGAATATTGTTATGGCGCTACTCTATGAAAATAAACTACCTAATCAGTCTTTTTTAAATTTAATATGAATGTTTTTTTTTGTCTTTATTAAAAAGGATGTCATGCAGGTCGACGAACCACTTGATGGCAGATGGTCATAAACATCTTCCTAAAGAAATTCTATTATTAATTTTTATGTAATTTTTCAGAAAATCTAGATCCGTATGACGACACGAATGCAACTTGTAAGATTGTCGCCAAATCTCTGATTCCATACGTTCATCTCGACATAGAGGAAAGCGATTATTTGACGTCCGGACGAAGGAAGATTGGTGGAGTTGCGTTGCCTCGTCACATGAGTGTTCTTGAATTTAACGTGTTAGGATCAGGATGCTACAAGAAGTATGTAATTAGTCTCAAGTGTCGTTAAATATTTTTTATTTGTAAAGGTCTGCAGGCTGGCTAACGATCCACTCGACAGTAGGTGACTACTGTCGTCTATCTATAAATACAAGAACTCCAAAACGGCTGCCTCTCGCCTCAAGTCTGTACAAATATGTACTTTATGTTAAATTTGTTTTCAGTATATTGGTTTATTTATACATAAACTTTATTATAAGTAAAATATACTAAAATTGTACAAAGCTATAGGTACACATAATAAAATCGTAAACGAGCTATGTACGTACATTAGAATTTGAATTCAATTCAATTTCAATTTGAAACAATTTGAACAGGTTGTACTTATATTATCGAAGTAAAAAATTGCTTTTAGAATTTTTGTCTGTTTATCTGTGAGTTTGTGCACACTAATCTCAGAAACGGCTTAATCAATTTGAATGCGGTTTTCACTGATATATTGTAGCAAGCTTCCTGTAGTATTTAGTGTTTGTTTCATTCCAGTCGGTTTACAAAAAAAAAATTTACGTACTATACCGAATACCACCCGTACGAAGTCGCGGGAACAGCTAGTATAATAATATATATTGGCCGCCGTTTCGTCCGCGATAAAATGTAGCCTATTACATTTTTATATCCACTATATAGGTTTGATTATTCTAGGACATTTAATGTAATAAACCCAACGTTGGAGAGTTACGAATTTATATTTGAAATGGTGATGAGTGACAAGCCAGAGCTGATTCCCGTGCACTGCGACATGTTAAAAGGTTTCGTTGAAAGTGGAACATCGGCAAGTGTAACGTTTACGTTTGCTCCCACAGCTCCTGGGGTATGATTTTTAATTATTTGTAGTGTAGAGCTGAACAAAATAAAAAAACTCGTAGTAATTCAACGATAAGCCCTATAGTAGCTATAGCCACAACACACTTCCCTTCCCTTCCCTTCGAATAAGCAATAGAAATACAATCAATTAATAGATAATAATAATAATAAATTACATAATTAGATTAATTACAATTATTTTCAGTTATACGAATCACAATGGAAGTTCATTATACCCGCACATAATCTCGTTATGAATTTGCTGGTTGTGGGGACTGTGAGAGAACCGGAAGTGATGTTTGTTCCGACTATCCTAATTATCAGAAACTCCCTGGTCGGCTTCACGACTGAACACAATGTCGTTTTGAGAAATAACGAAAGCGAAGGACTCAAATTCGAGTTTAAGGGCAATTCACTGTGTAATGAGTCTGGGAAAACACCTGTGATTGTTGAACCGGAGAAAGGTGTTTTGAAACCACAATCCAATACACAAATCAAGTAATATTATATGATAATATTTGTATCCTATTTTAATTATCAAAAACTCTACCTCAGGTGTCCGGGATTCGATTCCCGGTTGGGTCAACTTTGGAAATGAATTTTTCAAAGGTGGCTCTGGTCTGGATTTGAAAAGTAGTGGCATAGAAATCTAGAAGTCATTCGGGCAGCCACTGGCGGCAGTAACCACCTCCTTACAGCAATTATTAAGGGAATGGGATCTACATCCTTTACTCGCACACCGAATCACAACAGTACAAATGTACATCACAGCAGTCTAATGTACCATATATGTTGACCTAAAATATCGTCGCCAGTATCATATAAGTTATGATAAGGTAAGTTACACGATCGAGTGTAATATTTAATTAACGGACATTAATTACTGCCCGAAAAGGACATATGTATTGCATTAAAATTGTCTATTATAAGCATTTTACTTGGTGCTAATTGCATGGAAAACATGCATGGAATACATTACAGTCAATATCCAATTATACCTTTAATTGTACATATTAGTCATATTAATTGATATTTTACAATAATTAATATTAACATGAAATAATAGCATCTTTGCTGTTGTGTTTAGGTGAGTGAGTAAGGGATGGGTTCATAAAAATGGGTTCACTCGACAAATGGGTTCATAAAAAAGAAAAAAATAATTTATTATATATATTATGGAGATGTAAAGTTTGCAAATTGAGTAGTTTTCGCTTTAGCCAGTTTTCCAGTTGGCAGTAAGGAAATGACCCTGTCACTACTTAAAGAAGAATGTAAGAAAAAATAAACAAAATAATTTAAAGAAGAAGAGAAAATATGTAAGAAGAATTTATCGTTTTCCAACTGCAAAATTGTTTTTTAATTCATTTATTTCTTGTGATTTTGTAGGTTAAGTTCAAAAATAGGCAAAAACCACCGGAGTCACGATTTCCCTCAGGCATAGAGGTGCCCTCAAGTATCCTTATAAATTTCAGAATCAGCTACAATCCAATAGAAGATGGACCGTTATCATTCAAGATTTTCTGTAGCGTTCAGCACTTAGTGAAGGTCATGGCATTGTGTGTTAACGCTTTAAGTTACTTAATAAAGCCTAAAGTGATTTACTTCCTCGTTGGAAACGAACATGTTCTCAATAGTGAAGCTGTTACTCGTATTCATTTAGATGAGGTTAGTCTAAATGTATCTTGGTTTTAAAATTAATGTTAAGTGAACCCTCTCTCACAACTCCTTTCACATTTTCACACTTGTCCTGCGGCTTCTGAAATAGGAACAAAGCGAATTAACAGAATTGAAGCGAGGTGCCGACTTTATTAACCGAATAAGTGGTATATATCTACAAATATAGGATTATATACTCGGCATAATCGTGCAGAAAGTATACTTAGATCAATTTTTGACAAAATGATTGAAGCAGTTCATTATACTTGGATGGATTTTTGGCTTTTACATCCATACACATTATTTATTTGAGTTAGCTTATATTTAAAAATCGTGGCCTTAGTATACGTATTTGCCCTTTTTGCAATCTTCTTTTTTTTTATGTAAAGGCTTTGGCTTATGGTCTGCTTGACAACATGTGGTTACCCCACCAATTAAAAGACAAATGATTATGCTACCTTTGTACTATCAAAATATTGCAGTTGGCAGATTAGACCTTAAATTAGTTTTTAAAACACATATTTTTGATAAAGACATAATAATATAAACAACACAGCACGCTACGACTTTGATAGGATAAAGGACAATACACCGAAACACAACCGAACTTTTGTAAGGAGTTTAAATTGTTACTGCATGTTCTTGTTTAGCAGGTTTTGGTTAAATAATCGATCACGAAAGCCCGCCAAGAAACGGCAGAACTTTACGTGTATTTGAAGGTTTTTAACTCTTCATACAAGCAAGGTTCTTAAAACTTCGCTGTTAAAAAAGCATGCGATTTAGATTATCGAAATTCACACAAGAAATCGAAAGTACCTACTTAGAGGTGTAGGCGCGCATAAGTCAAAGCGCATAAGCGCACTAACTGTTTTTGTCACCGGTTTTGTCATATAAAAATTTCTATTTTAATGTTTTCAATTTCCTTCAAACATTTATATTATATTTCTTAAGATAAGTCTAGACTATATAAGAAAATATGTTATAAAACATAGATATAACATTTGTACTGAATCGTGTCATTACGTCATGTATACTCGTGATGTGACCGAGACTTTATTGTAGACATATTAAATAACATTGTTTTATTATGCTGCTATTTTAATGTGTACAGTCTTGTTTTATGTTATACAACAATGTTAAATAACGTAAACGTGTTATACAATAGATTTATACACACGTTATTCAATTAGAATGCACCTTCACTCTAATAAAAAAAAAATTGTTTTTTGCAGACTGCGTCCACGTACGAACGGGTTATACCGTTTATAATACGAAATGATGGATCCGCTACTTTCCAGTTTGACTGGAATTACACTTGCAGTGCTGTCAAGAAATATTTAAATGTGAAAGTGGAACCAAAGAGTGGTCATGTCGCGCCAGCTAACGAAATTAAGTGCACACTTCATTTTCATCTAAAGAAAGTACCTGTTCAAGCGTTTCCTGTTGATTTAGAGGTCAAATCTAATACTAATCAATATATTAAATAAAACTTATTTATATAAAATATATACATACATATTAAAATACCTATATACATATATATTACACAGCGACCCATCCCTGCTTCGTGCGGTTGCAAATGTTTTTCTACAAATAGGGGATCGGACAGTAATCAGATTAAAATCTAAAATGTACTTAGACAGAAAATATAGAATTTTTTACGATTATTTATCGAATAATAATTTAATATAATTCATTTAAATATTTTTAAATGAAGAAATAAAATTTTATTATTTACAATATTTTTAATCTATACTGAAACACCAATCACAGTGCGTGACGTCATTTGTGGACAATCATTGTCTTATGCCAATGCAGCTGTATTGTTATGATATGACCACAAATGACGTTACGCGATCTCAGATGAACTATCGTGGCGTTTTGGCGGCATTTTCAAACAAACAATATTAAAACATGATTTTGAGTACCTAAAAGGCTATAAATAAATAAAATAGTATTTTTTATGGGAATAAATATCCATGAAGATTAATTTAAAACACTTTCTGAAAATTTGTCCTATCCCCTATTATATACACAAACTTCCTCTTTGATCACTCGTTCCAGTTGTGAAAACCGTATCAAAATTCTGTGGGTGATTTAGAGAAGTTAGCGGAGAAACAGACAGACGCGGACAATAATTAATAATGAAGTACAGATTATGTTGTCTAAAATTGGCCGCGTAAAGAAGTTATTATTAACCGGCAAACACGGCGTGAGCAACACCAGAGAGGTTTAAATGTATTTTAAAACTTGATAATATAAAGGATAAGGATAAGTTGGGACCCTGACACACAGTAGCAAAAAAGATGTATGGCCCTGACACACGGATCGACGTTTTTTGTGAGGGGTTGGTTATGTTGCCGGCAATCGGGCTGCCGGTGTCGATATATATAAATTGACATCCAGATTACTGTACCAAAAACTTTAGCAATTATCTCAATTCTTCTTTTATTATATACTTTTACAACGTGTGGTTAGGGTTGCATTGCAGAATAGCTAGGCTGCCCTGGGGTGGATCGGAGTTGTTGCCTCGGCAGAGCCCGGTCCACCCCGCTCAAAGGGCAAGGAGACACTGGGGAGTTTTAGTAAGTATTCCCAGTGCCGCTATGATCAGGCGCTGGGCGACCCCCACATACTCCTGCCGTCTAGCCAGCGGCAGGAGATCTGTAAGCGGATTACTCCTCGTCAAAAAAAAAGAAAGAGGGTTGCATTGCAGAGCATAGGAATCTTAAGGCTGCGGTCTCGTTTTGCGACTCTACAGCAGCAAACAGAACTGAGCGAATTTTCACGCGTCTTTTGTTTATAAATTGCAATTATTACATGAAACTTTTTTGTAATTTTTTAAATTAATTCATTAGAAAATAATAACAGTTCCTTTTTAAGTGGTTTTAAGAGCGACTGCTCTAAAAAATCCCATAGAAAAAATATATATTTGCAGTGGTAAAATTAATGAAATTACAACTTTATAAACCACTTTAAATAAGAGAATTAAAGCATTTCTCAAAAAGTAAACAATTTAGATTATGGTCTACGATGTGGAAATAAATGTAAATTGAACATATATCGTGTTTTTGTATAATTTTTAGGTAACATATGCTTGAATGACACTTCAACGCGTTTAATCTAAATGTAGGCAAATGTAACGCATAATAGATTTATTAAAATGTGCATTGAAAATTTCAAATCCAACATTTTAAGTAAATGCAAAATAGATTTCATTTATTCCTTTGTTAATAATTATAAAAAATATTTATTTTCTGTAAATTATGCAAAAACACAAATTTTGATGAGACTCGGGCCTTAATATTATTGTTTTAAATTTTTATAGGTTATTATAATGATGTTGTTAATTGCAGATTTTAGATGGTCCGACTTACAACATATTCCTTTATTCCGAAATAAAAAAGCCGCTCTATCATTTTTCTTGCATGGAATACGATTTTGGGAAGTGTATCGTGAATGCACCGGATTCTACCTATAAGAAGAATTTAGCGTTTGTCAACGACGACAATGTGCCAATTATGTATATTTTATTATTATTATTGTTCTTTAATAATTGTATACATAATATGTCAAAAATAAAGAGATTTTCATGTTTTAGAGTGGATTTAAATTTTGAAAATCTACCAGAATTATTTATCGACTATCCACCAGAGCGTACAATAGATCCGAAAAGACGAATGAAAATACCGATTTATTTTCGCCCGAAAGCAGTTAAAGAATATGAATTTAAATTACAATTCTGGGTAAATTCCTTGTGCGAAGAAATAATTATTATTAGGGGAGAAGGTAAGCGGTGACAAAAAGATACGTAAGTATGATAAATGGCGTTTTTATTAGAAACTTCAACTCGACATCGGTTTCAGGGGTTCCACTCTTATTTGATCTTTACGAGGGTTGTCAAAAGAGCTTCGACATGGGTCCAGTTAGAGTGGGCGAGAAGAAGATTAGGGAAATCGAAGTGATGAACCATAGTAAAGTGCCCATTGAAGCCAGTTTTATTTTTAGAGATATGTATCCAGTATTAGAAGACGCGACTAATTCTGAAGGGACGAGCATTTGTCTAAGTCCGAGTGTTTTAAATGTTCAAGCAGAGGACGTAGGCCCATCAAGGTATGGATTAAATCCCAACAGTTACTATCCAAGACTGGCTGTTCGTGAATTAAGTATGTGCTATTTGGATAAACGACAGACACGATTTTGATGCAATTTTCTCGATCATTTAGAGAATTTCTTGCGGATG
Source organism: Bembecia ichneumoniformis (assembly GCA_910589475.2). NCBI lineage: Eukaryota > Metazoa > Arthropoda > Insecta > Lepidoptera > Sesiidae > Bembecia > Bembecia ichneumoniformis. The sequence continues at coordinate 6,727,131 of OU342521.1, forward strand.
ATTCTATAAATTGCAAATAGCCTTTAATGCGAAGTATTTACTAAACACCAGTTTCAGAGATTATCCATTACATGTAAACATGTAAATAAACAAACAAACAAGAAATTTACCTCTTAAAATATTAGCATAGAATCTATAGATCTTTATACAACATACTGTGTCCCACTCTTGAATTTAAAAGACATCGAATTATTTCTTTTCTCTACCGGTAACGCTGGGTTTTTCAATCGCTCATAGATAGACGGCATCGCAAAGCGCGTCTACGCTATTTTCATTAGTTCCAGAGGTTAGGGTGTTAAAAGAAAAAAAATAGATAAAGATGTCAGATGTTATTTAATTTTTAAATGCAGATGAAATCGCGGGCACCAGCTAGTTGAAGATATTTCTAATGCACTTTGAGAACCATTAGATGATTAAATGATTAAATGAAGGCTACACTTTCATTTTATGAATATTTCGAGCAATTTAACTGTTCCCATTGAATTGATCAATCACGTACGATATCTTTCTAGGTATATTTCGTATTTAAATACCTTAGGCTACCCCAAATCAACTTTTAGTTAACGGTTCAATTTAAATTGAGTACTTTATTAACTATTATGTAATCTGTGTGAAGGGTTGTAGGCAAAAAGATTAAATATTATAGTAAAAGATCCGCTTTCAGGAGTTGACAAATAAACAACCCACGCCTATAAAAGAGCGCGCTGTCGCTCGCTCGTTATTATTATTGCTTACGGTCTTCGAAGGTGCAGCATCGTGCTCGGCGAGTTCTGGTTTCTGGTTATTTGTGACTAGATGAATATACTTTGTTCCACTGTTTCTATAGTTGATTCGTTCTAATTTTGAATTTGTGTAGTTAAAAGATTTTGTAAATAAATTAATTGTAAAGAGTGTATTTTTAGTTTCTTCTTCTTATTTTATATTTTTTTAGCTGATTTGGTTTACGAACCTTAAAATAGAATATATAAAGAGGGCATTGGGAAATTTTTCCTACAAAAATATTGATTGCCATGGCGTGGCTAAATAGCCTTGTAAAGTTGGCGATGGACTGAGCGATTTTGTACCACGTGGTTCTAAATGTCACATTACAGATACCTTTTTCTTACCCGATTCATACAGTTGAAAATTTTTGGTTGTAGGTAAATTATGAATATATTGTAAACTAATTTCAGGGTGAAAATGTTACAAATTTACAAGGATGACAGCGTTCGTGCACAAATCAATAAGGACGTGGAAAATGCATTGGCCTCTTTGAAAGTCATTCCCGATAAGTGCACTATAAAGCCTTTTAGGAAGGTGCCCTTGAAGATACAATTCAAGCCTATCGGCATGATAAGTACCCTAAATTCACAGGTACGAATTGATGTACGGTATAGTCATTTTGCCGTTTCACAGTCATACCTATCATGGTGGCATTTTAACCTTCATAGGAACTAATTTCTAAAAATGTTTTGATAGAGACTAGACTATACAAAGAAAGTTGACGGGACCTCCTGGGTTCGATTTCCCTTTAGAAATGAACTTTTAATAGTTGGCCTGGTCTAAGTCTGGCAAGCAGTGCTAGGGCGCATTGCATTTGGCAGTCATTTGGGCAGCTCGTCTGGCAGCAGTAACCACCTTCTTACAGAAGACCAACGTGAAATAACATGCACTGTTGTGTTTTAGTGTGTGAGTAAAGGGATGTGAGATTCCCTATCTCTTCCCAATTCCTAGGTTTTTATTAATCCTAAGATCCCGAGTCCAGTTTTATATAGAAAAATATATGAAGAAAATAGAAAAAGTGAATAATAAATTTAAAAAAATGAATTTGTTGCAGTTAAACATGAAAGTGTTAAATTTTGAACGGCCATTAGTACGTATTAGTGGGAGCGCAACTGGCATGCACCTGTTTCTCAGTCAAAATTCCTTGCAATTTGGTCGCGTACGTAAGCGTGGGTGCAAAATATTAAAGGTCATGTTGCAGAATGCTGGTGATTTTGGAGCCAGGTAATAAGAGAACTAGTCTTAATACACTTAAGTTCCAGTTATATTAGCGGTACAATTGATTCGTAAAATGATTTATAGCGATCGTTGAAATGTGCAGATAGGTAATTTGGTTTTTATTGTAATTTAATTGAAGACATGAGTATATATAATAAGGTACACGTGAAATGCATACATAAAACTTTTACACTAAATAAAAAATATCTATTAAATTTTAGTTTAATAACAATCTTGGTAATTAAAAGGGGGCTAGATACGATAACTTGGGCTTACCTATTATTTGGTCCAATCACAAATATTTTAGTAATGGCAAAAAAACATGCATCAATATCAATATCAATTAATAAAATCAAATATCATTTTGTTTGTAGAACATCATAGGTATTTTTTATGTTCAATAATAATTACATATTTTACAGTCTTGCGTTTACAGTCGGCGGCGTGCAAAAACGTGGTGAATTAATTATATAAATTTTAGCGACAAATAGTTACCGACATAGAATAACTTGTTAATTATCCGACATTATTGTCTGGCAACACGTCAGTTCAACTTATCTACATATTAAGTCCGAAAATTCTTGCCAAAGCAGTAGGTTTATTGAACACTCAAAAATGTTAAATTTAATTTATATATATTATCGTACATTACATTATACTAATATATCGTTGTAGTTGAAAGAAAATATATTACCATTTTTTACGATACTGAATAGTCGTCTTCTAAACATGTCTTTGAGTAAGTGCAAAATACCTGCGAAGAACGAAAATAAACTAATTGATGACAAAATCTAAATATTAAAATTTAATTATTGTATACAAATAATGATAATAAGAAGCTACTTTTTTACACCTTTTGCTTATCTTTATATTATGTTAGAGTAGTATCGACGCCCTCTTATATATGTATGTCGGCGGTCGATCGTATATTCCGGCTGTTTGTGATGTGCCTAGGCAAATTGTTATATATTGCGCTGTTTCACGAGGTTTCTGCTTAATATCATTCAGATCGTTCGAAGTATATCTTTTGACTAAATCGTCAAAGTCTTTCGTTGATCAATCTGCCTGAATTTTAATTAGCCATTTAATGAATTGGCTGGGTATTAATTAAAAACTTCGTGAAACGACGCCATATATAACGATCTGCCTAGGCTCATCACGAACAGCCGGATTATACGATCGGCCGCCGACATATATAAGAACAAATCTAATTCAACATTCACAAAAGTAGTGTTCAGAGGGCATAACGAAATCAAACCAAACCAGAATACTGAAAGGTACGCAAGCAATATAGGGAAGATTTGAATGAATGAATGATTTTTTCTTCCTGAAGTAGAGGCAAATGCAATTTAGGCCATAGAGGCACAGTATGTCATATAACGAATGTATAGAATGGAAACAAATGGAACATTCCGCAGCTAATTACGCGACTATCAAATAAAATACTGAAAACATTCAGTTATTTACAGAATATGGATGCGAAGCACAGAGGACCGTGTGTGGTGGCTAGCCTTGGGAGAGGCCTACATACAGCAGTGGAGAGACACGAGCTGTGATGATGATGATTGGTCGTTTCTGCCCTTTCTAGGCATTTTATGAGCATTTATCATAAAATGCCTGGAAAGGGCAGAAACCGGAAAGGGTAGACCCCTGGAAAGGGCAAAACGCCTGGAAAGGCAAGAGTATAAGCCTAGATTCTATACTGTTGCCTCAGAGAAAGTTGCATTGTGTTCTTTCGGTTTTTTTTTGATAACTCTTATATCGCAATTTGTTCTTTTACTTGGGCTTGATTTTCACAGGTTTTGGTGGCAACCCTTAATATCAAATGAGTTTATAATTTCTCCGATGTACGGACACATTGCGGCGCGCACCAATGTCACTTTCACGATCACATTCAAGCCACTCAATCACAATCCCTTTATTAAAGTTTGGGTTAGTGCTTCATAATGACACACAATAATTTAATCATTTCTTCATTAAAAAATCAATGTAAGTAACTTATAAAAAGAATTTTATATAATTAGCACCATCAATCTATATAAAATTTAATGTTCTTTTGTCTTATCGAATATTAAATTTTATATAAGTACGTAGGTATATTATTTCCGAAAGTTATCGATCACCATGAATTTTTTTATCCACGTACAGAAAGGATACATTTCATCCAGAAAAAATACCGTTCCCAAGGGATCGTTTAAAAATAAAAATTAAAAATTCAACGCATTACAAAAATATGACCAGTAAAGATTGAATGAAAGTCTCACCGCTTTTCGAATAGGGGGCGTGGACGAAGTCGCGGGTAAAGGCTAATTCTTTGTGCAAGTTTAATGTTTGTTATAGAAACACTCGGATTTCAGTATTATAGGAGAACACTGTGAGTCAGGGATGCCAGAGGTTATTATAAATTTATCCATACCCACTTTGTCACTCATTGTATATACTCTCAGAGTTGGAGCACATTTCTAAAGCATCATGTGGACTCTGAGCTTGCATATCTATCTGTATCATAAAAAATAATGAGCCGCGTACAGTCCAAATTAATAGCAGGTTCATTTTTCACGCACACGCGAATTGTAGAAATAATTCCCCCCTAAAACCTACCTACATGACCGCTAGTTAAGAACTGTTAAGTTTTTTAATGTAACAAAATTACATTTTTTTACTTTAATTTGTTTCGTAGGCAAGCTGCAATATTGAAAATTATATGCCCTTGGAGTTGGCAATGTACGCTACTTGTGTGGACATGGGAAACATACAAAACAAAACCATTTACTTCGAATGCCCCGTCCGGGAAGTGCTGACGCAAAACGTTGTTATTACGAATCCGTAAGACAATTGGTTTTATATATTCGTCATTTGTGTGAAGAATCCATAGGTTCTTCACGGTCAACTTTGAAAATATTTTTTTAACGTTGACTCTGATCAGCTTTGAGCAGGTCGTCTGACGGCAGTAACCACCCTCTTACAGAAGACCGTCGGAAAATAACAGCATGTTTCGGTAAGTGAGTAAGGGATGGCAGAGACCATTTTCCTATTCCTTAAACCCTATTAAAGTCAGCAGCCAACTTGCAGCACCTATGGAGTTTGTTGTATTAATAGGCGACGGTGGCCACCGTAAGCCTGTCAGGCGACTTTTGCATTAAAAAAAATCAATTACAATGTAACTTTTGTGTTGTAACTATTTTTATTAAAAGTACAATGAGAGTCACATTTTCTCAACAGTTCGGACGACATGTGGTTCGTTTTAGCCGAAGTATCGGGTGGAGCGTTCGACACACTGAAAGAGTTCAATGTAGAACCTAATTCGGTTTCGAATATTCCTGTGAATTTCAGACCAAAAACTATTGGAAAACACGAGGTACGTGTAGGCTTTTCATTTAAATGTATTTAAAACAATTTGTATGAATTCAAAATAATGAATGAATGAATAAAAAAGTAGAGTGAAACATTATTTCGCGTATTATGTACGTACAAATTTTTTACGACTTCAAAATATCTAATTCTGTTAAAAAAATCACACGAAGTCATTATATTATAATCATAAAGTCCAATATTGTAATGTTGGTGAGAGTTGCGCCCCCTAGCAGGAATCGCAGTGGAAGCGGTATACGAAGGCTGGCGTCAACAACAGTCCGCGAATTGCGGATCTAATGATTTAGGCGTAAAATCAGTGAAACCATACAAAACTAATCAATTGTAATTTTAGCAAATCATCAGCACACACACGACCCGCCATAGCTAATTTCGCGGTTCACGTGCACACATCGAGACAAGTTATTAACCTGCGCACGCGCCAAATTCAAACCTGTTTTTAGGATGCGTTTCCACCAAAGATGTGCAAGGGAAATGTGTCTTGCGAGGATTTCCTGTGAAATGTGTCGGCGGGGGTGCGGTGTAGTGGGAGCGGAGCGCAGATTGTTAAATATAAAAGTATCTTCTTTTTCCAATTATCCATATCTATTCTGCGCACATCTACTTCCAACAAAAACCGTCTATGGACTGGCTGGTGCTGGTTGTCGCAAACCTCGCAACACATCTCTCGCTTGTTTTGTACGTACGAAAACCTCGCTCCGCTAAGCAGTTTCCACCACAGCAGCTGTGCTGAGCGAGTCAAGGTAAATGAAGCAATTCTATTGGTTCTTGAAAAGCACATCCCTCGCTACGTGTCCTCGCACATCTCTGGTGGAAACGCACCCTTACCGCTCCGTTGTTGCTTAATACCGAACATATAACTATGCTAGCTGAAGTCGGCCACGCTTCGCTGCGGCCCATACGGCGGCGGCCGGCGTGCGCATGGGGCGCGCGGTACTGGACACTGCTTATATACTAATACTATTTATCGTAGCGTGAGTTTATATAGCGTGAGTTCTTCGATAAATGGACTATTCAAAACAAAAAGAATTTTTCAATTTGAACCAATAGTTCCTGAGATTAGTGCGTTCAAACAAACAAACAAACTCTTCAGCTTTATAATATTATAGTATAGATTAATATTATTACATCTATAAATATAATTGTATTAATTGTATATTATGAAATGTTTTTTGTAGAATCATAAATTCGTAATTTCTTCATTGTTACCCTGTAAAACAAAAAGCTAGTTAGTGCCCTCTAAGTATGGGTCTCGTAAGAAAGCTCAACGAGCTATGAAGAGGGCTATACTAACGAAAGTTACCGACAAATTCGGCGGATCAGTAAGTTGAAGTGGCAGTGGGCAGGACATATGGTACTGAGAGCCGACGGCTGATTGAGCCGGAAGGTTCTCGAGTGGAGGCCACAAACCGGCACGCGCAGCGTAGGATATCCATCCACTAGGTGGACAGACGACCTGATAAGGGCGCGGCCGACGGTCGACGGTGGATCCAGGCAGCTTCTGACCGGTCCTTTGGAAAAAATGGGGGAGGCCTATATCCAGCAGTGGACGTCCTTACAGTTGATAACATAGAATTAGCGAAGCTCACGCGCGGGCTTCGCTAATTCTATGGTTGATTCGAGGAATACAAAAAGCGAACTACTTAATTACGCTTAAATATGTTTTCTAGAGTCAAGTGTTATATTCGCCATTGGGAGAGAGTGCTCTGTTTGTAACGTTGATTGGTGCGGCTTTACACCCGAACCCTAACGGTACCATACCAGTTAGTGTCATGGCGAAGCATCCTCACACTGAAGAGCTAATGGTGTACAATATTACAGAGGTAAAATTCACTATTGCCTATTTATTTACTGGAATATATCTTCAACTGACTGTCACGCGGTTTTACCCATTTTACTCTAAGGCTCACTTTTCGTCAGTCGGCTGCACTCGTTCACCGACTCGCTGCATTGCGTGAATGACCTTCACGTGAAATGACTTTTCACGTTATTACCCAAGTAGCACACAAGAATTATAAGAAAAGTTAACATAGATAAGTTGGTGTTAGGCCCGCGCCCCTTTTAAAAAATATAACGCCTGGCAAGATATACAAGCTTTTTTTTTAATCATTTTTGCTGCCAGGCGTTAGATTGGATTTTTGTGGATGAAAGATATCCTATGTCCTTTTCTGTGTCCCTGACAAAGTTTTGAAAAATTTCAAGATGATCAGTTGAACAGTTGAGGCGTGAAAAGGATACAGGCACACAGAGTTACTTTCACATTTATAATATAGGTACATTCTAACCATACTTACGTCATATAGTCAGGCAACGAATGTACTTGCGTAGAGCAACGTTCGGCGAACTCGCTTCAATTTGCAGGCTCGAACATTGAGCGTTGCCCGACTGTATGATGTAAGTATGGTTAGACTGTGATATAAGGATACATAGTTCAACGAGCCACCAGCCACAAGCACAGGTGGTGGCGCGCCTCGCCCGGTGTTTTGTGGTCGCCACAATTTATCATGATATTTGAATTCAAATCTGTAATTTATTATGGTAACACAAATTATCGTATGAGTAAATAAATACCAACGAATCAAATCAATCTTCACATTAAAAATGTGGTCAGAGTAAATCTTGTAAACATTACTTATATAAGTAATATCTATTTGTATGGCACGAATGGAGAGCAGTTTCCGGAGTCGTATTTAGTATCGACAGAAGTGGTGAAGGTGATTCCGGAAAAGTTCGACGGATACTATGAGATTAAACATCCCGACAACGTCAAAACTTGGGGCGAAGCCTCTGCAATGTGTCGATGGACCGTCGTGTGCTACGGAGAATGTGAAATGCATTTGAAAGTATGTGCCCATTTTCGTCCAAATTAGCCTAAGAGTACGTAAATTTATATTAAATAGATCAATCTAACACGTATCTTCTCGTGTAAGTAAATATATAAACACAATTTTATCGTTTATTTATTTTTACGTGAAATTTTCAAGTAGTGTTAGCACGTAGTTATTTAAATAATAAGTACAGTCGGGGTACGAAAACTTTCGTCAGTTTTCAAATCAATTCCTTTATCAAGTCGTAGACTCTTAGTACCTTTTGAAACTAAAGCACTAAGCGGACAACTGACAGACGTTTGAAGTGAAATTTTGGCAAGACTGATAAATTGTCCTGGTTGCACCATTTATCAGTCTTGCAAATGTCGACTTTCAGGTGACAAACCTTTTCTTACCCTGACTTTACCTATGCGACCAAGCTGCGCTCAGGTAACGTGGACTTATGATCGTCAGAATAATTACATCGCAACCGACAACGACGCTTAGCACTATAATTGCATTGTTATTGTTCTATGGAAGCCGAACATATTTATAGTTATAAAAAAACTTTTTAGAAATACAACTATTTAGGTAGACTAAAAAGCAAAAACTTATCTGAATAAAAGTTACATTCAAATCGTTAGAGCCGTTTCCGAGATGCGCGAATTAAATAAGTAAATTTATGTACAAGAATTGCACGTTAGATAACTGTCGTGTTGTCCATACAACTGATATAAAATAAGTAAATTTAAAAAAATGAGTTACCGCGTATTATAGAAACGCTCCCGAAAACGAAGACAAACTATAATATTAATGACCTTTGATGATGGGTGAGAAAAAAAAACCCGATGAAAAAAATCATCTTTTTAACATGATGGAGCTTGAATAAATGCTAATAAAACGCTGTAAAAAATGTTTTTTTTTTCATAAGGATCGATTTTTTTTTTCTTGACCATCAAAGGTGTCATTAGTATTTTCATTTGTATTCGATTTCGGAGCGTTTCCCTAATACTCAATATGTAGATAGGGTACTTAGATTTTAAAAGTGCTTATTTATAACCAACATAAATTGTAGTTTTTAAGATAGGTACATATTTTATTACGATTATTTATTTAAATTCCAGGTAATGTTTATTAACGAAGAGACTCGGGAATATCAGTTCTACAACATCATAGTAACAGTGACGCCCAGTGAGATTGTAGACATTCTAAAGTTGGAATCGCGCGCACGCGAGTCTGCCCAAAGGGAGTTGGTGGTTTCGAATCCGCTCTCGAACGATGCCGAGTATTATGTGAAATGCAATAAAGTCCACTGTGTTGATGTGTTGAAGATAAATCGAAATTCGGAAGTAAGTGTATTAAATTAAAATAGTTTTGAAGAAACGCGATGGAAACAGAACTTAACAATTGAGTTAAGCCTGTGCAACTGAATCTTAGAATAATTTTCTTAAGGTCCTCGGACAGCCTGGCGGTCCACTTAATGGTAGATGGGTATCCTCAACTATAACACAATATTAATAATTCTAAGTTATTAATATTTAAGCCCGAAAATTTCTAAGGATCGTTGATGTATGTTGCCCTAGCATACAGTGAAATTTGAATTATATTAAAAGCATTCTATGAAAAAATTGAAATACTTTGACGTGCCGTTCTCCAATTTGCGTCGGCCTTAATGCGCCTAGTCGCCATTTTGGTGACGTAATTTCGTGAGACACTCAGTCCCATCATATTTGTTAACTATATTTTTAGTTACGGATGACGTCACGTAGATGTTAATGTGAAAAGGTTCCTGCACATCAGCAATTTGCTGGGATTATATATTCTTGTTACTACTCTAATAATTAATTAATAGTAATAAAGTCCCATATTTGCAGGCGAAACTTTTATTGACGTATTCGCCTCTCGTGGTTGGTGATTACGAAGACTTCCTAGAAATCAGTAACGAGTTGATAGGCACATATGTTTACAAGTTGATGCTGACGTGTCTGCCAGCGAAGGAGAAATATATGGAATCGAGTACACCGTTTGGAACACGCATTCCAATTAGATTGCGCGTACAGAACAGGACAGAGGTTAAAGTGGATTTCCTATGCACGGTAACCTTTCTACGAGTATATCTAATATATAGTTTGTATTAACTAATTAGTTACGACGTGAATACCAGCACGTGTGTTATTTTCTTTCCAGAGTGATGCCAGAGCAGAACCCATTCCACTTTCACCCTATCCCATCATGGTCGGTAGTGTACTTGTATCCCGCCCTGGCCTTGTCTGTGTTTAAAGACCTGTTTGCTTACATATGTATATATGTATCCAGGGTGTCCCAAAATCAACGTCAAGCGGAAACGGGGCGATAGGCTAGGTCATATCAGTTCTGGCAAAAATAAAAACAAAAATTCAGATCACGCGGTCAAGCGATGGTAGATATTTAAAAAAATGGGAGAAATCGGTACCCTGGACGACATCTTTTTGTACTGTGTTCACAAATTTCCCAATTTTGCAGTTTTTTTGTAATCCTAAATCCTATTGATTTCAGTCATAAATTCAACAATTGATACCTATTATCAGAATAGTATAAAAAAATTAGTTTGATTCAGTTAAAAATCTTTTTTAGCCTACTTGAAGATTCCCATTTTTTTTTAAAGTACTATACCACCCTTGGGCAGTTATTTAAAAAAATTACACACGTAATCAAGATTTCGCAATGGTAAAACACATGCTAGGTTATTATTCTAATATACAGGGCGTCCTACGACTTTGCCACCTGGAGGGAAAGTACCTTAATAAAGAACGCACTTGTTAACGTAAAATTACAAGTTTTATTTATACATGTAGCGGGTTCGATTTCGCTTTCCGACAGGCAATTATTTAAATTTTTTTGAATGCAGTTCGTATTGTTTTTAAAATAAAAATGAAGTCTTCATTTAGTAAAATATTCTATCTACAGTATTTAAGGTACTCTCCCTCCATGTGGCAAAGTCGTAGGACGCCCTGTATATTATATTATATGTATATTGCATTACAATAATTATGTACTTATTTTATAATACATATTATAAAATAAATCCACCTGTCTGTTTCTCCGCTAACTACTTCTCAACCACCCAACATATTTTGACATGGTTTTCACTAATGGAAAGAGTGATAAACGAGAAAGGCTTGTGGTAGGTACACAAACCTTTCTCAGAATATAATTTTCAGAAACAAATTGTGGAAAAAAACTGGTAAGGGGTCCCTTGTGAAATTTAAAAAAAAAAACCAACTTAGGTACTGTAGCATTAAAAAAATTTAAATTCATGAAATTAATTGGATGAGTGGTTAGGGTGCTTCCTAACGCTCTGTTCTAGGGTTTCCGGGTTCGATTCCCGGCAGGATCAACTTTGGGAATAAACTTTTCAAAGTTGGCGCTGGTCTGGATCTGGAAAGTAGTGGAAGGGCACATTGCGTTTCGCAGTCATTTGGGCAGCCCGTCTGGCGACAGTAACCACCCCCTTACAGAAGACCACCGTGAAATAACAGCACGTGTGCTGTTGTGTTTCGGTGAATGAGTAAGGGATGCCAGAGCCCATTTCCCTAATCCTGCCCAATGCCTCATCCTTAATCCTACTGATGTAGTCGGCAGCGCACTTGTAGCATCTGTAGAGTTGCTTGTGTTATAGGCGGCGGTAGCCACCTACCATCAAGTGGGCCATCAGCTTGTCTGCGGACGTTAACATAAAAAATAAATGTGTAAAGTGTACTCTTTTATAGGTTTCTCACACTTCAATACAAATTGAGAAGGAATATTCACTAGGTCCACTTGAAAAGGGGAAATTTCTGGTTTGGTTTGAACCCACACAATTCGACGTTCAACACTGCAGAGTTTCGTTTAACTCTGTTATTGCTGGAGAATTCGTGTAAGTGATCTGATTTAGCTCTAATACTTTACTTTGACTTGATTAATCGTATTAATTAAACTACCTATGTAAAATGTTGCCATACGTGTAGGTAGCTAATAGGTACCAAATATTAGGAATTTATGCGATACCGAACCGATATATTGGTGATACTGATACTTAGGGTTTCCATCGGCGACACATTTGCGAGGCGATTTTATTTATTCTTGGCGATTAAAAATTAAAAAGCCAACTTGTTATATTTATTGTAACTTCGTTTAAATAATTTTAAATTCACAGTGTATCGATATCGTCGATATTTTTACGAGCGTATCGGCATCCCTACCAAGTACACAGTATGAATACTTACGTAGTGCATTTTATGCATTATTTCCTGAAGAAAACGATGTTCTTAAAATACTCTATATTTTCAGTTTTAACATCAAGGGAATAGGATTGCCCCCGAAACCGCAAGGACCATACGATATTAAAGCTGGAGGGTTCACAGTGATAAGATTTAAAAACGTCTTTGATGACATAAAATCTTTTAAAATTCACGTGGATCGTGATGAGTTTTATGTGAAGACTTTTTTGGAACACATACGACCAAAGAAGGTAATCACATTTAAATGATTCTAGGAAAAAAAACAGAAATAAAATTGTACGTAGTGACATAAATTCAAAAAAGTATAGTGTCACTTTCGTGATTTTTTTTATTAATTTTTTTAGAGATTACATAGGTAATGTATTGTTTGAGATGCATAGTCGACTATGAGCAGCATAATTTGTTTATCTATCGTTAATAGATGAAATAACTTGAAATTTTAATAAATATAGGTACTATTACTAGGTACATTAATATTTTAATAATAGTTCCATTTGATGTTACTAAAGAATGACAATAATTATGTAGAGCAAAAACTGGGAAATTAATTTTAAAAAATAAGAAAGATTCCCTTGGATAATTTATTTCAAAAATGAACATTTTACTTAAGGCAAAATTAGCTAACTTTTTTTCGACATTTAAGTCGATCTAAAGGTCGTAGAAAGACGATTCTAAGATAGCATTTATAAAAAATAGTAATTTAGTGGTATGTTTAAAAAACAGTGTAAAATGAGATACAGTGTTATTCTTTACGGGTGTCGATATAGTAGTCTACCTAATATTAGTTACCTACAAAATATACAGTTAAAACAAATTTATACAGGAATTGCTTTTGAACGTGTATTTGCAAGAGCGTTCGACGTACGACTGGTCAAAACCGCCCTCGGGCTGTCTGGTCATAGAGACGTGCGAACCGACCGACCCTAAGATCCAGTGGATGTATTTCTTACGAGGAGTTCGCTGAAGTGTTTGTATCTGAATTTTACGGCGTTTTATTTTTCTATATTTTTTTTAATAAATGAATGTTTATTTGATTTGTTCATTTATTTAGTTATTCGGTCACATTAAATATATTTTCTTAATGTGTATTAAAAACGTGTCTAAAGCCTATGTCTGACTGATAGGGAATTGGAAAAAATCGGAATGGGGCAATGCAAGTGGCGGATTAGCGCCGATCTAGCAATTTTTTCATCGACATGATTTATTAATTTCACTCAGTGACACTTCACTAGGTATTTACTATAGATTTTTCCCTGGGTTTTTTATTAAAAAAGCAATAGTGCTAAAAGGGATTTCATTTTTTCTTTGCACTAGTCTAGTCCTACTCTTAAATTTCAGCACCAGTTACTAAGTATGACACTACTAATCTCAGTGTTGACACTTTTTTTAAATTTATTCGGTTAAAAGATCAGTGTCATAATTGAAATAATATTTAAGAAATAATTATCTGGTTACTAGCTGAGCCCACAACTTCTAACGAAAAAGAAATAATATAAAAAATATTTACATAGACATAATTCTAAAGCAAAGATGTTGATAAAAAAACATTTAAGCCTTTTTTTGAATTAGACACATATTACCCTATTGATCATTTTTAAAACACGAGACGCTGTCAAAATGATTTTTAATATTATCACCAATAAATTGAAACAGAAAATTGATGAGTGAATAATAACAAACACTTTAGTATCAGCTCTCGCGAAATTTATTACCAATCGCTAACATTGAAATCTTGTACAACATCGTCTTTATCATCTTCAGTAATGTTCTTTTGGATCGCATCCTTTTTCTTCTTGATTTCCTTTTTCTTTTTTAACTTCTTCACCTTTTGTAACACGTTGGGCGCCTTGATTTCTTCATCGTCGACGCCAAAGAGATTGTCTTCACCTTCGCTGTCAGATGGGAACAACACCAACGGTCCTTTCTTTACTATTTTACTTTTAGACGACACAGCCTCTTCAGATATTTTCGGTCTTTTGATCATTGGCAATTCATCGGCCATCTCGTCGTTCTTGCTGACCTTCTTGCGTTTCTGTATTTTATTAATTTTGCTCCAGTTTTCGTAGAAAGCGAGGAGCGGAGTGCCCTTCGTTTTAATGCCAGTTTCCCAAGCAGCAATCGTTTTGGTGTCGTTCATTGAGAAAGTTATTTTTGCGCGTTCCCTCTCTATGAATCGTGAGTTTTCTTCAATTTTTTCTAACAGCTGACGCATTTTTTTCGTGTAATTGGCTACTGAGCAATTTTTCAAAAATTGCTTTATCTAAAAAGTTAAAAATAAAGTTAATTTTGGCAGGACACATTGTGATCCGCAGTTATAAACTCGGCCATCTGACGGTAGTTACCAACCCCTTACAGAAGACGATCCAGAAATATTAGAACAGCATTTGCATTGTTGTATTTGATGATTATATAAAGGCTACCAGAGCCAATTACTCCATTGATTTTATTAAAGTCAGCAGCACTTTTGCAAACCCTTATTCTGCTCCTGTTAATAAGCGAACCACCTACCGACGATTCACCTACAGTGAATCGTCAACCTGTCTGCCAACCTTCACATAAACGAAAGAATTAAAATGTTCAATGCAAATATTATTGTTTCAAATATGAAGAAAAAAGTGTGTTTCAACTCCTCATGTAAAATTTTCCTAAGTATGTAATTACTTCATATTCTGCATACTCAGATGTCATGTGTTCCAACGAAAGTTATTTTAGTTATGTTAGTATACACACTACGTTTTATAAGTTCAAAGAGTTCATTTTCTCGACGATAGATGTCGCTGCGCCGGCAGGTTATAACGCTATCGTTTCATTCCTCAACGCGGACTACGCTTTTCATATAAGACTGCTTTTATAAGCCCAGAATTAGAGAATAAATACATGCGTCAGCTGTCGCACAAATGTCAAAGTGACAGATGATGTAACGCTTTTAGTTAACGCTTGTATTAATTTTACTCCTCATAAAATTCTCATACCGAGGGCCTTATATGAAAATCGATTCTTAAGGAGTAAACTCCAAAAAACTCATTTATTGCAAAGGTTTTATTTATTATTTTAAATCATAACCTATCTTGCAAATCTTGTAATTTTACTTTCGCCCCGTCGTCAGCTTCGCACGTATGCAATTAGGTTTTAAGTAAACCGCATCAAATCCGTTGCGTGATTTAAGAAGAAGCGACTTCAATTTAAACTATATAAGCATATACAGGTGAGTTTATTACAAGATAGAATTTTAGTCAGTAATCAACAGGTACCTGCAAAACAGCTAGTAGTGTTGTATCAGGAAATGAAATAGTGTGCGATTCATTTGCGGTATATTCTAACAGAAGTCCGTATAACCTCTCTATAACTGCATCCTTGAAACCGTTCTCAGATAATTGAGACTTAGCCAACCTTAAGATGCACGAAAAATCCAGAGGTTTCATTGACATTTTCTTATGCTTTTTGTTGAAATCGTAAGTTGTTAATATCTGAAACATTGCAATTTCAATAGATATGAATTAATTATAGGCACTTTACATATAAAACACTGCAAACATATTTTTTGATGTTTGCTTAAATGTATTATCTATACTATACTAAAATTATAAGGAGGTAAAGTTTGTAGGTTTGTTTGTTTGTATGTATGATTGCTGGTGTTAACTGTATGATAGGTTGTCTTACTAACTTGGAACTTGGAATCGCAAAATAATTTTCTAATATTTTTGAAAGTTAATGTTATAGTAGCATTATACTATTTTATACTATTTATGTTATACTAGTGAATAGCACTAATTAAATAATATATATAAGCCATATAATATAATTCAGCAGTATAAGATTAATATAGTAGACTCTCGATAATTTGACACTCGCTAAAATTTTATCGTTTGTTAATTTTTTTCTCTCCGGTCCTTAAAATATTCGATAAATTGAATAAAATCAATTTTAATTGGTCCGCTCGGTTATTTGAATTTGAAGGAATAGTATCTCGCCAGCCTACATTCAATAAATTAAAGTCATGTTGTTTCTTTACATGAATGAAATATGAGTGAGTTCACAGTTCGCATTCTAGTCTTATTTCAAACGTTAAAACAGCTTAATGTTAATGTTTGATTTGTGTTACATGTTAATTTTTAATTTTTTTTCATTTTTAGGGTTCCATACGTCCGAATAAAAAAACGGAAACCTTATAGGATCACTCGTGTGTATGTCTGTCCGTCCGTCACAGTCAATTATCTCTGAATCTACTAGACCGATTAGGTTGAAAGGTTAGGTTAGGTTTATGTGCCAACACATATCAATTTCTGTGACCCAAATGCAGAGGTGTGACGTGAATAGATGAAATCTGTATATGGGAGGTCATTTTTTTGGGGAAGGTGGAAAATAAAAAATAATTGAAAACTGCATTGTGACATATCAAATGGAAGGTCTTGTTGTGAAGATCTTAAATGTATTTTTTTGTAATTTTAAAATAAATAGCTTCCAAGTTATTCAAGAAAATAGACGAAAATTGACCATTATAGGAAAACCTATAAAAAGTCCATGATATTAAAATAACATGGTAAATCACTCAATATTGTGTGGATAGGTAACATCATACGGGAACCCTCTTCACGCGAGTTCAACTCTCACTTGTCCCGTTTTTTTAACTGGAAGTCGCTCATTCAACAGAAAATTACTGACTTCTTTTGAAAATGAACAATTGTTACAAGTAATTGTACAAATGTTTAAATAATAAATCAGGAATTTTGATTAAACTCTTGTTATTTTAAAACCTTGGTAACTTGAAAATTTTCTCTGGTTCCTTGAGTTTCAAATTATCTAGAGTCTACTGTAGTAAGTTTTTTATTAGTTGACACCAACAGAAGTTTACTAATAACAACAAACAATATTAATGCAATGAACTTAGAAGAAAATTTCGTAAAGTAGAGTTTCTGGATAGGAACATAACATAAACAAATAGAACTCACCTCTACTAGAAATGGTAATATCGGTATAAAAGTGTTTGCCTCTTTGGAAAGACCAATCAATATTTCGACACAATGAAATCTTAGAGGGTAGTATTGGTGTGTAGGCACCAATTTTATTGTGTTTGTTATTATCATAACGAGCGGGTATATGAGCGGTTGCAACTGTTGTTTGTTTGATGTAACCGACAATAATTCTGCCCACAAATGAAGAGAATTGATAAACTGCCAGTTGTAGACTGCCAGACGATTCTCCACTTTTTGCACGACAATAGCGTTTCTCAAATGTATCGCTAATTGTCTGATGTAAAGGAAAACATGCTGGTATGACACATTTAAGTCCAGCGAGAACATCTCCACGAGAGACCTCCTCATGAAGTTGATGCCCGGCCAGGTCGTTGGACTGACGAATTTACAGTTCTTTATGAAGGTCAAATACATCGCTTTCAATACCAGGTCCAACAAAGAAGCCTGCTGGTTCCTCGTTATTCTCAATATGCAAAGGAAAGCCAACACTCTGACAGTTTCATCGGCGCTACTCCACAGTTTTATCAATCTCTTTAGAGCCAAGCGAGATACTCGACTGAAGTAGGCGGTGTAAACCAACATCTGGTGCAAATGTTTCAAGAGGACTGTTAAAATATTCTCCGATGTAACACTGCTCAATAATTTCAACAGATCTTTGAAATAAGCTATTAATGGGCCCTTTATTTTAACAAAATGTTTGCATTTCTGCGGATCCTTCCCTGATTGTTCCATGCCAAGATACTTTTTCAAGGCAGAGGGTAGATACAAGACGCACATCTGAATCACGGCATTGAAGACCGAGGAACCTGTAACAAAATTGTAGCCATTAGTCACTTTTGATGAGCGGTAAGTGGTTTAGGATGCTTGCCTTAACGATTTGTTTCAGAGGTCTAGTACAAAGTTGTCTCTGGTTTGGACCTGGAAAGTACTGGCAGGGTGTGCTGCGTTTCGAAGTCTTTGGGCAATAACTACTCCTTTACAGAAGACCACCATTAAATAACAGCATATGTGCTGTTGTGTTTCGGTGAGTAAGCAAGGGATGCCAGAGCCCATTTTCCTATTCCAATCCTTTATTTTCAATCCCACTATGGTCGGCAGTGTATTAGCATCACCTGTGGTGTTTCTTCTGTTATAGATGATAGTAGCCACCTACCATCAAGTGGACTGTCAGCTTGTCGACCTTAACATTAAAAAAAGTGTATAAAAATACAAAATAAGAAAAAAGTGACAGATTATTGCTCTATAGAATGTTACAAGGAGACTCACCTTCAACCTTGTATTCACTGTTTGAGGTACCGTCCTCGCTCGTAGCCCTCACCATTGCGGCATTGAAAGCTTTTATAACTGTAGTCAATGTAGTAAGTTTAATTTTACCATCATTCTGCAATTCTGTTGACCAATCGGATACCATTTTCAAAGTGACTTTCCCACGTATAGGTTTTGCGTCATCATCCTGAGAAAATATCATAAAGGGGTAGCATCAGCACTGTTATAAACAAACTTTGTTTTATTAAATATTTGTTGCTTCACAGGGCAAACGCCTCCATGAACAGAAAACCAGTATGAAGTTCGCCAGGTTAATTAGTATAGATATAAACATACAATAGAATATAGTCACATGTATTCTATTATTCCTTTTATGTAATACTAGATGGTGCCTGCAAGTTTGTCTGCATTGAAAAATAAAAAATATTACACCCAACAAAACATATGAGCAATAATTATTCAATCTAAGTATGTATATGTTGTTATAGTTTTGCCAGGCATTGGATTTTTATTTTTAATATGATTCCTTGGGAACAGTACATTTTTCTAGATGTTTCCTGGCAATATGTATGCAAAATTTCTGTTGAGTTTAATGGTAGGGATCAGTTTTTGCCCACAATCTTTATAAATTATAGCTTGTATGTTATTGTAATATTTAATCTATATTACTGTAAAGATTTATCAAACTCTGCTCAGTAGTTTTTGCATGAAAACATCCATACTAAATCCATTCTCACACACTTTGGCATTTACAATAATGGTAGAATTTTTAAATTCAAAGATCAACGTAAAATATTTAATTAAAGCTGCCTCTCTTAACGTTAAATGTATTATTTCTGTACCTCACATTTAGTAAACGATTTACATATTATTATGTATGACTTACGTTTATTTTTTATTTTTTTCTCAATATTAGAAGGCACCATTACAATATTAGAATAATACTAAGCAAAATTGGCAGTCCTAGGGAGAGAAACACTGATGCTGATGAAACAGTAAACAGGTTCTATGGTCTATTGAGCCTGGGGCCTGTACTCGAAATAACTCAAGAGATGGGGCTCTTGAGTGTAGTCCTCATTCTAGTTATCATATTTTCACATAAATAATAAACAACATTTTATAACATTAAATTATACTATTTTCTGAAGGTAAAGGAAAAACCACTAAGCCTTATTGACAATTAAAACCTTGTATACATTTTGTTTAAAAATTTAATTTCCTCAAACAAAAAAATCGTAATTTCTTTTAATTTTAAAAATATTACAAATGTATTGATAGGATTGATATACTAGGAGAGATGTTTTTTATCTATTGCTCTATGATGGTACAAAATGAGTGAAAAGTGGTTTCACTACTGTTAAATTGTTCCTGTACTTAAGCAACAAATCGAGCATGCCGATCAACCAGGAGGTTATAAGAGTTTATTTCAGGAGTGAAGTGCAATGAGACTGAAAGGCAAGTCCAAGATTGTTAATTTTTTTATTTTCCAAATTTATTTAGTACCAACTCAAATTAGTTACCAAAGCTGGTGGTATACTAAGAAATCATATAAGTGCACATTAAAAAAATTATAGAAAAGAATATTTTCAGATTTCATTTATACTTGAGAGATGTGAAAAACGAACATTTTATATAACTTAGACTACATCATGAATAATCTTCAACCTGATATCTAGAATCATTATATTAGTCTTAGTGATAGTGGGAATTATGAAAATTGAAATAAAAGTCCCATTACTCCTTTGCATTCTTATAGAGAAACACTAATTTTAACTGTGCTATCATTTTGCTAATAACTGATTGTCAATTTAAAAACGTAGTTATAATTATGGTAAGATTTGATTTTACAGGAACTAACCTCAAAGTCACTTTGATCACTGTCTCCTTGAAGTGAGCCAGGTTTGTGAATTTGTTCTTCAGTATCATCTTTATCTGAATCTTCTTGTTCAGAATCGACACCAAAATTTAACAAATTCTCATCATTCTCTTCCAGAAAATTATAAAAATCCGGATCTGTTTTTTTAAGTTTCTCTAAAGACTTCTTATGAGCTTCTGGATTCAATTCCTCTTCAGAATCTGAAAACCATGATGTTACTAAATTATTCTGCTTTTCTATATTCTATTTAATTATTACGTTACATACCTGAGCTGTTTATTTCCTTAAGAGTGGGTTTCTTTAATTTTCCCATGTTTGAACTTGCGATTCGAAAGGACTAAACCAAAATAAAACAAACTTATGTATTTCCGGGAACAATACAATCCAAGACATGAAATAGAACCACTAAACATGCACTAAACTAACCCTACCCTAAACCCACCACTAACCACCACACTAGTGTTGAGTAGGACATACAAGAGGCGGTACATTCGTCCCGTACATTACGTCAAAATGTAAGAGCTGCTCAACATTTCAAAGTGTACTACTTCAAATTTTATGTCGCGGCAGTCGCGTAAGTCGCGTTACTCACTCTCCGGTAAATAAATTATGCTACTATAATAAGATGAGAGAGAAAGAGAAAGGGAACGAGGCACACACATGCTACAAATTAAGAAAGGTATACGTGATTATTATTGCATTGTAATTAATTTGTAATTTTTTTCAATAGCTTTTTTATTATCTATTTACTTTAAAATATATTTCTTTATTTTTTGTTTGTTTACCTATTTACAAACAATATTTACTGTGTTTTTAATTTCATATTACTTTGTTGCGATACTGGATTAATAATATGTCATCAACCAGGACAATCAGAATTCATATGCACTGCATAACATCAAATGTCATATTTGTAGCCGTAACTTCAAACGTATCAGTACGCCTCGCCTCATTTGAAGTAGGACATTGTACTGGCTCAGTACAAAAAAGAGGCTACTCTTACAAACTCTTTTTGAAGTCGTGTCCTACCCAACACTACACCACACCGACATTGTTGTCAGGTTGTCAGAGTCAGAGTGTCACTGTCAGTGTGCAACGCACGTGTTCATAAATGAGAGACTCTATGTCAGTCAAAGATGTTGTATTAGTCTGTATGTCAGTGTTGTTCCATGGTTGTTCCCACTGAAAACTGGGATGCCGTGTTAACGTAACAAAATAGCCGTGTTTTAGGGAAAAAAATAGAAAAATTGACGTGTTCACTTAAACATTGCATAATAGAGAGTTGTTAAAAAAACTGGTTTAATTTACATAAACAATATTAATAGTATTAAATAGGAGGTATAGTTTTAACATTATAAAAATATTAATAGTATTATACATTGTTTTATAGAGGTTCTATATCTAATGTGGCTGGCATGTATTCGAATCTGTTTTGAATAATTTGTTTTCAATCTGCCACGCGGTCTCTTGGCACCCGGCGTTAGGAAGAGGAGGAGCTCGAGGGACTTTACGATTTCTCTAAGATTTAACGAACCGTCTAGTGTTTTCACTTACCACGCGGTCGTATACAAATATATTTATGCCTTTTTAGCCGTTAGGTCGCGGATACATATTAGTATTAACCGTCGACAGTAAAAGTATCTGGCAAGCGTCAGATAAATATATAAGAGGGAATCGGTCCATCCGCACACGTGCGTGCGATCTACCCTGCGGCTCCTGGGTCGATCTCGCCTTCCTGCAGTCCAAGCCACCCCTGGTTTGGACTATAGCTGCGTCGCAGTCGGAGGCGACGACATCCACGTGTCGAGGGGTATCCCGACATCTCCCTTCGCCGAGCCACCAGGCCACGTGGCATTACTTCGACGTGGTCTGATTGCTTCTTTGTGGTTTACAAGTGAGTTTTTCAAGAGCATCCCCCGCCTTCAGCGAGGAAGATCAGGACAAATTAGCTTCAAAATTGTT
Source organism: Bembecia ichneumoniformis (assembly GCA_910589475.2). Lineage (NCBI taxonomy): Eukaryota > Metazoa > Arthropoda > Insecta > Lepidoptera > Sesiidae > Bembecia > Bembecia ichneumoniformis. The sequence continues at coordinate 6,749,626 of OU342521.1, forward strand.
TCTCATTTGTATATATTTTTTTTTGTGTGTATCTTCATTTGTTATATAATTGTGTAAATTTTCAGCAAATATAGTGTTGTGTGATCGAACTTGGCTTTCCTTTGTCTGAGTCCACCCCAAGTAGTTGGCGCCCTTGAGAAATAACACAGGTCTCATGTAGTGTCTACCCCTGAGTTTCAGTCGGTGAGTAACGGTAGGAACGCCTGCGGAGCCCTAACGCCCCGCAGAGGTTTCGCGGTTACACCCTCGAAATGGGTATGATTCCAGTCCTTATGGGACTTTGTACTTTGGACGGTAACTTTGGAAAAGTTACCGGTTGCAGGAAAAGTCACCGCTCGTAAACGCTTCGAAAGAAAAGTTGAAATGGGTATACATATATGGTATTGATAGTGTGCTTCTATAACTTACAACACTACAAGCAGGGTATGAAGTATTAAGCGTCAATCGCTCGGAGTTTGCCTCGGAATTGATATTTCTAATTTTCAGCATTCTGTGTGTATTTCTATTTGTATAGTCTATAATATTAAGGTACATGCATGGAAGTATTATATAAGGAATAAGCTCTATCTGTGCATCTTGCAGCTAAAATAAAGAAAATAAAACCTTATGCTAAGGTCGTAAGAGTCTTGTTGCGCGCAAAATAAAAATGAAGCCGAGTGAGAGGGCCACCACTGAACGCTGTGTCCCGTTCTATAGAGTTGCCAGAATTAAGTTGGTAGAAATGGTAGAAAAATATGCGATTGATGTAATGTAATGAAGTAAAAACATTTACTTCTAAAATGTTTCTAAATATAAATAATAATTTATTACCGACATGTTAAAGCAATATTATTTGTTGCTACGTGTAAAGCCTTATTAACGCAAAAATTTTGCGATTGGCGTATAGGTTTTCTTTTATTTGTATGAAATACGGACACCTGACCTGACAACCCCACATGAAATCGCCGACTCTGACGTCAATGGCGGAAATTTTTGATTTTGTGATATTTTTGAAGAATTTTAATTAAAATGGGGAGAATTTGTGTCGTGGAGGCTTGCGGAAGCGAGTATTATCCTGATTGTGGTTTATCTTTTCACAGGTAATAGTTTTAAACATAATTTTTTAGTGAACAATTAGGGTGACCATGCATTACTATCCAATCCTAGTTCAAGAACAAATAACTATATGACGCGAGTGTGAAAAGCAAGCAAAAACAGGAAATGTATTGTACCGCAAAGGGCAAGTTTATCATTAGCATCTTCGATTAAAATCCATCTGAAGCAATGATCTGCTGACGTCAAATCACAAATCATTTTTAATAATTATTGTCCTTAAATCATATTTCAATATATTCACCATCGCCAGAGAGGGATAAGAGGTACAGTTACTGATCTCTCTTTCGGCTTCAATTTTGCGACAACAGGTCATTCCTGTTGTATATAGTACTTATTACTTCCATGGGTACATGGTATCTGTAGCTGCATTTTGGACTGTGGTCAGTGATATCAAGATTAATTTACTCTGTGTTGTTTCTAGATTGTCCTAAAAAAAAAAATTGTAAATTGTAAATGGTGTGTAAAAAAATTGTTCTTATAGTTGTATTGTAGTCGGGTTGTAGCGGTTGACTGAGTTAAAATTCTATTCTACAATACAATCCTTTTCAGATCAGATTCAGACATTAAATTACGCAAAAGTTTTCCCTCAATAACATCTTATTCCTCACTTTGTAAGTATATAATTTTAAATTTCATTTCGTCATTGCTCTTACCTTTGCGATGATACCTGCTTGCGGTATTTTTTTGCGGGTTACGACAAATTTACTAGCTCATTATAATTTATGTGTGTCATTGTTATCCAGGTTGAAACAAAATGTTGTCTCGAGTTTGTGTAAATCGTTCTGTGCTGAATGTACAACAAATCCTGAAGACTCCAATACAACCAAATTATGTGCCCAGGAATTACGTAGTCAGAAATTACGCTCGCGAAGCCCGTAGCCGAGTTGCATCAAGAACGCAACCCACATTATGGGAAAAATTAATGGCTCCCGCAGGACCAAACGGTATTAATGTCATATATATATATACACATCATAATATTATAAGCACCTACAGCAGAAGATCCTTTTCTGTTAATATAAATCTCACTTTACTTCTCTATATTATATTATGAGGAGTAAAGTAATTTAAAAAAAGCAATCTTCTCTGTAGTTTGCATAATATTGCACAACAATTTCAAATCAATCAATATAATATAAACATTAAATTGTTTACAATTTACAATGCATGTTAAAGCTTTAAAATTATCCTTTATGTTTGTTTATTTATAAATTGAAGATTTGAAAATCACTATCATAGGTCTGTCATTTGGTACTTTCAAATACAGTAGAGCCTTGATAATCCGAAATTACAAAAATACACCCCTGTTCGGACTTACAGTGTGTTTGGATTACAGTATGTTAAAACCAAAAACGTTTTTGTAAAAATACTTATGTTTATTAAAGTTTTTACTTAAAAACTGATGTTATATTTTAGTCTAGCCACTTTTATTTATGACCAAAACAAATCTTATTTTCTATGGTTCCTACACCCTACAACTAAAACCATTAGCGGGGGGCGAGGGGAGTATTTGACAGTTTGGGACTATCGAGGCCTTACTGTATATGTAATGATTATATTCTTCACATAGATGTGCTTCAACAATTCAACATTATTTATAGATTATAGGTTGACACAAAATTCAGAGGTCAAAATAATTATGTACATTAATGTACAAAAATGTACATTAATTTTGTTTATATAGTTATTGTACAATATAGGGTTGCAAAATTAGTATTTGCAAAAGTCCTCATTCATTAATACTCAACAATTAATACCTCAAAAGGTATTAATTGTTGAAGTTATTTCTAGAAAATTGCAATAGTCATGGTACAGATACCATGTAATATTTTAATATAATTAAATTAATATATTGGAAATATTTCTATTCTACTAAAATTTTATTTTCCAGTGATAGCTTTTGTGTTATCCTTCTAATATAGAAATTTTGGAAGGTGGAGCTGCTAAACTTATAGTGCTAAATGTTAAGCACTAATTTATAGTTGTTGACACTAATGTGGTAATTAGTGGCTGATTTGTAGTAGCCAAATTTGTAGCATATTTGTTAGGCTGTCATAGACTGTTTGGCAATAGTAACCATCCAGTTACAGAGTGTTTCTGTGTGTTTGCAAGAGATTTTAGATTCCATTTTTCTATCTGGATAGGATGTCTATCCTAAAAATGACCATCTGGTTATCCATTTAATTAATTAATATCAAATAAAGTATTTATGTAGGTATTCCAAAATGACAACTACCTCTCCCACTTTTTTTTGCTTGTATAACTTACAATTCGGTGTCTCAGCTTTCAGTCTGGGCAAGGGGGCTCTAGCAGGAGCATCAGCAGTTGGCCTTGGTGCTTTATGTTATTATGGCACAGGGGTTAAACCAGGCACATTACAAGAGGCGCAGTAAGTAATATTTATTCATAATTATGGGCCTTGTATGATAACTCAATGTCACTAGTGAGCTGCAGAGAGAGCTATATGCTAAGGTTTACTCTGTGAGATAAATCAGAAGTGTAAAATCAGATTCAAATTCTTAATTTTGAACACAAGTTCAATCTCCTGTAACAATTCCTTTTAACACACAATTTTAATTTAATTATTTGAATTTATTTATTTGATTGAAGTCCTTATTTTTAATTTATATAAATAGAAATCAATTAACGCATGTATGTCGCAGCATCATTTGATAAAGGCACAACCGATTTTGGTGGTTTTTGTTGTTGTTTGTAATTATCAGGACATACTTTATGAAATATTTTTTTTGGAAAATGCATAGGAAGTCTGAAATTTAAATGAATTGACAAAATTTATATGAAATTGACGGGGCAATGACTGTAATACAGGAATCCAAAAACACGCTAATAATTTATATCTAGTTTATCTTGCAGCATTATCTACATTCACAGAATACATTGGCATTATTATGCTGGTATTAATAATGCCAAGGGGCTCATGAAGCATTTTGAAAATGCTTGAAATGAGCATCATTCAATATTATTTTTTCTACTTTTTCAATAAATTGTGAAGAATTGCAATTTATAAAAAGTTGTTTTAACATTTTTTAATTAATATTTACTATAAAAAATACTCATTTATTTCTGAACATATTCCAACTAACCAAGAGAGGTACAGCTTATGAGTACAGTCCAACACATGTTCCTTCATGCCAGATGTTAAGTAGATTGATTAATGAACTACTTCATTACCTATTTACTATATTTTCAGCCTCTGGCCACAATACGTTAAGGATCGCATCAAGGCCACATATGGCTACATTGCCGGGTCACTTATCCTGACAGCTGGCAGTGCCGCAATGGTGTTTCGAACACCTGCATTACTTAATTTAGTAGCTCGAAATGGATGGGTCGTAAGTAGCATTTATTTTAATTTCTATGGGACATTGCTCCTACTTTAAGTTAACAGTATTCTGTTCAGACGCGCCCTGGCTATACATGGATGAAATTTTTATATAAAATAAAATAAAAAGTACACTTAGCAAGAATGCATGTTCATTTTATAACGTTCATTTATTTATTTATCTTCAAATTATATACATAATTTTCCAATAGTGAAAATCATCAAAAGAGTAAGCAGAGAAACAGATAGAGGCCGATGGCTACTTTGTTTTATGCAATGTATTGTGGATAATGATAAAACATCATATGATTTTGTTGTTTGCCCAATGTTCTAATAATTTCTACTGTTATGGTACAACCAACACAATGATGCTAGTTTCCATTGTTTTCACTCTGTCATAAATATTTTTTATGATTACTGTTTGCGTTATTTTAGGCGTATTTAGACTTGATATATATGTTTGAAGGTCTGACTATGCACTTGATCGCCTATTAACACAAAAATATGACATATTTTCTTTGGAAATTTAAATTATTAATGAATGCAAACTTACGATCTACACTTTTTACTATTGTTATAAAAATAATAAAAGGTTTATCACGAGCGAAACTGCAATCTAATGCTATTATTATTATTTTAAATAGTAAGTATTCATATGGGAAAGGTAACCTCTGAAACTGTTTGATAAATTCTTGTACTATTTAAAATTTACATTAACCAGATGGACATTATATTATTATTAAATAATATAATGGCGTAAAAGCGTAACAAATAAACTCTTCAATGATTAATATAAATATTACTATAAACTCACCTGAATGAAGTAGAGGCACGTCTGTTTAGTTTATATATATATATATATGCGACTAGGTAGTTGTTTAAAATTTAATTTCTAATATAGTAATTGAAATAAAAAAGAGTACTTATGTGAATGTTTTTAAATTCATTTAATGAAAAGTAATATTTTTTATGTTGATGTTACTTTTAGCTTTTGCCTGTGTGAAAAGTTTATTGCGCAATTGTAATATATCTTTGATAAATTTCAGTCTATTCTGGTGACAATGGGCCTGATGATCGGGTCGGGAATGGTTGTGCGGGGCATAGAATACAAGCCGGGTCTGGGCGCCAAGCAGCTAGCGTGGATGGCGCACACGGCGATTCTTGGGGCGGTCATAGCACCCATGTGTTTCCTCGGGGGCCCTATTTTGACTAGAGCCGCGTGGTACACTGCTGGTGTGGTGGGCGGATTGAGCACCATCGCAGTGTGTGCACCCTCTGGAGAGTTCCTCAATATGAGAGCGCCTCTCGCTATGGGTCTCGGAGCTGTGTTTGCCGCATCTCTCGCCAGCATGTTTCTACCGCCCACCACAGCACTCGGAGCTGGTGAGAGACCGTTCTTAGCTTTTCTTAAAATTGTACATTAAAATGAAAACTTGTGCAACTTATTATGATTGGTCATCGCGTCCACGCGGCCAATGTGGATGATTGGACGGGTTTTTATTTTACTATATCATTATGTCATGACTGCCAACATACAATTTACCTCTGTTATCCATTGTTGCCCACTAATATTTGTAACACCAAAGTTATCCACTGAAAATCTTGGTCTTGCTTTAAAACGTGCTTGTTTTTTTTAACCAATACATGGCTGTCCATTTCTGAACGTTCGAGCTTCTGGCTCAGCCTATCTCGCGAGGCCCACCTCGGGGTATTAGTACTTGAGGCTGCCGCGCAAGCCACGGCAAAACCGCGAGGTTACCTCGCAAGCCCGTACGCATTGTTACTACAATTTTAAATTTAATTGCATTAATATTGTAACTTATGTTTGACAGGTCTCTATTCGTTCAGCTTGTATGGTGGTTTGATCGTGTTTGGTGGATTTCTGTTGTATGACACACAAGCTATCGTGAAGCGAGCTGAAATGCATCCAGCTTATGGCTTTCAGCCATACGATCCAATTAACTCGTAAGTTACATCCCTTATAGATTAGATTTATATTGTTAGTGTTAATAAAAGTGTAATGGTAGCCGTACACGTAACGATATTATTGCGCAAGTCTAGACTTTTACAAAAGCTACAAAAACGTACATTCCCAAGTGACCACAGACTGCTCAAGTATACTTGCACAATAAATATCATTTCTACGAAAGTGAGCGTGAAACGCTAAAAATGCTTCCATGCTAGAACGTTATATTATATTTCGATGATTAGTATAGATTTGCCAAACATGGTTCGTTTTTATACATACATATTAATAAAAATCTCTCGAACTGCGTGTCTTTTCGGTCCCTCATTAGACATTTTGGCGTGAAACTGACCCCAGGACTTGCGTTCTATATCACTGATATACAACGCAAGATGGCAGATTGTCGATTTTTGTTTCAGAAACAAAAATCGAAACTTTAGACTTGCGCAAGTCTAGAAATTTTAGCAATATCTTCCCACACACGTTACTGTATACTTGTGCAAGGCTAGACTTGCGCAATTATCGTTACATGTGTGGCTACCATAATATTAATGAAGATTTATTTTTACATAATTATGAATTTGTAATGTTAAATTTTATAGTTAAGAATTAATTAAATTAATGTAAGTTTTTGAACTATTTAAATCATCACATAATCATAGATGTGCCATGATCCACAAATTTATGAATTTGCTACCAAGCCCCAACAGGACAGCAATAGGGTATTACACCCATTTTTAAAAAGTGTCTCAATTAGATTCTGTAGTGCTAATGAACCACTTAAAAAAACACCAAATTTTTATTCAATCGATAAGTTTATTAAAAATGCATTTAAATTTTCAAATTTCGCGCGTAATTTGACGAAAACGCTGGAAACCATTTTGCTCTGTGGTCATGACGTCAGTTGGCTGTATAAACAAATGCGCCGGTAATTGACATGACACTTTTTTGTTTACACAACCGTATGACGTAAACATGGCGGCTACTATTTCATTGTGTTTAAGAACAGACTAAAAATTCTGAAAACTGAATTTAATTTTAAAATTTATTTTGTTATTTTACGAACTAAAACTAACATTCCAACTGCTTTTTGCCTAAGGTATCTCAATAATATACTTTTAAATTTTTTTTATATAGACTAAAATACTCTATTGTTTCATTGGCAATTGGTTCATACCAAGCCCCAATAGGACAGCAGACTTTTAAGCAACTGTTTCATTTAATCATAATAAATATGTGTCTAAATATCATGCTAACGTCACATCTTGTGTCCAAACTTAAGCAACATTGTAATATGGAACAGAAAAATGTTCAAATGAGCGATGGGAATCGAACAAGAACTACTTCTGTTCGGGTATCGAACAAGAATCGAAAACTGGGTTTTTGGAGTGTTGTCATCTGTTTTTACCTGCAAAAGTTTTTCTATTCAGTTTTTGGATGACATTTAGTATTTTGTGTTAAATATTTATATTTTTTGACAGCGCCATCTCGGTGTACCTCGACGTGCTGAACATCTTCATGCGTATCGCGATGATCCTGGCTGGCGGCGGCAATAAGAGAAAGTAGATTCTAAATATTTATCCTTAAATTTAAATAAAAATAGAGTACTGTTTTTGTTCTCATCATACGAGTGTAGTGTATTACTGCTACTGCACTGTTAAGTTTCATCATTGATAATAAAATTTATCTCTAGATTTTATTAATATATTTTGTAAGCTCTTTATGAGTTGTTAGGTCATACCCATTTTTTTTATTTATAAATTGTCATAACAAATAGCGTTAATTTGGATTGGAATGTTACTTCACGCATTGTATAGAAATAACAAAATTGGAAAAAAGAAATTAAAAAAATGTAAAATGTGGGTGGAATTAAATTTTAAGTCTTAACAGAAATGCAACCTAAAAATTTATTTCCTCGTGTATGTAGTTAGATCATTACGAATATCGTGTTATATAAATAAAGCTTTCTTAAACAACATCTTTTAGAATGCTTCAAATATTGTGATATTACTTTTAGGAAACGATTACGATTCAATGTACATTGAATTTTAGTTTGATATCAATAAAATGTTAAAAGTAATTTTTAGTTTTATTTATTACTAGCGTTCCGCCCCCGGCTTCGCCCGGGATGCAATTTTTATATATAAGAACATTCCACGTTTATCCCTCTTTCCATTAGTGAAAATCGAATTAAATTGGGTCTACTCGTTCACGCGTGATGCCGTGACCAAGGGAAATAGGGATTCATTTTTATATATAGAGATAGATTAGACAGCTGGTTAATAAAATTGCTAGGAAAAACACTATTTCGAAATTAAAAATAGGTCATAGACATAGAGAAATGGACTGAACGCTATCCACCTGTAAATACGGGCAGAAAAGTATGAGAGACGAGGCGATTGTGGAGTCAGGTAGAAGTCTTGGTCTTCGAAGTTACTGCAGACCTACAAAAAGAGACAGGTATTGGCTCTACGATCGCTTTCTCTCTTTCTAGAGAGTGGTCGATTGCTTAGTCCATTTTTTATTTTTCTTTTTATGTTAGACAGGTCCATTTGATGGTAGGTGGCTATCGTCGCCTATAACACAGCATCGCCATAACTGCTGCAACTGCGATGCCGACTACAGTAGGATTAAGGATAAGTGATTGGATAGGAAAATGGACTGTCTATGGTATAGGTCATAAGTAACATGACTATATAGTTGTCAATTATGATAACTTCATAGTCAACGGCCGAAATCTAGGGAATAATTTTTAAACGTTATGGGCCCTTTACATTATCCATTTCGCAGAGTGCGAGATGAGCTGGCGTGCTAAATTTGTATTGTGTAAAGGCAGTTAGACAAGTAGTGATCCAATCTAGTGCGATCCAATGGACTCTGCCGCGCTGGCTCATCTCGTACACTAGCTGGCGCACTAAATTGCATGTTGTAAAGTGGTCTAGCGTGCTAAACACTAGCTATGCTCGGTTAGTCAGTCCATTGAGTCAGTCGGCGTGCGCTCGAACAGGAGGACGTATTTTTCGTTTAAGATCAAAATGACGCAACCATCGACTAAGGAAAGGGAAGTGCTCTTAAATATAATAATTTATAGACATGCCATTTTTTTGGAATAAAAAAAAACAAGAGTATTATAAAAACAAAGATAAGTAGAGGAGAGTGACCAAATATGGAATACCATTTTGTTTTTTACGCATAATTTGCACAAACGTTATAAATAAAAAACTTTTTGTAGTAATTATTAACAATCATATATTTGCGCTTTATTTTGTAACAAGTTTTGGTTACATTGATTACTTTTAAGTAAGAATTTAAAAAAAAAACTAAATAATGATGAAGGTAGCTAAATGTGGAATAGGTACCCCAAATATGGAATACTATAAACACCATCAAAAATTAACCTTAACTTACATGAGACTCTTTGGAAACTTTGGTATAACATAGAAAGGATCACAAATTATTTGCAAAAATCACAAATCCAGGCGTCAGACTCTGGTCCTGCGCAATCATTATGTGCCCAGAGACCACACATGAGGCACTTGACCCATGTTTCTCCATGAGAATCATCCGAAAACAGCATGCCACAGAAAATACACTCCGAATCTTCAGAGTCTGGAGCTGTATTTCCTATCAAGGCATCGGGCTCACTGTCGGTATCAAACAGCATCATCTCCTCATCATCTAAATCTGACATAGGCTTAATCTTTTCTTTTGGCTTTTTCCCTTTTGATTTCTTCTCGTTTTGTTTTTGATTTTTGTTCTTTGCCAATTTATTTTCTTTTCCCTCTTTCTTCTTGCTTTTTTCTATGAGCTCATTCTTGTAAGGTGAAGATGTGATGACTGCTGCAACAGATGCTTTTCTTCCTCTATTAGATGATTTCCTTTTCTTGTTTGGTACTGGACTGATGTCATATGGAGACACTAATCCTAAACTACTGCGAGAAAGTTCGGATGTTGAGGGTACAGGTTCAATATTTGTATCTTGTCTGGGTGTGGAAGCTTCAGTTAAAGGCAGACAGTCATCAGGGGTTCCAAAATTGGCCATCGATTGTCTTAAAGGTTGGGCACATGATGTTATTGGTGTAACGTTGACTGTGCAACCATCTTTAACTGCGTCTTGTTGCGCAGCAAGATAGTCGACCGCGGTAAATATATTTTTATTCAACGGCCATAGTCCTGTTACACGAAATCCATTTGCTGCAATCTCACCTGTTTGCACTTTTAAATAAGTCCTGCCAAATAGCTCAACGACATCATAAGGGCTTAGTGGTCTATTATTATCTCTGATCCACATTCGTATTTCTTCACTGTAATAAGTTTTGAGTGGTGCCATAAATGTTTTGTCTAAGGGCTGGAGCTTGTGGGTTGTGTGAGGAGGTAAGGATACAATGTCTACATTATTTTCTCTAGCAAGCTCTATCACGTCGATGTTACGAGTGTGAGAAAAATGACCATCTAAGATCAGTAATACTTTCGATTCCGGAGTAGGGTTGGTATGTTTGATGAAATGTTTGAACCAGTCAGTGAATATGTTCATTTGTATCCATCCTGATGGATGTGCAATACCAACAGCGAATGGAGGACTGCCTCTTATTAACTGATCACTCATATTCTTGCGAGGGAATATAATAAAGGGAGGCACAAAATGACCAGTGGCGTTCATGGCAACAACAATTGTCATTAATGAACCCCTTTCAGCTGAGGTAAGTGAAGCTATCTGCCGTTTCCCTTTATGACCAACCACTTGGGGTATCTTGCTCTGTACTACGGTGAGCCCAGATTCGTCAACATTGTATATGCGGTTTGGCCCATAGTTTTCTTGAGCATAGACGCCTTCAAGGAGATCAAAGAATGAGTCTACTTTTTCCTTGCTGAATCCAAATGCTCTAGCAAAAGATGTGCCAGTTGGTCTTCTCACTGATAGCTTGTCCTTATGGCGTTCTCGTCAAGCCATGAAATTTGCTCTCCATCGTCAAAATGTAGTCTACCAAAAGATTTTCTAGGGTTGTCCCTAAAACAGTTTTCCTCCCAAGTGTAGTAGCTGTGGCTTCTTCTGGGGGTAATTCGTTTTTCCGGCATAATCGAAACAAGGTAGATCTCGGCACATCAAAGTGTTTTGCAGCTCTCAAATAACCCATTTTTTTCTCTCTTACCAATTTAATAGCTTCCGCCATATGCTCTGAATTCCATTCTTTTCGCTTTGTTTTTAAGTTGACGCCAGCCATTCTGATGAAACATAAAAAAAATACTTTCAATTTATAATTAACAAAATCATCAATTCAGCTGATACTTAAGAGAACCAATTATGGAATAGTCCATAATTGGATACTATGATCCGTCCATATTTGGATTTTCCAACGACTTCAAACTGACATTAAAATTTTTATATTTAAGAAAGAAATACAATCAAATACCGCTAAAACCTACAACAGAACATCTAAAGTATCTCTAGAAGTTCTAAAAACAATACTATGTGCACTTTTTGTACAAAAAATACATATTTTTTACATACCTTAGAAAGTTATGCGGAAGCGATAAAACAAAACACTGCGACACTGACGAAATAGCTCGCTCGACTGACATGTTACAACTTGTACGCTCGAATGGGGATAGAAAGAAAGAGACAAACACGTTTGTCGCGTTTGTGAGTTTTCGTTTCAGAGGATTGCCGGTATTCCATATTAGGGATACTATCCCATATTTGGTCACTTTCCTCTATAAGAAATGATGGAAACAAAGTTTCTCAGCAATAGTTTTTTTTTCTCAAAAATTAATATTTTTCAGCGTCTTTTTTATTAATTATCATTAAACTCGACACCATCGCTAAAGCAATGCCAACTGATAGTTTATATGGTTTCATGGTGCCTAATACGTTTAGCGCTCTTCGAAAGATGCGGTTTGGACGATGATCACTGCCGAAATGAAAGGTAGTTTAACTAATTAGCTTCGCTAGCTAGTCTAGTGTAATGATTGAACACTTTTTATAACGCACTGCAGCACTAAATCTAGCGCTCTGTAAATTGGCTAATGTAATGGGCCCTTTATCAAGCAAGAAATCAACAAAAACTTTTATTTGCGTAACAAGTAGTATCACTAGTACTATTAATGGTACTTGAGCAACTATATCGACTCTTGCAGTGAGCAGACGCCTATAGAAAATATAGAAGAAGCGCGCTTCCGATGCGACGCGCCGCCTGGACTCTTCTCCAGTGAGCGGAGTCAGTTTTTTCGAAGACTTCCAAGTACTAAAGAGGACTGTACCCCGTCTGCGCAGGCCCTTAAATATTAAGTTAATTTATAACCTTCTTTAGATATTGTTTGTATTTTCACATAACACAAAACTGAATTCTTTTCTTTAAGGATAAAAACTTGTTGATAATAAAAACTGCAATTAATACTTTATGGAGCGGTTTATTATTTACAATTCCACAGGAGTATACATTCGGCAATTAGCACTTTGAAGGATATTTTCGAAATACAGTTTTGTAGGCCAATAAAACTATTAATTCGTCACTAACAATCATTATTAATTACGATAGTTATTTATTTGTATGGGTAAAATATTGTATTTTTGTGCAGTTATAAATATTTTTGGATGTAGTTGTAGATACATTTAAAAACTATTACATAAAATAAAGTCTTGTTACATTATTGATTATGAAGCGAGTAAGATCCTTTAACTGCTATTTTTTTTAAATATTGCATTTCTACATCAACCCATTTTGTGAAATTATTCTTTTTCTTTCTAACAAAATAAAAAAAATGCAAAATTAAGTACAAAAGCTAGTGAAATTAAATAAAAAAAATATATCACAATTTCATAAATAATACTTTGGGTTATTTTTGGTTCATTAAAATAAGAGTCGTGACACCAACGAAACCATTTTATTTAAGGACATCCCTTAATTTTTTTAGGTCAAAGTTAAATTTCAATTGACAGATGAAATGCATGGGGACATCGGTTTATTACGTAATTGGTGTCTGTGTAAATAATTAGTTTTCCGGAAACAAAAACTGAATCCCCTAACACTTATCAAAAAGACATTTGAATCGTTATGAGTAAACCATGAGCAATTACACTTAGAGATCACATAATATTCAAGTGGTTATCTCTCCAGTCTTGTTCGCTTGTTGCTTCAAATATATCGCGTACATTTGCCGCGCCTGATTAAGCACCCTGTTCACGTTATGTTTTCGGACCATTTTGTCGAAATGCATTGCCAACTCATTGTAATCCATACGATTTCTCATTATGTAGTCTCTGTGTTGAAGGAGAACCGTCAGACAGAGGAACATTAGGAACGGATTCCCCCCACCGAATAAGGTCGGCGGCGGGAGGCCGGCGACGCCATTTTTACCCGAACTTTCTCCACTCGGTGGAGTCACCGACACGTTTCTTTGTACGGGCGGCTTAAAAACTTCATATTTCTTTTGAAAACTATTAATCGTGGACGCGACATTGTTCAGATTGGTCTGCTTCGCGTTAAGAAGAGATTCGCAGTTGCGCTTAGCGTTCTCCAACTCTTGAGACATACTAGAGAAGAAGTTTTGAGACTTAGCAGTGCTATTACTGTCACCGGGGACACTTTGCACGACCGATTTGACAGGATCTTCTGGTTCCTTTCCTGAGCTATCGGATTCGCTGGAATGTACATCGGAATGTTTGGAATCTGGACGTTCTAAAGACTGATTTTTTCTGAGTAATCTAATAGGAGTTATGGACTTTTTCCCGGAATGCTCCTCAAATATTTCTCCCGTGTCCCCATCGAAATCCAATTCAGCCTGCTCGTCGGGAGTCTGCGGGCAGCTGGCAGTCGTTCGGGTTGTAGGTGTATTTCTATGTAAAGGATTTTCCCATAGATAAATATCCTCAACACTCCTCGCGTTTAATTTCATTGTGTCCAAGTATGGGGACTTTTTAGTTTGTTCGGTGACTTCTGATGTGTCCAGTCGTGTTTCTACAGTTTCAACTATTACACAATCCACTTTGACTTCGGAACCGTTGTTTGTCGGCTTTTCTTCGGTGCTCGTAGAGTCCGAAGGAGAATCACAAATGATGCTTTGTCTATTAACATAAGTCGGACCGAATACTTGACGATCTAAATGCTCCACTTCGAGTCTTAATTCCCTCGTCATGGAAGTAGTCATCGGATAGTATTCTTGCGAGTCATCTGGACTGCTACCGTCATTTGTGTCAGTGTAGACGTTCTTATTAATTTTGTTCAATGGTTTCTGATCTTTACACTGTATCGTCAAATCACTTTCATCAAACGACGCCTTATTGAGATATATCCTGAGGGATTCTTTTGGAGAATCTTTTTCAATTGCTGAATAAGTTCTTTGCAGTCTTGTATCCGGCCTGACATTACCAGTTTTGCTACTCGTAGCTAAGTTGAGAAATTCATTTAGGTTTTTGATCATCTTCACCTTAGGTCTGTTCAGAGTCTCCTGGTCGACTGAACTGTTCAGTTTATCTAATGAGGAGAAAAATTTATTATTGTGATTGGAAATCTTATCGGTCAACATTCTTATTTGATTTCTCAAAGGCGTCTCTTTTAAGGGCACAGATGAATCACCATTGACCAAATTTCCGGCACTAGACCAGCCGTCGACAGGTTTGTCCGATTCAACATTTTTTGCGTGTTCAGGCACACTTTTCATACTTCTTCTCGCTATTATTTTCGAATCCTTCATGACGAGTGTTGTCTCTTTATTTTTATTTGATCCTCTATCGCTTTTGTCGAAATCGCGTTTTCGCATTTGCAACGCTGCATCGTCCAAACTTTTAAATTCTTTCGCACATTTGAGTGTTGTGTTGCCAAGGATTTTTCTCGTTGCGTTCTCATCTAAACTGTGATTCATTTGCTTGCAAGTGGACAGTTTCGGGGCTTTTACGTTAGCCAAACTAAAACTGGAACTTTGTCGCCTTATTGCACACACTTTTGTGTATGCGTTTTCTCTGGGTGTTTTGACTAAAGGACTAGAAGGTGATGGATTATCGACGATTTCTATGATTGGATCGAACTCTTTCTCCTTCAGAGGCAGTTCAGTGACGGGAGTTTTATGAGGTAGAGAAGCCCAGAGAACTTCTAGCATCCTCAACGCGTCATCGAATGCAAACTCCCTTTTCATTTCCAGTAGCAACCATCTGTAGCAAAATAGCAAGTCGTCTGCTTGCTGGGACTTCAAATAGTTGTAGAAGTCCGAGTCGTAGACTTGTAGGGATTCGGTGAGGTGTGAGAACTTCAGTGTCATGGCTTCACCGTCAAGCAGAAAGTTGGGATAGAGACGTGTCATAAGTGCGCAGAGACAGATGTAAGCGTGAGCCTCGTCACCCATTGTCACCAGAAGTGGAGACGCAAGATCTGACATGCCTTGACAGTAACTCACAGAGGGATGATTCACTGCATACCTGTGTGAAATAAAATAAAATTCATCTGCAAAGACATAGGTACTAAATCAAGGATTTAAAATGAGCCTAGTTCTAATTTATGTAGAACCACAGGTTATCTAACTCACAAATATTCAAATGTTACTTAAAAATAGTAGCATTCCAATATTGTTAAGAGCCCATTCATAAATTCCCATGTTAAGTAATAGAAAGATGGCAGCTTTACTTTTCGACTCAATGTCTATTAACTTATTTTAACTGCTTTTTGAAAGCCTATAAAGAAATCTAGAAGACTGCTATTAATTAAGCAACAATGATAATAAATTAAACTAATAAGCGAGCTTATTTAAGTGAATTTTGGTTAATGATGCGTGTTAATGTTAACTTACGTTGTAAGGATATTGAAGAGGGAAGCAATATTTTGGTTGTCATCACTGCCAGCATAAAAATTGTGATGTCTGTCGGTTCTCAATACATCTTTACGGACCATACTTGTTACGTAGGCCAAATCGGCGTTTACCTGAACACGTTCAATATTAATTGTTAGAGGATCAATCAAGAATGTAAACTGTAGACATAAATACACATTTACGTGCATTTATGTCCCTTCTGCCTTTACCTGTCCTGACAGTTACCTGTCCCTTCTGAATGCATTCTTTCCAGCGTGCTCGGAGGGCGTAATAATCATTGGCTTTCCTCTTTATGTAGTCCATTCTTTCTTTTCCATTCATTCCTTCTGGATATACATTAAGAATATGTTTCCAAACCACTTTTCTGTAAAATTCAATTGTATTCTCTTGATATTTCATTAGCTTATAGACTGTGTAAAACTACCAAACAAAACCATTTCTCGTTATTGTATATGAATGATGTGAAAAAAAAAACATAAGTAAATACATTTATACATGAAAAAAATACAGCTTTCCGTTTTAATATTTTATTTATAAAATATCTCTCCTTAGTCTTCTTTGAAATTTAACATTTAAATAATAAATTACAATTATATATTTTTGTATTATACTGATGACAATGTTATCATAATTAATATTATGATCATAATAATATCATAATTAATTAATAATAAACGCGAAGGTGTGTCCGTTTGTTTGTTTTCTTGATTCTTACGCTTTCACACCTTAATTACTCAACCGATCATAGTGAAATTTGCATTCTGTTCCCAAGGGACGTGGACGTAGTCGCAGACAAAAGCTAGTTAAACATTTTTTTGTTGTGTCAGAATCCCGACATTTAACCAATGTCAAAACCAGCAACAATAGAATCGTTTCCTCTCCTCAAGAGATACACAACTTTCCTCAAGAATTACAGATCGATCTCACTCTTCAGTCATGTTTATAAGTTATTCTTGAGATACATAACAAATCGTCTCGCCCGAAAATTCGACGAGATTCAACCCCCGGAGCAGGCCGGATTTCGTTGTGCTTCAGCACCGAGGATCATATACACACGTTGATACAGATTATATAGAAAAATCACGAGTATAATCAGCATTTGTGCGTAGCCTTTATGGACTACGAGAAAGCCTTCGATTCAGTCAAAACCTGGGCCAATCTGGAATCCTTGCAACAGTGCCAAATAGAGTCCGTTATGTGTAGATGTTAGGCCATTGTACAAAGCCGCGACGATGCCAGCAGACGAAACCGATCGAACTGCGAAAAGGAGTTCGACAAGGGGATGTGATATCCCCGAAATTGTTTACCAGCACTTTGGAAGATATATTGTATACGCTGGACTGGGAAAAGCAAGGAATTAATGTCAACGGCGAATATCTCTCTCACCTTCGTTTTGTTGACGATATGGTCATTCTGGCACAGTCACTGGAAGAACTCAGATATGTTGGATAGCCTCAATGTCGCCTCTCGGCACGTAGGACTTGGGATGAATTTGGACAAGACGAATGTCATGTTCAACGAGCATATGAGCACTAAAGATTGAATAAATGTTTTAACACCTAAGAAAAAGGGGCGCGGGTGAAGTCGAGGGTAAAAACTAATAATTTATATTTTTCGTTGTGTTACAAAAGGAAATATTAAAGAGGCATAAGTTCTCAAACAAGTCTGTCGTTTTCCTTTATTCATAAAATATTTAATTTATCTGTCTTTATTTTGAAGGTGGTTTCTGCAAATAGTCTTTGGTTAGGCTATGGCCAGCTGTAGGGCATATTAGCAAATAGATTTTTCAAATGAGAAATAAGTTAATACATCATCTTCATGTTATAAATGTCTACTTAAGAATACATTTATAAGATGGTGCTGAGCTTGCGTCGGGACAGGTGGCAAACAATTCTAGAATCTTTCATACTGATTATTTCATATTATTGTGTTGGTTAATTGACTAGTCTTGGAAATTAACTTTCCAAAGTTGGCTTGGGTCTGGCTCTGACAAGTAGTGGCAGGATATATACTTTGTTTCGCTGTCATCGGCTCGCAATTAGGTAGCCCATCTTGCAGTAGTAACAATCGCCTTGCAGAAGACCACTTTAAGTAACAGTATGTTGCTGTTCTGTTTCAGCGAGTAAGGGATTCCAGAGCCCATTTCGCTATTCCTATCTAATTCCATATCCTTAATCTTACTAAGGTTGGCAGTGTACTTGCAGGTACCTGTGGTGTTGCTTGTGTTAATGGGCGATGGTAGCTACCTATTATCAAAACCATATATAAAAAAATATATTCATATATTATATTGTTAAAGAAAAAAAAATCATTTTAGAATTTATGCATTGTTTATGAAGTGTAAGTTAAGAATAGCGCTACAAAAACAATAACAATAAAAACAAATAAATAGCATATATTTCCTTAATTTGAAGCATTGACAATACATCCATGAATCCACTATTATAATATATTAATTACATTAATTACTGAAATACCGACCTCAAACTTGGATCAATCCCACCACAATATATGACTTCTCGAAGTTTACTTGTATTTGTGATTTGGCCAACTGTGTCCAAGAATGATCTGAATTCAATATCACTGAGTGGAGGTCTCGGAGGTGTGTTTGGATCGTCATACAAGTTAAAAGCTCTTGAAACCATATTAAATGTCTTCTCAACCTACAAATATAAAACGTCAATCATCAATAATATAAGCAATTGATAATAACTTCAAATCTAAATATATGCTACTAGAAGTACCCCCTTTGTTTGCCTATCTCATATAAACATACACTCAATTGTTATTATCTGTTTTAGCAAATAAATGGCGATTATATTGTAAACACATTGGTTTTTCATATATGTTTTATATAGACTGTACAATGCCTATACTTTTTACAGACAGCGCAAACAGCCCTTTTCAGCTTCCTTTCACAAAGTAGATGCCATGCTATAGGTCATGATATTATTAAAATAACTAAAGTATACAAACATTGCAATAAATTGCTGTATCTTTCAACTGGGAACATTGCAAAACAAATATGATTAAATCTTTTACCTGGTTCATTAGCCCTTGGAAGCCAATTTGAGTCTCTTGTTTCCCAGTTTGCGAGGTTAATGGTATTACTGCAGGTTCTTTAATATTCTGAGCTATAGTTGGAATAGCTGCATCGACGTTTGGAGGCTCCCAATCTTCGGAAGCCTCTGCAAAAGGTTTCATGTCCACCTTTAACTGAACACATGGTTCAGACCTTTGCGTTATTGCTACATTATGGGTCCTGAAAAAGTTAGAAAAAAATTCATATGTGATTTATTTCTTTATTAAACACACTTAGAGGCTTGGTTAAAGTAATAAAACAGTTACAATTAGTACAATTAAATATAAAATTAGCACCTCCATTAAATACAATTACCTACTCTGTTAAATATTACGTCGGGGAAAAGTCTTTTCACATATAGTATGTATAAATCTCTTTGGCTGTCAAGCTTCTGCTTGTCAATATAAAATGCAAAGAAACCTTTTCCCCAACCTATTATATTAATACAGATGAAGTTCCCCCCTTAATTGAAAAGTTGAAACTTCATTTGAAAAGTTTTAATTATTTGTTTTTTTATTTTTATATGGAAGCTCTGTGCAATTACACAGATCTCATAATTATGAGATAAACAGCAACATTAAGAGATAATAACAACAGTAACATTAAGAGTTTCTTCTAATAGTTCTCTTCCTTAACCTTCCAATGAAAATCTTACCAAATTTGATTTAGTCATTTCTAATATTAGCCTGCTCAAGATACAAACTAAACAAATGAATGGACACAATATTGCATAATTGTGATAAAAGTGGTCATGAGGCTTGCTCCAATTGCTTAGCAAAGCAATCTTAATATTATAAATGCAAAAGTGACTTTGTTGGTTACGCTTTTACACCTTAACTACTCAACCAATCGTCAAGTACTGTTCCTGAAGAATCATCTAAAAAAGATTTAAAAAAAAATTGTAGGTATGCATGATGATTGATTTTGAAAAGCTAATCAACAGTGTTTCCACACATTTTCTTTACACAAAATAAATACATTTCTAAAAAAATTGAGGTTTTGAAGAAAAAATCAATATTTTAAATAATACAATTTAAACTTCACACCAAAATGCTAGAATAGCAATGGCATCTGTTGTGACGTCACTCTTTCTTAACCCAGGAACAGCTTGACAATTCACAGTTACACAATTCAAGCCACACGGTGATATTAATGAGTGTGTATTCATTAACATAGCCAATGACAGTATATTATACTTTTATATTATTGAAAATCTTATTTTGTTATTAAAACTGAGTCATTTTTTAGAAAATTTTCATCATAAATCATATATTCCTCTAATATAATTTATTCTTTAATTCTTTAATACCGTTATCATGCTTATTATATGAGCAAAAAAGTATTAAATATTGAATAAATTGTCGCTCATATAATTTTTGTCACTTTAATTTTTCATTTTTCAACACTTAAGAAAAAGGGGAGCAGATGAAGTTGCAGGCAAAAGCTTGTATTACAATAAATGGTTGATTATTATTTGTAATAATGTAATGTGATAATAATAATAATGTAATAATAATAATAATAACAGTAAGTGTTATTCACTGATTTTACATATTCTTTTTGTAAAATAAGTAATACATTTCTCAATCTCTGACTATATTTAAGTAATGAGCTGTTGATGTTTAGTTTCCCAGTTTATTGTGATAGTAGGAAACAATAGATAATATTGTTTCTGAATATTCTATACAGTACGTTTAAGTACCCTAAAATTCATAATTTGATTTACTATCTCACTTGAGAAAAGCAGCATCCAAGTCCCAGTCAGAGAGTAGAGGTAAGTATATTTCTTGGCCATAGTCATCTACACTTCTATATGACAAAGTGAAATCAGACTTTATGTCAAAAGCCTTCACTAAAATGCTTTGTAAAACTTCCAATGAAGTGATTTGTGGATCCACAGAAAACTTTCTCAGTTCTGGTTGAAGTTTGCCTTCACATTTCTGTAATAAAAGAAACATTTACCAATAAAATATTTGTAAGTCATTACAGTACTATTGCATTTGTTTAAATTTGGGAAATGACTTACAATTATGTAGAAATGATATTTAGAAATTCTAGGCTGAGGAATCAAAAATCAATATAATTTTCATTTCCCGCGTAATTGTGGCCTTGCCAAATGGATATAATCATGAAATAAAGGTATTTCTTAATTAAACTGTGATTTAATGTGGAAATACAATTACAAACCTTGACTTTCACTCTAACTGCCTCTTTACTGTAACCAAACATTTTTTCACATTATTTATCGTTACCACTATAGTTACTATAGATTCCCACATAAATTATTAACAATGTTTATTATAGCACACATTTTATATAGGTGCAGAAAATGCAAGAAACATGGAAAAATACACATCGACCGAGAGATGAGAAAATTGTGGAGATTTTGATTTTGACTTCAAGTCAAGTTGAGAAAACAAATCAAAATGACAAATGTTAAAACACAGACAGACTACTTAAAATAAAACTTAACACCACCACACAGACTAATAATAAACATTACTTGAATGACAGCTTTTTGAAATTAATTTTTTTATTATGCATTTTTTAGAAAACTGAAAATAGTGCATTTTGTTAAAAAGTAATAGTGTATTTTGTTCTGAGAGAGAAAGAGAGAAATTTATTTACTGTAGATTACTCGATATACAATATGTAAATTAGTAATAGAAAACTTCTTTTCATTAAAGAATTCGGCGCTGTCATCGTGCGACGGAATGTTACCAAAAACAAATTTAACCCCCCACCCCCAAAATATTACTTAAAAATAGCTCTAAATATAGTAAATTATTTTATGTAGGTACTATTTAGCTCACTGAAGTAACGAATTTACTATATTAAAAACTTTAAACGCGAAATAGTTACCCAATTAATTGAATTACATTCATTTGTGTGAAAATGGTCGGATAGATTTGGAATTCTTTATTCTATGTTATTTAATATTTTTCTATGATTTCTAAATTTTGTTATCTGTGGCGGTTCTTAGGTTGAGAAGTACTATTATTTATTCTGTGTTATGAGTTCCGTACATACCGACTACCGTATCGTAGATATATAATCTTCTTGCCGTACGGCTATCGCATACATAGAAAAATAACTATAAAAAAGATAGGTATATTTTTGATTGATTTCATTGTAAGTAAATGTAATGTAAAAAAATTTAAAAAAATAGTTTATTGATTTCATTGATTGATTGGGAATTATTTAGAAACATTATACTAATAATATTCGGATTGACTGATTATTTAGACAGTAATTAGGGATTTCTGCCATTTTATTTTTAATATTGAAAATGAGTATAACAAATGTTGCTGCCCCCATCATAGACCGTGAATTGGATTTATCAAATGCTGGAAGAGGCGTGTGGCTTGTAAAAGTCCCCAAGTATATTGCTAACAAATGGGAGAAAGCTCCTGGGAACATAGAAGTGGGCAAGTTGAAAATATCTCGGGCTCCAGGGCAGAGAGCTCAGGTGCAACTATCATTATCTGAAGCTGTTTTGTGTCTAAAAGAACCTGGAGAGCAATCTATTCCAAAGGAGCTGCGCCTCGATGTTTCTAATGTTACACGACAATCTTTAGGAGTGTTTTCACACGCGGCTCGTAAGTATCATCTTAATATAATTCAATTTACATCAACCATCGAGGTTCATAGTAATAATAAATCTCGTGCATCTGATAGTCGAGCATAGATAATGAAAGTCAAAGTGGAGCTGCCTGATCTACACTCCCATCTCAATAATGCACATACCGAAGACATGGTACAGCGGTTCTGGTCAAATTATAATGAATATTTATCAAATTTCAAACATGATATTGTATTTCTATTTTTTATAGCATTTCAAATATAAGTAACTAATGAGATTATTGTTTATCCCATTTTATTTTAGTTCTTTTGTCAAGTGCATATAAAGTTATTCAAAAACTATTCATAATCAATAAGAAAACTAACTGTTTAAATGAAAATAAATTCTCTTCATCATCATAATAAGTAATTGTATTCCAGCTGCAAACACGGACTCAGTTGTACCTGAATCTGAAAAGCTATATATGGAGGGAAGAATAGTCCAAAAGTTAGAATGCAGACCTTACGCTGATAATACATATTACAAATTAAAATCTGAATCCATAAGAAAGGCTTCTATGCCACAAAGACAAGTGCAACAACTGGATAGGATAGTGCAGAACTATAAACCAGTATCGGATCATAAACATAATGTGAGTTTTTTTTACTTTATGAGAAACTCTACTCGTGAGTCCAGTGTTTACCCTGCTATGGTAAGGCTCAAATTATATGCATCTGCACGACCAAGAGGCCAGGCCGCTCAGCTGTGAAATTATATGAAACTGTACATGACGCGCCGAGCTGCCACGCCACTGCTAATTAGACACAAACAGATTCTTACAATCTCAATAGAGGAGTGGCGCCGTGGGCGCACGGATGCATATAATTTGCAGAATGGATGGATGCATGGATGCAGGAGAGGTTAGTTGAATGGGTTCTGGTATCCTTTATTTACTTTTTACCTGTTGTTTCCAGATGTTGTTACTGTCTTCAATTGGGGTGTCCAGTTTATAACTGTTTATAATATTTATATGATTGTTGCCAAAGAATAATTAGCAATTGATACATTGATTTTTGTTATTTATCATTGAACATCCATGGCCTAGCATTAATATATATGTTTTTTTAAACTTTTTGATGACTTACCAGTGGAAATAAATTAACATTTTCACTAATACAACATTATCAGTATTTAAAAGTTAATAACCACCCTATCAATATTGCATTTGTTATGTTGGAAGAGCTTATTGTTTTAAATTAAATTATAAAACTTCTCAATTCAACAGATTGAATATCAGGAGAAGAAGAAGGCTGAAGGCAAGAAAGCTCGCGATGACAAAGATGCAGTACTCAACATGCTATTTGCAGCGTTTGAGAAACATCAGTATTACAATATTAAGGATTTACAGAAGGTAATGTAAACATGTGCCTTGTTACATTTTGCAATTGTTAGGTTTATAGCTTTTGCATTATCAATAAGTTAACTTGAACTATCATAGGCTGATGATCTTGTCTATCATATTATTATGGTGATATGATGTTTACAAAATAAATTTGTATGATGACATATAATGACCATTATATGGATGTCTTAGTTTACAAATGATGCAAGTAACAATTTATAAATTTAACAATATTGAACTAATTGTGGTTTCCTGTTCATACAATTTGTACAAATAATGTTGGTCTCATCTTCAGATTGGGATATGAATTCATGTTCATGGATTTGTAGACAAAAAGGTCCATTTATTTGAGTGAATGTTAACATCGAAAGTATGTGAAGGTGCTTGAAGAGGCAGGGTGCTTGAAGCTAGTTAAAGTAGCGTTCGCGTTGCATCTCGGGACGCTGCGATGCCGCGCTGCGTATCGGGATGCCACACTGCACAGCGTGACGTTGCTTAATGCATCGCAACGCAACCACCAGAATTTCCTTTCCGAGTCTCAACAATCACATTAAAGTCTAATTAGTATTAGAAAAACAATTTTTTTTATAACAAAGGGCAACAGCAGTCTGTTGGTAGTTGATGGTTAGCATCACCTAGAGATACAAGCAACTTAATTATGCGGCAATTATTTGGGATGTTAATACAACCATTCCGCTCATGTCGTAGCTTCTTGTATTCAGCAATTAACTAATTTAGCCTTTTCTATTTTACAGATCACGAGACAGCCTATTGTGTACCTGAAGGAAATCCTCAAGGAAGTGTGCAATTATAATATAAAGAATCCCCACAAAAACATGTGGGAACTTAAACCTGAGTACAGACATTATAATAAACAAGATAATCCTGTGCAACAGAAGGATAAAGACAGTTCTGACAGTGACTAAATTAGAAGAGATGTGCATTATCACACCCTGTAGCGTGCCTGTGTCTGTGATTATTTTATTATTTTCATAAGTAATTATTAAATCTTACATACAGTGTTGACTACTTTGAATTGAAGTGTATCAGGTCAGCAATTTTAATAAAACAGAGTTGCATTTTTTTTTTCTATATTTATTTGCAATTTTTCATAGAAAGTCAAAATATTAAAAGATCATATAAACTTTAAAAATCAACTTTTTAATATAATACTTTCAGAATAGACGAAAAGTAAAAAAGATTTAACATTCTCAATAAAAATATAAACTAGAAAAAATAGTAAAATGCAAGGAATTTTGAGCTTGTAAATACTAATACAGTTAAAATTTAATTATTCCAGTATTTTCTCTGCCTAATAGATTAATATACATAATATTTTACAATTATGAACACCTAGGTTTTACCTACCTAATTAGTTGTCCTTAAATACATATTTACAAAGCGTCACGTTGCGACGTGCTCAATTTACATTGCTGCGCCTAAGAGTCAGCTCATACCGGAAAGCGGCGCGGCGCACTCCTTTTAAGATAGCAATAGAGAATATAGAACTTGTTTACTCTTGGATCCCAACCCTGATCGAAATCCTTTATCATTTCTGACATCAGCAGTGGGATTGGAATACAATTTTTCTAAGGGATTTGCCCAATTAACTGCTATCACACACGAAGCGTATATTCGTCATATGACGTCCCGTTTAAGTAACCATAATGGCGGAAGCAATACGAATTGCAAGGATCAATCGACGTCATGTGGGAACGAAAATATCTCATCATCTGCTAATAATGATTTTTCTAATCTATCCTCTGCGATGTGGGTATCGCTTTTCCGTGACGGGGTGGAGAATTTTCGCGACAACGATGCTGAAACTACAAAGTCAAAAACGTCGAGTGATGTCTACATACCTACTTTCGATACCGATTATTCTGAATTTACGGCGGTACACTGATATGACAAAATAAAATATCGCCCGACACAGAACTCTTGACGAAAAAGTGAAGTGGCGTGCGGCTACACGCGGCGCAACGCGAAGCCCCCGGCACCAATCGCGTACTCGCTGAACTGTGTACCTTTTAGTATAGTAAATAAGTTCTATATTCTATTGTTATCTTAAAAAGTGCGCGCCGCTTCGCTTTCCGTATGGGCTGACCCTAAAATATCAGTTGTTACAATGTGCAGCAGCGACGCATTGTAACACTGCGACAACGCATTGCGAAGCATCTTCGTGTCTGGCGTTTCGGTCTGAACTGACCCTTTCCCGTAAGGCGTGATTTCACCCATGAGCTATGTTATGTTCCATCTCAAATATTTTAATTAATAACTGCATCATATTTTGACTTATTTATGTAGCTAGCTAAAAAACAGGATATGAATATTCCCACCAATGGGAACATAGATGTGCCCAATGCGACGCCGGTCAGCAATTCCATATTTGAATTCAAATACTTCATTATGATTTCGTAGCAACCCTGTAACAGTAAGGCTGGTTATCATTTGTGTTTCATATAAAATTCGTGGTTTTAAGGAATATTCATTGATTTATGTCTCTTCTTAGTTAAAAATTCAAGTATTCAAATTCAGCCATTGGCTGTAAATTTCAAAGATGATATCGCGAGTTAAATAGATAAGTGTCATAACAGTCACGTCAATAAGTAAATAGATAAAGTAGGCAATCTTTTGAAATCCTCAAGAACATCTCTGATTTTGATGTTTTTTTATTATTTAATACTAGCTGTGCCCCCGACTTTATTTATTTCGTTTTCGTAGCACAGCGCGGCGCTATGTGAAGCTGTTTACACATTTCTACCTGTAGGGAAGCCCAAGTTCATTGCAAATATTATTAGACTCTTAAATATTAAAAAAAAAAAAAAAAAATTTCTACACGTACTTAGCTATAACTCTGTGACATAAGTATGTTACAGAGCCAAAAAAAATAGTTTTTAGAATGTTTGCCTGTGCGTTTGTACACGTTAATCTCAGAAACGGCTTTTGAGTGTGGTTTTCACTGATGGATTGTAACAAACTTCCCGTAACATTTAGTGTTTGTTTCATTCCAATTGGTTTACAAACAAAGAAGTTACGCGCTATACCGACGAATACCACGCGTACGAAGTTGCTGGCTCAACTAGTAATCAATATAAGTTTGATTAAATTGGGCAGCCCGTCTGGCGGCAATAACCACCTCCTTACAGAAATCTACAGTGAAATAACAGGAATGTTGTATTTCGGCGAGTGAATAAGAGATGTCAGAGGCGGCCATTTCCTTATCCTTATTCTTACCGAGCTTGACAGCGCACTTGCAGCACTAGTGC
This sequence comes from Bembecia ichneumoniformis, assembly GCA_910589475.2. Taxonomy (NCBI): domain Eukaryota; kingdom Metazoa; phylum Arthropoda; class Insecta; order Lepidoptera; family Sesiidae; genus Bembecia; species Bembecia ichneumoniformis. The sequence continues at coordinate 6,777,143 of OU342521.1, forward strand.
TATTGATTGTCTCAATGGGCGACGGTATAGCCACCTACCGTCAAGTGTACCGTCAGCCTGTCTGACAGCCTTTGCATAAAAAAAGATGAATCTTATACTGCTGAAAAATATAGGCTATACTGATTGACGGTACAGCGCGCATCATATTTTAGAAGAATGTTAAATGTGACAATGAAATCAACTTTTCTGTTATAAGTTAATAGTGAAATAAAATTCACTCACAAGTTGATAGACATCATTATAGTTTGCGGTGACGCAGTGATTGGGATCTATGCAGCATGAGATTGGTATAACGCGTTGCGGCGAATACTTCACCCAGTCCGTGTAGTTGGCAACACCGCAGCAGTGAAACTGTTAGTCAAATTCATTAAATAATACTACATGCAGTTGAAATTAAACATTCATTTTCATTTGAACCAAAATTAGGACCCAAACACATTACTAATTTTGTTAAAATATTTTTACTTGTTAAAAAAGGAATGTTTTATACAAGTATTCCTCCCTAAAATATATAGGTAATTCTAACACGATACTTGGCTAGTACTAGGTGTAACAAAAAAAAAGCCGCTAAAAACAGCACTAAGTATATAATTTAAATTATTAATTAAAATTGCAAACAAAATTTTTCAACAAAATTAAATGACGTGAACATTCATTATTTGAAAATAAATTCTCCACTCTTAAGTATATTTTTTGCACTGATACAATGTATTTCATCAAAAATACTTGAGTTATGCTTAAGGCGCTATCGAATTGCAGTCGGTTCATGCAATTGCAATTGTTCATGAAGAAAATTTATAATCAATTAATTAAGGCCAGGATATTCGAGCGCAGTAGGCATTTCACGCTTCCTCACTCCTTGCGCACCGAGTAGCACGTACCTACGCGCAATTCGAATCAATGCCACTGCGGGACAGTACAAATTGTAACAGTACCTACTACAAGTGTACCCCACTAACGAGACGCGATACTTAAATGCAAACGAAGGTAATTTTCAATGGAAAGTCAAGTCAACGCAAAAAAAGCGACACAGGTCCTTTGCTCTAAAGACGAAGGCCGGCCGGCCTACTGAAGTAAACTGAGAACTAAAAGAGCGCGCTTGGCGCTTTGATAAACAAATATACCCTCTGGAAAAAATTAAAAACTGTTTTGAAAAAAAGTAGCCTTAAAATATTCTTCTAAACTTTATTACTTATTTTTTGACATTTTTCGAGAGTAAAAATATATTTAAATTACGACCTAAAAACGATCAAAATGTCCCTGTTTTTTGAATAAATTACTATTGAGTGAAGTTATAAATATCGTGTTTTGTAGCGTAAAATCATCAAGGATGTTAATTTAAACTAGGTATATACATTTTTTTTCCGAACACAATCAAGATTTTTTTATTGTTGAATCAAAAAACACTGAATCAAAAATAGGTTGACTAAGGTTCTAGTCTTAAGCTTTGAAAAATAGCTGTAGCCTGAAAATAGATTTTTATCTATTTGACGTAATAAATCAGTAGGTAAACAACCTTAGCTTAAGCTGTTGTAACAATCTTACAATAAAGCTGGGGTGATTTATTAGCCTTTGGCCATAAAGACTACTTTTTGTGTGCGATTGTACCTATTCACTTTAAAAAAAGTGTGTCATTAATTGGGAATTGTGTAATTAATTGGGAATTCAAATGTAACGGGTCTTTATTACCGTAGATTGTGCAAAGTCGAAGTTGGCTTTATGGGCGTCGTACGTGACAAGAGTTTGTGTGAGCCCATCGTGCAGCACTCTGGGGAACGTGTCGCCGTAGCAAGACACGGAGACGCCCATTCCCACATTCATCATGAATATGCACGCCAGGAAACCACCGTACTGTACACAGAAGAATAAGTTACTCACGCTTGTTGGTACAAAAACTTATCAGCAACAAGGTAATTAGCCTGAAAGAGTCATTTAGGGACAGGTATCGATGACATGTTAGATGAGGAGCCAAAATAACACCGTTAATAGCGTAGGAAGCGAGACAGAATCTTTTGAAATATCCAATTCACCCAAGTGAGAATTGATTGAGTGCTTGAATAGATCCTTTAGTTAGAGGTATATCTTGGTCAGCTAAGGCAAAAATGAAAACTAAATTGTATGCAATACTTACCATATAAAGCAGAACCGGTTGGCCTTTGATGATGCATGAAAATGCTATAGAACTGAGCAGTACTGTGAGACCCGCGATTCCGATCAGGGCGTGAGGTGCCGTTCCGGAGAATTCCGGCGATAGTTCCATGTATTTGCAGAGATCGAATGCTGCCCATAGGCCAAATGTCAAAAGAACTAGGCCCATCAACTATAGGAACAAAGAAGCTACGTGTTAAAAATTTTAAGTTTCGAACAACTGTGTCACAGCAACTATATAGCATTAAATGGTCGTGTACAAAATAGTTTATTTTTGACAATCTCTACCTAGGTACATAATTAATAAATTTAAATCACTGTATAACTTCTTCTTTAAACCACCCAGCGTATTTTGATACGGTTTTCACTATAATGGAAAGAGCGATAAACGAGAAATGTTTGTGTATATTAGCGACCCTCCCCCGGGGGGTGCAATTTTTATATATATGAACATTCCCCGTTTATCCCTCTTTCCATTAGTGAAAACCAAATCAAAATCGGTCTACCCGTTCACGCGTGATGCCGTGCCCAAGAGATTTCCAAAAAAAGAAAAATGCATCCGCGCGAAGCCGGGGTGAATAATAATAATGTAATTCTTGTAGTATTTAGAAATATCGAAGAAATAAAATTCGATTTTGATAATTTACTTTCTTACAAGGATTTAATTTTTAAGTTTTTAATATTACAAAATTTTAAAAGAATTTTCGTTTTCACGTAAGGTACCTATAGTTTATAGGTCCTTAAGGAACACTATATTTCAAGGTTTATATGTCCTCAAGGTTCGAGTGAATAGGCATCTTCTGGGTGAGCTCGCTCCATGGTTGGCCTCATCTTTCCTACACGGATAAATGCTGGCCAAGAGCAAATAAATGTTTAATAAAAAAAACTAATAAGCTCACTGGGGATTGCATTAACTTCGATTTTATTATTCAGAACTATAGTAAGAATTATATATTATATATAAACAGAAAATTATATGTAAAGATCTCACATACAACAGATAGTATTAGCATGTAAACAAGCTCCTTACCCACAACACGATGTTAAAAAGAAATAAAAACGTCTTGAGACAGGCGATTACCGCCATATTCTCCAACTGGTTACCCATATCTGGCCTTTTCTTTAGTCTTCACATTTTATATTTTTAATAATAACTTCAACACATAACAAATGTTGGTTCCTCGGAGCTTTTTCTTTCTTTGTTGTGGTCAATTGAAACCGCGCAATGCGCGGACAGCTTTTGCACTTTGCGCATGCTCGTATTTGTCTGGTCGCGTATTAATCTATCTGTTTAATTACATTTAAATTAAGGACCAAACTCTATGAAATTAAATTGCATGTTTATTATAAAAATGATAGGTTATGTACACAATAAAAATTATTAAACTAATGTTTTGTGTTTGTTACTTGAACTAATACGCATACTTATACCAGTAAACAAACAAGGAATCGCCAATATAACTCAATTGAGTAGTAATATTTATTTAAAGTTTAATTACTTATTAATATTGGCATAAGAAACTTTGTTCAAGTTAAATTTAATAAATAAAGTTTAAGGTTTTTAAGGAAAATTTTTACCTTTTCACCTCTAATTAAGTACTTTGTAGAAGGCATGGCTTGTATTGAGATAAAAAAAAAATCTAGTTTTCAGATCTTTTAGTCGAAAATTTTATCAGCTACGGTTATGCACGCAATCCTAAGAAATAGCTCGAAAATATATAGATATGTATATTGCAAATTTGCATTTTTTTGAGATATCCTACTTTGGAAGGGCAGTTTCTAAAACTGGAATAATTCTCTATCAGATTTTATGGGTTTTTGAAATCTTTTTTCTATTCCTTGCATTAATTGGGAAAACAAAAAAAAGGACTATTTATGGTTTTTTACAGCTCATAAAAAAATTTACAGCTCATAAAAACTCCGTAGAGTTTCAATTTGATCTACCTAGCCGTTTTTTTGTTTTGAAAATCAAAGTTTTAAAAAAAAATAAAGGATCAGAGGATCCTTTATTTTTTTTAAGGATATGAGAAACGTTACTTTTTCGTAAAAGTAAGTTAAAGTAAAGTAACTTTTTCGTTACTTTTTTTTTTACGTTATTTTTCGTAAAAGGGCGGTATGGAGTCTGATGGTCCACTTGATGGTAGGTTCCCGTCGCCCGATATACAAGCAACACTAACAGATCCTGTTTAATGTACAAAGGATATTAAAAGGAAATTATTACTCATTCATTAATATATTCGGCCTGTGTAATATAAACAATAACTAATTACTGTGTGACGAATAGGCAGCCCTTGCAAACCATTTTTCTTAGAGATACGACTCCATTGGTGCGCCCTACTTAAAGTCATGGTAAACAAAATATTTTTTTGTTATATTTAAATATTTTGCATAAGAAAAATCCTTTACAGTCACGGTGGCTTCATGTAACTGTGTTCAGTCAAAAAGCACAGTTTCCGTTCCATAGCAGAGGAGACTCGGTTTAACTCATAGTTTGTTTCGAGAGTCTCTGCCGGCTAGTCGTGACACGGTCTCCGCGGCGCCCGCGCGTACCAAACCACCATTTAAATACGCACAGATCTCGGAAAAGTTTTGTAAACATTATGTTTTGTTGAAATTATTTTAAAAATCAATGGTGACATACAATTTTCAGGCATCATGATTTGCCTCGTGAATTTTATGATCGTTGGACTCATTTTTCGATTTACGTCCGGGGCTTCTGAAATTGAAACGGATGATGGTAAATAAGATGTTTCATATGATAACTAATAATAATAAAACAATAAATAAATAACAAATAAATAAATTATTGTGATTATATTATGTCGTTTTTTGATTCGTGACTGCGTATCTTATGCAACCCTTTGATATTACGATGTTAATAAAATACATATAATGAATGGAAAATATACGATATCGACACATTTTTTTAAAGAAATATCCATATTCAAAACTAAATTAGGTATAGTAAAATTTTGTATTCTTCATATTTCTGGGATCCGTTTAACTCTCTTTACTAAATAAAACTTTATGAATTTTCTCTCTTCATATATTTATGTATACATATAAAAATTATATAGATATACAAGAAACATTCACGACATGAAAATACAAACTAAACTATCCAACATCATATTTCACATTTTCTTCTCATCTCAATTGCTTGTTTAATAAATTTCTAATCTCAATAGATTTTCAAATTTTAAACACATTCTATATTGAATTTTTTTCAAAGACAATAAGAAAATAAAATTCACTTCTTCAACACTATTTATGTAATTAAGAGATTTTATTATTAACTAACGACCCGCCTCCGCAATGCGGAGTTTAAATTTTCATAAATTCTTTCTTAGCGCATGCTTGCGTTATAAAATAAAACTATGTTTCAAATTTCAGACTTTTAGCTTTTAGTTGTTTTGGCTGTGCATTGATATAATCAATCAGTCAGGACAAACGACCTTAAAACAGCGCTATGCCACCGGCATTTTTTTCTGAAATTTATATATCTACAATCTTTCTCGTTTATTCATCTTTTCATTAGTGAAAACCACATCAAATTACGTAATATATTGTGGAAAAAAATTAGAATTTATGATATATAATAATAGGGATTATGAATATATTTTTTAAATATTTTTATAAGATAGGATATTTTTTTATCATTATATAACCGTAAAAAATATCCAGCGCCGAAAAAATATAATTTAGTAACAAAAAAAAATGTTAAAATTAACTAACAGCTATTTGCACTTTAAATACCAGCCCTTTTGGCGCGCTTGTAGTGACGTCACAGTCTACAATACAATCAAATGTTAAAAAAATCACAAATCAAACAACTATACGCTTGTTGACACTGTCATTATAGACTTTGACGTCATGTTCGATCTGGCCGTTTCAAATATTTTGAATGTCCCACTATTTTTTGTACTTTTTAGTAATTATTTTCTTAACGAAAAAGAAATAATATTAAAAAATATTTATATAGACATAACTCTAAAGCAATAATGTTCATTACAAAAATATTAAAACCCTTTTTTGAATTAGACGCATATTCCTTATTATAATATAGGTATAATAATATAACACAAAAGTAAAATTATAAAAAATAATAATACATTTTTTAATAGGACAAAAAAAAAAATTTACATTACCCAATAAACCTTAATTTTACATTGCCGAAGTTGAATTCGCGGACACAAATAGCTAAGCTAATGGTCAGTTTGACCGAATGACTGAATTTAAAAATCGCGTGCTTTATACACGGCCATTTTTTAATTACATTCTCGTTTCAACACCTACTCTACTTAAACGATCTTAAGAACAGAGAGTCAACTATTATATTGTCTGAAAAATAAAGAGTGTTCTATTATTATTACTTTCACAGTGGTAAGTTTAATTGGAACGAAACGATCGACCAATAAAGTAAGACGTCACCGGCCGTGACGTGCATGACGATATCTGATAAATATTAAATGGGCCATTCAATTTATTAATATTAAAATTTGCGCACCAACTATGTAGTAGTTGAATTTTAATTTAAGTTTTATACATCACTTGGTCTCCTCGGAATCTGTCAAATTTTGAGCGAGAAACCGTTTCCTACGATACAAATTTAACTCACACAAACATAACAGTCACGCCCACCCTTTTCTCTCGTCTCTAAAACCATACCTACACTAAGCATTGGCAAAATCGCATTTGTTTTTATGAATGTATGCAATTTCTATATCTATAAAGTATTATCTATATCTATACTATTATCTATATTCTATATCTATACGTATTATATACCTAATAAAGTAGCCTTCACCTCCGCTAACTTTTTCTAAACCACCCAATGGATCTTGATACTGTTTTCACTAATGAAAAGAGCGATAAATGAGGAAAACTTCTGTATCTATAAATTAATTTGCAGAAAAAAATTGTATCCGTACGAAATCGGAGGTGGGTCCCTAGTCTATACTAATATGAAAAATTGAAGTGTCCGTAATGTCCCAATAACTGATTTTTAATAAATGTATACCAAAGTATATACGATATTATACGATACTAATACAAAAAAAAAAACTTTTTTAAAATATTGTCTGCCCGTCTGTATGTTCCGGCTAATCTCCGAAACGGTTTGACCGATTTTGATGGGGCTCTCACTGGCAGATAGCTGATGTTATAAGTCGACTCCACCGCCATAGATAAAATAATAAGTGTTAAAAAAGTGAAAAAATTCGCTACTCAAAAGACTCGCTGTTTTCTTTGTTCTTCTATCAGATGAACAAACCCGCTGATCAAAAAGACCCGCTGTCTTCTTTGATCTCCTATCACCCGTTACCTATCTCTGTTAACAAAACTGGAGTGATTCGCGTCATGAGTGCTGAAGAGAAGAATCCAAAGCTTTGGAAGAAAACTCAAGCCCTGATTCCCGCATACGTATACAGTCCACACCCGCCGTATTGGGCTCAAACCCGATTATTTACTATCGGCAGTCCTTACATTAAACGAAACGATACCGACAGACTGGAGAGTATACCATACGTAAAGGACAAGGTCGCAAAAGAGTAACAACAGAGAGGTACGACAGATTCATTTTAAGCAGTGTTCTCAGAAACCCCACTTCAACTTTTTCCGAGGTACGAAACAAGCTACAGGAAATTTGACAAGTGACAGCACCAAAACGATTAGAAGAAGCCTTAAGGTAGGGCCGATATAGGGGCGTACTTGCCCATCAGAGGCCCTTCCCTTTGCTCATTCGCAGATCGTCGAGTAACTCGGTCCAGCTTTATTCGTTCGCTCGGTAAAAGTACTCTTTACTGGTGAGTCCTGATTTTGTCATAAGTCAGATGATGGGTATGGAGATGACCCAGAGAAAGAAACACTCAGTGTAACATTGTTGGAAGAGAGCCTTATGGTGGAGGGTCAGTAATGGTATGGGACAGTACTTGCTTAGGAGCACGCACGGAGCTACACATCGTAGAAAACGGATCATATAAGAAAAGATTGTCATGCCTTTTGCCCCATCCGTTGAGGATAATTTTCTTTTAATGCTCGACCATTGCGGCGGTAGTTTGGAGTACATTACTGAGGTTGGGGTGGCCAGCAAGCTCGCCAGACCTAAATCCGATAGAACATGTTTGGGATAAACTGAGAAAGCAAATTAAACAAATAAATCCAGCACCAGCTAACCTAAGGGACCTCAAAACTGCATAGATTGAAGAATGGAACCTAAATTCATTGATAATTTAATAAAAAGTATGCACAGACGGATGCAGGCAATTTTGACAGCAAGAGGAGGCAACATTTACTAATTGTGTCACCGATTATGAAAAATAATAATAAAAACAGTGTTTAGATTAAGGCACTAACCTTACTGCCTCTAATTTGGGATTTTAGTTTCGTTAATTGTAATTGTAATTTTATGTTCAAAAATGTTGATTAATTGATTCTATTCGACAAATTTTGAAAACTTATATTGTACAAATAAACGTGTTTTCATATTAATTTTCCCCTTTCTTTGCGTTCCTCTAAATATGTGCATGAGTGTAGTTACATTAATTTATTTACTATTAGAGTGAGTTTGTATGGTGTTCAATGAGTCACATACGGTGCTGGCTGAAAATCAGCGCTGTAGGTGTTTGTCTGGCATCTCAGCACAATGCTGAGCTAGTATCCGATTCGCTGCTGCGAGGACACACAAACAGGTTTTTTTTATTAATTTCTGTCCTGTTGTTTTATTTAATGTCAGTGCCTTTTGCAGCGAATAAAAGCATTTCTTTCTTGCTTTCAGTCGACTGTACAAAAGAAAGAGATGTAAATTATTAAAATTATAATATAAGGAAAGTTATTAAATGAATTGTTAGGAATAACCTGCATGAGATAGGTATTCACAATAGCGTTTGATATCTGTTAATAACGGTCGCGCGGCGTTTGTCGCACGCTGCTCGTTTACGCAATAGTGGCCCCGTAACGCCATAACAATACCGCAACCATCGATATTTCACACTTTTCCCACATTGCAGCGATAACATAACCCTAACGGTGCCCACTTTAATTCGCAGTTGTCACGAACCTATGACTTGGTAGATATATGCGTGCAACCCTGCTTTCTTACTTAACCTTTGTGTAACGTAACGGCGTTGCCACTTTACAATTTACATAGCTAGAACCTGCAGTTGGCAACTTCTCACATGTGCATACTAGTTTCAAAATAAGTCTCGAATGTTAAAATTATCTCTGTATTTTTTACCTTCTAATACATTTTTATAACTAGGCTTAGTTTTACGCTTTAGAAAATAATAATTAGTAAAATAATACTTACTTAAAGATTCGTTTTTATTTGTAATAAAAATAAATAACATGATTGCCACGTTTTTTTATTTTTCACAAATTAGGCAAAAAATAGATTACCTATCTTTTTATTGTCTTGAAGTGATAAATCTAATTAAAATATTCACTTCCAATCAAATCTCAAATGTGTCATTACGTTACATATATCAGGATTAAGAGGGTACCTTCAAACCTATAATATTTGGAGTAGGTATATGGGATCATTGAATCGGATCCACAAATCTATAGATTTTAAAGTTTCTTTTTTTTCACATTGTGTAAAAATACCTTACACACAAAAAATAATTGTGAAATAGAATTTCTTAAATTAACTATCTTATTTTAATAATCTCATACATCGTTATGTGCGTATAGATTTAAAAGTATCATAAAACTCAATGGAAATTCTTCTTATATTATTAAACGAAATTCGTTAAACGATATCTTTCAGTATTAAAGATATCGTTTAACTATTAGGGACAACTGGATTTAACGTCAACGGTTAAATCCAGTTGTCCCTAATAATTACTTTTTGGATATAGAATTCATTATACTAAATGTAATTCAACGTAATTTAAAAAAATAAAGCGTCATTTTTTATTTTATTTCTTAATGATAAAGATATCTTATACATAGGTTTTTTTTCTATTATAAAGTCGCTATCTCCCCTTTGTTCTTCGCTAACTTCTTCTAAGCCACCTAATAGATTTTAATACGGTTTTCACTAATGCAAAGAGCGATAAACAAGGAAAGTTTATGTTTAGATATAAATTGCAGAAAAGAATTGTATCCGTAGGAAACCAGGGCTCTATTCTATACTAATATTATAAAGGGAAAAGATTTGTATGTATGTATTTTGTATGTTTGTAATAAAAAAATTAAAAAACTACTAGACCGATTTTAAAAATTCTTTCACCTATAAAAAGCTACATTAACAGTGAGTAACATAGGCTACTCACCTTCCCCCATCTCCCCCTTCCCCCCTTCTCCATACAAAATTGCCGTTTTCCACGAAGAATATTTTATAAAGAGACGTCATCGAAGTCGCGCGCAACAGTTAGTTATCTATAAAAAAGTAACACTACTCTCAACGCCGTGCTACTTACATTCTTTATATTGTAAATTTTTATATCGATATTCAAAACTACATACTTAGTTTTAATAGTAGGTAGGTACATACTTAGAAAAATAAAATAATACACAATATTATAAGTCCCATCTCGCATGTGATTACTCTCTCTGTGTGTTATCTCTTATCGCTAAACTAATCGCAGACAATGAAACAATAGAAACAGACAATTAACATGACTCGTGCTGTCACCGTTAACTTCGTTTTCATTGTCTATAATATGACACGGTTCGATTCAAAGGCGGTCGTTACCGAATTTATTGTTGGCGGCCAAAGAAATATTTTTTACTCGATCTCTGATAATGACCGAGTGTACCGCTCTGGAACAACTGTGAAGTTTGTAGTATAAAATAAACGATGTAATACGTTTGGAGTTTAGTGTGGAACAAAATTGCTGTTCGTAATAGTAGGACAGCCGGATAGTGCATTAGATATCAAGGCAAGTGTGCGATAGATAACAAGGGCCGGGATCGCCGCGGGCCCACTTCGGGCCCTATCGTCGATCGAGTCAGGTTGATTCGTTCGCTCACTTGCGCCATGATAGATTACTGTCTCTAGGGCAGCGAATAGGCAAAAAATATGTCCGCAACATCGCAACCTATTCAGGTAATTTGCTGTTCTCACTAACAAGTTAAAACTAAGTTTCAGTACCTATTTTATTTTAAACTAGCTGAGCCCGCAACTTCGTAGGCGTGGTATTCGGTATAGTCGGTAACTTTTTTGTTTGTAAACTGATTGGAATCAGTAACTTTTTTGTTTATCTCAGCTTTAATTATCGTAACAAGGCGAAGTGAGACAAAATGGTATAAAATACGAGGTTACATTCACTAATTTCATATCATTTAGTCCCATTAGTCACTATTGCAACCAGACTAATACAACATCTTTGATTGCAAACTAATACAACATCTTTGATTGCAAACTAATACAACATCTTTGATTGCAACAGATCATTTGTGTAATATGTAAATTGAAATTCCAATTGGTTCCCCGTCTGTCAGTCGTATGACAGACAAAACATAAACGCCAGAATTAACAATTTCGGGAAATCTCATCGCGCGTAACAAATGTTACGGAATGAACGCTAAATGTTACGGGAAGCTTGCTACAATACATCACTGAAAACCGCATTCAAATCGGTTAAGCTGTTTCAGAGATTAGCGTGCACAAACGCACATAGACAGACAAAAATTCTAAAAAACGATTTTTTTACCTCGGTAACATAAGTACAACATGTAAGTACAAATTGTTTATTTTATTTTTTTGAAAAATCTTTAATGTACCTTAAAGATACAGCTCGTTTACGATTTTATTAATTGTCTTATAGATTTTAATACGTCAAAACACACAAAATATTGTTATTTTATAAATTTTCAATAGTTCGGGCTCAATGGCCCACTGGTTAAGGTGGTTGGTTGTCTTAGCGCTATGACTCAGGGGTCCCGGACTCGATTCCTGACAGGGCCAACTTTGGAAATAAACTTTTCGAAATTTGCTCTGGTCTGGCAAGCATTGACGGAGCAGTACTGTTCGCAGTAATAAAATAGGGTAGCTCGTCTGGCCGCAGTAACCACCTCACATAAGAGCAACGTTTAATAAATTATAGGATAAAGAAAAAGAGACAAGAAGAAAGTGGCTACCGTCGCCAATACAACAAGCCAGCAAGTGTACTGTGAACTCTGAAATGATTAAGGCCACGTACAATAATCGAGTCAATGTCCTAGCGTAAAGGAGAAGGGATAAGGTGCCTAGGATAAGCTCTGGTATTTCTTACTAATAACACTGAATCATAAAAGCACATGTTATTCGGTGATCTGTATTCTGTTAAGATTATGTTATTCTGCAAAAGAGTGGCTACTGTCGCCAAATGGGCTGCCAATTTTATGACAGGGGAAAGAAATGTTCTCACTACTAAAAAAAATTGCTTAAATTGATTAACGTCTAATTGGTTTTCATTATCAGCGAAATGGTTGTAGGGGTTAATATGAAAGAATAGGTCTTGTTATGATGAAATCAGCGAATGCTCGAATCAAATATAATTTTGTATGAGTTTAGCTGAATAAAATAGATAAGTAGGTACTTAAAATACATAAAAATAATTTCGATCTAAGTATGAAATCTTACGAGATTTGTGTAGGCAATATAACAAACAGATTTACAGCTACCAATAAAGTAGAGCGACTATTAAGGAAAAGGCGAGTTCAAAGTAAAGTGCTTTGTTAGGTATTGTATTGTTCGAGCACAGAATTTAAATTCTTAATATTTGTGTTTTGCATAGGATGAAATTGTAGTCACTTCGATTCATCATATTTTAATCGCTATTTCGATTCGGTTTTACGGTTACTTGTCAATTGTTAGTTTATAGCACAATACTATAATCATGACACGTAGGTATGAATGAATGGGGAGTGATGAAGGATAGGGGAAGATGAAATTGTTCCCTCCTCTTATCACTTCTCATTTAATTAAATGAATACCTATATTCAGCAAATAAATCATTATTATTATTAAAAAATAATAATAACAGAGTGCAAGACCTTCGCATTAAAAATATCGTCCTTTTACGTACATATCTCTAGAGGTTTTGTTGCAGAGTTGCATGCATTTAAAAATTATAGGTAGGTACCGATTTTAAAACCTGGTACGGTGCAATTTTTTATTGTATACTTAATGCTTGTATCACGAATCTATAATTCTATCATCATCATCATCATCAACATACCATTATAAATGTTCCTACTGCAGGGGCACAGGCCTACCCTCTCAACAAGGGCGTATGGCCTATATGGTTCATTACGCTGGCTCAATAAGGATCGGTGGACTTCTTATTTGGCGTATGCAGGTCTCCTCGAGGTGTTTTCCTTCACCGTTTGAGAGCAGTCTATTCATATTAGAAAATAGTCCGCTTCTGTCTGTTTATCCGCCAACTTCTACTACTAAGTTACTCATCACGAACGGAAAGAGCGATGATGAGCTTGTGTATAATTTGCATAAAAAAATTTGCATAATGAAATATGTCTACCTATTGCGAACCAGTAGGTAGGTACTAATTGTGACTCGGGATTGCCTCGGTGCCTCCAGGCAATCCCCCATTAGAATTAAACTAGTCAGCAATGACTAGGCTGCCCTGGGGGTGGATCGAAGTTGCCGTTCACCCCGCTCAAAGGGTAAGGAGACACCGGGGAGTTTTAGTGGGTATTCCCAGTGCCGCTATGATCAGGCTCTGGGCGACCCACACATACTCCTGCCGTCTACCCAGCGGCAGGAGATCTGTAAGCGAATTACTCCTTGTCAAAAAAAAAGGTACTAATTGTGAAGAAATGTGATTGACTGATATTTTGGTGCTTCGTATAATAAATAATATTTTATATTTGTTCTTCTATTATTATTACCGTCAACTGGGGTGACTTTCAAATCACGGGGTGAGTTTGATGATTAATATTTTTTTTGGCATTTTGTCCCATATCTCGCTAAAAACGGAACGCAGCAGTAATTTATTTTTTATCTGGCAACTTTGACATTTCTGCCATCTTGTCAGTTGATTTCGGTGCGGGCACGCAGTTTTGTTCCTGAGCATAAAAATATTGAAATTTGTTGGTAAATAAGGTAAGAAATGCATGTGTGAATAACTTTGATTGTGCAGACTAAACTGTTGGTGCTATAGACATGGAATTTACGTACATTATTATTTATTTTGTTGTCAATAAGAAACTATTTTCGTTTTCTCTATATATTTACCATTTTTTATTCTATCGAAGTGTTTAGTATACGGGGTGAATTTGATTGCTGACACGGGGCTACATTGATAACTATCAAAGTGACCCCTTCAGGGATTATAATTGTTTCCTATTGGGTTTTATATTGATTATCAATTTCACCCCTGTTTTTTTTTTGTTGTAGTTAAAGATGGTTCGAAAATACAAGAAACCGCCGGGTTCCCGTAACTATAGGAATTACTCGGAGGATACGTTGGAAGAAGCCCTTCAGAAGATAACCGATGGCGATAAGTGCAGCTTCTGTTGCACTTATCGCACCCAGAAAAAAAGAGACTACAAGTGGAGCCAGGTAAAAGCGTATGTGCTACGGAAGAAGAAGAAGAAGAGCTAAATGAAATCGAAAATGAGGCTGCTGTATTAGAGTTAAGTGGAGATGGAAATCTTGGAATTGACGAAAGTAACCGAAATAAAAACAGCCCGGAAGTTATTGATGCGCACGCTGGCCCCTCACAAACAAGTAATGAAAATGATGCTGATGGTCACGAAGAGTCCGATAATGACAGCGACGTAACGAGGTGTGAAGGTCCAGAAATAGGTGGTTTTGTTTTAGCAAGATTTGCTTCTTCGAAAGGAAAGAAAACGTATCGATACGTTTGCGTAATAGAAGATGTCTCAGAAGGAAAAATAGTTGTAAAAGGTCTAAAGTCTAATCGAGAAAACAAATGTCTATATCGTATTGTGGAAGATAACGTTATTGAAGAAACAGATATTGAGATGTTTCTTCCTAAGCCAAAGTTAGACGGTTCTTGGGGTTAAAGAACTTTAAGTAGTACCTAACGTTGATAAGTCTTGTTGATTATATTTTTAATGTTTAATTGATCTCAATGAAAGTCGAATTATTTTTATAATTTAGAAGCTGTTTTTTGTTTTGTAATTTTTATTAGTTTTGATTTTTAATATTTTGAATAAAGAACTTAAATCGTAATATAAAATGGTATTTTATTTTAAATTTTCTTTTCATATCAAATACATTATCAAACTGGCCCCTTTAATCAAACTTACCCCGCAATCCAAAAACTATCTCTTACTTATACGGCGGAATGATATTTTTTTTTCATTTTTCTAACCTTTAACGGGGTGTCTTTCCTATTTCAAATTAAAAACTAGGGGTATCAAAGTCACCCCAACTCAAGTATAAAATTGATAGCGTGGTATTTAATTTTTTTCTTTAAAAATTATTAGTAAAAAAAATTATATTCTAGATATCTACTCTAGAGTATCTTCCCATTAAGAGGTATTTTTTTTCGAAATTTTGTAGCCATCTTTAACCGTTTTATTACAGTTTATTTCCTAAAACTTAATCAAAGTCACCCCAGTTGACGGTACCTAAGTATAAATGTCCCAAAAATAGCAAACAATAACTTAGGTACTAGATTAACTAATTAGTATAGAACTACAGAATAAGTTAATACTTATTTAATATTTGTTACACGATCTGATTTTTTAATCTAAACTAAAGAACGGTGTGATAAAGTTGTTGGGCATTATGCATGCGATAACGGTCGCGGGCAACACGACGGCGCCTGTAGGTATGCTGCCGCTCTAATAAGTCTCCAACCGTACTCAACATACGAAAGTGTCGACAAACGGGTTAGTTTAGTACCTACATTATTTCGCATTCATATCCTCTATAAGTGAAATGTCAACGTCACGATAAACGTCGATGTTTGGCTCTCGTTTTTCGACTTCGACAATATGGGACACGTGTGAATGATGTATTCGCTTTCACTGTTCTGTGACGCGTCATTCAGCTGTCAAAACGATTCCGTATAATTAATCAGCTGATAATGAGGTTTTTAATGTTGCTGTATGGTTGCTGTTACCTGCCTACCTTTTTTATGTGTAACGGACAAGCGACGTGTCGTACATAAGTACTAAAACTGTGGTAGAAGTCAGTTTTAGTTAATATGTACAATGTACATGCAACTGGAGCAATGACCGCGTTTGTTCGTAAAGGGTCACAATGTTACTCGTTAGATAACTATTAAAAAAAATCATACTGTCACAAATATTTAAAACTGTCACATTTTTAAATGTCACGTTTATCTTGATGCAAAGACCATAAATTTTCAAATCAATAATTTATTTTAATACTAGATGTGCTTTTTTATTTTAATACCTACGAGTAACTTTTCTTACTCGTAGTTTAATACTAGACGACGGTGGCGCCCGCCGCCACTGTTAACGTCAGTGGCTTCGAATTTTTTTTATATTTTTCAACGATCCCTCAGGGACCTAACATTTTTTCAATATATAAAGTATCTATATGTTATTCTAGATAATAATTAAACTATTTGTATGCCAAATTTTATCCAAATTTGTTCAACCGTTATATAGCGTTATCGAAGAAACTTTCGCATTTATGATATTAAACAATTTTAACTTAATTTTTTTAATCTAGACAATTCTTAGACTGATGCCCATGTTCCATCACTACGTTAGCTACTAGCTAGCCTTTTCCTGCTGCTTCACACACAAAATAAATAATAAGCCTATTCTTTCCTAGGTGTAAAGCTGTCTCTGTATAAATTTTCAATAAAATTTTGTTCAGGTATACTTACATTTTACATACGAGTTTTTGATTTAAATACATGCATTGGGATTTTTAAGTGCGTTTGTATGGCGGACGAGTTGACAACCCAATAAACTTATACCTAGATACCTACCTAGGGTTCGCAGTCGAACATCGATGGCAGTCGCGCTTTCAATAATGTCAATCAAAAATAATAAAACAAAGAAATCGGATAAAGCATAATTATGAGACAAGAGGAAAATGTGGTCTGGCTTCTATTTTATCTACGCAACTATATACAGCACACGTACTGTTATTACCTGGTGGTTACTGCTACCAGAGTAACCGTTTAGGTACCTAACCTATGCCATTTATAGCTACGGAAACCTAATATATCGTTAACTAATGGCCATATAGTTCGTATTACTTATATTGCTTGGATTATTTTGAAACAATCTTGACAATTATTATTTAATACATGTATTTAGTTCTTTATAACTTTTTTTAATATTGTAGGTTTTTTTTCTTAGTTGAAGAGCCGTGAAATGAATGTTTACAAAATGAGACAATACAGAAAATCGGACTGCAGCACATTCACTTTAATATAACACAAACATTGTTCACGTTTTGTTTCCGTAATTGGTTCGTAATAAATTGAGTTTTAGTTCGGCGCGTATGTCGTCCGCAAATTCTGTCACCAACGCCTACATTTAACCTAAATTTTTGATATGACTCAGTAAAATTTATATTTTTATTTGTTTAACCATTTATATTGTGGCAGATCTCTCCTAATCGAAACCTCGAGGCGTTTCAACCTATTTTTAAACTCCGACGCCCGACGCAAAAACGGGGTGATATAAGTTTGACGTGAGTTTCTATGCATGTGTGTAACGCGTGTCTGTTTATGGCATCGTAGCTCCCAAGCGGATGAACCGATTTTAATCCAGGTTTTATTTTTGTTTAAAAGCTGACGTGATCCAGATTGTTCTTAGCTATAGTATATGAAGTTCAGGCGTTTGAAGATCATCAGCTCATTTCCTACAGTAGACGAAGGGATTTACTAACTTTCGCAGGTTCGATTGATGTGAAATTTGGTATAGGTACTGTTGCTTCGGTGGTATTGCCATGACTTTGATCTGATGCTGATGCATCAAGTAGTTTGCGGGACACCCAACTCCTTGGCAACTTACAGCAGATACAGCGTGTTTGGGCTCAATAGAAAATCGGGTGTTAGTTTGAAATTTTAATTATAGCTTGTAAAAAGGTGTAATATGCATACTGTGGCCAATAAATACTAGAACTAAGTAGGGTCATAAAAAACTTTATTTTACAAAATGTCATCTACATTAATTTTGTCTCCTTCAAAATACTCTCCATTCGTCGCTAGGCACTTGTACCCTCTTCTTTTCCGCTGTTTAAATCACCCCTGAAACTCCTTGGCAGTTAGGCTTTTTAGTTTCCTCATCGTTTCTTGTCTTATTGTTTCCACATCCACCCAATGGTGGGACACCACCATTTTGCATTTTGGAGAAAGGAAAAAGACATATATGTATATATATCTAAGACAGTATATGCGTTTCATTTCCATATAGCTGCCCTCCAAAAAATTATTATGTATTTAAATATAAAATCCTGGATTCGCACGGATGCAATTTTTTTCTAGAAATTATAGGTAAGTAGTTATACACAGACCTGCCTCGTTAGTCGCTCTTTCCATTATTGAACACTATAACAAAAATCCCTTGGGTACTTTTGAAGTAGTTAGCGGAGAAAAAACTAGATATACATAGATATGATATAGAAAATTAATTTAAAATACTCCATGCTATCGAACATTCGCAAAACGGAAGAGTTGCGGTTTTAAAAGCAATTTGGCGTCATTTAGCTGCAAATCGTTTAGGAATTCGGCATCAAATACGCCGGGTGGCTTGCCGTTTTCTTTAATTGCGCAATAGTAACGGTTTTTGTCTGTGTGCAAAATTTATATTTTGTCGTTGCACGAATCGCACGAGCAAATTTACCGCTGCCGTTTTAGCGTCGAAACTCGAAAGAGTCAACCGCGGGAACCCTGCTGTGACACCTCACGATGTTACCTTATTGGGCGGCTGTAGATACTGGCATTATGATAAATCTTTTCTTTATCGTTAAACTTTAGGTAAAATTAAACCGGTATAATGGGGATAAACTTCGTGCGGGTATCCATTACGCAAATGTCAATTAAACATTGGACTACTGCAAGTTATATTGGAAAAAGCCTCATTCTATTTTAATAGCTTTTCAGAGAAAAAGAAGAAAGGTCCTTAGGTTAGCGGAATGTGGATAAAGTGGCATATAAAATTGTGTTTATTATTGAATCCCCTCAATGGTAGATTTAAGAGGAAATAAAGGTATCTGCGGATCCAAGTGGACGGAGGGTAGTTAATTGGGTGTCTCGGTTTCGCGTCTCTGTCTCCGGTTTCGGTCGTGCCGCGAACTGGCACCAGATGTCTCATCTGTTTAAAAGCATAAGACGCTGACCTAAGGGTATTAAATAGATTTTCAATATAGGGACCGTATGTGAAATTTCGTAATACTTAAAAAACTCTGTCGATTCTTCAGGATCTAATTTTTCACTAAAAAAAATCACATTCGTCCAAATATATTTAACTAGATTAGCTAAGTTAAAAACATTTTCCTTATAACTTTGTTCTATGATGCTGTTTTACAATATATGGTAGCGGGACTTACTGCGTTCTGGAAGTTTTAGCAGCCCATCTGACGATAGTAACTACCTATCTCCTTTTTTTGTTACAGGGCAGGGTCTTTTATCTTCTAAAAGTCTAAAACACACTTGCACACCCTGTGTTGCTTAGGCAATATTAGCCAACTGCAACTCTCAAATATATCGTCAATGGCATTTTTATCACAAATAATAAAAGTTGACTTTATTAGCCACTATTTATTTTTTCAACGAGCTACGGAGAGGATTATGCTCGGGGTTACACTGCAAGATCGAATCAGAAATGAGGAGATCTCAGATCAGACAAACAATGTCTGATCTGAGGAGGAGATCGTAGATTCGTAGACGAATGAAAGTTACCGATATAACCCGGAGGATTAGTAAGTTGAAGTGGCAGTGGGCAGGACACATAGTACAGAAAGCTGTACATAGTACATAGTACACATAGCTCAAAAAGTGAGTGGAGGCCACAGACCGGCAATCACAGTGTAGGACTTCCACCCACAAGGTGGACAGACGACCTGATAAGGGCCGCAGGTCGACGGTGGATTCAGGCTGCTTTTTATCGCTCCTTTTGGAGAATTAGAATCTATTTCTCCATTTGGAGAAATGGAGAACTGTTGCCTTTGTCCAACAGTGGACGTTCTACGGTTGAGATGATGAAAATGATTTATTTTATGTGGTAAAAAAAGGTTTTTTTGGCACATAGATAGTTATGATGTGTTCAAATCTACAGTGGTAGAAACTCTGAATGGTTATATTTGAGCCTCATCGAACGCTCTCTTATTATGCTTAGTCATACCACACGCCTGCGGAGTGACACATTGCCTAAGCCCAATAAGGAGAAGGATTTCTAGGCTTTCATAGTTGCATGAGGTATTGCTGAATCAGTATCTAATGTTTGCACAGTGATACTTAAAATTGAACAAGTAGGTTAAAAATTGTCTAGAATAAGTAGCTTTTTATGTATATGTATGTCGTTAAACAGGCTGACGATTCACTTGTTGTAGGTTGACGACGCCACGAGTGCTGCAAAAACGCTGCCTTACTACGAGAAATGGGTTTTGGCACCCTTACTCACGGAAACACAAGATGACACATGCTGTTATTTCACTGTGGTCTTCTGTAAGGGGGTGGTTATTGCCACTAGGCTGGCTGCTCAATTGAAAATGCGAAACGCAGTTTGAAAAAATAATTTCCACGGTTCCAAATGGTTAAAGCCTTATCGACTCGACCAATGGGCCCGTTAGTCAATATTTAAACATGGTAAGAAGTTTTATTTCCAATCATCATTTTCTTCTTCTTAAGGTACCTATGAAGGTTAGCTACCTTGAGGGAGCGAGTGCTCATACTAAACCAAACATTTTTCTTAAATTCTTAACCAGATGTCTTTCTCCTGTCTCTGCTGTGTTTGCCCTGTATTTTTCCTGCAAATATTGCAACTTCCTCTCCTTTATGGCTCTCAACAATTCCCATCCTGTTTCTCAATCAACAAAGTATATAAAAAATACGTTTGCTATTTGGTAGTTATCTGTAAAGCATCCATAATGTCTGTTTTGTTCTGCACGTGCTGTGTCGAGAGTGGGTCAAACGCTTAATTGAATGCGGCAAAAACGAAGATTATCCACGCACGGCCAACACTCGACACTCTTACAATGCGTTATGGATTTACATCGTGTCTGTTTTAAGGCACCGCGAACGTTTTTGAACGACCTCACGTCTAACTGTCCTCGAATTATAGTAATTCAATGACGACCAGCATGAAAATGAAGTTAATAATTTAGGCTTGATCGCTATCCCTCTCGGCAACGGATTCAATATAGACGTGAACTCACTTGTGCGTAACATTGTCGATTATTGTAATGACACCATCCCGTTTTCGGTGGCGTCGCATTAGGGAGTAATTACATTACTTTTATTCAACTCAATTCAGCTTTTGTCGATAGAAAAAAAAAAACAGAACAGCGTCTGTTCAGCTAAACATTCAGCTTCCGTTCTCTTTCAACTTAAATGTAGTGACTCCCTTATCTCACTTCAAGATGTGGCTTCTAGTTTTAGAGGGTATACCCGTTGACCTTTCACTGTTACGAGTAAGCAACGGTATATAGAGAGCCGCGTAGTTGCCCCCGGTTCCTGGAATAGAAACGGTGACAACGGTCGCGGTGACGCTGCGAAATCTGATGGCCCCGTAATGCCAGGACAGGAAGAGCGCGATGCGTGAAGCGCTTTATTGTTTGCCTCAAATAAATGTTTCGCACCGTTCACTCTCAACAATGAAAGCACAAAAATAGCTGTCGCGCGCGCTGTGCGTAGTATTATCTAGAAAAAATATAAATTTTAAAATAAAAAAGAGTTCGGACGTTCCTTGCACAACGCAATCTTTAGAGGGTTTGATTTTACGGCATGTTTCGCCCTGTTCATGTATGGCTGCAAGTGGGCTATCAGACTTACTAGGAATAATGCATCACTAACTCACTCACCGAAACACAATAGCACACATGCTGTTATTTAACGGTGGTTATCTGTAAAGGGCCTAAAGTGGTGGTTACTGCTACCAGAAGGGCTTACCAATTTATGACGCGAAACACGGTGTGCCCTGCCACTACAAAAATAGTAAAACAGTGAAAAAATTTAACAAAATAGATATAATGAAACAATATAAAATAGAGGAAGAAAATTTTTAAACGCTATGATGCAACGCAAACGCAACGACGTCACCTCACCTGACGTCATAAAACATAATTTTAGCGTATAAACTGTAGTTTTATTTTAAATTTACATAACTTTTTTGTTTGTATACCGATTGGAATAAAAACAAACACTAAATGTTACAGGAAGCTTGCTATAATACATCAGTGAAAACCGCATTCTAATGGGTCAAGCCGTTTCTGAGATTAACGCGAACAAACGCACAGACAAACAGACAAAAATTCTAAAAACTATTTTTTTGACTTCCGTAACATAAGTACAACTTGTATAAATTGTTTTTTTTTTAAAAAATAATGAATGTACAGACACGTTCCTTTAGGATTTTATTTTATGTATAGATTTTGTGCGTTGGTTTACATCTCTATATATAAAAATGAATCCCCATTTCCCTTGGTCACGGCATCACGCGTGAACGGGTAGACCGATTTTAATTTGGTTTTGACTAATGGAAAGAGGGATAAACGGGGAATGTTAATATCATATATATAAAAATTGCACGCCGGACGAAGGCGGGGGACGGGTCGCTAGTAATTTAATAACATAAATCTAAAACTTTTGCTTTTGCCCGCGACTTCGTCCATGCCCCTTTTTCTTAGGTGTTAAAATATTTATTCAATCCTTATTGCTCTCATATTTTAATCAAGCCTTCGAGAACAGTAGTTTTTTTTTTCTGGATGAAAGGTACCTATCCTATGTTCATTACTGAACCTCTGAAATATGTCTGCATAATTACACGGTGATCGATAAAGTATTTTCGTAGATATGCGGTTTTAAACATATTTATATAAATATAGATTATTTTCAAATAATTGAATAAGAAGGATTTGCAAATATCTGCAATTGAAATGCATTTTTTCAATTGAAAAATTTAAGAATCCTGTTAGATATGCCCATACATATCTGCTGAATAAAAAAATGGTTGTATAGTTTCAAATAAACATGACAATTGTACTACAAAATCGTGACTTGGTATGACTCTATTCGAATAAGATAAGCATCATGACAATCAGTGTTGATTTGAGATGGCTTCGAATGGATCGAATGTTTATGAAACCGTGAGAAATATAAATTAGATCACAGCTTGTTTAACACAGAGTTTTTTTGCATTTTTTTTCCTTCAATTGCACTAAGAGTGATTGAAGAAGTTATTATTATTTTGTGGTGAAAATTATTTAAGTTAAAAAAAAATTAAGATAAAATAATATATTAATTTTTAAAAAATTACAAGGAAGCTACCTTCCTGGTAATTTTTATCGCTCTTTCTATTAGTGAAAACCATATCAAAATCAGTTTGGTGGTTTAGAAGTTACCAGAGAAACAGATAGAGGCGGACAGCGACCAAGTTCTGTCACATTTCATATATTATTACTAGCTGACCCAGCAGACGTTGTCCTGCCCGAACCCGAAAATAATTCTGTAACCCGATTGTGACGCCACCTATCTGGTCCAATTTTATTTTCAAACAATATGTCAAAGTTGGCGGGTCGGTAGGAGGTTGAAAAATAGTTTACGACCTATTCTCATACCTACAAAATATACAACGAAATTTCATAAAAATCGGTCCAGCCGTTTCGGAGGAGTTTTGTTACAACAAACACTGTGACACGAGAATTTTATATATTAGATAGATAGATTATATGGATTGGACGCGAGTTGCGGTTATCGCGCTGCATCGGTGCGATTATGCACTAATCAGATTTTCGAACCACTGAAAAATTTGAGTAGGTATAGCCAAAAGATTCAAGTATAGATGACAGAAAAAGAAGTGGTCGCCCTCGCATTGTTAGAAATCCAACAGTGATAAAAGCTGTGAAGGCACGAATCCAAAGAAATCCCATGCGTAAGCAGAAACTGTTGGCCGTTCAGACGGTGTTAAGCAGAATCACGGTGTTGAATGAAGACTTAGGGCTTCGAGTTTATCGCTTCGACTTAGGGCTGCGCGTTTAATAGACCTGAGACTGAATAGATCCCGCCTTTATTTGAAGCGGTACCTAGGAAAAAAGACCGCTAAATATATTTTTTTTCGAATTATTTTTTTTTACCGTTGAGAACTACGTGTACAATAAACAAAATTATAAGGTGTACCTCCACAACAGTGACGAAGCGAGCAGACACATTCACTCGTGGTTTGGGCTCATATTCGGGCTTAACTGAGGTATATTTTTGTGAGAAAGGCTTAAAAATGAATGCAGTTGTGTATGTTCTTACAGTGTGTACAGTTCTTACAAACCTTGTGGAACCTCTTTCTCGTGCCATGTTCAATAACAGCTACTGGGTATTCCAGTAAGTTTCTGTGCCAGTGCCAGCTCATAGAGCGAAAAGCAACAACGGCGCGTGAACCTGACTTTATCCGGCACGAAGACTGATGGCTCTCCTCCAGTCCCGACTTAAATCCGTTGGATTATAAAATATGGCAACTTAGAGGAATAAAACTGCTCAAAGCCTCACCCTGATTTGGAGTCACTCAAGTTATTCTTGATCAAAGCAGCCGCCGATTATGATCATTCGTGCTGCTAAAATATAGACGACTGGCTGCGCTGATTGAAGGTTTGTATTCAAAATCGTAGGGGTCATTATGAATAAGCTTAATTAATTAGCATAAGAATCTATGTTTTAGTAAGTTCTTTTTGATATACAAATGGTTACTATAAAAAACAAACATGTCTCAATTATTTCACAATAAACATGTGACTGAACTGTGAATCTAATTATTTTAATTATTAGAATTAATATTTGCACTCCGAACTTTCGGTAGTTTTGTAAACTAACATCAAGGAATTGTAAACAACATACAACAATTCTTCAGTATTGTCTTAAAGTTTTGATTTAAATAGTGTTAAAGTTCAAAGCGGTGTAGGTTTTTAATCGCTAAGAACAAAAAGATTAAATATATAGAACAAGGGTGAACAATTAGTTTCCCTCGGAGTCCGTTTTAATAACAAAGGTATTTTTACAAATCAATGAGAAAAGTGACATTTTTTGTTGCGGACTATCTGTCTGAAGTTTGAAGTAAAATTGGTGCAAGCTATTGTTCATCAGTAAGTTGAGATCGAAATTGCTGTGTTCTCGCGGTCCGCACAAAATGGCTCGCGGCGGTTCTCGGTCCGCCATTTGGCGACCCCTGATATAGAATAAATAGAGAGGTGGTTGGAAAAATTTTCCTACAAAAATATTGATCCTGATCACCGTAACCAGGATGGCCATGTCGTAGCTAAATAGCCTTGTAAAGTTGGTGATGGAGCGATTTTGTACCACGTGGGTCTAAATGTCTCATTACGGATTCTTTCGTCTTGCCCGATCTATAGGTACAATTGAAAATCTTTGGCTAAGAATAATTTGACGAGCCCGTTGAAAGAGTGAAGAGAGCTTTAAGGCAGCGCTCTGTTCTAGGGTTCCCGAGTTCAATTTCCAGGCAGGGTCAACTTTGAAGATGATTTTTTCAAATTTGGCTCTGGTCTGGATCTGGAAAGTAGTGACAGGGCAGACTGCGTTCCGCAGTCATTTGGGCAACCCGTGTGGCGGCAGTAACCACCCCCTTACAGAATACCACCGTGAAATAACATCACGTGCGCTGTTGAGTTTCAGTGAGTGAGTAAGTGATGCCAGAGGCTATTTTCCTATCCAATCACTTATCCTAAATCCTACTGTATGTAGTCGGCAGTGCACTTGCAGCAGCTGTGGCGTTGTTTGTGTTATACCATCAAGTGGACCGTTAGCCTGTCCGCTGATCTTAACATAAAAAAATAAAATAACATTTTATTTGATTCCTTTAATAAAGTAAAAGCAGATAAAAGTTCAGTGTGAAGTGTGAACCCTCTTGCTGAAATCACAGCTTGCATTCATATGGGCATTCGTAGAGTTATCTCTAAACATAACACCGTAAAATGTGATTTAAATTTTATTATTATGCCTTTAAATTATGCATCTAAAAAGCGTAAAAAACTAACAAAAATCTGAATTGGGAATTGTATTTTAGGCCGGCAAAAATCAAAACCGTCCGGTTTCTTTTTACAAATGAGTATTTATCTTACAGAGAAAATAACTATTAAAATATCCGATGATTTATTTGTTACAATGAAAACATCTCGTCATGGTTCAGTTGCCGGTCATGCAACTTTATGCATGCCTACAAAACGCGTATCCGTCTCGTTATCCCTAACTATCTAGGTGACAACATATACACTACATAATATGTTGATATAGTCGGGGACATTACAAAATTATAACAATATTTCGAAGGCTACGAAGGCCTCGTCTAAACACAAAACATTCAAAAATGCAAACATTTTTTTATTATCAATAAATTGTTTGTATTTACAATATTTATATTATTATTGTTATTATTGTATACAATATTTATATCA
The DNA here is from genome assembly GCA_910589475.2 of Bembecia ichneumoniformis. NCBI lineage: Eukaryota > Metazoa > Arthropoda > Insecta > Lepidoptera > Sesiidae > Bembecia > Bembecia ichneumoniformis. The sequence continues at coordinate 6,803,814 of OU342521.1, forward strand.
TTATTATATATAATGTATTATTTGTTATTGTATAATATATTATTTTTTAACGTAATATTTAATTTTCAAGGCTAACGCGATTAAAGATATTATTAATTATATTTTTGTTAATAATTGCTTTGCAATATGTTTGGAACTATTTAGAAAATCTTTCAACGATAGATTATAGTTCCTGATAATTTTCTCTTCTCAGTGAAGGGTTGGTTCTTTGAGATTGAGTTATAGATTTACTTAAGTACCCAGGCTATATACCTAATACTCCGCTAATTACTAATTTTGGGTTTCCAAGTGTTACTTGGATTCACTTTACACAGTTTCCGTACGAATAATTTCACTAAAGTTAAAATGTTAACTGCACACGAAAGCATCAAATGAAGGAGTCCAGTCAGCCCGAGGAATAACACGAATCCAAGTTCTTCTATGGTCTTCATCTCGCGAGAATGTAAATGTGGAAACAGTTTCATCTCCATTCTTCAATGTCGAGTCATTAGGAGGGCGATAGGGAAGTGGGTTCTAGCATCCCATGCACTGTGCCCTGCCACTACTTAATGTTCAAATGTACGAATGGTAGGTGATATAATCTGGGTATAATAATCTGGTGCATACCGAAAATTATTAGGTACCGCATGGTTACCTCTTGCGAGGCCACATCCGTTTGAAAATGTACCAAATGCGGTGAAATAAAAATGTTAATGAGCGTGCGATTTAGCCTTCCCACAAACGCATGTGTGTAGGCTGTGTTATAATCGTAGGTACGTACAATTCACCTATTGGATTTTAGTTACACTAAAATCAATTTCAATGATACATGTCGCCTACTTGTACCTACTCAATCATTACTTTCATTAGTGAAATGTCTCAGAAGATTAGATAAATTTTAATTTTTACACGAGTTATTTAAGACTATATTTGATAAAGAATTATCTAATGGCTAATTGTTCCAGTGAAGAATTACTGATTCTACCATAGATAAAATTGTTTAGGTCGTTTAGGTGATTTACAGAATATAGAATAGTTTTACCTTCATTATGACAATAATCAACTTAGATGAGGCTTACCATAATAAAATTAATAATCACTTATTAATTTCACATTAATGAGAACACAAATTCAATTATTATCACTAAATATAATAGTTTCTAAATCTTATTTTCATGCAATTATATCTAATATTAGGTAGGTAATATTAAGTGTCTATTACATACTATAAGGTATTTAAACAACGCTAGAAAATATAAAAAAACAGTGAGGACTATAACGTTTGTTCACAGAACACTTCTATCTAATCCAAATAGTTTAATCCTGTGTTATAGCACAGTCTAACCATACTTACGATACCGGACGTAAGCACAGATTAATAAGTAGTTACTACCGTAACAGATAAATCACTCCCTAACAAAAAGACCATCACAACTTTTATAAATGCCTACTGTTTTGCCTCGCCAACTGCTTAGCGGAAAAATATACCTTATAGTTCAAACGTTGAGTTGTTATTGCTCTGCAGCCGCACGCGCCCGCGTGACATTGAAATAATAGTAATAAAGTCAGGGCTACTACTACTGAGTTTTTCTAGGCCGTCCCAAAATACAAAGCTAATTAAGCCGCTAGTAACTATTTATTAAGTAATTAACTAGTAACTATAAGCTTACAACTTCTCAGTTCAAGTTGATCAGAATAACATGATTTTTAAGATGTAAATAAGTACTAGTAGGTAACGAGCAATGATAAAAAACCTTGTAGGTACCTAAAGGTTTTCATATTGGTAGGTACTTATTCCTATTTCCACTGACGAGACCAAATAAAAAAGCTTAAATTGTGTATATCATTAGTCCACAAATCCACACAACACAAAGTCGACCAAACATCGAGTTTTGATGAAATAGTCGGAGAGCTCGCTGCTAAATTGTTCTCGACATAAAATTATTTGGCGATACATTATTGTTCTATAATGAAAAAAATTTTGAACAACGGCGGAGAGTATTTATGTAAAGTATGTAAGTATTGAGTAAAGTAAGTATTTGTTATGTTACTAAATAAAACTGTTTTTACAGATTTAAATCATATTAAAAAAACAATGCATAAATAAGTGTAATACACTCTTTATTTTTAATCTATCTTTAGTAGGTACAAATTTTTTTTACAGATAAATAATTTCGTTTAAAGGTAACTAGGTGATAAATTTTGTAGTCAGCTCTCAAACTATGTAGCGGACAGCGTGCGCGTGCCTTGTTGCCAGACCGCATAGCAACGCCACTTGGCAACGCGGCGGCGGCGGCCGGTGCAGCGCGTTGCCGCGCGAATGCTAATAATACTTATTACCTACTTGAGTTTATTTTTACTAAACATTGTTTTATTAAAATTTCGTTTGCACTAGTAACTTTAAAAGTTCCATTTCGTAAGTTGTGAAATTTATTTATTGTACAACCACATAAACAATGCACAGGACCCGAAAAGATACGTAGGTAGATAGGTAGGTACGGATTTCACAAGTTCAAGTATTATAATTAAATACATACCTATTAATTATTAAATACAAAGAATATTTAGGTAGGTGCATGTCATTCAATGGATTTTAAAGTTAAAGTATTAAAAAAATATAAAACAGAGAATGTAAATTCTCCGTATTATATTTTTTAGTTTTCACGGATTTACATCCTTCCACTGCACACGTATTACGAGGCATAATACCTATTATTCTTTCCAAAATGTAAATCAAAGACACGGAACACAATTACTCCTGGCGGAGATCAAAGGAAGAAAAAAATAAATGTGAATGCGCGCGCTCGCGTCGGTGGCAACCGCGTGAATGTGTACCTTGGAAAGTACAGCGGCGCGTAGGCACTTAGCGCGCGCAAGTACATGAAGTGAAAGAGGCCTGACGTAAGTATGGTTAGGGGCGTAGCGTCGGGGAGCGGGCGGGGCAGTTGCTCCAGGGCTTGGGGGGGGGGGGGGGGGGGGCAAATTTTTTTTGCGCCTAAATATTCATAATTCACATTTTCGGAACATTTTAGTTTCGAACAGCCAACAAAATTGTTCGAACAGAAACAAATAGCCGGTAATTAAATGTACTCCAGAAAAGGTAGCGGAAAACGGAATTAAAATCAATTTCAAAGCAAAGAAGCTTTTACTTTTAGCGCCCTGGAGCAAAATTCAAACGCCTATCTCTCATATGGGCACGTGAGGAACAACCTATGTATGATTTTTTTCAGTTTTAATAAATAATGATAATGAATCTGTAATCTTTCAGTATATTTTTCTTAATAATAATGATACTTTTATTAGCTATATACATGCAAAGTTTGGTTACAAGTTCGCAAAGTTACAATGTTACAATCGATCGTGCAAAAAATGAGAGAGGGCGCTTGAAAAATGCTGCGCCACTGACCGGACCCCAGCATTCCTTTTCCCGCAGGAACTGGGCTTCTAAGGCAAAATTGTTAACCCTTCAATTAGAGCACTCTGCATTAGTCTCAAGCGCTACAATATAAGTAGCGAGTTATGTATCAGTCCGGTATCAGTATGGCGGAAAAAAAAGAACAACCATACTTACGTCATACAGTCAGGCAACGAATGTACTTGCGTAGAGCAACGTTCGGCGAACTCGTTGCAGGCTCGAACATTAAGCGTTGCCTGACTGTATGACGTAAGTATGGTTAGACTGTGGTTATAGTAGGTAGTCAGTGGCAAATATTTATAATTTATGTTAATAAAGCCATATAAAAACTAAATGCCACAATAAAATAAAGCCATCCTAAATATTTTAGGAATCGCAGCGGATACTGCGATGTTTTATGGCGATAAGCCAGTGTGCTACCTACGGTACGTAGCACCGCTACCGAGATGCCTCTGCGGTATACGGGCGCGCAGCGTAATCGCTTAATTATATACTTCGCTTATATTATAGTCGCTTACTTAAAGTCCATGCAATTTAACAGTACTTTAAGGGAACATAAGTTTAAACAGCGACTTTTAGAAACGGAGTCTTGCTACTAAAGTGGGCTTGAACACTGTTAACTTGATTGCAATAAGTAATAAAATGTATATAGCCACTGACGCATCATTGTCCTAAACGAGGTATAACAACTTTAAAATTTGAGTAGATAACTTTCGAAGAGAATGAAGCAAAAATGCGTTGTCATCTCGTCTGTTGTTAGTAGTAGAGCGATCCACTTCTTTCGATGTATTGGGGCATTGTTTTCTATTTCTTTTCTTTCTTAACTATTTATTGGATAAAGTAACTCGCGTGAAATTTTGTAGACGGCTTCGAAGTAATGCGACATATAGATGAAATTCTTTTCGACGTGAAAGCGGTATAGACGGAAATAAATGGGTCGTCGTTTTTTGTGCTAAAAAGATAAATTTCTCATTAGTGTCACGGGTGTGGCTCAGGGCTAGTCGAACGAATGCCTGCGGGTATATATTATAGCCGCACTGAACGTTTTTAGAACTGGCCAGAAAGTAATATAAATATAAATTTCGAATTAAGAACTCTTTAGAAAGCTGTCGATGTAATTTCATTCAGTTGACATTTGTTTTTACAAAGTGTGGTGCAAAAAATTAATCGACGAAATTGACGCTCTATGATTTATTATGACTTTCGCTGCGGGCTTAATCAACAACAAAGTTATGACAGACTTCGATTGGCATTTTTTGACGAAGCCCCATCCCATGTCACTGTTTATAACTGGTTCAATGAGTGGTCGTAGCAATCTCACTGACGATTTTCGTAAAGGACGTCCATTTACGGCGACAAATGAAAATAACTTGAGTGTTGTGCGGCTCATGATTGAAACAGATATAAGTGACATACCAACAGATTCGGTTAAGTTTAGGCATTGGCACGAGTCAAGTGCATAAACATCTAGGCGTGAGGAATATCCCATAATTTGACGTTGGATGGATATCCCATCCCATAATTTGACAGAAATGATTGAAAAACATATTGGAGATGAGTCAAATGCTGTATTTGACATCGTCACAAGAGATGAAACCTAGATATATTGTTACGAACCCGAAACCAAAAAGCAATCTGCACAATGGCTGTTTCCTATCGAGGATTTACCAACAAAAATGAAGGGAAGAAGTGAAGAACGGACGGGACATTTTGTAACCATTGCGTCAGAGCAAGACTTTCCAAACAAGGAGGCACGCCCTCCTAGGGGAGGGCTCTTATACTAAAGATTCTTAATAAATAAATAAATATATTTTATCTGTATTGTACCTACTTAAAATTCAAATAAATAATTTAGTTAATATAAAAAATGTGTTTATTTTTTTTGTTGAACACTTAATTATTTTTGATTCGGGAGGCTCGGCGAAATAAAGGTTGGGAAACCCTGCGTTAGAGGATCAAAAGACCGTTACTGCAGACAGGTTAGTAATTGTTTGCCAGTTGTCTTGGAAACGTTCGACAAAAGCGCCCAAGAAGTTGGATTTTTATCTATCGAATATTTGAATAAGGAAGGTGTGGAATTAGTAAGTCATCCTCCTTATAACCCCGACTTGGCTGAATGTAATTTCTATTTATTCCCATAAATAAAAGATAAACTTAGAGGAATTCGCTTTATGAGCCCTGAAGATGCAATGAAAAGGTTCGAAAACGCCACAAAAGAGGCCCCTAAAGAGTGGGCCCACTGCTTCAGTGGTTCCATCGCATGCGACGTTTCTTACAAAGGACTCTTCGAAAAACAATAAGAATACAAAAAGCTTCCTATATTATCTAGTTTTTGAGTTTCTAAAATCATTTAGTATTACCCTCGTATATGGGTTTGCACTCGTATATGGGGATTTACATAAATTATTTTGTTCATGTTTGTTTCGGCGGCGCCAACAACGTCGCCAACTTAAAGGAAGCTCCAATAAAAACTTCCTGTTTAGAATTTACAGTTTTTAGAATAAATAGCGAAATGATAAGTGTTGACAAAGCGTATAGGAAAATGTATAGACGATATATACGTACATTTTTAGTATTTACCCAATAAAGGTGAAGGCTCACATTTACTCAAATAAATAAAATAATTTAATACGGCGCTTTCTTTCGTCATTTTAAAATTACTTGTGTTATTCTTTAGTCGAATTTTATTTTTAAGTTTTGAATACAGTTTTCTTAACTGTATTCGATCGACATTAGTTTCGGGGCACATAATCGACATTATAAGTATTTTCCAAAACTAATTTCTTTAACTACTAAGGTTTCGCAATACATACTTCCATATGTATAATATATTTATATAACCTTTTAGGATGTCAACATCTCAGTAAGAAACTACACTATATTTAATGCAGGCTAATAGTGTCGTCGACCTTTTACAGGGTCAATCTAGGCACAATTTAATACGGATGAAATGTATACGCCATTGAATACTACGCACCTAAGTTAAGTACTGTGGAGAACCATCGTGGTCCAGTGAACATGTCATTGGGTTAATAAGACGTGTGGATTCATTACTGCTGCCTTACCCACTAACGCGTTCAAGCGCAAAACGCAAAAGTCACTAAGAAAATTATATTACTAATAGGTATTTTTTTTAAACAGAAGTTCTTCATTTGATCGGCGAGCCGGATTTCCGAGATGTTCGTCTGCGGTGGGAATACGGTAAAAGTAATGATGATGGCCAGGCAAGGTTACTGGCTTTTCAAGTTCATTACTGCGAACTGCAAGCATGGGGGCAATACCGGTGTCGTACAAAGGTAAACATTATAGTCACTTTTAAAATCAGTAAACTCAAATGAAAAAAAAATCGGTTCAATTTTTTTAATAAGAAAACTTGAATATTGAATTTTTGACTGATTAGTTTGCTTATAATACAATTCCTTTATTGACATATCGAATTTATATTATTATTTTGACTTTATTTTTATTTAATAACTTCGAAAAACCGTATTAACTAAGGCTTATTTTTAAAATTATTACCTATAATTTACAGTTCCGGTCAACTAATTATATTTAAAAAATATATACAAGAACTTGTGTTTAAAGTAAGGCAGGCAAACTGATTCTCTTGATGGTAGGTGGCTATGAATAACCTATGAAACGAAAGTCAAGCGCGCTGCCAAGATTGATGATAAAGGATGAGAGACAATAATAAGGGCGAGTTACATATGACACGAATTATTTCGTTAGCGAGCCGCGCGGTGACTACGCGGCGATCTGTTGTTATGGAAAAGTAAACTTTGTTGCAACTACATATGTGAAATTGATTTATAAAGAATCTTCGCCGGAATATTTGAAAGCTTGCCGATTGATTGCGTTGACACCGCGCGGTTGGTCTAGACAGTAGGGTTCAAATTTGCTGCGAATGAATGAAGTACCCGGCTACTACGTGGCGCCCACAAGAAATGCAGCCTAAGGAGAATATATAGGCTTTGGCATCAACTACTCACTCATCTACTACAACAGTACACATGTACGATGATATTACTTCATGGTGGGTTTCTGTAACGGGGTGATTATTGCCATCAAATGGGCTGACCACTTTATGACTAATCGATCGTTAATTCGTTTTGTTTTTTGTGTAGGTATATTCTTCAATGGGGCTTGAAAAGAAATCAAATAACAAATTTGATTAATTCCATGGGTGTTTATGATACATACTTACTTGAATATTTTTTAAAATCTGTTTAGTTGTAAAGTGTTTTAATTCATATTATGGAAGATACATTTTAAAAGTTATTATCCTGGTAGATAAGAAAAGCAAACGACTGCAAGACGTAAAATATTATCTAATAAATAACTAAGCTGAAGGGATTTGATGGTTTCAGGTAATAGACGATGTCGACGAGGAGTTATCGGCCGGGGCGCCTAACTTAAGCACTAGTGCGCCTACCTCGGCGGTTGCGAGACGCAGTAGGAGCTACAGCGCCCGCATCACAGGCCTTCGCATGGCCACCACCTACTCTTTCGAAGTGCGCCCGGTGAGGCGGGACGCCCGCGACCTTGCCGACCCACACTCTATCAGCTCCAAAATTGTTATAGTTCCCACAAAAGGATGTAAGTGTTACATTGACTAATTTTTAGCTTCGCTTTGCAATTTCGTTCATTTTTCGATAAAATATTTGATCAAAATTTTTTACACTATTTTCAAGGTATATTGAAGAACTTTGTACATCCCTATCTCCAACACTTCGCTTTTTTTTTCTTGATTTCCGATTTTTTTTAAATAAAAACCCGTAATACTATCGCGTGTCCCTTTATCTTTTATTGTAATGAAACTGTCAGTGCCATCTATTGTGTATTGTGCAAGTTGGCTTAAATGGTATTCGATTGCAGCGACCTTTGATTTTAGTGCATTTTAATGGATGCTTATAAAAACCAATTAATGTAGCGTCATCTAGATATATAAGCTGAATTTGCAGCTTTAAAATAAGTTACACAATCACTGTACCTAGCAATCTATACGAAGTGAGACAAAAATATAAATTGGCGACAGTAGTGCAAGTGCCAGAGCACATTTAAGTACCTATCGCCTGCAAATTCCTCATTCCTCCAAAGGCCAGCAACGCACTTGCAGCACATGTGTAGATCAAAACCACACAACCTGTATGTAACCGTTAACATTTAGATCATCATAATCATCTCAGCCGTCCAATTCTGGACAAAGACCTCCTCCTAATTCTCTAAAAGAACCGATCAGAAGCAATCTGGATTTAAATTGTATTTCAATAACAATCGTTGATTATATTATTGTTGGAATCTACATTAATGTACTACAAGTACAGAGCCTGAACCTGATGATACCTGCCCCAGAGGAAGTGCCAAGATATATATAACACAGTTGTGTTTGTAAAAGCATCGCCGCGTCGAGGAATATTGAGACGTAACAGCGTTGTGTCACGGTTCAATGTAGCAAAGGCGCCGTTAGTTTCAGCGCGCGCAACGCAGTGCTTGCCTCAGGCCAGCGAAGTGGAGGTGTCGACGGGCCCGTACTTCGGCGGCAGGATCGCTGTGGAGGCGGCTGACGGAGGCCCCGAGCGCTGCTCGCTGCAAGGGAATCCCAACAGCGCTCAGGACGCCTACATACTGCGCATACAGCACGACCAGTGCGGCTCAGAAGTCAACGACACCACCGTCGCCACTTACGTTATCGTGCAAGAGAACTTGCCCATACTCACACACAGCACCAGACGGTACAAACCTTTATCTCACTTATTTTATCCTTTATCTGACACATATCATACACTTTTACCCCCTACCTAACATTAGTACAACCTTCGAATTTGACCTCGCCTTTATGTATTGTTATAAACATATACATTTATGATTCTGGTACTATCTTGGGATTAGTACACCTTAATATGAGATGCATTGTTCTAAACATAGTCTAGAAGTGTGGGTACTTACAAGTATTCATCGTAACGCATAAATATTTGTAGTTCATTATTTGTAAGTGTAATAAACAAGTGAATACGTTTATTCGGCGGAGATAGCATACGAGGCGATGACGGCCGTACGCGGCTGACTTTTTTTTTTTTTTTTTTTTTTTTTTTTTTTTTTTTTTTTTTTTTTTTTTTGTTTTTCTTTTTATGCAATCTGCCACGTGAGAGGGCATTCAGCACTTCGTATGTTAAAGAAATAATGACATGTATTGGAGACATCCAATGACGTCTCCATAAGTACAGTACTTAAAACTTTAGTACAGAACTTAATTAATAAACTTAGAAACTAATGTAGTTGTCGCTAAAAAAAATTTATTACTGTGATGCTTTTTTGGGCAGTAATTTACTTTTTTTTTTCAAAACAAATGGATTTTTTTGTATAAATCTGTCCAGTGCATAATGGATATAAAATTTAAACTTTTTTAAATATTATATGTATTATGCACTGTATTTTTATCTAAGTTTTAATTTTACTTCAAGAAGTTAAATTAGGCGATGAAAATAACGCTTTTCTGCGAAGTCCTTAAGGCGGATTTATATTTATCAGACATGTTATGGCGTGATGCGTCAGAACGATATTCGTACATTTAGTATGGTGAGATTTACATTAATTTGTCGTGACTTGTTGCGATGGGTTTTGTTGTGTCATATAAAAACCAATACCGGCTGTGTCATAACAGATCGGAATTTCGTGAATTTGTGCACCTACATTTATTTTAAATATCCTTTTAATTAATTATGTAGGAGATAGAAACAAACCTTTAAAAATAATTAGAAATTTTAGAAAAAAATTTAGCATCGACCTTCTTACAAATTTTGAATCAGAATGGAATGACTCAAGGAAATACATTCTCAACTTATGTATTTTCCGAGAGCCACGACCGAAGGCGTCAGAATCGTCAGAAAGCGTCTGAAGACAACATACAAATGTGGACGATACCAATCACGTCAGACAACTGACTCGTCCACAAATGACCGTCCATAACTGACCGACAAATGAATCGTACCAGAGCGCTTCATGACACAACACGTCAGACAACTTGTGTAAATTCGCCTGACAAGGTCCACTTGTATTTAAAGATAAAAATTAAACAAAATATTCAAAAATAATATCAAAATATTAGTAAATAAATAAATGGGGCTGTTTGTTTGTCTGAGCATAGGCTTTAGCCTAGTTCGGAAACAGATGCAAATAGTTGTTGTTGTTGTTCTTCTTCTTCTTCTTATTTTGGTTCCATCAGATCTTCTCCGATGATTTTGCCAGTGCATCGACGTAATATTACGTCGATGTGCCAGTGTCACTTGTAAAAATAGCAATATAAAAAAAAACGAAAATTTAAAGTAAAATCAAAAGTAGCAGATCCCGAAACTAGTTAGTCAAGTACTATTTTTTTCTTTAAATTTTCCAAACCAGGTCCGTCAACTCCAAAGCAGTCAAATCAAGTCCAATAGTTGTTGTTACTTATAACCGTTCTGAATGAAGAAATATTTATACAAAATATAAAGTAACCAAAATCGATTATAATATTATATTAAATTGATATAATTTCAATCGATATTTATCTAGAATCTTTTGCTATACCAATGCCCCGTTGCTCTAAGCTTTTATTTATACACTTTACAGGTTCCTTGTTTTGTGTACTTACAAACCTGAAACTTTGACGGTGAGAGCTGGCATTAATTTGCCCAAAGCGAATCCGGGAGACGTACTTCATCATATGAACCCACACCTCGGCTCCGTGGAGCCTTACGACAATCAAGACATGGACTATAACGAGCTGCAACCCGCTAGACTCGAGGCCAGGAAGGAAAGCAATCAAAGTGGGTATAAGAAGAAACATTTCATTTACAATTGCATAATGGGTCTAAAGAAATTTAAATAAAAATATTTTCCTGTGAAATGTTCATTTGAATTAAATATTCTTATAAGTATATACCCATGATTTGGCCCAAGTCACGTCTCTAAACCAGTAATTAATGTTGCAAATCTAGTAACTATACTGCTTTCGTTGTATGCTACGACGAGTGTGACATTAGACAAACCGTTCTTTTTTTACTCTTGTAAGTTGCCGCAAAATAAAAACTTGACGTAATATTTCAGCTGCACACTAATAAATATTATAGGCGTAAAGTATGATTCCATCATTAAATAAATGTAATAAATTAAAAAAGTGTGTGTTGTGTGTGTGTCAACTCCGACGCATGACTGGAGTTTACTTGAAGTTTAAAGGTATAAAATTAAATGTATAAGATTTTCCTCGTGTCAATAGATAACTGGATATTTAATTACTTTGTATTATTTAGTTAAAGTTCAAATATAACACACTACCTTTACGTTACTTTTTGTATGGAACATTTTGTATACATCCATACATTTTGTATGGAACGGGTTAATACTGTGAGGCAATATGAATGTCTGCGGGTCTGCAGTTTAACAATAAAATAGTAAAGTAATAGTGATAATGTACCCATTTTAGGACCACTTTGTTCTTGCGATGAAGATGTGAAGAATGCCTCTATCAAAAAAGTACTACAGTTCCTTAACGTGGTAGGTATGTAAAGAGCTTTAGTTCACGTGGCGATCACAATATTTCAGCAATGGACGAAGTGATACTGGTACTCTAGCAGACAGAAATAGCCACTAAGACAAGATAAAAGATAAAAATAGTGATAATGTAACATCATGTTACGTTAGGTGCAAAACACTTTGCTTCAATGTTCTTGACATTTCATTTGATTTTTAGGCAATATCTTTACTTAAGTTACTTTAACTTATTATGTTGCTTTTTTAACAGTTACTTTACTGTTACTTTAAGTTGAGTTGCAGCATAAATATCACGTCACGTTTGTAAGTCGCGGCAACTTACAAGAGACAAACTAAGTACAAATTACAAATGAACGATTCATCTAATATCATACGCACCATGCTACAGCGAAAACAGTACAGGGTGGTTAACATTTTGATAAATGCAAATTAAAATTTTATATGCATAAAAAAATAGACAATATGTAGTGCATTGTGCCAATGATGAAGTATTTCCAAATAATTTAAAAATATGTATATTAGAGAGGTATCAGCCGTAATAAATAATATTCATATTTTATAATAAAAAATGTCTATATTTTCAAAAAACAATTATGTAAAAATAATACGAAAAATGTGCATTTCACCTAACTTGTTTTTCCTTTCAGGTATGTTCGGTGAGATATCGTTGGTGATGTTCCTGGTGGTGGCAGCCTTCGGTGGCATAGCACTGTTGATATGGAAGATGGTTCCGCAGAGCGACAAAGACAACATATCCATCGCCACCATGTCGTCCTTGTCTCGCACCGGCTTCTTTAGCAGAAGGAACAGAGATCGATTCTCAGACCAAAGCTCCGTATATTCAATAACCCTATCTGAAAAGGATGTTGACACTAAGAAACAAACCGGAGGCGACAATACTTCGGAAGCGTGAGACTGCAATAATCATAATCTTAATGTATTTATAGATTTAATTGAGTCGTATAAGGGTGTTTTACTATAAATTGTAAGTAATGATAATTATTGATAAGACTTGCACAAAATTGAATTTGGAAATATGGCTGAAATAAATGAAGTGGCCAGTACTTTTGACGGGTTCGGTTCAAATAGTCTAGATTGTTGAATAAAATGGTAAATAAAATGTCTTAAATGAAGGTCATGGTAGAACGTTTCTCTGAATTGCTCTCTCAAGGTAAGATGAGATAGTCTCAATTGGTCCGACAAAGCAAAACGTTTGGTTTACAAAGTGCCCACAATATTAACAAGACTTTTTTGCACATGGGCTATTTAGATATAAAAAAATAATGTTATTATAGAAAATGCGTTTTATTATCTAATAGGTACGTACTAAAAGCCTTTGAGAGAAAAATAAAACATATATATGTCGTAGAAGCTTCGCGACGCTTTTTTTATTAATTAATTAATTAATATATTTCTTTATTTCCAATTAAATTTTTATTTCAAATTTAAATCTCAACTCGTGATTTTAACTATTGTATGAATTGATTGTTACTATTATTAGTAATAATAACAATTAAATAACGAGTATAACACTGATATGACATTGTAGTAATTGTGTGCATTGGCTTGTATCAGTCTTATAATTTTTCTTACCTGATTTAAAAATGTTACTTATTTTTTTTTATAACCCAGTGTTGAGATACAGGGGTGTATCTCAAAGCTTATATATTGTATAAGTTTATATAAGGTTGCACGCGACTTCGACCGCGTCTCTTTATAAAATATTACTCGCTGATAATGTAGCTTTCATTAGGTACAAGAATTTTTCAAATCGCTTCTGTAGTTTTTGAGTTTATTCATTACAAACATAGATACAAATCTTTTCTCTTTATGATATACATATTATATTAAGTATAAGTATAGATATAGGTAATATCCTTATATAAATAAATGTCATTCAGAAATCTAGACTGTGAACTGACCCAACGCTCATTTCGCAGCAGTATTTCATTGTAAAATTCGATATTATTAATTAAAACTAGAGTGATTAAACTTGAGTGTGATAAAATACCGTTTCTCATTTCAATAAATCCTCCGGTCTGTCGAGTACAAATATTTTTTTCTCCAATTTTACTTCGCTAAACAGGATTCCCCTGACGATGTCGTCTAGTTCTTCTAGAGCGATCTGTGCGTGTAGTCTTATCACTGTGTCCTCATTTGTGTCACTGTATAGACTCTTCAATGTTCTATATATAGGAAGAAGATTGTCCTTCAATTGCAACAAGTTGTCTTTGCCCAAACCCTTTATTAGACTCGATATTACCATCACAGCGGCCCTTTGACATTCTACTGCTTTATCCGTTTCAATTATACTCCAAAGACACAATAACACCTGGAAATTTAATTTATAGCTTTAATTATTATTTTTTAATAAAATTTTACACAGACTTTCCTATTTCCTATCATATATTTCAATTAAGCGTTTACAGAAGACCACAGTCAATTACAACCAATATTATTCTCAGTTTCAGTTTGTGGGAAGAAAACACGTGCGGTAGAGGGTTTCCCCAATTTTCATCTCTTTGTTCCTCCAAAATACAATTTTCAGAATTGCTTTTAACAACCATAGATAAAAGCAAAAAAGAGTTCTTACATTGCATAATCGACATGGCCTACATAGAACTTTGTGTGTTACTCATCCCCATAGCTACAATTCCAATAGTAAAGAAAGATCAGAGATCATCATTATCTTCATATCAACCGTAGGACCGTCACTGCTGACTTCCCCACAATTTTCCTACATGACAAGTCGGTAGTAGCCTGGATCCATCGTCAACCTGCAGCCCTTATGAGATGGACCGTCCACTTAGGACATTCTACGCTCCCTTTTCCGTGGCCTCCACTGGTGAATCTTACAGCCCCAGCGGTTGTTGGCTCTCTGTACTATGTGCACACGGATCTCCTCATTTCTAATTCGATCTTGCAGACTAATCCCAAGCATAGCCCTCTCCATGACTCGTTGAGCCACATTGAGCTTTTGTACGAGGCCCATAGATAAAGAAAAAAAAGAATGAAGAGAGATAGCGTAAGTAGTCAAACATAAGCGGGAATTAAATAACCATATATTAGTCACTGCTAAAACTGAGACCAATGAACTCAGTTTATAAGAAAGAACCATACGCGGAGAGAGTCACGTAACTTCCTTTTTTGTTTCTATCTACGTTATCAATTTTAATTTCATTTTTTTTTCTATATGAAAGCAAACAGCATTACTTTTGAGTTTATCAATTTTATATTTACTTTATTGTTTGAATTACCTATCAAAAGCGGATATTTTACAAAATTAACTGTTAATGTTAACAATTACTTACTTAATTACGATTTTATGTAGTGGCACCATCTGCGAATATTATGTAAACTGTGAGAGCTCGGTAAAATCTTTTGTAATAATAATTTCATATTTAACTATCATACTTTCACTAAAGAATTAACCCTATACTAAAAGGAGTCTGGAACAGATTTTCTTACTAATTACCTCGTAAATAATAGATCCTATCTTGTAATGTAGCACAAGGGCTATTTCCGCCAAGTTTGATAAAGCCGATGTCCTTATAAGTGGATCTTCATCTCGACATGCACAAAGCATTGTGTTCAGTAATGTAGTTTTGTGAACTACCGCCATTTCACCTGATGTCAAACAATAAATAAGTGACTAAAGTGACTAAGTTTTGGGATGTAAGTCCCAAAACTCACTAAGCGGGCACCAGGGTGTGGACCTTAGGTAATAACTACCCAGGGAAAATAATAATAAAAAAATGTAACTATTTTTAAAAATACAATAATTATTTTAAAAGATTAAGCAAATTAAATTTGACACCAACATATTGTATAATATTTTTAAATAATATAGGTAGGTACCTAGTAAGTATAACAAATATGCCAATATAAGTTATTTTTCTGCATTAACTACATTTCCAAATAAAACGAGAATATTTGTATTTTTTAAAGAGTTCATTTTCCACTGCAATTTTAGAAAATTATAACTTTTAATCAACTCTGTCTCATTACAGGTTTTCTCGTTGTTTTCCTTTACCATGAAATTAAAAAACATTGATATTTACAGCCCTGATGAGAAATAGAATGAGTGTTTGGCGTATCGGCAGCCAAGCTTACAACTCATTGGTTTACCACTGTCTAAACTTTGAAGTTGAATACTTTCATGAAAGTTTCAAAAGCAAAACTAACTTACCCAATCTCTTGGTGACCTTCACAATAATATCACCAATCTTCATTCTAAGTTCAGAATTTTTGTTGAGGTCTTCTTTAGTTTCCAAATGTTGTGAGGAGGAAGATTGTAAGAACTCTTTGCACAATACTTGCAACACATCTTCAGTACAATGCAAGCAAAGAGATGCAATTCCATTTATTGCAGACAAATAAATGTAGGAATCTGGATCCTTGAGTTGCTCCTGAAAGTAATTAATAAATATTAAATTAATTAAAAAAATGTAGTTTTCCATTTTAAAAAAATGGATTCGGTTTGAAGGACCAACCATATATTTCTTAAATTATCAGCTCAGTTCTACTTATAGTTATATCTTGCTTAACCGTGGCTACAAAAACAAAGAATCATTAGGTATATAATTCATCATCATCTCAGCCGTAGAACATCCATAATTTACCATAGCTGGACATAGGCTGCCTCCATAATTTACCAATAGGATCGGTCAGAAGCAGTCTGGATCCACCGTCGACCCTATCACGTCACGTTGTCTGTCCACCTTATGGGTGGACATCTTACATTGCACTTACCGGTCCATTGTCTCCATTCGAGAACCTCAACTCTCCGTACTGTGTCCCGCCCACTGCCACTTACACTTACTAATCTGCTAGGTCATGTTGGCAACTTTTGTTCGTCTACGGATATCCTCATTCCTGATTTGATCTTGCAGTGTTACCTCGAGCATAGCTCTCTCCATAGCTCGTTGAGCGACATTGAGCTTTCTTACGAAGATCATAGTTAGAGACCACTTTTTAGCGCCATATGTCACGCCACTGGCAATATTATAATAGTTAAACCATCGATGAGGCAAACACAATAATAGCAACACTATGTATATAGGTACATAATTACTAGTTATTAAAAAAAGGAATCCTCTTTTCATTTATCGGCAATTAGTTTAGTATAATGATTCTGATTGCCAATTTAGATTTTAATTAGACTTATGTGAAACGTGCAATATAGAAAATTATCAACATCCCAGAAATTCAACTAATTACTCCTACACTAACATGTGGATTTAATCTTATGGTTGAAAAATTATATTTTTTCAATCATAATTTAAAATTATACCTATGATTGCCTTTAGTCAATTGTTATTTTAAGTCATGGCATCATGATGATGAAGGCATGGATCATGATGATTAGTATAGTTCATACTAACCTGGAAAAGTAATAAGAGATAATGTTTCTTTGACATTGTTTCAGGGTCTTTTGCCGTAATTAACTTGGTCAGTTCAATTATACCATGAGCTCTGATAGGCAACAAGTTGTCAAACACATTGGACAGAGCTTGTTCGAAGGGAGTGTCCGATTTTTTATATCCATCAGAATTTATAAGAGACAAAGCCTCCTTACATAATAAATGATTTACATTGGATTTGTCTGAAGCCATCCTTTTCAATATGGGCAATAAATCTAAGAATTTGTCATCCAAGTAATCTCTTTTTATATTACATAATAAAGTATTTAGGAGAACTAAGGATATCGTTACACATTCCTGATTCTTATCAATATCACTCTTAATGAAGTTTTCCACAAAATTAAGAACAGTGGATGGTTTATTTTTTAATATGGATGTGACTTTTGCAGACAAACTCATTTCAGATAACAACTGAAGAATAATTGCATACTGTTCATCAATATCATCTATAGAAGGTTCTTTTTCATGTTCTAAAACGTTTTTTCTCTCTTCCATTTGCCTTTCCATAGAAATGTTAGTAAGCTTTTGTAGCAGAGCTTTGAAAATTATTGTAATTAGATTTTCATTTGTTAACATGCTGAACAAATGTAAAAAATAAACAACAGCCTCATTTCTTGGATACTGAAACTCACTTCTTGTACATTTTATTCCAATGCCAGAGTCATATTCATCCATATCAATGTTTAATATTGTATCGTTTTGTCCAAATATAAACATTTCTACAGTTCTACATACATCTATTTCATTTAACTCTTCCATACATTTAATTATTATATCTTGTATTTTTATTTTTAATTCCTTATTTTCATTACACCTAATTCCAAGTAAGAAGAGAATGAGAAAATTGGGGATTAATAAAGTTATCAGCGAGTCTGTTTTTGTTCCATCTATAGAAGCATGTAAAATATTAATTTTGTGCTCTATATCCTGCGGAGTTAAGATCAAAGTGCCTGGTAAGTAAGATTTGGAATGGAAATACTCATAATTGAAACTTTGGAACACTTGTTTTATTAAAGATTGGACACATTCTCTTTCAGGGTATTTCTCATTTAGAGCTAATATGCAAGCAATGGCAGTACTCAAATAATGCTTATTGTTTAATTTAAGAATTTCAGTTATTTGATTACACATGTTAATGAGGTAATCCTTTTCTGAATTATTGCCATGTTTTTCCTTTACAATTTTACAAATAGTATCAATTTTTTTCCACTCGAGACCTGTGTCTGTATCGTATGTTTCAGTGAAACATCGTATCAAACTCAACAATCCATGTGGAGCTATCAGTCTTTGACTCAACTCTTTTGCAATGACTCTCTTAACAAACGGAGGGGGATTCGGATTTTTTAAGCTTTGCAGCATAATTAGCTCCTTCATAAGAATAGGCTGAAAACAATTAACAACAAAATTGTTATACAAAGTTAAATATTTTTTTCTGTCAACATTAAGTTCCTCCCACATTTCTTGAGTCATTATAATGTCTTTGTAAACACCTGGTTTCTTTAATGGAGCAAAAGATAATTGTATCAAAGCAGCCAAATAATCTGATAAATGATAAGATACAATTATATCTTTAAATATAGAAACTTTGTAAGCTTCGGTGAAAAAACATGTACACTCAGTGAGAATATCATATTTTTGCTCATCATTTAAATCAAGTAGAGGCAGTGAAGACGCAGATAAGCATCTTTGCGATAACTTGATTCCCAAACCAGGCAATAGTACGAAGGAAAAGCCCAACACAGTGACAACATGAAAACATTTCTTGAGTATGTTTTTCTGCTTAACACTTATAAGTATTTCACTGTTCAACTTAATGATTGCTGATAAGTTTTCAATTTCCACAAAAATTTTCTTTAAGTATGCTTTGTGTGGATTATAGACTTCTTGAGGTTTAGTTCCATCTAATATTGCTTTAGATATCAAAGATATGAAATCACACTGTTCATCTGAAAAGCAAATTACGAAAGAAATTAATAAAAATAATATTGTAGACATGGGCGAAATAGTTCGAAAGTAAAGTACGAAGACTTGCCATCTATCATTAATTTTTCAAGACGATCAAATACTGATTCAAGCGTTTGCATGTTAAAACTTATAAGAAATTAAACCTTTATAAATCCTGAAAAGTTTGAAAACTATCAAGCAAAGAGTATATTACTATCAAGGAACTCGGAATCGGATCGGAACGCAAGATATAAGAAATATTTTTTGTATTTGTATTCAAAGAGTATATAATCACTACCACGGGTGGTAATCTTCAAGGAAAAATCACTAGACATAGGAATTTTATGGCCTGTGGTTTTAGCAAAATAGAACATGACATTTGACCTCCCCTCTCACCCCTTGATTCCCCTCTAGAGAATACCGCAATAATAATAAATAAGAGAGAAGCTATTTTGATTTGTCAGATGATTGTGTATATTGTTGCGTTGATTAATTTCCGCCAATTGTATCTTTGATTTCCCCATTTTTATTTTATATTTGGATTAATACAATCATATTTAAATATGTATTACAAGTGCTGTGTGCCAGGATGTACAAGTTCGCGACAGGACGCTATTTTACACAAATTTCCAAAGTGCAAAAAAAGGCTCGAAAAATGGCTCAAATCTATTCCTGAATCTTTACGGAATAGAAAAAGTGAATTCCCGCATCTGCAAATATGCCATAAACATTTTGAAGCTCGTTTTGTAACTCTTAAAAAACGTTTAACAATAACAGCATATCCATCGCTGTTTCAAGAATCGGAAATTAAGAGTGGCATCCCGTTGAACTCTTTGGATAGCGGTGGTAATCATTTTTGTGTTCTTTTACCAATCTTTTTACTACATGCTTATAAATGTTTATCATTAATATGTATACATAATGTGTTTTATGGTGCAACTCAAGTGCAACTACTATATATACACACCTAGCATAGAATTGCATGGCTACTAAGAGAAATATAAAAAAAATGTCTATCATTACTTAACACTTCAGCTCTCCTTATTAAATGTGCGTGCTGACATTGATGTCCTGATAAGAGCTGTGGGTCGTTGGTGAATCTAAGCTGTTTTTGACCGGTCCTATTGGAAAATCATGGGGGAGACCTTGTCCAGTAGTAGATGTCCTGCGGCTGAGATGATGAATATATTAATAATACCTATGTAAAATGTCTACACCTTGGATTTTTTTTTAAGGAAACGAAGCTTCTCTTGGGCATCTACGTGGAAGAAAATTGCATTATGACCACACATATTGCAACACAGCAGTTTTTGAATCACCAATCGAGCCTATAAACACAGGTAAGAATGTTTATACCTAGTCAAATATTGTTCAGGCATAAGATTCTCTGACCTTGAGAGTTCAGAGAAGAACTGAATCAGTCAATAAAGAAAGGAACCATGTTACTGCAATCTAATTTTACAGTAAATGAATACAATATAGGTAACTAAAATTTCCTTTTTCATGTTTTAAGTGTATGTCGTTTATAAGTTTTTGAATAATTTCACCTGTCTCTTCATACTATGAGTTCTTTTCATATTGCATTCATATATATTACAATAAAATTTAATAACACATAAATAAATAATTATTCATTAATTTTCAGATGTACACCCAACTACATCTAAAACAAAAGATGACACACTAAGTATTGTAGAAAGCCAAACAGGTAGGTACATTCACTTTTTAATCTAAAGAAATTAATGTACCTACAATAAATCTATAAATATAATAAAACTGTAACTGATCGCTGTCTCTACATATAAGATATTTGAGAAAAACTATTATTGGGGGACTTTATTATCGTAATAGAACCCAAAACATTGATTTTTAGAGTTTTTGTCTGTGTGTTTGTGCACGCTAATCTCAGGAACGGCTTAACCGATTTGAATGTAGTTTTTACTGATGTATTGATGATTACCTGATATATTGATGATAGGATACTTTTTATCCTGGAAAAATGTTAGGTTTCTGTGAGATTTTCGAAAAACGAACTACAGCGCCTACGAAGTTACGGGCGCCAGCTTTTTCTTAATTTAATAATTAAAAGTAAACATTAAAAGATAATTTAATAATTAAGTTTCAGATGTACAGCCAACTACATCTAAAACAAAAGATGACACTCTAAGTATTGAGGAATGCCAAATAGGTAGGTACATTCACTTTTCAATCTAAAGAAATAAATATTTTTACAATAGATTCACAATAAAAGCTTAGTAACACATTAACAATTATTTATAATTTAGTTTTCAATCTTGTGGCATATTTTATCTTTTATATGTATATAAGAAATTAAAATAATCAATTTCACATGTATATAAATACTTAAAAATACTCATAATTATGTAAATTTTCAGGTACACCTAAAAGAATACGATCAAACAAAATTGTGGATACAATACTCTCTTTGACACCGAATTGCCGAAAAATGTATAAGGAATATAGAAAGTCTAGGAAGCTCTTAAGTTTTACGAAGAGAGCAAAAAAAGCTTTGCACTTTAGTAAAGCGAACGCTCTGGAGAATATAACACAAGGGATGAATCCTTTGGCAAGAAAAATATTCTCATTACAAGTAAACATGTGTACCAAAAACCCAAAAGCACGTAGATTTTCCTTGGAAGAAAAGTTGATAGCTTTATCAATTTTAAAACAAGGCCCAAAATGTTACCGATTTCTACAAAAGATCTTCATTTTGCCATCTATAACTACATTAAAGAAGTTAGTAGCGAAATTAAATGTGAGCACTGGAATCAATCCACTGATATTCAGTGCTATTAAGGATGAGGTATGTGAAAATAGGGAAGATGTTATTTTATATTGTATCATTGCATTGAATTTGATTCTTGCTTTATTCTTTGTGTATTTAATTGCATGTACATAATTCTCAATTTTGTGATTTTTCTAGGTGAATTCCTGGAAAGACAGTAAAAAGTTCTGCAGTATAATGTTTGACGAAATGGCCTTAGAAACTGGATTAACATATACTCAGAAAGATGAGATAAGTGGTTTCGTTGAAACTACAATTAAAAAAAAAGAATTTGCAGATCATGCTTTGGTTTTCTTAATAAAAGGGGTGGTATATAAATGGCAGCAACCCATTGCTTATTATTTATGCGAGGGGTCAACTTCAGCAGTTGAAATAAAGAAAATATTAAAGGAAATAGTCATCGCTGTCAGTGAAACGGGTCTGATTCCACTCACTTTAATTTCTGATCAGGGAGCTTCATTTAGGTCAGCATTAAATAGCTTACTTGAAGAAACTAGAGTCGCTGAAATACGAGAAAACAAAGAGCCAAGTGAGTACCTATTAAATTTGAATTCCATTATAATCAATTATGATTTTGATGTCGGATTAGCAAAATCCAAGAGTTTTGTTATTAGCAAAATTGACGAGCCCGTTAGATGAGTGGTTATACTGAGCAATACTGCGTTTTGCAGACATTTGGGCAACCCGTCTGAGGGCAGTAGCCACCTTTCTTACAGAAGACTACCGTGAAATAACAGCATATGGGCTGTTGTGTTTCTGTGAGTGAGTAAGGGATGCCAGAGGGCATTTCCCTATACCCTATCCTTAACCCTACTGTAGTGGGCAGCGCACTGGCAGCAGTTGTGGCGTTGCTTGCGTTATAGCCGACAGTAACCACCTACCATCAAGTGGACCGTCAGCCTGTATGCCGACCTTATCGTAAAAATAAATTTAAAAAATGTAGAATTTTGAAAACTAGTCCAATCTTGCTACTATTAATCTGTTTCACTACATATGTTAAATATTTTCAGGTGAGACAATACACATCTATGGACATGATTTGCTTGTCATATTTGATCCACCACACTTGATCAAAGGAATACGGAACAATTTTTTGTTAAAAAATATTAGATATGAAAATAAAATTTGTTCATGGTCTGATATTGTAGATGTATACAAAACGGACTGTGAGCATGGACAGTCACGTATATTACACAAATTAAACGATGAACATGTCATACCTGAAAAAATAAAAAAAATGAAGGTAACTTGTAAATTATATTTTTTGTAATACTTAGAGACTTCCTATTTTATGAAGGATGTTTAATAAATTCTCTTACATACTATGTTGATGGATAACATCATGAGTTCTGAGGATTGTGAGTTTAAAGAAGTTTAATTACATACAATATAAGTCTAAACCTGCCCCAGTTATTGTTTTCCCAAATCTGAAGAAAGATTTGAGTGTAAAACATTATGAACATGATGAGATTTGACACTTATTTCTAGCACAAAAAAGGATGTTACTTTTTCGAAGGGCTAAGAAAATTGATTGAAAAATTCAATAAGTGCATTTGCAGTCGTGGGACACTATAGAAAAATAAAAGTAGTTTCAAATTTATAACTTGATATACGTATATTTCCCTATAAAAAAAAACTAGATGCGCTCTCTCAAACAAAACCCAACTCAAAAAATAGTTGTAGTCCATACAATGTGAAGGAGCACTTTCCCATACTGAACAGTTTTGTGTGTCTAGCGAATTGAAAACTATTAGAACAAAGGTTAAACTAATTTCACATTTAGTTGTGCTTTTATACAGGTACAATACTTGAAGCAACAACATTATTTAAATCGTAGGTCGTCCACAGCTGGACATAAGCCTCCCCTCATAATTTTTCCAGAAAGATTTAAAATTTTATTGAATACTACGTATTTTTCTTTTAGTAATAACAAATTGCTTTTTTAATAATTTATTTTATTTCGCAGGTTAAAAATTGCGTACGTGTATTTAGTAAACATATGTCTGCAGCCTTGAGTTTCAGCTCTGCATTTTGTAAGTATCTAAATCTATTCATCCAGGAGAGGTGATCTTGTTAACTTGCAAATTATCAAAAAAATTCTTTATGTGTTAATTGATTGTTTCAGCTCATTATTCAGATGGAAGACCTGTAAGTGACACTCTCAAAAATACATCTGACCTGGTGTCATTTCTTGACGACATTTTTGACAGTGTCAATGGTAGTGTAGTATATAACAAAAAAAGAGGCAAAAATCTTCGAGTTGCTGTAACGGAGAAAAGTAGGCATCATATTTTCTGGCAGGAAGCCCTGATTAAACTACAGAATATCAAATTCATCAATAAAAACGGTCAAGAACATGTAGTGCCTAGTATAAAAAATTGGATGAGTACCATAAGAAGTTTTATGAAATTGTGGCAATTTTTGTCCAAAGAAAAAAATATTAAAATTATGAGACCACGTTACATGAACTCGGATGCGATTGAGAACTTTTTTGGAAAAATAAGATCATACAATTATAGGAACAACAACCCAACTTGCCACGATTTCATAAATACTTATAAATCTTTACTAATTACAGGGTTTATTAAATTTCACCACTCTTCATTTAATTGTGAGGATGATTGCAGTGCACAGCTATTAAAGTTAAAGAGCCTGTTTATAGGACAACATGTAGAAGGTATACATGGTGGTAATGGTGAAACTTGTACGTCTTATATGGATACATATCCAGTAATTATGGAAGCGAGGCGTGAAAGCATTAAGATACAGTCCCGAGCATATACTGTAGGATGGGTTATAAGAAAAATGTTGCAAAAAATTAGATGTCGCATATGCAAAAAGGACCTGACTACAGAAGAAAGCGCACCGTTTCATAAGTGGATCACACATCGGGAATATAAAAATATGGCACAAAGAAAACTGACCTATCCTACAGAAGTAATGGTGAAGTATTTTGGGTATATAATTGAGGAGACAAATAAATATTTAGAAAGATATGCCCACTTTAAAAACATTGCAGTCAACATAAAAAACTTAATATTAAGTAAATGTTCTTTTGAATTCATAACATGTCAACAACATAGGACTGGAATAATCGATGCCTTCTTGTCCATAATTATAAAATTGTGTATAAACAACTGGTGTAGTATAATTAATAAAATTTTAAAGGGCCTAGATAATGTACGCTTACATCAAAGACTATTATCCGAAATGCAGTCTAAGGCACTTTTAAAATACAATAAAAAACTGAAAAAGAAAAAGTACTGACTTTAATGTGATTGACGCTGCATTTCTGTTTTAACAAATAATGTTTACTATAGTTCTTATGTAGTAGTGTTATTCAATAATATTTTATATAGCTGCAATTTTCTTGGAAATAAAATAAATTGATAATTAGTAGGTACATCTCAGGGTTTTAATAAAAAAATAAGTTTCATAAATACTTAATATAAGTTAATCTATACTAATATAATAAAGCTGAAGAGTTTGTTTGGTCGAACGCGCTAATCTCAGGAACTTATTATTAAGGGACAGTTCTTCACTCTGCAGCCCTAACTACCGGCAGCTTGAGCCTTGCCCTATCGTCGCCTGAGTGCTCATTTCTCCCATCGACCAAATTAATGGAAAATTAGTTTTAAATGCAATATTGTTAAGACTTAAATTTCAATCCTGTTGGTTAAGAAAACTTAAAAAATGGTAGATATTATAAATAAGTATTGAGGCGACGCTATGGCAAACTAGTTTTAAGTTTTTTTTTATAATAAAAAATTGAAAATAAGATTAATTAAAATATTTATGTATATATAAAAATAATATCCATTTACTAAATATGTACCCTTCCAAATATTATTAATCATTAGAAACATATAATTATAATAGTGTAAAACATTAGAAAAAAAAAACAACTGAATTCTTATATAAAGGAACAATATTTCTTTCCTGTTAAGTAATGATAAATTCAGTTAATAAAATTTCACTACCCAAAATTCATCCATAGAATAGAAATTATAAGTAAAAGTATAATTATATTTGAGAGATTAAAGATTTTTTTACACACATAACAATTGTTTTTAAAGACATTCAAAGGATACAAGCATACTAATTTTGACAAATACTCCTATTTCATAAATGTACATTAATGTTAGTGTGTGTATATTCGTTTTTTAAACAATGGTCTACAAAATTCACTAAATTTTGCACCAGAATAGCACGTAAGTACACACTTTTTTTGGGCAATAAATGCTCTATTTATGTCAGGACTGTTGCCCCACATACAGTCTCTACATATCCATGATATTCCCTTAAAGTTATTTGCCGAGTAGTAATTTTAATACGTATACGAATCTGTTGTTTTTTACACACTGTCAATATAGGCGCTCCAGTTACATTTATTATCAATGACGAGTTCCAAAAATGTTGAATTATCAGTTGTTTTAATGAGCCAATTGATGACAATTGGCTCATTAAAAAAACTAATATATATAACTGACTGAAAAAAAACTTAAATTAATATCAAATCTATTTTGTGAACATATATGTAATTTGTTGTGGCTAAATTTATTTTTTAATTTTTATTAGATAGAATCGATAACATCCGTACCTACCTAGGCAATTGTTCTATTTAGTTATAGGTCGTATTGTGAATTAAAGTCCATGTTATGTTTGTCTATATCCTAAAAAATAAATATGTACCCATTATCTACTGTGTTTTATTTATGTGATATCCTTAGGTAAAAATAAATGTCAAGATTAAATTCAAGGATTCCTAAACCCCGTAAAGAAACAAAGGGGTGAGAGGGGAGAGGGAAGTCAAATGTCATTTTCTATTTTGCTATAACCAATCAGGTGAAGTTAAAGTACTCTTCTCCAAGTCTAGCGAATTTGTACTGCAGTTGTCCGTCTGATACGTTAGTATCTACTATTTAGTTTGTGATCACTACGTTTTATTTGTATTGATGACAATTGATGAGAGTAACATGACACTGACACTGACAGTAATCTCAGAATGAGTCTAGCACAGAACATAAAATATATACTCTCTAGCGAGATCTAGTCATTCATTGTTTCATATTCACTATGTATTCACCTAAGATGTACTATTAAACATAGATGGAGAGTAAAAAGTTGAACAGTATAACCTTTGCATGTCTCTGAGGCTCTAGTATGAGTTTACGATACTACACCAATACTACACTCGCTAGCGAGAACGTAAAACTTTTGTATGGAAAATCGTGAACTGTCAATGTCAAATTATCAATTTTCCATATAAATGTTTTACGCTCTCCCTAGCGAGTGTAGTATCGTAAACTCATGCTAGAGCCACTGAACACAAAAAAATTGAAGATTCCTTCGATACTCGATACCCGTCTTTCTAATGGCTGCATGTCGTATGTTAAAAAGAGATAACAATAGCCGAATATGTACGTCTTAAAACGCTGCGCGCCATAAAAGAGGCAACGTCATATTTGTTTATATCATGCTGGTTAACAAGCGCGTTTACCTTTATGTGATTTAAAATACTTAAAAATCTGAAAGTGTGATTTCATAAATCTGTTGCTTGCCAAGAATGGCTTGTACTGTTCCCGTTTTTCCAAGTAGAGTGGGTGTTTTGAAGGAGAATAATGGAAACATATCATTTCACCGGTAAGTCGCACAGCTCGCACTCATTAATTTTGGTGTTTTGTAAACAAATTTTTATAATTGTTTACTAAAAATGAATCATTGTACATGCATACACAGCTCTAAGGTTGATTTATTTAAAGAAAAGCTGGTGTTTATAACTTAAATTTACAAAAACCAAAATTAATCGGAATTTTTGACATTTGTCTTGCTTTATAGTGCTGTAGTCTGATCTTGATAAGTTTATCGATATCGATAACTAATTTATTTTTAGTAGAGTATTGACAATTTCTAGCATTCACTGCAGGTTGAAAGTATTTTTTATCAATTTATAACAGATTTCCCACCGACATCGATTTAAGCAAAACGTGGACAAAAAATGTAAGAAAAGGCGACGATTGGAGAGCTTCGCTATATACAAAAATATGCTCGATGCACTGTGAAGATTCTTGCTTTCGCCAAGGATTTCAGCGTAAAATTCTACACTCGTATGCAGTGCCGACAATATTCCCAAAATTACCACCATCGTGTAAACCAGTAAGTAATATCTATAAGTAATAAAGAAGTTATGCTTCAATCTATGAAAATTATGAAAATCTTTTGAATCATTAATAACCAAAAACTATTTCTTTTCAGAAATTACCCAGAAAAAGAAAACTTACTAAAAAAATACGTGGATACCCAAGCGTCAACATTAACTGCAAGTCTTTAAATTAAAATGTTACTTTTTGGTTCTAGTTTTCTTTACTATTTTCATTTAATTATCTATCTCAGTTTAGAAACGATATCACAGATTATCCAATCTGTGATATCGTTTCTAAAAATAAAACTTCAAGATTATCGAGTTTTTTTTTCCTCGTAATAAAAACCTACTTCTACCTCTTAAGGATGGAATCTAAATATTTCTACCCAAAAAATAACTATTCTTTTGAAATATTTTGGTGAAATAAATGCGAGAGGTTGCATACAATCTCATACAACCGATTAGCAATGCGGCGAGTACCAGTACGCACCCACATTTTATTTATTTTGAATAACCAAACAGTACACCGAAACGCATTTAGCCATACTTTTTATCTGTCATATATTTAAAATCTATATCAACGATATCTAGTTATCGATAAAAATGCACAGCACTATTATACGCTATAACTTTAGCTTGCATTGTATAGTCAAAATGGAAACATTCACTCAACTTCGACCCGACAGATTATATATGTATGTCTCTTTCAATCTTATGACAATTTGAAGGTGTTAGAAAGAATAAAATATTGCTGCATTTTGTGATCCATCTATAGGTACAGACTAATACAACATCTTTGACTGAAACCTATTATAATAAGAAATATATATTGTTCTGTGGTCATATATTAGAGAAGTGCACGAGAAGCAGCGTTGCCAGAAGGTTACTTTTGTAACCTTTTTGGTGATTTTTAACTCCTTCAGGTTACTTCTAGGTTACACTACTCAAAAGGTTACTTATAGGTGATTTTTTTGGACTTGTAGAATTAATTCATAATATCTTACAAAAACCTATGTAGAACGGAACGCAAATTAAAACACCACAAAAATTCGTAATGCAACTAAACATGTCTTTCTCCTTCATACTAAAGAATTACAAATTATTCACGCCATATCTGCTTACTCTCTCGATCAATCCGATTCAAATTTCACAGGTTGTTAGAGTTTGCGCAACACCTACTCTACTTGTTTCATATACACTTTCTAGGTATAGACAGATTATCTCCAGATTTTACTACTCACTTATCTCGTCATTTTTGTTGTGAAGTTCTTAGTTTTGTTTGTGTCTTGTATGAAAAAAGAGTTGGAAACTTGGAAGTGTACAAATTAGTGTGTTTACATAACTACCTAAATAATAATTTTTTACAGAATTTTGGTAAGTGAATCCTGTACATTTTTGTAGATTGGATAAATTTGAATTAAATTCTTTTCTTTTTTTTCACTTTCAAATTAGATTTTCTGTTCTTAATTTCAGATATTTTGAAAAAGTAGTTGGTAAAATGCAACTTAAAAGTGAAAACACAACTACATTATTCATATTTGTGTAAGATAATTCAACCAACATGTATTTTATCAGCTTTTAATACGTTTACAGAAAAAATAAATAAAAGGTTACTTTTTACGCTAAAAATTTTTTATTTATGTCAGGTAACTTTTAACGGGACCCGGCTGGCAACACTGACGAGAAGTGTAAAATTGACTATTATAATAAGATATAGATAGTGTAAGAAATTTGCCGAATAATTGTCAAATTTTATAAAACAATTTTTCATTTCACCATCACAGTTCACAGTTTATATTTTGTGATCAATTAAAATGTTGATTAAAGTAAAAGTATGGACTTTAACTTTTAATAAGTATTTATAATGGCTTTTAGACATAAAATAATCTAACCTACATTTGTTTTCAGACATTAACGGGCAAAGAGATTGAAATAGATATTGAACCTACAGATAAGGTAGAAAGAATTAAAGAAAGAGTAGAAGAGAAAGAAGGCATTCCACCACAACAACAGCGTCTAATTTTTTCTGGGAAACAAATGTGAGTGATTTTTATAATAAACTCGAAAACTTAATCAATTTTGGTTGGTATACAAACCATAATTTTACAAACCATATTTTTATCATAGTAGGTATACGTAAACTTACTCCATGACTCATAGTCAGTCCTCCACACACACACACATATAGGTACTAGTCAAAACAAAATAGGGACCACTAAGTGTTTTCGATGTAGCATAATACAATTAATGATAATTTTCATTTAGGTGACAGTAAAACAATGTTATTGCTTACAATTTAATTTGTAAATTGTAAGTAAGAATTTAAGACAATTCAAGCTTCAAGCAAGAATTCAAGCTTTAATTTAAGACAAAAAATGTAATTTCCTATGAAAAAAATAACAATGGAAAGTGACAGTAAATTTAAAACTTGTACTTATCGTAACTATTTAGTAATGGGTATGCCTTCCTCTCTCAGCTATGCACTCCTGAAGCCTGAATTGCATGTTCTTGATCAAATACCTCATGTTTTCAGCTGGAATCCCTTCCCAGGCAGTTTTTATCGCATTAATCAGCTACTGCTGGTTCTGGATCTCTTGCTCACTCTCTCTAACTTTTTGTTTCAATTGATCCCACATATGCTCTATCGGTTTTAAGTTCGGACTGGCCACTGACACTTGAATATGAGAGTTTTCCACTACAGACTGGGTTGCTCAATTTGTGCACACTATGGGCATTGTCTTTCTTCAGAATGAACCCAGGACCCATTCGCTGTGCAAATGGAATCATATGGGGTCTGATGACATCCCCGATGTAACGCTGTGCAGCTATGTTTCCTTCATTCGGAGTAGCGAGCTCAGTTCTGCTGTTTAAGCCAATGCCACCCCAAATCATTGAGTCGGTACCACTGAAACGGTCAACTTCGTGGATACAGTCATGCGTAAATCGCTTTTTATGTCGTCTACACACTCTAATACGACGTTCAAATATTGACGAGAGAACCTTAAATGATTTGCATGTTGAAACAGTTGTTCACCCATTGTCAGCCAAAAAAGGAATTTGTAATTTCCGAGCTGTTATTGTTTGAGTTCGACGGGCACTCAAGTGTATGTTTTGGCCTCGGAAGCCCAAAGTATATCTGAACCAGGTCTTCTGGCAACAGTGGCCACCTTTAATTCAAATTTAAAGTTTACTGAAATTATGGCTAGTGTGTGGTCTCAAATAGACTTGTGTCGTTCGCGAACGACCGACCGAACTGAGCCATCTCTTTTTATTGAACTAAGTCGGTCAGCTCAAAAATCTCAACAAAACAGCTCACTTGATTCATGTTCGTTCGTTTATATGGCAGTCGTCGGAACACTTCACTTTCGCAAATTGAGCTCTCATTATTTGAAATTAAAGTTTACTTTTCCTTAGAGATGTGAAATCGTTCGTTTACCAATACCGTCTCGTTTTGTATCGTTTCTAGTCGCTTGCTCGCTTGCTTTTGTTAAAAAGTTAATTACACTATCCCGCTTTGCACTTCAGAATATTGGGCATACGCTCAATTGAGCGCTTAAAACCAAAACCGAAAAGAGACAAGTGAGTCAACTGACCGATCTGAACGATTTGACCGACCTAGTTCATTTAAATCAGTGACCGATATTGAGCGAATCATTGTAGTGACCGAGTAAGCACAAGTCTAGTCTCAAACACCACAAGCAAAGAGTTCAGACTTCAGATAATAAAGAGTTCAATATTTTGCTACTTATAAATTAATTTTGTTAAATAAAATACATATAAGTTGTGAGTTAACTAGTGGCCCCTATGTTGTTTTGACTAGTATATATAAGTACACATACATACTTATATCCACACAAATTATCATTATATAATTTTAAATTTAAATGTTATCCTTCATTTATTTTTAATTACAAATAAATTGTGAGATACGGAATGGCTCTCACCATACAGGCATTGCCTAGTATGGTGAGTTGTCTTGTAGGACCCATTGGGAATATTTATCTATGTCAAAATTAATTACTTTATAAATTTTTTTTTTTTTTTATAACTATAATACAGTCTTAGTTTTCAATTTCCCTATGTATAATAGCAGTATTATTGCAGGAATGATGAAAAGACTGCGCAGGATTACAAAGTTCAGGGTGGCTCAGTACTTCATCTTGTATTGGCGTTGAGGGGGGGAGAGTAACTACATTAAAAAAAATCTCATTAAAATTCACGACTTGTTGTAATTTAAGTCTTATTTCCTGTATAAATTAAATGTAATTATTTTCTATGTAAGATAAACTTTTATTCCTTTTAGTTATCTTTATCTCCTTTCGGTTTATCTTTAACCAAAGGTAATAATTTTGTTTCTAAAATTTTAGGGAAATGAGTACAAAAATAGATTTGAGCAATTAATTTATTACATCCATAACAATATACATAATATTTCAGGTAAATACATTCTGCAATGTATGAATTTTACATAAAAATAACATCTTTGGTTCCACCAAACAAATCAATAACATCAAGAATTATTATTAACTTATATATTTTTTTAATTCAGTAATTTTTCTATCATAATAATAACCACAAGCCTTTCATTTCACATTTTGTCAAAACATACATTTTGAGCATTTGATTTTGAAATTATTATACAGAGGCTGCTATCATAAAAGCATGTCTATGTATTAAGTAAAACATCAATTACATGCAGTGTCTCTAAACATGTTACATGAAAACCCTTTGTGATCTATGTTATCTGATTATCTAAATATCATATCAAAATTATTAAATGACTTTGGGACGGAAACATTTTTCGTTCAATGTGAAAATTGTTTTGGAAACTAAAATCTATTTATATTTGTGAATTTTGCTATTAAAAGTGAGTATGGTGGTACTTATCCCCTTTCATGAGTATATTGGTAGTTAAGTTTTTTTTTTTTCAGTCAATAGATCATCTGTTATCATTGGTGATTATGAATTTGTTTATTTATTTGATGAGAAATTATCGTCAGTATTTTATCATATTTTCGAAACACCAATTTCTGTAATATGACGATATAGGTACCTAAAGGATTTATCTTAAAATCTAAGCATTATTATTTGATACAATTTGGCACAATTTTGAAATGTTCTAAATTTCCAAAGGTAAAAATGTTTTTAAACTTTCTTCTTATTTTTCAATAGTTTTGTGCAAAATGTGTATTGCAAATCATACTTAATGCAATAGTTAATCTTTTTTACATTTCAATAATTAGGTACTTGTATTTATAAATAATATCTAGGTACATCTGAAGCACAGAACACCAATGAATTATACATTATACCATATATTTAATACCTATACCTTACCTATATTGCTAGTCCCCGTAAGGGGGAGCGTTGCCGAGACGGAACTACATATTTTCTCTCACTCGTTGATACTTGACGAGTTATGCGCATGCGTTGCGACAGTAGTGGGAGTAGTGAGAGAAACCCAGCCTATAAGATGCTTATAATGTAGTTCTTGGACATGCGGCATGCGCACAACGTTCGAAGTCTTCATGAGGGAGACAGACATATACATATATTATGTCTGCACCGTTTTGTCGGCATCCTATATTGCCACCCTACTAGCAATATAGGAGTATTAAGTATATGCATTATACACATTACAATGATTGATTAATTACTGACAAATAGTTTTTTTTTTTAATAAAATTGCACTAATTAATTTACATTTGTTTAAAATTAATCTGGAAAATTAACTAGGAGATCCATTACGTGTCACTGTTGAAAGTTGGTTTATCTGAAATAAAAAAAAAGAGAGAAATTAATATTGTTATGACCAAGGACAAGATAACAAACTGTTGTAATTAGTATTTTTTAAGTGAGTGTATAGAATCTAACCTCTAACCAATTCATTTCTACATGAATTTTGGCAAGCTTAAAATTGGCATTGATGGCATAGCCATAATATTTAAGCTAGTCTCATAAAGACAAGGACTAAACTCAGAACGACCACAATTTTTATCAAAATGAGCGCAACCTATGAATTAAGGTGCAATATTGCACAATATTTTTGTAGGTTCTCGGAGATTTAAATTTTTTAAAGGTTTTAGTACTTTAGTACTAGTAAAGCTTTAGTGCAGAACTAAAGTTAATTAATAAGTTTAAACATAAATGTAAGTTCAGCGACAACTCACTGAAAATTTTTATTACTGTGAGGAGAAAGTTTTTTTTGGGCAATAATTTACTATTTTTTTCTCAGAAAAAAAAAAATTTTTTTGTATAAAGCTGCTCAATTGAAACTTTTTAAAATATACTTAGTTTATTATGCACTTGTATGTTTATTTAAGTTTTAATTTTATTATAGAAAGTCAAATTAGGCGACGAAAATAACGTTTTTCTGCTAAATCCTCGGCTTAAAAACTCACTGGCTTTAAAAAGTTAAGTACTTGTTGTAAAACATTAATAACAAACTATTTTTAGCCAATCACTATTTGTTGAAGTTATAATAGATTTTTTCTTTTCTTTCTTTTCTGTTACTAACTCTTTTCTGTCGTGTGTCAGCAAAGAGATTGCAGAATTTAAGTTGAAGTTGAAAGATATACAGTTAGATTGACTGACATCTGGATTGTGTGCTATAAGAGTACTAATTTCGCCTTTTAATCTTCATTTTATCCACTTTGTTAGGTAAAATATGTATGAGCTTATAAAATCTTTGTGTACTGATGGGTGTTTCATTGAATAAAATTGAATGGGGTGCCATTACTGTCTTTGTACACTACATTCGTTTAGTGTGTCGAGACTGGTCAATGTATAAAGACCTAAATTGATAAATGCCACTTGTGAATCAGTTCAAATACTCAGCCATGTTTTGTTGATGTGGGTCAATGTCGTTTTATGCTAGGCGCGGACAAGAAGTAATTGGGTGATTTCTTTTACAATAATAAAAGTAAGCACATCAGAATTCTAAAGACAATGAGTTATTCTGTCTCAATTCAGTTTCAGGTGGCAAACTGGTTTTCATTAAGTGAAGATATGTCTGTCTGTTCATGAAAGCAATAGTTTTATTTGAAACTTATTTAAAAAATTCAATCAGCCCTGATATAGGGTGTCTGCGACTTCGTATGCATTGAAAAATGAAAAATATAATACCTAAATTACACCTGACTTTTTTAATATTTTTTGACGATCCCTCGGGAAGCTAACATTTTTCCAGGATAAAAAGTATCCTATATTTTAATCCAAGTAATAAAATCTGTGCGCCAAATTTCATCCAATTCGTTCAGTAGTTTTTAGATGAGAGTAACATTCAATAATATCCATCCATCCTCACAAACTTTCTATTATTTATTACTGGATAGTTAATAAACTAATTAATAATAAACTAGTTAATAACTTGATCCAGGTAATAACCTGGATCAACATATAGAATACTTTTTATCCTGGAAAAATGTTAGGTTCCCGAGGGATCGTCTCAAAAGTAAAAATGTAAAAAAATAAGCGCCAGTGTTGACACAGTGACGGACGGCGTCACCGTCGTCACATCGATAAAGATGTCAGGAGTTATATGTATTAATGTGTTATATTTACCATTTTTCAACGCGGGCACCACCTAATAAATAATAAAAATAACTAGTAAATTCTTTTAAAGAGAAGTATGTATCCCTGTAGAGAACTACTGACCTACGATTCAACCGTCTGACAACGCCGGCGTTACCCAGCCGTACTTGTCGTGAGTCTTCACCAGGGATCGGAAAGCCTCTTCGGCTCTTCGTCGCGAGAACTCTCTCGAGGATCGCGAAGGTGTCCTCGCCACCCGTCCCTGGCCTTTGACGACTGAAGCTGCGAACTGCATCACTACCGCCTCCACTGTGTACGCCGATGCCCAGCCTCGGGGAGTGAGCAGTTCCATACATATTGCGCCACCTGAATTTAAAATACCAACTTAACGGCCCTAGGATTTAGAGAAATTCAGACAGACGGCTACACATACTTGTGTAGGTACATAGTACGTCGTCGGGTGGATTGATAGGCCGAATATTTTAAAAGATGTTTTGTCTTAGGCCACGTGATTCTATGCATTATATATAGGTACTATTTATCCACACATTTTTTATATACTTAATGGTTGTCGAACAGAGGGACGGTCCACTTGATGGTAGGTGGATACCGACGCCTATAACACAAGCAACGCCACAGGTGCTGCAAGTGCACTGTCTACCATACCGGGATTGAGGATAAGGGATTCAGATAGGGAAATGGGCTTTAGCATATCTTATAGCACCCATGCTGTCATTTAATGGTGCTTTTCTGCAACGGGGTGATTACTGTCGTTAAATAAAACGCAGTGTGCCAGATGCTAGTTCTTGTCAGATCCAGAAACTAGCTACTCTGAAAAGTTTTTTCCAAAGTTGGGCCCTGTCGTGAAACGAGCCAGGGATTCCTGAGACAGATCGTTTAATCAATAGACTCAACCTTGCCCGATATATAGTTAAGAAAGCGTACGTTTGTTGCACATCACTCACCTTCCATTACGAACCCTTTCTCTATCCTGGGCTCAATAACTCTCATGAAGGGCGGGGCGAAGGGGAAGTTCTCTGGGAATATGAGATGTAACAATATGTTGGGTATATGCAGCTCGCGCAGGTCTCCGGCGAGCTCGCTCTCCGGGTCGATCTGATGAAGTCTCACGTGCCATTCGAACAAATTGTCGTTGACAAGCTCCACCTGAATTTTTGCGATAAAGATCGAATTTATATAAAACATAAGAAAAATGTTATGATGAACTGCTACATTTTCACAAAGATATATAAATTATGTATTTGTAAGTATATACCTATTCTATTCAATAGACAGAGGCCCAGTCCACTCTGATTCATTGAACGAATTGGAACTTATACCCATTATTTTAACTAAACCGTCCGAAGCGATAACGCCGCTACTATGATTTTATTCGCACATAGTGTAACATTTTGAAATAATTAACTGGCCTTCACTTGGGCAAATGACATTTACATAAGAACTTGCTGGCGGCGGAGACAATTCAACA
Source organism: Bembecia ichneumoniformis (assembly GCA_910589475.2). Classification (NCBI taxonomy): domain Eukaryota; kingdom Metazoa; phylum Arthropoda; class Insecta; order Lepidoptera; family Sesiidae; genus Bembecia; species Bembecia ichneumoniformis. Next base: position 6,841,071 of record OU342521.1, read on the forward strand.
GGCCTAGAAATTGTGTTTTTACCATTAGAACAATACACAAAAAAAAAATATTTATACAATTTTTTACACTGACATTTAACTTATTAATAGGTACAGGATTCATATGCGCGCAATAAGCCGTTTTCGAGAGAATCTTCAATGAAAGTCAAATTTTTTTTTCAAAGCAATTTTATTGTCTATTTCTTGTAACATCTTCATTAAACAATGGATATTTTTAATATTTAGCGTTTGTCTCCACCTTAAAGTCAACTAACAACCCCAGGAGACTTAGCCACTAGAATTCTCTTATCGCTCGTGAAATATGTAATAGGTAGTTCTTTAGGTACTGAATAAAATCCCACCAGTGCTAAACCGTACATACTATAGTGTTCTTATTTATTCTTATGCATACTGTCAATTCATAGTTTAAAATTCTTATTATTCTTTTTCATCAAAGCTGTTAGCTCATAGGTAGGTAGGTAAGTAAGTATATTTACTTTTAGCTATTATAATAATTGCAATTACTTATTACTGTTTGCAAAATAAAAAAAACCGTTTCGATTTATAAGACTTGATATTTTATTTTATTTATTTATTTTTAGGCTGAAGGTTCACTTTATTGTAAGCAGTCCTTGTCTATTATTTTAACACAAGCAAAACCATAGCGGTTGCAAATGCGCTGTACCTAGATGTTGATATGGTAAGGAATAAGCTAAGACATTCCTTACTCTCACCGAAACACAACAGCAAGTGTGCTGTTATGTCACAGTAGTCTCATATAAGTGGATGGTCTGGTCACAGTAGTCATCAAAAAGGTTGACACTACTAAATTCATTATTATAAAGTGTACTTTAAGTCATACCGTAAATATAGGGTCAGGTCGTTTATTCTGTACTCGTTGGATTTCATTTAATTCTTTCATGAGCCGTCGCGTGCGGACAGCTGCGGCCCGTTCGCGCACTTCTGCTGTCGGTGCTCCTTTCTTCTTGACGAGGTTCGATGCTGCAGGACTTGCAGGGAGACTGGCTGTCGCTTCCGCAGGGCTTACACCGTCTCTGTAATATTCAGCGATAACAAGACATGTAATAAAAGTGGTGTTGTTAATGAAATATTAAACGAGATTATTTTAATGCTAGCTTTTGGCCGCAACTTCGTCCGCTCCCATTTTCTTGGGTGTTAAAAAATTTATCCAATCTTTATTGCTCTTATGTTTTTGTCAGACGTTGAATTTTGTATTTTTTTTATGTTAAGATCGGTAAACCATCAAGTGGCAGACGGTCCACTTGATGGTAGGTGGCTACCGTCGCCTATAATACAAGCAAAGCCACAGCTGCTGCAAGTGCGCTCCCGACTACAGTAGGATTAAGGATAAGGGACTAGGAGGGGAAAGGGAAATGGGCTCTGGCATCCCTTACTCACTCACCGAAACACAACAGCACACGTGCTGTTATTTCACGGGGTCTTCTGTAAGGAGGTGGTTACTACCGCCACACGGGCTGCCCAAATGACTGCGAAAACGCAGTGTGTCCTGCCACTATTTTCCAAATCCAGACCAGAGCGAAATTTGAAAAGTTCATTTTTCAAAGTTGACCCTGCCGGGAATCGAATCCGGGACAACGGGCTCGTCAGATTATCCCTGAGAACAGTACTTTTTTCTGAATGAAACTATGTTCTTGTTCTCTATGTTCTTTTCTGTATCACTGTATCTCCGATACAAGTGTGAAATATCATGATTGGTTCAGTAGTTAGGTGTGAAAGCGTAACAAACAAACTCATTTTCGCATTTAAAATATTATAGTTTAGGATATAGTAACATTTTCTCTCTCTGCTAATTCACATTTGGACTTAGCTACTACCTTTGCTGTAGATATTTAACGATTAAAACCCTCCCGAAAGTAGTTCGAAATATGAGCACAAGTGGTTAGACGGTATCAAAGTAATCCATAGTTTAAAATAAATTTTTCTCAAACATGCTCGGAAATGGAGGCATTCTTGTACTAAAAACAAGCCACGAAGTTTGTAATTCTTGGCTCATGCATTTCTTTCTCGGCCTAGGACAAGAATGTTGTATGAAAATTCATTCCTGGCCCCTGCTCAGCCCGGTGAAACCCGAAGTTTCACGAGCCTTCACGAACGCGCCCGCCGCTGTCACAGGCGTAGTAGGCGTACAACATCTTTGGGCGGGGGCGTATGGCTGTTTCTTTGCACTCATTGAAAATAAAAAATAAAAAAGGCGGGAAAGCAGACTTTTTTCAGTACCTACCTAAATATTTATTGCTTTTAGTAAACATTTGCGTTTGTTTTATTCTAAATAAAACTGTGTATATGTAAATTAATTTTTTATTATTTTTTTCATATCATACTAATTTTTTTGCATTATCACGTGTTTCATTATTTCCTCACATTTATTGAGAAAAGCACTATACCAGCCTCGCTAAAACTCGGCCTTGAAACCAATTCGTCCGGCAATCCTTCACTTCCTGGACTCTGCAGTAATGTACTATTTCTCCCACTTGCTTGGAAATGTCTTCATTATTTTAAAAAAAGAATACACCAATCGACTCTTTTCTGTTCGCACGCCGGCAATGTCCAAGAGGACAATAATAGATATTGCTGGACAGTTTTTAAGCACGACCAACTAGATCACAAGAAGACGACCGCCATTTTGTTATATTCATACTGTCAATTCTACTCTGAATTGAAATATTTTGAACGTTTTTACATTTAGAAGTTGTAAAATAAAAAAAATAATTTTCATCGGATGAAATTGATTTTACTCCACCTAGCATAATTGAAGAGGCTAAAATATAATCTGAAAACTTATTATCATTATTTCCTTGTAACTTAGAGAAAAGTACTTGGCCGAAGAAGCAATTGACGGTCTCGTTGCTTTAAAAGGGCTTCAGCATGTAAAATACACGGCTTCGCCCCGTACTTTCAATCGTACTCGGCTGACAATTGCTCTATTTCCGGCCATAGCAGTAATGTATTATTATTTGAACTTAGAATTTAAAAAATGTAGCTATATTTTATGTAAAGTAATACTCGAATGAAAAAATGTATCCAACCCGAAAACTGTAGGTATCAAATTAAATTTAAAAAAACTTATACGTTTTCGAAGGATTCCTTTTGCTGTTTGGCATTGAATTGATTTACTTCAAGAATATGTATTTAGGTTACTACTTGTCTATGAGTCAGTTCGGTTCGAACAATAACATTAATCACGCTATTTTTGTTTTGAAGATACCGTGTCCATAAAGTTTTATTCGACACAATGTAGCTTCCGGATTAAAACTATAGGTAAATTAAAGTTTTAGATAGGTAGGAATAATTATCTAAATTATTAACCTAAGTATTATTGAAACTACAATTCGTGAATTATTTTGTTTTTGGTAAATCAGCTTTGTTATAGTTAATATTATTTGGTATACGTATCCTATTGTAGGTATTATTAAGTTATTTAGCGCATATTAATGCGTTGTTTTATCAGAGTTAGGTATATAAATTTAATTACTTATATAAACATTGTTGTTTGTCATTTTAAACTTGGATTATAAAAAAAAAATTATAAATGCTTTTCACCAATTTTCATTAGTGAAAACCGTAACAAAATCCGTTGATTGATTTAGAAGAAATTAGCTGAGAAACAGAAAAAAGCGGACAGCGACTCTATTTTATTATGCTTATGTATAAAAATGGTTATTTTTTTAATGTTAAGATCGGTAGACAGGCTGACGGTTAACTTTATGGTAGGTAGCCTCAAGTGGCCTATAACACAAGCAATGCCAAAGCTGCTGACTATAATAGGATTAAGGATAAGGGATTAGGAGGGTACAGGGAACATGGGCTCTGGCATCCCTCACTCACCGAAACACAACAGCACACGTGCTGTTATTTCACGGTGATTTTCTGTAAGAGGGTGGTTACTGCCGCCAGACAGACTGCCCAAATGACTGCGAAACGCAGTGTGCCCTGCCACTACTTTTGAGGTCCAGACCAGAGCCAAATTTGAAAAGTTCATTTTTCAAAGTTGACCCTGCCGGGAATGGAACTCTAGAACAGAGCGTTAAGGCAAGCACACTAAACCACTCATCCAACGGGCTCGTCATTTAACGAGCCCATTAAAAATAAAATTGTTATATTATCATTACAACAGACGAGTTTGCAACTACCCAGTTAATTGTACCGTTTATTATATATAATACACATAATAATAATTGCATTTTAATTATCCTCAATTAATCTTAAGGTTTTCAATCCTATATTAATATTGAGGCTTAATCCTATGTTAATATGGAATCCTATGTTAATGTTATCCTCAATCAATTTTAAGTTCTTCAATCCTATGTTAACATTGAGGCTTATTTGAAATTATTATTTGTTCATAGAAAGTACGTAATGACTTTTAAATTTCAATCTTAAAAAATGCCGTTACAGCCAACGTACGAATCTGCTTATCTGAAACATTACTATAGCGACTCGTTCGCGGCTTCGCACTAATGCATTTTTTTTTGTATACACAAACCTCCCTCGTTTATCGTTCTATCCCTCGTTTAGAAGTTAGCGGAGAAACAGATACAGAAATGAATTATCAAACACTAGCGGACCGCCCCCGGCTTCGCACGGATGTAATTTTTTTCTGCAAATTATATACACAATTGCTCGCTGATCGCTCTTTCCATTAGTGAAAACCGCATCAAAATCCTTTGGGTGTTTTAGAAGAAGTTAGAGGAGAAACATACAGACGTGGACAGTGACTTCAATTCAAAGATTTACAATAGAAGCCATAAAATTCACAATTTACAAAAATAAAATTCATACGAAATGCCATTATTCTTTGTGAAGTTAATTGTAAGAGGAAATTTAAAACGTAAACAAATTACTGCTAGCACAAAAAAATTTCGGAATCTGGGTCAGACTACGGCATCATTTTCCTTTAGCTTTTCCCAGTAATCCGTGAGCGTACGTTTTTATCGCACACAACTAGTCTAATTACGGTTAAATGTATTAATTCCTAAGAATTAATACGTTATGGGAATATCGCCTCGCGGAAGGGTCACTGACTTCAAGATTTATGCAAAGTGGCTTACGTAAACAACTTACAATTTAACCATAAATAAAATTGCACTCCACTTGCGGGAACTTGACGCTAAAAATAGTCGGTTATTACAAACCCAGCTGCACTTAGATTTGAATCGAAAACTTTCAACTATTCTTAACTGGTCCTGGTTTCGTAAACGATTGTTTCATCCAAATCTTTCGAACTACTTTGTACCTAGATTTAGATATTGCTGAATAGTTTAAGATTATGCTAATAATATAAATGGTGGATATGATTATTTCTAAAATCGTTAATATAATTATTAACTATATGAAAAATTGTAACAATAGGTATACATATCAAAATGAACTAAGTAGGTATATTCCTGTAGAACCCCACCATGGCTTAACTAGACCTCTAAACTTTTTCATTTCATTTGTTTCGTGTCCTTTAACAGTAAAAGAAAATCTGAGTGTTCATGAAAACAGCAACCTTTCAAGACATGTTTAAGGTAGCTCAGGGTGCCATGAAAAGAGTTTAATACTTATCACGGTTTGCGACGAGACGGAATCGGCAACAACCAAAAGGCTGAATAGGCAGTAGGTAGTTCACCATTGAGGAAGAAAGATTCCCGAGTGGCTGGTGGTTGTCATTGTCACTCACAGTGGTTGTCATTGTTACGACATACTTATCGGGGTTCGCGACGAGACAAAACCCACAACAACGAAATTCGTAAAAAGAACTAAAATCTATCTCACAAAATTAAAAAGTTGAATTTACAGTACATAGTAAAATTTCATTACAAATAAAAATTTTAGTCCTTCAGGGGCATTTTTGAAATGAGCTTCTAGAACAAAGATTTAAGTAGGTATGTAATATCGATGGGTGAAAGAAATTCTTGATTCCACCCTGTAGAAGGGGTAGAAAAAATTAAAATAGGTGTTTTTTCCAAATTATACAAAAATGGCACGAGATAGAAAAAGTTTCGGACAAATATAGGTATCAGATGACTTAATTTTAATATAATGTAATATGAACATTTTTATGTAAAATTAAATTCTCTACAATATTTGTCCGATATTTTTTTTCCTAATTTGTATAATTTGGAAAAAACACCTAATTTTTTTTCATGGGTAGAATCGGAAGTTTCACTCATCGATATTTCATATCTTCTAGAAAACAATATCAAAAATGCCTCTGAGGGAGTCAAATTTTGATTTGTTAGTAACTTTTCCTGGACTAAGTAGGTAGTTTACGGTCGGGGCAGAAAGGTTTTCGAGTGTTGGTGGCTGTCCCTCATAAGGTTATCTGACGACACAATAAGTCGTGATAAAACACTTCACGCGGACTACAGCTTTTCATGCGCTTTGTTGGTCAAAAGGCAGTCCTTTGGCCAGCAGTGGGAGTTTTTCGCCTTTTAATGATAATGATAAAGCAAAACAAAATCTAACATGCGAACTAAAAAAATTTAGGAAATAATAAATAAATAAATACCTACACAAAAACGTGTAGGTATATCATTCCGTCACAAAGCAGACAGCGTTATACATTATCTAATAATAAGATAAAAAGTAAACATCGTTAAATACCGTCTAAGATCAAAGTATAAAAATAAAAATGTTTTAATGCCACCTCTATTAGGCGAATTAAGGCTTCTGTATCTGCCAACGGCCTTGAGGTTCTGGACAGAGATAGATAGATAGATAAATAGAAGCGAGATGTTTCCCCGCGCCAACCGCGCTAATTTGTACAGAAAACAAATAATAGTTATTTTTAGCCTAATAAATCATTATTTTGACTCGCCAATCGTACACTTTGTGAAAAACATCTTGTCAAAAATTTATGCGAAAGAAAAATGATGAAATTCAATGCCGTTTAGAAGTAGTTACACAAATTCAAACAAAAAAGGCTTTACTTTGGGATTTTTTTTCAACTATTAATAATATTATAAGAATTATTTCCAACGTTCAAATTAAAATTTAATGTCCAATAAATAACATATATATTTTTTTTGTACATTTATATCCACTCAGTAAAGTATAGTTACACGGAGAAAACCTCTTGTTGGCATATACAAAAGCCTTAAATGTCATCGATTTAAAGTGAAGAGACGTTATTATCTACCTACACGAATTATTAATAGTACTTAGACCTACTATTATACGTTCAATTAACATGTAATAAAATATTAAAAAATAATAATAATAACAGCTAGCGTGAAAGTGAAGTGAAATGCAGCCTGCCTGGCCTAGTGGAATGCAAGAATATTCCCACCAGAGACACGTTGTCTCTGCGTTTCGTTTCAAAAAATTATTACACAATATTACTACACGATTTTACAATATGAAACGAATGATTTCATAGTCATTAGTCATCGAATTGTGAGTACACAATCTAAACATTATAATTATATAACAACAATGTTAGTTTTGAGTTATTTACGTATAATAATCTTCCATTGTCATGATCCGTTTATTCTTGAGCCAAATGACTAAAAATGAATTGTATGTGGCCGAAGATAGGTTTTTTAAATAAACTTTCAACAACTTATTTAGAGCACAATAGGTATATATATTGTCTATAATTTAATAATCTATATCTATATCTCTTTATACATATAAAATAAAATCGTAAACGAGCCGTGTATGTATATATTACGTTTAAATTAGAGATTTTAGTGTTATAGGCAACAGTAGGGACCTACTGTCTAGTCTTACTTTTAGATAATTAAAAAGATTGGGGCCTACGAGGTTAATATGACAACATTACTAATTTATTTATATCATTATAAAATATATATATATCATTATGCAAATATTATTATAAAACCTTATTCAAATAGGTTTGTTTGTTTGCTTCTATAAACTGCGCAAACGATTTTGAAATTGATTTCATAATTGCACAATTTTATAAAACTCTACCTACAATTACTACAAAGTCTAGTGGAGAAAAATGTTTTTCGAACGCTTACAAAGTATATGCTAGCCAAATTTTAATGCAGTCAATAGCACCACTGCGGATAGCTCGTCCATTACACAATCGGATCCGTCACCAAGTCAAGAAAAACTAAACTAAATAATATCGAATCGAATAAAAGAAATAAATAATATTGACTTGAATAATCCTACAATTATTCCCGTAAATATTGAGTAGCTTATACTCTAACCCTTTTAACCTATTGGAGGCCCTGGACACTAGAATAATGGGGCCTCTATGACTATGATGGAGGATTATTTTATTAAAATAGGCAAAATAAATTTTCTCCATCTCCATTACTATTCCACTTATGATTTTCAAAACAATACTTGCGGTAACATTGGTTATCGAATGATAATCTGACAGGAACTAGGAGGTCACATCTATCCATATCTATGGCGGGGCCCTGGGTATTTGCGCAGAGTGCTCAGTGGAAAAGAGGGGCCCGAATATACATAACACAAGCAATCATGAAGGCAAGAGGGAAATGAAATTATATACTTCCCACTAACCACCAATGGCGGTGAAGGCTATAGGGAATAATAGCAAAAAAAAATCGGGAATAGTCGCAATGGAAAAATATACATTCCGACCCACTGGACACGAGTCGTGACTATATTTAAGTAGTAGCCATCGGGAATAAACCTCGAATTTAAAATCCCTAAAAGAAATGTTACTGCTTACTTTTAATTATTACTACGTTAATAAAATTGTATTTGTTGCCTTCAATACGGTATAAGTTTTAATCAGGACACTGGTGTATTTTTAGTAGGTACATATAAATGTTCTATGTACTAACTGTACCGGTATGATATCTTTGTTTTACATTGTTCCGCATTGATACATTGATACTGTGTGCCGATGACCGCTGCAGAATGAACTATAATGCATAGGGTGGCACCTACCTACCTATAAGCTACATATGCGTATTTCTTTGAGTAAACAATGCCTTTGTTTCCAGAGGCAATTGTTTATTATGAGAAAGCGTCCATTCTATATTAAATCTGCATTGTGTTATAAAATTTGGCTTTTTTAATTATTAAAACTAGGCAGATTGGCTGACCGTCCACTTGCTAGTTGGTAGGCTAGTGCGCCGCCAAATCTGTTACCATAAATGGTAAAACATAGTAAAAATAGAGTAACGGGCTTATAATTATTTTTTTTCACTCAAGAATTTTTAAAGAAATTAGATAAGTAGGTATAGTACATTTATTGATTTTCTCATAGCATTGCAGTAGATGTAGATATCTTATTAAATATTTTATTATTTGCGATGGGGCACCTCAAGGCAGTATTGACTTTATTATTTCAGGTTCAGTTGCGTGTGTATAATATTATTAGTATTGACCTTAACCGGCTAAAATGGTCTACTTGGCGCGAGTAGCACGACTCAGTACCTTGATCTAAAATCGATAGCTCGTCTTCTGTGTCTTTTGAGAAATTGTTTTATACCTGCGTAATAATAGGTATTAAAAATTTAAATCGTTAACAAAATTTATAGGTGGTCCTCACTTACTTCGGGGTAGACCAAAATCTCGAAATTTATTTATTGTGAGCCTGGTTATAAAATCTATTGTTTGTTTTCATGTCTATTGTGTTTCATGAAATCTCTATTGTGTGCTTCTGCTTGCGGCTTCGCTAGCGTAAGAAAGCTTAAAAGTAGCCTGTATCCTTTCTAGGAATTATTTCCTTATTAGCTTATACCCTTTCAGAGAAATTTTATGTGTGATCCATACCGAATGTCATCATCACCTTGAATAACGTAATTAACAATGCACAGACAGTAACAAAGTTACTTTCGCATTAGTCTAATATTGTACAGTGAAGTGTATAAATTAAAATATGTACCTATCCAAAGAATAGTTTTATAAATATCTTTTAAAAAACGTTTATTGTAAACTAGCACATATAAACTGCTATAAATTTGTTTCTAAAAAGTTTATAATAAATATACAAATATAAACTGTCATTTTTGGGACATATTAATTCCTCGTTTTATTATTAATAAAATTTTGGAATATTTGCGAAGACATATAATGGATGATGAGAAAAATATTATACCTAAGTATATTTCATGATTCCTTTAGTACAATCAAAAATATTAAATATATAGAATATAAGTACAATACGTGTTGTTGTAATGGTTTAGTAAATACATATTTTAACACTCCACTGTATGTACACTGTTTTATTATTATTATTTTTAATTTTCATTAATAAAATACGTCAAACCTATAATGAATTTTACGCCTTAGTAATCGGTAATAAAGCAACTTATCCTTCTCTGTTCTGTTTAATATTTTTTTAAATAATTAATGATTTGATACTACATAATAATCTTCTATAGGTATATGTTTTCTTCTATGCATTTTGCTTGTTTTCCTACATTAAAAGAGTGAAACCCACCTGTGTCGCCGCAACAGTCCACGTCTGGCCGGCGAACCGCTGGGACCTGCGACACCATCCTTCTCCAATTTCTCCGAAGACCTGAACAATTTCCTGAACGCGGCCGCTATCTTTTCCTTTGAACGCGACGTCATTGTGCACCAATTTAACAGACACTTTCAATAGACTTTTTTTAAACAGTTTTCTATAGAACTGTCACTTGCGTCACCTCTGTTTATATTTACATGTGGATTCTATTGCGTGATGTCGCGAGCGTCTTCGATTGTTCTCGCGGTTGCATCAGTCGATGCTCACTCGAGGCTCGTGATGCCACTACGGTGCCTCACGTGAGACTGGTCCGAAAGGCAAGTGAAGTGAAGTGAGTGCGCCGACGATGAAATCGAAACTTGGCACTTCGTTGGGACGCGCGGTCGGTTAACGCTCCCTGGATGTGTACAACCGTGATTGCATGTCACACGGTCATATTCCATCCGTAGGTGTAATGTTTTATCCTGGATGAAAATCTGTTGCTTCACAAATATAAGTAGGTCTGTCTGTATAAGCCGCTGTGTCTAACTTCTATCCAAAACCTCTCCCAATTCCGCCATGCACTGGAACAAAGGAAGTAGCATTTATGTTTTTCTGTTAAATGCACGGGCTCTACACTAATGAATAAATTTTTTTCTGTAATTTTTTTATGTATTTCATGTAGGAACAGCAATAAAGACCTTAAGAATGAAAAAAAATATCATAACAAAAATGTGTCTCAGAAGACAGCACCTTCGATTCAGTGGACTAACAGTATTAAAACCCAACCTAATCGAACGAAAATCACGCACAAAGGACTAAAGGCTTTTTGCGAAGAATTTCTCAAAAAAGGAGGAAGTTTGTCTCAAGAGCAAAAAATCGACTCAACCGCCATACCTACCTGCATTCAATTGTTATTTTTAATTTATTACTTAAAAAAGTAATTTTAATTAAAATAAAAATTGAAATTAAAAAATATTACCTACTTGTATTAATAAATTAATTAAAATATAACAGCGATTGAGTCGAATTTTTGCTCTCGAGTAAGTATAGAATAATATAAATAAATCTAGTAGTAGTCAGAGGACACTGCGTTTCGCAGTCATTTCAGTAACCACCCCTTACTGAATAACACCATGAAATTACAGCATGTGTGCTATTGTGTTTCGGAGAGTGAATGAGGAATGCCAGAACCCTTTCCCCATCCTTTATATCCTTAATCCTACTATGGTGGTAGCGCACTTGCAGCACCTGTAGCCACCTACCATCATAAATTGGACCTTCTAATAAAAGTAAAAATCTCTATTTTACGTCCATCCATGGTTAGTTTAGGAATGAAAGTTAAATGGGCGAATCAAACTAATTTATAATATGTTTTTGGCTTATTTACTGATCCACCGAGGGTCACGAGACTCACGAGCCTCCTAATGAAAGTGAACAACAGACTTTCCCGGCTATTAGAGCTTGCGACGCGATCAAATTAACTTCGCACCGCTGCAAATGTTTAGCTCTTATTGCTTGGGGTCAAATTGATTTATCGTTCTTAGGGAAGTAATTACAAGTTGACCTAAGTTTCTGTTGTTCACTGTATTGGCTATAATACATGACAGAACTTAATTGCACAAAAAGTAAATAGTGCGATTCTACATAAATACCGATATATGTATATTCACAAAATAGCTTTGTGATTCTGCATATATGACGCCTATAATATATACCTACCTAATTGACTAATGACAATCTCGATAAAGGACTGAGCCTTGTAGGCCTTGGCCGAGTTGAAGGACATCAGTTAGATAGAACTGGCTCCCTCCCTGTTATTGGCAAGTTTCCAAAGGAAAACGTTGACTTAAAATCAAATACCATCGCGTAAGGACAGCAAGTTTATCAATTTATTGATAGAGATAAAGAATACTAAACAAATAAGAATGAGCGAATCCCTTAATCTCTTTCGAATTACCTTTTTTCACATCAGTCTTGTTTTCGATTACAGATTTACATTAATTAATAAGAAAATTTGTCGAACAAGTCTTACCTAAGTATATAAAATTTTGATTTTTTGTATATTTTAAAATTTCGTTGAAAATTGAAAAGATTGAAAGATATTAAGCACTCATGTGCCTATGTGTGCCTATGTGTCCACATTCTCTTGTCAGAATAATACTCTAAGGGCGGCTACAAACAGCCGGAATGTGTCTTTTGATGACGGTTTAAAATTCCCTACGGACTAGAACCACACCCATCTCGAAAGGTGTTTTAGTGCGGTAAAAGTCCCACACAACCCTATGTGGCATTTGTTCGTAGAGTATTTTTTTTTTAAGATTTCTCTCGTAAAATAAATAAATAAATAAAAAATAAATCATAATTTCATTCAGAAACATCACACACGTCTTAAAAATTAAGATTTATTTGTAGGCTCGTAATTTTCGTGTTACAAAAAGTCAGTTCATTCAAGACAAATACTCGTACTAATTTTCAGGGCAAATGAGATGATTCATAATCTTAAACTCGTCGCACAGGGTAGAGCAATAGACCTAAAGTAATACGAAATCGATCTATTCTATTCTCTCCAGACTGTGTACACGGGCGAGATTTAGAGCACTCTATCACTTTTTTGTGTCTACAGTAGATCACTATCTACGTGTGCATTTTTCGTACACGTTCTCTAGCTGCATGGAAAGTGCATCTAGATATGTGAGACAAAACCTCAGTGTCAACCATGTCGCGTTCACAATAAAACAGAATGGATAACTGAACGGCCAATATTTAATTGACACGTAAATTGTGTACCTTCCTGTTTATTTCGTCTGCTGTCGTGTTAAATGCCTCTGCTTTTTAAACAATAGCTTTTTATAGCTCTCTATATTCTTCGCAGCTCAGGTTCAATAATTCCGGAAAACTTTCTTACATATGTTTATTTGTAGACTTCATTAGAGTGTAGTGTTACCCTAGCTAGAGTAATCTCGCCATTATTAACACGTTGGCGATTGATCTATGAGAAATGCTCTACAAGATTTAACCTATCGAGTAGGACGCGCATTATTCCGGTGAATTCAAAACGCTCTGAAAAAAATCTGATCAGAATTCAAAGATCTGAAAAATTTAATACTCTGAAAAAATCAGAACGTGTATAGAGAATAAACAATTTGTATGCAGTTACGTGCTTTCTAAATTAATTATTAATTTAATTAAGATTATGAGTTCAAAGACACATTGCGGCTGTTTGTGGCCCCACTAATTATTCTGTTCTGTGTAGGTATGGCATTCCATTTTGATTAAACATTCTTTCTTATTTATTCTAAAGGGCTTATGTAACTTTAGATATTATTTGGAGAAAATGTAGGCAATAACAGCAGAACAGAGAAAATACTAAAAAAATGTGCAATACAGAAAATAAAATAACTGTAGGTGAGTACTCAGATTCAGCAAATAAATATGCGTTTCGAAGTTCCTACGCAGTTCCACAAAGTTAATAATGTGCCCTTATATTACCACGGCAGCTAGTCCAACCTTAATTCCTATCTGCTGTCGTAATGGTTCCTTAGCAATGTGCCTTTTAACTTAGTCATGCATTGGTTTTATTGTTAAACTCGTTACGACATTTGAATACTTTGTTGATAAATATTTTAGAATTAAATAGGTTTAAGAGATTGAGTATTTTACAAATTGTTTTCTTATGATGTATCTCGTTAATTACGTATTCGTAGTATATATAATCTAGACCGGAGTATAAATCTGGATAATATAAACGCAACATACACCATACCCCGTGAAGGTGTTACATCTCCAGAATCGCGTTACCTGTTACGGGCCCTTAGTCATTCCCCTCCATCAGCCTGGAACGACATTGAACCACATATAAACCGGAGTATAAGTTTGGATAATATAAACGCAACATACACCATACCCCGTGTAGGTGTTACATCTGCAGGATCAAGTTTTCTGTCACGGGCCCTTAGCCATTTCCCTCCATCAGCCGGGGACGGCAATGAACCAATCCGGCTCGAAGGAACAAATGTTAAGAATTCATAATAAAAATGACAGAAAACATTTCGTTTATATCGCTAACATGTCTGACATATGTGATTACTGTCAAGAAGATAGACATAGCATGAAGAACTGGATACATTTTAGTTGACCAAAGAGTTGAGTACGCAAAAGTCGTAGATGTTTTAAATGTTTTAGTAACAGTGATCATAGTTGGCGTCTTTGTCAATGGAAATGTGGAGTCAATAATTGTATGTTTTCGCATCACCGATTGCTTCACGCTGATAAAACATCTCGCAAGGGGGTATCTACAGGAAAATTCCGTCTGGGGAAAATATTGATAAGAGCAGTTGAGTTTCCAGTACGTTGTCTAGTTGTCAACACTAGACGACGTACTTACACCGTGATCGAGAAGATAGTTGGAGTCTTTAATAAAAGAAAAATATAAAATAGACTCAGTCGGTATAACTAAATGTTCAGCCTGTGTAAACGTTGTGGTAAACGTAGACAAAACGTCCTTTCGTTTAGGACACTGATCCTGAATGACATATCCGATACGTCCGCACTTAAAACACCGTTTATTAGTCCCGTTTTTTTTTTGACTTATTTACCCTTTTAGTAAATGCATTATTATTACCCCTCTTAGCATGCATTGCTATAATTTCTCGTTGTATGTCATTTGTCTTTACCCTTTTTTCCTCTACGAGTAATCGCGCCACTAGTTGACTAGTTCGTCGTAATTTTTTTTAGATGCATCTACGGACTCCCAGTCCAAAACAAAATACCTAAACTTTTCTAGTAGTAACATCAGCACTTTTATGATGACAAACATTTCCGAAACTTCTTCCCCCGTATGATTTAAGCCAAATTTGACTTTTTAGAAACACATTCTTGGAAAATATTTCCTGAATTTTGGCTAGGAAAACAGACATGTCACATGTCTTCTTCATGTTTTAATTGGTAAAACCAATATAGTTTAAATGTCTAGTTTTTTTGATTTAATTATTAAAAATAAGTCTTCCTCCTTTAAAAAAACATGTACTCAAAGCACAGATTTTTTTTTATGTTAAGATCGGCAGACAGGCTGACGGTAATACCCAGATACATGTATCTAATTGCGTTTTATTAGTTATATACCGGAATGATGATAAAAGAAAAAATAAAATCTTGAAATTTTGTATAAAACCATTTAATCACACATAAAACAATTAGGCAAGGTGATGCAGCTAATAACATGAGTATTATAAGCTTTGGCGCGTATTAATTAGATCTCCCCCTTAGTGCAGATCAAGAGATGTTCTAGGGGTGGGTGGCCAGAAATTGGAGGAGAAACGAGAGTAGGGTGTGGGTGGATTGTAGGGGGGAGAGGTGACGTCATAGCTCTGACGCGTAGATAACTCCCAAATCAATTTCTATTTTGCAGATAACAGTAATTTGCGTAGGTTAGGGATGATTTCGTTTACGTACTCGTAGTGAACAGTTATTTACTACTAACTAATTGAGATGTCATACAGACATAAATAAAATTAACATCAAATGGAAATAAAACAGATTAGTAATATAAAGAGGTAAATAGGTAGATGTGGGTTTATTTTTACCTACATATATAGGATGTTGAAAAGTATATTTCAACTTTTTTAATATTTTTAAAACACTTCTTACGTTTATTAAATAACTAACTGGTGCCCGCGACTACGTCCGCGTCGAAAAATGAAAAATATAACACCTGAAAAAACAGATGAGTAATATAACGCCTGACATCTATGTCGCTGTGGGCCGATTTTTTTATATTTCTAGACGATCCCCGGGGGGGATAATTTTTCCAGGACAAAAATTATCCTATATGTTAATCTTGGTAATAAACTATCTGTGTGCCAAATTTCATCCAAATCAGTTTAGTCGTTTTGGCGTGATTGAGTATCAAACACACAAACATACAAACTTTTGCATTTATAATATTAGTATGATAATGAAATGGCAATTAAATTTTAAGTTGGCATTTCTTTGGTTCACTTGTACATGTGTGACTCAACTTTGAAATACGTCATGCAAAATAGATTTAGGTACAGTATCCCAAAATATAACCTCTGCTCAACTATAGGAACGCAAAACTGTCATGTGTCACCAATACATTTACTCTGCGTATAATTTATAAGTAAACTATCGGCCCGCCCCCGGCTTCGCCCGGCGTGCAATTTTTATATACCCTAAAACATTCCCCGTTCATCCCTCTTTTCATTAGCGAAAACCGAATTAAAATCGGTCTACCCGCTCACGCGTGATGCCGTGACCAGGAGAAATGGGATTCATTTTTATAATAAGAAGAAGATAGAGATTCCTACTCGTGGTTGTAACAATGTATAAATATTATTTGAAAATGTCTGACAGAGAGAAGTCTCGATTTGATCCCGATCTTGTTTTAGTTTGAGATGGCCTTAACTTCTTTACTACATGCATCATTTATATCATATGAGATAAACAGACAGGCACACATTTTACAACACGAGTCCTATCAGGTAAGTTCCCGCGTTGTATTGAACGTAGGTATGTATGTTGTGACACTATAATCCCAGAACTTTAAAAGGGACAAACATAGCTTTGTAGGTATGTGTTGTACAAACGAATAAAATCTAAGCAGCTACTTTTTATTTGTCTCCGGGAAATTCGTTGTCAGGTAAAAGATTTAATTATTTCCATTCCATTGCGAAGCAGAGTGAATGTCCAAAAATTGCAAAAGTATAAAAAGAGAGCCTTTTTTCTTTGATTGTTAAAACGTAATTTATTTGTGAAAAGAAGACAAGGCTTACGGAAAGAAGATATTCATTCGTCCCTGTTCGAAGTTAAAGGCCTTTGTTGTGCACTTAACAAGATAGCTTTGTGTTGAGTTGAGACACCTCCATCCTCTCCAGGGGATAATAAGTATAAGAGCTTTGCGAATTGCTGATTGCTAAACAGAAACTGGTCTACATTGCCACAGATAATTCTGTTGATGATTTTGTTTGTTCTTTTTTAGTTTTATTAAATTTGGAATTTTTGCGTGCAGCTATGTAGGCTAAGCTAATTATATGAACATACCAAAACTATATTTAAGGCTGGCGCTGACATACGGCATGGTTCGGCACAGCACAGCAATGGATTTTTTTCTAATATCTCTTATAATACCTCTTTGGTATTACAATAAAGCAGTGTGAGTACTAAAATCATCGCAATAAGGTTGAAAATAATATGTTTAGAAAAAATTCCTTTGCTGTGCTGTGCCGTGCCGAGCCATACCGTCAGTCAGCGCTGGCCTTAATTCTGTGCCGCCCGTCAAACATGTAGTTCATATGTTTCATGTGACTAGGGCCCATGTGTTTCACAATGTGTTAATGACTATTTGTGTCTTGATTTAAATATTTAGATAATTATATTTAAAAGAATTAATTGCTGTATATAATGTAGTATGCAAATGCATATATTATTGAATTGTGTATCTACGAGTATATCTATCTATTCTATTATAAAACTAATAATATAAAGAGGATAGATTTTGATTTTTTGTATGTTTGTGTTGGATAAACTCATAAACCACTTGACCGATTTTAAAAATTATTTCATTTATAAAAAGCTACATTATCAGCAATTAACATAGACTGTTTTTATTTAAAAAAATTTTACTGCCGCCAGACCGCTGCCCAAATGACTGCGAAACGCAGTTTGCGCTGCAACTACTTTCCAGATCCAGACTAGAGCCTGGAAAGTTCATTTTTCAAAGTTGACCCTGCCGGGACTCGAAACCGGGAACCCTAGATCAGAGCGTTAAGGCAAGTCCTAACCAATCAAATGGCAAGCATGATTTAGCTCATTTGAGCTTTACATAATCATATTACAATTATGTCTGGCGCACCAAACGAGTCGGGTGGCTAGCCGAGAAGCAATGAGATACAATGTTGTGCCCTGGCCCGGGTCTCCCTTGAATGCGTATAGCGGTCGTAGCGGACCCACCCCTTTGGGCGTAACTACGCCGACAGTGAACTTCGCACTGTCGGCACTACCCTTATAATAGCTTCGCGAAATCTTTTTTCATTTGAGAAAATTCAATAAAACCTGAAGATAAGCGTATACCTCGCGTCAAATAAAGTCTAAATTATTTACCACAAAGCTTAACAAACAGACAAACATTCTAAAAAATGATCTCGGTAACATAAATTCTTTTTTTGAAAAATATTTAATGTGCAGACACGGCTCGTTTCCGATTTTATTATATGTATATATTTATAGTTATATAGTACCTTTACATAAGCAAATAGGCTGACGGTCCACTTGATGGTAGGTAATGGTTAATGTCGTTATATCACAAGCAACGCTACAGGAGCTGAAAGTGCCTACCATAATAGGATTAGATGATAGGATAGGACATTAGGAAGGAATAGGGAAGTAGACTCTGGCATCCCTCACTCATTCAGCGAAACACAACAGCACACATGCTGTTATTTCACGGTGATCTTCTGTAATTGTGGGATGGTTATTACCGCCAGAAGGTATGCCCAAATGACTACGAAACGCAGTGTTCCCTGCCACTACCTGTCCGATTCAGACGAGAGTCAACTATGTAGTTTATTTCCAAAGTTGAAATGTTTATTATAAATTAATCAATTATTTATCTACTGTGTTGGTTGTGAATATTTGAATTTTAGTAAGTAAAGGTTTTAGTTAGTTAGTTATGTTAGTAACTAAATGCCACTCTATTAGACGTGACTAATAGAGTGGCATTTGAGTAAATAAATAAAATCCAGTTTCTAGCGTTTTATCTTACGTGTGTAATGATGTGTTTATATTGCTTTTCTTGTGTGCCTGATGTCTTTTGTTCGTTGAGAATTAAGATGAAAATGTACAATGAAAATATTTGATACCTCTCCTTTGTGTTGAATCCTTCACCAAAACGTTTAGTTTGCCATAAATTCCTTTCTTTCAGTCTTTGCTTTTGATCTGACATACTTTTAAAAAAAATGTTTTTACCAAGCGACTATACGTATGTGGAATTGTGGATGTTTGGAACAATCATGATTACACTAAACATTTGTTTGCGCATTTTTAATCTTTCCTTTGTTTTTATCTGTGATTCAATGCCCATTAATGTAACGGAATTCCATAACATTTAATCTTATTATAAGCCGTTAAATTATAATGCACCTAGCATTGTTGCTGGGAGCGCTATTCTCGGAGTCGGTGATAAATATTCGCAAACTTTACGATTTGGTTCCAGAAAGTGGTTAATTGACGTTTCCAATATATTTTGGTTGACTATTTGGCATTTGTTTATATTGTTAATTGTTTGGTATTTTGGTAGAGAAAATGTTGAATTTTCTTGTCCCAAATACCTTTAAAATTAAAATCTTTAAGTCAATGTTTCCCATCCCTTATCCCTATTCCTTCCGGAACACTTGCAGCACCTGTGGCGTTGCTTATGTATAGGAGACAGCAGTAGCCACTTACCCTCCTAGTGGACCGTATCAACCTGTCTGACGACCTAAGCATAGCAAAAAAAAAATCCGAATCTTTATAAACGCTTTTATGAACGTTGAAAATAAGTCAGTATATAATCAAAGAAAATAACCTTTGCTAACACAAAGCATCCCATAAATGTCATATTTTGCGTGAGTTGATGGCAAATATTTTTCCTTAATTTTTTGTGGCAATTCGACAGTGACGTATGCTTGTGTCACAAGCGGAGTGCCAGACTTTGATTGATTTTAAAAAAGAAAAAAAAAATGATTTTAAATCAAATGTCAATTAGAAGTACATTAAAATCCGGTATCCGGTAGATTCTGGAGCAACAGTTTAGCCACTTGCAAGTGACAGAGATGATAAAAAAGAGAAGAGATGCTTGGGTTAGTGTTTTTGCTGAAAGTACAGGAAGCAATAGGGTGGGCACTTCGTATACAATGTACATTGTGTTAAGTCACGTATTACTCGAGACGAGCCATAATAACGATTGCAGCGACGAAGTAGTGCAGGGTTCTTATCGATTCAAAAGAAATTATGTTGGTGTGAAACTTTAAAAGACATTTATTCAGTTTGACGTCACTTACAGAAGTCTTAGAAGAACGAAAATTTCTGTATTTCTTAAAAATGACTAGAAAATATAGAAATTATTACAGAAGACTGACTACCTATATAGACTACAATAAGGGTTTGTCTTTTATGTTCTAAACTGCACTTTCTGTAAGAATCTATATTCCATTCCGTTAACTCAGAAAGAAAATTTTTTACTCGCCTACTCATAATTTCTATATAGCAGAATACTCATATTGCGCAGACAAAACAATCGATCAATCATGTGGGTGGATGACTAAAATATTGCCAGCGATAATCTATACTAATCCGATTTTAAAAATTCTTTCACCTATAGAAAGCTATACTATCAACGAGTAACGCTACTCACTCTCCCCCATCTCCCGCTCTTTACCCCCAACCCCTTACAAATGTATGTTTGTAATGAATAAACTGAAAGACTACCCTCTGGATCGATTTTAAAAATTATTTCACTTATAGAAAACTACATTATCAGGGAATAATAATGTTTAAAAATACGCGGACGAAGTCGCGAGCAAAACCTTGTCGTAAATAAATACACAAAAAACTTACGCGATTAAGTTTACTTATGCAAAAATAGTTATCTTAGTTTTCTTTATCAGTTAAAAGAAATGGCAATTTTCAGGGGAAATGTCTCTAGCGAGTTAAGTGATTTATATGATAATGCAAGATTGTAATTTCCAAATATCAAATAAATAATTAATAAATAAAATAGTTAGGTAAAATCGTCATAAAACCTATAGAATTTCTTACAAGTGCCACAGAGAAACGTCTTATTCTAATATGGCCTAGAGCGCCTCAGAAAGTAAACATTCCTATTAGTCGTTGTTGCTAGCTTCCTGTTTTGATCCCAATGTTCATAAAAGCGTTAGCAAAGCAACATTGCATAACTGCTGCACGACGCGGACGGTGTCGTGGCTTGAAATGTGATGATAGAACCGCAACTAAACGAGTTTGCGAACTTGGACGTATTTGGTGTTTTGTAAGTACTGACAGCTTCCGGGCTTCATCGCTTTACACACTTCAAGATTGAGAAAAGTTAATAGATTTTTTCTCAATCATTACGACGTTCGTTTTCAATGAATTGTCAATTTTCAATGCCTAACTGTTAAAAGTTTCTTATCTCTATCTAAATTAAGCAAATTTTGCTAATATTGCATATCTATTTTTTTAAGGGGAGATTATTTTTATAGCTTTTAGGCATAAATTCATACTCAAATGACTGTTAATCATAACAAGAAATTAACTAAATCCTCTATGACTATATTATATCTATCACGTATACTGCCATTCACATTCACACACACACACACACACACACACACACATACACACACAGCACTCTGAAAGCGTCCTTTTAAGGGCTTCACTGAGGCAAATGACATTTACTATAGAACTCGCCGGCGGCGGATCCAATTCAACAGGCCTAGAAATGGTGTTTTTCTGTTTTTACCATTAGAACAATACACAAAATTAAAAATTTTATTAATACAATTTTTTAATCTGATATTAACTTATTAATAGGTACAGGATTCATATGCGTGCAATAAGCCGTTTTCGAGAGAATTTTCAATAAAATTCAAATTCTTCTTGTGTTCTAACTTTTTTTGTGGAGTTTCTATTACTTTAACGAAAATTCTAATTAATACAATTGGTTCTTCACATGTTTAAGTATAATATATATTTTTTTCAAAGCAATTGTCTTGTCCATTTTTTGTAACATTTTCATTAAACAATGGACATTTTTAGTATTTAGGGTTTGTCTCCCCCTTAATAGCATTTTAAACTTATGTAAACTTAATGCAATATTTGTTGTACTGATTGATGTCGCGTAAATGAACTATCTTGGTAACCTTAGATCATCTACAGGACAGACCTCGCCTAGTGTAGAGATCATTGTAATAATGATTGTTGATACGTTTCCCGTTGCCATGTTAACATATTTACTTTTCATTTTTTTTTAAACTGTTTGCTACAATAAAACATGTACGTATTATGTTAATATTGTGAAATAAAATAGATTTATTTATTATTATTATTATTATACATTTATTTATTTCTTTTCTTAATTTTAATTTTTTTACAATATATATGTATATAAAAACAATAAATATTATAAAAAAATATATAACAATAAATATTATTATTATTATTTTTATTTTTAACTGGTCTCGTCTCCCCCTCCAAAAGCCAAAATGAGGGGGAGACGGTGTTACCCCCGACAGAAGCACAGTCAGTCGGGGTTCAGGACGACAAAGACAGAAACCGACGCACGATCCTGGCCGTATCGAGCAGCACCGCCTTCTGCATTTGGGCCGGGAGGGAACCGCCACGGAACCCCCCTTATTATTAAGTCAACGGTTATTATGGAAGAAACTCGTAAACTAAAAGTGCTTAGACACAAACACTATACAAGGTAGTTTGTAGGTATACATTTATGCATGTTAGTTGAATTAATTAGGTAATAGGCAACGGTCGGGCAGTTCGAGACATAGATTTTTGAGCAATGTGTTTTGCCAGTTATGTCATATGGCTCTGTAACGTGGTCTCTATAAATTTTAACTCTAAGAAAATTTAGCTCTGACTTTAAGAATGCCCAATGAGTTATGGAGAAGCATATGCTCAGGTTTACTCTGTGAGATCGAATCAGAAATAACGTTATCCGCAAAAAAAAAGAAAGTTTGCCTTTGATTAGTAATTTGAAGTGACAATGGGCAGGATAAATAAGAACCTTCGGCCGCTATGGCCACGACAACTGTCCACACAAGATGGTCAAACGACGTAATAAGGGCAGTAGGGCGACACTAGATCTAAGATTCTGAAAATTATTAAGTCCCTAATCGCTAAAAAACAATAGATGCCCTCCTATCATGATGATGATGATAATAACATTCAATATTAGAAAATTCTATTTGTTTTATGTATAGGGGAAGTCCGGGCAAATAGAACAACTGAGGTCGCAAATAGAACAACTGAGGTCGCTCGAATCGCACAATTATCGCAAAGCACAACATAGATCCAACCACTAATTACAACATGGACGAAATAGGTGTGAGAACGATAACTTCTAAGCCGCCGAAAGTGTTAAGTATAAAGGGTCAGAAACAAGTTGGAGTCGTAGGAAGTGCTGAAAGAGGACAGTTAACAACAGTTATATATTGTTGCAATTTAGCTAGTACATTCATTCCACCATTTTTCATTTTTGCCCGAAAAAACAACTACGGTGAGTGATAAAGGATAAATGGATAAATGGACCAGTATTTCTGAATTGGCTTCACTTTTTTGTTGAGAACACCCGGCCGACTAAAACCAAGAAAGTATTGTTAGTTTTTGATAACCATGAATCTCATATTCTATCCAACTTTGAAATAAGCAACAAAAAATAATGTCGCGTGTATCTCATTCGCGCCTCATACATCCGATCGTATGCAGCTTCTAGATGTCGCCGTTTATAGCCGCTCATGAAATATTTTGATCAGGAATTAAATATATTTCTAAAGAGCCACCTGGAAAAACTATAAATCAATATGATAATGCTCGACTTTTTAGTGGGGCTAACATAGGTAAAGAGCGTTTCTGTGCACAATGCAATTCGAGGCTTTCGAAAACTATTCTAAGTTGATTCTGTGTTTATTTTTAAATTTTTCCTAGCTTATACGCACGGAGTAGCTACTCCGTGTTTATACGCTTTGCCCGAGCTTCCCCTACAGTATGTATTTAACTTTGACTGGGTTAGATACGGTGTGGTTAGAAAAAGAGGGGGGTGTCGTTTTCGAGTTGTCAATGCTTGTAAGTTTGGTATCAACGAGGTAATAATTAATACAGAAGCTATTCAAAACATGTCAAACATTAGTGAGATAGTTACCTACGAAACTGACGAATGGCAAGAAGACATAAACAATATGTTGTAATACGAGTAATTAGATATATGTATCTGATATGATTAATGCTGTTTAAGTATGCACTTAGTTATCTATCTAAATTGTGAAGTAGTCTTTCATAAAAAACGAAACAAAAGATAACGAATGAGCATTATGAGGACATTAGGACAGAGGCAGATTTGATTGCTATAGTGCTTAAGTAGGTTAATTGTTGTTCTCATCGAAATATAATATCTGGTTGTTCTAGATTACAAAGTCACTGTAATATACAGTCTGATGCATTGACAAGTACTATACAGGGGTTTAAAACTATTATATCAGTGCTGCAAAAATTGCATTCAAATGTAAAAATGTGTTCCAAGTGAGACGCACAATTATTCCAGTAAATTTAAATAGAGCCGCAAGAAACAGAATATTGTTATGAAACCGAGTGCCTAAAATAGTTTTGGATGTCTTGTTTAAGCTCCATTCCATTTCTTAAACCATTAGTCAAAACTATTTATGGATTACCTATAATCCGCTTTTAATTTCACTCCAATCCATTAATGAATTAGATGTCACTTTCAATTGAACACTAATCCTTTAAAAATAGTCTAAGCTGGATTTTAATTCTGTTTTGAACTCATATTAAGCAAAAAGCAATTGCGTAAAGTAAAATACAAATATAGATTTAGGCTTATATTTTTAAATCTTGCGTATAAACTTTACAGAGCCAGACGAAGATGGAGCGGTTCTAATAAATTCAAACACGAATATTAATATTAAAGTGAATATATAACTAATTATGCTAAGAATTCCTTCCTACATCGTTCCAAATATCACTATAATAAGGTTCTAAATGATATCGACATATTCTCAATTAATTTAACATCATTCAAAAAGAAAGTTGGCGAATTACTTTTTAAAAAAATAGTTATTTAATTTTTTTTCTTTTATTTTTTTTCTTTCAATATTTATCACTACATACCATTCTAATTTCCTTTTCTTATCTTAGTTTTAGTTATCTCTTTAATCAAATTATGGTTCTTTAGGCCTATTTGTACTTTATTATAATACATAATTTAGTTTTATATAATGGCTGTATGTAACCTAAATTAAATAAATAAATAAATAAATAAACGCAGTGGAAATTGGTAAAGTATATATTAGAGCTAGATAAAAACAGTAATGTCATATAAACAGCACCATGGTAACATAACATAGATGTATGAACATTACTGATGTAGATCATCTGGAAATTTCTTATACAAGAAGTGACCTAATGGCAATAGCCTTAACATTTGCCCCTTTTTTTTTTAAGCCAATATTTTGGCTTAGTAAAAATATCAGCGAGCTGTTGATTAGTCCTCACATGCTCTATATTCACATCGCCTTCAGACACACACTATCTCACAAAATATTGTTTCAGTTTAATGTGTTTTGTCTTCTTGTGCTGTTCATATGAAAGATTTTTAGCGAGAGTGATCTTCCACATATCTTTCCAGGTTTGGTTTCCTTTTTTTTTTTTGTAAAGATCTAACCTCATGAGTCCATTGCTTCATTCCACTTATCTTTATCAGGACTGCACAGTACTTGTCGAAATGAAGACGGTTCAGCAATAGATATAGCTTCGTTAATGAACTGCTCAAAAATTAAATCTATCTGGAGGTTTAATTTGGCTTCGATCACGAAGTTGTCTCTCACTCGCTGCGAACGGTGAAACATACTCGTCGTGCCTTGTATCATTATTTGAATCTATATTATTGTGGACTCTCTCATCGTCATCTAATGATTTGTAATCGAAGACTTCATTTTCAGTGCTTTCATTCGTCTCTGATCGTGGGTGCGATTGAACTACTTTATTATCAAATTGAGAACTTGTGATTGGTACAGGTAGCTCATAGGTTTTACTCTTCTCAGGATCTGGGGTTTTAGAGGTTATTTCAATTTTTTGTTTCTCTAGTAATGAGTTTTCATCAAATATTACGTCTCTAGATCTCACCAATTTTAGATTGTTTACATCAAAGACGCGATAACCTTCATCACCATCATATCCGATAAGTATCCCTCTCTCAGCTTTTCTGTCCAATTTCCCATTTCTTCTCTGTTTGGGTGTATGCACGTAACAACTGCTGCCTATGATTTTGAGATGATTTATCTTTGGCTTTTTGTTGTACCATAGTTCATGCGGTGACTTCCAATCAAAAGGAGTAGGTCCCGTCCTATTCAGTATGTAAACTGAAGCTTTCGATATCTCAGCCCATAAACCATTTGGTATTTTATCATGAGCATGCATTAGTGCTCTAGTCATCTCCACGACAGTGCGGTTCTCCCTCTCTACAGAACCATTTTGCTCGGGAGTGTAAGGCATTGTTAACCTTTGTTTTATGCCATACTTTCTCAGAATATTTCGTACTTGTTCATTATCAAACTCACCTCCATTATCGCTTAGCAACTCCTGTATGACATGTCCGGAAGTTTTAACTTCAGCAAGAAAGTCCTTCAAGCGTGCGTTAACTTCGGATTTGTGTCTTAGAAAGTAAATCCATCGATATTTTGAGTAGCTATCTTTAAATAGAACATAGTATCTGTACTTTGAGATTGAGTAAGAGAATGGTCCACATACGTCAGTACTTATTTGCTCTCCAGGTCTACTAGCTTTAGGTCTCTGTCCGAACTTTTGTCTATGGCTCTTACCGAAGACACAGCCTTCACAGATATCTGTAGAACTTGGGTCTAACTTTACACCAAGCTCTCTTTGTACCAGTTTTGCTACATGTTTCTTATTCTGGTGTCCTAGACGTTCATGATATAATTGAAGTTTTTGTGACGTTGTTAGCTGGTTTATCTCAAGTTCAGGCAACAATACTTTTACATTAAGTTTATATAGACCACCATACTTTATACGATTGCCAACTAATATGACTTTGCCATCACAATTCATATTACATGACTGACCGTTTGATTGAAAGATAGTATTTTGTAACATATCTTGCGCAGCTAGCACAGAAAATAAATTTCTCTGAATGCTTGGAACATACCATACGTTCTTTAAAACCAATATATCTTTAATACCATTAACATCAGCTTCAAGTTGAATTGAGCCTTTTCCAGTAGCTTCAATAACTTCTCCATTCGCTGTCATGACTTTATGAGAATCTTCAAAAAACTCGAAAGACTTAAATATGTCTCTCCTATTGGTCACGTGACTGGTCGCACCATTATCAACAAACCATGAGTCTTTGTCATAGATCTTGTCACTACAGGATAGAGCTAGCCCTGTCAACATAGTATAATTCGGATTACTGTTTTGCTTTTGTGTGGTTTTTGGAGGTCGGCCATCCGCTATCCACTTCTTGCATGATCTGACTTTATGATAGCCTTCTCTACAGTAACCACATTTCTTCAATGTCTTTTTACTTTGCGCTTGATTCTCATAACGCTTCTCACCTCGCACTAATAACAGTTCATTGCTACTTTCGCCTTTCTTTTGGTTTAGCGATCTTTCGTATGCGCACAGCTGAGTGGTTAGATTTTCTATGTTATGATCATTTACTGACATCAAAGCCCAACTAGATTTGAAATTAAAGTACTCGTCAGGAAGCGAGTCCATGACTTTACAAATTAACAACATATCTGGCAGTTGACTCTTACCTTGTTCGGTTAAGATCACATTGACTTCATGCCACAAATTTTTCACAGTAGTTAAGTGATTCCCCATATCATGAGTAGGATCAAGCTTATACCCGAAAAATTGCATACAGATATCATAGAATCGATCTTGTGACACTCTTTCATAAAGCCGGTTTAGTTCATCCCAAGCTTCTTTCGCTGATGTAAAACGCATTACTTTGGTGAGCATGTTGTCTGTCATATTAGTAGTGAGTAGTAAAAAGGCAGTGCTCTCGATTCGCTGGTAAGCATCGTATTCGATTTTATACTTATTTATAGCTTCTGGTGTGGCAGTGTTACCTGGATCAACGGGTTTTTTAAGTGTTCCTTGTACCGCGTCTAATGTTCCAGCATGGGTCTTCAGTAGCAACAACATTTGAAACTTCCAAGTTGTCCAGTTGCTTCCATCGTGCAACGGACGAATATCCAGTTTCGTATATCCAGACATTCTTGCCTTTTCAATGTTTTTAACTTTGGAAAATAAACAAAAAAACACTTTGCCAAGCTATTAAGATCGATTTTAGCGCTCTGCTACCATATTAAAGTGAATATATAAAC
Organism: Bembecia ichneumoniformis; assembly: GCA_910589475.2. NCBI lineage: Eukaryota > Metazoa > Arthropoda > Insecta > Lepidoptera > Sesiidae > Bembecia > Bembecia ichneumoniformis. Next base: position 6,869,631 of record OU342521.1, read on the forward strand.
GCAGTGGAAATTGGTAAAGTATATATTAGAGCTAGATAAAAACAGTAATGTCATATAAACAGCACCATGGTAACATAACATAGATGTATGAACATTACTGATGTAGATCATCTGGAAATGTCTTATACAAGAAGTGACCTAATGGCAATAGCCTTAACAATTAATGCCTCAGCTTATGCCCTTTTGAGCGAAAGAACTGAAAATACATGTCTGATTCTTATAGAAATACTTAATAAAATCACAATTATCAGATTTTTTACTGAAGAAATTTTGCACCACTTAATTTTCAATCATAAATGCCATCGAAGGAGCATTTATGATCCTTTCGATGACATAATCTGGAGATTATTTTACAATGTCGTACAATTACAAAAATAGTCTAAAGGAAAATAGAAAAGAGAATCGACTTTTCATTAACGAGTCGTAATTTTTCATTGATTGAAAAGTAAATTCATTGACAGGAGGATCGTAATCTGCTCACTGCCGCTCACTGACCATTTCCCTAACGCCTACTTATCATTAATTCTGCTGTAGTTGGCAGCGTACTTGCAGGCTTGTGCAAAGTATAGGCGTTGCTTGTGTTATAGGCAATGGTAGCCACCTACCATCAAGTGGACCGTCAGCCTGTCTGCCGACCTTAACATAAAAAAAGACGTTTGGAAATATTTACAGAAGAGCCCAAAAATTATTTTCTGAATAAAATTGATTCAGATATTGTTAGCTCTCTGATCCAAAAAATCTTGTCAACTATGGATACGAACTCTGCAACGTGGGCTCTCTCTGTTCTGGATTAATTTGTTATAAGTCTAGTGGCGTTAGTGCGATCTGCTATTTGAAGCCATACGCCATAAGACTGTTTAGAACAACAAGAAAGCAAGTACCTGGGTACGCATGTTTTATTTGTATAACTGGTTTCATAGGAAGCTTCATATAATCGTGACAAAGGTTGACTATAACCTTAACACACACGCAGCTACTTGCAATAATGTCGCAATAACCTCAATGCTTCCGGTAAAATTTATTACAGCAGGCAAACACGCATTTTATGTCTTTACTGAGGAACTGATAAAAATATTTTTAAATAAAAAAATGGTAATATAAGGCTAAATAAGAAACGTTAAAACTGCGAAACATTTGAATTCTTCAGAACGATTAGGCAAGGCGCCTACAAGTATCGTGTCTGAAATATTGAAAAAAAAAAAAAAAAAAAACAATTTGTACACGTTGTGCTTATAAACGAGGTCAAAAAACGAGGTTTTTAGAATTTTAGTCTGTTTGTACGTTTGTGCACGCTAATCTCAGAAACGGCTCAACCGATTTGAATGCGGTTTGTGAGGATGGTTTTATGGATGTTTGTTATTCTTTCACGCAATAAAGTATACTAAAAATAGTTTTTAGAATTTTTGTCTGATTGTCTGTGCGTTTGTGCGCGCTAATCTCAGAAACGGCTTAACCAATTTGAATGCAGTTTTCACTGATATATTGTAGCAATCTTCCGGTAACATTTAGTACATATTTGTAAATTGGTTTACAAGCAAAAAAGTTACGGGCTATACTGAATACCACGCGTACGAAGTTGCGGACTCAGCTAATGAAAAATATAACATGTGAGAAAACACCGCTGTGACGAAGGTGGCGCCAATTTTTTTATGTTTTTAGACGATCTCCCGGGAACATTGTTCCAGGATAAAAAGTATCCTATATGTTAATCCTGATAATAAACTATATATGTGCCAAATTTCATCTAAATCCGTTTAGCCGTTTTGGCATGATTGAGTAACAAACACACAAACATACAAATTTTCGCATTTATATTAAGTATTAGCGACCCGCCCCCGGCTTCGCCCGGCGTGCAATTTTTATATATATGAACATTCCCCGTTTATCCCTCTTTCCATTAGTGAAAACCGAATTAAAATCGGTCTACCCGCTCACGCGTGATGCCGTGACCAAGGGAAATGAGGATTCATTTTTATATATAGAAGATTAGTAGCATGTATAATCGAATGTCAAACAATATTTTGTTTTGTAAGAAATATCTATTGTATGCGTAGCAGATTATGCGTCCGAAAAATGCTGTCAGTTAAAAACACTTACGGTCAGTTTTTGGATGTACGTCCCTTCAAATGATCAGTTTAACTGAGCTTGTGTGTCGACACTAAGCTATTTTGCTAAATCTTATATGGGAAAATTATTAACATCGTTAGGATTAATTGGTCCATCTCGCGTAGAAAGGGTCGCCCACGCTTACTGAACCTCCATAGAATAAAACGCACAAATTTCACAACAAACTAATTTTTTTAAAACGACTATTTTTTGTAACGAGCTTAATGATACTGCGTACTTATGCTTATTTTGTAAAATAAGCATACAAAAATAAACATTAAGTAATTTTAGTAACTTGTAGATATTTTGCAAATTGCGTTACACTTAGGCCTTTATTAGTTTTAATCGGCCACACAACACAATTTATAATAAAAGCCTAATTCATAATCCGACAAGGAAAACAAACATGATATTTAAAACAGTGCAAATATATAATCAATTTATTTAAAGATTATATATTTACAGTAGTACTATATATATAAATAGAAATTTAATAAAAACACTTAAAATTGCATTTTATTTAATATTTGCGTAACTTTAATTAACAGCCATAAGGTACAAACATAAATTTGATCATAATATGTACCTAAGGCAAGAGGAAAAGAAACAAAGCTTCGTGTTAATGAACTAGAACTAACAATTAACAGACAATACACTGAATAATGCGACGTTAATTAATAGTTGACACATTAGAGCACTTAATTAACGGATCGAGTAGTCCACTTACCTCGCTCCGGGATACGGAGGCTGCACGGTTTTTGCGGATAGAGAAAAACACACGTCAGAGTCCAGTTAGTAAAGCTGGTACACTGCCGCCTGCCTTAAGCCCACACAAACACCGCGCGCCGACCGTAGGAATTCCCCCCTCTTTCCACCCACAGCCTCCCGCAACCATCGATCCACCCTTGTACCAAACCACCGCAGCCATACTGCTCCACACGCATCCACCCTTAAAGCTCGTTTTACAACGACTCGTCTACATGAATATACGGATAATTGTCACCGCCAACGATCTGCCGTTTGTATAGAAAATTATGCTTAATAGTGTTAAACGTGTACTGAACTCTATGTTTATGGCATCATGGTGTAATATTGCACAGTCATATTCAAATTAAAGGAGATAGTCTAGTTTTGATATCGCATAAAAGGTTGTCCGGGTACAACCGTTGAACACTAGTTCAGGGCTCAAGGTGTATAGTTAACTGAAAATAATTACTATCTGAAATCAACATTTCAATATACATATATGATAAAGTTCACGTAATTTTTTATTGGCTTCGTATTTCTACTTATAATACACTCGCGAACAAAAATGTGGAGACACCTATTTTTTTTTGTTAAGATCGGCAGACAGGCTGACGGTCCACTTGATGGTAGGTGGCTACCGTCGCCTATAACACAAGCAACGCCAAAGCTGCTGCAATTGCGCTGCCGACTACAGTAGGATTAAGGATAAGGGATTAGGAGGGGATATGGAAATGGGCTCTGGCATCCCGTACCCACTCACCGAAACACAAAAGCACACATGCTGTTATTTCACGGTGGTCTTCTGTAAGGGGGTGGTTACTGCCACGGGCTGCTCAAATGACTGCGAAACGCAGTGTGCCCTGCCACTACTTTCCAGATCCAGACCAGAGCCAAATTTGAAAAGTTCATTTTTCAAACGTGACCTTGCCGGGAATCGAACCCGAAAACCCTAGAACAGAGTGTTAAGGCAACACCCTAACCACTCATCCAACGGGCTCGTCAATTGTTTTTATAACATTAAATTTTTGTAAATAGTTACCCTTTTACATAAGGCCCACTATATTTTATGTTCTAGCCACTTTCATTAACAATATTTAAAACAAGTTTTTTCACTTGTTTTTAAATCGTGGCGTCATTTTAAAAATTGCGTGTTGATGTATCATCATACTCGTGAAAAAATTTCATAGCATGTATGATTCTCTACAACTTTAAGCGTAGGTAATTTGACAGCTCTGGGCTCTGCAGTGCTTCGCTCGGCTTCAAACTGCTTTTGGAGATGAAGCACCATGCAACACGACTATTTATAGTTGGTTTGCAGAATTCAAATTCAAAGAATTCCGTGGTGGTCACCAGTCTACCGTTGAGAACAACAAAAACATCGACCCTATGCACCGTATGATCGAGACAGACAAGCACGTGAGCTATCGTGAGATTCGGGCATCCTTAGGCACAGGCATGAGTCAAATACAATCAATCCTGCACAAACATTTGAGTGTTAAAAAGCTGTGCTCTCGGTGGATCCCACAGAATTTTCCAACTCGTGTCATTTGGTGCAAAGCCATGCTTACCAACTTACCAGATTCAAGGAAGGGGTGTCTTTGCGTTGGAACATAGTACCTAACAGAAGACGAAATCCCAAAATAAAGCAGTAATCGAGCGTATGGGTCTTTCTTATTCAAGATGAGCGGAAATCAACCAAAGTAGTGAGCGTGCAAAGTGCGTTTAACTACATAATTGACCTTTTTTTATTAAAACTGGACACATGGTTACTGTTGCTTTGGAGTACCGTAAATAGTGATTGGCACACACTACCATTTGTTTGCCGAAAGTTATTGACGAACTCCGTAAGAATAACCCTAAACGCCGTATCACATTGCACCACGGTAATGCCAGTTCTCACACGTCCAAACAGACAAACGAATTTATGATGGTAAAAAACGTAGAACTTATGAGCCATCCTGCACACAGACCTTCCGATTTTTTTGTGCCCAAAAATTAAAAATCCGTTAATCAACGATTTTTATCACTAGAAGAAGCTGTCGAATAGTATGAAAAACATCTTTCCGAGGTCACGACGGAGCTGAGGGGTGAATGAAAAATGTATTTACGCATTTTCATACGAATAAACCACGAAGAATATTTCGAAAAACAATAAATTCATTTTTGACAATTCATATTTTCTTATTCATTGCAGAAACTTTTAGTGCGCCCCACGTTTTGTTATAAAAAGCGTTGTTGTAATAATTACTATATTTAGTTAGGCTTTAAAACAATACCATTTTTTTTAATATTCTTTTAGTAGCCACCAATAAGAATTATTTATTAGTTAAATATTTTCTGTGATAATTATGTTTCTGTGGGTGGATAATTTCTAAAACAACGTTGTAGACAAAAGTAACTATGCATCATTCATCTAATGGTGATGTCCCCACTGAGAGGCACTGGCCTTCCCTCTCACGAGGGCGCATGGGCTTACATTGGTCCACAACACTGGCCCAGTGAGGGTTGGTGGACTTCACCACTAACCCGCACTTAGAATTTCTTCTTTGGCTTATGCAGGTTTCCTCGCGATGTTGTCCTTCACAGTCAATCAGTAAAATGCACTTAAGATTTTTAGGAAAAAAAAACACTGGTACATGGCAATGATAGGCCGCGTCTTTCCCACACGCTCTTACTATACAATAAAAGGATAAATTTCAAATAGGAATAAAAAATATTAACAAACAATATATTTTATTTCGAATAAAAGAAATTATAAACCATAAAAATCACAACGTACAATGATTACATTCTATTTTTATAATAATACAAGGTGTATAATTGACGTAGGTAAACTCATAGCTACTATTTCTAATTATTCTGATAATATTTTTAACAATCAATAATCAATAGGTAGTTAAACGTTTACTAAATAATATAGTACTATGATATGTTTTATCACATTTCATAAATCTATATTATCATAAATATTTACCCCAAATAAAAAGAAAAAACATTAGCACTATTCTCGAACAATTTCGTTGGGAAAAATCTCACAATACACTTACACTGCTTGTTATCTAAACACATCAAATACACTATCAAGCCATCGCCAATACATTGAACACCTATTGAGTCGGCGGTAGTAGATCTGGCTGCTGTGATGCAGGTCGCGGGTTCGATCTCCCTCAAGCCAAACATTTATATTCATGAACACTGGGTGTTTTCTATGCCTTATATGTATATTAGGTCGGGAAGTCTTTTCGCATATAGTTTGTATAAACATGTAATAAAATCTCTGGTTATAATATTGGTATCTGGCTGATTTTGATAACATAAAAAAAGGTTACATTTCAAAAAAAAAGAAACAAATTAGTACAATGTTGTTTCCAGCTATTTTTCGTTTGTTTTTCTTTCTGTCAAAATGAGTGAAGCTAAATGGGTGCTATTTTTGAAAAAGTGGAGCAAGATCAGCATATCAGTGGTTACGACATAGCTGAAGAACTGGGAATTGACCACATAACAGTTTTGACCCATTTGAAAAAAGTTGGGTACACAAAAAACCTCGGTATTTGGGTGCCACACGAGCTCAGTGAATGAAACCTTATGAATCGTGTATTCATTTGCGATTCTTTATTGAGACGTAATGAAACCGAACTATTTTTGAAGAGATTGAAAACTGGTGATGAAAAGTGGATCGCGTACGAAAAGAACGTGCGAAAATAGTCATGGTGAAAGATCGGTCAAGCTTCACAGACTGTGCCAAAACCCGGGTTAATTCACAATAAGGTGATGATGTGTGTATGGTGGGATTGGAATTGATGTGTGTATTTCCGAGCTTATACAACCCAAATCTTTTCAAGGTTCAAGTGAATTAGCATCTTCTGGATGAGCTCGCTCCATCGTCGGCCTCATCTTTCCTACATGGATAGATGCTTGTCAAGAGCAAACCCATCTTTAACAAAAAAGAAAAAAAAAAGCATTGTCCATTATGAGCTTTTACCGCCGGGCAGAACCAACCATTCGGATCTCTACTGCCAACAACTGATGAGATTTAAGCAAGAAGTTTAGAGAAAGTGGCCGGAATTGATCAATAGAAAGGGTGTGGTCTTTCATCACGACAACGCTAGACCACACACATCTTTAGGTACTGAGCAAAAATTAAGAGTTTGGCTGGGAGGTGTTAATGCATCCACCATATAGCCTTGACCTTGCAACTTCAGATTTCCATTTGTTTCGGTCTTTTAAGAATTCTTTTGGCAGTGTCAGGGTAACATCAAAAGAGGATTGCCAAAATTTCTACGGGATCATGTCACTACCTACAAGATGGCAAAAAGTCATCGAACAAAATGGCAAATATATATTGTAATTAAATGTAAATAAACTTTGAAAAAAATAAAAGCCTCGAGTTTTCATCTAAAAAGCGAATAAACTTTTTTCCCAACCTATTATATTTACAAAACAAAGACTGTTGCCCAGTACGTATAAACTCTGCTTAGTTATGGCGAGTGGCCAGATGGCGCTGTGTGACATACTTCAACAAAAGCGCTGAAAAGTATACCTATTGTTTTTGATGTGTTAAAATAAAAAACGAACAATAAAAAAAGATAATCAAAATGAAATAGATATTAACGCCATTTATTGCATTTATATGTAAGTGCTGCTTTTTTAGACACTCTAGCAATATACCATATTTATTATAGGTTTTTAATTAAAAAAAATAGTTTTGACATAAATGCTGAAAGTGCTTACTTCGTTGAGATAAATAATAGGAAGACTGACATATTTGTATATACTTATTGATATAATAAAACGGATCTGGCACACATAAATTTATGTGGCAAAATGCAAATCAAATATTTTAAAAAGGTCAGGTCATTTACTTATTTATTTTATAATATTTTTTATATATTATTATTTATACAGATACATAAATGATCATGTTTAAAAACTCCACAATTATATTACCATGCTATGAGGCTTTCAAACTGAAATCTCTTAACACCATAAACATTCAATCGCACATAATATTTAAAAAAAAATACACCACGGTCACAACTGAAGTGAATTCAATGTCACATTAACATACATGATTAAAACGAATATTTTGTACTATCATAAATTTAAACATACACTTAAAAATTAAATAAATTGATTTACAAATAAAATAATACTAGAAAGAATCTCATATAAAATTGAAAACATTGCAAAATGGAATTCTTCAATCTAGAAAGTCGTTATTAATTAAATGCTACTTTTAGGAAGAACAACGAGACACCTGACTTCTTTCGACATCCACAATACGATATTTCCCAATTTGGTTCGATACAAGAGCTCAATTTTAGAGTTGTAAGCCTAATTCGAGTCTAGAGATTCCCTCATGGCACCCCTTGTTCAGAAAAACACCAATAGCCACTGTTAAAATAATAGTGTGTGATGATTTTTTAAAGACAAAGTAAATTGTTGCAATAAAGAACGTGCGAGAACATCCGTTGTGCCGTTCTTAAGATTTAAATGATCATACAATTTCAAGATATATTTTAAAATCTCAATAAAGTATCTTTACTAAACTAATAGTGATTTTAGGATATTGTAGTACGCCTGCACGTAAAAGACCTTGGAAATGCTAAGCTCAATGTTAATAAAATTTATTACCTTAATTGAAATATTCACAGCCTAACTAAAACAGAAATAACTGTCTTCGGCAATTTTAAATTCAATCTTTTAATCACGATTAAGAATAGCACAGAAATTAAAAAGTGTGCCCTCTGCCTGTTGGTACTATATAGAGGCTGTTTTACCCAGGAAATTACTTTGTTTACAATGTCCATAAAGTGTTATACAATGTCAAATAATATAATATTTCCATTGTATTTCTATATGTGTATATATCACACACCACCAATATGTTTGACTAAAATTATTTTTTTTAAACTGTTTAGTGTTTACTATTTAGACAAAACATTTTTAAGTTTTTGTAAAGCTTGTATTATAGGGAATAACGTGTTAGCAAATAACACGGGAACACAATTTATACTCGATAGTTTCTGACGATTTTTTCGAAACTACCCTCCTAAATTACCTGAATGTGTTAATTGTACCGAGTGTTCGGAAAAGCATAAATGAGTTATTTTCACTGTATGATGATATGCGTGACAGTCTCAATTTTTCATGTCACGCATATCGTTTTCAACTAAAAAAAAACTGGCAACTGAAAATACTATAATTGTTGTTGATTGTGCATAATTGCGATATCAAACGCTTACAAGTGAAGGTTCTTATTCATTAGATACTAATAAATGGATGCTACAATCGCGGAAGCTGCTCAGGTTGTTGCTCTAATTCAATTCAATAATTCATTTCATTTTTCATAAATGCTTATTAGATTATTAATTTATCTAGCTACTTAAAGTTATCTAAAATACTTATTTATACATATTCTTATACAATGATAACATCACAAAATATCATCACTAGACATTAAATTAATTAGTTAAAATTTTATCGTGGGAAGCACCACGGAAGATGGTCTGGAAAAGCAAATTTACACTAACAATAATTTTATTTATAAAATGACAAAGGTAGCTTGAGAAATGGCATATACATATGTATATGCCATACATATATACATAAATGGCATATACATATATACTCTATGTACATACATAGAGTACACATTTAGATTTTGCGATAATACGTAGGTATGTTCTATAGCAAACTTTGATACTTGCTACGAATTTAGACATTGTTCCTGAATATACAGACATTGTATATATGGAAAAAAGAATTGCCATATGGGATGTGCAATCATCAGAACATTCCAATAGAGTTATTAAACGTAGGAACTGGGAAGAAATCATAGAAATTTTTTGTGAAGCTGGTGATTCCGTAGAAAAGAAAAGAAATTCAGGTAAGTAAAGAAGAGTTTATTTAATATTATTTTTTAGACTACATATATAGGTACTACATAAATCAACTATATCATCTTGCCAAGGGAGTTTGCGTTCGTTAACAAAATAATTAACGAATCTGTTTCTTGTATTCAGCGATCTCACATTAGGCCTCACTGCCTCAGTGTTCACATTAATCAGAGATGTTTCGTACTGAGGGTGGTCATACCTATAGCCATCCCTTAACCTTACGAAATTATGCAGAACACAGCAAGCTTTAATGATGTTTTCTGCAAAGTCTATGTCTACATTCAACGGTCTATAAAATATTCTCCATTTATTTACCAAGATGCCCAAAGCAACATTCAATGTAACGCCGGGCCCTGGATAAGCGATAGTTGAAAATTCTTTTCTTGGTTGTTAGAGATTTACCACAATATGGGCGCATTATATTTTCAGACAGACTGAACGCCTCATCTACTATCACATGGGGTAAGGGAGTTATATCAGTTTGCGGTATTGGCTTTGGGTCTGGTATATTTAAAGTTTTCTCGACAAGTTATTTTAATAAAACAGTCTTTAAAAATTGTGGAGTCATTACTTTTTCCGTATGCGCCTATATCTACTGCAATAAAACAATAATTTGCTTTGTAAGAGAAATGAAGAAGAAGAAAACCACACTGTCTGGATCAGGAGCCTCCGGCAAAACCAAATATGTTTATTTTGAACGTTTGATGTTCCTCGAACGATCGACACGGAATAAAACAACTGACAACAACATTAACTCCACGCCTGTTGCAGTTAAAGAACAGGACTTTTCGGGCGATGGGGAAAATGTAATGAGATCTCCAATTGGTTAGGGGAAAAAGAAGAAAATATTAAATGCAGCCGACGAAGAATTTCGCGCCATCATAAAAATAAATTAGGATCTGGAAATCAGCCAGATAACCAATCGGAGTCAGATGATGACAATATCATTACCACAATATCATTACCAAGCAGGAAATGATACAACGCGGAGAGAGAGATTATTTTGAAGAAACAGAATATAACGCAATAGACCCTTCAACAACTTCGTTTCCACCTGCAACCTTTTCGACTTACAATCGAGGTTACTGCACTGTGCAAAGCAATACCCCATCAACGACGTCGGCTTACAATAATCAAACAACCCCATCACCGGCATCTACACAAGATTTCCAAGAATCTCAATTGTTGGAACTGTCCGATAACTAAATTAAAATTTAAGTACACTATTTTTTTTAAACTTGTCGACAATGTAAACAAACACTTTTGTTCTTATTTCTCCATGCACTATAAACACTAGACGATCAAATTTGATTTCCTTCATAAACTTTCTTAATTTTTTTTTGCCCGCAGTTTCGTTTACATTATTAGGCTTGAGTTCACCAATATTGCATTACGTAACCGGTGCATTTGTGGCGATAGCCACTAATTGTTTGTGGTATTATTGTATAAAAACAAATGACTTTTCATTGGACTGTGGGTTACTTAATAGATGATTAATTCATGATGGTTATAATAGTGTTATTTTTAAGTGTGGGATTTATTTTGTAACCCTGTGCATGTGATGCTATAACGGAGTGTATAATAAACAGTCTGATGATACAAGACACGCATTTTTATTTTAAATATCGATCCGGAGGAACCCGACAAATCCTCCACACATTAATTTCCAATAGTTGTTTAAACAAAAGGCGGTTATTTTGTTGTTCACTAAAGCTATATTATCGGCGGTTGCGTAACCGAGCGTTTATGAATTAATGAACGAATGGTTGAATACGGCTAAATAAGATGAGCGTTAGATGTCAACGAAAACACTTCAAAATAGTGGTTTCTTAAAATAGTAGCGTGATATATTATTCTCCAAAGTAAAAATACTCTTTCATGTGAAGTTTCGAGCTAATGAATTGTACCTTCATAATTTGGTAGTGTAATCTGTCATGTTGACTTCAATTGTCATACTGTGGAGGAATCAGTGTTGCCACCTTAGCCCTTTTGGAGCTAGATCTAGCCCTTTTTATGACTGAAATTCTCCAAATTTCACTACTTCTACTTCGGCAGATATAATCTTGGAAGATTCCGATTTTTAAACGTTATTGTCCCGTCATGCATGTGTGTAATATAGACAAATAGTTTTCAAACCCATTTTATTTACTTTAATGTTCATCGAACTATAACAAATAATAATTTAACGAAAATGAAAACAAACAATGAAATGGAAATACGTGTCACATACAAGGTGCTACTGACATCATCGCACGGGTAAACAAAATGGCTGCCACGCCGATGCGCCATAGAGCAAAAATGTTGTAATGAAAAAAATATCAAATACCAAAAAAATTTGAATTATTTAATTAATTCAACAATTTATATTCAAATAATTTTCTTTTTAAAATATTTTCATAACAATAATAAAGAGAACGAGATTTATGCTACGAGTATCGATAGCGATAAAAATTAATCGCAGAACGTTACATCCCTAGTCACGCGGTACTGACAGATGTCAACGTCATAACGACAACTGTCACCCGCACCACGCTACAGCGCACGGTATAAAACATCGAACGAATCATTGGAATGACGCATGGATGAATAATTTTTGGCAGTTTTTCGCATTTATTTAACTGCCAGTTGATTTACGTTTGTATACTACTCAAAACAAAATAAGGGCCACTAGTTTATTTACATTTAAGTGCACTTTAGTAAACTGAAAGTAACTGATAAGTAGCATTATATTGATATTACGAACTCTTTGGTGTTTGATCTCTTTTATGCTTCCTTTTGAAATATATTGGCCATCGTTTTAAGAAAAAAAAAAATAATCGGAAGCTATTCTTAAGTTTTTCTTCGATTGTCTTCTTAACTTGTTTCGGTTATTTTAGGAAAAAAGTTTTACTTTTTCAATTTTAATTGATTCATTTATCATCTCGCGTTAATCATGCCACCAGTACAAAGGCACATGGATACGAAAACAGCAACCAGAGCCATAACTATGATTCAAGAAGGACGTTCTCAGCGTTACGTGGGTTTGCAGTTGGGTTTTTCTCGAAGAGCTGTCCAAAATGTATGGAATCGCTTCCAAGAGACCGGCAGTGTTGCCAGGAGACCCGGTTCAGATACAGTTCGTGTAACAACGGCGCACGAGGATCGGTACGTCCAACTAAGTGCTCGTCGTGATCGTACAGTAACGGCCCGTAAGTTACAACACCACCTACGGCTGACAACGAGTACCCGTGTCAGTGATCAAACTATACCTAATCGATTGCACGAAGACCAGCAAATGTCAAGACGTCGAGTTGTTCGAATTCCTCTGACTAGGGTTCAACGTGCAAACCGTTTAAGATTCTGCCGTCAGTATTTGAACTGGGGGATTAATCAGTGGGGCAAGGTGCTTTTTACAGACGAGTGCAAAGTAAATTTTTTTAATGATGACCGGCGTGTTAGGGTGTGGAGACGACGCGGCGAGCGTTTTTCGGAGTCCTGCATCCACGAAGTTGACCGTTTCGGTGGTCCCAACGTAATGGTTTGGGGTGGGATTAGTTTACATGGTAAAACCGAGCTCACCATTTTAAATGCGGGTACCGTAACTGCAGAACGTTACATCGAAGACGTCATCAGGCCTCAAGTGATCCCATTTGCACAGGGAGTGGGGCCTGGATTCATCCTGATGCAAGACAATGCCCGTGCACACACAGCTCGATCGACCCAAACTGTCCTAGAAGGGTCTCATATTGAGGTATTACCATGGCCAGCTAACAGTCCGGATTTAAATCCAATCGAGCAATTGTGGGACCAATTGAAACGAAGGGTTAGAGAGAATGAGCAAGGGGTCTACAACCAACAGCAGCTGATTGACGCTTTAAAACGTGCCTGGGAGGAGATTCCAGATGAAAACGTGAGGAATTTGATCCTGAGTATGCATACGAGGCTTCAGGAGTGTATTGCTAAGAGAGGAGGACATACTCGTTACTAAAAAGAAAAAACAAAAGTGACAGGAACAGTATTTTGTCTTTTTCCGGTGATTTCTTTTGTTCATTTTTTTCATTCAAAATGGCCAATTTCATTATGAACTTAAAAAAAACAGTTCATGATCATTGTTTTAAACAATTGTTAGCCTATATTATAACCAATAACATTATTTTGTAGTTACATAAGTTAAACAATTTAATGTCTTTATTGTTTTCATGGTACAGCAAAAAATCTTAGTGGCCCTTATTTTGTTTTGAGTAGTATATAAGAAAGCAGGAATAGTTGAGGTTCAATTAAGTACTAATAGTTATTAAAAAGATGATTAAAATTTTATTTCACAAATGACTTTCTTTTTTAGCCCTCTCTAGCCCCACTTTTTAGTTTACGAATGAATTTTCAAAATCTAGTCATTTTTTGGGTCCCCGCTGGCAACACTGGCAATAATTTGGCGGTGGCAACACTGGTCACACGACTCCTGGTCAATAATTGTTTCTTGATAATTGTTGCTGGGGTTGTTACTTGTTTTGTTTATTGCAATTAAAATGGAAAATAAGAGAAAGTACCGCTAATTTTAATAATGACGAGAAAGCAATATTAACTCATATGGTATTAAAACACCAAAATACATTAGAAAACAAACGGGCTGATGCCACCACCAATGCTGAAAAACTCAATGGGTGGTGTAGATTTGTGGTCGAGTTTAATAACATCAGTGCACATTGCTTTCACAGTTCACATAGTTTAAAAAACATGTTGGGAAAACATAAAACGGCAAACTAAAAAAGACTCAGCAAGTCGAAAACGAGAGTTTTTCAAAACTTGTTCGGTACTATACTTCGATAATTTTTTCACTTCTCTGGAATTCCTGGAGCATTTGAGAAATGCATATGGCACCTTTGCTTTAGGAACTATCAGGCAAAATAGACTTCAAGGAGCTGCAGCTAAAATACAGACTGATAAAGTCATGAAAAAAAGAGGTCGTGTATCTTTTGCCCAGGTTGTTTCTAATGAATGCTGAATGCAAAATAGCAGTAGTTGACAACAAATGTGTCACTACGGCCAGTACATATACTGATTTGCAACGGTGCAACAAATATTGCAAAAACACTGAAATGAGGGCCCATCGTTGGTATATATGTACATTTGTTCGACGTGAAACCAACGATAAAAAGATTTTCGATGTGCCATAAGTAATGATCTCATTACCTTTCAAAGAACAAAGGAGAAACCTAATATTTCCAGAGGTTCACTTTTTGTTACAACCCAAACATCTGACTATGGCCGATTTGAATTCGCAAGAAGTCGCAAGAGGCAACGTCATGAAAATGAATGGAAAAGAAACATCAAGAAACTAAAAAAAAACTAAAAAAAAACTCAAAGCCACGATCCGGCCCTTTTTGGGTCTTCCCAATAAGTGTATGTCCCTCCACACCTTTCCTAATGCATGGAAAAAAGCAACAATTATCTTTCTGAGGAAATCTGGTAAAGACAGATACAACAACCTTAAGTGTTTCAGACCTATAGAACTGTTACCAATACTCGGCTATACATGAAAAAATGTTAGTAACAAGATTGAAATTCCACCTTTTGCCGACCATTAGCCGCTGTCAGTATGGTTTTATGGCCTAGAAAAAATCGAAAGACCCTCTCTATGACCTAATATTACACATAAACAAAGCACACATAAAAAAATTACGTTAGTATCTTTGGACATAGAGGGAGTCTTTGACAGTGTCTGGTGGCCAATCATAAAAATCAGACTGGCAGAAGAATAGTGTCCGATCAACATAAGGAAGATATTCGATGACTACCTCACCAACTGAACCGTAGCAGTCCGATACGGAGGCGAAGTGTCGGATAAGAGACAGGAAAAGGCTGCATCCAAGGATCTATTGCTGGTGGAATCTTTCTCTGGAATCTGACACTTAAAAGTCTGGAAGGCAAGCGGGTTCATGTACAAGCATACGAAGATGAGATAGAATTAGTAATTCATGGCAACACACTCCCGAACATGTTCGGCGTGGGGTGTCCAGAAAAAACTAACATTAGCCGCTAATAAAACTAACGCTATTACAATCATCAGAAAACTCAAATATGACACACCACGCCTGAACAATGAACACCAATCAAAGAACAATCACCACCGACATCACCAATCAAAGAACAATAAAACTACTAGGTGTGCACTTCGACGAAAAGCTCTCTTTCAAAGATCACACCTCGGCGAGGTGTGATCTTTGAAGGAGAGCATATAAGAGAAAAAATATCGATATATCAAAATATCGATATTTTTTCAGAAAATAATCGATATATATCGTCGATATTTTAAATCTCAAAATATCGATATTCGATATTTATTTTCCAGTGTCAAAATGGTATCAAATTCGATATTTTTTTAAGAGCTTAGACTGTCACGTCAACTGGTGATTTTAAAAATTTCTTTCAGACAAAATTAAAATGGACTCAGTTTGATTCTATTTCACCACGAACGCATCCAAAAAAAGTCTATGGATGGTTCTTTCTTGTTGTGTGTGTGGCATGGCATGACAGACAGCTGCTTGCTGCCTGTCTGAAAACGAATCATCATTTTGCTTTTGTACAAATGCAATAAATGCAGAACTCACTGAAAACTAAAACAACAAAACCCGGTAATGAAACTGAAGATGCTGTGTGGGCAGATGTCGATGATTCCACTTCCAGTGTTGATGTAAGTCTTATAGATTCTATACTAATATCAATAATTAAGCGCGTGATTTAAAATAATAATTAAATTATGAATTTATCTTTTATTTGTTGACATTCTTAACTACTTTCTTATTTCCAGGTTACTTTGTCAAGTATAAACAATAAAGATTTCCTACAAATGAAAGAAGTCACAGAGAATTTTCCAGTTTAGAGAGAGGTTCAAGCTTTGAAGGTAAGTTAGTGCAGCAGTTGTATAAAATATTACTTTCTTAATATGAAACTAGTGAATACCTATTCCATTATACATTTAAAAGTGACTCACAACATTCAATGATTTCCCTAGTTATATTGTTGTTTTGCTTTTGTTGATTTATGTTATGTTTTATCACAGGAAAAAAACTACTTACAATAAGTTAATACACAAAATATTTCTATATAAATAAACTGCAAAAATGTGTATGTCGGCGCTTTTGATTTGCGGGAGTGAACAGCACTGACAACTGTCATTTATCAACTGGACAGCGGGATCGGAATGTCATTGTCGTTGACTCGGACACAACACCGAGCGCTAGCGCAGAGGCACGTCGGCCGGGGAGTACCTCACGGGAAGGCAATCGGTTGACATCAAGGGACTGGTGCTACGTGTTTGGTGGAGTGTTATCTGATTTGGTGTGATTGGCTGGTGGACAATGCGATCGAGGACTTATTTTGTGCCGATTGTGGCGTTTTGTTTGGAATTGCAGCGCGTGACCTAACGTGATCAAATATGGATCAAATATTCGCGCCTATCTGTGATCAAGTGTGGAGACCAATGATACGAAGAATCCTGGTCGTGTCCTTTCGGGACCGATGATGCCGGGGACTCTAATCGTGTTTCTACATCAGAAGTGGGATTGTCTCACGGGCACTGCTATGAAAATTAAAACTACGCAATCATGTGGTGCAGTGTGATGGAAAATCGTCAGTTTTATCGAAGCCATAAAGGATCCGGTTACGACGAGTGAATTTAAAGTTGTCAGACTTCAACCTTGAGGCTGCCGACGTCGATGCGTGGGCTTGGTGCAGCGCCATGGACCTGTGCCTCTCAGAGGGACCGTTATAAGGAGTTGCAGATGACCGTGCAAAAAAAAAAAATATAAAGATGTTGCAGCAGCAGCCCATCCTGGACAAGTCGGGCAGGATCTACTCTTGTTGCAACAAGACCCGCATGGTCAATGGATCGTCGCGAGGCGGCCGCGACTCGGAGTGGAGGTGCTGTGGGACCCCTGTTGGCGGCTTGTTGGGTCCGAGCGCAATGACGACTTCGAGAAGTCGTCGCTTTTGGTTCGATGGCTTTAACCTATGCAGTGAGGTTGATCCTCGTGAATAATAACAGTGAGTCGTTTTCATTTTGGGGTAGAGAGCACAGCCCATAAGTTGGGCGAAAATCGACATTATGATGTTGTAACGTTGGGTGGCCTTGCTAATCGCGCAGTTTTACTAAGCCTACCTACAACACTGGAACAAAAAAAAAATAGTAAAAATCTTATCAGCTGTTTAAATGAGAGTTATTTAATTGAGGTTTTATTTCATGTAGATCTGTTGTTACTTCTAATTCGATCTACCCACCCAGTTATTGTTATGCGAGAATAATTATCTTAAAAATTTTAATGCCAGTTATTGTTATGCGAGAATAATTATCTTAAAAATTTTAATGTGAAGCGGGGGATAGACCGTGTTTTGTTTCTAGATGGACTTAAAGTACTAGAATGTGAGTTATCACACCCAAACGAACCCAAAAGTGAGATTAGACTTGGAAAGATTAGTAGTCCTGTAAGAGTGGTTGTTAATTGCACTCCGATAGTTCTAAATTCTGATTGTTGGATAACCGCAGAGAGTATTGTTGCTTGCTAAAGAGGCTTCTAAACGCAGTGTAGCTACCGGACAGTTAGAAATACGCCTTTTTTTGATGAATTGCGCATTGTTCAGCGACGCCCATCCCGTATCAGTGTAGTGGAATGTAAATGTGTTATGGACAGGGGTCGTTAATTATTGCAAGCGGATGTAATACGACCTGATTGTTTTTCTTATTTAAATACTGTACTTCTAGTGACCTCATATCGAACGCTTGTCGTTACTATACTTACGAGTTAAGAGACCCCTGCTTTAGTTAATATTATCAGTCATTACCAGTACTCGTTTTCTTCTTGACCGAAAAAAAAAAAAAAAAAAAAAAAAATAGAGAGAGAGAGAAACTAGCAGTTGCCGACGTACTAATTCTGGGGAACCTTTAATTAATGGTTTGGGAACACTATCGGTTGATTCCGAAGAGGCCCTATCCATAGATTCCGAGGAAGCTTTATCTGCTTGCTCTTTTTAACTGTTATGAGAGAGTTCCATTTGTTGTTTGATGGAGGCTGTAGAGATCTCACCTGCTTTTGTGGGTGACGATCTGGTCTAGCAAGTTGTTGTTTAATGAAAGCTGTAGAGATCTCACCTGCTTTTGTGGGTGACGATCTGGTCCAGCAAGTTGTTGTTTCATGAAAGCTGTAGAGATCTCACCTGCTTTTGTGGGTGACGATCTGGTCCAGCAAGTTGTTGTTTCATGAAAGCTGTAGAGATCTCACCTGCTTTTGTGGGTGACGATCTGGTCCAGCAAGTTGTTGTTTAATGAAAGCTGTAGAGATCTCACCTGCTTTTGTGGGTGACGATCTGGTCCAGCAAGTTGTTGTTTCATGAAAGCTGTAGAGATCTCACCTGCTTTTGTGGGTGACGATCTGGTCCAGCAAGTTGTTGTTTCATGAAAGCTGTAGAGATCTCACCTGCTTTTGTGGGTGACGATCTGGTCCAGCAAGTTGTAGTTTAATGAAAGCTGTAGAGATGCTTTTGTGGGTGACGATCTGGTCCAGCAAGTTGTTGTTTAATGAAACCTGTAGGGATCTCACCTGCTTGTGTGGGCGATGATCTAGTCCAGTGATAGACAGCTGTGGGGATCTCATTTCTTTTAGTAAATGACGGTCTAGACCAGCGTGTACAAGCTGTGATACTCTTGTGGAATCTTAAAACAGATGGGGTTTTTGATTGTAAGGATCATATTAACTCCAGCAACCGACCCTCAACACAGCATGGCGCGTGGACCGCGCGTGCTAGGCACTTTCGACCAGCCCTCAACGCAACATGGCGCGTGAGTGCATATGTGTGAAGTTGTATCTAGTTGGTCAGGATAGGACGAGCATAATGAATGTGGTGAGCCAGATAGTTTGTTTTCTTTGTTTGCATATTAACCGAACGTGGATCGAGGCGGAGACGAGAGGCGCACGAGGGCGTGTTGGCCGTGTCGGCGCTTTTGATTTGCGGGAGTGAACAGCACTGACAACTGTCATCTGTCAATTGGACAGCGGGATCGGAATGTCATTGTCGTTGACTCGGATACAACACCGAGCGCTAGCGCAGAGGCACGTCGGCCGGGGAGTACCTCACGGGAAGGCAATCGGTTGACATCAAGGGACTGGTGCTACGTGTTTGGTGGAGTGTTATCTGATTTGGTGTGATTGGCTGGTGGACAATGCGATCGAGGACTTATTTTGTGCCGATTGTGGCGTTTTGTTTGGAATTGCAGCGCGTGACCTAACGTGATCAAATATGGATCAAATATTCGCGCCTATCTGTGATCAAGTGTGGAGACCAATGATACGAAGAATCCTGGTCGTGTCCTTTCGGGACCGATGATGCCGGGGACTCTAATCGTGTTTCTACATGTACGTAAAAATGATGTCTTTTTTAAGTACACATTTTTGCAGTTTCTCCGTTGATAGATAGTGACATAATTGGTGTGTTTTGGCTATTTCTTAATTTTCTTATTACTGTATCTTAAACTGAGTACCTACCTTTTGCACATGTGTTATTTTTGTATTTGTCTGTTTGTGTGTGCTTGTTGGTAATACTTAAAACGTATTTTAATAAATAAAAATACTAGGTAAAAAATATCGATATGTCGAAATATCGATATTTTTACTTTAAATATATCGATATTTTTTTAAAAATATCGATACGATATTATCGATATATATTTCTTATTTGCCCATCCCTACACCTCGCATGTATACCGTAAGGTCCTAAATGTTTACAAACAGCTAAGTAAAGCCGCTAAAACAAGTTGGGACCTCCATCCTGAGTTAATCCACACCACATACACAGCCACGGTGGAACCAATAATTAAATACACCGCAAGCGTATGGACACCAGCCACCCACAAAATAGGCATAGAAAACAGTTAAACACGGTACAAAGAAACTTTGCACAAAAACTGTTCAAGGCCTTCTATAATGGTGTCCCTGAACTCAACCCTCCTATTAGCTGGTTTGTTCCCTCTTAACATACGACTACGCGAAGCGGCTTCGCTGCTCGAGGATCTCCAGACGGGTTGGTTACTGTCACCAGGCGGAGTGGTTATTGTCACCAGATAAGTTGATTACTATCGTTCATTCCAATCAGTTTATAAACAAAACTATACGAGTCTTTACTCGGCTCGGCGATACACCCTCCACCGCAATGAGCTCGTATGACTATTGCTTATATAATATGGATACTATACTGTTTATAGCCGTTGATTTTAGCTGGATTTTACAATATTAATGATTATTAAATTAAATGACTTTAATAAACCAACCTTTCATGCATTTTCACACATTTCGATATTTCACATCTGCCAGGCGTCCCGCGTCAACTCAATTTTTTTATATAAATAATATACTCATATATTATAAAACAGTCAAAAGATCTCTTGAAAGAGAATGAAATAAAATGGGGATTTTGATAACTTACAGGAGTTACCAAAAGAGTTCATTGTGTAGTATTTTTTCGTAAAGAAAAT
This sequence comes from Bembecia ichneumoniformis, assembly GCA_910589475.2. NCBI lineage: Eukaryota > Metazoa > Arthropoda > Insecta > Lepidoptera > Sesiidae > Bembecia > Bembecia ichneumoniformis. The sequence goes on from OU342521.1 coordinate 6,890,883, forward strand.
TGTCAAATACACAAGGTATTAAGTTTAGAATTTTTCTCAAACTACCTCTACCATTACTAAACAAGTTAACAGCCGTTATTTGATTAACAATTCTTATAATAATACTTATACAATAATTCTTTTCGACCGAGACGAGCTAGATAGATATATCTAAATATAAATCAATCTGTCAGAATTTGACTAGACTAAAAAAACTTTCGTGGCTACATTTCTTCGGGAAGAAAATACATAAGATTTAAAAAAAAATATCAAATGTATGGTACACACTCGTATAACAAGCTATGAAGTGAATAAAGTGACTGCTTATTTTCATCTTGACAAGGATTATTCAAATAAACAAATGCGCTTAAAATCGTTCTGTTTGAATTACGACATAAAGTGTTTGATTGAATAAGAATTTTCAAAAGCTCCAATGGCGATGGTCGACCATGACATTACGCCAATATTACGGTTATAATATTAATATTAATTATTAATATATACGTTATAAATTAGTATATACAACATGGATTTTCCATGCTCATCTGGCAACCCTACAAACATTTTCAAGCGGCCACACATCGAAACACGCTACGGTGGACGAGCCCACTCTATAATTTGATACAACGACAAACAAAGGTTCGTCTATTTATGAACGAGATCCATATCCACCAACTATATCGTATAGCACCTGTGGCTTACCGTAGAAACCTTCCATACGAGGTGACGGAAAAGTTCACGTCATAAGGCGAGCGTGAGGTTCATAGGCGAGTAAAAGACTTGATGATAGGGTGCGGGGGGTGTCAAGCTCGCAGTCGACTGCTATAAGTCGGTCTCTGTCCACTGCTAGTCTCCGCGCCGCGTTCGTCGCGCTGCTGCGGTGTTATGCCGATACAGCCACACCTGACACCAAACCAAATTAAACTAGATTGACACTTCTCTGAGGCGACAACACATTACCTTAAAAAATTCAAAAATTAACTCAGTTTCATAAAGTTCGACCTTAGTTCTCACGAAAAGCAATCCTCGGTCATGCAGGATAAGAATATAATTCCATTGAACCATATAAGATATAACAATTTCATCAATGTATAATGTATATCTTATAATGATAACATATAATAAACATGTTCTTATTGAAATAAAATGTTACATGAGATGGATACATGATGCAGTGAAATTAATTTAAAAAAAAATTGTTAAATTCTGTACAGACCTACTTTGTAAGTCTTAAGACTTTTACTTCGTATTGTAACTGGCGACTAAATATGGTGTCAGTCTAGCTAGAAACTAATTGTACACAGAAATAAATCCTATCAAATGAAATTGTAAAAGACAAAAAAATGAAACTATACCACATGATTACTTTCTAATTATAATAATAATAAAAAAAATATATAATCTAATTTAATACTAGTTTTTGCCCGCTACTTCGTACTCGACCCTTTTTTTAGGTGTTAAAACATTTATTCAATCTTCATTGCTCACACATATTTATCAGGTGTTGAATTTTTGGAGTTTACTTTTTAAGAATCGATTTTCATATAAGGCGCCGATATTAAAATTTTATGAGTAAAATTAATAAGTACAAGCATTAACTAAAAAGCGTTACGTTATCTGTCACTGACATTTGTTGCTAGGTGAAGCGTTAAAACTGTACCAAGATTCAAATGTAATATTCTTACACATCATATAGGATATGGGATAAGACAAAATGAAACCAATTAAAGATATCAGCATCAAGTGATCACTAATGCTAAAGAGGAATAGCTTACTTGAAAGAGAATAACAATGTCGAGGGACACTTGCAGAGCGCCGCAAATCGAAAACTGGAGCGGCGCTTCTCTCATGACGAAATACGCAGTCTTAAACACGTCACCGCACGTCCACATTACAACCATGCTTACGCTGAAATATGTTTAACAAACAAACATAATAAAGTTTTGTTTATGACAAAAAAAAATATTTTCTCCTGTCTTTTGTGTTATAGGCAGCGACGGTAGCCACGTACCACTTAGAAAACCGTGAGTTCACCTCGCGATTTATTTTCTAATGATTAATTTATTTATAGAAAAGTATTGTGAAAAGATGACGCAAAAAGTATGAATAATCGCAATTTAAAAATATATTGAATTCTCTAGGATTCCAAATTTTAAAAATCAAATTTAAGATATTTTATACTATTATCACAAATGTTTGGCCTAAACAAATTTAAAGATTGAGCTAGACACATAACATTTCCTGGATTAATATTAGTAACTAGCTGAGCCTGCAACTTCGTACGCGTGGTATCCGGTATAGCGCCTAACTTTATAGTTGGAAAAACAATGGAATGAAACAAACAATAAATGTTACGAGAAGCTTGCTACAATTTCACTGGTGAAAGCCACACTCAAATTGGTTAAGTCGTTTCTGAGATTAGATTTTTATTGATCTCGGTAGCATAAGTATAGAGCGTGTACAAATTGGTTTTAAAAAAAATGTAGACACGACTCATTTACGATTTTACTATATGTATCGAATATATTTAATAATTATTATTAATACAATAAAGAAATAATATAACTTTTAATAATTAGGAATCGTTAGATCACAGTCACGGTTTAGTTTTCGTAAACAGAACCACGGGCAATGAGACATTAATGGCGCTCGAAGTTCAATGTTATTTATTTATGAATGACCATTTTGTGTGGAAAATATCGTGACAATATCATTTTCTATTTACCTCATTCCCTCTGTACTCTTGTTTTGATGGTTCTTTGCGATTTGTGGTGCACCCAGCATTGCCTCGGTGAACAGAGCCAAGAAGCCAATTAATTCGATAAAAGGCGCAAACTCTATTAACAAGTAAGTGATGGCAGCTCCGATCACAGAAAAAACCAGCATACAGTCTACGTAGCTTTGGAAGTCTGTCCACGCCCAGAAGTATTTCCTTTCCATGTCTAAAATTTAAACGGATAATCGTTTTGGTTTTCACTTAGACATTACAGACACATTCATTTACACTCATTGCGAAATTCAATCTGAGGAATGTATGTGTTGCTTTTCCCTGTTTGTTTTTTAAACATGTCAACCGTAATAACATAACACTAAATGAATATAATCAAGATAATCGTCAATAGATGGCGCGTCTACAAACTATAGCGTAACTTTTGTGTTTAAAAGAAAATTTTATGGATATATCTTCTATAAGCGTCGAATTGCTTAAAATAGATGTTTTTGAGCTGTTACAACAATAAACAGATTACATTACATTCGAGATTGGCTCAAATGTTTTGACAAGAGCTTTTGTCGCAAATGAGTGCACTTAAACGTGACGCAATACCAGTCATTATTTCATTGAGAACATCAAATTATAATGATGGTTAGTTTATAAGCACATGCTGGTATGGAGTAACGAGTGATAATAAAATGCTATGATTTGTATTTGTACCTACTATGCAAAATAAAATTAAACACAATATGAATTTTCAAAATTTCATTGTTCACTCAATAAAGCAAATATATATCATATCTCATGCAAAAGACGAATGACACAAATAGATAACGTAGAATACACATGTGACCCCGGTCATTGATCTGTTTCCAATAAAGATAAATATACAAATGCTTAACTACTAACTAAAAAAAAACATTAATTTTCTCATTCAACACACACACAAACATTCAACGCATTTTACTTACACACAAGCATACATTGAAATTAATATAATATTTAAAAGTTATAAAAGACAAAAGTCATGTTTGTATGTTTAATTTTCATGGCTGAACCATTTAGCCGCAGAGCTGAAATTCAGTATGATGACAGCTTCAAACCTGGGTTAGGATATAAAATAGCCCAATTTAAATTTACAAACGAGTGAAGCCAAAAGCAGCAGCTAGTAAGACATATTTTAACAGTTTAAAATCTTATATTAACAATCGCTTGATGAACTATATGGAGCATTATCCTCGTCAGGTCAAAGAGCGAAGAACTTTTATGCTATCATGCTATTCAGTTGGAATTACATATAGATTAGACAGTTAACCTTTAGATAAACTTGTTAATAATTTATTCAAATTAAATTAGCCAAAGGATCAATTTATATTTAAATGACCGATAATTTTGTTATCAATTTTGATATAAATAAATTGGCATAACATATTAAAATTCTTGGGTTTGAATTTTATTATTCATTTTTGTTATAGTTACTATTTGTATTATTACTTATTTTCAAGCATATTTTGATATGTTAAAATTTAAGTATATTAAAGTAAATTAATAAATTAAGTAAAGTCAGGGTAAGAAAAGGTACATCACCTGAAAGTCAAATGTTGACTTTCAGCTTGCACCAGGACAATAGGGAATATGCACATTTTTTTTTATGTTTTCATACGATAGGTTATATTGTTATATAACCGTAAAAAAACATTCAGCGCCAAAAAACAGAAATTTGGTAATAAAAAAAAGTTAAAATTAACTAACAGCTACGGGCACTTTAAACACCCGCCCTTTTGGCGCGCTTGTCGTGTAGAGCCGGGCGTTTTTTTCCAAAAGTGTTTTAAGAAACGCTTATTTACTCTGTAACGAACAAACGGTTTCTTGTCTGTGGCAGAAACTGTTTTCCAAAAAACGTCCTCGTCCTCGGCCTATGAACGAGCGAACAAGAAACTCTCTCTATTACGCTCATATCATACCAATACCTTCCACACTAACGTGAAAAGTGTTTTATCGACATATAAATTAGGATTAATTTTAAATGGCGTTTCAACGGTTTCAAGAACAGTTTAAAACTGGTTTCAAGAAACGTATTTGATAGCTTTGTTCCAAAACGTACCTTAATCTTATGAACATTACGCTGATTTTTCTTTAACAAACATGTGTAACGAGAAAAACTAGATTCTTTAAAATTTATTTGAAATTAAAATTTTCAAATTGAAATTAGTATTGTTTTGACCGTTACGCCGATGTTACTTTCGCAGCATAGAAAAGCGTTGTTCGGACGTAAATTTGAACAGTAACCGTTAAAATAAACTGTAAATAATAATGTATAATATCCACCGTTAAGAATATAATAACGTACACATATATAGTAAACTGTAAATAATAAAATTATGTTCTTAAAATGAACTTTTAACTACGCCAGAACATGTTCTGCTAGTACTAAGCCTGGATGAAATACGAAGGGAAATTCGTTTTATACACTCGATATGAATTCGAAAGAGTTTTTTTAAAAACTGTTTCTCGAAACCGTTTCTTATTAGCAAAAAACTGTTTCGTTTCGTTTTTCATAAAAGGCGTTTTTGCCCAGCTTTATTGTCGTGACGTCAAAGTGTACAATACAATCAAATGTTAAAAATCACAAACATCTACACGCTTGTTGACATTTCATAGACGTTGACGTCACATTCCATAGACTTTGACGTCACATTCGGTCTGACCGTTTCAAGTGTTTTGAATTTCCCATATTTTTATGCACTTTTTAATAATTATTTTCTTAACAAAAAAGAAATAATATTAAAAAATATTTACATAGACATAATTCTAAAGCAAAAATGTTGATAAAAAATATATGAATTAGACGCATATTCCCTATTGTCAGTCATGTCAAAATTTCATTTCAGTCAGTCAGTTGTCTGCTTAGTGCTTTAGTTTCAAAAGGTACTAAGAGTCTACGACTTGATAAAGGAATTAATTTGAAAACTGAGGAATTAAATTGAAAGGTGTTCATACCCCGACTGTCTTGAAACTACTTCACAGTGGAAGAATAAATATTTGTGCACTCACCAAAGTCAATGAAAGTTTCGGCTATAGTTATTGAATTGTTCGTTTATAATTGTTATTTATTAATAATTATAAATATTAGAAGAAGTCTAAATAGTTAGTTATAATTTATTTGGTTAACGCGTATTATTTATTTATTTACACAACACTAATACTTTTTTATATTTTTATTTTCACTCTCTAACAACACCATAGCAACTGACTCTTATTTTTTCCTTTCTTATTTTATATATTATATTGTCTATTGAAAGTGAAGTAGTATGTCAGTAATCAACCTACTTTAACAGACTGTACATAATAAACATTAATAATATTTTAAGCATTTTTCGATAGACAAAAACTAGAGGAAAAAAGTTTTTGTTAAAATAACAGCTTTTTAACTTCTGATAACAGACTTTTAAATAGATAGATAAAACCTTGTGGAAGTAAGAATTTCAGATAAAACTTCATCAATAGACCATATTTATAAATCTCTTGTATGTCTTTCTATTTAAAATATGGAATTATATATGAAAAACAAAAAAAAAGGATTAATATTGTGTGATCATGTTTGCGTGATGATTTATTACAACCAATACACCAAGCTCTGTCAACTCCAAATAAGTTATTGGTCTAAAACTGTGACATGAACATACAGTACAATTGGCCACTCACCATAAAATCTATGTGCTTTCTCCCGGCTGGAGATGCTACTGTTTTGGTCCAGCCAGCGTGCTGTTTCATCTGGCTGAGCTGAGCCATTCACACAACACAACAGTATATATAACATGAATATTGCACCTAATGCAATTTTCACAAATCCCAACCACCAAAGAAAACATAAAATTAAAATAAAAAAAAATTAAATACAAAAGTTGCAGGAATAGTGTAAAATAAAATACAAATTATAGCATTTTAAAAAAGAAGAGAAAATAATTCAACTAAAAGTTTAAAATAACATTAGTTGTACATAAATTAAGGTTAACAAATATAATTAACAATTCATCATTACAATATTATATAATAATTGTTAAAATATGCAGGTTAATTATATCTAAGCGTATTACAGTGAGAAAGGCCAATGTTTATTAAAGCTTTATGTTATTATAAGATTATTTAAATAATGTAATATTCTTTACACAAAAAGTATAAAGTTCGCCCAATAGAACACCAATTTTGTATCAATATACAAAATGTGATTAATGTGATTAATTTGAAAATTGAAAAGTCTTTTATATGGTGGCAGAACTGAAAACAAGATTTAAATAAAGCCTATTGCAATGAATTTATCACAAACCTGTAAATATTCTCTCCCTTGCCCTTATTATCTGATTCTTTTTACGTACACTGACACATAAATATATCATTACAAACATGGTTATATTCATTACAATGCTCTGAATCAGTAAAGGAACTTCATAACGTTTCCCAAACCTGAAAAAGCAAAAAAAAAATTCTATGAACCAAAAGGGATTCAATAACAAAATTATCATATAATTTCTAAAGCTCACTTGGCTATTACATTTATCATGGGTGTAGGCAAATATAATCTGAACTGATTCACTCACTCACTCGATTGCTTTAAATTAAAAATATTGACAAGCCCATTGGATGAGAGGTTAGGGTGTTCGCCTTAAAACTCTGTCTCAGGGTCCTGGATTTGATTCCCAGCAGGGATGAACTTTTTAAAGTTTGCTCTGGGGTTGAGTTTTGAATTATTGTGAAGGCTTTTAGGGTATTAGGGAATGAGATTATGTAGGAATGGATGTTAGCTTTATAAAAATACAGTTTTCATGGTGAGGATATCCGTCCACAATTAATTTCATAGAGATTTTAGAACCTAACTTACTAACAGCAATAACTCATACTCAAAGTTTCTACTACAAATAAATTCACTATCCTTGGTCAACCATTTGTGTGCGCTATGTGTGTGTAGTGTATACACTTAGTACACATTGTTTAAGTGACACTGATACTAATAGTTCTAACAAACCTGGTCTGAAAAGAAAAGATTAGGTTCTAAAAGCTTTATGAATTTAAATGTGACCTGAGCGAGCTCCTGGAATACTGGTTTAAGCAAAAATACTGTGTATAACAAGATTTTATTGTACTGGAAACATGTGATAAATTGATTTTTTTAAATGATGCTGACGCTGGTAGTTCTAACAAACCCAGTATGTAAAGATCCTAACCTAACTTGTATTGGAAACAAAGTTGGGTTAGGTTCTAAAATTTTTATTAAATTAATTGTGGTCAGATTTCCTCAACATAAAAACTATATTTATGTAGAACATTCATTCCTAGATAATCCTGTCCCCAAATGATCAAACAGCCTACTCTCTAATTTATTATTTTCTTGATCAAGTGGTCCATCAACCTATCAACCTTTAACATAAAAAAAGATAGATTCTGAAGCCCACTAGCTAGGACATTTATTATCGATGTAGGGAGGCAAATATAATCTGATCAACATTCACTTACTATGATTGTTTTAAATTAAAAATGTCATAAACTTGTAGTCTGAATGTAGGGTAATACAACAATAACCTGTGGAACAGGGACAGGATCTCAGGAACTTGATGACAGAATTTATTGAACCAATGTTCACTAGAACAATTCAGCTGGCATGCCAGCCAGTATTTCAGTCAGGGGATTATAAGGAATATCTCATTATTTTCTTACTATAATATACACATACCAGAACAATATACGCAACGTATTAGCTATAAGTAGAGCTAAACAAACGTAAAGTGAAAAGCCTTCAGCGTCCTGCGTTTTCTTTATCTGTCTATACTGTGGAATGTATGGGGCTACACCTCCTACTATCATCGCACCAGCTGCACTCCATCCCACTACATGGCCCACAGTCAGCCCCAATTCATCAGAGATAATCCAATCCATTGTTAACCCTCCAGTCGACCGACCAAGTATCACACAATCAGTCTAAAATATTTGGTTACTTCTAGGTTCCCACAAAACCGATTAATCGTTACAAAGTATAAAAAAACATTGTAATCTTAAACGGCGCAAAGTAATAACAAAGGAATAATTTAAGTATTTTAAAAATAAATCTAACAGTATCAACCGAACCGAATGAATCGATCCGAAGACTACTATTATGCTTATCAATATCAAATTATCAATACTTATGGAATTGACTATTAAAAAAAAAACTATCTGTTTTATTCTGTCAAGACATGGCCACAGAACACTTATACAGTGTTCTGACATGATGAATACATGACATGAAACTCAGATTAATCACAACATGAAAATAACATGAATATTAAATATATGCATGAATGGCGATGGAGGGAACCATCAACCTGTGTTTCAAAAAGTGTCGGTTGAAAAATTGGGGTGGCGCTATTGTAGCAGGAGGGTAAATTTTAAAGAAAGCGCCAAAAATATAGAAAAGTAAAATGGGAAAGAAAAACTTCCGCTGTGTTATAGGGCGCTTTTTAAAAATAAAACCTAAAACAATAAACTAAAAATAATATGGTCAATAATAATGTTTTTTTTTAAAGTATCAACTTAAACGTTTACTTATGCATTAAATATTAAATGAAGGTGATCCCGTCTGAAAAAAGATCTGAAGATTTTTTTAAATAATGAATGACATTTACAAGAAAATGACACACAGCGCACTTCACTCCGTCAACAATTGCTAAATTCATTTCACCATTTGCCACTCTGGCGCCATTCTGTAGGGATTTGGAACTATATTTACTGCTTACAGCTGATCACTTTTGCAACTGTTCCCCCATATGAAAGTGTCATCCTTACCTCTACCCTCCATAAAAATGAGAATATCTTTAATGATTGAACATAGAACAGAACAATACGAACACGGTGAATGTGTTTCCTGTAGCTCTAGCATGAGTTTACGATTACCGCACTCGCTAGCGAGAGCGTAAAAAATTTATATGGAAAATCCTACAGCACCTCTAGCGGTCACTCAAAGAACTAAAATCGGTAGTATGAGTTGCACAAGTAAAAAATCTATCGAAACCGCAGTCGCTAGCGAGTAACGTGTTGCACTTTTGCTGTACAAATTCGGTACCACGAGTCACAAACTCGACAGACGCTGTCGAAAGTATGGCGCTCACTGTAGTTGCGGCACTCACCTATGTTTTCAACGTGAGAAAGCTAAATCTATTGCAAATATAGACGATATTCACTTTTAATATTCTCTATATTGTAGTTATTATCATTGAAGTGCTAGAAATTATTTTAAATAGCGTTGGAAATTAAGGAAATAGGCGTCCACATTTCAATGGTGAACATTTTATTTTTTTGCCTTTGCGATTATACGAATAATGCAATAACTTTTCAACATAAACTAAGTTTAAACTTACCTCTCTATATATTCTACCATTAAGATGAACTGTGTGGCGCTAGTTCTAAGCATATTAAATATTTTTCCAAAATTTATTCCAAAATTTTAATAATCATGCAGTCACAATCACAAACAAACGTACTTGTAGCTGTTAACTCAACAAACCTCAAACAAACGTACTTGTAGACGTTTAAACCAACAAATTCAAAACTTCTATAATTCCTATGAGTTATTTATTGTATTGCGCGCTCGTTAATTTCCGTCTTTGTCTCGTCGGCTCGGCTCGTAAATCCGCGGTCGTCTTTGTCTTTCGTGTAACGTTAGAAAGAGACGATGAATGGGTGTGAAGGGCGCACGGATGCCATTATACTACATACTCTATCGAGTTGACCGTAGTGACTGTAGTTAAATACAGGATGACTCGTGGTAGGTATATTAAATCCGACTATACGAATGGCGTTCGCTCGCTTACTGCATTCGTCGTGTCACTTGAATCAACTATCGAAACTCATACTAGAGCTACTGATTAAGAAATATACATTCAGTACCTTATGTACTGTCCTTATATACCTTATGTACCTTATCTAATACAGATCGCTATGGTGCAGAATATTCCAAGAGAGAAAAAAAAAAGTACCTTATGTACAGAATATACATATTATTATTATAATAACATGTTTTCTTTGTTATTTAGAAACGTGGTGGACGTTTCTAAATAACAAAGAAAACATCAATTCAAATCTTTAGGTTAATCTTCACCCAGAGTTCATATTTCAATCACAACGAACGGTAGTCGTTACAAAAATAATTTCTGAAGTAATACCAGAAGTTCTTAATATCTTTGAGAGAATCAATTAGTAGTTGGCTGGCAAATCAAATTTAAAGACTGAACTAAAAAACCTCAATTACGATCAGAATGTCTTCTTATAATTTTGGTTTATACGACAGGGTAGGTATTTGACAGATTTTAGGAAAATATCTCAAATTGTTCATTATGGCATAATACATTTTCAATTTGATTCATTCTTTGTGAATGAATAAAATTTTCCCAGCAGGGTCAACTTTGAAAAATGAACTTTTCTAATTTGGCTCTGGTCTGGATCTGGAAAGTAGTGGCAGGGCACACTGCGTTTCGCACTCATTTGGGCAGCCCGTCTGGCGGCAGTAACTACTCCCATACAGAAGACCACCGTGAAATAACAGAATGTGTGCTGTTGTGTTTCGGTGAAGGGAGTGAGTAAGGGATGCCAGAGCCCATTTCCCTATCCCCTCCTAATCCCTTACCCTTAATCCTACTGTAGTCGGTAGCGCACTTGCAGCAGCTTTGGCGTTGCTTGTGTTATAGACGACGGTAGCCACCCACCATCAAGTGGGCCGTCAGCTTGTCTGCCGTTCTTAACATAAAAAAAAGAATTGCTTTATTTTCTATGAAAATGACAATCAAAGTTTAAATGATAAATAAGACCGCCAAAACGCTAAAGACGCCATACTTGTAGGTCACGTGATATCAATACGTCACTTGCTTGTTAACAAACATAGTTGTCAAATCGTAGTACGCTCATGCCAAAGATGTTGTATTAGTCTGTACCTATAGATGGATCACAAAATGCAGCAATATTTTATTCTTTCTAACATCTTCAAATTGTCATAAGATTGAAAGAGACATACATATATAATCTGTCGGATCGAAGTTGAGTGAATGTCTCCATTTTGACTATACAATGCAAGCTAAAGTTATAGCCTATAATAGTGCTGTGCATTTTTATTGATAACTAGATATCGTTGATATAGATTTTAAATATATGACGGATAAAAAGTATGGCTAAATGCGTTTCAGTGTACTGTTTGGTTATTCAATATAAATAAAATGTGGGTGCGTACTGGTACTCGCCGCATTGCTAATCGGTTGTATGAGATTGTATGCAACCTCTCGCATTTATTTCACCAAAATATTTCAAAAGAATAGTTATTTTTTGAGTAAAAATATTTAGAATCCATCCTTAAGGGGTAGAACGGGAGTAGGTTTTTATTACGAGAGAAAAAAAACTCGATAATCTTAAAGTTTTATTTTTAGAAACGATATCACAGATTGGATAATCTGTGATATCGTTTCATTTTAATCTGTGATATCGTTCATCTGTGATTCGTCAACATTTTAATTTAAAGACTTGCAGTTAATGTTGACGCTTGGGTATCCACGTATTTATTAGTAAGTTTTCTTTTTCTGGGTAATTTCTGAAAAGAAATAGTTTTTGGTTATTAATGATTCAAAAGATTTTCATAATTTTCATATATGATTATAGATATATGATTCATATATGATTATAGACAACTTATAGATATTACTTACTGGTTTACACGATGGTGGTAATTTTGGGAATATTGTCGACACTGCATACGAGTGTAGAATTTTACGCTGATATCCTTGGCGAAAGCAAGAATCTTCAAAGTTCATCGAGCATATTCTTGTATATTGCGAAGCTCTCCAATCGTCGGCTTTTTTACATTTTTTGTCCACGTTTTTTTTTTAAATCGATGTCGGTGGGAAATCTGTTATAAATTGATAAAAATTACTTTTAACCTGCAGTGAATGCTAGAAATTGTCAACACTTTACTAAAAATAAATTAGTTATCAAATTAGTTATAACAATAGCCGAATATGACGTCTAAAAACGCTGCGCGCCATAAAAGAGGCAACGTCATATTTGTTTATATCATGCTGGTTAACAAGGGCGTTTAGCTTTATGTGATTTAAAATACTTAAAAATCTGAAAGTGTGATTTCATAAATCTGTTGCTTGCCAAGAATGGCTTGTACTGTTCCCGTTTGTCCAAGTAGAGTGGGTGTTTTGAAGGAGAATAATGGAAACATATCATTTCACCGGTAAGTAGCACAGCTCGCACTCATTAATTTTGGTGTTTTGTAAACAAATTTTTATAATTATTTACTAAAAATGAATCATTGTACATGCATACACAGCTCTAAGGTTGATTTATTTAAAGAAAAGCTGGTGTTTATAACTAAAATTTACAAAAACCAAAGTTAATCGGAATATTTGACATTTGTCTTGCTATATAGTGTTGTAGTCTGATCTTGATAAGTTTATCGATATCGATAACTAATTTATTTTTAGTAGAGTGTTGACAATTTCTAGCATTCACTGCAGGTTGAAAGTAATTTTTATCAATTTATAACAGATTTCCCACCGACATCGATTTAAAAAAAAAAAGTGGACAAAAAATGTAAGAAAAGCCGACAATTGGAGAGCTTCGCAATATACAAGAATATGCTCGATGAACTTTGAAGATTCTTGCCTTCGCCAAGGATATCAGCGTAAAATTCTACACTCGTATGCAGTGCCGACAATATTCCTAAAATTACCACCATCGTGTAAACCAGTAAGTAATATCTATAAGTTATAAAGAAGTTATGCTTCAATCTATGAAAATTATGAAAATCTTTTGAATCATTAATAACCAAAAACTATTTCTTTTCAGAAATTACCCAGAAAAAGAAAACTTACTAATAAATACGTGAATACCCAAGCGTCAACATTAACTGCAAGTCTTTAAATTAAAATGTTGACGAATCACAGATGAACGATATCACAGATTAAAATGAAACGATATCACAGATTATCCAATCTGTGATATCGTTTCTAAAAATAAAACTTTAAGATTATCGAGTTTTTTTTCTCTCGCAATAAAAACCTACTCCCGTTCTACCCCTTAAGGATGGATTCTAATTATTTTTACTCAAAAAAATAACTATTCTTTTGAAATATTTTGGTGAAATAAATGCGAGAGGTTGCATACAATCTCATACAACCGATTAGCAATGCGGCGAGTACCAGTACGCACCCACATTTTATTTATATTGAATAACCAAACAGTACACTGAAACGCATTTAGCCATACTTTTTATCCGTCATATATTTAAAATCTATATCAACGATATCTAGTTATCAATAAAAATGCACAGCACTATTATAGGCTATAACTTTAGCTTGCATTGTATAGTCAAAATGGAGACATTCACTCAACTTCGATCCGACAGATTATATATGTATGTCTCTTTCAATCTTATGACAATTTGAAGATGTTAGAAAGAATAAAATATTGCTGCATTTTGTGATCCATCTATAGGTACAGACTAATACAACATCTTTGCTAGAGCCATAGAAAAATAACTAAGCATAGAAACCCTACTAAAATAGCGACAAAGTTACATCAGTTCATACTGCATTCACTTATGGCATTGAAAATGTGTTAGAAAGAGATACATATGCAGTAGTATATTCGTAATGTAGAAGGTTGTCACTAGACAAATGTCAAACGGATGTAATTGGATGTATTTTAATACAACCAAATTAAATATTTTGTCGTTGTTCCGTTGCTGGTGTCGTTACGTCACTACATAACTTGGTCGCATTATAATGACTGTACTTTTTGTTATGTCTCACTGCTCTCGTCAGTAGGGATGAGCGATATTGATGAAATATCGGAATCGATATTGACATCGATAGCTTAATATCGATATTTCGATATTATCGTCCACAAAATATCGATAAAAAATGTCAAATAACCAATTTGTATGTAGTATTAATTTGCAAATGTAAGTTGAGTCTTTGATTTAAAGTGATCAATCATAACCTTTTTTAAGACCATTTAGATAGTAGTAGCACAGAATAAATAACAGTACTAGCGTACAGAAGTTGCACTCCTTGGATCTTGAAGAAAACCGACATTTTAAATAACTAAACTTGGCGAACCCGACCGCGCGCGATCTAAATTGTGCCTTGACGCCACACGTTAGCATATGTTATTCGTCGTCCCGCTGCTTAGTGGTCAATCGGTAGGGCTGCCACAAGTACTAAAAATAAAAAAACTACCAACATTTTTGTAATTATTACTTTGTAATACTTGCAAAAATTACAGTTAATGTCTCATATATATATATAAGAAATCTCTGGAGTAGGCAGTGGCTAAACTTCCCATGGAAAAGGGCGTAAATCCATAAATTCGTGGTCAAACAAATTGAAGGCCTGTATTAAAGCTAAAGATGGCCATTTTGAATAGAATTATTTTTTATACTTTTGCTGAGACTTCAATAAATATTATATGTATAAATAATTTTTTAAGACATAAAAATAAATCCATTTTCATTTGTAACAGAACTTATGACTGGACTAGACATGTTGTGGCGCGCATTGAGTAAGGTCTATGTCAATGTCTACAATGAACTTTGACATTGATATAATATGTCGAATTGAATGTATATCGGTAAACAGCAAAAAAGACTAGGTACTCGTTTTGAATTCAAACTATCAAGGGTAAGGGTAACACGATTATTTATATACGTTTTTCTTTCGTCAAAGCTATAACACACTGAGGTGGTAGATAAAGTCAATTTTTTTTTATATTTATTCAAAGATTTGCGAATTTAGTCAGCACAAATTTATTGATGTTATTAGTATTATACACTCCTGTTCACAAAATAACCCCCTGCAAAACGAAAACATAGACGTATCCACGTCAAAAAATATGCCTTTTATAAATTACCAAGTGTGTTCATATAAAATGATTTGATTTTGAAACGTCACCCAATATTCCTTCCTGCTAAGCGCCAGTTTATCTCAGAATAAAAAAACTCTATGTTAACGCGCTTCGTTGTAAGCCTTTTATCAATCGACACAGTTACATCACTAGCATTATGAAAACTAGTGACAACCTTCTACATTACGAATATACTGCTGCATATGCATCTCTTTCTAACACCTTTTCATTGCCATAAGTGAATACAGTATGAACTGATGTAACTATGTCGCTATTTTAGTAGGGTTTCTATGCTTTAGTTATTTTTCTATGGCTAGAGCCACTGAACAACACAAGACTTGTGAGGAGATCACCAAACACAGATTATAAAGTTATATGTCTAATGATCACCAAATATGTGACAAGTGGCAAGTGGCAAATGTCAATGACGTAACGTTAAGTGATTAAATTTATCTAAAATCGGAATATCATATTTTTATATCACTTTTAAATTTAACTATGTTTTGAGTTTGTGTATGTAACTAAAAACACAGAAATTAAGAAAGCGCAAGTTAAAAAATACTCTGTTCTATTACTATTACAAAATATGACTGTTATATCAACTCTTTTACCATCATATCGTACTAAGTTTGTTAATACCTTCCCTGTTTTATTAAAATGTTCGAAATTTAAACATGCCCGAAGTTATTCTTCTAGAGACACGGGTAGTGTAACTAAAAGCAAAGAAAGAGCTGATATTTCTACAGATGTACGTCCCCTCGGAGAGAAAATAAAAGAAACAACCAAGACTGTCTCTTATACTGGAATAGTTTTGATTGGACTTAGTGCCACAGCAGTAATATTTTACTATGTTTTTCGAGAACTGTTTTCAAGTAACAGTCCAAATAGCATATATTCTGTAGCACTGGAAAAATGTAGAAGTGTAAGTATGTAGTGTAATATTTAATAGTTATAACCCATTGACAATTCCATTTTATTAAGTGGTAGGGTTGGGGTGTAGCCTTGGGGGCACTATGGCGGAATCCGCTGAAATTGAAATATAGCCTTCGGGGCACTATGAAACGCAAAGAAAACAGAAAAAAAATTTTTTTTTTGAAGAAAATTTTTTTTCCAGGACTTAGAAATTTTTTGAAAATTTTCAGAATTTTCATTTTTGTTTTTTTTTATTAGCGCAACGTATCGGAAGCGTCCACACAAACGCTTTTGGTCATATGAAATTTTTTCGTACGACGCTTAGAAACAGAGTTATGAGGTTTTAAAAAAACACTTAGAAACAGATTTACGTAGAGTAGCGGGGAGGGGGATGGTTTCTCAAAAAATTTAATATGACAAAAGTTACTCCCCTTGGGCCGCCCCATCCGATGGAATCATAAAAAGGGGAGAATTTTTTCGCGCCCCCAACGCTACACTAGGCGGTGTGAAGGCGTTTGGACTTAGAAAAATTTTCAATATTTTCAAATTTTTTTTTTTTTCGTTTTTCTTTGTGACGCTACGTGTTGGGGGCGGCTATGCAAACGCTTTAGGTCATGTGACATTTTTTCATACGACGCTTAGAAACAGAGTTACGATGACTAGCACGGAGGGGGATGGTTTCTCAAAAAATTTAATATGACAAAAGTTACTCCCCTTGGCCCCCCCCCACCCGATGGAATCATAAAAAGGGGAAAATTAAAAAAAAAAATTGCTTTGAAATTCTTCTAAGTGTCGCGCCCCCAACGCTACACTAGGTGCTGTGAAGGCGTTTGGACTTAGAAAAATTTTCAATATTTTAAAATTTTTTTTTTTCGTTTTTCTTTGTGACGCCACGTGTTTGGGGCGGCTATACAAACGCTTTAGGTCATGTGACATTTTTTCATACGACGCTTAGAAACAGAGTTACGATGACTAGCACGGAGGGGGATGGTTTCTCAAAAAATTTAATATGACAAAAGTTACTCCCCTTGGCCCCCCCCACCCGATGGAATCATAAAAAGACCCCGGTTAGACCCCGGTAGAATCATAAAAACGGTTAGACCCCGGACCCAGATATACGCCCGCCGCGGCGTATATCTGGGTCCGGGGTCTAGTTGAGTTGGCTGGTCGTATATGGGTGTAGATAAAATGCAGTATATGGAGTAATGTCTCCTCAAGGTTGATTGTGTTGCTAGGGGTGTTGGCGACCGTTGCCAATGTGGCTACCAGTCGCCAAGTATGGAATTGGTGTAATTGGGTAAGTTTACAGTGTGTTAGTAAGTGGGATAATTACAATAGAAGTAGTAAGTGATTATGGATTTGACGACAGTCGCCAGAATGGCAACCGGTAGTAGCCAGGAGCAAAGTTGGTATGATTCTATCAGAATTACATATGTAGTAGAAAAGGAAGGTCAGAGCAGTATTGGTGGT
Organism: Bembecia ichneumoniformis; assembly: GCA_910589475.2. Classification (NCBI taxonomy): domain Eukaryota; kingdom Metazoa; phylum Arthropoda; class Insecta; order Lepidoptera; family Sesiidae; genus Bembecia; species Bembecia ichneumoniformis. The sequence continues at coordinate 6,908,881 of OU342521.1, forward strand.
ATTGGCGACCATCGCCAATGTGGCCACCAGTCGCCAAGTATGAAATTGGTGTAATTGGGCAAGTTTACAGTGTATGAGTTAAGTGGGATAAATTCTATTTTTTGAGAAACCATCCCCCTCCGTGCTACTCATCGTAACTCTGTTTCTAAGCGTCGTATGAAAAAATGTCACATGACCTAAAGCGTTTGCATAGCCGCCCCCAACACGTAGCTTCACAAAGAAAAACGAAAAAAAAAAATTTGAAAATATTGAAAATTTTTCCAAGTCCAAACGCCTTCACACCGCCTAGTGTAGCGTTGGGGGCGCGACACTTAGAAAAATTTCAAAGCAATTTTTTTTTTATTAATTCTCCCCTTTTTATGATTCCATCGGGTGGGGGGGGGCCAAGGGGAGTAACTTTTGTCATATTAAATTTTTTGAGAAACCATCCCCCTCCGTGCTACTCATCGTAACTCTGTTTCTAAGCGTCGTATGAAAAAATGTCACATGACCTAAAGCGTTTGCATAGCCGCCCCCAACACGTAGCGTCACAAAGAAAAACGAAAAAAAAAAATTTGAAAATATTGAAAATTTTTCTAAGTCCAAACGCCTTCACACCACCTAGTGTAGCGTCTGTTTCTAAATAAGAATTTTTGAAGCCCCATAACTCGGTTTCTAAGCGTCCGACGAAAAAACGTCACATGACCAAAAGCGTTTGTATGGTCGCTTCCGATACGTAGCGCTAATAAAAAAAAACAAAAATGAAAATTCTGAAAATTTTCAAAAAATTTCTAAGTCCCGGAAAAAAATTTTCTTCAAAAAAATTTTTTTTTTTCAATTTTCTTTGCGTTTCATAGCGCCCCGAAGGCTATACTTCAATTTCAGCGGATTCCGCCATAGTGCCCCCAAGGCTACACCTCAACCAGTGGTAGATAAATGATTAAAAAAATTGAGAGGCCTTTAAACCCTAGACCTTGGAATAGAGAACAAACCAGACAGCACCCCCTCGGATAGATCTGAGGAAACAATGTATTCACTCTATGGACAAAGTGTGTTTTGCATGAAAGTACTTATTTATAATTTTATGTAAATTTAGCTACCACACGTCCTTTTATGTTTTCAAGAAACCGAAAAAATATAAGTAACGAGATTACATTCATATACAGAAGTTGAACTTATTGAACACAACTTCTGATTTGTTCTGTATTCTAAATACTATGCAAGCAACATAATATTTACATAAAAGGCAAAAGAGCCCCTTCACCACTCCCATCATTACAAAAGCTTGGTATGTGTCATCTTCACTTGAAATAAAACAAGATTTATATAAATGGCACAATACAAATCAAAATAATTAAGTTTAGTTTATCTGGGCACTATCAGTGTAGGAAGTTTGGACATTTAATGAGAAAGGTAGATTCTCCCGATTACGAAGGTAGCATAGAAGATGTCCAACATTACTTGTGGATTTTGCCAGGTATGAAAAGAAAAGAGCTTCATTGACACATAAATGTAACATAGCCAAAACAAAGTGTTCTGTTAGTAGAGCCACGGTCTTGCTGGTCCATGGAAGAAAATTAATCTAATTTCATACACAGTGCTGATGTTCTACCACTAAGAGGCGACAATTTTTTTTTGGATGTTCCAAGGATGCGCTTGGAAATTTGCAGGCGGAATTCTTACTACTCTTCTATTAAAATATACAACAAGTTACCCAGTGCACTCTGAGAATTACCGAGAAATTTATTTAAAAAAAAAAACTGACCATGTGGCTTTTAGACCAATGCTTTTATGATATTAAAAAATACTTTGACATTTAATTATATTTTACAATTGATTATGACAATTTTTCTTTTTTTTTGTTTCTATTGTTTTATTAATTTTAATTGAATAGTGGATATTTTATGTTATTATTTTACACACCAGACATGGCAGTACATGTGGATGCATATTTAAACCAATAAGAACTGGTTCACAATAACCCATTTTACTTGTAAATTAATTATTTTAATTTTAATTTGGCATCACAATTGTGATGCCACGGACCAGCAAGCTCAGTGTAGGAGGACATTGAGGCTGCTTCTGACCAATCCTTTTGGAAGGCCTTTATCCAGCAGTGGACATTCTACAGCTGAGATGATGATGATCAAATTACTTATATGATATGTTTATGCTTCATGAACCTTTCAAACATTGTCACTTAATGATTTCTAAAGATATTCTAAAGGAACTGAAATTTCCCAGGACTAGCATTTTTAATATAATTGTATAATACAAGTAAATTGATCATAATTCTATATTATTTACTTCTTAGGAAACATTTTCAGGATGCTGCAGTTGAGGATGCTTTGGGTGCCCCAATTAAAGGTTATGGGGAAGAGACAACAAGAAGAAGACGCACACATGTCAGTCATGCTGTTTATGAAAAAAATGGAGTCAAGCATATGAGGATGAAATTTTACATTAAAGGCATAAGAAATAAAGCTGTTGTTGAGCTAGACATGAAGCAGGTATATCTTTAATCTATGGTATTTAAAAAAAATATTTATTTAATACAATTTTCTTTTATAGAATTTGTGTATTTGTAACACAATATTAATGTTAAATTTTCAGAATGAATTTGGCAATTATCAGTGTAGATACCTGATAGTTCAATTGGATGATTATAGTGGCAAAACATTTATCATCGAAGACAATAGAGCAGAACTAGACCGTAAAGCTGATTTGGGTGGCCAGTTACCTGTACTTACGTTAACATAATATGTAACATGATATAATCAACAAATAATACTGTATCATATAGTTAGTTGTAAATAAAAGGTAAATTTTTTAAATCTTTTTAATTTATACCTTACTATTTAATTACTAATACAACTGTCTTTGGTATTCTTTGACTTAAAATGAAGCTATTAGAGCGTTTTAATTTTTCTTCCAGGGTATAACTTTCCATGCCATAAGTAAACGATTATTGAAGACAAACTTTTTGATTTGGTTAAATACCCAATAAAAAATTACTACAAGAGAGAGATATTGAGGCAACGCCCACTTAAGCTCTTGTAAGATACTTGGAATGTAGTTTACTTTCATTTCTGGAACTCTGAGATGAATTTTTAAATCCATTGTTCCCGTGTGACCATTTTGACTTTTTGAATAAATTGTTTTAACATGCGTAGATACTGAAACAAAATTATTATAAACTTAAATCTTCTTATAATTTTATGCAAGTTATAATGTTTTTTAAAGTGATTTATTACCTTTCCTGGAGAAGTAATTTTCCATTATAAAATCAGTAACACTGTTGTCACTGTTCATTGGCTTAATGTTTAATAAAGAACTATTGTATTTAGTGTTGATTTGATTGATTTGGCAAGGTAAGTGTTCTATCTGGTAAAAAGAGAGATCACCAAAGTACTTCAATCCCGATGGGGGTAATGGAAAGTCTTTGTTGATAATAGCCAAACTCTGCATGTGTAATGGACATATTGTCTGAAAATCGTAAATGATACCTGAATAAAATATTTCAAAATTTGGAAAGTATGTCATATTTTTAAAATTCAAGTTGTATTAAATTACTTAAGTATTTTTATTGTCATAGGTTAAAAATCAAAATAGCTAACTATATTTATTGATAAAGATAACTTACATTCATTTGAAAATCTAATGACAGAATCAAGATAAGTGAAGATATTGTCCTATGAGGAGGTATGTTCAGTTCAAATTGGATTTGTAGTGCGTCATTTCTACCATCATTATTATAATCATTTTCCTGTACCTAAAATAGGGACAAATTTTTATATTATAGTCAAAATAATTAAAAACACCTGCTTTTTAAATTAATAAGAAGCTGTTTAAGTGTACTTTTTAAATGGGGGGAGGGTGAGTAGCCTGTGTTACTTGCTGATAATGTAGCTTTCTATAGGTGAAAGAATTTTTAAAATCGGTCCAGTAGTTAAGTGTATTCATTACAAATATACAAAAATACATAACAGGTTGGGGAAAAAGTTTCTTCGCATTTTATATGAAAAGTCAAGACATATACGAGACAAGTTATATATACATTTAATTACAGTATATATGTGCCATTTTGTTTGATGAGTTTTTGCCATCTTGTAGGTAGTGACATGATCCCATTGCTTTAGAAATTTTGGGCTATATGGCGGATGCATTAACACCTCCCAGCCAAACTTTCTTAATTTTTGCAGAGTGGCTAAAGATGCATGTGGTCTAGCGTTGTCCTAAAAGACCACACCGTTTCTATTATTCAATTCTGGCCGCTTTTTCTCAACTTTTTGCTTTAATCTCATCAGTTGTTGGTAGTAGAGATCCGAATCGATCACATGTGATCCACTTTTCATCACCAGTTATCAATCTCTTCAAAAACGGTTCGGTTTCATTACATCTCAATAAAGTATGGCAAATGAGTATACGGCATAAGGTTCCTTTCAGTGAGCTCGTGTAACCAAATATCGAGCTTTTTTGTCAAAATTGTTTCGTGGTCAATTTCCAGTTCTTCGGCTATGTCGTAACTACTTATATGCCGATCTTGCTCCACTTTTTCAAAAAAGTATTTTTTTGGCGTCAATTTTATCCGTAACAGTGCGACCTGAATGGTGCATCAAAGGTGTGCATCTTTGACATCAAAATTCCCGGATTGAAAAAGCATCAAATTTCTCATTTTGACAGAAAGAAAAACAAATGTAAAATAGCTGGAAATAACATTTTACTAATTTGTTTCTTTTTTTGAAATGTAACCTTTTTAATGTCATCAAAACCAACGAGATACAAATTGTACAGCCAAAGAGATAGTTTATGCATACTATATGCGAAAAGACTTTTCCCCCGACATAATACAAACATACAAATCTTTTGGATGTATGTATTATGTTATCTATGTAATTATGTATTTATACTAGCTGGTGCCAATAAAATATATGAGCAATATGTCGCCAGACATTTTTATTGCTGTTATAACTTTGCCAGGTGTTGGATTTTTATTTTAGATGATCCTTCGAGTCCTATGTCTCCTTCTATATCCCTGACAATGTGTATGCAAAATTTCATGTTGATCAGTTATTTTCACATTTATAATATTAGTACGGAAGTATGGATACCTGACACTATTCGAACTCATTGTATAGTGTCCTTATTTAGGGTTTAAGACATTACCCACCATTTCATTGTAATGTAACCTTTGTTTGCAAATAATAAATAGAATTTCAAAAGTAGGTATTGTAAATATTAATAATATCTGGAATATAATTTTAAAATACTTGTATTTCTGCACAGGCGGCACCATTATAATTGTTATCATCAATAAATGTTGCCTCACTGCATACAATTGGCTGGCTAGGATCTTCAGATTCTGCTATAAGTAAATAGTCGTACGTAAAGTGAACTTTTGGCTGTTCATAAAAACTATGCGACTTGAGCCAAAATCCTGTAATAAATATACATTTATTTAATGTAATATAAGTACGTAATGAACATATGTGTATTAATTTAATGCTTGCATTACCTCTGCTTCTGTAAGCCAGAATAAATGGTAAAATTATATTAACAATTGTAGTTATTAACGTAAACAACATAGCCTTCGATAAAAAGCTGCTTTTATATTGAATTTCCACATTAGTGCTAAAAAGCTTATACAGCCCCATAATAAATTAGTTTATTTTCTGGGTTTCACAAATACTTATTGGTTAGTAAAAGTTTGAAAAGGAACACATTAATTTTACTCTTTGTGGTAAAGCTTTTTGTTTATTTATATTATCGTTTTCTTTTTCCTATGGGCTTTCATTTCATATTCATAATTCATATTTTGATTAACTCGACCGACAGTTGTTTGAGTTGTTGACTTCAAAGAGTACAAGGAACATTAGAACTCTCTAGCGAGAGAAAGAGTGAGTATATCAAACAAAGAGAATATAATCACCAGTGCTGCCAGGTCCATTTGAGTGTTGGGCGCCAGATCAGTATAAAAAAAGCGCTAGATTCCGCTAAACAAGCGTGATTAAAAAAAGCGCTAAATCTTAAGGCTATTTCTAAATTAGGGAGTTAAATAGATGCGTTCCAGATAACAACCATATTGTTTGATTGACCAAAAAAAATGTGCTTGTAGGTATAGATTTTTCATTTCAAGTACCTATCGTTTTCGTTCGGAACAAAAATTTCTTTAACCACGATTTGAAGTTGGGATTACTTTCCCATTCAGTTTTATAGTGTTGTTTGTAAGATGTTTTCCTTTTTTAATGGCACGTCTATCATATCAATCACATCGATGTGTCAATCACATCTACCAAACTTGAAAAACTTAAATATAACTTTAAAAACACGATAAATAAACACCGGCACGTTAGAAAAGTACGATCACACACAATGAATGAATGAGAGCAATTGTTTATAATAGTTTATATACTTATATAAGTTACACTATTATATATGCCTATTCAAGTTTACACCTGTTAGTGCGAACTGCGATGCGAGGCCGCTCCGGGAACCCGCAATAAGTTTAAAAGTTGTATCGTGTGCCATAAATACATTTTTAATTGCCCGAATAAGTTTAAAAGCATTCAGTGGAAATAACTTTCGTTTTGAAATGATTATAAATAATAAGTATGGTATAATACAACAATCATTTCGATAAAGCGTTAGATTTTCCGCTAGGAGTCAACTGCTAATATTGGGAGTTGATTACCCTAAAATTCCGCTAGATCTGGCGGCGAAAGCGCTAAAATGGCAGCACTGATAATCACTACGTTATAAGAGTCGGGACTCCTATATTAGCCAATAAACGCCTAGTTACATGGCATTCTCATACCAACATGACAAATATGAACGTCAAATAATAATAGTACCAACCTAACAGGCCAAATAGTGCAGCTACCCTATGCGTTTCTTTTTGTCGATATCGATAAAATGTAGAAATAGGAAATGGAGGATATGTTAATATATTTTTTAATTAATATGAAAATAAAACTACTAAAAATATACAAATACATAATAATAATTTTATTTTATCATTTCGCGACGCCTTGTGATTTTTTAACAAAATCTTCTGTTGATTCCGCGACATTTGCAAACGAAAGTTTTAAAATATGGCATTCATTTCGTATTAAAAGATGACTTAAGCGAACTAGTAAAAATACAGTAGATGATCTTTGTGCTCATTACAGGTCCATAACAAATTGTCACATTATGTATTATTTATCTGGATCATCTATTCTTAAACCGGATTTTTTGTAGGACCACCGAGGCACAACATACACAGTAGGCTATTTTTTGAACATTTCGAACAAACTATTTTCTATCTATGACAATTCCACATCAACGTCATGCAACTCGAAATCGTCGAGTAAGTGCAGAACAGTATCATCAGTTTCAGGTAGGTGAAGAACTGGCGCTTCAGCACCTTTTCAAGTGAATAGTTCTTAAGCTCAACTGCCTTTTGTATTTTCAAGAGGTTGAATGAAATCTTCGAAGTCAATAACAGCTTCATTATCATCCTCTTCGCAGTTTGCTCCTCTAACAACTGGCGTACTTAACGTCGTCAAAATGTTGAACTTCAAAGCAGCTGTGAAATGGTGGCATGTTGGATTACGGTAGTACAGCAAATTTTTTAAGGCGACTTTTAATTTTATTAATAGCTCGGTACTCAAAGTGATTTCCACATACATATTTTAATGTATGCAGTTTTTCTATGGGAATATATATTAAATCAGCTTTTCCCATAACCTTAACCCACTGTCTGCATCTGGAAAAAAAATTTTAATCCTCGAATAATTCAATTATTTAACAATCGCTCGTCGCTAATTCTTACGAGGCCCGCAAGGAGAGATGGGGGGCGTGCTATTCAAACTCGGTATCACACTGGAATAATATACTCATTAGGAAGAAATTCGGAAAAATCATTAAGCATATCGTATGCACGGCTTGGACTTTTTTCAATAAAAATGATAAAAATGGGCATTAAACTTTTTTATTCAGATTTAGAGCCAGTAGCCTCTTTCACGAACCCTGATTTAATACATTTTTGATTTAGATCCGTGCATTTTTGAATAACATTTTAACATTGCACTACCTTAATAAACTCAAATGTAACTCTGTAGTTATCGATAGTCACAGCACATCACTAGTAAACAATAACAATAAAAATAAAATATCAAATCTTGTTTGTTTTAGCCTGCTGTACTTACATATAGCCAAAAAATATTTATATCAGTTCTTACCGGGCCACGTCCAATAGGAAATTTCGCCATAAACTTCCTTTGTTCGTGATTTATACGACGGACTCCATCTCCTCAAATCTCACATGTTATAAACCGTCTTTTCGGTGGCATTTTAACAAAACAAATGTCACTGTGTATTTAGTTAACAGCGTTCGATCACTTTATGACTAAATTAAACCTTTAACAATTATTATTTGTGATAAATATACAAAAACAAAGTTTTGAAGTTGCGACAGCGAGTAACGTATTTGTAGTGTTATTTAATTATAAATATTAAATAAAGTACTCTTTGGCTCAAAGAAAGAGAAACTGCAGTGAGGGAGTGGGATGGCATGATCCGCCATTATTTGCCATGCAAACTCCATATTAAAAAAAAATGTTTTGAAGTTGCGATAGACTGTATATAATAATCACTAAGTCACTAACGTTTTAGTTGACTTGTAATGACTTGTTCAAAGAGAGAGAATGTAATCAAATCACTGCGTTGTACTTTTTTGTTTTGATTGTCGCTAAGTACCACAGACTATATCTAACAGAAAACTAGCGTAGCGTAACCAACCTGTAATTAAAAATTGTAAAGTTTTGTTTTGTGCTACATTAATTCAATATATTTTAAAAATCCTTTCTAATCTGGATCCTTTTTAATTTGCGCGACCTTTTAACATAAATTTGATTTTTCTTTCATTAAATGTTTTGTAGATTTACTAAATATGTGAGTTCGTAAATGGATTTTCAAAGGAGTAATTTAAAAAAAATATATCTTACTTAGTAAGAATGTGCGGAATGTTAAGAGTAAGGATAAAGTTATAAATCGATGTACTTACTTAACCATTTATAATCCTACAAAATTAATTATTAATTACTTATGCATAATTTCAAAGATGTTTGAAAAGATTTTCTATGATCAAGTATGATCATCATATTATTTTTCAGCCAGAGATCGTCCACTGCAATGAGTAAAAAATTTGGCCCACGTTGTCCACTGGAAATCGAAAAAAGTCTGGACTAGGACTACCTCGCTGCCCTTGTTTCTTTCTTCTCTCCTTCTGTGTAATGGCCTCCTGCCTATTGCCCAACTATTGCCATATGTTAGTATCTAATATTTAGTTTGTGTTTGCCCCTTCAACTTAATAATAATCAATCAAGTTGTAAATATCTCATAGTTAAATCGGTTACCTTCGTTTGTCTACGGATTTTGATTAGATCTTACAGAGTAACCCCGAGCATATAAAATTCTACATGGAAACGATCTCTGTAGCTTGTTGAGCTAGTTTTATTCTTACTTACAAAGTCCATAGTTAGATACCACGTTTCAGCGCCATTTGTTATTACTGTCAGCACGCTTTGGTCATAGACCTTAGTTTTGAGGTAATCTCGAAATCTCAGGGCTTCACGAACGCTGCGTTCATCCGAGCTCTTGCGCTTATCGACTATTGATCTTCTCAATGTTGAATCTACCTGATAGTACTGTTTGTCTCAAATAGCGTGTATAAGCACCGAGTACTTAACATACACTATTTCTAGCTCATTACACCTCATTGGAAGATTCAAAGCGGGCCTACTTTAAGAAATAACATAAAGAAATACTATTTAGATTTAGAGCGTAATGAGACGTAATTTGTGGCAAAAAGATTAAATATATAGAATACTAGCTGGGCTCGCGACTTCGAACGCGTGGAATTCGGAATAACGCGTAACTTTTTTGTTTGTAAACAGATTGGAATGAAATGTACTGTACATATTAGCGGAAGCTTGCTATAATACATTAGTGGAAACCACATGAAAATCGGTTAAGCCGTTTCTGAGATTAGCGTGCACAAAGGCACAGTAGACAAAGAACGATTTTATTATAATTATTTAAGAATCACCAGCCTAAGCTAAACCCTACTTAATATGACTAATCATGTAGACCTGAGGTCAACTTAAATTGAAACTAAAGTTTCAGCCAATTCAACCGAAGAGTTATTTTATACGTATTGTATTTTTATTGAAAAAATATTGAACGTAAATTGACATAACTTTTTTGTTTGTAAACCGATTGGAATAAAACAAACACTAAATATTACGGGAAGCTTTCTGTAATACATCGGTGAAAACGACATTCAAATAGGTTAAGCCGTTTCTAAGATTAGCGCCCACAAACGCACAGACAAACAGACAAAAATTCTAAAAATTATTTTTTGACTTGGGTAACATAAGTACAACTTTATACATACACGTTGTACTTATGTTACCGAAGTCAAAAAACAAAAAAAAAATATTGTTTTTTTGAAAAAATATCTAATGTGCAGACACTGCCCATTTATGATTTTATTATAATATGTATACTCTTCGCTGGAGCGAATATTTCTTGGCCAGGTCGATAAACATTTTTCCGTCAAAATGTGGCTAAATTTTGGCGTCGCCTCGTTAACATCGGTAAAAGATGTTTCACCTCATAAAAGAAAAGTTTTCTGCTGTAATTTACCTTACTTTCCTTAATTTTTGTGGTTCACAATATTTTTATTATATTTTTCTCAATATGTATGTATGTATGTACGCCGAACTCATAAAAAAATAACCAAAGCATAGAACCGAGTCTAAAATAAAAATCAATATTTATAGTGTGTTGCTCGTTATGCTTTTGCATTAAGACTATAAGTCAAAAAGAGATAAACATATAAACTTTGTTTTTATTTTTATTCGGAGTATCTAGGTCAACGTCAAATTTGGTCCCTTTGCGTACTTGGTCCCGTTTTATGATACCGATTTAAAGAAGTTAGCTAAACGTTAACAAATGATTTGCGTAAAGGGTCAAATTATCTATATTTTTGCTTTGTACGTATGTTCTGTGACATGAGTGACAACGTTTTTGTTTATTTTTTGATTTCTGTATCAAAATATAATAAATATAACATCAAATCAATTATAGCACTATTATATTAGATATCCGTGAATTCTGTGATTATAACAATGTCTTGTTCAGTGCCAGGATGTAAATCTAATGTGTCCAGAAAGCAAAATGAGGATATGTTTATAAGTTACCATCGGTAAGTGATTTTGTTTGTTTGCATTATCAGAGTCATGCAGTAAATATACTGAAAGCTTGTTTGTATAATAAAGACCACTAATAAATTATGTTTATTGAATTTACGTAATATTTTAAGAAAAAGATAAAAACAGTATAGGTTATGTTAGTGTTGTGCCGACGATATCGTCTTTTCTACATTTTTATATATGAATAATTTGTATAGGTCACCCTGGTACGGAACAGCCAGACGAACATCTAGTCAAAGTATTTTTGTCTCTCTTTAACTTATGGCCTTAATGCAAAGGTGTACGAAGCGACACACTATAAATATTGTTTTTTTTATGTTAAGGTCGGCAGACAGGCAGACGGTCCACTTGATGGTAGGTGGCTACCGTCGCCTATAACACAAGCAACGCCAAAGCTGCTGCGAGTGCGCTGCCGACTGCAGTAGGATTAAGGATAATGGATTAGGAGTGGATAGGGAAATGGGCTCTGGCATCTCTTATTCACACACCGAAACACAACAGCACACGTGCTGTTATTTCACGGTGGTCTTCTGTAAGGGGGTGGTTATTGCGAAAACGCAGTGTGCCCTGCCACTACTTTCCAAATGCAGACCAGAGCCAAATTTGAAAAGTTGATTTTTTAAAAGTTGACGTTGCCGGGAATCGAACCCGGGAACCCTAGAACAGAGTGTTAAGGCAAGGACCCTAACCACTCAACCAACGGGCTCGTCGTTTTTATTTTAGCCTGTGTTCTATGTTTTATAATCCGGCCATTATAAGAGTGCTGTTCTGACAGGTGTCAATTCTATACATTTTCTGTATCGTTTATTCGGAAATGAACTTTATGCAATGGACATAAAGAAATGTCAAAAACGCATTCATAGAATGACCGTACTATAGTTATTTTTTTATGCTATGGCCGAATTCATTGTGAGTATATATATATAGTGTTCTGTGTTGCCATAGTAATAATTTTGATATAGGCATATGACATTGAAAAGAATGAAATTAAAAGCTTTTAGCTGTCAGTGTCAGTCGTTAGCAATCTAATCTATATCGTCTATCCTATAATCTTCTCTCATCTCTGATCTCACTCACTCTCACTTGCTTGGCTGTCACCCCTGTGTGGGTAGTGGGTAGTGTGTTGTGGAATTTTTCAATTTTCATAATTTTTTTTATTTAATATGAATGAGATCTACATATATATCATAGATTAAATAGTTAGAATTTTAATTATATCGAAGTGATAACGTAGATGTGAATTAAAATTATGAAGATTTGGACATCAGAACACACATTCAAGTAAGTTCTGGGTTGAGTAAAATGACGCAACCTTGGTGATATTTGAAATTTTTCCTTATTTTTTTATTTTATTTTGCAGCCATCCTTGGGAAACCGTCGCACAAGCAGCATGGCGGAAGTATCCCAATCCTATGAATCCAGCTGTTATAGGAACCGATGTAGTTGAAAGAAAAGTAGTGAATGGTGTGTTGCACACAAATAGGCTCGTTAGTTCGAAGTGGTTCTTCCCTAGATGGGCACAAGCGGTAAGTAAGCGTAATTTGATTGCATAAATTAGTATTTTCTTTATAGTCAAAAATCGATGTGTGTATGTATGTTTCCTTTGTATGCTTACAAAACTGCTCAACCAATTACCGTGAAATTTTAATACTGGTTGTCAGGGTTTCAGAAAAGGACATCGCGGGCGCAAGCTAGTCTCCTATAAATAATAATTATATTTATTGACTATCTTAAACTGTTTTAGCTCATTGGAACAGCCAAAATATGCTATGCTAGAGAACAATCAGAAGTCAACCCTGATAAACGACAAATGACTCTGAAAACGACCAATTTAACATTTTGTCGATACATAGCCGTTGATGAAACAGTGAGATATACACCTCACCCTACAGATCCTGCTAAAACACTACTGACACAAGAAGCTGTTGTTACTGTGCAAGTAAGTTATATTATTAGTTACTAATAATGTCTAATAGAATATTTTTTTTTAGTAAATTAATGTAATTTTTTACAATTACATATATGAACTTATAATATTTATTGAAGTCACTTTTTCAAGTTGTCATCTTAAGGTTAAAGTGGGTCTCCAAGTATAATTAAGAGAGCAGTAGTTAAAAGCCTTTAACAAGTTACTAGCAACTAAATATCTGTTAAAACATTTTGACATCCAGCAAAGGGCAGTAAATAATAAGAAGGTGGTAGCTCCATTTGCTTACCAAACCTAATCTATCTATACATATAATAAAATCGTAAACAAGCGGTGTCTGTACATTAAATATTTAAAAAAAAAAACCATTCGTACACATTGTACTTATGTTACAGAGGTTAAAAGAATAGGTTTTACAATTTTTGTCTGAATGTGTATTTTGTGCATGCTAACTCAGAAATGGCTTAACGGATTTGAATGTGATTTACACTGATATATTGTAGCAAGCTTTCCGTAACATTTAGTGTTTGTTTCATTCCAAATTGGTTAACAAAAAAAAGTTATGTGTTATACTGAATACCACATGTAAGAAGTTGTGGGCTCAGCTAGTAAATAATAAACATTACTTTACATGAAAATTGTATCCAATAGAAACAAATAAATGTCTTTAATTTTTTCAGTTTACCAAGATTTGTTTAAATCTGATTGATATTATTGCTAATATGCAGCAAACATATTAAAATTGCTGAATAATTACCATAGAGCTAGTAGTACCTATGTGACATACCCATCTTGTTCTTAATGCAAACATTTAGTAGTATATCAACTCATGTAATTTTTTTTTTTTTTTTTTTTTTTTTTTTTCGAATTCCTCCAACATCATTGGAGCCTATGTTAGCTTCCTCTTACATACCAGTTCTCGCAATCTCTCTACTCGTACTTCCATTCTGCATACTTTATCTTTCTTGCATTCACCATCTTTCACTCTTTGCGGGTTGGATTCCCGCCTAGCTATTCTATCTATTCTTACATACTAATCATAGGATAAAAATTTTCTCCATTACCCGTTACCTTTTTTATAACCTTACCATATATTTTTTATTTCTTTATTAAAAAAAGCTTCATATACAATAAAATTCAATACATAATTCTTATTCCGGTAAAACACTATTAACATTACATTATTATTTTTCATAACACATTAAAATACAAGGGTTAATTAATTAATTTATAATTTCGAAATTGACTATTAAAATTTATATTATTATAATTTACATACTTCCTAAAATACATTTATTAAATACATGTTTAAAATGGAGTAATGAAAAACCACCTATAACTAGTATTTACATTTTATTCCTTCCAATTACCATTTTGGCTATTTCCTTACAAAATTTAATAAACCTGTCCCTTTTATCTCCTTGCATCATTTCTCCTAAGTTGTCTAACGTTATATCTGTTTCCATATCGTATTCTGCTTCTAGCCTCTGCCTGGCGAAGACAGGGCAATCCAATAGAATATGAGGAACAGTTTCCGGCTCCATTGAACAGATGCACGATGGGCTCCCCTTGCACTTGAAACGATACAAGTACTCGGAGAACCCACCGTGCCCTGTCAAGACTTGGGTCAACACGTTGCAAGTCACGATCTTCCTCAGGGTACTATAAGCTGTTATGGCTCTAGGGAAGAACAGCTTCGTGACCGCCGCCGAAGTGCCCTCCCTGTATCTTTGGTCCCACTCGTCAAGCGATCGCATTCGAATGCTTCGCTTGACGAATGACACCGGACACAGGTCATACTTCGGCTTGGTCTTGGTCTTAAGCGCGGCCTCCCTAGCGAGGCAATCCGCTCGCTCATTCCCCTCTAGTCCAGCGTGGGCTTTAATCCAAAATAATCTAATTATTTTGCCATTCTTTAAGCCAGATGTTATATTGCTCCTTGTCTCAGCTGCCAGAGGGTGCAGACATTTATTCGCCGCGATGGACTGGAGAGCGGATCTTGAATCACTGTATATTGCAAAGGATGTTTCGCTACGGCGGAGAATCACTCTCGTCGCTTCGCACACAGCCAAGAGTTCCGCCTGGTAGACGGTACAATACGACGGCAGACCAAGTTTGACGGCCCTGGTTTCGGCGTCGCGATTCCATAGGGATAGCGCCGCTCCAACCCGACCGTCAATCTTGCTGCCGTCCGTATATATGCGCAGCTGGTAGTCGCTGTTTTGTCGTACATCGTCCTCGTCCACCAGACTGCCGAACTCGAGGCTGACCAGCTCGGCGGGGTGAGGAGCCTCCGTCGCAAGGGCCATCCGCTCGACCTCTCTATCCGCCAGCTCTGGCTGCGGTACTCCCCTCTTGGCCTCGTAGAGCGAGGCCGCTTCGCGGACTCGCAGGTCAAGGGGGAGTAGCCCAGCCAATAACAGGGCTGAGTTAAGAGACACCGTGCGGTAGGCCCTACAGAGTTTCTGTGCGAAACCCCTTTGCACAGCGTTCAATCTCCTAATAATACCCACTCTACGAGTTGCGGGTGCCCACACACTCGCAGAGTAGGTAATTATTGGTTCCACCGCGGCGACATAAATAGAGCGGACCACCTCGGGATGGAGGCCCCAGCTGACCTTGGCCGCCCTCCCGAGCTGCTTATATACCCCGACGGCCTTTTTGGTGATATTCGTCACGTGCTCCTTGAACGTGAGACCCTTGTCTATTGTCACCCCTAGCAGTTTTACGCTCTCTTTCATGGCAATGTCAATCCCGCCCATGGTGAGGCGTGGCGTGTCAAATTTACGCTTCCTGGTTAGCACCATAGCATTGGTTTTGCCTGGTGCAAACCTCAGCTTATTTTTGACACCCCACTCCAAGACATGCGCGAGAGTGACATTGGCAATTTCTTCTATCTGGATTGCCCTGTCCCCATCAAAGGCGAGGACCACATCGTCCGCGAAAGCCTGGCAATAGACGCCTCTACTCTCCAGGCTCCGCAGCAACGGATCGAGGGTCAGGTTCCAGAGCAAAGGGCCGGCTATAGACCCCTGGATGCAACCCCTGCTCGTCTCAGTGCTATGTACCTCACCGCAGTACCTGACGCTGACCGTCCTGTCGGTGAGGTAGCTGTCAAAGACTCGCCTCAGATTTACCGGGCATCCCGCTTCCGCCAGTCTGACTTTGACCACAGGCCACCAGACACTGTCGAAGGCTCCCTCTATGTCCAAAGACACAAGTACTACAATCTTCTTGCAATCAAGTTTTTTGCGTACATGCGACATAAGGTCATAGAGGGAGTCCTCTGTGCTTTTCTGGGGCACAAAGCCATACTGGCGCGCGCTTATGCCCGGCAGTGTGTGGTATCTGAGACGAGCCACCAGCATCTTTTCATAGACTTTGCCGAGCACGGGCAGCAGTCCAATGGGTCTGAATGACTTGGGGGTAGTGTAACTATCCCTCCCCGGTTTCCGAAGGACTATCACTGCCGCTTCTTTCCATATCTTTGGAAAGATGTGGTGGGCCATACAGCTGTTTATAAGCCCTAAGAATAACTTAGGGTTACAGCCGATGGCCCGACCACAAATGTCGGCAGTGAGCCCGTCGGAGCCGGGGGCCTTCTTCGGATTGAAGGAGCTCACCGCCATCTGGAGCTCAGTTAGAGTGAACGGAGGGTCGCAAGGGGAGTCTTGTCCCCCAACGTTCACTCCGTCCGCCGCTTTCCTGATCTCGCGGTGAACTTCTTCATCCGAAGTTGCGTCGTCTAACGGGTAGAATACTTCCGCAAGCCACTCTACCGATCCCTTCGCGTCGAGAACCCTTCCTTCTCTCTCCAACGGTGGGTCCTCGTCTCTGACTGCCGTTCTTGCTATGACCCTGTAGATTCCGTCCCAGACGCTCTCGGCGTCCTGCCGCTCACAAAAGAGCTTCCAAGAGTCCGTCTGAGCCCGCCTCACCGCCTGCTCGTACTCCTCCTTCTTGGAGAGGTACTGCTCGACGACCCACGACCTCCGAACGGGTGCAGAGTTCCTGATCCTGTTTTTCCTGGTGGCGACCTCCCTCTTCATGACTGACAGGTCTTCGGACCACCACGGCAACGCCAGTTTCTCCTTCGACCCTCTCTTCGGAATGGAGTAGTCAGACGCCTCGATTATTAATTTAGTGTAATTTTGAACCGCCAAATTTGTTTCTTCTTTGTTCAGTACAACACCCTCCTTAAGTTCATATTTCTCAATTAGTTCCTTAATTTTGATGCCGAATTTTTGCCAATCTGCTTTTTTGGTGTTGTACTTTCTGGTCGTTCTGACCACTTCCATTCCTCGAGAGGGCTTCAGCCTCAACTTTAGCGAAATGCCGTTGTGGTCCGAGCCCGTCAGATCAGTGACGATTTTCCAGTCGTCCACCAAGTCCAACAGGTCATGCGAACAAGCTGTAACGTCCACATGACTGCAGAAACGCTGCCCCCCCCGTATTGTGTCGAAGGTCGGAGTATCTCCAAGATTCAGGACGTGGAGGCCGAGTTCCTCCAGACTACCCGAAAACGCTTCACCTCTATTGTCGACCTTGTTACTGCCCCACCACGGACTCTTTGCATTCGCATCGCCGCCGATCAGCCACCTCCCAGCTCCCAGTTTGGCCTCGACTCGCTTCAGGCGCCCCACGTAGGGTTCGAGTGGCCGGTCCGGCTCGAAATAGAAGGAGGTAAGCGTCGTGCTCCAAGCCCCGGTCCGGATCCCCACCACCACGATGTTTTTGGTGGTGAGTTCTGGGTACTGTATAACTTTAAGGCTGCTATCGAAAACTAATATAGCAGCCTTTACAGCACCCTCTCCCGGAGCGGAGTTTTGGAACACTCGCACCCCCCTGCGACCCCGAACCGTCCCAGTCGCCCCCACATAAGGCTCCTGAAGGAGCGCTATCGCCACTCCTCTCTTCTCGGCCTCGACTAAGAGCTCGGAGGTAGCTAATTTGCTTCGTTGCAAATTTGCTTGCAAGAGCCCGTAAGCTGGGCAAGTCTCAAGGACGCCCTTAGCAGTATTGAGTGGCAGAACGAGCGATAGCGTCCCATTTTCCTCTCACGGGACACACAGTGCTCAAAGCATTATGCTCGCGACCCCCCAGCTTGGCCACCGCACAGTTTCGGCAAGAGGGCGGCGCACCCGCTCGCCATTTGGGGCATTCCGCCTTCAGGTGAGTGTCCCCGCAATGGCTGCATAGGTCCGCAGCCTCCTCGCAGAACCTCCTGCTGTGGCCGTAGCCCAGGCATCGCGAGCACTGGACCAGAGGCGACTGGTCTGCGACCCTGACGCGTTGCAAATCAACGTGCAGAGTCCCGAGCCCAGTCGCCCTCCACCACACCTCAGGGGAGGTACTGAGGACTATGTGCCCAGTGAGTGGATTCCTCGCCCTCTTCCTGTACTTGACTTTCATTCTTTTATCCTTTTCATCGAGGCCATCAAACAGGGACCGATTCTGGTTCCTGATCGCCTCTAGTACGTCCCCATCGCTGTGAATCGATAGGACGTCCCAGAGGATCAGCAACGGGACCCTGTTTTCGACCTCGTCACATTTCAATTTCCTTCCGGCCTTTTCTATCCTTTCTTTTACTGCTTTCCTATCTTCCTCTGTCCTGCAACTCATTATTATCTTTCGGTCTTTCGCTTTCCTCACTCTCTCCACTTTAATCCAACCCTCCTTTGCCTTCACTGCTTCCCTAATTTTTCCCAACACCTCCTCTCCGGTGTCGTTGACGTCCTCAGACGTCACGACAACGGAGTGGAGTGTGGGCCTTGCTATTGTTTTCTCCCTACATCCTAGGGCCTCCGCGTATGAAGGTTTGGGGCCAGCAGAGTTTAATTCTTCCAGACAATCCTGTAATTTACTAATTTTTTCCGAATTTTTCTTCAATAGTTTTGAGTTTTCAATTTCCAGATCTTTATTTTCCAAATTGATTTTTAAATTCTCCATAAATTTTGAATTTTGTTTTAATAGTTTTGTATTCTCTTCTATTGCTTGTAGTAGTTTTTTACTCTCGCTCTCTGCTGGCCTTTTTCCTTCCGTCTTTGTGTCCTCCCCCTTCCCTTTCTTATTCTCAGCTTCCGCCTCTTTAACTATGTTGTATAGTCGGTCGAGGGCTTGCACAACTCCTTCTTTAATTTCTGTCTTAATATTTCTCGAGTTGCTGAGGTGAAGCTTTGCCTTGTTCAGGCAAGCCCTCGCCTCAGCAACTCTATTCGCATATTCTACTCTATGCGTAGCCCTCGCCGACTCGAACTTTCCTTTCGCTGTCGAAGTCAGGGGGGAGATAGATACTTTTCCAGTCTCCCATTCCCCTATGCTCTTCCTGACCTTCGACAGCGGAGGCGGAGTGTCTTCCCTTTGAGAGGGTTGGGACTTTCCAGGTCCCTCCTGTGCTACCGGAGACCGCAGCATGACGTTGGGGGGATTGTTGTCGATTTAATAAAAAGTTTGTAAAAGTTATATAAGGGCTGTAAAGGGGCCTTGTGTAAACTTAACCTAATTACGCTGTAAAGGGGCGTTGTCTAAACTTAATCTAATTACGCTGTAAAGGGGCGTTGTCAAGTAACAAAACAATTAAAACTTAAATCTATATCAATTATTAATAAAATAAATAAAGGGATAAATTTAAATAAATTTCGATTAAAATTAGGGCTAAGCTGGTACTAGTTTTAACAACTAGTCCAGCTAGTCCTATAAAATAGTTAAAAACAATTGACAATTAAAAACAATTACAATTATACAATTAAAATAATTAATAACAATTAAAATAATAAATTACAAAAATTTTAAAATAGTTAAATAATTCCTTAAATACAATATGAGGTTAAAATAGCTAAAAATAATAAAATATCCCTTAGTCTATATTGTTAAAATTACTATGCTAACTTATTCTAACTTAACCTAAGCCGCAATCCTATTTTTTCTAAATTTTTATATGGGACCGGGAAAATCCGTAGGGGCCAAAAGATAGGTCTTGAGGAGACCTATCCAATGATACCCTATTTGGGTAGTTCTAGTTCCCGAGATATTCCAGAGGGGGTGGTGGTCACTGACCACTTCCAGTATAACTTGACCTGTTTTGAAAATATAAATTCCCAGTCAGAGCTCAAGTTATACCGGAGTACCACACTATGCTATGGAATATCTCGGTAACTTACGGTTTCCCGATCCCGGAGCTTTTCCGACGATGTTGAAGGGCTTCTTCCCAGCTATCCTCCAGTGAAGTTCTTGTTCTTCTAGGTCTATCGTGAGCGTCAGGATAGCCTTCAGCACCTTGTCGTCGACCAGTTAACTTGACCCCGCAGTTCAATAAATTTTAATAATTTATTTCAGTAGCTTCGGTTGTCCAAAAAATTTAGTTCTTTTTACCAAAATTATTAATTTTGCTACCGCTACACTATACGATTTTTGTTTTCCGGAATTTTCAAAATTTGGGGGGGGGGTCATTTTTGGTTTCAAATTACGTAAATTGGAAAAGTTTTAAATTTACACAATTTTCTTCTTTTAGTATTTTACTTATAACTTTGGTTCTAATAGTCCTAAAAATCTGATTTTTTGTGCACTGTGTAGCCGGGAAAAAACTCAACACACTTTGACTATATCCAATTTCCCAGAACTTTTCCTGGAACCGTTTACCGGTCTGAAAAAACTATGATTTTTTCCTAAAATTTAAAACTGCGATTTCTTCCCAACCGCTCGTCTGATTTTGGAGATTTTTGCACCAACGTGTTCGCCAGCTCCGTCTGCTTATTTTGGACCCCTTAATTGGCCCATGCAGGCCCACTGGTGGGAAAACACTGTTTAGGGGTCCAAACTTTTGTTTACTATGGGCGATCCGAAGGTCGTAGGGACCCGCAAAAATATGTGGGCGGTAGCTGAAGAGTTTGTCCCCAACACTGCACCTTCACAATCACGAGTTATAACGCAAAATCTTGCGGCGTACGCGCCCAAAGTTTCAAAACACCAAATTTTTACAGTTTTTATAAATAACTTTTTTGTTTTTGGCCCAAATTCGACGCGGTTCCCACCACTCGCTTCCACTCGACGAGCCGCGTCGAATGGTATGCAGCACTATATACTACCGATGTTTATGCCACGAAAAAATATTTTAAATTATTGTTTAAAAATTCCTCCGCACGGAGCACACTTTTTTAGCGCTTGGATGCGACCTCTCCAGGGTTGAGCTGGGTTGCGACTCACTCATGTAATTTTACAGGCAATTAAAAATTTCTTTACGAAGCCATCAAATACTCTACAATGAAAACTCTTATTTGGGCTAATATTGTATTTTGCTTTTATGCATCTATTACAATACACTGTAGGTTTTACCTACTATATCATTTAGAGGGACTAAATACAATGACAATCAAGTTGTAGTTCAATTTTCAATTTTAAATGTACATGTGTTTTACTTTTTAAACTGAAGGTCACCTTCACCTATGATAAAGTAATTGTGACGCCAATAAATCAATTCAGATAAGATTGTGTGTGTGAATTCTTATAAATAAAATAAGTATTGGCAAGTATTTAGAATTGGCGCATGGGATGACCTCCATTTGTTGGATGTTGATTCAATAGTCATCATCCTTTTATTAATTTCAGCGGTTGATCTTATAGTGAAAAGCCTCAACCAACATCAGGAGAAAGTTTCGGCTCAATCAGGGAACAGATACAGGTGGTCATCTTGATACCACTCATTTTTTGTCAGCAGAATTTGCGTTCCTAATCACCGGTAGATTGGGTCTTGCCTTGTTCCCAGTGGCTTTCTAGTTTTATGTTTTATAATAGACTAGCTGGTGCCAGCGACTTCATCCGCTTTGGAAAACAAAACATAACTGAATGAGCAATATAATATATAATCATTGCTATTGTACTTTTCCCAGGCGTTGGGTTTTTACTTTTAGATGATCCCTCGGGAATAGTGCTGTACCTTATGTCCTTTTCTGTATGCCTATGTTTGCACAGAGAAGATGTGTTTGGAGGCCTTACGACCCTGCCACACATAATTATATGATAATTGTATTAATTATAATGAATTATAATAATTAAAATAATTGATACAATTAGCTGTACTAAAAATGCATAGCGCGCCCGCTTTCTTGCGGCGTTCGGATGTGGAAGAAGTTAGCATGTCCATTTTCGTTTTTAGAAAATCTCGACATTGTGCTGACTTGCTGACCGATTTTTTCTCATTGCCACTCCGTTTTTTGATATATTTAAAAACGGTTTGCGGCACATTGCAGCACAAGCCTAGCACATTCCGGCACATTCCGTACATTTTCGACAAAACAAAGTGGTCATGCTGGTGCAAAAACGGTTTTTTTCTCATTGCCGCTCCATTTTTTGAGATAATCGAAAACGGTTTGTGGCACATTGCAGCACAAGCCTAGCACAAGGCAGCACAATGTAGAGTTTTTCTAAAAACGAAAATGGACATGCTAACTTCTCTGACATGGCGTTTGGGCCTCGCGTAGTAGCCGCGACTTGTGTTTAAACTTGACTTGATTTAAACTCTACTGTCTAGGCAACACCCAACCTCGCGGTGTCAACGGTCGGCGCGCTCTCCCGTCTAAATATTTCAATGAAGATTCTTTATAAATCAACTTAGTTGCAACAAAGCTTATTTTTCTATAACAGATCGCCTCGTGACAGCGCGGCTAGCTGACGAAATAATTCCTGTCATATAAACGCGCCCTTGCTGGTCCATTTTGTACTGGATCAATTGTATAAAATATCAATTGTATCATCATTTAAAGAACTTCTAAGTTTATTACTGTATCCAGCAGCCGAAAATGCTCTCTCAGCTTCTACACTCGTTGGTGGAAAGATTAGCAGATAGTTATATACAGACTGCAGATATTTGCAGTATTGTTCTTGATGGAAAATCAGTATTTTGGAATATTGGATTAGTTTGTATATATGGAAGTTTTACCAGCTGAATCATCTGCAAAAATTGTCAAAGAAAAATTGGAAAAATCTGGACTTAGATTAGACGTCCATTCGTCGAAAGTAATACCGAATTTCTGGTTTAATAATATAAACTGTTGAATCAATTTTTTTTAACTTCATTGCCATTTTTTTTCTAATTTTTTCTTTCTTTCTAATTTTATTGCCGGGATGCTACTTTGACTTTTATTGGCGTAGGCTGTGTATTAGGGCTCGTACTTGAAAGTTTGATCTGATGCGATCGTTACCGGTAGGTGGCCAGATACAATAGAAATTTATTTTATTGATTGAATAAAATATAAATCAAACACTACTTGATCTTGATCTTGCAGTGACCTTTTATTTTCATCTACAACAATTTTTTGATACACCGCGGAATTCTATCATTACTAACTTATGTAATTATAATGTCTGTATTTAAACTGTACTAAACATACTCACAACGCCATCTAGACAATTCGTGTGTAAACACTGTGCCTCCTTTAATTGCGGCGGCATCTGCTATGTTATTTTTTTTCTGTCCCTTGCTGTGTGTTTTTGTGAGGTGCCTGCCTCGTTGGAGGCCAATAAATAAATAAATAAATATTTCATTACGATATATTTAATGGAATTGGGGGATTTAGGCCACTTATATCTTGCCTTTTCAAACAATGATCGTATATCTTCTGAACTTACTTTAAATTTGTAATCCATCTTTTGCCACCATACGTGAAACTTTCATAGAAAGAGGATCATTTTTTTCGATATAATTTGATATCTTGCTTTTTTTCGCCAGTGGTTGTAGTTTTTTTTATGTGGTCATCTTCGTCAATTAAGGTTGAGGTTGTAACTATTACCTCGGTAGATTTTACTGCGGCTCGCAGTTGGTGTTGCGCTAGGACAATCAACCTCTTCTGAAATCTCGTCGGAGTTAACATTTTTAGCTAATAACTGTTTTAATAATAACTGGACAGAGTTTACACTTTGCTGATTGACGATCTATAGATCGCAAAAAATGTTTCCACACTATATTAGAACTTTTGAAGTCTTTGAATTCAATACCATTAATAATTGTAGTATTAATTTTTTACAAAAAAAGAGTTTGATATGCGGATACGAGTATAAAATAAGTACGTTAATATATTAGTCGAAATAATTATTTTTTCACGCTCTCACGTAGTAAACAAATAAAATAGGACAGATTAGTCACTCACTACTTCTCCGACTTGTGAGCGTGACAGAGACTGAGTAAACGTAAGACTACAAACAAACAAACGCTGACCGCTGTAGGGAATTCGGGAATTCCCCGAAGCACTGTGAGTTACCAAGAGTGTATCCCGCCCGTCCGACCAACATGCGACGATTTGTAGCGGGGATTTCCCTATCACGCTTCCTTTTTAATACAGCGAAATTCGCATTTCTAATCTCGCAAAAGCGGTACTGAAAAACAGCGCGAAATTCGCGAAATTGCGGTAATGATATAACGGTCTTGCATGCTCTAATCCTAACTACACTTTTTTGAAATAATTGGATATTGCATATTCAGGGCTGTAGATGTTCAATTAACAAAAATTCTGAGAAATGCTGGACACTCACTTGTGATCATAAATAAATTGACAATGCATAGATTATTTAAAAATTACATGAATTTACATGTTTTAAAAATTTTTTTTTTTTTGTTTACAGGGGGTACCACTCAGTAGTGTAATGGAAGATTTATTAACAAACAAAATATCATTAAATGCAGGAAAAGGACGACAGGCCATTGAATGGGCAATTGGAAAGTTGGATTCTGAAATAAAAGAACTAGCAAATTCAGCTTGTAAAAGTACGGACGAGCTTTTGTCGCAAACAAAAAAATCTATTGATGACATAACATCTACCGCAAGAAGATCTATGGATGATATATCATCAAAAGCAAAGAGATCTTTTGATGATATTGAAAAATTCACAAAAGGAAATGCTAATCAACGAAGCTGAAAAAAGGAGTGATAATAGGTAGAATTACAATTTCTTGGAACTGTATATTAGAACAAAATTTTGTGTTGAGATCTTCAGTATTTTTTTTTATTGTAACAGTAAAATGAGATATCATTTGTATAGTGTATATATGTGCTTGTATATATTGTTAGCTGAATACTATGTTGGGTCTGCACCAGTTTGTGAAAATAATATGCCTATATTCTTGTCTACTTGTCTTATAATGTTAATAAGGCGAATAAAACAATATTATGTAACAAAATTACAGACATTTGTGACGTCACACATTATTTAAATAGGTATTTATTTTTGTAAGTTATTAGTTTTTAAAGCTTGTAGATGCATTAAAAATAAATCATTCCCAGCAAGTAAACCTTCAGATATATGTGTATATTATGCAAAAATGTGAAGGTTCTGTCCAATAGACTATTCACCTTTTGTTGTTCCCTTACTAGCAATAAATTTTTGTCATCAAAACGAAATAATGTCTTTTATTCAGACACTTTTACAGTGTGCAACTGATTTGGAATAAGACTTAGAAAATAGAAATGCTATATTTTCGTCCTCAAGAATCAATCGACTGGCAGAAAAATCTCAAATAGCTCATGCTTAGTGAAAATTTTTACCACTGGGATTTTTTTAGACTAATTCTGCCCAGTGTCAAGCCCTCTCGCTCCCTTCCCTACAAAACGTGTCCCGATCTAAGGATTTTTCATATTTTTTTTTCAGAAACTGTTAGAAATAATAGAAAACTGTCTGTGACAAAATTAATCTGCATTATATTTTCTACAATATTTGCAAATAAATAATTTGACAGGCATAATAACTTCAAAAATAATGTCTGTCCAAACTTCTTTTTGCATTAGCAATTAATTTATGGAAAACAATCGAAACTGTAATGAAATAGCCCAGAAGTGAATTAATGTTCATACGTTTACCTACAAAACTTTACCTAACTTACCGTCGTACTATTCGTTCACGATTTATAGATCGCAAGTCGCAGCGCAGACGCAGAGATTATACAAATACATATTGTAATAATAATATTTACTTAAGTATAGTAACATTTTATAGATGACATAAAGGACTATACTTAAAATGAAATTTATTTTATAAATTATATTTGGATTGCCCAAATTGTATTCCCCACTTACAAAATTCAACGTCCAGTAAAGTTATTTTATGTTCTGAATAGGTAGGTACTTAATTATAAAATATTTTTGATCAAATGGGAACAGATATTTTAAACAAAAGTAGCGTTTGTAAAAATAAAGGACCAATTAAATACCTAAGAAATGTCAAAAGTTATACGGCTGGTTTTAAAATAAGTATATACTTAGTAAGTATTTAATATTCCTACTAAGTTTAAGTAATAATATTCTACAAAACCTATAGAAAATTCAGCCTTTAGAAGTAAATTTCAACTATTATTGAATAATTAATAAGATTTTCAATAAAATAAAAGTACCTATAAAATACTGCAATCGGTCATGTTAACTGAAACACCAATCAGAGCGAATGATGTCACACTTTTGTAATACACAGATATAGATAGTATAGATGACACAAGCCGTTCGCCACTACGTGCCCGCAATTTGAGCAATGCTCAAATACGGCCCGTCGTAACCTCAGTTCGCTTTCGACTGTGTTCGCGGAAAGTCGACTTTTGAAAAACAAAAAATGCCTAATTGCGCTGCTCAAAGTGGTTTATCGAGTGAGGGGAGACGTTTCGTATCATCGGTAAGCAGTTTTGTTATTTATATGTATGTGCTGTAATTTAATTAAAATAAATATTATATTGATTTTTTTAGCCAGCTGCGTGCGCGCGTCCTCTCACGTTGAACGTAGGTGGTATCAAAGATGTTGTATTAGTCTGTACTTATGGTATACTCTATACTACATAGAGTAACTTATTATGTACTGAGAATACTAATACTATAAATATACACATTACACATACTTGTCTATTCTATGACTGAAACAGTTGAAAAAGCTTAGGGATGTTCGATCCGGGTGGCTTGTATCGATATTCCGGATCATAATGGTCGTAAATTCGTAATGAGCTGTATCGATCCACTTCATTTGATACGATGTTTTAGATCGATCCAGTATCGAATCAAGTTAAATAAAAGACTTGTTTTATTACATCGAAATTTAATTTAATAGAAAAAATATGTTAGTTTTTCCTAAAGTTGCAAATCCTAATGTACGTAAAAACAGTAATTTTGATAAACGCTCTGGATCCAGGCGATTACCACTGATAAATAACGTAGGGCTATATCACTCAGTGTTCCCCAAACAACTTTTCTCGCTGACCAATATTTGAGTTGATAAATATCAAACGCCAGTAAGTCCATCCAAGGAAAAAGTTAACATTTGTTCTATGACATGCAAAGAAAAAAAAATTGTTCATTTTAGTTTTGTTCAAATTAAAATATGTCCATATTTTTACTACAAAAACACTGTTGAAATACTCTGTTCCATTTCAGAAGGAAATAAGTCCATGTGGCCATTCATTTCAAAATCCCATATGTCCAAATAAGCCAATCGGCTTTTAGCAGTCAGCCATTGTGACGGCCATTACTGTTTTGGTACTGTTGCCTGTGTGGTGCAGATTGTGATTTAAATTCATTTAATTTAGTTTTAAATAGTAAAAATGAGTTCAAATATAGAAAATGTTGAACCTAATAAGGCCCGAAAAAGGAGCAACATAAAGTCTCAGCGAAAGAAGGCAATGAAAAAGCAGAAATTGTAAGTAAATAATCACTATGCTCTCATTGTTTTCTTATGAACCGTTGTTTAGCCAGGGCCGAACTCTGTTCGTCCGCTTTCCTTGTTGAGAATAATAATTAAGAATTAAGAACAAGTTTACCTCATTAATTTTATTTTGAAGAGTAGAGAAGCTTGTGATTACCAGTCATATATTTGTAAGCTAAATTCAAATTACAAGTACCTATAATTCCAACGGATCCGTAACTTTGGTATTTTTGATATATAGCTAAACTGGTTCAAAGCATTTTTGTTACAAGTTTATCAAATGTTTAATTATTTTCAGATACTCAGCGGTGGGTTTGCCAAAAAAACCACCTTGCCTACATAACTCCAACAGCCTAAAGTGTATGTTGCTCACATGGCGAGACTTGTTTTTCTTTCATAAAAATCTTTATAGAACTATATCAAAAGTTGATCAAGATAATTTCTTATTAAAGCACATGATTATTACAAAAGTGAAACGTAATCGGCCTAGAAAAGGAATTAAAACACCAAGGTCATTTTCCGTAAAATTTTGTATACCTACCCAATTCCCTTACAAAGGTTCTGATACCAGTATGTAAACAGACTTTCTTGAGAGCTACTCGTCTTAAGTCTTCCAGAATCGAAGGAGTAGCTAAGAGACATTTTAACACTGGCGGATTGGCTAAAGAAAATAGGGGAGGTGACAGAAAAAAAATTCGCTTTTGCCTCGAAAGCAGAATCTGTCGAAAAATTTATAAAAAGTTTTAAGCCTTTAGAATCACATTATTCTCGAGACCAGATAAAAGTTCGCCAGTATCTCGAACCCGGGTTGAATATTAAAAAAATGTATGTAATGTACAATGACCAGGCTATGCCTGGATTCGGCGTCACACATAGTTTTTTTAGAAAAATATTTAACACGCGATTCAACATAGGATTCGGTAGCCCGAGGCAAGATGTGTGTTCTTTGTGTCTAGAACTGACAGAAAAAATTAGAATTGAGAAGTCGCAGGCTACTAAACAAGAATAAATGACACAGCACCGAGTACACAAACTGCGTGCAAAACAATTTTATAAAATGTTGCAGGACAAGGATCCAGATCTTAAAATTTTCTCCTTTGATTGTGAAAAAAATCTTCCACTCCCCAAGTTACCCGACCAAGCCACTTATTATTCAAGACAACTTTATTTGTACAACTTTACTGTTGTTATCGGTTCTTCACATGAAACTTTAACACCCGAAAATATCAAAGCTTACATATGGACTGAAGACGAATCCGCCAAAGGTTCGAATGAAATTTGCTCAGCCCTATATCACTGTTTGAATACAACAGACATGACTAATGTTAAAAAAATAAGGCTCGTTTCAGACGGGTGCGGCGGGCAAAACAAGAACTCCATCATTATTTGCATGATTATGAAATGGCTTTTGGAGACTACCACCAATATCAAAGATATTGAAATGGTTTTTCCAGTGACTGGTCACTCTTTTCTACCTGCCGACAGAGTGTTCGCCTTGACAGAGAGGGTTATCAAGAAACGAGAAACCATTGTCATGCCCAGAGAATATGAAAATATTATTAAAGAACACGCCACTATTCACAAATTGGCAAGTGATGTACCTGTTTATGACTGGAAAGACAAATCCAAAGAATTCCTCAAAGCGACGCAAGGTTGGCATTTCCAAATAAGCAAATGTAAGCGTATTATATTTAAAAAAGCCAATAGACATTCAGTTCATGTTCGCGGTGAAGTTTCCTATAGAATGGATTTTTGTGACAAAAAATCTTTGACAAAACGGGGAAAAAGACTGAATGAAATGTCACTGAATATAATACCATCTGGGGTTCCTATAAAACCAGCTAAACTAAATGATGTGAACAATCTTTTGAAAAAACATTATGGAGATGAATGGCAGAATTTTGAAAATTTATCTTACTATAAAAATGTGCTTACAAGGGACAACGAAGTAATGCCTGAGAGTGATTCTGATTCTGAAAGTTTAATAGATCCCGGTGACATAGAAAATGAAGAAATTATCGACGTCGTATGAGAAACATAAACTGAATTCCTTATTAATTAGTTCATTTGTGTATTGCGTACCTAATGTTCTGATTAAATTAAGTTTTCAATAAACATAATTTTGCAAATAACTTTCGAGTACTTCATTTATTTTTCTTTTATAATAATATACCTTCCTACTATAATTTTCTGGTCGGTTAATTTTTTGTTTCTCTGAGTTCGGCCCCTAGTGTCTGTCGATGACAGTCCGGATCAAAATTAGGTAAGTCCCGTGATGTATTTTCTTCAAAATCCGGTATGTCCACTGATCTAGTTCAAAACATAATATGTCCAAACGAAATTACATGGTTTTATCCGATTTTTCTATTAACACATATTATTCTAATGTTGCCATGGATAAAAAATAAGCAAGTAAGATAAAATAAATCTTATGTGTTAGAGAATACAATTAATAATGCTAAGAAATGAAAATGCTTCATTATCTCCTTTTCACTTATCAAGGACATACTGGTGTTTGATATTTATCAACTCATTTGGTCCTGAAATTGACGGTACCTTGAAATATAATATCACACATTAACAATGATCTACCGCCAGAGAAAAGCCGTACTTTGTAATTTAGCGTTGTGATATTGGTATTTGAAATAAAGTTATAAATATTTAAATGAACTATCTCATACGATATTTTCGATCCGATCCTCCACGCATGTGTATCGATCCGCCAACGGATCGGATGCTATCGTATCGATACAAAAATCGGGCGGATCGTATTCCATTGTATCGATCCACATAATTATCATACATAACATAATCACTGACCGAATTGTAGGACTTCATCAATTACTATACTACCAAGTTAAAAATTCGTTCTCGATTTGAGATATGTATTTGCGTCACACACCACTTCTTAATTTCATCTATTTTTATTAAATCAATATTGAATGTATCACCAAGAGTACAATACTAAGATTGCACTGTCTACATTAATTTCATTGGTAACAATTAATTAATTGCCATGTTGGTAATAAAACAAAGTTTCAAATAGAAGTTTTTATACAAAAGTTCTTATATTATGTTTAAGATATTACATGTACATATAAGCAGATTTCAATACAAAAACAAATACATACCCTTTTACAAAAAAGGCTCATTACCAGTAATTGAAAAAAAAAAATTAGGAACATTTTCAGGCACAATTATTACATAAACAATTTAAATTTCCACTTATAGCATTAAAGATTAGGTACAATAGCTCAAACCAGCATTCATGGTTGGCAAGTTACATTACAATATAAGGAAGCTATAGTTTGAGAAAGCTACTGAAAGAATTTTTCAGTTATAATACTGCTTTAACTATAGAACTGTAGAATCGGTCGACATCTGTATCTAATAAAATGGGTATGTAGTTGCCCACAGATTTCTGTTAACATTGTGTATTAATATCTAAAATACAGAAAGTATATGTATACTAAATTGAACCTGAAATTGTCCTAAAACATATCAAATTTAGCAGTCATTTTAACTGTTTCGATTTGAAGGGACTTTATTACTTTCCAGTATTTTATCAGGATTTTTCAAAAATATTCAAGTTTATAAGGAATTTTAAATTAACACGATCATTTTCCATCTGTTGACTGCTTTTATTAATTCAATTTGGCATGTTGCTCACATGATGAATACAATTCAGGAGCTTATTATCAAAACAAGTCAAGTCCATTTTTGCTTAAACGGTTTATATTTTAAAATTAAATTTTTCATTTTATTTGACATAAGTAAATCTTTAGTTGCAAAAAGGATCAAGTCCACATACTTTCTTCGTTATCGCTCATACAAAATTCTTCTATGTTTCAAAATGCGTTAAGTCCAACCAATGTTACTTTCAATACAAGTCATGTCCATTCCAACCAATAGGCGCGCTGCATTTCACGCCGCCATATTTGACAACGCCATACTATCGTGTGACGCCGTGTACGCTTGTTCTAGTGTTTTCGTGTCGTGATTTTATTAAATTTTCATCAATATTTTATAAGAAATTTCTGGAAAGGAATGGAAAGAAACGTAGAAGAGGTTCCCTCGGACGAGGCGCGTAAAAAAATTACTCAGAAATCAAAGTGGAAACGGGAAAAAGAACGTGTGAAAAGGTGAGTACTTTAGCCTCCTTTTTGTTAATATGAAGCAGGGTTGACACAAAAGAAAAAAATGTAGGTAAACAATGTACTTTAGGTTTTAAAAGGACATGGAATGGTAATGGTAATCTTTATTTAGTGGTCTAATTATTAAAGATAGTAGTCTTATTTTTGTTTTCACTTAATATTTTTATTAATGATTAAGCATCCGGCCTGGCTTCGCCGTGGAAGTTTAGCTGCTTTCTGTAAACTATATGATAATCCATTCAGTAGTTCGGTTATTAGTATGTACTAACAGACGGACAAAAAATTTAAATATACCTACTATTGTATTTTTTACTCTTACAAAAAGATGACTGGCCGAATCTTCCGTAATTATACTAAATTAATATGTTAATTTATGATTTTAATAATTTAGCTACCTCCTGTAGGTTTTACTACTACTTACTACCACTAGTTAGTTTATTTTTTGATATTATTAGTGGGTGAAGATAATTTTTGTGTTTGCAGATATTCGGCTCCTGATCTACCTGCTCGTCCTACCTGTAACCATAATGGAACACTAGCATGTTCAAAATTATCTTTAACAGATATGGCAGCATTGCATAATCAATTCTACAAATTTAAGGATAAAATTTATCAGGACAACTTCATATTAAAGCATTGTACATCGGAAGCACCTCAACGCAGACGAACACGCACAGGTACTGGTTCTGCTAAACAGATGTCAATTAAATATGAGGTAAGAAAGATATCTGGAGAAAAAGTTAGAGTTTGTGAAACCAGATTTTTAAAAACATTACAAATTAAAAAAACGCGTGTTCTTGGTGTCCTGAACAGACATAAGCAAACCGGGCTTATGGCTAATGAAACAAGAGGAGGTGACAGAAAGTCCGAAATATACAATAATTTGAAAGACACCATTTGCGAATTCATAAAAAAGTTTAAAGGCATGGAATCTCACTATTGCCGATCAAAAAGCCGTAGAATATATCTACCATCAGAGCTAAATATTGCTAAAATGTATAAAATATTTTTAAAGGAGTATTCTAACATGCCCTGTAAAGAATCTTATTTTCGTCATATATTCAATACCAAATTCAATATCGGATTTAGTAATCCTCGAAGCGATAAGTGCTCAAAATGTCTACAATACGAGGAACTCATTAAATTGGAGAAGAATGAGGAAAAACTCACTAAACTTAAAACAGAGCTAAAGGTACATAAAACCAGAGGTGCTACGTTTTTTGAATTCCTAAAAGATTCTAGCCCAGATATTATGATTCTTTCGTTCGACTGTCAGAAGAACCAAAATTTACCGAAAATACCTGATCAAGCCACTTATTATTCTCGGCAACTTTATATGTATAATTTTTCTATTGTTAAAGGCACTTCTCATGATAATCTTTCTCCTACAAATGTGTTTTCTTATGTCTGGACAGAGGATCAGCATGCTAAAGGCTCAAATTAAATTGCCAGTTCAGTTTATCACTGCCTTACAAGTCAGGTCACTTTCGAAGGAATCAAAACATTACGCTTGGTTTGTGACGGATGTCCTGGCCAAAACAAAAATTCTATTTTGGTAGCTATGGTGAGCAAATGGTTGGCCAGTAATGCACCCAGTACTTTAAAAAAAGTGGAAATGATCTTTCCTGTCCCTGGACACTCTTATATTCCACCAGATAGAGTGTTTGGTGTGATAGAAAAGGAAATTAAAACCAGAAACACAATATTAAGCCCTGAGGAATACATACAAATATTTGCTGAACACGGGAATATTCAAGTGCTGGGAAGCGTGCAACAGTATTTGACTGGAAAACAAGTATGAGAGAAGTAATGAAGGACGTAAAGGATTTACATTTTAAAATCTCACAATGCAAGAGAATAATATTTTCACGACTCAAGAGGGATAACAGAAACATTGTTGTAAGAGGAGAAGTTTATTATAATAACGATACTTGTGTCCGTAGATGTATAACGAGAGTAGGAAAGTTTCCTGGTGATATTAATCCATCTATAATACCACCAGGAAATATAGTGAAATCGGCTAAAATAGAGGATGTAAAAAAGTTATTAAAAACTCACTTTGGCAATGAATGGATGGAGGCCAGACTTGCAATATTATACTTCAATAATTTGTCCTATGGAAACCGAAGAAGATACAGAAGAACATAATCTTTTATGTGACCAATATGTGGACTATGAACCACCAACTACTTTGGTTTAAGTCTTAACGTGATTATGTATTACATTACATTGATATTTTTAATAAAGGGTACCTACTTAATTTTTTGGTTTTAATAATAATAAATTAATAACCAATAGCAAAATGTTATATAACTACAGACAAATAGTATATTTGTGACAACCCTATAAAAATTTATTCGTTTTCATTAATTTCAAATTAAGTCAACTCCATTTTTTGTGATTGCAAAACAAGTCAAGTCGAAGTGAATAATTTTCAAAACGAGTCAAATCCATGACTTGGTATCAAAATGTGGTCAAGTCCAAAATAAAAATTAAATTTTCTGGTAAGGTATTTAAAAAACACTAGGGTTTTGTGGCAATATGGTGTTGTGATATTGAATGGAATAAAATGCAATTATTATTGTCAGTGTAGTTCGTAACAGTAATTTGGAATTGAAAATTACTATTTACTCAATATGTTGAAAAGTGGACTTAACGCTTTTTGATAATAAGCTCCTGAATTACAATTTTTATTCACATAGTACAAAGAATCTTCAAAGATGTGATTCAGGAGGGTTTGAATTTATTTGATTTTGGTCGCCATTATTAAAAATTGCAATTAGATTTAAAATAACTATTTTGTAATTAAAGCTTGTAGTTTATATAGACAGTTTTTAATAATTTTACACAACTTAATGGGCAATTTTTGCATAAAGCTTTTGTTACAGGATTACTTAAAGAGAAGATATTTAGGTTGTGACAAAATATTCTTAGAATTGATTGGCTTTTACCGAAATAAAAAAGTATCAAGTAATCCCATATTATTCCTCAATTCTTAGCAATCAATCGCATAAACCTAATTCACTTATGTCACATAAAAATTCATTATTTTCTATGTACTAGTTCCTGATGATGTCATATTGCCATTTGAGATACTGCTTGATGAGGATGCTCTAGTAGAAGTTGCTAGATGTGATGTTTTCAGTCTGTCTAGCTCATTGACCCATGAACGGACATGCTCCAAACGATGCCATGCCATTTGTAGTACCTTCTGTGAAGCATATCCAGAGCCTTCATGTGGTTGTCCAGTAGACACTTGAGTCAAATAATTTATTTGATCGCTTAATTTAGATTCAACTTGGCTTAAAGTTCTAAAAAACTGAGATGTATTTGACTCTGCTTGTTTTTGGCTTGACTTCTCTTTGCTTAATTCCGATAGTGCTTGAGCTAAAAACATTAAATGTTTATAATAAAATAAAAATCCACAAATAGAGAAACTTATACATTATAAGGCACTGATAAATTTCATTGCAAACCTGCACACTGTAGGCAGGTTATAATATCTTTTTCAATATCATCCAGGACTTGAATTCTTTCCATAGGACCGGCCATCGTGAAGTAATAATATACGCTGGATGCTGGACAGTGTTGTGTTATTGTGTTGAATTTATCATTCAACACAATACGTTAATGTTAAATGTATAGTACACAAGTACAGTAAACCTTTTGTCATATAATATACTATAATATAAAATAAAAATATACAGAAGTAAAAATAACACAAGTATGGCGGGCGAAATAAACACAGTAAGTAAAAATGACAGTTTGACAGTTACAATCTCTCGCTAGAGAGTATATATGTTCTGTGGTTACAATACAAAGGAAAAAATCATGGAAGTATTATATAAGGAATAAGCTCTATCTGTGCTTCTTGCAGCTAAAATAAAGAAAATAAAACCTTATGCTAAGGTCGTAAGAGTCTTGTTGCGCGCAAAATAAAAATGAAGCCGAGTGAGAGGGCCACCACTGAACGCTGTGTCCCGTTCTATAGAGTTGCCAGAGTTAAGTTGGTAGAAATGGTAGAAAAATATGCGATTGATGTAATGTAATGAAGTAAAAACATTTACTTCTAAAATGTTTCTAAATATAAATAATAATTTATTACCGACATGTTAAAGCAATATTATTTGCTGCTACGTGTAAAGCCTTATTAACGCAAAAATTTTGCGATTGGCGTATAGGTTTTCTTTTATTTGT
The DNA here is from genome assembly GCA_910589475.2 of Bembecia ichneumoniformis. Classification (NCBI taxonomy): domain Eukaryota; kingdom Metazoa; phylum Arthropoda; class Insecta; order Lepidoptera; family Sesiidae; genus Bembecia; species Bembecia ichneumoniformis. The sequence continues at coordinate 6,945,060 of OU342521.1, forward strand.
ATGAAATACGGACACCTGACCTGACAACCCCACATGAAATCGCCGACTCTGACGTCAATGGCGGAAATTTTTGATTTCGTGATATTTTTGAAGAATTTTAATTAAAATGGGGAGAATTTGTGTCGTGGAGGCTTGCGGAAGCGAGTATTATCCTGATTGTGGTTTATCTTTTCACAGGTAATAGTTTTAAACATAATTTGTTAGTGAACAATTAGGGTGACCATGCATTACTATCCAATCCTAGTTCAAGAACAAATAACTTAAATACCTATGCATTTTTTATTCCTTTCTCTATTAACATAACGGGTTCAATTTCAGATTTCTTTGTGTCTACAAGTGAGTGTTTAAGAGCATCCCCCGCCTTCTGCGAGGAGGATCAGGACCAACCTTCTAAACTAAATTGTTTTCTCTTTCATGTATAAATTTTCATTTGTTATATAGTGTGTAAATTTATTGGTATAGTAAAGTGTTGTGTGATTGAACTTGGCTTTCTTTTGTCTAAGTCCACCCCAGGTAGTTGGCGCCCTGAGAGTTAACACTGGTCTCGTGTAGTGTCTACCCCTGAGTTTCAGTCGGTGAGTAACGGTTGGAACGCCTGCGGAGCCCTAACGCCCCGCAGAGGTTTCGCGGTTATAAACTTAACTGTTTTTTTCTTACCTAATTAATTAAATATACCACAATAGGTAGCTTATCGTAATTTTATCTCAGTCCAGCTGCATGTCGTGTCCCACAAGGACCAGTAGGTCAAATCACAAATCATTTTTTATAATTATTGTCCTTAAATCATATTTCAATATATTCACCATCGCCAGAGAGGGATAAGAGGTACAGTTACTGATCTCTCTTTCGGCTTCAATTTTGCGACAACAGGTCATTCCTGTTGTATATAGTACTTATTACTTCCATGGAAAAAATATACTTACGGTAAACGAAAATGAATGATTCGTGACTAATTGATGTAGTCTGTGGTCTATCTATTGAAGGATTCTTTAATCATCTTATCTACCAAATAAATCTTATACTCTCTACGGCTATGGAATAGAGGACGGTAACTACGTAAAATACATTCATTTATCACGAGTTTCTTTCCATAAATGTATTGTAATTAACGAATATATATAATTTTAATAATTTTCGTCTATTTAATTTGTATTTTAAATACGGCCCTGATAAGGGCCGCGGGTGGACGATGGATTCAGACTGCTTCTTACCGGTCCTTTTGGAAAATTAAGGGGGAGGCCTTTGTCAAGCAAGGATGTCCTACGGTAGTGCCAACTTTGAATGGAAATGAACTTAGCCCCGGTCTGGGGTGTTGGCAGGGCACACTGCGTTTCTTAGTCGTAAATTGGACAGCCCGTCTGGCGGCAGTGACCACCTTTTTCCAGAAATACCACCGGGTAATAATAGCATGTGTTGTGTTTAGGTGATTGGGTAAGGGAGACCAGAGTCCATTTCCTTTCCTAATCTCCTATCCTTAATCGTTGCCTTAATCGTTTGCCCACTTGCAGCACCCGTGGCTTTGCTTGTGTTAGTAGGCGATGGTAGCTGTCTACCGTCACGTGAACCGTCAGCTTGTCTGACGACATTTTCATGAAATAAGTCAATTGTAATCGTTTACAATGCATATTTAGTCTAGCGGCGGGACATGATTTTGACCAATGTCGTGGTCACGAAGTGCTATATACCTAAAACAGGTATCGTTGGATTCCTGGTGATCTCCAGATAACGAATCTGCCTGTTTTAGTTTCGAAAGCCGGGAATAAGTGGTATTTATGACGTCATAAAGATGGCGGCTGCCTACCTTAATTTTTTGCAGATTTCTCGAGTTCTACACAACCAATTTATACATGTAAGGTGTCGTTTGAAAGACAGTTTAATGTTTTTTATCTTTTTCACAGAAACAATGGCCATAAAAGCTATAGTTTAATAAATATTTTCAAAAATGTGACTTTCTCCAAGTGCCTCTCTACATTTTGCAATATAACTTTTAATAGACTCACTTTTTTGCTATTATTGTTTAAGAACATTTTAAAAGCTATACAATGACATTATAAAACATACATATCAAGTAATAAATACAAAAGTAATAAATAACCATTTCCGTAAAACAGATACCGCTCTACGCGCATGTTATGCCGCTACCGTGAAACGCATTTGCTTATGATATTTTCACTTAAAATAAAGCAAATACAGATTTATATGAATTCTTTGTATTTTACACTGTTTATTACAAAAAAATCATACATCGTTTTAAGTACGGACAATATAGGTAAAACCCCGATCGATCAAAAATTTTAACAATTAATACGACATATAAAAACTAAAATTATGTGTATTTATAAAAAGAAACTCGTTATATGTGACCTAAAAAATGTAGATATTTATAATTTGCCATGGTATATGTAAAAATTCTAAAAATGCTTAGGTATATAAAAATGAAATGCTGTTCGATGAGATTGAGAACAGGCGGACTGATTTGGCTAGTTTTTGTTTTAAAATGTTCGATAGTTCTAATTAGGTTTTTATGGAGAGAAAATTGGTAGTGTTTCCCGGAAAATTGAAATAGCTAAAGTATTTTTTCTTTGGGATTTTCTTATGAACTTGAAAACTATAATTTGACAGGACAACGTCTGTCGGGTCAGCTAGTTTATGAATATTTAGGTATTCCCAAAATTCCCCAAAATTCCCGAATTTCCCAACTAATTCTGACAATTTTCTTTTCCAACATGACAACTTTGATTATATTATACTGACTAGATGGAACGTCACCCTATAATCACTGCGACAAAAACAGGCCAACTTTTATATACTTGTGTGCGTGAAGTTTTGTCTTACACTCGCGCCATGTCATTCTTTTTGTCTCTGTGTGCGTGCGTAGGGAAACCAACTTATGCCACATTCCCCAAAAAAGTGGGTAAAACTGATTAATTTGAAATTAGTTTACTGTTCATGAAAGTAAAAGAAAAAACAAAGTAAGCAAAATGTAGTTCTTATTAACGTGTTTTACAAACGCAGCGGGGAGGTTTTTGTTTTATAATAAGTTAAGAATAACTGACAGCTTCAAACAACAATTTCAAATGAAATTTAATGAATCGTAATAAACAATATACCTTGCACAAAATTGAAAATGTCTTTTGCATGAAAATGATCTGAGCATATGACAGTTGTTTTTGCTGGTTGCCAGACATCTTCTCCACGGCTTTTTCTTATAATGTTCACCCACTGATTTTTCGTTACGGAATCACTTTAATTCAAACATGTAAATTACATATGGCCGTGGTACGAAACGCTTAGTTCATGAGTTCGACACCTACTTGGCCGGTTGTTTTTTTTTTATTTTTTAAATCTCTCGTTAGTGTGTATTTTTGGTTAAGTTTTCAAAAATCCAGTCAAATTTTCGATGGATTTCGGAATGGGCTAGAGAGTGGGATCGGGAGTGGGATAAGGAGTGGGTGTGGGATTGGGAATGGGATGGAAAATGAGATTGGGAATGGAGTAGAATAGTGAAGTGGATATCCCACTCCTAATCTCACTCCCTATCCCACTCTTAACCCATTCCCCATCTTATCCCTATCCTATTCCCTATCCCGCTCCGTATCCAAATCCCTATCCCACTCCTAATCCCATTCCCCATCTCACTCCTTATCCCTCTCCCTCTCCCACTCCGTATCCAATTCCCTATTCCACTCCGTATCCAATTCCCTATCTCATTCTGTATCCAATTCCCTATCCCACTCCATATCCAATTATCTATCCCACTCCTTATAAAAATTCCTATCCCACTCCTTATCCCATTCGGCATCTAACTCCATATCCTACTTCCTATCCCACTCCGTATCTAAATCACTATCCCACTCCTAATCCCATTCCCTATCCTACTCCATATCCAAATCCCTATCCCACTCCTAATCCCATTCGGCATCTAACTCCATATCCTACTTCCAATCCCACTCCGTATCTAATTCTCTATCCCACTCCTAATCCCATTCCCATATCACTCCTTATCCCACTCTCTATCCCTATCATCCCATCCCGTATCCCATTCCCACTCCCTATCTCCATCCCAATCAAATTGAATGAGAGCAAACGTCATGACTCAAATAAACTTAAAAACAACACTTAAGTACTAAAACTAAAATTAAACTGCAAAATAAATCTTACTAGTATCAAACTAGTATGATTCATACTAGTTTCAAAGGATATAACTAGCACATAGATACCATTCAAAAATCTCTATGGCTACCAGTCGGTAATTATGTTGGTTTCACCATACCTATTTTTTGAATAAATTTTGTAATGAAACACTGGCAACGCTAGTAAAATGTCAAGATGGCGTTGTAGAAATTAGACCTAAAAGCTGAAATATTTCCTTACTAAAAATGATTAATTTTGAATTACTTAACGATGATAGGTGACTTTGTTGGTTGTTTTTAAACGTCCTTTGTAATTTCTACACACTTTAATCGCGCAACTCAGGATTTTAATCCACTAATTCAGACCCGAAACTCAGCGTTTAACGTGCGTATCCCTCAACGTCACACTGGACACTGATTGGCGGCAATCGACTTAGCGTCCAACAGTTGGCTGATATTTTTTGCGACGCATTTGCGCTGCCGCGCTCTATCTTGTCAGTATATTAATCAAAGCATGACAAACACCGTCCATACATTTCTGCCCTTTGCTGACACACCCACATCTTGCAGATCGATATGTTGTTTTACATTGGCACGTTATAAATTCCAGATCTATAAGTTTCATGTCCGTTACTTTTCAACAACATTCTTCTGGAGGAGTTGCTCCATGAATATGATGCTTTAAAGCTTCTTTTGTTGAAATACGGGTTAAATATAAAAAATACGGGTTGCACCGTATTTTTTTTTATTTCGGACTACTTTAAAATAAAATTTTAAAATATTTAATACCTACAGGCTAAAATATGGTAACAATGAATATCAGTTACCAGGTTTTTGTGTTAAAACAATGGAAATGTAATAAAAGATGTTACTTTGAATTCCTATTTAGGTACAGTTAAGTTCAAATTAAGTGACCTGTCTTAAAAGTGACTAAAGTGAATCATTTCTACCTTTAATATTGTATTTTATCTTGAATAGGCAAATAGTTACATTAACGAATGGATTAAAAAAAAATTTAAAAAAAAAAAATTTAATTTAACTATTGGCAAAAAAACAACAAGCAATAGATAACAAATTGAAGTAAATTACTTGGTCATCAACAATGTTACGTAACTTGGTAGGTACGAGTACGTTTTTTATACTTTGTTTTGGGTCTGATCAATTTGCACTGTGATTTGTTCTATATTAGTGAAAGAAAAATATTAAAAAAAATGTATGTCAAGTCCTATTAACTTACTGACAGGGTTGAATACACAAAGGTGTAGTTGAGCAATACTAAATGAGAAGAGTAAGTACACTCTCGGAAAGGCAGAAGATCAATAATGCATATGCCCTTTCCTCTCATTCGCTTATTGATAAAACAGTTATTTGTAAGTACCTATTCAAGATATCTCTAATGATTGGAGGCACAAAGATAATGACTGTAAAAAGTAATTAGGTAGAGAAACATTTTATTTGTTAAATCTCGTTCAATTAAACGATATCAAACACTTTTCTACGCATGTGTACTGTCTCGTTTAGCTTCAAATGAGTGAACGCAGACAATTGGTACAGCCAGAACACACTGCTTCGGCGCCTGTCATGAAAACTGATACCTTAGAGGTGAATGATTTTTCGCTTGCCTCAAGTTATATAAAGACAGAAAATGATATAAACGCAGCATACGCTCTGGTGTGATCACCAGAGCATAATCTCTTTACTTTTACGAAATAAGTGATATAAAAACATCCTGAGTGCGTCCAGAAGGGGATGTCCGTAGTTAGTCTGGCATGGATAGAATGTCTTCAAGTATGACGTCCAGCATGACTGGTATGGGACTCGGCGGTATCACCGGTCTTGCTACGGGAATAAGCACATTAAGCTGCAAGGAGCAACACCTCACTGTCGGAGGAATGCCTTCGAACTACGTTCCTGGATTGTCGGCATACTATAATATTTCAAGCTTTTCTCAGCGTCCTGGACAACCACGTCGTTGGCCGATACAACGAGCGGGCCCTACTGCCCAACATCGTCCAGGGCGTTCCCACAGCACTGGTTCGCTCCACCGGCTCAAGCATTCTTCGCGAAACAGTCCTAACACCACATACGCTCATAATTTGATCTGCAAACTTGCCGATCAAAATGAACGTCGTCGTCGCCAAGACACTTTGGACATGATTCCACAAAATTATTACTCCCAGCCACCGTTGAAGGTTGAATTGACCGAGTTTTACTCACGGGATAATTCTAAGGATCATCATACAGAACAGTATGAATTGGTAAATGACAGTATTTTACCTAATCCAGTTTTGAGACGAGGTCAAAATTTCTACTTCGCCGTACGATTCGATAGAACTTGCGATAAACAACAAGACACAATTCGAGTTGTATTTTGTTTCGGTAAGTTTTATATAGATAGATATGTATATTAATGTATATAGACAGATTTCCTGTTTTTTATGCTTATAAGGATTTGTAACATATATTTATAGGACCAAAGCCAAGTGTTACGAAAGGCACACGAGTTGTTCTTTCTGTGAATTGGACCAATCAACAGGGAGCACTTCAGCATTCTCGTGATGTTATCGGAATGGGTGGTGGAATACAACGTTTGCCTGAAAACAATACTAACATATCTTCAATTGGATCTATGGGGACAATGGGTAATGTTGGTACAATAGGAGCAATTAGTGCTATTAGAGAAACTACTACATATGGCGTACGACGCAGTTCCTTTAGTAATGAGCAGCTTCCTATACAACACAGCCCTTTAAGTCCTCACGGAGCTATGGAGCGTCCGATAATTGAACGTTACGCCGCAACCACCCAACATTCTTCATTCGGACGTGGCTTCGAATCTCACCATGATTCGTGTCATGGTTCAACGACAAATCTTGCATCATTAGCTCACGAAATGGATCGTTGGGATATAAGCGTACAACGTCAGGATGGAAACACCATAACTTTCCAAGTACATATCCCCGCTTCTGCGCCTGTGGGCGTTTGGAATTGTTGGGTTCAGACTAATCGTCTCGGCCAACGTGATAACCGCCATGATTACAAATGCGACGAGGATGTTTATATTTTATTTAACCCTTGGTGTCGTGAAGATTCTGTGTATATGGATAACGAAGCTTCAAGGAAGGAGTACATTCTTAACGAGCAAGGGAAGATATGGTGTGGAACTTGGCGGCAACCCAAGGGCCGTAAATGGGTATATGGGCAATTCGATGATGTCGTATTGCCAGCGTGTATGTATTTATTGGAACGAAGCGGCCTCGAGCACTCAGAACGTGGTAATCCGATTCGAGTTTGCAGAGCTATTTCGGCTATGGTAAATTTCATGAACGTACACTTTTACGAACTTTTACGATTTTCGTAATATGTATTTGTTGGTTGAACATTTTTTTTTAGATTAATGCAAATAATGATGATGATGGGCTAATGGTGGGCCGATATGATGGGGAATACAAAGACGGTGTTGCACCTCATGCATGGACTGGTTCTGTAGCCATACTTGAACGTTACTTAGCTGATGGTGGTCGACCTGTGGAATACGGTCAATGTTGGGTTTTTTCTGGTCTTGTCGTTACGATCTGTAGAGCATTAGGTAAATAGTATGTCGTATTGTATGCATATATTTCACGTGCTTTTTTACAATGAATTCACCATTGTGTACATTTTGGTCGTTTATTATAGGTATTCCTTGCCGTTCTGTGACAAACTATGTGTCGGCACACGATACTAACAAAACGTTCACTATCGACAAATACTTTGACCGAGATGGTAATGAAGTGCCCAATGGACCGGATGAAGACTGTTATGATTCTTGTTGGAATTTCCATGTTTGGAACGATGTTTGGATGCAACGTCCTGATTTACCTCAAGGTGATAAATAAAACTAGACACAAGCAGCTATAACATTTAAATATTTGCAACAATTTTTCAATGGTGGTTTACAGCTTATGGAGGTTGGCAAATCATCGACTCAACCCCCCAAGAGGAAGCGGAGTCAGTGTATCAATGTGGACCGGCAAGTGTTGAAGCAGTTCGTAGGGGTGAAATAGGTTTTCAATATGACACGCCGTTCATGTATTGCCAATTAAACGCTGAACTATGTCACTTCCAAGAGGACGAGAACTCTGATTGGGGATTTGTTAGAATGGCTTCGAATCAATACCAGTAAGTTTTAGAAATAAGAAGCAGACATGTTTCATTTAAGATATTTTATTATTATTTTATAATTTTTCTAGGGTAGGTCGCAAAATAGTTACTAAGAATCCCAGTCGCGAAGATGACGAAGGCGAAAGCGATATGCAAGAAATCACTCACGAGTATAAGACAGTTGACAGCACATCACCTGAACGTCTAGCGGTTGTGGCTTCTTGCCGTGGCTATCAGCGCTTGCAACAGTACTACGAATACCCTGATCGCAATTATGAGGACGTTTTCTTTGATCTTATGGACATTGATGTAGTTCAGTACGGGCAACCTTTTGATTGTACCATGAATATTCAGGTGAGCAATGAATAATTTTATTGCTAAAAAAAGAAGTAATGCGTGTCTATGAACTTAGGAAATTACTTATTTGCACAAAAAACGCAACATCCGAAAGTACTTAAACCTTGCTTGGCTATAAGATTCAAAGTCAATTTCAAGTTATTTTTAGTAATTAATTATACTTTCCTTACGGTCGATTGATGAACCATGATTACACCTAACAATATTCGATAATGCTTTGTAAGTAGGTATTAAATTTTTTGTGAAGATCAAACTTTTTAAAATTGGTTCTTATTCATGTTTAGAACAAATCTCACGAAGATCGAACAATTTGGTGCGTGTTGACGGCTTCCTCTTGCTACTACACGGGAGCGATTGTCTCGCGTCTCAGAAGGGCTCAAGGAGAATTTATAGTTCGTGCGGGACAACGTGAAGTCCTTAAACTTCAAGTCACTCCTCAAGAATATATGGATAAGCTGGTCGATCACTGCATGGTTAAGGTCCACGCCATGGCTTCAGTAAAGCAAACACATCAAGCTTGGTCTGATGAAGACGATTTCCCGCTCCAGAAGCCTAGGATGCAGGTTCAGGTAATGTAATAGGTAAAAATATTGTGTCTGGCGTCATGTTCAACATATGTTTAACATTTGTGATGTTTGAACAGGTGAGAAGTCAACCATGCGTTGGACAGGAGTCCTCTGTGACATTTAGCTTCCAAAATCCATTAAATGTCAATTTGACGGATTGCTACTTCACTTTCGAAGGACCAGGCTTGCAGAGACCGAGACAGGTACAAAATTGATTATTATCTACTGAAAGATATCTGCAGTGTGCCCACACAGGACAATTTGGAAATTCATAAAAACATAACGTTTCATCTATACTAATACGATTAATAATAATAAACTTTATTTTAATGAACCAGAGGTCCATATTTAAATATTAGTAGGTACAGTTTTACTTACGTACAAATGATACTTGCTTGACATATCACTCGCATGTGTGCCGAGCCAGTGACTAAACAGAGGTGAGAACCATATGTTGGACAACGTAATCAGAATGCTCTTGGTGATAGCCTGTGCACGACTCAACATTGAGGTGCAATGCTTACTGATGATAGCATGGAAACCATCTATCTTCGCCTCTAAGAACATACTGGAGCCACTTGAGAAACGCCGTAGACCCAACATCATCCTGAAAGCGTTATTGTATTGGACCCCCAGAGCGCTGTGTAATTAACAGAAGAGGATACACGTGTAGAAAGAATGGCCTTAAACCTTTAGTTCCTTAGAATAGCGTAAAAACGTCTGAGCCAACATATTGCTTGGAACCCAGAAAAAAACAAAAATACGAGACTTCCTCCTTTGGACTATGGATCTGTAGTCAACCTTCCAGAACTTGTTGATTAGTTAGAGCAAGCAATAATTATTGTTCATCATAAGTTAATATCAGTAGTACCGAAACTTTAAAAGTGCCTACTTATTTGTAACACAATTAATGTATACATTTTTTTAAACAAACTGATGTGTTATTGCAATCGCTTGGTAAAATTGAGTTTTATCTTTACAGATAAAATTCCGCGATGTGAAGCCAGGTGAATTCGTGAACTATCAAGATAAGTTCGTAGCTCGACGTGCTGGCGAACGGCGTATAGTGGTGACTTTCTCGTCCCGTCAATTGGACGAGATCTTTGGCTGCACGACCGTGAATGTGCGCGGCTAGCTAATAGCCCCCCAGCCCCGGGAACAATCTCCGAGGCCAACTTCTTTGTTAGAACTGGACCGTTCGATCATTTCGTACACTGTACCCGATCAACATATATACGTTCAGGAGGAAGAAGTTGTTATGAAGAAATCGTTCGCATCGCCCTAACGCTTTTATTCAATTTTCAGATAAATATTAAAAGCAGTTTCCATACAATAAAGTTTGATAGTTTGATGCTATGGGAATAAGTTCATTGGACTTTTCGATACATTAGTATAAAAAATTTAATGCATGAAAGGGCCATACAAGAACGATATTTTAAATTTAAGAAACATGGAAAGTACCAAAGACTACAACGAAAACGGCTTACGAAAACGGAGCAACGAGATTTACTTTTGTTTTTTTTTTCACATGCACGATTAAAAGAAAAACTAACAAAAAAGAAAAAGAAAATAATAATAATAATAATAATAAAATTAACACTGTTTTGTATCACACAGAGTATTTTAGTTTTAAACAATTATAATACCTATCCGTTATTTATAAGTGCCATTTATAGTTGCTGTAATTTTCTCTTTACACAAGAGTTGTTTTTTTTAGACTAAGACATATTTACAATTATATATTATAATCATTTATTTCACATATTTTATTATTGATGTAGTTAATATAAAATATTTTGCACGGTGTTGTGTGTTTTTTGGATCTCAAAAATAAAGCATTTACATAAAAATTCTTTCTTTTTTTATTGAAGGTTGGTTAGTCCAAGTGGTAGTTTTTTTTATGCATAATTCTACGAATACCTATTATAAATGCAAAAGCTTGTGAAGATGGTAGTATGGATGTTTGTTATTTTTTTACACAATAAAGTATACTACACGGAATTTGATGAAACTTTCCAGTAATACAGTTTAAAATTAAAATAACAAATCCTAATAATATTATAAACGGGAAAGTTTGTATGTTTGTTCCTCAATAACGCAAAAACGGCTTTGGATTTTGGTTATACCTAGTTGAAAATTGTTATATACCTAGATAGTTTATTGTCTGGATTAATTTTATCCGGTAAAATGTTAGGTTCCCGAGGGATCGTCTAAAAATATAAAAAATTCGGCACCACTGTCGTTAACAGTGACGGCGCGGCCGGCGCCACCATTGTCACAGCGCGTTATAACTCTTTTAATTTTTTCAACGCGTAGTACGATGTCGCGGGCACAGCTAGTAGGCTATAATTTATAAGGTTACGCGGACGCTAATACTCGTACATTTTAGTTAAATTATAATGAAAGTATGACTGGATGGTGGTACTGATTAACTCAATGAAAGTGAGTAAAGTTCATTTCGAAGGTAGTGGCTGACCGTCTGGCACCAGTAACCACCCCCATACGGAAGACCACGGTGTAATAAAAGCATGTGTGCTGTTGTGTTTTGGTGATTGAACCTAATCCTTTATCCTTAATTCTAGCACTACATGCAGCACTTGTGGCTCGCTTTATGTTATAGTTGACGATAACTACCTATTATCAAGAAGACTGTCAGCCTGTCTGAAGACCATTACATATGAAAACCTACATCCAAGAAATACGGCCAGTCCACACATCCATGCCCCTTAATATGTAGGTACTTATTAAAAATTAAAATACATTATATAAATATCTATACATTGTTTTTACACTAAAGAAAAACATATTCGTGGCTCAAGAAGGCGGCTGGTAGAGAACCTTGTGGTGGTAGTGATGGCGCTCAATTAAAAATGCTCTTCATCAACAGCGGATGCTTGTGATGAGAAATAGGTACTCAATGGATCAATGAACAGTCTAAAAAGGTTCATTGACAATTATTAATCAATCTGTAGCAGCATTGTGCGAAATTACTAATTAATTTGTAAAAAAAACTAAGGTAGAATACCATTTACATTTATATCCATGCTCTTTTATAGATTTCCATCTAATCAGGGTACAAAAAAAGACACAGGCTACCTTTTATTAAGAAAAAAGTACTCTTCCCTGGGGATCATTTAAATATAAAAATAAAAAATCCACGCCTAACAAAAATACATATTAAGCAATAAAGATTGAATAAATGCTTTAACATCTTGAATAATCATCATCATATTTCAACCAATTTACACAAATGCTTAACGAATTATACCTTCATCGGGAATAAGTCTGTTGATAGATGAAAACTGCATGAAAATCCATTCAGTAGTTTTTGAGATCACCGCGAGCATACATACAGACAGACGCGGCGGGGCACTTTGTTTTATAATGTAAGATTTACTTAAATCTTGCATTCGAAGCTAAACTTAAAACTTTTTAAGTTTAGCTTCGAATGCAAGCGAACAGGTTGCAGGTGGAAGTTTATACCTCTCATACTCGTGTTCCTGTCCCTCCTACTTCTATTTAGTAAATAGTTTGTTTTGTCGCGGGCCGCACTAATATCGATCGCGGGCCCCGGTTTGACGACCACAGATCTATAGAGTGATTAAGGATAAATAAAATTATCCGTGGTCACCACCAGTCGGTGTGACAACTTGGTGTGACTAATGAATAGGTTACCAGAAAAAGGAGCGCGGACGAAGTCGCGGACAAAGCTAGTTCCATGTACCTATTGTACCTATATAATTCAAATTAATAAGTCAGTAGTCGATTGGCTTTACGAGTCATGAATATTAGTAGAAAATGTATAATTTACTTTAAGTAGAAACGCGATTAATTCAATGAATGAAATGAAATCATTCATTGAATGAAATATCATAAGAGGAAAAGTTTCATAGAACGAACTCTTCCTGCATAAGTTAGATTTCATGCTTGTCATGTTCGTTTAATTTTAACGTTTAGGGTAATAATAGGCCTAAGCTTATCGCTATTTAAAATAGCAGCGACATCTATCGATGGTCATGTAAAATCACGAACAAAGTCTTTTATTTTTTGGAGATTAAACTCCAGCAGTTTAATAGTTTTATAGAAATTTTGCTATTCTAGTATCCCAGTTAGTTTTTAAAATTTTACTTTTACTTTTACATTTGGTTTTTGTGATTTTTGACATTTTAAGACAATTTTGACATAGGTAACGACTCTCACTGCTTGCTTCCTTTTTGTAACTTTCATGTCGATAAAATAATTAAGGTGTCTTATATAAAATTGTTTCTGTCCTACCCAAAAAATTCAAACTATTCATCAATGTCGAGTTTTTGTTTTAATTGTGAAATATTGGCCTCTTATTATTGACAATGATTTGATGTTGGGAACCAGTTTTTTTTATAGTCGATAGCTAGGAATCGATTTCGGAATTCCAAAGTTGAATCAGAGACACCTATCGGCGTCATAGAGATTTAGTTGCGAATCGCTTAAAGGAAAAAAATCTTTGCAAATCTTTCCTTCCTTTTATAGCTGTGCCCACGACTTCGTACGCATGGTAATCGGAATTTTTTATTTGTAAACCCATTGGAATGAAACAAACACTTTAATGTTCTGACTAGGTCCTGACTAGACCTGTCTTGGATTCCAAGAACACTTTGTATATAGTAGCAACCCACCACCGGCTTCGCACAAATGCTTTTTTTCTGTTAATTGTGTAAATAATTAACAGAATTACTTTACTTTATCTTCTTACTTTATCGCTGTTTCCTTTATTTTGGAACACTCGCACCTCTATCACTGTGATTCATTATTATTCATCACAATTATTACGTCATTGAGGTCAGGGGTCATGTCTGGATTCCCCAGTATTCGCCAAATCGGTGATAAGAGGGTCTTAGGGCGACGAACGCGACGATGGCCAAGTACGACAGAACCACATTTGACTTTTGACTCAGCTCAGACGAATCAATCTCGCGGCAAAGTGCAGACGCGTTAACATATACAATTAAAAAATAATACGAAAAATCGTGAAGAAGGCGATCAATGAGAGAACACCTGTGGGTTGCTTGCTTTACCAACAGCTGATTAGTCTTGTTTACATTGTAATAACTCGACGACCGTGACGAGAATTAAATCGGTTGCTCGTACTCGTATTTTGCTAGGTATTAATAAAGTGAACAGTATAAGTGATATTGAAGTGATAATAATTTTAATACTTATATACAAAATTAATAAAAACTTTTCAATTTATGAGTCATTAGGCTGTCAGTTATGGGTGCTGTAAAAAGCAAGCTGCTGGGATGGTGTCCACCTCAGTGTAGCTGTTGTAAACAAGTGTTGAAATCTGGTTCCTATGACTTGAAAGAGTTACCGAGACCGCCGCGATTGGACAGCTCAAATGGTATGTAAATTCTCTTACCTATATAAAAATAATAAACATTAAAAAAACACCGAAGCACTCTCAAACAAATAACTATGGAATGACGCAAAACATAATAATAAGCTACCTGTATTAATTAATTTGGTATGAGTAATATCTTAGAACATTGTTTATTTATTAAAGAAAAATTGACGATTAGGTAATTGTTTACTAACTTGTGACATTTTTAAACACCTAATTAATTTAATCGTCCTAAGAGTTTCATTACAAATTTTAAAAGCAAATCTTTAAAAATTTAACTTGTAATAAATATGAAAAAAAAAAGTTGATTTAAACTCATTTTTTAACTTAAAAATGATACTAACTTTCTAATTCTTAAATATTGCGTTAATTATTGTTAAAGTGAATGAAATTCATATCAAAGAAATATACATATATCTCGGTCGCGACGGTGTTCAGAGAACATTTAATATTTAAAATTATCTCTAAAAGTAGAACAGATATAAAAATCTCCCATTAATTTGACCACCTTGCTTTTGAAGTGGATTATAAATAGCGGTTTTTGGTTGAGAAACTCAGCACCCGTGGCTACGTTTGTTCTAACATTTAACACGTTTAGGTATTAGGACTCGTTCAAGGCCTATTACAAAATACATCTTGTATTCGTCGCAGCTAACGAAGTGAATTCCTGACCTACTAAGTATATTTATTCGTTTGGAACCAATGTTTGTTTGACACGAGAAATGGAACTCCGTTACTGCCCTAATGAAAAATGTTCTTTTTATTTTATGATTAAGTATATATAATCGAATGCGATTATTAATTAAAAATATTTTGTAAAATGTTATTGAAATTCTACGTATTAACTATCAAAACGTTGAAGCGATAAAAAATTACCTCAATTTTGTAACCTACAAGTACATAATTTGTAAGTTACAATAAATTTAAGTTTATTATAGGTAATGTATAGATACCTATATTAGATATAATTACGTATTGTAGTTTGATATTTAGGTCAAGAATCGCGAGATATTAGTAAAGGAAAAAAGATCTTCAAAAAATCTCTCCATTTTTACATATGTATTCTTGTTTTATTTTGGTTAGTAACATTGTAATATTAATGTTACAATAACAGTTTAAATTGTATTCGGTTCAAACGTGAGCTTTTCAGTGGAAAACAATCATGTTCGTGCCGGATGTTGCTAAAACGTAGGTCTTATTTTAGCATGAATACATAGGCTTCTAAAAACATAATCTTACAAATGTAGGTTATTCGAACATCATATTATATATCTATTGTCTACAAACTTTCAAAGAATGAGTTTTATTTTACAAATAATCAAACGGATAATTTTTTCTCAGCACAATTTTTACCAACGTTAAACAAGTAGGTAAGTAATTGTTGCCTGTTAATAAAGTAATATTAATTAGCTACTTAAATGTCCCAATAAGTAATTAATTAAATTCTAACTTCATTAGAGTTAATTTACAGGAGTAGGAATTTTCAATTTAAAAAATTCTTTAAAAGATAGTTTACTTGCCTTGTACTCTCACTATGAAGAACAAATCATATTTTATGTAACACTCAATTAGCCAGTCAACAAGATGAATGCAAGATTTACATTAATTTTTAAAAGGTTATATAAATAAATTTGTTTTTTTTTATATATCATAATACATATTATTATTAGAAAATAATACAGTAGGTATTTCGAAGGCCACGAAGGTCTCATCAAAATACCAAATACGTTCAAAAATGCAGGCGAGTCTTCAATTTATCAATAAAAATTATTCTATTTAAAAAATTTAAATTATTAAGATTAAAAAAAATTTAAAATTTAAATTAATTATTATTAATAATGAAGTAAATGAAGTAAATGTCTAGACAAACCAATAATGGTTTACAGACATTGTAAACATTGTGTATTGAATCATGTATGAGATAATAAATAAAAAATAAATAAAAATAAAATAATTAAATTAATTAATTATTTAAATTATTTAAATTTAAATTTTACCGCGTTGATAATTGAAAAATATAACATCTAAGAAAACATATGAGTACCTACTATCATATAATGCCTCATCTTTGGAGCTGTGACGACCGACGACGGTGGCGGCGGCGGCGGCGTATATACGTATACCTACACCACCTACATTAGTTAGTACAAAACTACCTACTCTTAGTTCTTTTGCCTTAGTTTTATGCGCGATTGATTCAGTAGGAGACCACACATTCAGAACCACGCTTTTTTGCGACGGTTTTGAATAATAATGAATAGTGGGCAATAGATAAGGTAGCTTTACTTTTGAGTGTATCGAGCTTACTGAAGATTTACATTTAAACCCTACAATTATTTTTTTGGAATACATTAGATGGCGTTGAACAACTTACACTATTTTGTGTTTATATACCTACTTATACACTTTTCTACAAATTATTATTAATACACACAAATCTTCTCTTATTTTCATTAGTGAAAACCGTACTGAAATCCGTTGGGTGGTTTAGAAAAAGTTAGGGAGAAACAGGGAGGTGGATAGCGACTTTATTTTATAATAGACTAGCTGTTGCACGCGACTTCGTCCGCGTCTCTTTATAAAATATATTATTCGTGGAAAAAAACGGCAATTTTACATGGAGGGCGGTAAAGGGGGGAGATGGGGGAAGGGTGAGTAGCCTATGTTACTCGCTGATAATGTAGCTTTCTATAGGTGAAACAATTTTTAAAATCGGTCTAGTAGTCTTTGAGTTTATTCATTACAAACATACATTTGTATGGAGAGGGGTAAAGGGGGAAGATGGAGGGAGGGTGAGCAGCCTATGTTACTCGCTGATAATTTAGCTTTCTATAGGTTAAAGAATTTTTAAAATCGGTTCAGTAGCTTTTGAGTTTATTACATACATACAAATCTTTTCTCTTTATAATATTAGTATAGATATAGAAGATATTTACTAAATAAAATTTATGAACATACTTTTGACCATGCTTTTGACAAGTAGTAATTGTTGAGTAGTAATTTTCGTTAAATGTACTAATAAAACTTTGTTACTGAAATTTAGAACAACTTAAAATTGTAACAATAATATTGTGGTAAGTTGGCAAGGAATGTTACTTGTTTAGTTGACATGTATGAGGATGATGATGGCAGTGCGCTCAAGGTGAGCCAGATGATCGTTGCTAGTCTCAGCGCTGCGCTCGCGTATCGATCGACCTACGTTATTATAACTATTCATAAAACAATCACTAGCGCCGTACCAGTTTAGTTCCGGTACAAGTATGGGATTCTGTTCTTGACATATATGATTGATATGACATCTAATGTAGACTCCTATGTTTTTTAAGACACCCGCTTTGAAAAAAATGCAAGTAAGTACCAATGCAATAAAAACCTATTTTAAACCGCGTGAAATGTATTAAAAAAAAAATCTTCCAAAATTTGTTTCAATTAATAAAACATATTAATTGAAACAAATTTTTGTGACTATTGAAACTAAACTATTACCACAATATATTCCCAGAAGATATATTAAAATAAAAAAAGCAACGGTATGACCAGACGTTTCTCTATTTTTTTTTAATTAGCAAAGAGTCTGGCTCTTTTTGTCATTTTCGGCCAGGATGTTATCCGTCTGCTGGTTTGTTTTTGATTTTTCATTTGCATCACGCAGCTGCAGAATTCGATTTAGATTTTCCCGATATGTTAAACAATGATATCATAGAGCTCCAAGTAAACAGATTTAGTTTATAAGTTGAATTGTTGTTGCTACCTTAAGTGTTAAAATAAAATAAAACAAATACGCAATTTGTTCTCAATAATCTTTACAAAAATAAAATAATGGACAAATCTAAATATTTGATTAATTACTTATCTAAATATTCGATAAAATAGTCAGTCATCATTCAGAAAGACTGATAGTCCTCTTTATGGTAGTTGACTACGCCATTGAGATTGAAAGTGTTTTACTGACATTTAGATAAGGCATAAGTAGGAGAATGAGTTTTGGCAGTACCTACTTAGGTACTCACCAAAACACAACAACACATTTGGCGTTATTTCATGGTGGTCGACTGTGGAACGCAGTGTGCCCTTTTACACTAAAAGAAAGAATGAATGATGAAGAATGAATGATTTAAGTAAAAGAATGATTTGAATGAAGCAGATACCCGCTCATACAGTAAGCATTCATTAATTGGGATAACAGCCAATTTAAATATACCTACGTATGATGAATAATTAGGTACATACGCAGGTACCTACATATCTTTTGAATTAATGACCAGTATCTATACCTATATACAATTTTTTTTTAATTCTTTTTTTAAGTATATGTTTATGGTACAAATAAATTATTATTATTATTATTTTATTTTATACCAACTGAGTCCCGTGGTTTCAACTGAGTCATGGGGTGATGATTGCTAACCTTTCAATAGAGTTGGGTTAGAGTTGGGCTAGCAATAATAGGAATTTATGTAGCCAGACTATAGTAGTTTCAGAGTTAAACGCGCGTTCAAACAAACAAACAAACATACTCTTCAGCTTTATTATATTGGTATAATATAAGTACCATGACCTATTAAAATTTCAATTGGACGTAATTATGAAAGCACTCATTCAATAGATTGAATAGATTCAAATAATAAATTAATTAGATTCGATTTATCAACAGATATCCATCTATAACGTTCGAAACAACCTCTAGCTTACCTATTTTAGACCTACGCATTTCGTGTTTTTATTGTCTGTTGGAGATTTGGATTAGATACTATGCAATTCACATTCATTTGAATTTGGATCCTGTAAAGTAGATATTTCAGCTCTTTTTTAAAAAATTTTAGGAATTTTGAATCAAGGTTTTTAAAATAAACCCCTTGAAATAAGTATTTTAACGAAATTATTTGCATATTTAACTTACTTTTGCCCGCGACCCCCTTTATTTAACTATTTTTAAATATAAAAATCTGATTTTGTGTTAATTTGTAGGGAAAACATGACACAAAATTATACAAAATAACAAAAAAGAATCTGTTTATCTGATCGCTACTAAACATCAGAGGATCACGCGCTGGGATAATTGAAGATTGCCTGAAAATTTCATCAAAAGCGGTTGTGCTATTTTGGAGTTCATAAACATAGATACATACACATACCGATTTTATAAGAAAGTTTATTTAAGAAATCTCTCTTTTCTCTCTCTTCTTTCTATTATCGACCCACATAGCAACGTTTTTTTCGTTAGAATTTTTTTATATCTTTTTCTTGCACGGCTTCCTTCCTTCCTGCCCTGAAAATGGGGTTATCAAATGCAAAAAAGTAAGCTTTGTGGTAATAAATTTATATTTTAGTATACGTACGTTTATGTTCAGGTTTATTTTCACAAATGAAAATTGAATTAATTTTTTGTGAAGAGGAAGGTGTGCGAAATTTTTGCCGTGCAAAGCCGGAGGAGGGTCTCTAGTTAAATATAAATATTAAATCGTCTAGTTCAACGAGTTGCCTGATTAGGTATTCGTCTAATTGTTTAATTAATATAGTTCAACTAACATTTATTTAAAATATTCGTGTCGATTGAAACTCGAGTTCCTTAATGAAATGTACAAATAAGGTTTCGCCTCAAACTATGGACATCATAATATGAAACCAGCCCACACTAATGATTGCATGCCTTTAAATGTAATAGAAACAGATTCTTTTAAGTCATTACGATACCTACTCATGTAGGAAGCAAAACTGTTTAAAACTAAAACTTATTATATGTTGACGTTATTAATACTTAATAGACTTTATTTTTTAACATAAGTTAGTTACCAATTGGCAATAAAACTTTCTAGTTACCTACTCCTAGTTTCTAGTTTCCTACCTACTCGTAATCTGGTTAAAAAAGGTAAAGTATCTACCCTGAGTTCTTTTTTGTTTTTTTTTTTCAAAACATTTGCCTTCAAAAATTTTGTTTTTAAACTGTGTTTAAAGTTTAATATATTCGAAATACAATTTATTAAAAAAAAGAAGGTGATTGGTGATTGGTACTTAGTATTTAATTATACTACTTCACGAATAGTAAGTAGGTAAGTATATACAATCGAAACTGGATATTACGACATTGAAGGGGTCCTATCTCAGTCGCTATATCCGATAGTTGTTATAAGCAATATGCACAAATATATACATAATTTGAACTTGTAATATGTATTACAAGTTACCACTTAGTTTTTGTGCTCAAATGTATTTTGCATTTTACGTTTCCTTTGATTATCGTCAGAATTAAACTCTGCGTTAAGAATTAAATTTGCTAGAAAGTTATATTTCGATGTGCGTAGCTAATTAGGTATTAGTCAAAATAATCCATCATAGGTTAGAATACAATTGAAATTAATGTTTTGTTGCGCTGGAACAATTAAAACGGTTAGTCGTTTTAGCTGATGAATTTCGAGAAATTTCTCCGTTTTAAGCAATACTTATTTCGCTTTATCCGATGTTATTATAGGCGGTTTATTTTATATTTATGTGTTTATATAGGGATTTGTCCGGGACCTTGCCATTTAGTCTTAATATCCGATCCGTCGTTCAAAGCGATGTTTTTATATTCGGTTTTGTCTGTATTTAAGAAGTGGCAGAAATACACTTAAAAATAATGTAATCGTGGTTGCTGTACAATCACTTGAATAATTATTATTTATTGTACCTGATTGGAATTCATTCATGTGTTCTCTAATTAAACAAGAGTCAATTGATTGACCTACAGCGACCCCTTACAATTGAAGCGGTACATTCTTGTACAGATTGAATTCAGGCCGGTTTTTCCATAGGTAGGTAAACCCACCTTAAGTAGGTAAAATAACATTTTTAGTAATCACGTGTTGTAAGACACGGGTAGCTTTAAATTTGTAAATTGTAGCTTTAAAATTATTGTCCTTTGAACTGAATTTCCTTTTTCACTAATTGACCTTGATAAAGTAATTCCTTTGATACAGTAATTAGGGCCCTGTACGAAACGGGGGCAAAATGAAATGAATAAATAAAAAAAAATAAAAAAAATATTTTTTATCTTTTTTGTACTAATGATTTTATTTTTCATTTGTATTTCAGTAGTTTCTAAACTGATTGAATTTATGGATTTCAGTAATCTCGGTTTCTTTTCAAAGAATAGATCGCTCTCCCATATTTTTTATAATAAAGGGTTGTATATATACTTATGAGTAACGTATATCTTATGAGAACCTCCATGTATACATATATAACGTGCTTTTCTTATTAAAAGAAATAACTTATTGTATAATATAATTGTTATCCTAACTAATTAGTGTGTTTGTATGTTACGTTTTCAAGCCTTAACTGCTCAATCGATCCTCATGACATTGTCAGGAATACAGTAAAGCACATAGGGTACCTTTCATGCCAAGAATAGTACTGTTATTGAGGAACACAGTTCCTCATTTTAGACCTTGCATTTTAGACCTGTTAAACTAGTGCAAGACTCATTAATCGAAGCTAAGCTAAGTCAAAATACAAAACATGTATAGCGTTAACATTTCAGAAAGGAGATCTCAAGACATTTTACGTATGTCAACGACCTTAATAACTTTGTCAAACTCGTCACTATTTATCAATTCGCTGACCTGTATAATAGCA
The DNA here is from genome assembly GCA_910589475.2 of Bembecia ichneumoniformis. NCBI lineage: Eukaryota > Metazoa > Arthropoda > Insecta > Lepidoptera > Sesiidae > Bembecia > Bembecia ichneumoniformis. The sequence goes on from OU342521.1 coordinate 6,967,253, forward strand.
GCCGACGAGGATATCTTTGTCGCCGAATCCAGTATACTAGCAGAATAGAATGCAATCTCATGTAGTAACATGATCTGCATACTTAACGCGGATAAGTGAATAATATCCACTCAGTCATGAGTGGATATTATTGATCTCAAAGGCAGTAGAAAATGTAATAAATCATTCGTCCAATATGCAATGCAATGGTAGGTGATAGAAAAATAGAACAAGTTTTTGAATCTACTTCTTTGACTACTTCAAATTGGGAAACCACTCACGTTGGTTAAACTTAGTTTACTTATATTAAAAATAAACGGTTGGTGTAAATTTTTTTTGTTTTCTTTAAACAAAATTGTGAGCCGCCCTAACAGATCGACATATAGGTATCGATCGATGCCTAAATCAATTTCTAGTCAAAGAGTCATTGCCAAAAAATTACTCACCATTTCATGTAGGTAAACAGTATATACTTACATGCTTGTAAATAAATAAATAACTTATTAACATCTCTAACTTATTTTATAGAGCATAATAAATTAAATTTATTCAATTATTTAGAAATTAACATGCTTAGTAATACATTTTCTTAGTAAAACACGCATGCTATGAGGATTGCTTTAAAAACAACATACATATTTGTTTTTAAAGCATTTTATTATTCAAATGCAGCTAGCATTAAAAAAATAAAAATACCTTCTAGAAAAATGTATTGATTATTTAATAGATAACTGCACTAGATCTTTATCTCAACATTCCTAAAGATTCTTCGAAGCTCGCGTGCGGAGTATAGAGTTCATGTCTCTACAAGAAACTAAAGTTGTATATACAATCACTAACTAATTGTGTATTACAAAAATAATTTACAATTACTACTAATTTGCGTAGGTACATACAATTACTAACGGCCCCGAATTCGCATGTATTTATTTTTATTTTTCTATTATTTTCTGCAAATTATGTATGTACACAAATCTTCTTCCTTAATAGCTCTTTCCACTAGTGAAAAGAATATCAAAATCCTTTGGGTGGGATAGAGGAAGTTAGCGGAGAAACAAAACAGAGGCGGACAGCAACTTTGCTTTATAATATCTATAGTTAGATTTTAGTTTGCAATTGTAGTCAACAAATTAACGATGGTAACAGCCTTTAGACATAAATTAAGTCGAGCGAGAAGGAATAATTCATTCATATATATGACTGTTTACTTTGACATCTCTGATGTCACCGTTATACTCTTGGTATTCGTAGATAGCAAGAGATATATGATGGTATGAGTAACGTAGACCTTGATAATTGTATTGGTTCCGTCTACTACATAGTCTGTTCTCGGTGACGAGATGAAGCTTTTTGCATTTTGTTGATTCAATGACATCATCGTTTGTGTTGGCGGTGCCGGTTTAGTGTTGTGGGTATCGCGGGAACCATCGAACAGTCAATGCCGTAATGTTACAAGGTTTACACGCTTGCTAACACAATTAGCAGATTACGATCTTGGTGCCTCTAAATTTGAATCGCGGCAATGTGTGTCTTTTGAAAATATATTCCTGATATATTTCGCCATGGAGTACATAAAGAATCTGTGGAGGCATTATTTCGGGAGACGTCACAAGTACGTCATAGTTCCGTTTCAGCCAGGTAATAATTCAATTTTGGAATACCAACTACTAACAATTCAGTCACTTGAACACTTGAAAGAAAATCAATATAAATTTGATTTTCTTTTTAACATGAAATATTTCCAATTAAAGTAACATTTTTTTACAAGTTATTTTAAAAATATTTTTACATTTATAAAGTTTGGCTGCTATCCAAGTGCGGCAATGGACGCGAATTAATCCAATTATGATTGATTCAATACGCTAACATGATACGAACAATTTTATAAGTATTAAACAATCTGTGTTTCTCTAAAGACTATAACATGTATATAATGATACTAGATCTATCGATTTCTTTATAAATCACTGTATAATATATATATATATTCCTGCCAGATCGCGAAAACTATATGCGATCTACTTAAATTTAATAATGAGTATGAATCAATTTTGTGGTAGAATTAAATGAAGGTATTAGTTTTCCGATAGAAAAAAAAACATAAATGAGAATATTTAAGGAAATTTTAGTCACTTTTAAAGCCTACCCTTTAGGTACCCATAGATAAACAATATAATTACAATATTAAATACATTTGTTTGTTTTTTTAGATGTAGTCGGCGCGACAAGACAAGGAGTCGTGGCAGTTCAAGGCATCGATTTCTGCATAGACACAAATGGAGAAAACCATCACACAAACAAATTTAATTTGATGACCAGAAGCGTCGACAAATGTCTGGTTATCAGAAGAGGACAGGCTTTCAAATTGGACTTGCTATTGAACAGACCTTTCGATATCGCCAGAGATGCGGTTTCGTTCATATTTTATGTGTCAGGTAATATTGAACACAAAGACTAGTACAAAAGAACTTATAATCGTCAAGCAATGACTGTCGCACCCAAATTAACTCTCTTAAAATTAACTCATTCATGAATTGAAAAATATCTGTTGTACTGTTCGTATTACAAAAATATAAACTTTTAGACCTAGATTTAGCTAAATTGTATGTTTAGTGTCCAGACAGTATTGAAAATTCTAACAGCTAAATTCTCATTATGATTTTATACATGACATCTTCAGATGTTAAATTTAAATGCCTAAAAAAATTGGACAATTATTACAAATTCAGAAAAAAGATTCTATAGCTCTATTATATCAAATTAAAATACATATAAGAATATACATACAGGTACTATATGTATACAGGGTGTAACTTCTATTTTTTTATTCACATTGAAAGCCTTCAGTCATTACTTATCAAAGCTCTGTTCGTTTGTGCATAAATAACTAGTCCATTGTATTTTTTTGGTAATTTTTAAGAAAATTTTATGGAGTTATAGTGGTTATGAGTCGAGGTCCACGTTTGGTTCACTGTAAAAAGGGTAAACGAATGGGAAAACAAAAATTATGTACAAAATTGGTTCGATTAGGTAAATTGGTTGTGATTAGGTATTTGAGATTAATGACTGACTGTTTGTTTATTGTACAATTGTATAGCAATTTATATTAAGAGTGGGACAAAGCTAACAAAATTTCTAATTTCGTAAGTCCGTCCCGCAACTGCACGCCTTAATAGTCTCGTTTTTCATGTTTTGTAATAGTTATTTTTATAAGTCACATTTTCACAAAGTTTTATTACATGAATATGGGATAATTTATCTACAGTCATTACACAACACACTTTTAATAATATTTTCACAAACAAATCTTATACGACCAAATGTTTGTGGTTAGGCGCAAGCGCACAGAAACATAGTCTTCCCGTTTCATTAGAGTGCCCATAATGAATTTATGCGAATTTAGCGAATTTAGAATGATAGTGAATTTAGCGGAATAAAAATGTTATAAGTGTCAAAAGTATTAAATATTAATTATTAGTAAACTACAATGTCTATAAAAATGCTTCAATGTCAGCCCTAGATAATGTGTGGAGTGACATTAATGACACTTTTAGCTTTAAAATATGTGCCATTTTAAAAGCAAATCATAAATCGTCAACAAATAGAGCTAACTTTGTGGTTTTTTTTCTATCGAGGAAATATCATTTTATTATGTTTTTAGCCAATGTCAGCACTTTTCATTATAATGTATTTATCTATTTAAGAATATTTTTCATTTGGACTTTCTTTACTTAGATAATATTTAAATCTACGATTAGTTATTCCGCTTTATACGCCCTCTTAAAAGAGCAATTATAATTCTTACCAGTTCTTCCTCATAGAAAATTCATTCCGAACTGAATTTACTTTCTGAATTAACTCATGAAATTTAGTACCATACAATAAAGAATATTTTTATTTATTATTTAAAATACAAAATCTAGATGAAGTAATCATTTAAAGATAAATTAATCATAAAAATCTCACATGTTTTCTGTGTTTCTTTTAACACTCAACGTGACTGTACGATAATTTTAAGTTATTCCGATATTTTATTTAAGTTTATCTATTCTTTACAAAGGAAATTTTTAAATTTTGTTCAAATCACGATTGTGAAACCTAAAATAAATCCACATACAAAATGAGTAGGTACTTGCCTATTAAATTGCTCCGTGAAAATATTTTTCATCTGCCAATTGTAGCATTCTATCGATTATTAACTGGATATTATTGTTATAACCGCAGTCGTTTCCCTTTTGAAAGCAATACAGTCATGTTTATTTTGAGCCTAATTCATGTTAATAAAACAGATGTAGAGAAGCGTGGGCCGTCGGACGATACGTCTGCAGCCGTGCCGTTGCTAGAGAAGGGATCCGATGGAATGGGGTCATGGAGTGCAGTTTACGAAGGTCAAATGGACTCCCACTTGATGGTGGCCATCACACCAGCCGCCGATTGCATAGTTGCGGCTTGGCGTATCGACATAGACACGAGGTTAGCTTCGGGAGGCTCCTTAAGCTACACACATCCGCAACCGATTTATATACTCTTTAATCCCTGGTGCTTGAACGATACGGTATACATGCCAGGTAAGCAAGAAATAACTATAAGTTCAATGTTTGATATCTTCTTAATGCTTGATAGCAATTTTGACAGCAATTTTCCGGGCATTTTTTCCAATTTTTTCCTGGACTGCAACGATTATTTGAAAAAAAAAAATATCCAGCCTTTCTGGAGTTTTGAGCTTAGTAGTGATTATATTTATATAGAAAATCAATAATCGGCAAGACAGGCTGACGGTCCACTTGATGGCAGGTGGCTACCGTCGCCTATAACACAAGCAACGCCAAATCTGCTTCTGCTGCAAGTGCGCTGCCGACTACAATAGGATTAAGAATAAGGGATTGGAAGGGATAGGGATTTGTGTATTTTCTGTGTAATATACCTACTTGTTTGACTCACCCAAAACCATACTATAAGTAGGTACTTAAAAGATTGAAGATCATAGAAATATCACATTTAGGTTAGAAACTTTACAATATAGAGACCGCCAGAGAAGTCAAGCGGTTAGAATGTTTAATGAATAAAGGCCGTTTTGCTATTTTATCTCACGCAGGCATTTTGTGAATGACATTGGCATGTTTTTTTTTTAAATAACTATTTTTGGATACCTTACTAGAGATAGGTGGAACGGACGAATAATATCATGTGTTATAAATTAAAGTAATTATATAGTCTTACTTAATTATGGGTTTCAACATGAACTAGCTATGGCTACCTCGTAAGCTGAGAAACTTCCTCGGTCTTAGCCTCGAAAAAAGTAGCCAAATTGCTCCATCCGTTCACGAATTTCTTGATTAGCAGTACATTTAGCGATTCATTTTTATTTATATAGATAGGTAGATTGAAATCTATATAAATATTTGTAAGTCTTGTACATATTCTGCACATGACTAGGTAAGGAAGTAAGAAAAATATTATATAGATAATTATTTTATACATGATATAAATGTGATATGTATTCAGAGCATATTTATGTTACACTAGCGACCCGCCTTCGGCTTCGCACGTTTAGAAGAAACTACCGGGAGAAACAGACTGAGAGGGTTGTATGGGTTGGGTTGGGTACCCACCTATACAACATTAGGTTATAAAAAAAAACGAATATACGTTTAATTGTATTTTCTATTTTTCTCAATCTTTTTACAGGCCACAGTCACCGCGAAGAATACGTGCAAGAAGACGGCGGTCTCATGTTCAGAGGAGTTCACAATGTTATAAAACCGATGCCTTGGAATTATGCACAGTACGAAAAAGATATTCTTGAATGTGCACTCTACCTCGTCAGAGAAATAGGAAAGGTGTGTTTACCGTTTTCAATTCTAAAATAGTCAATTAAACGGTTGAAAATTGCTTGTTTTTATCGTCTACTTACTTTATTTGACAGGTCAAAGGGCGCGCCAGAAGCGACCCAATCAGAACAGTCCGCGCACTTTCTGCTGCTGTTAATGTTCAGGACGACAATGGTGTGTTGATCGGCAACTGGGCAAAGGAACCGAGCGATTATAGCGGCGGCACACATCCCCTCAAATGGGTCGGTTCTATGGTCATCATACAAAAGTTCTATGAGAAGAAAAAGCCTGTAAAATATGCCCAGTGTTGGGTCTATGCTGGAGTATTGACGACCAGTAAGTGAAATTATCTATGTTTATATTTTTATTAGTAGATAGCCGTTGTAGTAGCCGGGCACACTGCGAAATCATCGTAAGGCAATGGAATTTTTATGTTTCGAGAAGTGAGTAAGGGATTATAGAGCTCATTTTCCTTTTCCTTTTCACTGCCGAGATAGGCAGCGCACTTATATAATTCTTGATGTTTCTTAGCGGCTATAGTCATCTATGATCTGAAAATAGTCAGCCTGCAATCCTTGAACAAAAAATAAAATATTAACAAATTTAAAATTCAAGGCAAAAATAGATTAAACATATCTTGGACAATAAACAATTAGTACTTATTTTAATAATTAAACACAAAGTTAACCCGGAAAACAGACAATGAAATACTTGGAAAAAATTTGTACGCGGATTAACGAGGCGTAAACTTCTTCATACATTGTTATTTTTACACTAGAACAAGAAATAGGTAGATAACAACAACGCAACAATTATCACGTTTCAATACTAGCACTGTGTGTCAATTATAATTATGGATGCTAGGCTGGCTGAATTTACAATCTTTATGTAGACAAAAAGTAACTAGATATTATTACAGAAAGAATCCATATTATAGAACAAAATTTTGTATAGAAAAAATGTAAATGGAATATTGACTATCAGAATAATCTGTGTTGTGTAGACGTGCCTCGGGGTGCTTTGGGAGCACATTGGCTCGGCCGAGCGTGTTTTTTAAAGTTTTTAGACGATCCTTCGGGAATCTAATATTTTTCCAGGATAAAAATTATCTTATATGTTAATCCTGGTAATAAACTATTTATATGCCAAATTTCATCTATATGCGTTTAGCCGTTTTGGCGTGATTGAGTAACAAACATTCAAACATCCAAACATTTTCATACATTTCCAAACATTTTCGCATTTATAAGCCTGTTGATGTACTCGATTAAACTGCGATCTTATATTTTATGCTAATGGTTTAGGCGGAGATACGTCAGCGAAACAGAAGAGATGTCGTCTATGTGGAGCGAGGAGGTACGCTTGTGTATAAGATTCAAATGGTCACATACAAGGCGTTTAGCTTGGTGACACACAATTCACTCTCGCCCTATAATCGCTATAATCGCTCGGTTCCTTTGCCCAGTTGCCAATCAACACACCATTGTCGTCCTGAACATTAACAGCAGCAGAAAGTGGTCGGACTCTTTTGGTGTGAACAGAACAAATATGTCACTCTGTAAGAAATTAACTACTATTGGTTAAAAACTCAATGCTTAAATTTAATACAATTCAAAATAGTTTTATTTTAAAACAGCAGCAATTAAAACTTCTTCTCATTGTAAATGGTAGTCACTAGGCGACTTTACCAAAACGTTCGCTCGCTACGCGACTCGCTTGGTGACTTAATTAGACACCTACCTTGGCAGGTCACTTGCACATGTCACTTGCAGTGCGGCCAATCAACGCGATAGTAAGTAATACGTCTGTTCACTAGGATCAGTCACTAAACGAGTAACTTGGCTCTTAGCAATAAGGGAGGCTCTTTATAGTGTGGCCGTAGCTTTTAGAGTTTTAAAATTAAAGAGCTAATGTTTTTTCAAACGAGCTACCCACTTCATTACTTCAGAATACAGTGTACCTACTTTTTAGTATACCTAGAACCTAGGTCCTCTTTACTAAGGTTATACAGGAGGTTATAAGGTACTCCTACTCTTTACTAGGAGCAAAAATATTTATACTACCTGGATCCAAAAATTTTAATTGTGAATCCTTGAATTTCTAAAAAGGTTTAAATTTTATTTGTATCGTCTCTTTGCTCAAAGCAGGCTCAAAGATAACATTTCAAGCGAATAAAATATCAGACATCAGACGTTCTCATCACACTGACTCATCTTCAATCAATGCCAACGTCTGTAAAATGGTTTTTTTCGTATTACAGTTTGTCGGGCGTTGGGAATCCCTTGTCGTCCAGTTTCGGGATACAATGCAGCGCACGACAGTCAGGGCAGTCTGACCATTGACGTTATCAAGGATGAGGACGGGAATACCCTTGATGAGTTCACAAGAGACTCTGTGTGGAACTATCACGTTTGGAATGAGGTAAGCATTCGTCATTTAAATGCTCTGGAACGAGTCATTTAACTTTGCAATAATTTCTACATGACTCAGGCTTTGGTCACACGGAGTTGGATTGACCTACAACCAAACCAAGGTCAATAATTCACACTGATTTGATTCATAATTCACAACTCCATATTTATATATCTACAAATCATAGACTAATTGTACCTATACAGAGCTTGTAGCTTTTTGTGCTGCAGATACAAGCTGTTCCTGTACATTAGAGCTCTACAGGAATATCTCAGAAATAAATTTAAACGAATCAATATACCTACTAACTATTTTTTCACTGTACATTCATATAAAGTGAATTCTATAGAAGGTAAATGTTTACAGTAAGTACTTATAAGTTTATCAAACGATTTACCTACTATTAGGTGCTATCAGTACGCTATAAGCCTAACATCTTAAAATATATAAAAATATTACATAAAAATATTAAAATTCGATAAAATATATTAAAATATTAAAATTAGATATATAAAAATATCTTGCTGACAAAAATAATTGGAAATGAATTTTTTTTGTCAGAATATAACGTTTTCTTCATATTGAATGTTTCTCATTTTTATTAATGGAAGATTTATTTGAAATGAACAAACACAAAGGTTTTTACCCGTTCTTATTGTATTTGAAGATATTTATTTGTTAAATATTTATAAAAGATTAAATAGATAAATAAATAAAATAAGGAAACACATAAAATAAGGAAAGACGGTGGAAGAGAAAATAATTACTTATAGAGATTGTATTTCATGGTAATTTCGGAAGGTCGTGAAGGTGTAATTTTCGGAATGGCATAATCATATCACATATCACAATATTGGTGTCACGACACTTATTGTCACGTAATATAGCGACGTCTTAATAATGTGGTAATAGTTTTGAGGATAAACAATACTTATTAATTAAGCATGAGTCACACTTCATTCGGTATCTACAAACAACTATGGCTTGAAATTTGTGGCGACATCTATTGAGTACAACTTGGTATATTAACATTGATCTTAGTGTTAGCATAGATAAAATACTACTTAACCAGTATAGATGGTCAACCTCCATATAACGATCTGAAGCCAATTTCACATTGGGATTTCCACTCCCTAGATGTCACTAATAGCATAGATAAAATACTACTTAACCAGTATAGATGGTCACTCACGTACATTGAATCCGTACCCTATCCAATTTCGCTTATATCTAGATGCCGCCTGTGTAGTTTGTCGCTTATTTGTTGTCATTAAAAATCCGCTAGAGTCGCTGCAGTCGACCATTCAGTCAATTCTCATGTCCAAGAGATGGCACTACTAAAATTTATTTAAAATATAAAAGAAGTGGGCATGAACAACGATAAAAGGGCCGTTTGAACGGTATAGGTTCTGTTCTAAAAAATAGGGCAATAATATCATACATAAATCATACGTAAAAGTCACAGATTAATGATAAAAGTACCTCTCAGCAACGTCGCCCTCTAGTTATTACCACGATAATAAGGAACTATAACTGCGTGATTGAATTTGTTGGTTATAATTTTTAACAAAATACACATTAATGTTAAATTCGAGACTCTTAGTGACATCTAGGGAGTGGAAATCCCAATATGAAATTGGCTTCAGATCGTTATATGGAGGTTGACCATCTATACTGGTTAAGTAGTATTTTATCTATGGTGTTAGTAGTAAAATTAATCTTCGTGATCTAGTAAAATTGATCTTTTGTGTTTAGTCTAGTAATGTGCCGGATATCCGTACTTATCCGTTACTTTTTGGCGGATCTTTTATGGATCTTTTACCTTATTAATTTTCAATTCATAGATAAAATTCTATGTAATGAAAAACTATTAAATTCCATTCAGATTATTTTTTATTTCCTAAAATCAAATATTTGGCACCTTTATATTGCAAACGTTTATCGTAGTGAGTCGAAACATGTTTCAAGATCACGGGCGCTGACGCCGATTGAAAAAGAAAGCTAAGATCCGTATGCGTATCCGCGGATCTTGACACCAAATATCCGTATTCGGATCCGTATCCGCGTATATACATTTTTAGCGATCCGGCTGGTGTTTACCTACTGCAATTGGCAGTCGTCTCTTATGTATTCGTCCATGCCAATACATTAAACATTTTATGTTATTTGTAGGTTTGGTTGGAGCGTCCAGATCTGGGTTCGGATTATGGTGGGTGGCAAGCGATCGATGCGACTCCTCAGGAGTTGTCCGAGGATGTATACCGATGTGGGCCTGCTTCATTACGCGCCGTACGAGACGCTGAAGTACAGAGGCCTTACGACTCTGGATATGTGTTCGCTCAAGTTAACGCCGACAAGGTTTGATAGGACTTAACTAAGTGCGCTACGGCAGACAATCTTGAAAAAAAAAAACCCTAATTGATGACGTTTATTACAGGTTTTATGGAAATACTCGGGTGAAATTCAGCCACTTAAATTAATAGGACGCGATACGACTTCGATTGGACAGGACATATCCACAAAAACTATCGGAAAAATGGAGAGAGAGGTAATATCCGTATTTATATGACACCACAGTGTTTGGCTTAATTAGAATTCTGTAATAATTCAGTGGACTTATTTATTTTTATTTATATATTTAACAGTCCACACTTTGTTAATAAAATAAAAAGTGAGTTGTTAATAGTATTTAGAGAGTGCCTATAAATTTATTCATAGCAACGAGTTACCAATGGAACGATTGCTATTATAAAAGTTTTTAATTGCAGCGCTTTACACATTATTCCTACACAAAACTATGTACATAAATAATTCATTATTTTCAGGACATAACGAGTCTCTACAAATATCCAGAAAGAACTCGCGAAGAACGTGTCACTATGGAAAAGGCATTGCGAAAGTCGGAAAGTATATTTGCACGGTACTACTTGAACGATGCCTTCAACGACGTTATATTCGACTTTGAACTAAGAAGCGACATAAAAATTGGACAAGACTTTAGTGTAGTAAGTTTGGAAAAAATATATCTTCCATTTTTAAATTGTAATTTAAAAACTATAAATCCAGAATATCTTCAATATTCTTCAACAACCTTGAAGTTCCTTGAAGTTCCTTGAAGTTACTCAAAATTTAAAAGTCTACCCAGGGTAGAATATTTGAAAAAATAGTCAATATATTTAATTTCAAATTTAATCACTATGTTTAATTTAAATTCATTTGTATTAAATCCTTATTTCTACATAGGTACCATTAATACATTATCATTTTAATTTTTCTGCATTTTAACTAATGCCTAGGTCATTCTTAGATGCTTAATAATAAGGTATTATAATAAATTATTAGGTTTTAAAATGCTTAATTTTTAACGAAAAAGTAGTAGGTACCTACTGCATGTAATTTGCCAACTAAACACTGATCAATATTCATTCAACAGCGACACTTTTATTAAGGTTAAAGGATAATGCTATATTGACTTTTTTCGTAAATTATACCTTGTTTCATTCCGTTTAAAATTCATAGATTTTTTTGAATAAAGATCACTGATTTCTTGAGTTTATGCTAGGCGCACTAAATCTTGTACAGCGCCATCTACATATTTAGGGACGTAACAAAGTGGCGGTATTCGTCAAAGATGTTGTATTAGTCTGTACCTGTATTCGTAACAACACAATATTTAATTCGCAGGTGCTACACATGAAAAACCGATCCCTTACCGATCCACATCAAGTCAAGGGTGTGTTACGAGTGGATACAGTGACGTATACAGGCGTAACAGGCGACGGAGTCAAGAGAGAGGAGTTTGAATACAGCCTTCCACCAGAAGGCAAAAACCAAGTCAATTTACTCGTCACCTTCCACGATTATTTCAGCAAATTAGTTGACCAGGTAATTTGACGATAGTCACCATAACGTTCTATCAGTGGTGGGTTGGTGGGATGGTTGATCATGTTATAAAGTCTACCACCATAAAGTCGTGGTAGCACTGCACAGAAAATTATTGAAGACAAACCTACATATATCTGAATATTATGTTAATATTTAGATAAGAGCTAATTTCTGTTTCTGAAACTTATAAGTATTTTATATGTGCTTTTCAAACCTTTATGGTCTTAAATTATTAAATATCCTTAGATATTTACTTAAACTTTGATTTTCTGAATTCAATGGGGTTAAAAACTGAAAGCTAATTGTAGGTGGCGCCACTGTTGAGTGATCCTAATTCGCCCCCATATTGCGTTTTTGGTTCCCTGTATTTACCAGCGAATTTGCCTTTATTTCTACAAAAATGTATTTGAGATAGAGTGTTAAGCAGTTAAAAGAACAGTTGAGGAAAAGAAAAGCATCTACTGCATATAACTTCGAATATTTAGTCTTCTCCCAATTTTTTCTTCGTAAAGCTTTTATCTATTGTTTTCTTCTTTTGAAATCTTTAGGGAATATATGGAATCCCGTCTTTTTGCAATCCAAAGCTGAACATAAGCGTCATGTTAATTAAATAAATTCAGTTATTTTTGTTTGTTTAAAAATTACTATGGAAAATGACAGTTACTTGTCAAATTTAGGGAACACACAACAGTGCTGCCATCTGAAATGAGAAAAAGTCAGTTTTTTACCCCATTGATATGGCTTAAGTACATTGAACTATTATTATAGTTCAATGCTTAAGTACCTTACACAAATTCTTATTGTTTATAGGACATCAATTAAAACCAGGCCATAGTTTTTTTTAACTTACACTTTGAAGAATTTGGTAATAAAAGTATTTTTTAATTTCAGTAATTTCCTGTGAACATTTCAGATTTTGTAAACGGGGATAACATTCGAAAATTAAAAAACTTATTACTTAATTCGAACAATTAGATTTTTTTAATACTTACTGTCAGCCTTAAATATCTATGGAACCCCATTACCAAATTACATGATATATTCCCAGTAAAATCTATAATTTCTTCTTACCTAATGGTAAAAGTTTCAATCGTTAAAACGAAAATAAAAATAACCTGATGGCTTGATCTCCATACAAAAGGGATTTATCTCCTTTTTTTATTTGTTCAAGAAAAGCAAAGTGCCTAAATAATAGTTTTGGTACCATTGAGCGGGATATACTGAGTCCGAATGTGTCCAGTTGTAAAAATGTTACAAAAATAAAATGTATATAATAGGATAAATGCTCGAATAGTACCTATATTCAAGGTGTTTATGAAGCGATAAAAAATTCACGTAATTAGCTATTTCATTAACAATTTTATTAATATTTAATGGATCTATACTATAATGGATCTATACTAATATGATAAAGAGGTAAAGTTTGCATGTTTGTATATTTTTATGTATGAGGTAATCTTCGAAACTACTCATCCAATTAAAAAAGATTTTTCACCCATAGTTTCAAGATAGGCTAAATTTTCCACGCAGGCGAAGCCGCGGGCACCTGCTATCTAAAAATAAAGGTATAATGTCAGGCATCAATGTATGCTTTACGATTTCGTCAGGCGTTATATCTTTTATTTTTCGTATATCTTTTGTGTCTTTCAGGCATCTTTCAACATCGCATGTATAGCTACAATTGTCGATACGAAGTTCGATTACTTCGCGCAAGACGACTTCCGTGTTCGTAACCCCGACATTAAGATTACGATAGAAGGTAAACCGATCTCCCGACAAGAGTTTACCGTGACAGTGAAATTGGAAAATCCGCTGCCGATCCCGCTCAAGAATGGAAAATTCTATATACAAGGACCCGGTTTAGATAAGCAACTTAAGATTGAACTAGACGAGGTAGGTATCTTTTATTACAACTTACAAATTTCCTTTTGTGGCTTAAAGGAAATTTCAATTTTTTAAAGAAATAACTTTTGAAATTTATATCAGATAGCGGGAGCTATTTTATAATTTAGCAGACATAGATAAATATGGCGCGAACGAAGCAGACGGCAGTAGCTGGCAATAATGTCTCAGAATATACTGTGTACTATTATTTATTCTGTGGCTGAGTCCGCAAATTAATACGCGTGGTATTGGGTATAGCGCGTAACTTTTTTTTTTGTAAACCTATTGGAATGAAATAAACACTAAATTTTACAGAAAGCTTACTGAAATACATCAGTGAAAACCGTATTCAAATCGGTTAAGCCGTTTCTGAGATTAGCGAGTACAAACGCACAGACAAACAGATAAACAGATTCTAACGTGAAGAAATAAAATATTTAATGTACAGACAACGGCTCGTTTACGATTTTATTATACATATGTATAGATCAACATAATTTTTAAATTACGATTGCTATGTGAGATTAGCTAGTAAAAAGTTTTATGTAAATTCCTCTAAAGACTTTATTTTGAAGTTTCTTCAAGAAGTTCTTCAAGTAAAGAAGTGTCAGGTCTACTATATATCAACAGCCATTATATCAACAGCTAATGTTAAGCTATCTGTAACATCAATCAATAGTTAAGCTATCTGTAACATCAATACAACTGCTTCTGAATGTCCAAAATGTTTTGACAGCTTTTTATGTGGTCATATTTGGTAATAATTAATTCTAATATACTACTAGCGACCTTCCCCGGCTTTGCAAGGATGCATTTTTTTTAGTGCTTGTGTTATAGGAGACGGTAGCCACCTATCATCAAGTGGACCGACAGCTTGTCTGCCGATCTTAATATAAAAAAAGAGGTAGACAGGTGACAATTTCTTATAATATGTATTGATTCACATATTTAATTTAATAATGTACAATAAAATTAATATTACTCAATATATTATATTAATATTAATGATATATCTTTGCTTTTAAGAACATAGCACCAGGGGCTACAGCGACTTCGGAGTTCAAGCTGACACCGCCATGGGCCGGTCGCCATCAAATCACCGCAAAGTTTTCATCAAAAGAAATTCGAGATATCGACGGCTTCCTCTCCTTCATGGTCTCAATGCCTCCCGAAAGCAACGGTCTTCCACCTACAGATAGTAACGAAAGTCATCAAATTTAGTTATAAAATGTGTGTAGCCGATATTTCTTTTAATAATGTATGCATTTCAGTTTATTTCATATTTTTAAAGCTATATTTTAATTCTGTTACTAACTAGTTTTTATTTTTATCTACACAGATAATGCAACTGTATTTATTTTTTCTAATATAAGGAACGGCCCGGTTCTTCAGAAAGTAAAAATACTTATAGTACTTACTTACTTTTTGTTAAGATAATTTTAACAAAATAATAATTTCCAATTATTAAGCGCCTCTTTCTGTATAAAAGATGTCTTTTAATTGTCTTGTACACTTTTTAATAAAAAACAAAATTTTATTTTATATTTATTTAATGTGACTTAAAGAGCTTTAATATAATGTTCGTTAGTATAGTTAAGATGTTAATATTAAATTGAAAAATAAAGTATTTTTTAAAATTTTATACACATTTTAAATCAAACCTGGAACTTCTGGATTATCCACAAAATCTCGAGGTGGTTGTTTTTCATGTAATTGAAATCTGGGATCAATGTAATCTGGAATTCCTTTTCTCTGGAATATTTTTGTAAGATTTAACACTTTATCTGGTGGACCTATTTCTAAAAATTCCCTTTTATTCTGTCCAGAATGACAATCTTCAGCTTTGTGTTCGGTGTACAACTGAATTTCTGCGTCGTTTTTACGTTTAGGTTGAATTTTCGTGATAGTTACGTTAGCTTTTGGCATAGTTACCACTAGGTGGCCGGTTGTTTGCGATCGCAGCGCAGTTGACTTCGTAATATTAACTTCTTCCGGCAGATGGAGCTGAAATATTTTACCTTTTACTGTAATTCTAACATAATTTGTTTCCACGTCTATGTCCAAAAGACTAGTGTCTAAATGTTTATATACAGCCAAATCTAATATGTATTTATCTGGTTCTGCATCACTAAAGGAAAATTCTAATTTTGCTTGATTTATGTTGAAAGGTCTACCGTCTGGTGCAAAAAGCTTATAAACCCTTTTTTCTTCGGGCTTCTTCTCCGTTTCGTAACTTTTTAATTTCAATTGTCTCATGTGTTCTATTTCCAAACGGACTTCAGGAGCATGTTCGCATTTTTCTGTCCAAAATTTTTTATTTCTTTCGTCAGGGTCCATATCTTTATATTCATTTTCCCATTTGTCATGAATTTCGTTTTGAAGGCGATTTTTTTGTTTCTCCCTTTTGTGTTTATAATCGATCTGTTCAAAAAGAATGTCTGACCTAATTGTTTTGAGGTTTTGAAGGGCCTTAATTCTATCGGAACGTTCTATATCTACGCCATCGAGGTACTTAAGCTGAGGAAGTGTTCCAATTACAAAATCTCTGTAATTGTCGAAATCTGTGCACGGATTACCAGTGAGATACAGGTTTTCCAAGTTGTAATTGTTTATTAGCGATTCTATGCTTATTAATTCGCCAATAAAATTTAGTGTCAGATCCAATTTTTCCAAAGACTCACATCTATCTAGATTTTCCACGACCTCAATGTTATTTAATGCCAGATTAAGGTAGGTCAGGTGTTTCAATTTGTTTAAATTTTCAATTTTTGGTATCAAGTTACTTTGCATCAGAAGTATTTTTAGTTTGGGACACCAGTCTTGAATGAACTCTATCTTTTCGATATTTTCCTGATGCAATGCGATTTCTTCTAGAGGAGCCAGTAGTCTATCGTGATGTTCGGCTTTCTTACGCACCATTTCAACAGTGATTCGCACCATTTTGTAATTTATATGCACTAATAATATGTATATTCAATTTGCACACCGCTGCGTGTGAAAAAGTGTCAGTGTTTTATTAAATCGATAGAGGGAAAATTATGAGATATTTAAACATCACTATGGTAACAGGTTTTAGCTATAGCAACGAATAAACACACGATTCCACGAAGTAGAGAGAGAGAGAGAGAGAACGAGAATGGAAGCCAGTTATATGCCAGTTATTGAGTTACTTTTTTTATTTTACCGTTTAACTAATTCCTCTTATCTATCAAGAAAGTTTTTAAGGTAATTTTGGTTGAGATTTGATTTTGATTGCTTTTTTTTAATTACAAAGAAAAAAAATTTCATATTTATAAAACGTTTTTCTTTTACTTAGTACTTAGTTGTATAAATTCAGTAGTGGCAGGGCATACTGCGTTTTGGCCGCCATTCTTTTGGGTAGCCCGTCTGGCGGCAGTGACCACTTCCTTACAGCAGACCACTGTGAAATAACAGCATATGTGCTGTTGTGTTTCGGTGAGTGAGTAAGGGATACCAGAGTCCATTATCCTATCCCTTCCTTATCTCTTATCCTACTATGGACTGCAGCGCACTTGTAGCACTTGTGGCGTGCTTATAAGTATTATTGTAAACGGTAGCTACTTAATATCAAGTGGACCGTCAGCCTATCTGCCGACTTTAATATAAAAAACCTTAACATGTCTGGTAGTGTTCAAGGAGCACTTACGTAATTTTCTGGTAGAATAAGCATATTATTCCCACAACGAATTTCTAAGTTATTTATGAGACTATATAGTGCAAACGATGCAAACTCTGTCAATATTTATTAAATGATATTAAATTTGTCTTTTAGATTTGCATATTGCTTGTCAGTTGAATATGTGGACATATATGTATAAAAATTTACAACTTCTTTATACCATATTCAGCAAATAAATTAATTTGAATTTGAAAAAAAACTGTTTTTCTATTATTACCTATTTACTGTTCCGCAACAAAATGTGGAAATTTAATTTTTTGTTATGGATGCTTTTGGGGACGGACAGGCTAAATCCTGATACTTTATTAATATATTGTGAAATTTAAAAGCAGGCCAAGCCGCAGGGGGTAGCTAGTCAGTACATAGATTTAACGCCCTTAGTTAGTGAATCGAGGTCTTGAGTACCTCGATACAGCATACTTACTAAATCAAAATCAATTCAGTAATTGTGACAATTAGCTGTTTTCCTTTCTATTTTTAGTTTAGATTATTTCTATCCGTACCTATAGATTGCTTACTGAATTGATTAAAGGGTAGCGATAGAATGATAGCATCTACGAGGTCAGTAAGTGGTTATCTTCCGATCTCGGTGGTCGGTAATCCGTCATTTAACATTCCGCCGGTGGCACCGGGACCGGGACTGCTCCACTCGACCGTACTAAATTAATATTGCTGTGATGTAGATGGTATTAAAATATTTTAAGCGACGCCATTTATAACTATGACGTTCAGATGTCTCGTCGCAAGAGCACAACATATATTATTCCACGAAACTGCCAAAAGACAATGAGGATGAAGGATTACTATCATCAGGAACTCGTTTTGTTAATATTCGATGTCGGCTCATGGGGAGAAAAAAAGCTAAAACGGAAAAAAAGTTATGGGATGCTTGAGTGAAATAAGGCTATGGAGGGTAAGACGGTGTTATTAGTGTGCAGGCGGGGCGCGGCGCCCTGCGGTCTGTGTGTGTTTAGGGGCCCGGACGCGGCGGGGCGCCAACACTGCCTCGGCTGACAAACAACGTGCCCACTTATTGAAAGCAGCTAATTTAACATTTTGTTGTTTAAACAAACAAAGTATCGCCGTGAAGAGGTCTTAGCTGCAGTGTTACCAACCTTTGTTGTCTGCATAAAACCTCCTTTCTATTTGAACTGCTGTTTCAAATGCAAATTGAATAAGTTGATGCAGATTATCTACTTTTTACTAATTAATGACCAAGGCAGATAAGTACAAGCCACGTGTGCGCCCGAACTCCTTTTTATACTTTTTCAGAAAAGAAATACGGACCTTCTTTATACTATTTTGACGAGCCCATTGGTCGATTTAACACTCTGTCCCGAAGGTCCCGGTTAGGATTCCAAAGGTCTTGGGTTGGAACCCGGCCCGGCAGCGGCAGGGCCTTCTTTGGAAATGTAACTTTTCAAAACTGGCTCTGGTCTGGAACTAGCAAGTCGTGGCAGGGTACACTGCGTAGTCATTTGGGCAGCCCATCCGAAATCATCCCTTTACAGAAGACCACAGCGAATAACATTATGTGTGTTGTGTTTCGGTGTGTAAGTAAGAGATGCCACAGTCTATTTCCCGATCCCTACTATGGTCAAAGCGCAATTGTAGTAGGTAATAAGCAACGGTCGGTAGCCATCTATACCTTGATTGTACTCGACCATGAGACTACCTGACGACCTTTATATGAAAAAACACCAGGAAGATGAAATTGCGCTGCTGTCACCGATAAAAGGATATTTATAAGAGAGATGAATGGACTCCTAGAATTACGCACCTACAGACAACCAGATCTTCAGACAGGCAAACCAAATCATGATTGTGGAACGCAGTAGTTATGCCCTGCCACTAACCTTGTTTGTTTAAAAATATCAACATTAGTTATTAAATACTAAATACTATTTAGAGGTTTACTTATTGCTACGGTTATGATTTCTAAACATAGATGATCTCACTAAGTGAAAAATAAATAATCGAAAACCGTGGCATAATAAATGAAAAACATTTATTATTTTGATATTAAAACTTTTCGATTTCGATCATTTAGTTTCCATTTTACAAAAACTCAATACATGTGTCTATTAAAATATCGCCTGTTTCTAAGCTTGTTAGTACGGGCTAATGACCGAAGCGGCTGAATTCAGATTTGACAAAACTTGTTTAAGTAAATAGTTATATTCAGAGTATTTAAAACATTTTAATACCCTACGAGGTTCCCAAAGGATTAACATTACTTAATACTAGACTGATAATACTAGACTGATAGATCTTGATTCGCTCGGGTGCAATTATGGTGAGTTTTTAGGTACCTATACACAATAATAGTTATATAACCAATATATACATATAGTTATATGTATAATATATACATATTATAACCGTGTGGAATAATGAAAGATTTTTTGATATATGTATGATGTGCATTAGTCGGAGATTACCTTTTACATTATGAACAATTTTACAACATCTACTATTTATCTATAAATATAGCTCTATATGTATGTATCTGCACATAATATAAAATAAAGTCACTGTCCGCATTTGCACATAATATAATTCTCCGCTAACTTCTAAACCACCCAAAGGATTTTGATGCGGTTTTCACTATCTAATGGAAAGAGCGATAAACGAGGAAGGTTTATGTTATGTATAAATTTGCAGATAAAATTAATTGCATCCGTGCGATTCCGGTCGGGTTTCTAGTAATATAATATATACTTATAGTAATATATTCTAGCAGGGGACTGCTAGTATATATAATATATTTACATCGTCAACACAAAATAACACTTTTTTATAATTTTTACTTAAGAAACTAATTTAAAAAAGGCTTGCACATTTTCAGTTCTAAAAAGATGCAATCGGCCGATATTATATAAGTGATAAAATCACATTACAAAAGTGGATCACGAATATAGATTGTTAAAGGTCGTTATTTTAATTTAATACACCAATAAATGGCAGGAAGCGAGTATCAATTGGTATCAATACAGCCAGTTGTATCGATTGGCTTAATAAAATCATATCACTATTAGACCTGTTTCGTATTGTGGACGGTAGTGGCAGAGTAGATTGCATACGTAATGCAGGCATAAGAGGACATCCATCTTAAGAGGCAGTAACAATCTCTTCCAAAATACCACCTTGAAATAACACCAATAATGAGAACATCACTCTTATAAATTCACCTTATAGCTTCCCTATATCCCAAGAGTATTGACAGCATAATGGCATCCATTCCTATGTAGTTTGTATTCTTAGCCACCCAGGCACCCTTTCAATAAAAACATGCCTAGCAATTATAGCAAGAGCTAGTTCCATAAGGTAGTTCATGAATTTGTTATAGTGGCAGGGCACACTATGTTCTGCAGTTATAACCTGAGCACTCTATCTGGCTGCTGCAAGCACTCCTCTTATGGAAAACCATGGTGAAATAACAGCACTTGAGTGTGTTTTAGTAAGTGAGTAAAGCATGTCAGAACCCATTCTCCTATCTCAGTCTTTCTTCCTATTCATTATCTCGCAACTGCATTGTCTTTTATGGGCTCTCATTGAGCAATACACTTACATTCTTCCTGATGTTGTTTGTGTATACATATAGACGACGGTAGCCACCTACCATCAAGCGGACTATTGACTATTGAGCCTGTTTGCAACACTTTTACTTAAAAAAAAATAAGGTTCTCTGCAAATTTATACAGTCAACATGAAAATAAGAAACTGTATATTTAAGTGATCTTTTGTTACTTTGTGTGTACCTACTGGCAGTTTAAATTTTGGGGTTCTGTGAAGTTATTTCAGATTTTTCTGATTTTAATATATTTCGTTACACTTATTAGCGACGGCTCTCTGCCTTGCTCAGAGTAATTTAAATGTATATTATTATCGAAAATAGATTTTTTATTATCTTACTAGCGACCTGCCCCCGGCTTCGCCCGGGGTGCAATACATTCCCCGTTTATCCCTCTCTCCATTAGTAAAAACCGAATTAAAATCGGTCTACCCGTTCCCGCGTGATGCCGCGACCAAGGGAAATGGGGATTCATTTTTATATACCTATAGAGATTTATCAATTTCATTACGTGTGGACGAGAACAAACTCTAGTAGGAGATTTAAGGAGGTGTTGGTACTTAACCAAAGGTTGCTAGTAAAAGGCTATTCTAATCCATGCATAAAATTGAAAAATATTCGGTGCTTCAGGTCCGACACTAATTCGAACCTGGCGTCGTCCGTTTCGGCAGCCGAGCGTAAAGCCCACTACCACTGCTTTGTAAGATTCTAGAAAGCAGCCTATGAAAATTCGTTTTGTATTTTAAGAGTATACTAAACTATATATTATTATTATTTAATAAATAAATCTATATCTATATATTTTATATAATAAAATGTCGCTGTCCGTTTCTGTCTGTGTTTCTTCGCTTTTTCTAAACATTCCGACAGGTTTCAATATCTATAGTAACGCTAATCTCAGGAACTACTGGTTCTAATTGAAAAATTCTTTTTGTTTTGAATAGTCCATTTATGGAGGAAGGCTATAGACTATATAACATCACGCTATGATAAAAAGTATTATATATAAGCAGTGTCCAGTACCACGCGCCCCATGCGCACGCCGCCGTCGTATGGGCCGCAGCGAAGCGTGGCCGAGTTCAGCTATATGATTTGCATAAACGTAGAATAAACGCGAAGAAGGTTATATAATTTGCAGAAAAAATTGCATCAGTGCGAAACCGGGGCCGGTCGCTAGTTAGTAATATAAAAGAAGCGGGGCCCAACGTATAAACATTTTGTTGTTCACGAAATAAAAAGATAAATCTTGCATGCGACGGGGAAAAAAGCTCTTATAATCGGATAGGCGTTTACAATCGATCGGCCAAATGTGAAATTCTGTGTAATATCAGAATATTAAGACATGGATGTTGTCACGCAAATGTCAGAGCAAGTCAAAACAACCGTCGTCACAACAACGCCAGATTTCTGCAAAAGATAAAAACACATGATATTTTGCCTTGTCTTGTCGTGCGCTAAATTGCTGTGCTAATGCGATGTGATTTTTCTCTTTTAGTAGCTTCTTGAAATGTTTTTTATAATGTTCATTTTTTTACTATTATTAAGATTTTTAATTCTGCGGTTGTAGATTTGTCGGTGGATTGGTTAAACAACTCGCTGGAATTTGGCGCTAAGACATAAATGCTTGATTTTACGCTATCTTGCTAGAAAGTTATATTTCGATGACTAAGACACGATTTAATGCTCGATTTTTTTTCCGAATATGTTGACATGTGGATTTTGTTATCGAACCGAATTAGTCGTCGAGTAAGTGTGGATGGTTTATCTGTTGGGCAGCGGGTACTAGAGGTACTAGAGCGTGAGCAACAATCTAGCGGCGGCATCGACTCGCGCGCAATCAACGATTCGTTCCGGTGAGGAGTCCGAGGCGGTGCGGGGAGGGAGGAAGGCTCTCGGCCCATTCTCACGTAAATAATTACCGGCGAGTCTCAAATTACAAGGCGCCGCTGCAGCCTGCCGATACATATGCATCACATGTTCGCGCCGCGCGTGACAGCTTCCTCAGGGCAGTCCGATGGTCCTCGCATCGCCGCGTTTCGCGTCGATCCATGGACGACGCTTCATATTTATCACAACATTTTACATTTATCTTCTTCCTAAAATATTTAATAATTTTGGGGGTTCTTTATTACCCAGAAAGATTTTAAAGAAATATTCAATAACTTATTTGAAAATTTTACTGTAAATTATATACACAAACATTTCTCGTTTATCGCACTTTGCATTGGTGAAAACCCTATCCAATTCCGTTGCGTGCTTTAGAAGAAGGTAGCGGAGAAACATAGAGAGGCGGATAACGACTTTATTATATAATATACGAGCTGGTGCCTTAAAAAAATAAAAAATATAATTTTATAAAATAAAAAATATAACTTGATGACACCATCTTTATAACTACAATAGAATTAGGTGAAGCTGCGACATCTGTCGGATTTGGGTAGAACTGCTTGGTGATACACCTGTGCATTATGCTCTAATTTGCAAACCCTCGGGAACCTAAGGATAAAACCTATAGATTCCTCATAAATCTCTCTATTGGTAGATGAAAACCGCATGAAAATTCTTCCAGTAGTTTTTGAGATTATCTGTACATATAATACATATATGTACAGACAGACGCAGCGGAGTACTTTGTTTTGTAATATGTCTAGGTATAGACAGATACTGTTAATGTAGATTTAAAGGTTGTTCCATAATCCTGCTGCTAAACCATGAATGCAAGAAAATAAAATATAAAATAAAAGTAAATTAAAATACCATGAAACTTGTTGAAGCGTCACATGACACGGAGCTGGTATTTAGTTTATGTTTCATTTTATTTCCTAACTTCTTTGTTTGTGAACCGATTGTAATGAAACAAACACTAAATGTTACGGGAAGCTAGCTACAATACTTTAGTGAAAACCGCATTCAAACCGGTTAAACTGTTTTTGAGATTAACTCGCACAAACGCACAAATGAACTTTTTTTTACCTCGGTAACATAAATAAGTACAACGTGTATAAATTGTTTTTTTGAAAAAATATTGTACAGACACGACTCGTTTGTTATTTTATTATAAGTACAGATAATATAACACAATGCATGATGTAATAGCTAACTGTAGTGTCAAATGACAGACATACAAATGTATTTTTTTTTAAGTGAACATTTTTAAGTAACAATCCAGACATGTTTCCTATTGTAACATTTAATAATTTTTCTTAGTCTAGCATTAGCATGTTTGTGTTGTCTAAAGCAGTTGCTACTTATTTTTCGAAAATGGTCTATCAACGCCAATGAAATTCTAATTAGGAACATCGCAACATACCGGATGATGTTTAAACGATAAATTATGCACCCTGGGAAGAGTAGATACTAATTTTGAAGCCGACAAATTTTCTACAATCGCGAATTTAATGTGTTTCAAATAATGTCTGTAGGCAACGCTAAATGATAAATCGTCAAAGGAACGCCCACGAGACGAGTTTAGTATAAATGAGCCGAGCTCCCTCTCGCGAGGGCCGAGAAGGAACGAGACGGAGGCGTCTCGTAAAAAAAGAAATATTTTAGGTGAGAGCGCGATGGTGTTGAGATAATAACAGTGCCGGCGCACACCGGTCAGCGTTCGGCTTTGATTTGAGCCGCGCCTCACTGCGGAATATTACCATTAGTCGCAATTTGAATAACGTAGATCGTCATCGCTGCCCGACGGCTGGATCAGCAAACAATTTTTTTAACGTCAGACAGACTGACGATCCACTTGATGGTAGATGGCTACCGTCGCCCATAACACAAGCAACGCCACAGGTGCTGCAAGTGAACTACCGTCAATAATAATAATAATAATAATAATAAGTCACGTCGCCGATAACAACATCCTATCGGAGGCTCAGAATGGATGTAAGGGCGGTAGTCGCGGTAGCAAGGAGCTGCTTCTCATCGACACGGCTGTTTGCAGACTGGTCAAACGCAACCGTCGAAACTTCTCCGCTGCCTGGATCGACTATAAAAAAGCGTTTGACTCGGTTCCCCATACGTGGCTTTTGAGGGTCCTCGAGTTGTATAAAGTAGATAGTACAACTCGACACTTCCTTGAGACATGTATGGGGCAATGGAGTACAATGCTGAGTCTTTCCGGTAAGCGGATGACGGATGCGGCTGATCGGATAAGGATCTGTAGGGGTATTTTCCAGGGTGATTGTCTGAGCCCACTTTGGTTTTGCCTGGCGTTGAATCCTCTAAGTACTGTCTTGGAGGATTCGGCGATAGGTTTTCAGTTTCGGAGAGGGGGCCATCAGATGTCGCACCTTCTCTACATGGATGATCTCAAGTTGTTCGCACCGAACGCTCATCGTCTGGAGGAGCTGCTGCAAATAACTGAAAATTTCAGCAGTTCCATCAGGATGGAGTTCGGTCTCGAGAAGTGTGCGGTTATTCATGTGGAGAGGGGTCGGATCATTCGTTCGACGAACGTCGAAGCTGGTCCGAGACAAATGAGGTCGCTCTCCGAGACTGAAACGTACCGTTATCTGGGTATGTCGGAGTCATTGGATGTGAGGGAGACGGTTGTGAAACAGGCGGTTGGCGAGGAATTTTGGGAGCGCCTGACAAAAGTTCTTAGGAGCTATTTGTCCGGGGCTAACAAGGTCCGAGCTTTCAACGGCTGGGTCATGCCCGTTCTCCTTTATACTTTCGGCGTGCTCAGATGGTCTCAGACGGAACTGGACACCCTGGATATAAGGGTCCGCACAACTATGATCTCTCACAGAGTGCGCCACCCGAAATCATCGGTTGAGAGGATGTACATCCCGCGGAAGTGTGGTGGTCGAGGCTTATTAAGTGCCAAGACCATGCACAACCGCGAGATGTGCAACCTTAGAAATTTCTTCTTGACTGATTCGGGTGGCGGGCTCCGTAGGACGATCGTAGAATGTGACAACGGACTCACCCCTCTGTCTCTATCCGATCAGCAATGGCGAAATCCGGTGGTACTGAGCCCCTCTGCCAGGGAGGCCGTATGGAAGGAGAAAGAGCTGCACGGGCGGTTTTACAAGGCTCTTCATGAGCCTCATGTTGACCGTAAAGCCTCCGTGCACTGGCTGCGCTTCGGTGATCTCTTCGGAGAGACCGAGGGTTTTGTCTGTGCGATACAAGATCAGGTGGTCAAGATGCGGAATTACCGGAGGTACATCATAAAGGATGGCACAGAGGACATATGTCGAGCCTGTCGTCATCCTGGAGAGACTCTCCGACATGTCACCTCCGGTTGTTCGGCGCTTGCCAACACTGAGTATCTGCTCAGGCACAACCAAGCGGCCAGGATCCTGCATCAGGAGCTCGCTCTGAAATACGGCTTCCTTGAGCGGAGGATACCTTACTACCGGTACTCGCCAGAACCAGTCCTCGAAAACAGCCGTGCCAAGCTCTACTGGGACCGGCCCATCATCACGGACAGGACTATTCTAGCGAATAGACCTGATATCGTGTTGATGGACCGGGAGCAGTCGCGGGTGTTTTTGGTGGATGTCACTATCCCGCATGACGATGGTCTCGTGAAGGCTGAAACCGAGAAGAGGAGGAAGTACCTCGACTTGGCTCACGAGATCGTCGAAATGTGGGCTGTGGCCTCCGCTGAAATCATCCCAGTTGTTCTGTCCGTGAATGGTTTAATCCCGATCAGCCTCAGGGACAACCTGATGCGGTTGGGATTCCGTGGCGGTTCCCTCCCGGGCCAGATGCAGAGAGCGGTGCTGCTCGATACGGCCAGAATAGTACGTCGGTTTCTGTCCTTGTCGCCCTGAACCCCGACCGACTGTGCTTCTGTCGGGGGTTATACCGTCTTCCCCTCATTTTGGCTTTTAGAGGGGGGAGACGAGTCAAAATTTCAAAATAATAATAATAATAATAAATATCTGAATAATAATAATAACTCGCTCTGAAATACGACTTCCTTGAGCAGAGCATATCTTACTACCGGTACTCGCCAGAACCAGTCCTTGAGAACAGCCGTACGAAGCTCTACTGGGATCGGCTGTGCGTCGGTTTCTGTGTTTGTCGTCCTGAACCCCGACTGACTATGCTTCTGTCAGGGGTAAAACAGTCTCCCCCTCATTTTGGCTTTTGAAGGGGGGGACGAGACGAGTTAAATAATAATAATAATTTATTTGCGATGACCATGGGTAACTGATACCAGAGAGGACATTTACTTTTCTTGTTCTTTCATGACCAACCGGCGCTCGGTGTGCAAATCTTGACATCTTGAAACTCCAAATCTCGAACATTTAATTTTTGACTGATTAGTTTTCTTATAATACCATATCTTTATTTACACATATCGAACCCAGACTATTTTTTCTTTATTATTATTTTGATTTTCATAATTTCTTAAATTTCAAGTCATGGTTTGCTTCTCGCCCTTATCTGTACTTTCATATGTAGTTGTTGACTCACAATTTTTTTAAATCACCAAGTATTTTTTTAAATACTAACAACTAAAAATGATAAAATGTAATAGCTGCAGATACCTGTAACACTAGCATATAAATGTAAATATGTTTGTTTGGTCCTAACAGTAATAGTAGTAGAGTTAAGGATAAGGGATTAGATAGAAGACAGGAGAGATAGGAAAAGGGATTGTGGCATCCCTTACTCACTCACAGACAACAACAGCACACATGCTTTTATTTCATGGTGGTCTTCTGTAAGGGGGTGATTACTGCCGCCAGACGGGCTATTCAAATGACTGCGAAACGCAGTGTGCCCTGCCACTACTTGCCAGATCCAGACCAAAACCAATTATCCAAAGTTGGCTCTGCTGGGATTCGAACCCGGGATCCATGAGACAGAGCGTCAGAGCAAGCACCTTAACCACTTGACCAAGGGGCTCGTTATCGTTTATCGTAGGGTCGAATAGAAAAGGCGTGGCATGGACGCAATGTGGTCGCACAAGGTGACTTCAAGGAATGTAAGGTTCGTTGCCGCACCGGGGCGTATCAGCACTTGGGGCCAAGTAAAACAAACAAGTTAATTGTATTTATTCAAATGTGGAAGACAGGGGCTGCGAGTTCGAGCGCAGCCGTCGCTCTATCTATTCATGAATAGACATGCGTCGCTCGCCCGACCTTTCTCGCTATGTGCTGCGTCATCTCTTGTCACTGCTGCGACATTGTTTATGCAAATTCCAGGTTCTATGGATACACCCTTTTGTTCAGAGATTAGAATACTTTTGTAAGTGCTTTGGTTAGGTATACTTATGCATGTAGGATGTCACTTTGAATGTTACCGGAATGTTTTTATACGAAATGAGATCAAGAAGACTGCTCGACTCCCCTTGTGTTAGGTATCTATGAGTAGTGACGCGGATGCTTAGCGTAGCTCTCCCTGTAAACCTTGCGTACAAAGACAAAGAAATTATATTTGGAACTAGTAGCTTCGCTCGGATGCAATTTTTTTGGGGATTTTTTCCAATTTTGTCTTCATAAAAAAAGTGTCTGAATTGGTCTAACCGTTCTAGAGTTTTGCTGTTAGCAATACATAGGTATAGTATATTGAGCGATTCATTTTTAGCGATTCATTTTTAGGGTTCCTTACGTCCGATTAAAAAAACGGAACCCTTTTTTTCACTCGTGTGTCCGTCTGTCCGACCATCCCTCCCCCCCTTATTTCCGAAACTAGTGAACCTAAAATTTTTAAAAAAATACAGAAAATAGTTTTCTACTTATAGATTATATGAAAACCTATAAGAAGTCCATGATATTAAAATAACATGGTAACCCTCTTCACGCGAGTTCAATGGTCCCGTTTTTTTTTTATATGTATGACAGATCCACTTTTATTCTAACCTTACCTAAAACTATGGCAAATAAGGATTTGTGGCAAGGAAAATGAATATAAGCCTAACAAAACTAGCACCAAGATAATATGATTTTAGATGAAAACATATTCCAGATATAGATAATATCATGAGTTTTAAATTTAAGCAGAAAACGGAGCATAGATGTTAGGATTTCCTACATACCAACTCGATGAAGTAAAAACTGTTTTACACTAAGTAAGCAACGCCAAAGGTTGCAAGTGCGACCTTAATAGGATTAAGAATAAGGATTAGAAAGGGATAGGGAAAAGGCCTCCGACATCTCACCGTTTACTCACTCACCGAAACACAACAGTACCCATGCTGTTATTTCACGGTGGTCTTCTGTAAGAGGGTATAGTTAGTACTACTAGACGGGCTGCCAAATACGACTACGAAATGCAGAGTGCCCTGCCATTAATTAAAATTTTCATCGCTTTTATAAAGACATTTTTTTTCTAATAAGACTGACCCGTTTTTGGAATATAATCATTGGTTGTATCCCATTTTAATAATCAAAGTCAACAAATACGGACACATCCAAGAATTTATATTGATATTCTTATTTCTTCTATATTTATAAAAGTCGATAGATATGTGCATGTATGTTTCCTATGGACTCAATCTTGCTCAACCGATCACCATGAAATATTGCATACAGGGACATCGGGTCATTTTCTGAAACCTTTGACACCTTTATTTATGTTAGTTACATGTGTAAATAGAATCTTAGATTTTTTTAAAATAAAATTGAATTAACTTTTTTTTTATTAATGATGAGTTTGCTCTTGGCCAGCATCTAGCCGTGCAGAAAAGATGAGGCCGAGGATGAAGCGAGATTACCCAGAAGAAGCCTATTAACTCGAACTATAAAAGATTTGGGTTATATGAGCTCCTAAACCCAGACGCCGGAAGGAAGTTCCAATCTTTGGGCAGGGCATAGATGATATGAAGTTAGGGTATTATGAAGTTAGGTCGAAAATAATTTGTTTAGTGTTCGTTAAAACAAACAGGATGTTATTCATTGTGTTTGCTGCTATTCATAGCTATTTACATATCGCTTATTGTGTCTACTCGAGTGGCACGTGTAGCATCTCTGCGTGCTTGGGCGGAGACCTGTCTCTTAACGTTGCCACCTTATATTGTCATATTGATCAGGCCCCATTGTTAAAGGTATTATATGAAAATATTATCGGTTATTGTTAAATGGTAGTTCAGAAGAATGCTATCTAACAGCTGTCAAAGCTTTATGCTAGTGGAATCGCCTGATTGCCTTTTTGGAATTCAGTTTATAACAAAAGTTATAATATACGTATCTTTCTGTAGATATGTTAATTTATGAAAAAGGGCGATCAGCACCGAAATATCGTTCATATCTATCTTTTACTAAATCATTTTTATTTAATAGAGCTTAA
This sequence comes from Bembecia ichneumoniformis, assembly GCA_910589475.2. NCBI lineage: Eukaryota > Metazoa > Arthropoda > Insecta > Lepidoptera > Sesiidae > Bembecia > Bembecia ichneumoniformis. The sequence continues at coordinate 6,997,767 of OU342521.1, forward strand.
TTTTAAAAAGGGATAGATTTTTTTAAAATTACCTTTGTATACGATTAAGCAATGCAAACAGACAGCATGCTTGAAACCTTGCCTAAGGGACCCAAGCTAGATCTCTATATTTGTACCAGTCTATATCTTCTATATCTATTCTATATACATATTATTATTAAATAAGGTCACAGTCCGTTAACTTCTTCTAAATTACTGAACGGATTTTGATACGGTTTTCATTAATAGAAAGAGCGTTTGTGTATATAATTTGTAGAAGTAATTGCATATACACAATTGCATAATTGCGAAGCGTGTATAGAATGTGTATTTTTTTAAAATATGTAATTTAAATCGTAGTTACTTAACAAATCTAGCTCGGATGGGCAGCATACGGAAGCTCCGAGACATCTTCTCGTCCAAAATTCCTCAGTGTCTTAAAAGTTTTCGACCAATATGTGTTACAAGTGATGACATATAGCGCTGAAACGTGGTCTCTAACTATGGGCCTCGTAACAAAGCTTAACGTCGCTCAACGAGCTGTGGAGAGGTTTACAATGTGAGATCGAATCAGGAATGAGGAGATTGCCGTATGAAAATTACCGGACGTAAGCCGGCGGATTGTAAGTTGAAATGGCAGTGGGCAGGACACATAATACGGAGAGCCGACGGCCACTGAACCGGAAGGTTCTTGAGTGGAGGCCACGGACCGGCAAACCGACTTGATAAGGGCCGCGTGTCGACGGTAGATCCAGGCTGCTATTGATCGGTCCTTATGGATAATTAGGGGGGAGGACATTGTTCGGCATGGATGTCTTACGGCTTAGATGATGATGATGATGACTTACCTTCGTGTTACTACAAGCTTCTGATACAAGCTTTCTGCAGTTGTGGTCGTTATGCGATCTAGTCCTTATATATGCAGATAAGGTCATTTGGTAGATCCAGTCGTTTTGATACCTACCCAACAATTAGTATTGTTTAAAAAAATTTTTTTTTTTAAAATAGTATCTAACCATTTAAAGATTTAAGAAAATGTGGTGTATGCAGTATTTTCTTAGGATACTTACTAAATTTGTACATTTCTGCGTATGAAATTTCATCAAAATTTATTGAGTAGTTTTGTCTTTTTAACTATTTTGATTCTGACCAACATAATAAAATGTACGAAGTAATTAGTAGGTACATGTTTGTAGATATTGGCGTCATCTTGCGCCACATAATCCGATTAGCTGCAGCTACGCTTCATCCCTTGACAATAGAACAAGCCAAATGTTTATTTGCACAAGATATTTAGCCACTTCCCCAACGGATTAGTTGCGGACAAAGACGAGGGGCAACGTTTGAACAGATAAAGTAAGCGAACCTAATAGAAGGGGCGGTCCCTTCTCCCTATCTCTGTTAGATGAACAATAATTGTGTGATTTAGAAGGGATTACAGGAAACGAAAACTAGACGAATGTAATGGGAGACGTATTATTATCTTCACTTATTTTAACGAGACTAAATGTTCGATATACATTCGTCCTTAGCAGGATATTCGAGACATCTTAACTTGAGAACGATAAATATTCTTTGCATCTTCACGTAACTTTCATTGTAATTGCGACATATAGACTATAGCCAACATTAACTATAACAAGTAGCCCTGATAGGCATAAATGGACTAATGAGAATTGACTTAAAAAGTCATAAACGCTGACATTTTTTATTATTTGAATTTGAAGTTCTTACAGGAGACCACCGTGAAATAACAGCACATGTGCTGTTGTGTTTCGGTGAGTGAGTAAGGGATGCCAGAGCCCATTTCCCTATCCCACTCCTAATCCCTTATCCTTAATCCTACTGCAGTCGGGAGCGCACTTGCAGCAGCTTAGGCGTTGCTTGTGTTATAGGCGACGGTAGCCACCTAGTGGACCGTCAGCCTGTCTGCCGACATTAACATAAAAAAAAATTTAACCTAATTCACTTTAACCTTATTTAACATTTTGTATTTATATAAGTCTTTGATTGATTACAGTGAATCTTATTATTCAGTTTAATATGCTAGAATTATACTAGCAGTACGAGTTTTTGATGAGTCAGTGGTCGAGTGGTTAAGGAGTTTGCCTTAACGCTGTGCCTCAGGGGTCTCGGGTTCATTCCCAGCAAGCCCAACTTTGGAAATTAATTTTTCAAAGTTATCGCTGATTTAGATTTGATAACTACTGGCAGGGCACACTGCGTTTCGTAATCATTGCATCGGTCTGGTGGCAGTAACCATGCCCTTACAGAAGACCGCCGTAAAATAACAGAACGTGTGCTATTGTGTTTCGGTGAGTGAGTAAGGGATGCCATGGTCCATTCATTTCCAATCCCTTATCCTTAATCTTACTCTGGTCGGCAGTTGCTTTGGCGTTGCTTGTGTCATAGACGACGGTGTAACCAAATGGATCGTCAGCCTCTCTGACAACCTTTATATTAAAAAAAAATCATAGTAATTCGCAAGCTCACACACTCTGTAACCCATCTTTGTATTTTTTTGCACACATAAGTATTCCATGCAGTGAAATTTTAAATAGGTATTTTAATAGGATTTTTAATAGGTATACTAAAATTAAATCTTGAAATTTTGGTATTTTAAATGAATTTCCAAATAGTTTGGCCCATTGGTAGAAAATCCACCATAATTGTTTCGAAAGTGGGAACATTCTGTCTGTTTCCATGACTTTTGTTAATCTAATGCTCGTCAGTAAGATTTCATTAAGAAAGACTAAACTGAACTGTTATGTTTTGAAAAAGGTAGCTACTAACCTATTTATATATGAACCTACCTAGATAGATAGTGAGCGATATTATAAGATAATATGTGCTCCGATACAAATAAGCAAAGTAACAAGTGAACCTGCACGGTAACCGTAAATTATCATGTTTTAGGGAGCATAATTAATTCGATAGAGTACTTAATTAGTAATAATAATGACCTAAGCTTCGTTGTTTGTAGACAAGGTGAGTTTTATTCCAGAGTTTGCACCATTCAAAACAAACTGGAATAACATTCCAGCTGTACCGTTAATATATTCTATTATTTAATTTGTCGTTACATTGTGTCCCCTACAATCCCCTATTCGCGTGGGTAATGCTTCCGTATTTATGACTTACATGCAGAATATGCACAGAAGTCAAATTCTGACAATGTCAACATGTCACGCTGACAATGGCTATCACATGTCACTCGCTGTCAATCGAAAAACATGAGAAGCGACCGCCCGGACCCAAGGGACGATCGTTCGTGGGATCAGTGGTTAATAACAATTAAAAGATTCGTTCAAATATAAATTGTTTAGCTGATGAAGGATTTGTCCATTGACGTAGGTTTAAAATTCTTAGAAAGTTGATCATGCTATTTTTTTTTTAATTTTCTGTAGGTTCGTTTGTCTATAAAGTAGGTTTTCGATAGTTTGCTATAATCTGCAAAGTGGAAGTAAGTAATTAGGGCACTAACGTGGCACTGCCGCATCAATAGGCACCTTAAAGTAATGGGGCTCACTAGTACGGGAGAGTGTCGCTTCTGTCACGAGGCAGAAGAAACACCAATGTATAACCTCTGCGAGTGTGGCGCCCTGATGCACAAGCGCAGTCACATCCTAGGAAGCCACAAAATGGCATGTGAAGAATGTTATTCGTAGGAAGAATGCCTCTATCAAAAAAGTACTACAGTTTCTTAACGTGGTAGGTATAGGTAGAGTGCTTTAGTTTACGTGGCGATCACAATTTTCAGCAATAGACGGAGTGATACTGGTACTCTAGCAGACAGAAATAGCCACCAAGAAGATAATAAATAATAATAATAAGTAATTATTGCATATAAACATATGACTGAGTTTCTTTATTTTTCGAAATTAGAATGGATTACCTATAATGAATGGTTAGCTTCGAGTAGATACTCGGTGACCATAGTAAGGCGAAGCACAAATGAACATACGTCGATCGACTAACCGGACTTATAACCACCGCATGTTCCGGATTCGTTTGACTTTCCATTTTTAGCTATAGATGTGGTGTTCATCTTCATTACTTGGTTAAGAAGCTATTGCGTCCTGTGTATTGGTAGATAAAATAGTGATAGATATAACACTGCGAGATCGAATCAGGAATGAGCAGATGCGTAGACGAACGAAAGTTACTGATATAACCAAGCGGATTAGTAAGTTGAAGTGGCAGTGGGCAGGAGACAAAGTACGGAGAGCCCACGGCCGCTGGGGCCCGAAGGTTCTCGAGTGGAGGTCACGGACCGGCAAACGCAGGGTACCTAGGACGTCCACCCACAAGGTGGACAGACGACCTGGTAAGGGGCGCAGGTCGACGGTGGATCCAGGTTGCTTCTGACCGCTTCTTTTGGAAAATTAGGGGGAAGCCTTTCTCCAGCAGTGGACGTCCTACGGCTGAGATGATGATGATGATCGATAGCGCCACAAATTATACTTACACAGGTACTTACGTTTAATGTACTCATAATAAAAAAGAAATCAGAAACGTCAAGCGAAAGTTTTTAATTTATTGAATGTTGGAAGTTTTTTTTTTTTTATGAAATCGAGGTAGCGCTTGACCACTATCTCACCTGATGTGAGGTGCAGATGCAGATGGACCACGCTTACCTAGTAAATGCCCATTTACCCTAGTTTTGTTTTAGTTTTTTAGAAGTAAATTAAGTAAATGTAAAGTTAATTTTGTTTTATATTAAAAATTAATCCTTGTATCAATATTTATTCTCAAGAGTTTTCTTAACTGTTTCATATTATTTGACTGGATATAGATAAATAATAAATACTACAAAATCACGTAAAAGTCATTTTCTCTGTTTGTTTATGTTAAACTTAGGTAGGTAGACCAGCTGACGGGCCAATTGATGTTATGTGACTACCGTCGCCTGATGTATCAGAAGGTTTGCAGGGGAGCTGCCGATATTGCAAGAATTTGTTCACAGACCCTTGAAGAAGCCCATATTAGCTAGGCAGAAACACCTAAGCAGAGAATTTGGAAGTTCATGGGTCTGCAGGATAGTTTGTAAACTTTGGTTTGGCTTTAATTTGAACAACTCACGCGGCATTAAAGGTAATCATCAATTTTAAATAGGTACCTAAATTTCAGAAAGATAATTTCAAATTTACAAATACCCAGAAAAATTAAAGCATAATATGTGTTGTTTAATTTTAAATTCAAATACCTGTCGATAAAACCGAAAGTTGGCCGCAAAACACCGATTAATTATAAGAATTTATGATATGTGTATACGCGTATGACATTTCTGGGCAATAACGAGCAAAGTAAACGGTTATATTTGTTGTAGTCCTTTTTTTGTGTGATCACACCCAGTTAGTTTGGAATAATTTATCCTGTGAATGATGGTACGAAACGGGCCGAGTCCGCAAACAAAGCGGGATGTTTCACCGTCGTCACACAATGAGAGATTAATGGCTCTCTTTTTGTTATCGCTTGCTGGTCTTTACGCATTTTGTGGTCTCGTTTCACGGTTTATTTATCTGGTTAAATAATCAATGAGCAGTAATATATGGTGTTATTATGCGTTAAATGAAAAATAAAAACACTTGTAAATCACTTTTTTTAAAGCGGATTTGTTAAAAAACTTTTTCTCTGTGTCTATAGAGATTCTGAATTGCAATTGTCTGTTTTTTATAAAATATCAATTATGGTTGCCACGCAAATAGCCATAGTGAAAATTTCAAAAGACGTCCACAGCTGGACATAGGCTTTTCCCATAATTTAAGTGTTATATAGGACCAGTCAGAAGCAGCCTGAATCCAGCGTCGAATCGGTGCCCCTACGCTGTGGTCTCTATTCAAGAACTATCCGGCCCCAACAGTCTTCGGTTCTCCATACTATTTCACCTGCCCAATGTCACTCAATTTACTTATCATTTAACTACTTACTTAATAATAACTTACTCGAGAAATTATGTTCTGTTCGCTTATTGTTTCGGCACAAAGTTCATTTTTAAAATAGCACTTAAACACTTCGCATTATAACTATGATTCCTTTGATGAAGGATATACCGACCTTTGATGAATTGTTCATCAAAGGATTCCACATACTATTGTAGATGTAGGTATTTTTCAAGCGTCGGTGGCGCAGTGGAAAAGACACGGTCTATTATGTCGAGAAGTCCGAGTTCAATCCCCGGTCATGCCATCTACCATTGGTTTTTTTTTTCTAAAAACTTAAGTACTTACATTTACTGACTGCTCTGAAAAGACGAAGAAAAACATCGTGAGGAAATACCTGCATACGCTAAAGAAGAAATTCTAAGGCGCATTTGAAGTCCACCAACACTCACTGGGCCAGCGTGGTGGACCATATACCCCATACGCCCTTGTTGAATGGGTAGGCCAGGGTAGGCCGGTTCCCCTGCAGTGGAGACATACAGTATTAGGCTGTTGATGACAACTATTGCTTTAAGTTGTTAAAAAACTAAGTAAATTTACCTAGTTGCATAAAATTTTCTTATTAAACTACTGAAACTATACTTACTTGTAATTACTAAATATTTTCGAAACATATATGTGTATACATTAACAACTTTTAAATGTTCAGTTAAAATTTGTAGCTGTAGAAAGTTTGTAATTACAAATTCAATATAAATGCATAGTTCTAATGTTTCTAATCACTACTGCATATCTTTCCTCTGATTGACTATAAGTATTATATTTACTACTAGCGGCACGCCCCCGGCTTCGCCCGTGGTGCAATTATTATTCTCCGTTCATCCCTCTTTCCATTAGTGAAAACCGAATTAAAATCGGTCTACCCGTTCACGCGTGATGCCGTGACCAAGGGAAATAGGGATTCATTTTTATATATTAAAGATATGCAATAAATGTACCTTTTTTTTTGACGAGGAGTAATCTGCTTACAGATCTCCTGCCGCTGGCTAGACGGCAGGAGTATGTGGGGGTCGCCCAGCGCCTGATCATAGCGGCACTGGGAATACCCACTAAAACTCCCCAGTGTCTCCTTGCCCTTTGAGCGGGGTGGACCGGGCTCTGCCGAGGCAACAACTCCGATCCACCCCAGGGCAGCCTAGCCATTGCTGACTAGGCTAACTCCAATGGGGATTGCCCGGAGGCACCGAGGCAATCCCCAGGGCAATAAATGTACCTAGGTATATAGTATTACCGATAGATGGCGTTACGGTCGTCGTGAGCATTCGTTAACGGCTCGTTATTCGGGTAAAGTAAGAATGGGTCAGGAATAGTTCAGTAGAATAAAGGGCCCTTAAGATCTTTGGAAAGTTAAGTCATATGAGTGCGAATCTATAGCAATTGAATCATTTCTTTTGCAAAATTTAATAAGCAGATTAACTATTCTATGGCTACATATGAGCAGCTTAAAACTTAGCTTATTACTAATTTCTTTAACATTTGTGAATTGTGTGAAATTAATCATCCATATCTTACTTTTCTTTTTTCATAATCAACACTATCTTCAACTTTATGTATTCGAATGAATGATTGAATATTAAGATAGAATAATTGAAAAGAGAATAAAGGATATATTGAATAAAAAGGATATATAGAATAAGGAGGGATAAGCGAAAGTTCTCTGGTATCACACTCAAAACGAAACACGACACAACACACGGGCCGTTACTTCAAGGTGGTCATTTGTAAGGGATGGTTACTGTCGCCAGGTTACCCACACTCACTACCAAAAAATTTTCTAATTTTTCTAAATTTTTATTGCAATGAGTTCTCGCGACACTGTTAAATCAAAATGACAAGTTTAAAACTTTCACAACTTTGTCATTTTGTACCTATTAATAATATCGGCCAGATACTTAAAATATTAACGATGCCCCATAACCTTGGGCTTCATGGAAACTCGTAAAGTGAAGTGTATTGTGATGTAAGGAATCCACATAAAAGCGTAGGTAGGTACAAAATTTGGTGCGGTACTAGGTCGGGCAGCCAGCAGTGCTCGCTGCGTGAGAGTCCCTTTTTGGCCATAAAATCTTTTTTTTTGTCGCGCGTTAACTGTCGCCTTATCATCGTGTCGAGTTGTCGACGCCTCCAGCCGGCCGCAATCAAAACACCATTCGAAGCAGTCATTAAAAATGATATAAAGTTTAATTTACAGCAGAGGCCGCGTCTCCGAGTCCGGATTTAACGGTTCGGGAATGTTATGTCCACAGTCGCAGCGTGTAAATTGTTTTCTTTCTTAAATAACATTATTAATTGCTTAATATGTTTCCCTTTTTAAATATCAAGTACATTTTTAATTGATTTTCAATAATTCATAGATATTCCATTAGCGTTTTGGGTTAAAAAGTTTTTAACCATCCATTTTTCTATGACTACTGTATACTGCTATACAAACTGGACTTTCCTTTTAATGGCAGTAAACACCTTTTTAGGGAACATCACTATGAAACAACAGCTTGTATGCTGTGTTTCAACGGGTGAGTCCACTAGGATCCCCTAACTGAATCCCCCAGGACATCTTTGGTTCTTCAGAACCCTCTTTTCGATGAGCGAATAAGGGATGTCAGAGCCCATTCTTCTATGCCTTAGTCTTTCAAGGTTTATCAAGGTCAGCAACTAATTTGGCTCTATGACAATTAAATTTCTATGGGTTTACTTGTCTTAAATCACCTACTAATAAGGTCGTCTGTATAAAATAAATAGGTGTATAAAAACAATTTTAATAAAAAAGCGGACAGTTGCGGGCAAAATAATTTTTGAAATGAAGTGTTAAATGATGTATTTTATAGATGTAATGTATTTAAAGTTGATAGACATAGCACGAGTGAAATTGGCTATTATCAACACATTGGCATGTTCTGGTGTTGGACGCGAGCACCATGACAAGAGGTGGCCTCATGGGCTGCGACGCGGATGGCTCCCCGTCGTGGGACGCATATTGTTTACGAGTGTACACCTATTCCAGCACAATGATTTACGAACCGCGTGCTTCCATAAAAGCGGGGACACAACACACTAAAAGACATAAAAGGTGCTAAAGAAAAAGTAATATATTTTAAGTTGGAGTGAACGGATATAAAAGTTTGGTGAAATATATCAGTTTTAGTGTTGGGCGCGAGTGTTTGTTTATAAGCCAAAGATTATTCACGCTCCTTCGCGCCTTTATTCGACCCTGTTGATCCTATAAAGGAGTCAATGAAATTCATTCGTTACAACGGTCTCACGCATCACTTTGTGTTAAGCTAGTTTTGCGAGCTCGAAACATGTGCCACTTTTATAGTTTGCCAACAATACGAAATGAATTAAGAAATGTTTTTTAAATTTAGATGCAATTATTGATACAACGTAAAGAGTTTTTAAAGAGTAAATAAATTATAATTCTTGTGAATGAGTATAAAAAATAAAGACACAATTTTACATCTTAAAAAAACTATCTGATTTTTACACAGAACATTTTTACAGAAATATTTATTTTATTATTTATAAAATTATATTTTATAAAGAAGAAATAAATATTTTGGTTTGACAACAAAAATGTGGAATGTGATTCTAACGAAAGTATCTTAAGTTTGTGATAAAAAGGCTTTTGAGACATTGACTACCTATACATGTAGAAAGTATATAAATAACCTAACTTAATGTACTTAGCTGTACCTGTACCATTCAGCATACTTATACAAGCACCCGTATATACACTGTATTCAGTGGTATTATCAGTTTTAGCTGATTGTTCAAATATATAGTAGATGTTCAATATAATAATACTGTATAAGTCTTATTCATTTTTTAAGGTTACTACTAAGGAATTTACACAGATAGGTAATGTAGTGTAAAAGTTGCTCTATTTTTCTGTAATCAAAATTATATTCTGTATTTTTTCTGAACGTATTCACCAAAAGAGCAAATTGTATTTTATTAATCAAAGGACCTTTTAATTTGTGCTCCTTTTTACAATAAACTAGTTGTGCCCAGCAGGTTCACCCGCTTTGAAATTTGACAGAATGAAAACCATGCCAATATACCTACATGTCAACTCTCATGATGTCAGTCAAACTGTGTTGCGATTACAGTATAAGCAGATTTGTTATCTATCGATTTATAGCTTCTTCTTCTTCTTTGGTGCCTTTCCAACAAGTCATGGTCGGCGATCAACCCGGAACAGTTCTCTCTGTTTTTTGCGGAACAGCTCAACTGGGTTAGATATCCCGATCCACTGTCTGATGTTCAGCCACGACTTTTTTTTCGCCCATATTTTCTCTTTCCTGCGACTTTGCCCATCATCACGAGCTGAAGCGCTCATTTCTAAAGAACATGATCCGGGTAGAAACTTTACGCCTTTTCACCGCGGGTATGAAGTCGCGTTTTTAACCAATCAGTTGCAGGAGTTTATAGCTAGTCGATTTCTATATTTTTATCCCAGAATCCCAGTAAAAACAGTAATACAAAATCCATATCTAAAGGCAATCCGACACCTCGCCCTGATTGTGTCTCTGCGGCGTTTATTTTTTCAGGAGACCTTTCACCGGCTGTGAACTTTCGGGTGTCGACGGGTGACTACCGCCTTACACACAAAAAATGAGTCGCATTCGTATGCAATAATCTCCCAGGATTTATTCCGACCGCGGCCCACCCACGTGGCGTCCGTATTTCTTCTGGAACGAGCTAACTTCATTATTGTGGCGTAAGATACAATAGTTAAGCGCACGATTTATAAGTCCAACACGTTGACTTCTGTTTATAGCTAGCGGCGGCCGCGGGGCGGGGTGAGGCCGCGGCGGGGCGGGGATTACTTGCGTCTGAGCAGCGATTTATGGCTGCTCCTCGATAAAAGCTTAAATACTCTCAACTGGGAATTATTGAATAATAAACCGCAATTGTAGAGGAGGTATTGTGTTGTCGCAACGCGACCGAGACTGCTTCAACTCACACACAGGTTGTCCAAGCATTCATACATGGGGTGGCCATTAGCGAGCGCTTTAAATCAATGAGTGTTTGTTTGCCTTCAGAAGACTCCACCAATACTAAGAGTTATCGCCTTATTAGCACTACACGAAGAAATCAGTGCACATATAGTAGGCTTATTTTTTTATGCTACGAGTTTTTGCTAGTCCTTAAATGATACAAATAATAACTAAAGTAAGTATAACTAAAATTGTAGGAATTTTTAGTCCAAGGTAAAATGAAACAATAATATGTATCGCAATATTTAACATATAATTATTTGAAAGGAAATTAGTAAAACCTAACTAAAATTTCAGTAGCAAATTGTTTTTAACTAACGACCTTGAAAATTAGATATAGACCTACAAACATTTTAATTAGTGAAAATGAAAACCATATCGAAATCTTTTGGATGGTTTAGAAGAAGTTAGCAAGAAACTGATTGAGGCGGACAGCAACTTTATTTTATTAATAACTAGCGGCCCGCCCCCTGCTTCGCCCGGGATGCAATTTTTATATATAAGAACATTCCCCGTTTATCCCTCTTTCCATTAGTGAAAACCGAATTAAAATCGGTCTACCCGTTCACGCGTGATGTCGTGACCAAGGGAAATGGGGATTCATTTTTATAATAGAGTTATAGATAATATAGAATATTTAGCAGTTTTGGCAATCAACGATTCGCTTTGCCTTCTTACCTCTGCACATTGCCTTGATATATGTTTTTGAAACCACGCGATTCAACTTTTTGACGAAAATTTTAATCACTGTTAAATTTATAAAAATACTAGCTGGTGCCCACGACTTCGTCTGCGTTGAAAAAAAAAAACGCCTGACATCTTTATCGCTGTGACGACGGCCGGTTTTTTATATTTTTGGAATATGCCTCAGGAGCCTAAAATTTTCGAGGATAAAACGTATCTTAGATAATATGTTAATTCGGGTAATAATCTATCTGTTTGCCCAATTCCATCCTCATCCAAATCCGTTCACTAGTTTTCATGTGAAAGAGTAACAAACACACATAATATGTACATCGATACACGTATCCTTAAAAACCTTCGCATCGCATATATTTGATATTAGCACAGTCTAACTATACTACGTCATACAGTCAGGCAACGAAGGTACTTGCGTAGAACAATGTTCGGCGAACTCGCTTCAGTTTGCATGCTCGAATACTGAGCGTTGTAGGGCTGTACCCAAGCAGTAAAAAGTGGTTTTATAATTATCCTGGAACCACCATTTTATCAGGACTATAACGGGATAGTAAGCTCTTATAACAACGGAAAAGGGCCCAAATTATAGGCATACTCTTTCTTCTAAGACACCCATAGTAGACTCGGTGACTACCACTTGGACCAATAGTATCCTTATAATTGGACTACAAAGAATTAACTGCTCCCCGCGAAGCCAACTATAATCGCCTAACATAACCATACACGACTCTAACGTACTCCGTGTTTCTGTTACAAGCTTTTTCAAAAACAGCTGTGAGTTTGTTAATGGCGTTGCTGCTGATATTTATAAAAAATATAAAATACCTATTTGATAAAAACTTAAGTCATCTTAATTAATTTTCTTTAAAAATGTATTATATACAGTGTTACATAGGTATAATAAGATGCGTTCGCATGGCAAACCTATATTTTTGGTGAAGTATATTATGTTTTAAAACAAAATTTTTACTCGCCTCTTGAAATTAGCGTATTTAATAAGTTGCATTTGAAAATAATATTGGTATTAATAAGGCATACAATGAAAAGTCGCCATTTTTTATAGCTAGCTTTCCCAAGTTCATTACAGAACCGTTACGGAAATACTTGGTTCCAAAATGGTTTGCATCGGAACCACAGCATCGCCATATTGTTAGGAATTAGGGTTCCACAATTATTCTAATAACTTGACTACCATTCACGCTGTCGAATTTTTAAGGAAGTAGATACCAATTAACAGTGTCTTACATACTATTTAGGTATAAGTGAAAAGCGAGAAACATCAATATTAACATTTTGTGTAAAGATTATAACAGCGTTCGACAAACCCACAATAAAACCAAGTACACTTACTCTTGGAATAAGCCGTTATAGAACTAATTGACTTATTAGTGATCCACATTGTGAACTTATAAAACCTTATAAATTCAAGTAATAAGTGCAAATGGTTTCTAGTTCGTTTGGTTTTATTTGATACTCTTATAAGCATACTTTACTTATAATGGATTTATAGTGATTCTTGTAGGCAATTTTAAGTATAGCTTACCAGAGCACGTATTCCCAAGCGTGTTTACACCTGTGCAATACTTTTATAGGACATCTCAGCTTATAGTGTGCTGTTAATTTAATTCTATAGACGATAATAAGTTAACATATAAGAACAGATATACTACAAGGCCAATCAGTCTCCGTGCATGCTACTATAAGCGTGGTACTCGTGGTAGCAAATTCTAGAACCACTAAGAGACCATTATTAGTGCTGCAGGACTATAAAGCGTGCACTATAGGATAATTTTGTTGCTTGGGTATGGTTGGTTAGACTGATATTAGTAAGATTATTTAGCTAGACATTTACTCTACAATTCAAGCATTCACATTGAATGCGGTTTTCACTGATGTATTGTAGCATGCTTTCTGTAACTTTTAGTGTTTGTTTCATTCCAATCGGTTCACAAACAAAAAAGTTAAGCGCTATACCGAATACCATGCGTACGATATTGAGGGCTCTTAATTTTCGAATGTTATCCTAATTTACGATAATTAACAAAGATTTCATTACCAAAATCACCAAGGTGCAAGTTAAAAAAAAATGCCTGGTTTTCAACGATGTCCTTTGTAATCTTGAATTTGCGATAGGGAATATGCACTTTTTTTTTTTATATTTCCAGTTTAAAAAAATATTTTAATAAACAGAAATTTGGTAACAAAAAAAAAAGTTAAAATTAACTAACAGCTACGGTCACTTTTAACACCCGCCCTTTTGGCGCGCTTGTCGTGACGTCAAAGTCTACAATACAATCAAATGTTAAAAATCACAAACATCTACACGCTTGTTGACATTTCATAGACGTTGACGTCACATTCCATAGACTTTGACGTCACATTCGATCTGACCGTTTCAAGTATTTTGAATTTCCCACATTTTTATGCACTTTTTAATAATTATTTTCTTAACGAAAAAGAAATAGTATTAAAAAATATTTAGATAGACATAATTCTAAAGCAAAAATGTTGATAAAAAAATATATTTAAACCTTTTTTGAATTAGACGCATATTCCCTATTGTCACTTCAACCCCATTGGTAGTTCTGATAAGTATTTAATGCATAGGTGTATTTCTGTCCTTGTACAGCGTTATAGTTGGCCGTATTATTAGAGTTTTGATGGCAGTATAGGCTAAGTATAGGGCGATGTCAAGGGCGTAGGGCGCATGCTATTTCTGTGCACCAGGGAACGGGAGCCGGGAGCTAAACGGAAAGTAAGTTGAAACTAATCCGGCGGACGGCGGCGCGGGTGGGCGCAACCCGACACCGCGTGCGCTCAGCTTACATTTGTCATTTATAATGCGCGCGATTTGTTGCTCCTCACCTCAACCCACAACGCAGCCTTTTTATGCTCACTTATACTTTATTCAAATATTCAAAACGCACGATGTTCGCAATATTTTTTATGAAAGTTTATGGCAACAGTTCTGTCGTACGACTACCTACAATCGCGGCACCACTTTTGTGGTGATGCATTAAATGTATTATGGCAAGGTGGATAAACCTACTTCCTCGATGTAAAAAGAAGAGTTTTTTAACATAGGAATAAAAGATTGAACAATAAACTTACTCCTTATTGTTTAGTTGGCGATATTTGATTTTGAAAAGGTTTAGGTACCTATAGGTTACAAGTATGTAGGAATATGTATGGCAGTGACGCTGAGAGATTCAAGTCAAATCTAATATTGATTCCTGAGAAGAACTGATCAGACCGAACACAATTTTTACCAAAATGAGCGCAACCAAATAACTTATGCAATATTGCACAACAAATTTTTATAGCTACGGAAGGTTTTTCGTAAAACAAATAAAAGTAGCCCATTAAAATTTTAGTACAGAACTTAAGTTAAATAATAAGCTTAAAAATAATGTAGTTGTCGCTGAAAATTTTTATTACTGTGACACGAAAGCTTTCTCAAAAAAAAAAATTGCATAAATCTGATTCAAACTTTTTAAATACAGTCTATTACGATATTGTGTTTTAATTTTACTCTAACAAGTCAAATTAGGCGACGAAAATAACGCTTTTCTGCTATGTCATCGCCTTAATATATCATCGCCATAATAGTCATCACATTTTCATTTTTCATTTAAATATAAATGAAAAATGAAAATGGATACACAATAAATAAATCAAATCTTGAATCAATAGGTAACACATACCTATGGATAAGTCGACTTAATAAAATTTATTTAAATAACACTTTAGTTTTAAGTTTTATAAGTTTTGTAGTGTCAGGGCAGGTATACACTGTGTTTTGCAGTCATAAATTGGGAAGCACGTCTGACGGCAGTAGGTACTACCCCATTTCAGAACACCACCGTGAAACAACAGCATGTGTGCGTTTGGGTTTCGGTGAGTGAGTAAGGGATGCTAGAGCCGATTTCCCAATCCTTTCCTAATCCCTTATCCTTAATCCTACTAAGGTCAGCAGCATACTTGCAGCATCTATGAGGTTCCTTGTGTAATGTACGACGGTAGTCACCTGCGATTAAAACAAACTTTTAAAAACTAAAGTTAGGAATTAATATCTATATAGAATACTAATATTATAAAGAGAAAAGATTTGTATGTATGTATTTTTATAATTATAAAATAAAATCTCTATCAGCTTCTGTCTGTTTCTACGCTTATTTCTGTTAAATCACCGAACACTTTTGATACGGTTTTCACTAATGGGTAGGACCATAAACGAGTAACAAATTGCACCCATGCGAAGCCTGTTGCGGGTCGCTAGTTATTTATAATGACTTTAATTGTTTGCGTGCCAAAGGTCAATGAAATGAGCTAAGATGGAGTAGGAATAATTGCATTGATAAATAAGCTAATTACAGAAACCAATTAGTACAATTATTCACTAATCAATCAATGTCTGAAATGATATATGAAAATATAATAAACGATAAACGAAAATAATACAATATAATACCTATGGTATGGTAAATCAACCAGATTCCTGATTGTTTATAATTTTTAGCAGCGTTATTCATTGAGCCGAATTGATTTCCAAACGTCCCACATGCAGTTAAACACTTCATTTCACGGTTGATGTGTGACTGATGTACGAATTTTGATTTCATTAACTTTTTAGACGAAAAGTCATAACTCTGCGACGCCTTCAGCTAATATTTCTCAATATGGTCATGTGGCGTCCTGTGTGGCCCTGTCGCCATGTGTGTTCCTTTTGACAAATATTTGCCTGACATTTAGAGGTTCATTGACGTTTTGACGAACGCTTTTGAAATAATAAAAGTCACAGTTGCGCGGTCGCCGTACAAAGAGTGTACAGGGATTGCACAATACAATAAACATTTTTTTTTTCAATTGCTTCTTCGATTTTGCAAACATTTCCCGAGGCTAAGCCGTTTGTGGTGTTGACTTAAGATGATTTATGAGTTCTGACACGCTACATTTGTTACAACGATGTTTTGACTGATGTTATGGGATTAGCTGTTCGTTCGCCTTGAATCATTTCGAAGACAAATTCAACAAGACTGGCAGGGCATGCTGCATACCGATAAATTGCGCTGGGCATCGCGTCTGGCGACAGTAACCACTATTGCTGTTACTTTGCGCGAGCAAGGGTTGCTAGAGTCTATTGTCGTGCGTCATTTGTCTCTTACTTGTATAACTATTATCTCTTTTTCCTCCTTACACCTTTCAATTTTCTCAAGATCCACGCTCTGCTTCTGTGACCTTACTAGTTTTGCTTAGGTCTATAAGCGGTATCCCATCTAATGCGATGTCTGAATGTCCATGCTCACATCACATACATTTTAAGAAACTTATATAACCAATTAGGATAAAAGGATAACTTTTGTTACTCATACTTGTAACAGTTTAGTTTATAAGAACTCCTCTGAAAGGGCTATACCTGATTTGCATATAAATAGGTTGCAATTACATTTAATATGTAAGTAAGTTATTCGCAACTCTATTTAGGAATTGATCTTTCCCTTATCACGAAAAATAAAAATGAACCTTTCTAGTTACTTTTTAAAGGTGTTATAAGTTTGACCTGTGTATCTGTGTCTGTCTCTGGCATCATAACTTTCAAAACGAATTGTTTGAGATATAGTGCATAGCGTGCTATTTTAATTGAAGGCTCTTTCGTGAACAATTCGAACAATTCGACGCTGCAAGGTGTCAAATGGATCTAGCTGGTACTTAGGCGCGCCAGCCCAGAGGTGAGAGCAGTACTTCATGTGGGGCCCAATTTGGATCTTATAAAAAATATGGTGCTGCTCCAGTGTGAAATACTGCTTTGCTCTGTTCAACACGCCAATTTTTTTGAAGCTAGAGTAGGTATCCCTTTCTTCCAAATGACATCTAAACTCGACCTTTCTCGAAATGTCCACACCTATGATACCAATGCTCTTTGATATTTCGAGGGGAGTAGGTACCCTGAAATTTGGGTGTCGTGACAAAGACTCTTTCATGATCAAAAGCGGTAGATAACAGTTCACGTAGCAGATGACAACCTTTCTCTTAGGAATACAAGCAACACTAGATGGGCGCAATCTTTATACGATAAAGTAAAAAGCAAGCTGTTAACGAAGGGAATTTGGTTTGTGTATCATTTATTCATGCATCAATTATACAATTGAAATTCGTATAGATTATTCATCTCAATGTTATGATAATATAATGTTTTTACCCTTATACGTATTACCTAAGTTCAAACCTACTGAATGCCATAAAGACAAAGTTCGCAGACGCCATTCAACTAAATTGAAAAAACGTGGGGGTTCGTCGTAACGTCTCTTAATGCTTCACCAAGAGAGTTATAACTCTTTAAGAACGCAATATTTTTCATATTTTCACGAATAATGTTCATTCGGAGAGAGCGCCTTGTAAGATAGGAGTTTTTATAGATGGATTCGCACCTATGCGGTGTAAGTATGCGGAGTAGTCTCTGTGTCCGTTGGTTTCGCGTTATGGGTGAGATATGGAAAGTATTTTGTGTCTGGCGTCGTAATGCAGCATAATGGTGGGCCGGCGAGGAACGCGATATTTCACAATTTATACGTAAATACATGAACACTGCGAGACTCAGACGCCTGAATAGGTTTCTCCGTGTTTGTTCCCTTCTCTCATTTCGTTTAAAGGGGTATGAATTACTAAGAGCCCGTTATGGATGTTGAGCCAATATATTTCGACCCTAAAGTCGTACAAACCAAAAAAGATAAAAGCAGAAATATTTTAGTGTTAAGCAGACATTTTTTAAGCAGTGTTAAGCAGTAATTAGATACCCATGCAACATTGATCATGTATTTCTATCTTAAGATAATTTAAACTTTAAACTTTAACTTTAAAACTTAAGATAGAAGTTTGACATTGTCGGTTCAACTAGGAAAAGTTTTTTTTTAATGTTAGGGTCGACAGACAGGCCGACGCGACGGTCCACTTGATGGTAGGTGGCTAATACCGTCGCCTATAACTCAAGCAATGTCACAATTTAGATTAATTCAAGTCGGTATATGCACTTGGGTTAATTTCATAAGTAGATATATACAATACATATCTAGGTGCTGTATATTCCTTCAAATATATTTGAATAATTGTTTTAATTTCATATAGATATTATGTGCATTGATAATTCAAGTTAGGTACTCTTATTTTGATAAGTTTTCTGATCCAATCTTATTGCTATTAAGTTATTTTGAGAATCATTCATTCATTTGATGATAATGTAGTCATTTTGAGTTTTAAATTGCCGCGCCAAACCTCAGTAGGTAAATAATAAATATTTCTAGTTACTTTTTAAAGGTGTTATAAGTTTGACCTGTGTATCTGTGTCTGTCTCTGGCATCATAACTTTCAAAACGATTTTGATCCGGTTTTTTGTATGAAAGCTGACGTGATTAAAATAGTTCTTAGATATAATTTATGAAGATAATAATTTCACTCATTTACTTGACCTTGTCAGGAATGTATAGTAGTTTTCAAAATACTAAAGTAGGACTAACCCTTTGGTTATTATCCAACCTTAAATTTATTTATCTATGCACTCCATCATCCTTAAGAAGAGAGATGTAAAGAATCTGTACCTAATCACAGACCCGCCGCCGCCGTGAGCTTATACCTACTACTTTATACCTACTTAGATAAAAGGTAGGCAAAGGATTCTATTGAAATCTGTAGGTAAAGGGTTGGCATGAGTAAAATCCTGGCTAAGTAAGATTTTATTAAATAATTTAGTTAAGGTCCCAGTCGTTTTTTGGACCAGGGCCTTTGTTGACCTAGCTACGCCTCTGTTTGAGTACCTATATACCTACCTAGGTTTAATTTCCTAAGAAGGAACATGCATTTTTTTATCGAGGCAAGCGCTAATTGACTGAATTGTTATGTTAATCTATTTAAAATGTTTTATTTTATTTTACCTTCTAGGTGAGCTTCGAAAGCCATTATTTACAAGTTCGTTTACAGACTTTGAACTACTGTAGTGCCGTCTGGAAGAAAAAAATTTGACACATTTTTCTATTTTCAACACTACTTCAAAATAGAAAAAGAAAAAACACAGTAAAGATAATTACGAAGGTTTTGCTATTATTAAATAAATATTAACTCTTTTATGTTAAGAGGTTATGATGAAGCAAACAAATTCCCGCCATTGTAAACACGCTGCGCGAAGCGTTCGGCGACAACGACCGTTATCTATAAATGGCATTATCTCCCTCTAACTTCTCACCAATCACATTAAAACGTTATGCTCTCTCTCACTCTTTAATCTAGTTGTCTGTTTTTATGGGCGGCGCATTCGGCCGGGGACTGCGCGCGCGTTTTCATTTACATTTTACAAAATAAGTTATTCTATTGTTTTAATTTTACAAAATAAATGTTATTTACTTTATTTTTCATAATAAATAGTTATCTATTAAAATTTTCAAGTGTTACTAAAAGTATGCGTATAAATGCGTAGGTATTAATTATTTCTGAACGATATTAAATGATTGAGAACAAAATAAAATAAATGTACAAATAGAATTTCTTAATAATGAAAGGTTTTGTAGGGGTACCGTTAGCTAAGTATGAAGATAGTAGGCGAAGGGGGGATATTGGCAACAGCGGGTACAACTGCCAGTGGTTGAGCTGGGGGAGGCGGCCCCGCCTGCCCGCCCCGCCCCCTCTCTCACCCCGCTGCTCCCGCGCGTTCAGTCCGCGCCCGACCGTCCGTAATATTGTCGTCTGTGTGCATTCACGGACAGTTGCACCGTAGACACGCGGTTACCGGTTTCATATCTTTTCTAGACGAATTATATATCGCCAATGCAGTGCGCCTTATCATACGAGCGACTTCATTTAATAGTTTTATTTAATAGCAATTAATAAAAAAAAATGTTATCAAAACGATTAATGCGTATAAGAAACTGATTGCATTACAGTAGGAAATGTTAAAGATACAATGATGCGAAAACAAGGTAACGATTGGTCGCGGTGAAATGGGTTGTGTTGTAGTTGGACTGAGGTAACTGAGTTGTTTGATGGATGTGGAAAGCGCGGAGTGTTGGAGGTCGGAGTCCGGTGAGAGGATGGTGGCGGAGGACAGCAAGACTAGGGCGACTGACTTCTCCATTGCGGCCATCATGGCGCGCGGCGCTACCGAGCCGCGCAGTCCGATCGCGCGAACTCCGCCACGCAATGGTAAACAATAGGCCTAATAAGTTTCCACCTCAATTATGAAACACTTTGCAGATTACACATAAAAATAGATTTGTTAAAAAATTTCATTATTCCCATTGTTTAAAGAGTTCCAGTGTTATTTTTCTATAAAGATCCCTTTTTTAAAAAGCTTAAATTTATACTAAAAGAATAAGTTATATACGGCTTAGTTTATTGCTTAAAATTAAGTGTCAAAAAATGTTTTACCAAAATTTGTGTACGGCTTCGAAAATTATTAATAAAACTCTTTTATAAACATTTCATTTTTTTAATCTATAAATAAATAGGTAAACATAAAACAGTAAGTAGATACCTACCCTTTTCTTCTCTATCTGTCCACCAATTTTTTTGTTTAGTTACCTGCTAATGACGAGCTTTAGTAAATAAAAATTGCAGTTTTTTCTACCTTCCTAAGATTATGGTCGACCAATGGAGGACCATAACTATGGTAAATAGGCTAGTGTCAATTAAAAAATGGGACTTACGATTAACAATTTTTTTTATAAAAGAATTTCAATGCAAAAGCAACATCATCTTTTTATGTCTTAGTGTTATTATTAAGAAGTTTTATATTATTTTCAACAGATTTCTTAAATTTATACTAGTAGAAGTTAGCATTCGAGGGTTTGTGCCCTCCCAGAATACCTACTGAAAAGAGCAGAAGAAATAAGGGAGTGAAACTAGGTACTTTTTAAGAGTAATTTTCTTACTAGTGAGCAGTCACTCTTTGGACAAAATGCGCGTTAAATGTTATGTCCTTCTGATGTGTAAAATGCCCTTAAACTTGTTAAGAAATAGAACAGGATTCGAT
Organism: Bembecia ichneumoniformis; assembly: GCA_910589475.2. Classification (NCBI taxonomy): domain Eukaryota; kingdom Metazoa; phylum Arthropoda; class Insecta; order Lepidoptera; family Sesiidae; genus Bembecia; species Bembecia ichneumoniformis. The sequence goes on from OU342521.1 coordinate 7,019,399, forward strand.
ACCTACATACCTCCTTAATCCTATATTTCATGCTAATAGTTATCCATTAACAAGTCTATATATTTATGAATTAATTTCTATTTACCTAATACAAATTATTGTTATTTTAAACGAGGCATCCATCTTGCTTTTGGACACTGCAAAGCGTGTAATTTTGATTGAACGTCCCTTCTGGTTTGTTATGTATTCTGAGGGTGCTCAAAAAATATTATAAATTGGTCTTTATTAAAGGAAATGGCTTGACAGAAACATTCCTTCCATGCCTTGCACATAATGAGGGGTTCTATTATAACAATGTAGATAACCTATAGGTATAGTAACATACATATACCTATAAGCATTTAATCAATAGATAGTACCTACCTGCAAGATTTCATTATCAATTCTGTTCTTCCGCGGACTTACGGACTTTCTGATGAGTAGGTACATATGGAAGTAGACGTATAGGTATATGTAGGGCGCTAACGGGGCACTGCCGCCTCAATAGGCACCTTAAAGTAATGGGGCTCACTAGTTCGGGAGAGTGTCGCTTCTGCCATGAGGCAGAAGAAACACCAATGCATATCCTGTGCGAGTGTGGCCCCCTGATGCACAAGCGCAGTCACATCCTAGGAAGCCACACAATGGCTTGTGAAGATGTGAAGAATGCCTCTATCAAAAAAGTACTACAGTTCCTTAACGTGGTAGGTATAGGTAGAGAGCTTTAGTTCACGTGGCGATCACAATATTTCAGCAATGGACGAAGTGATATTGGTACTCTAGCAGACAGAAATAGCCACTAAAATAAGATAAGATATAGTATAAGTGCCATCGGTTGGCAATAACTTTATTGTAAATTAATTCTATAAATTTAATATTTGATCTAACTAATTGAACGAGTAAGTAGGCAAGAAGATGCTTTCATTAGACCTGTGCATACGAAATTTTAAACTTGACATGAATATAGTATGATATTCTCGTGTCTGCTTGAAAATTTAGTGCAGCTAATAAAAGTCAACTCGAAGCAGCTCACAAGGGTTTATAGTATCTAAGTAATAATTGGTGAGCGCGCCGGAGTCGTATCGCCGTTCGTTATTTCCGATTAATTGTGTGGAACCGAGCGGGGCACGACCAGCTATGTCCCGACACGCAAATTACTACAAATATACTTACTTTTATTACCTTAATTTGACACCCGTCTACTGTAACAGCTTCACTTAAATTTATGTCTAACGGAACACACGGCTTATTTAATGCACGTCACATTTAGCTCACCGATTGATTAATGCGATCGGTATTGAAGAGACGAAGTAAAACACTTTTTTGAGGATAAGAAAATCATGCTAAATAATAGTATTTTTATACGAGGTTGAAAAATAATTAGACAAACAATATACAGAGTCCAAAATTTAAAACATAAATAAATTATCTTAGTTAATAATTAATATTAAAAAAAAAACAATGTCAAATATGAGAATCGCGTCAATTTTATATTTACCAAGTTTTGTCAAACTTGTAGGTAATTTTGCAAATTGTGTTTGTAACTAGTTATACAAATAACTATAGTAAAGCCAAGGAGTCCTTTTCTCTCACACGAAGCAGCCGGCGCTATCTGTTTCATGGTATAGGAATCCGTCTTGAAAACCCTTGAAAATTTTGTTTACATTTTTGCGCTGCCTCGTTGGCCTTGCTATAGTTACAAATACAATGGAAATAAATCACAAATTTGTTCTAATAATTTATATTAAATTCATTACTTTCAAGTTATCCTAAAAATATCAAGTAACATTTAAATGGAGTTTTGATTTTATTGTCAATATTTACCCATAGAGGAATAATTCCTTAACGTTGGGTAAGCAAACAAGACCCTATTTTAAAGACAAAGCACGGTAGGTACATATGCAATTTTGTGATACTTTTTTTACTTTGGTTTAAGTAAAAATCGTAACTGTTAATATCATGAGTAGGGTAGGTAGGTATATCATAATCTAAATGACAGTCCTAAAACATTTACCTATTTCTTATGTTCCTGTTCAGACACTATTAAAACAAGGTGAACGCGTAGGTATCGAACAGCCATCAGACAAAGGGCGAAACATCATTTAGCATTTCAATACATAATCTTGCTTAACATTTTTATAGTTCATTGCGAATATTAAGTTTTTTTTTATTAACTAACACTTAGATTTGGTTACAGAAGGAACAGATATTCATATAATAAGATCGAAGTAATATTTCAAAAAGCATACTTTTAATAAATGATATAGTATATATTCAATACTGTATCATTTATATATTTAAATGATATAGTAATATAATAGGTAAAACAATTGAAATTGATACCTAGTACTTTTTAATAGTTCAGTAGGCTTTTTTTAGCCCCACTTTACCTTCTCAGTGATTATGTAGATACCGAGTACTTAGCTAACTTATAACTTAAACTATGTAGTTCCGAAAATAGTTCCGAAAGTTACCTATACCTATTGAAAAATATATCCAGTCATTTTTGAGATAAAAACGTAATGGTAAAAGTGAAAACACGGCGAATATTAACAAATATGATCATTTAGAGGCTACTTGCGTAGAGTAGACATATTTGCCTTTATTTGTAGACGAAAATTTGGACGACGCCTATGATGAACATCTACCAAAAGTATTTTCAATTGCACGATAAGTATATTTTACTTCAAACAAAACGACACATGGATCGGTCCCAATTTCAAAAATATCTCTTCTCTTAAGTCTTTTTCTTTTTGCGGTGCCTCTCCAATTAGTGAAGGTCCTTGTCTTTTGTTCGCCGGAACAGCTCTACTGCCTTAGCTATCATGGTCCACTCCTGATGTTCTTCAACCATGACTTCTTCCCTCGCCTAACTTTCCTCTTACCAGACTTTGCCCATCATCACTAGCTGAAACAGGTTGTACCTATCGCTCATGTCTAAGAATATGACCCAATAGTAGGAAATTTTTCGCCTTTTCACCGTGAGCATGAGGTTGCGTTCTTGATGGCCAATCATTCGCAAGACTTTTGCGTTGGTTACCTTTTGAGTTTCTTAACGTGGTAGGTATAGGTAGAGAGCTTTAGTTCACGTGGCGATCACAATATTTCAGCAGTGGACAAAGTGATACTGGTACTCTAGCAGACAGAAATAGCCACTAAGAAGATTAAAAAAAAATCTTTAGGTACTTACCTACTTACACTTAGGTTATGTAAAGGTCGGGAGGCAGATTGACCGCCTACTTCTACCGCCAGAGGTAGCTATTGTCGCCTATTAACACAAGCAACACAAGGAATGATAGCGTTGGTATTAATACCAATAGTAGCTATAGTAGTATTGATAGTAGTAGTAGGAATTGATAGGATAAGGGATAAGGAAGGAACAGAAATAGGGCTCTAGCATCCCTTACTTACTGAAACATAACCACACGGGAGCTGTTATTTCGTGGTCTTCTGTAAGGAGGAGGTACTGCCGCAATGTTCTGCATGTTCTGCTACGATAAATTGCATTTCAACTTTCGCACATGTTTATTCGTAGTGCGATAGGGATCTTTTTTTAACTCCTAATTGTTTTTAAATGTCGAGTTGGCAATAAAAATTGCAATCTTTGAAAAATATGTGTCTACAACGTTTGTAGAAGTTTTTATTGAACATACTTAGGTATTCGCATGTATTTAAGGCGATTAGCATAAGTTAAGTAGTGTAAGTAAGGAGCTTCAACATTTTTATAGAATGCATAGGTAAGTAATGAACGCCCGCCTGCTACACTGCCAGTTAAGAAAAGGCCAAACGCACACACAATATAAATAATTTATAACTTATTGAAATGTCTGATGTTAGAAACACACTTGCAACTAATTTGTAAACAATCGTTGCTGTCAAGTAAAGCTGTTAGCGTCGAAGACAATATTTTTCTTTTTATATCTTTTCTTCCATTTGTTTGCCATTAGTCAAACATGTCTTTTCTGTTAATAAGTAAATTATTGTTAACTTATCACGGATAAATAAAATATCTACATACATCCCACATCATATTTTGGTGTAGGCAAAAAGATTAAATATGTAGAATATATAGAGAGGGCATTGGGAAAATTTTCCTACAAAAATATTGATCCGAATCGCCGTAATCAGAATGGCCATTGCGTAGCTAAATAGCCGTATAAAGTTGGTGATGGACTGGGCGATTTTGTACCACGTGGTTCTAAATGTCACATTTCGGATTCTTTCGTCTTGCTCGATCCATACAGTTTGGGTCTTTGGGAAAATCTTTGGGTGTAGGTAATTTATGATTCTTGTTTTTAACATATAAAAACAATGTAAGTAAGTAAAAACTATGCCAGGCTATGCTATGCTAATATTATAGAGAGCGTCCGAATTTTAAAATAGACATTATTTCAGAAGGAGATAATCTGTTTATAAATATTAAGTCCTCCAATTGCACCCTGATTTGTTCAGTAATGAATTGAAACGCAGGGGTGATAAGTGAGCTAAAATAATGCGTCAAACTAAAGCTAGCTCATGTCTTATTAGCTTATTATACAGGTTGTGCTCATGTCATTGTACTAGCTAGAATTAACTCTACAAATTGGTCTACAAAAGAGAATTTTTGGTAATCTCCTTAAAATTCTCAAACTCTAGTGAAAAGTGCATTAAAATGTGTTTAAAAACGTAATTTAAAATGGAGAAACAGACTCAAATAGAGTGTTATTCCTACATCATTATACTGTATTCATTTGAGCAAGAGATTTTATGTGAATATTAACAAAAAATGCACAATAAACTTACTAATTTAAACGTCATACCCACAAGTATATTTTTCTAACAAATACAAAGTTTAAATTTATAAGTTTTCTTGTACTTTAACATAGAGATGTATTATGTACCTATTCATAAATGTTTCAAAATTCATGTTTTGAGGTTATAAATTTGTTTACCTACATATAATCTCTTGCTCAAATGAATAAATAATAGTTGTATACTATTAAGTTATATTTTCATGATTTTATTTTAAATAAAAATATCATTCAGTGCAAATTAGGTATAGGTACAGTAAATATAGCTTTTATTAACAATTACTACTAAATAAGTTATAGGTAAATAAATAAATAGCAATCAAGCTAATGATAGCAGGTAGGCTTGCTCTTTCTTTATGGTGTTGCTCTATGGTGCATAGGGAGAGAGGAAAGTCATAAAGTAATATGTCAATTTATCTTAATGTTGAAGTACTGACAATATATTTTGTAAGTTGTTTTCAATATTGGCCTCAGTAACCCGAACAAAGACATCATTATAATGAAAATTTATTAAAATAATTAATCAACTCAAAATAGGTCTCAATAGATTATTTCTTCAAATTAATAATTACTGTTAATACGACTGCTGTGTACTTGCTTTTATTATGTGATATACTTCATCTACTTACTTTTACTTTGCATTTTTCTTTTTTTAAATGAAATAATCTATTCATATAGGGTCAACATACTCATCATGGAAGTGAATTGCAAAAAATATTTGTTAAAAACTTGCAAATATGAATTAATTTCATTTTAAATTATTAAAAATTGTATTTGTTTTTTAAGATTTATTTTTTTATTTATTTTTAGAATATTAAATTTTTTATTTATGATATATTTTTTAATAAATAATATGGTAGTATTTTTAGAATATGAATTAATTAGATTTAGCCTTGATTTGATTCACTGATTAGATATTCTTACATTTAATTAAGTAACTGACTTTTACTTTATACTTAGCTTACATCCCTTTTTTAATACATTAAATCTCGCGTTATATAGGTAAGTGTATTTAGTGAAGAAATAATAAACATTAGGTATATCAATTTAAGAAAAAAATTAACGATATCAAAGGGTCAAACAAGCTAGACAGATCCCTTTGAAAAGCCGTGGAAGATTCCATTTAATATTAATATTAATTTAATTCTTGTAGATTAGATTTAATGATAAACACACATGCAATCAAATAACAAAAAAAACTCAGAGGTGTAGGCCTAACCTGGATTCGAAGATGATCATCATCTCATCACCATCACCATTACTGCAAATCATATCATGATACAAGTTATAATAGCACCATTACATTTAATTCGAAATAAAAATAATCTTGTATATTTTTTAATTGTGCCAGACGGGAAGATGTTAGCTCATTATATAATAGAAGATATGCTTATAATAATGTAACATATAATATTTCCTGATTAGCATAGGTTTAGGAACCTATCACGAAGGTTGGTACTCACCGTTGATAATGAAAGAATTGTAAAGATACCGAGGAAATTGATTAATATAACATTATGATTATAAGGGGAATGAGCTCTTCGTACAAAGCCTTATACTTCCTTTTTATACAAATTTACAGCAGCACAAGTGCTGTTTTTATTTGCTTTGGTAACTTCGAAACCCACTACATCGAGTTTTTCGCATCGCGTCATATTAATTCGTCACTGTGGGTGTTCTCTCCATGAGTTCTCGAATGGCGGCGTCGCAGGTAACGGCTGGATGAGAAGGACAAGAGGAGAGTGTGTGACGAGCCTTGGGAGAGGCATATATCCAATAGCGGAGAAACACAGGCTGATCATTATGATGTTGATGGTATTCAGTTACTTCATTGATTTAAATTTGTGTGTAACATAGGTTCAGTGTCGAGACAGAGTTCCCCGGCTACCCTCAGCTCGCCGGCGTCCAGTTGCCGATCTCCACCTCCCGAAGAAGATGTGGAGGTGGACGTGGAGCAGTGTTCGGATGGTGAGGGGGATGCGTCAGATCACGCGGCACCTTCTCCGGCGCCGTCATCAGGTAAATTACTGTACATAACATCACTGTTCCTTTGTGATAGCATATAGCTAGCTCACTTTCATTGGAACTCAGCTACTACACATAGATAACTCCTTTTAGAGTAGGCAATTGTTGAAAGCCGTGCTTTTCTTGTACTAGATTGACCGCGACTTCGTCCGCTTATCTTTATAAATTATATTCTACTAGCTTTTGTCGGTGACTTCATCTGGACTTCTTTTTCTTAGATGTTAAAAAAACATTTATTCAATCTTTACTGCTCATATTATATTGTTGTCAGGCGTTGAATTTTTTATTTTTAAAAGAACCTTAGGAAATAGTACTTTTTTCTGGATGAATGGTACCCTGTGTCCTTTTCTGTATATGCTAAATTGTATGTTGATCGGTTGAGTAGTTAAAAAGCGTGAACGCGTTAACAAACAAACTTACTTTCACATAATATTACGTATTAATTAGTTAGGATATGCTATGTTAAAATAAAAAAAATGTGTTAATTTTTTTTAGTAATGTATGTGTCTTTTAAATCTTTTAAATATTTTATTAGTTTTTTTTAAAATTTTATTCACTCAGCTAATTTTAAAGTCAGTTATTTTAAAGGCGTCTAAGTGTAAATTTTTTGGTTTTTATATTATGTTCTTAATTTAATTGTCTTCAAATTTACTTGTGATTTATTTGTGTTAGCAAATCAATAAAATAAAATAAATTTAATGAAAATTAATTAATAGACATTTATATAATTTATATAAATTAATTACCTAATAGTAATGTCAAGAGTGAGGTTGTAGGTACCCTAAAGATAGGTGAACCTACCTAAAATTAGGTGAACAAGTATTACAATTAATTTCACTTATCTAATACTTAGGTGAACGTCGAATTGAATCCACCATTTTGTTGTCACTTTTTTATACAGCTTGTTTAATTAACATAAAAAAAAGTAATCAAGCAAAAACCATGTAGGTATACGAAGGTGCTTGAGCAATAAATAAAATTTTCTCATACAAATACAATTTGGTTCTCACAATAGTTGATTAAGAGCGTGTACAAAATGATGATATTCCTTTGTAGACGTCTCCAATAATGCGGTCTGATATAAAAATGCAACCGCCTTGTATTGTTTTCTTGACATAACACCTCTCGGAACGTATGCACAATGTTATTGTTTAACATGTGCGCTCTCTTGCTACTTCTGACACCTTTTTTTTGTTAAAAGAATGGATATCAAAGGCAATAACGCAATAGTGTAACAGTTTCGGATTTATATTTTTACTGTAGACATTTTGTTAGAATTTTTACCTTTGGTTAGGCTAGTACGAGTAGGTATTACTTCTCATGGGATTTACTTGTGTTAGATAGGTAAGTGATTTATGCTCTGAATTCTAATTGATATATAAAAATAATATTTATCATACAATTATCTACACTAAATTCAAAAGGTCGTAAAGCAAAATGATTTTTGTATGGAATGTTTAAATAGAACTGGACACGAAACCCAGTCCCAGGTGTTACTGGTGTCCTTTTTTTGGATGAGTGGCAAGGATGCTTGCCTAACGTCTCAGGGGCCCCGGGTTCGATTCCCGGCGGGGTCAAGTTTGGAAATTTTAATGTAATTTTCAAAATTGACTCTGGTCTGGATTTGAAAAGTAGTGGTAGGGCACAATGCGTTTCGCAGTCATTTGGGCAGCCCGCATGGCGGCAGTGACCACCCCCTTACAGAAGACCACCGTGAAATAACAGCATATACGTGCTGTCGTGTTTCGGTGAGTGAGTAAGGGATGCCAGAGCCCATTTCCTTATCCCCTCCTAATCCCTTATCCTTAATCCTACTGTAGTCGGCAGCGCACTTGCAGCACCTGTAGCATTGCTTGTGTTATAGGCGACGGTAGCCACCTACCATCAAGTGGACCGTCAGCCTGTCTGTCGACTTAACATAAAAAAAAAAAAAAACTGAATCCTTGAATCGAAAACTTAAATTATTACCTCTAACCCAAACTTTTTTTATTTAATTTCTTCATAATCATTTAATCGAATGCATAAATGAATAAGTATGAAATCATAAAGAAATATGAAATACTAGTTGAGCTGAAACAAACATTAAATGTTACGGGAACCTTGCTACAATATTACATAAGTGAAAACCGCATTGAAATCGGTTAAGCTGTTTCTGAGATTAGCGTGCACAAACGCAGACAAAAATTCTAAAAACTATTTTTTTGACCTCGTTAACATGAGTACCTATAACGCGTACAAATTGTTTTTAATGTGCGTTATTATATGTGTAGATTTATTCTTGTGCATAGGTAAATGAAAAAGTATGAAATGCATAAATATGAAATATGAACATATTTCATAAAGAAATAAGTATCTTTATATCCAATATGTAAAGATATTCATATTTCATATTTCTTTAAGGACATTAAAATTAAAGTCACCTTTAATTTTAATTTTCTATAAAAATCGGTTAATGCATGAAAAGGCACACGTCCGACTAGGGTTCGAATTTGCATCTACCATGTAGATTTCCAAACGCTTGATGAACTGGGTTATCACGGCTAAGCCAGCAGTCGTCAGGTTATCTAGCTTATTTAACCCATTAAAATTTTTTAAAATACATTTACTTAAATTATTATGATAATTTGTGATAATGAAATATTTTTGTCAGAACTTGGTGAGCGCGACACGCCTTCGCCAGCGAGGCCCTTGCCAGCGACATCGTGTAATTGTGAAGAATTGCTATCCGTCGACTGTCAACTCGAGACGAAGGAACTCTGGGATAAATTCCACGATCTCGGCACAGAAATGATCATCACCAAGACAGGAAGGTAAGTACGGCTTGGCTCTTTTTGTATTAATAATTTTCTATGTAATATTTGGTTTAGAAAACCAAACCTGATTGAAAGATTTTTTGAAACTGTTAGATTTCAGGCGGAATTACAGGAGAGGACAATTCAATTATAAATATATATCATCAATAACAAGCCTTATAGTGCTAAATTGCAATATACCTACTTAATAAATATTCGAATATTATTAAATTTCATAAATTAACCGTCGTTTCTATCCATTTTTAACTTGTCTATTTATCTCCAATCCAATATTCCACAAAAATTCAAAAGTGAAGTAGGTAACATCAAATTTTCTTCAATTTCACCATGTTTATTTATTTATTTATTTATATACAAACGGTTACATTATTATAAGATGGTGGGTAATAGAGTTGTCTAGACAATGAGTTATCATACATACCTACTAAGTTACATAAACATAAATTTTTAATATTGTTTTCAATTTTAATAAAATGAGATTAATTATTATTATTATTGTTATTATTGCTTTTAATTTTAATTATTTACAAAATGTGTTTTTTAGTATCTTTTTAATATTTTTTGTGTGATTTTATTTTTTATTTCTATAGGCAGTTTATTAATTATATTGGGAATTAAGTATTGTGACGTTCTTTTACCAGATCCATTATTAAATTTAAGTAAGTTATGATATGATTTTTGGGAATTGAATTATTCATCGTTCATTGTCGCCTAAACGTTGTAAATGTATTTTTAGAAGATTGATAGTTTCTTGATTTTGTGATTATGTCAATTTAAGTGTTAAAGAAACTTCTTGAGTTTTGAAAAAGCAATAGAGTATGAGAACATTTGTCTTTATAATTATTTTTACCATAGCCGCTTGTTACTTCATTATTACTTATTATTACTTCTTATTACTTATTTAGTGAGCGCGCATTATTACTTCTTTAGTGATTAGTATCCACATTGGCATTTCATACACCCTATTTTGTTATAATTATAATATTAAAAAGTGTTAAGAAGATAATTGAACGCCAAAAGAAGATTCCGTTGAAGACAATCCTTTTAAATTAATTCCCTAGCTCATCAACGTAATGCAATCTTTCACTCCGCCAAGATCGAAGTCAAAAACAAATTAATTCACTCCACAGTCACCCCCGAACAAAAGGCTCAACAGAATGGATTCATCAGCTAAAGTGGCCAATTCCGGAATAATTACTTCGCGAACCCGCTCGTCCTTCAACCCTTTAACGAGATAAATTAAAAGTACATTTTTTCCTAACCGTCGGTGTAATGTCGGGCTATAAATTTACAAAGCCCCAAAGACAACAAACAGCGGCATGGGGTAGGGGGAAGATGTTTTTATAGTCACGCCGAGAGGTTTATCTAAATAATTGCAAAGTCGGCGGCGGTGAGCGGAAAATTGGCATTTTGTCGGTCCCCGGTCTCTCTGCTCCCCGGACTGTGAGAGATCACTCTACTCTGAGTTACACTTCACTCGGGGGAGACGCACCGGCTCACCATTGTCTTGCTGACTAACTTGGAATCTAAAGTTCTAAGTTCTCGGTTCTAGCGAAAATTCTAGCGAAGTTTTTTTTTTTATTTATGTTAAGGTCGGCAGACAGGCTGACGGTCCACTTGATGGTAGGTGGCTACCGTCGCCTATAACACAAGCAACGCCAAAGCTGCTGCAAGTGCACTGCCGACTGCTGTAGGATTAAGGAAAAGGGATTAGGAGTGGATAGGGAAATGGGCTCTGGCATCCCTTACTCACTCACCGAAACAAAACAGCACACGTGCTGTTATTTCACGGTGGTCTTCTGTAAGGGGGTGGTTACTGCCGCCAGACGGGCTGCCCAAATGACTGCGAAAACGCAGTGTGCTCTTGTCTACGGATAAACTTGAGATGAGCGCATCGTTGATTTTATTAGAACTTACTCTTTGGCGATAACTCCTACAACGGATAATTAAAAAACTTGTCGTACCTAATTTTGAAATTTGTAATAACCTCTTATGAAGGAGTAATAGATTCTTAAGGTCAGATCACACTGGAATGCGGCGCGGCGCGCACATTTTAGAACTTATGGCCGTACGCTACTTCACATGATTGATTGAACTGTGTACCTTTTAGTGTACTAAATAAGTTCTATATTCTCTTAAAATATCTTTAATTTGTTGACTTAAAACTGTGATGTTATGTTGAATAACATCACAATTTACCAAAAACAAAAATCTAACCATTTACTAATTTGCCACTTACTAGAAGCTGATCAAATAAAGCATTTCTGTATCTAACTAAAGACAGGGAGCTAGATTTTGTATTAACTGTGCAATGTGCATGTACATATATGTAAATTGCAGTTATTATGTGATTCCTCATACTATTTTAAACCTTTCTTTTAATACCTAATAAACCAGTAGATATTTAAAAAAAATCAAGTAGTAGAAATTGGTAGCTTTTTAGTGTAATAAGTGAAACGGATTGTGATTATTTGTGCTGATTATTTTTAATTATTAATTTATTTTTAATTATTAATGTAAACTTTGGTAGGGGTAAACGATTTTCTTTCCATTTATCCGTACCAGTAGGGCTACGTAAAATTCCCTCCATAAAACTACTCCGAAAAGATGTGGAGATTCATTGCTGAGATTACAATTCGAGACAACAAAGCCAATAAATCATTTTTAACGCAATCCTAGCTTTAAGCTTGTTTTTGCTCCGTTGGAGGTGTGATTTAATGGTAGTTTTTTTAGCTAGATTTATTTACCCTAACCAAATTTAGATAATAGTGTAAAATATTGATTTAAATTCACTGTTAATTTATACCTGCCGTCTATAACCGGAAATTCTCTCCGCAATGAATGTTTTAGTTGCCAGAGTCAACTTCAGTTTAAAATGCGACGATATTGATTCCCTGTGAATGTTCGTATTAGTGTGACGTCATATGTTACTGTGCCCGCTCGGGAAGACCCTCGCAACAAGTGCAGTTAGTCTAAATCACCGTATCGCACTCGCCCGGAGAGGATTTCAATCTCGGGGGATTAAGGGGAAGGTATTGTTGTTACATTCATTGCCTGCGATGCGACTGTTGCATCTTGACAACTGGCCAACAATATTATTTTGAAATACATATTGAATTGTAGAAGTTTTCTGTAAGTATCTACAATTAAACACTCAATACAAATGTAAATTTTAATCAAAATCTCTTTGTTTCATAGGATTAGCATGACGCGATTTTAGTTTTAGCTGTTCTTAATAATATTTTAATTTTTATTACATATGAAATTGTGGATAAGGATAGAATTACTAACAATAAATGTCACAGTTGTGTGTTTTCCACGTTTTATTAGTTACATTATCTATACTTACTAATATCATAAAGAGAAAAGATTTGTATGTATGTATGTATTTTTGTATGTTTGCAATGAATAAACTCATAAACTACTGGACCGGTTTTAAAAATTCTTTCACCACTAGAAAGCTAAATTATTAGCGAGTAACATAGGTTATTCACCCTCCCCCCATCTCCCCCCCCCCCCCCTTACCCCCTCTCCATACAAATGTATGTTTGTAATGAATATACTCAATGACTACTAGATAGATTTTAGAATTCTTTCATTTATAAAATGCTACATTATCAGCGAGTAATATTTTATAAAGAGACGCGGACGAAATCGCGTGCAACAAATAGTTCTATAAATATAAAGGTTCTATAATATATATGAATATAATATAAGGTTTATATAATTTTTCATTCACTGCTGAGTGCTTACTGTTTGAAATAATTGTAACATTATTTCAAATCATACAATTATTTCATCGGATTCATCGGTGACTCTAAATATACATTAAAATATAACGACTTGAATATGACCAAGTAGCTCATATTTAGAGCTATACCTAATACAAAAAGTGTTTTAATTTGATTTCGTAAAGACTTTGGCACTGAAATCAAACTTTTAATTTGACTTGTATGAGGTGACTTAATATTATTGAGCGTATTTCAAAATTGTCTCAAGATTTATAGACTTAATGAGCTTATAAAACTTATAAAGGCTTGATAGACTGAGTTCAAAGTCATAGACAGCATCACCAGCTAATCACCAGCATTACTCAAAATTTTTACAGAAATACCTACAAAAAAAAACCGAAATCTTAATTTTTATTCTTATGTCTTAACTCCTCCCAACTCTTCTTTAGTTCTTGATGTGAACTACGAGCCGATGTATCATTAGGGCAATTGGGCTAACTTTAATGACAGTTGTTTAATAAACTATAGCAACTTGAAGTGGGAGATAAAATCTGTTGACAGAATGTTAAATTTTGATCGGTGGTATGTCAAGAGTAGCCTCTGATTATAAAATAACAAAATGAAGACGATTTATGAAATATGTGATATAACAAAACACATAGGATGACATGGAATACATGGTGAACTCAACTGAACTCTACCAAATGACATTTGGAAAGCTAACTGAAAAGAAGTGCGAGATAAAAATATTAATTGTCAACAAGAGCGAAAAGGTAATAATAATGCAGCAGTAATTCGTTTTATTACGCGTAAAATAACATTTCTTCGCAGTTCCGTATACGACTCTAGTGAACACTGAGTGCTTTTTTTTTTACGAGGGGAGAAATATTCAAAAGATACCTTATGAACCCATGCCGCATGCAATGCAAGTGTCCATAGAGGTTATGTGGGACTTTTACCGCACTAAAACTACCCTCGAGATGGGTGCTGTTGTGTTTCGGTGAGTGAGTAAGGGATGCCAGAGCCCATTTCCCTATCTCCTAGTCTTATCCTTAATCCTTAATCCTTATCCTTAATCCTACTGTAGTCGGCAGCGCACTTGCAGCAGCTTTGACGTTGCTTGTGTTATAGGCGACGGTAGCCACCTACCATCAAGTGGACCGTCAGCCTGTCTGCCGATCTTAACATAAAAGAAAGAATAATTTAATTAACAAATATATGATAGGAAAGAATTTTTTTAAAGTATCAATGCGTATTGTTCCCTGTATAATTCGCTAAACAAGAGATAAATCAACCCGGCCAATCAAAACGGGATATCAGAGACAAATTTTGTCGGGGGAGGGTGTTGGAGCGTGTTTTTAAATTGCTTTACAATGCGTGTCTATTAATTTTTGTGTAGCGCATTTTGTATGTCTTTATATTATGAGGAACTGGTAGTAGGTAAGTTATTTTTTAATTTGCCATATTTTTCACAGACATTATTTAGGTACAATTGATTTATAATGGATTTATCCACATGGTTTTGATTAACACAATTGATTCAAATAGCACTTGATGCCAATATTTTTATTCAACAAACTTGTAACAGTTCTTCGACTTTTTTCACTTCTGTTGGCAATTTTCTTAGGAACGACAACATTTCAACTTTGCAGCTTAAAATAATAAATAGTAATTAATCAAGGGATTTGTTTTTATTGAGTTAATAATTATTTAGTCATACAAACCTAGTCAATAGTCAACCTTTTAAATAGTTAACTTATTTATTGCACTTTTAATTTGAGTTTGAAATATGTTACAAACACAAAAATGCTTTGGTACCTACCTAAAAGTTTTAAGTAAGGTCAACCAATAGCACTAAAATATGTTGGTTCGCTTATTTTTATGACAAAGTTAATATGAAAACATAAAGTGGCCTCTTATCTCCGGACATCCCGTAATACGCTTTATCTTTTTTTATTGCGAAGCGCAAGCCGTTCGTTTCCACGTCGCCTTCGTTTCGCTGTTCACCCTTTCATGTCGATAATTTGTGATGAATATTTGGAATAACCTTATAAGGCTAAAAATGTTCAACGGTATTTTTGAAGTTGTTAATTTACGACGCACTAGTGCATAATCATCGCTTGAGGCAGTTAATACGTTTGCTACCAAGTTGTTAAAGGAGGTAAAATATAGATAAGTACATTTTCTTTGTAACCTTACAAGTATTGTCTAATTTTATATAGAGTTATACGATTATCAGTATAACATTTAAATCATATTTTGTTTACAATAGGGGATCGGACAGTAATCAGATTAAAATCTAAAATGTACTTAGAAAGAAAATATATAATTTTTTACGATTATTTATCGAATAATAATTTAATATAATTCATTGAAATATTTTTAAATGAAGAAATAAAATTTTATTGTTTACAACATTTTTAATCTATACTGAAACACCAATCACAGTGCGTGACGTCATTTGTGGGCAATCATTGTCTTGTCTGCAGTGCACGGCTATCACTTGTTACATCTGTTATTTCACTTTCTAGAATCAATACCAACGATATTTTTTTCTTTCCATAATAACAAATAAAGAATCTACTCAACGAAACAAAACTTTTTGGGAACTTATGCCAATGCAGCTGTTTTGTTATGATATGACCACAAATGACGTAACGCGCTCTCAGATGAACTATCGTGGCGTTTTGGCGGCATTTTCAAACAAACAATATTAAAACATGACTGTGAGTACCTAAAAGGCTATAAATAAATAAAATAGTATTTTTGATGGGAATAAATATCCATGAAGATTAATTTAAAACACTTTCTGAAAATTTGTCCAATCCCCTATTACTTGAACTAGCGACAATTATCTTAATTGTTTATCGCTTTTAAAAACCGTTTGGTGATTCGAGGAAGTTAGCGGAGAGAGCGACTTTATTTTGTATATATACATGTATATGAAATTCTCGTGTCATAGTGTTTGTAACAAAACTCCTCCGAAACGGCTGGACCGATTTTCATGATTTTTTTGTATATTTGGTAGGTATGAGAATAGGTCGTAAAATATTTTTCAACCCCCATATAATTTAACCGTGTAGTGACGCGTCACTAACATATCGGTTTGAAAATAAAATTTGACCCGATAGGTGGCGCCGCAATCGGGTTACGGAATTATTTTCGGGTTCTGGCAGGACAACGTCTGCTATATACATATATAGTTAAAAGAGTTGATGGATAGATATCTAATTTTAATGTTAGAAAATCTAATTGAAGTGGAATCGATACAAGTCGATGTCCGTCAACAGTCGCATCACTACGGTTGCTGGCTCACGAGAAATGTCGGCTTGTTTCGATATATTTATTTTTTCATTTTTTCCGATTCGTCGTTTTGATTTACAAGCGGCCACTTTACTGCCGAGTTGACTTTGTTAGAAGGAACTAACTGGTTGACGATTTATGTCGGACTGACCGGACAATACGATTGTCCAAAATATTTGGATGTTAAGTCATAACGTATCCTTTTTTATGTTTCGAGGCGTTTATAAAATGTTAACAACATTATTGCGTTCATATTAGCTGTTTTTTTTAACGAATAGGGATCTGTGTAAAATGTTTTGTAACTGTACTTTTTATATTTAGCAAATGTATAAAACCTGTCAAAAGGGCATTAAATTATCAGCTTCTACGAGCAGCGAAAATACATAAAACTGGCCACCTAAGCACAGATACTTTAAAAAAAATAACGATATATATATTTTTTTTAAATTAGTAGGTATAGCTTGGTTATAGCTACTAATTAGTAGGTATAGCTTAGCTCGGAAAGATGTAATAGCCTAGAATTGTCTGATTTATTTATTTTTACTTTAGCTTAAAATTGCAAAAATATTACAAAAAAGTCATCTTTATTTTACAAAAAAAGTATCATTTATCAAACTTTTCTGAGAATGTCTGAGACAAATTTTCAATTTTCAAATAAAAATGATAACGGCTGTTTATGTCGCAATATATTTTTGAGAAGCTCAAAAAACGCGTGCAAAAATAATAACACAAAAGTAATTAGTAAATTTGAGAGAAATATGATTTATTTTATCATTGATATTTTTAACAATACATTTTAATAGAAGACTGAAATTTTTTGTTTGTAAATGCTTGAGATTTAAATGTTATGTAAAGTATGTAAGTATTTATATATATTACTTTATATTTATGTAAAGTACTGTAGAAATAGGTTTTACTTCCATTTTTTTGGCTGAGCGTTACAGATGTAGATAATTTAAAAAGATCTTCTGGAAGACTTATATTGTACTCCCAGTACTCTTTGTACTCTTGCATGGTATTGTATCTATACAATAGTGAGAGCTCTGATGAGTCGTTAAAATTAGGGCGGTTAACGCACGGTTGGGTTCGCGTATAATGACATTTAATGTTAAAATTATTCTAATTAATTTTGTTTTTATTTTGTTTACTACGTTTTCGCAGTCATTTGGGCAGCCCGTCTGGCGGCAGTAACCACCCCCTTACAGAAGACCACCGTGAAATAACAGCAAGTGTGCTGTTGTGTTTCGGTGAGTGAGTAAGGGATGCCAGAGCCCATTTCCCTATCCACTCCAAATCCCTTATCCTTAATCGTACTGTAGTCGGCAGCGCACTTGCAGCAGCTTTGGCGTTGCTTCTGTTATAGGCGACGGTAGCCACCTACCATCAAGTGGATCGCCAGCCTGTCTAAGTGTCTACCGACCTTAACATAAAAAAAAATTAAATATACTTAACTCTTAAAAATATGTACTAAGTATTTTTTTTATTAATAAATTTTATAAATATTAAAAGTTGTCCTTCAGTCAATTGCTAAATCAATTATTTTCTTACTTACTTTACTATAATATACCTTGCTTTATTTTATCATCGCTTACTTTTAAATATTGAAACTCTTGTTATAAGACGTCTCGACAATAATCTTGTAAATACCTTCTTATATTAACGAATCACCTGTTCAAAGGGAAGTCCTTTGTAATTTTAAAATGTATCTAACAATCATAGGACTAATAACTGTAACAATCTTCAGGTTACTTTCAAAATAACACTAAATTTTGTATGTTATACGCATTTAATGTCATTAGCGGTCATTGTTAATTTGCACTATGGTAAGAAAACCGAATGCATAGTGATGAACTAATATAAGCCAGGTGACAATTCCTTTGCTTATGATGGTCTATGTACAAGTTTATCTTATTATTAGTTGCTGGCTTAAACGTTTGATTTACTTAATTAACTTCATAGGCTGATAACATTTTTTTGTTGTCTTGATGGTAAATACGTTATTTATTTATTTATTTATTTATTGTTACATGGTCTCCAACGAGGCAGGCACCAAAAAAAAAACATACAGCAAGCGACGGAAAAAAAATAACATGGCAGATGCCACCGCAATTATAGGAGGCACAGCCTACGCCAATAAAAGTTAAAGTAGCGTCCCGGCAATGAATTTAGAGGAAAAAAAAAATCAAAAAGTTACCAAAAAAATTATCAAAAATTTGTCAAAAAAAAAAAAAAATTAAACAGAAATATAATTAAATTGGAAATTTGGAATAAATGTCAAAATAAACTAATGTTAATTATCTGAACCACGGACAAGGATAAGTCTTTTAATTTTGGAAAATGCGTCGTTAAAAAGGTCAGCGTCGTGACTTAGGGAGTTGGCAACATCCATAAAACGATTTAATGGGGAAAAACGGCCCAAGTTGGTTCTGAAATAATTTAGTCGAAATGGTGTGTATCTGCCCGGTCTGGGCGCTCGACTAGGAACCCCAAAGTTTATACGCGACAAGAGCTCGGGCGAATCAACTCCACCTCTGAGCAGTTTGCAGAAAAACAAAACGTCGAGCATAAGCCTCCGGGACTGCAGTGAATCAAGATTGAAGTGATTCGTTCTGACTGGGTAGCTAGAAAGTTCCTTAGCTAGACCACACCCGTAAGACAAATGCCAAAGGAATCGCTTTTGCACTGACTCTAGGCGTTTGATGTAAACGTTATAATGTGGATTCCATATAACTGAGCAGTATTCCAGACCAGAGCGTACGTAAGCATTATAAAGAGCTATCAATGTGGATGGGTTTTTGAACTCCTTGCAACTTCTGATAATAAAACCAAGGGACCTGAACGCTTTTTTCACAATATTATCAATATGGACATTAAAGCGAAGTTTTGAATCTATCATAACTCCAAGATCCCTTGCAGAAGCCATGCTCTGCAAGTAAGTGCCATCAATGTGGTAGGACTGTCCCGGAGGGAATCTCCCCCTAGAAAAATGCAGATGGAAGCATTTATCAATGTTTAGTGACATGTCATTAAACCGACACCAGTCTGCTAGTCTATTGAGATCCTCCTGAAGTCTCGCACTATCATCTGGAGAATTCACGTCAGCGAAAATCTTAAGGTCATCGGCGAAGAGCAAATACTGCGAATGTCGGAAACAGGATTCGATGTCATTAATAAAAACATTGAAAAATAGAGGGCCAAGGTGAGATCCTTGGGGTACCGAAATAAATTATATTTTTTTAACGAGGGATGCCCGAAAAGGGTTTATTAAATTTTGTTCGCCGGGAATGTTAGTATCTGGACACTATCATATCGAGAATATTTCGATGCCTACATTACATTTGACATGCACACTCACTACACATTGATATTTATGGTAATAGATGGCTTTATAATATCAGCTTGCAGGTAGGTATCACCGCGTAATCTTAACGTTGTCTATAGAATTAAATAATGAGTGGTTATGTAGGTATAGCTTACACGTCTCACTTATAAACACCGCGTCCGGGTGGGTAATTGCAGAAGTATTAATACACCATAAAAACCATTAATAGTAAAGAGTAATTGCTCAAATGGCGGATATGAACAATTTGGAGGTTTCAATGTAAGCTTAAGCGAGAGTACACGCAATAGTGTGGAATTAATACAATAGATATAATTTAAAAAAAAAACAAAATGTTTTTGTATGTTGGAAAAATGCAAAAACTTCTTTAATAATGTTTTAATAGTGTATGTGAAACAAGAAATTAACTTTTGTATCCATTAATTTTACATTTTAAACGAAACAAAACTTACCTACTGTAGTTTTGTAAGGTATATCTAAAATAGATATAATAATGCTGTCTCACGCACACAATGGCAGTCCTCGGTAGCGTCTGTTGAGGCAGTTGAGGCTTTCCTGTCGTAGTTGAGGTGAGACGCGATGTGTAAGGACGTGCGGTTGGTGTATCAGTGTTCAGCTGTTCAGTGTCTCTAAACTTCTTGCAATAGTTACAAAAAATATCCACGATTACTAATTTAGTGATATTATAACAACATTATTTCATAAAATTGATAATGTATTATAATAAATTATAACATAACTTTAATTTACCATATCATCTGAGACATTTAAATATTATTCTATCGAATAAACAGTAACAAAATGGCAACAATATTCAACCTCTATTTAGTTTACAATACCTTTTTATTTTATTTATAATACTCGTGGAAGATTATTAGGTCTCTCTCAAATTACAATAGGACACCACGTGCGTTTTTTTAATGTTAGATCGGCAGACAGGCTGACGGTCCACTTGATGGTGGGTGGCAACCGTCGCTTATAACACAAGCAACGCCACAGCTGCTGTAAGTGCGCTGCCGACTACAGTAGGATTAAGGATACCGTACGATTGGATAGGAAAATGGACTCTGGCCTCCCTTATTCACTCATCGAAACATAACAGCATACGTGCTGTTATTTCACGGTGGTCTTCTGTAAGGGGGTGGTCACTGCCGCCAGACGGATTGCCCAAATGACTGCGAAAAGCAGTGTGCTCACTGCTTTCCAGATCCAGACCAGAACCAAATTTGAAAAGTTCATTTTTTAAAGTTGAGCCTGCCGGGAATCGAATCCAAGAACCCTAGAACAGAGCGTTAAACCCTAACCAACTCATCCAACGGGCTCGTCTCTTAAAAGAACGCTAAAGTGTTTCGTTTAACTGTTGACTGAAAAGAATAATGCCATTGTGTGCCACTTCGCTCTAAGTAAACCCTAAATGCTAATAGTTGAACAATTTCACGATTATTAATGGTGAACGGAATGGCTACTGGTTATTGTGGTTTCAATGAGAGAGAACGAAGCGTTCAGGCACAATGAGGGAGGCGCCCACGCACTGCGCGCCCGATTCGCGCCGGAGCTCTATGACCTGTCAGCTACTGTTGTGATACTTATCGTATTCACCTTCTATGCTTCACGTTGTATCATTTTGAAGTATATAAATTGAATGTTAAAATGATTTATTTTATTGCGAGATAAAGCTAGAATCACACTTTAGAAATAAAAAAACCATTATAAATACGCAAGTAAAAGTAGCTTCGGCGTTTGTCGATACCCTTAGAGAGTTTGTTCTGGATAATTTTATGGTTAAAATATAAATTAATAACTTTTTTATTAATCAATTTAATTGATTCAGTAATTGATCCAATCGAACAAAAAATAGTTGAATTTGAATGAGGCGTTCAATTAAGTATAAAATTTAACAAATTAAATGAGACATTTAATTATTGAAATAAATCATTTGCGTAAGAAATTTATTTTGTAACTAGCTGAGTCCGCAACTTCGTACGCGTGGTATTCGGTGTAGCGCTTTTTTGTTTGTAAACCGATTGGAATGGAACAAACACTAAATGTTACGGGAAGCTTGCTACAACACATCAGTGAAAACAGAATACAAATAGGTTTAGCCGTTTCTGTGATTAGCGTGCACAAACGCACAAACGCACAGACAAATTCTAAAAACAATTTTTTTGACCTCGGTAACATAAGTATAACTAGTAGAAATGGTTATTTTGAAAATATTTTATGTACGGACACGGCTCGTTTAATATAATAAAATCGTATAGATTTATATAAAGATGATATTTGAAGAGATCACATAAAAAAAATGAAAATACAATTTAATTCAATAATAGTTGAAGATAAATTGTTATCGAGAAACAAAAAAATAATTTTTGGGCGTTTACATGGTTTTATTTTATTTTATTTTATTTTATTTTATTTTATTTTATTTTATTTTATTTTATTAGGGAAAAAAAACCAATTACACCATGTATAGACTAAAAAAAGAAAAAAAAACATACATAAACTTAAATAATAGTGCAATCAACAACATTTTCCACAAAGTAGTAAATCAATTTTATACAGAGAGGACATATAAATACACACCAATAAAAAAAACCAAGAGAGAAAAATCAATAAAGAAAGAACAATAAAAACTCATTAAGCTAGTGCATTGATTTTATTATATCTTTTCTATATTTTTGTGGAGCAGTTGCAAACAGGTCAATTTGTGTAAAGAAACTATTATATGCATGCATAACACGATACAAAGGCGCACGTTCACCAGCGTTAGTTTTGCAGTGTTTCGGCATAAATAGTTTATGCGTATAACAATCTCGTATACGCTGCGAACTGCTTGGTAAGCGATATACAATGTTATTTACTAAGTAGTTACAGTCATAGCGGTAATACCTTAATTAGTACGGACGGACACTTAATGTCGATTAAAATTGCCCTTTAGTCAATTGCAGAGTGGGGCCGGATCGACTCTTAAATAATTTAAAGTCAATTTGGGCATGCAAAATCCGATGCAGATTGCTTTTAATGAGAATGAATAAAGAGGAGCCTTCGCAAAGGAGGAAGGTGGTCGTTTAAGAGCCATTAACGCCTAAACATAATAAGCAGCTTAAATAATTATGAAAAAAGTGAAAAAAGCCAATTGAAAGCAGATAAGAGTAATGCGCGCGCGCAGCCCGATGAAAGGCCGACTGCAATGGCGGACGGAGATTGATTATGTAATCACGGCCACGAGGCGATTTCGGGAATCTCATAGAGAGTAATCATCATCCATCTCTTGTCTCGTTCATATTACAATGAAGAAATGTTTCCGACATCTGAAAATTTGTATGTCTTAAGTGATAATTAAATTTATATTAGTGTCAAGAGTTCTCCTTAATGTTTCAAGGGAAGTGTCAGCGCTTCATACAAAACGGAATTAGATCATATTTTAATCGATAACTAAACAAACTGTGCAATAAGATTATACAACTTTTAAAGCCGTGATAACAACCTCCGTATTACAGACTATATTTATACTCTGAATTCTGCGGCTTGTCCACAAATCAAACCTTCATTAATGATATTCAGGGCTTGGTTTCATTGACAACTCAACAGATTAAAAATCGAATTTTGAATATGAATAATTAGATCCAAAATAATGTTGACCTAGAGACATATCATTGAATATGATAGTTTTAATAGGGTCCAAGACAAGTTGGTATTAGTGTGTCGATGCACAATTAGCCTCCTATTGTGCAGGGTTATGTGCGCGGGCGCCTCAATCGTTGTACCAGAGTTGGTTTACTCCTACGACAAGGGACAATCGTTGATTCAATCGCTCCGCCATTACCTACATTCATCTATGTGCATTGAGTATTAGCTAAAATATTCACAATTTAAATGAATAATGATGTTTCACTATTGAAAAATATTTTGTATTCGAAATTATAAATATAATTTCAGAAGATTGCTATTCACTTGTGTTATTAGGCAACGGTAGTCATCATAAATCTATATCAAATGTACCTTATGAACTTTGATTTTTTACCTACTTATACAGGTACAGGTACCTATGGTGTAATATACTTGTATGTACTAGCGATATTCTAGGTAAATACATAATTACAACTATTTTAATACAACTTTTAATCTAATAATAATTGTTTTGTAGGTACTAACATATACCTAGTATAAATAAGGCTGTACCATACTAATGCTCAAATATGGACCTCTGGTACTTATTGAGGTCCATTCTACTTCCCCTCTATGGGGCTGCCATTTGGTTTTTTTTTCTTCAGATACTCTACGTGTACAGAAAAAAATTATATCTCTGAAAGTTTGGTCTTATTTAGATAAAAATAGGCTTATTCGGACGGCAACAATATTGTCTATCGTTTAAATTACTATCGTTACTAAATGCAAAACGACAAAATATTGTACTGCAAAAACAACCCCTATGACCCCGCTTATTTTTTTACTAGCGACTTTGAGCTAAGCTACAATACAATATTAAATTTACAACTGTATGTCTATTACTTTAAGAATTATTGTTGTTTGAACATAGCGTATGCGCAAGTTTTTCCTGTTTAGGGTTCCGACATAGGCCCTTTATGCTTGCTCATGTATAACAGAATACAAAAGTTAACATTAAAGGCTTTCTGTGGACGTTACAATTTTGTCTTTGGCGTTACAATTTTGGGACGTTGTGTTCAAAAGTGCCGACGAAGTGTTTTGTTAGAATCGCTTTGATGTGCCGTTTGAAACAAAAGCTTTAGCGGCATTTTTCAGCTAGCGAACAGCTGTGGTGGGTCACACAGAGTCGGAGCCGCACGACCGCGCGTGCCTTGTGCAGTACAATACCTGCGTAATGAAGTGGGCCACGAGGGGGCGGCATTGTGTGGCCAAACGAGCCATTGTAAGTGGCAGCCTTCGGCCGCGACCCGCGACCTGCCACTCGTTACCCCGGAACTCGGACCTACTCTTGTTAACCGGCTACGGCGACCTCAATCTTTATACCTATTACGTTGATAGTGCTCGGTACCGGTGCAGTTTTTAAGCGAGCAAATGCCTCAACATTTGTGATTACCTAGGTGCTTAGAAATCCCTTGAAAGATTTTTATGGAAAATTGCAAAAAGATTAACTAAATTCCATTTTTGTTTTTTTTTTTCTTATTGCAGGCATATTGTAGCCACAGTAGCAACAGATTCAATTTACTTAAATTGATCCACAGCATTTTTGGGTGTTTCAAGTTTTCAAGTTACCTTAATTGCATTTTAATTATTATTCTTGGCACCATGTATGGTCTGCCTGAATGGCGTACAAAGCTAATATTAACAATAATATAAATATTATCTAACAATTTAAAGTAATTACCTTATAATTGTAATAAAATCAAATAATCCAATAACATTAAATTAGAATAAAATTAATTAAATTTATAATGCATTAGAACATTATCTTAGAGCGTGTCATTTAAAAATTCATCCAGAGCCATAGTATGCTTTCCCTACCAAAAAATCCTTTAGTCTTTTCTTAATTAATTTTGTATTTGAAATGTTGGTGATTGTAAAGGGTATCTTATTAAGTTTTTAGTTTTTCATTGGGTTAAACGTGTATGTGCTCGTCGCTGTGACACTGTACAACTTACGCTCGACAGATATGTACAATTTATCTGTCGAACAACTAATAAGGGTGTTTACGAGTGACACACCCATGGGATCGGTGAACGCTAACGACGCACACGGAAGTAATCTGCCAGTTGCACCATGAACTTTTTAATCTAATGGCTTAAGGCGACACGATAAAAAACGTGACAGTTTTCCTCTCACCCTCACACAACACGGGGCAGTAAAGGACAGAAACTGTATTATACTCCGTCATGTGGTGTCACTTTTTCACGTGGAGCGTTAAATTTTCACGGCTACCCCACGAATACATTATTTTTATGTCGATTCCGGGTGGCCGAGTCAGTCGCTGTTGTAACAAAAACGTTATCGTAACTCTTGTCGGGGAAGTAAGGGTTGGTTAAGACGTGCTCAAGTCTTACGAGGCATCGGCAGATGCAAACGTGAAATTAAAACTGGCTTCCGCTATTAATTTAATTGTTACAAGGCCCGTGCCGCTAAAAATAATAAAAATATATTTATTGCAACGATTATTGCCGCTTGACTTTTGTTTGGTGCTCTGAAATCGTTAAGGTTTCGTTTGTCGGGCGTCTATTTCGTTGTAATGAGTGGGTCGGTGTCGTACGAATACGTTTCTAATGCGACCAAATTATATTTGTCGTCGGCACAACCCGACGATGAAGTCATTATTTTCCATTTCCGCGGCGGTGTTAAGTCGATAACTCGAAAATGACTGCCATTCGGACCGACTAGTCCACAATTCGCCTTCAACTGCTCATTACCAAATCATGGAACCTTCGAGTTAAGTCGTATGTCGACACGACTAATGTGTACTACCCATAGGATATACTTATATGTATTTAGAACAACGCTATCCACTGTGTCTCAAACTAAAATTAGTTTGAGATAAATCCGACGATTTCTCAAGGTATATAGTTTAGTTAGGTATTTAAAACATATAGTTAGTTTGATGCCTCGGATTGCCAACTAACGCACAATAAAGAGGTCCTAACGAAATCATATTTTACTAAATCAATAACAGTCAATAACAATAATAAGAAATAAAATTATAAGCAATAATAAGAACGTCAAGAACAAAATTTTACTAAATATTTATTTGTTTATTAAGATTCCATTTTATATATAAGGTATTATAAACATTCTGTGATATGAAATAACAAAAGTGAGCGAATAACAATACTAGCTGTTGCACGCGATTTCGCCCGCGTCTCTTTATAAAATATCTATTATTTGTGGGAAAAGGCAATTTTGTATGGAGGGGGTAAAGGGGGAGATGGGGGAGGGTGAGTAGCCTATGTTACTCGCTGATAATGTAGTTTTCTATGGGTGAAAGAATGTTTAAAATAGGTCCGGTAGCATTTGAGTTTAATCATTACAAACATATAAAAATACATACATACCAATGACTATAAATCCACCAATGACTATTTAGTGCTCGGTGATACATACATACAAATCTTTTTATAATATTAGTACAGATAAACAAAACTTCGTCATAAAGTCAATTGCGATTGCGCTGTTGTGCTTTCCGTAAACCAAGCCCCATTCCGTTACCTTTCCTTTTCCTATCAAGATCAAGCCCACTTTCGACATGGGAGTCAAGTGGCGGGAGGCATTGTCAGGATGTCTGTCTGGCTAATACATATGAATATAACCTTCATTTATTCAGCATTTACAAAATCATCTTTTTTATATTTGTGCAGATCGACACAGCAATATTATAGCTCGTTCTGTCTTTTAATTATAATTATTACTAAACGTTGAAATAAGTAAAAGTCTCGCATTAAAATCATTTCAACGTCCCTTCGGAAAACTACAGAAATTGTGTTCTATTTAGTAACCGTTGCATGATTGGGCGACAATATTGAATTTGGTGACGTCACGCAAAACGCTCGTCAGCTTTGTTCCGTTGATGTTTATTGTCGGTTTACAGCTTACTTCGGGGCTGACAAGCTGTGGGGAAAGTCCACGCGTGCGGACAAATTGTATCCGTTACCATTCAAGCCGAATTAACATGTTATGCGTTGGCAACATGAACTCGTACAGATTTACAAGCGTACGTGTAATATTGTAATCGTAAACTTTTATAATTACTACCTACTATCGTGACAACGACTTCGACAGAGTTTGTTTACGCGGTCTTGTATAAATATACTTAAGGTATGTATGTAACAATAAATCCCATTGTCGAGCGTCCTTAAAAAGGTATTCTCTGTTTTCGCTTTTTCAGCCTTCGCTGACAATTATAAATATATGAAATTATAGCCTAATTGCTTCCTAATTGAATCAATATCAGTAAATTGACATGACATAGAATCGCGACTCAAAGATTACCCCTCATTTTTATACTAAAGCATTATCAGGCCAAAAAAAGCTCAATTTCAAAATTATTTTGTTTTGTCGTTTCTTCTTCTTAAAGTGCCGCTTCTCTATGATGGTTGGCGATCATAATGGCTATCTTAACCTTCAAGCTGCTGTACGAATGAGGGAGCCAGTTCTCATGGTAAACAACTCACTTAAATTTTCCAACCAGGATCTGTTTCTTCTGCCTCTGTATTTTTCCTTACATCATTAGTTGACGAATACTGTATTTTTCGATCCTCATCACGCGCTTGAAGTACTTCAGCTTCATCGCCTTTATAGTTCTAGCACTTTCATACCCTTTCTCATTATTATATATTTATTTAAATTTATTTTTGTACTTGTAAATCAACGGCACCTAACAACAGACATAACTAGAATTGTGGAAAATTCTTTGAAAAATTATACTAAATTACCTACATTGGGTCTTACGCTTAGTCGGTTGTTTAGCATACTGGAACATTACGAGAAATGGTCGAGTAAATTTCGAATTGTAAAAGATAAAACGATTTCACGTGAACGCAAATACCGCGTGCATAACAAATAATGACTGCTCCGTGTTATGTTACGCCATGAGTTACAAACGTGAATTGACGGCTGCGCGATATACCTACGTACTTCCACGTTTTTATTCGTAACCGGTTCCGAAATAACGGAACAAAAATGCACAAAAAATATTGATGGTAAACCTAGTTGCATGCAACGCTGCTTATAAATTTTGCAAATATTCGGGTCCATTGCGTTCGCGCTTTGCAAATGTGTCATGTTTAATTTCATGACAGTTTTATGTCAGGCTTTTTATTAAAACAAGTTAGCGTGTATTGTTGTCGTGTTCTACGTTTGTATTGTGTGATTTTCTGTATCGTAATTCGCAACACTTTCTGCTTGAGGTCAAACACTTCACTGAATAATCAAACACTTTCCTTCGTAAAGTAGTATTTACAAATTGCATGGTATTAATTAAAAAAAAAACAAGAACAGTAATGTAAGGTCTGACTCGGTTAGTCAGTCGTTAACCTGGTAGTCCATCTGGCGGCAGAAACCACCAACGTACAGAAGACTATGTATTGAAATATTAGGACTAAGGCCTGAAATATTAGACATAATACGTGCCAAGCTTAAAGCTAAGCTAGGAGCTACGCTTGTGCAGAAGATGAAATGGTCACATACCTACAAGGCGCTTAGCTTGGTGGCACACAATTCACTCTCGTGTCGTCTTTTGGTGTGAACAAAACAAATATATATCACTCTCTAAGAAATTACTATTGATCGAAAATTCAATGCTTAAATTTAATACAATTCAAAATTGTTTTATTTCGAAAACATTCTTAGTAATTAGAACAAAAGTAACTATATATAATATAATATATATATTAGAACTTCGTCCATTGTTAATGGTAGTCACCAAGTGCGTTCATTAATAAAAAAGAAGAGTGTTGTTGTTTTATAATAATATATTCATATTATTTACCATATCACCAGCATTCGTAACATTTCGTGACACAATTATATTCAACTGATTACTCATTTCCGGTTACGAGGTTTTTCTGCAAATTATATGTAAAAACCTTCCTCGTTTAACGCGCTTTCCATTAGTGAAAACCGCGTTAAAATTCGTTGGTTTAGGAGGAGTTAGCGGATATACGGACAGACAGTAGACGTGGGCAGCGACTTCAATTTATAGTAATTAAGGAAAGATTCAATTTATAGTAATAAACAAAAAAACCGCAAATGAGCCGTGTCTGTACATTAAATATTTTTTCAAAAAAACCATTTGTATAATTTGTACTTATGTTTTTAAATTTGTTGCCTGTTTGTGCACGCTAATGCGGTTTTCACTAATGTATTGTAACGAGCTTCCCGTAACATTTAGTGTGTGTTTCATTCACGCGTACCCAAGTATTTAAAATCAAGAAAGCGTTAAGAAAAGCGAATGAAGATAATCTTTGGCTTTATCTGATGTTGGTAGGTTCAGTGTTATATCGTAGCTAGAATGCAGAGAAGCTAGAAGCATATGACGTGAAAGTTCAAGTAGGCGACCCCAGTTTTCCGAGTGGCGTGGAAATATGGCGGGCGGTAGGTGCGAGCGGGAGGCACAAGGCACGTCCGCAGCGGTTTCGTATACATCGCCACCCGTCCGCGCCCGTAAGCCGTAATTTGCCTTTCTATTACAGCTAGGGCGTGAAAAAAGGAAAGCGTTTACGGCGTGTTTAATGCGAGCGAAAGGGAAGAAATATGGCCGCCGGTCGGGAGACGGGAAAATTTTGGTTTTCAAAAGTTTTTGCAGGGATGTGCATCGGCTTGCGAAGTGCGAGGGGGAACGCAGTATTTGCAGAAGCGCTCCACGAAATAATTAGCGGAAGTCGTGGCTTAGTTTTCCCCCAAACGGAAGGTGCGGGAAGGGAGTTCCTCTATTTGTCGTTTGAGTTAATCGGACGAGCGATTCGTCACCCTTGGGGAGCACGCCATCGGCGATATTATATCTTTATTAGGAGACTCGCTGTCTATGCGAGTCCTCCGGGCGATAAACGAAATGATAATTATAGATAACTTTGTTTGTAACTTGTTAGACGCCATTGACCTTTCCTAATGATGTAAATATTTAGTGACTCGTGATATTAATGTTGGATTAGCAAACAAAGTTTGTTATTAAACTTCAAACCATTTTGTTAAGACTGTAATCATTAGTTATTCATCCATAAATCTTATTAATAGGCAAACAAATTTTGGGAATAGTAAACTAAGTATTTATTAAAAGTTGCAAAATGTCCACAAAGATAATTAAAGTGGACATTTTGGGAACAATAAAAATATTTATTTTTGTGATTCCCAAAATGTCCCAAATTGGACATAGACCAAATTTACATCGGGCAAGAGTGATTTTTTTTAATAATTTTTTATGTTTAAGTATTTGAATAAGTTGTTGTGGTAAATAATCATTTAAATATACTGTCACAATATTGCTTTGTACACAAAAAAATTGCATTTCTGATTAAATTCCGAATTGACTAGTTGCTGAACAATTATTTTACAAATTATATAAATTTTATTCTGCATAAATATAATATCATATGTTTTTATTGGTATTTAATAAAATAGGTAATATTATTTAGAAATCCAAAGTTTGATTAAAAATGACGTACCAAATGAACTTTGGACCTAGGTACCCAACACACCTAACCGATAATAATTAACTTGTATTTTTACTGACTACTTGCGTATTTATTTGTAAGGCAGTAAACGTTTTACATTTTACTAAGATTTACATTTTGAGCATTCAATTAAATTATACTTACCTACTTATAATTACACACTCATATATATATTGAAAATTCTTCACTAAATTTGCAAGTAAACATATTTTCTATATCTATACACATTATAAAATAGCTTCTGCCTGTTTCTCCGCGAACTTCGGAAGAGCGATAACCGAGGAAGGATTGTGTATAATTTGAAGAAAAAAATTGCATACATAGGAAGATGGGAGTTATGAATATTTATATAAAATACTTAAACACTACACTTACATTCTCTAGCGTTAATAATAACAATGTACAAATTACTATAGTAAAAACGAAATTGTTTTTAAAATGTTGGTCAGTTCAATTTTGTCGTCGCTTGTGTAGATATACGAGTATTAAACGCGAGTAGTATATCCCAACTGTCAATTACAAGTAATAGCAATCGGTATTATTCTCCTCTTGCTCGTGACATTATGTTAGTCAGCTTTTATATTTGTTATCCGTTTTACTGCACAAAATTATACAACATTGGCACGACAACGTCCACACAACAACATCTTATTAAATGTTATGGGTACAGTAAAAAACGAAAAGTCAACTTATTAGTTTTGTCTACACAGACAACAAAAATTTACTGCGGAGCACTGTCATGTCTGGTACGTCTCACAGCATTAACGAAACAAAATTACAGGAGATGATTGTAAAATATAATAGGTAAGCAGTGACGTAATGTGAGATGTAGTTAGGTTTCGGTGTTTGAGTAAGGTTTACCAGGGTCTGTGTGTATACATCTTAAGTCAAAACGCGGATAAACCATTAACTGCCTACAGAGAACCAATATCTAATCAATCAGTTGATTTGAAAGGAAAAGATGTCAATCTAGAGTTCCATTCAGCAGAACTAGTTGGTTGAAATGGAATTACTGGTCCATTCGTCTATCCTTTATCCTATTGAGATCGACCGTGCACTAGCCTTCTACCTTTTTAATTTATAGAAACAATGTTATGAGTCTCGAGAACAACTTTGACGAGACCGTTGGATGAGTGGTCAGGGTGCTTGCCTTAACAGTCTGTTCTAGTATTCCCGGGTTTGAAACCCGGCAGGGTCAACTTCGAAAAATTAACTTTTTAAATTTGGCTTTGGTCTAGATTTGGAAAGTCGTTTTGAAGTCATTTGGGCAGCCCCCCTTACAGAAGACAACTGTGAAATAACAGCACGTGTGCTGTTGTGTTTCGGTGAGTGAGTAAGGGATGCCAGAGCCCATTTTCCTATCCAATCCCTCATCGTTAATCCTACAGTAGTCGGCAGTGCACTTACAGCAGCTATGGCGTTGCTTGTGTTATAGGCAACGCGTTAGCTACCCACCGTCAAGTGGACCGTCAGCCTGTCTGCCGATCTTAACATAAAAAATACACATTTGTAAATATTCCTTTTATAATTAAAAAATCTTTCTTAAATCACATTTGTCACTCCTACTGTGGTTTGTTCAGTCAGGGCGTAGAAAATGCAAGTCTCGCTGGTTGGTAATTAAAATGGATCGTTTTACGTACCTAAATCAATAAACTCGCGTTAAGCTAATTAATTGAACAAGCTATACTAGCTCCTTGAGAGCGATTTAAAAGATTTAGCGTTGAATTGCACACTTTAACGTGCTTGCCAATTAAATATTACTATTAGCTTATGAAAAGGAAACAGTAATTTCAGTAAACAGTAAACTTGAGTAAAATTTGATAATTGAATATCAGTAACAAAAAGATATGACCAACAGGTTGTTAACAAAATTGTACAAAGAAGAATATACCTAATAAATGGGACATTTCTCTCGCGTTTTTCTTTACTGATATGTATGTAGGTCAGAAGTAATACTAAGTTGCATGAAATCACAACAGTGTTCTAAAATCATTCTAGAATCTATATCTATATCTACACATATGTATAATAAAATTGTAAACGAGCCGTCTGTAGGTTTAGATTAAAAAAAAAAAATTTGTACACGTTGTAGGAGGTACCTACTTATGTTACTGAGGTTAAAAAATATTCTTTACAATTTTTGTCTGTACGTTTGTGCAGGCTAACCGAATGCGGTTTTCAGTGATGTATTTTAGCAAGCTTCCCGTAACATTTAGTGTTTGTTTCATTCCAATCGGTTTACAAATAAAAAATTTACGCGCTATACCGAAAACGACTCGTACGAGTACGAAGTAGCGGGCTCGGCAAGTTTCTTTATAAAATAAAGTCGTCCGCGTTTGTCTCTCCGCTAACTTCTTATAAACCACCCAAAGGGTTTCGATAAACGAGTAAGGTTTGTGGTATACCTATAATTGTAGGAAGGTTACGGGAAGCTAGGAGCGGTTCACTAGTAGAAAATAATTTGAACTCAGTTAACACGTGACAGTAGGTATATTTTTACATAGGTGAAATAGGTCGCATAGGTCACATAGGTACTAGCTATTGCCATCTAACTCCTTTATATATTGATGAAATGTATATTTTTTGCTGTAATAGTTTTTTTTTTTATATAAAAGTTTTTTCGTCATTATTTATGATCTAATATAAAAATTAGTCTGTTCACAAGGATTCGATATTGAAGGATCGTCATTATTTTTAAACAAAGCTGTTTATAAAATGTATTTTTATTATAAAGTAGCTGTAATCAACATCTGACTAATAGAACCGTTTTTTTCTAAAAATTTAAGTGGATTTATTGACTGCTCTCAAATGGTGAAGAAAAACATCGCTAGCAAATCTGCGTACGCCAAAGAAGAAATTCTAAGGCGCATGTGAAATCCTCCAATCCGCACTGGGCCAGCGCAGCGTGGTGGACCATATGGCCCATACGCCCTTGTTGTGAGAGTAAGCCTATGCCCCTGCAGTGGAGATATAGGTATAATAGGCTGTTGAAGATGATGATCTAGGTAGGTATATATATTACACATAGGAAAATAATCATGTTTTATCTAATATTGGCACATTTGGGTCTTATAGACACATGCATTCTAAAACCGGCTACTTTATGTTAACTATTTGGCTATTAAATAACTCTGTTTCACTAACAGTTGACCAACAGTTAACGGTTCGTCATCGTAAACGAACCCATCTCCAAAATCAAATATTTAAGTGCACAATTTTGACATAAAAATATTTATGTGTTGACTCCGTGTGAGGTCACTGTTGTAATGCCATTTACAGCGATTTAAAGTTTGACTTGATGTTGGTATCGCGACGGGAGATGTTCTTAGAATTTGCGTTCAACTTGCAGCGGGTGAGGTGCAGACATAGTCATTAATTTTACTAGGACAATGGCGATGTCGTGGTCGTTGAAAAGGTTGTGAAAATAGAAACGCACAATGGATTTTTTTTTCATATATTGTGTGTACTATTAAAATTCAGTTCCATTCTTAACCATTACTTTCTAATTAGATATTACATTATAAAAAAGGCTCTTTTAGATATAGTGTACTCTTCCTGCTTGAGCACATATGCTTTTAGAATTTATTGTACACTATACATTTAAGCTTTATGGCGTATTTTTTAAATGAAAATGAAAGAAAACTTCTTTACAATACTTGCTAGGTTCAGAAATAAGTATTTAGTACAGGCAGACTATTATTTGCTTTCTAATATTTGCTTCCTTCTCTTTGTCATTTTCTTTTAATAAGTTACGTCGAAGTTACCTCTTCGACGTAAGTTATAAAACTTACTCGATGATAGTACAGAGATATAGATACGATATCTTAGTGTAATAATTATGTAGTGTAATAATTATGGCGGTGTGTAAATAACTATTGTAATGCTTGTGCGGGAGCGGTTTTATGGGCTAATACCTGTGGTATTGGCTGGCACTTCATACAAAATTAAGAGCGATCAAGTAACAGTACCTGTACGACGGATGCATCCAGGTTCTGGTGTCCTCCACATGAGAAAGTTCAGCTCGGCGCCAGTCACCAACACAAATTATTGTTCACAATGAAAATACTCCTTTAAAATTATAGTGCGTTGCTAGGTTCATAAAGCGTTTTAAGGTGGAGACAAACGCTAAATACTAAAAATATCCATTGTTTAATGAAGATGTTACAAGAAATAGACAAGGCAATTGCTATGAAAAATATATATATTATAATTAAATATCTGAAGAACCAATTGTATTAATTAGAATTTTCGTTAAAATAATAGAAACTCCATAAAAAAAGTTAGAACACAAGAAGAATTTGACTTTTATTGAAAATTCTCTCGAAAACGGCTTATTGCGCGCATATGATTCGTGTACATATTAATAAGTTAATGTCAGTTTAAAAAATTGTATAAATATTTTTTTTTGTGTATTCTAATGGTAAAAACAAAAAAAACCACAATTTCTAAGCTGTTGAATTGTCTCCGCCGCCAGCGAGTTCTAATGTAAATGTCATTTGCCCAAGTGAAGCCCTTAAGTAAATTATTGTTTATATACAACACACACGCCCAACCAAAGACAAAACAAGATTTTCAAATTTACTTTAGTAAATTTAGTACTTGATTACTGATAAATGTTATTAGAAATAGTGTTAATATAAAAAATATATAGGGGATTAAAAGAAAAATACTTATTTTATTAACAAAACAAACTACACACTTAAACAATAGGTAAAGGAAAAATGATATTTATATCTTTTACAATCTACAAAAGGCGAAATGATACACAAAAAAATAATTAAAAAAGAACATGTACCAAAAAATAATTAGGTAAATTAGAAATCATCATAATGTATACGGATCAAAGTAAAATTTACTTGTATAATGGTTTCGCAAATAAAGATCAATGTGGGAGGTATCGTTGACAATGGTGTTTGAGTTGGCATGTCGTCTCGTCACGGGGCGCCCGAGGTGCGGGGTCGCGGCGGACGCGAAACTGGCCGCACAGTGATTGATGATCCTCCTCAACGCCACCTCTACGCCACGAGAAACCTTCGCCCAATATATCTCGTGGAATTTGCTCATTAGGCGAAATACCACTCTCTATAAATCCGAACGCACATAAATTCACACAAAGGCTTCTGGAGAAGGCATCGAGTGAAAATAATATTTCACTGAAACGCGAACCCAACTGCGTCTGCGTCCGTAAATTACGGGTCGTCATAGTTTTACTCCGAGCCCGTAACGTAATATGCGGTTCGATGTTGGAAGCGATAGCACAACGAAATATTCATAATCTGTGGAGGGCTTCGTAAATAAAAATTATTTCATATGTAGACAGGTGAAGCGTCGGGTTACGCAGGCCGGTGCTCATTAACATTCGGACGAATTAGATCGTCCATTCGAAGTACAGGTGCAGCCTGTCCTATCAAACGATTAACTATAAACATATTATGACATTATCTCAGAGATAACCCCGTCGTTTAGTGGATAATAAGTTTTATAAACATTTAAATAAGTAGTTTCTAACACCGTCAAACATTTTCTGACAGCGTCTCTGAAGAAGCTTTAAATTTATAGAGCTAGTGAATTATTCATAACTAGTTGAGCCTGCAACTTCGTACGCGTGGTATTCGGGGTAGCGCTTTTTTGTTTGTAAACGGATTGGAATGAAACAAACACTAAATGTTACGGGAAGCTTGCTACAATACATCAGTAAAAACCGCATCCAAATAGGTTAAGCCGTTTTTAAAATTAGCGTGAACAAAGGCATAGACAAAAATTATAAAACCTATTTTAAAACCTCGATAACATAAGTACAACTTGTACAATTTTAAAAAATAATAATATTTAATGTACAGACACGGCTCGTTTACGATTTTACTATAGTACGAGTATGTATTGATATATATATATTTAACATTTACTACTATTTACCGCCCCTACTGAGGAGGATAGCAGTTATAAAATCCCCAAAAACAGATTTCATTAAACATTTTCCCATCATTTATTTGCTTAATTACTATTAAACTACATTGCTGGATAACTATGAGTAGTTACCGATCAGACCAAATAAGAACTAAAAACAGAATTTTGCGAACAACATAGTGAATCCTGTTTTATAAACTTTTTTTGTGTTCCAAGCTGTAACCGCAATATTTATTTATTTATATACTCAATTAATAAGGCGAGGCGTTGTTTGATTGCATTTGTGTGCGTGTTACCAATTACCATGTATGTACACGACGAGGCGTAGTTTTATCTCAGAGTTACTGAGTAAAGTTCTATCTGATCAAACAAATACGTAGTCTAAACCTATTTAGGTATTATTACATATTTTAAGAAATAAAGTCTGATTTTCCGTCATTTCTGTCATTTCTGTCTGTTTCTTCGTTAACTTCATCCAAACCACTGAACGGCTTTTGATATGGCTTTGCATCCGTATGAAGCCTAGATGGATCCCTAATGGGTTATATTATATGGTGTATATATAACAGTAGTAAATCTTCATATAAAAGTATAAACTTATTATAACTTATTTCAAACTTGTTAATAAGGTTTCACAGTTTCAGTATCAGGTTACGTAATGTGTAATTACTATAATAGTAATTACACATTACCAATAATGGTTTACAGACATTGTAAACATTGTGTATTGAATCATGTATGAGATAATAAATAAATAAAATAAATAAATAAATAAATATAAATCCTTTTTACTTTATATTGAAACACAAGATATTTAAATGCTTCAAATTGTTACTACAATAAGTTTTTATAGTTATAATATTGCTTGCCCCACAACATTCTTGTCTTGCCCTTCACTCATACTAATGAACGTTTTCCTCTTATTCACTACACACAAAGAACTCACTCCCTTTTCGAACGAAACTTTATTGTGAACTCGACCGGAACTATATGTTTAAGTAGTTATGCAACGTGAAATTGTACATACATTATGCCCACATTTATTGGGGTTGATTTGGATCTGTAGTTACTTATTATGTAGGTACAGAGTATTTAATGTTATACAGAAAGAAGAAAGATCTCAGGACAGTCTTATCTTTTATTATTTTCATAATGGGGTTTTAATTAAACCATTGCAATTTTTAGCGGATTTGTAAAATGAAATAAATAAATAATGTAAATTTTGTTCTTATGTATAATAAATAGCATCAATTAAAGACGTAGTAGTGCTTACAATTTATATGCTGCACCTATGTGCTATGTTTTAGCAGAGAAAGAGTAGGTTGGAGTTTCTATATGAACCTAATAAAACCCACCTCGTTGAGAGATCTGTTGACACTGTCTTAAAATATCGTTTATATTATGTATTTAACGACTAATATTTATGACAGCCCGCTAGAAAGAAATGTCTTGCACATTCTAAGTCTTCGAGTTAAAACAAATCATATCGACAACTTTTATCTCTAAATGAAGAGCGATTTTAAAATTCAAAATGACATAAGAAGTGTCGGACAATTAGATGTTTTTTTTAATCCATCAGATTACAAGTGGACAACTTTCTTTTCACCAAACGCTGCTGTTAAGTGCCTTATCGGTGACGGATCAGTGTCCTCTGGAATTCAAATTGTTCTGAGCTTATAGTTTAGCCGAATGTATTGATATTTGAAAATTATATCCTAAAGTTAAGGCGCTAGGGTCGAGTGTTCGTCGTTCGATATTGCTTATTGGTTTGTCTTGTAATAGCTACATATCACCTTCAGATCCGGGATCGACTTTGTGACGCGTCTCTCGTTTTGTGCTTCTCACCTAAACCCCGCTTAGCGTAAACGTCTTGACAAGATTTTAGATGAATCGATAAAGGAATTGTATATTGAAATTGTAAAAATTGAAACTCATTTTTAGGTTGAAAGTGATATAATGTTTTCTTTTTTTTTACGTTTGTTCACGATCTTTAAGTAAAATTTTTAGGTACAGTACCTAGTTATTCCTATTTAGGTAGACACTTGTATATTTCTAATAAAATATTCAAAATTTAGAATAATATGTACACAAATATGATATTTTCATTGTTGAATAACAATGAAAATATTGAAAATATAACAATGAATTGACGGCCCGTTGGATGAGTGGCAAGGATGTTTGCCTAACGTCTCAGGGGCCCCGGGTTCGATTCCCGGCGGGGTCAAGTTTGGAAATTTTAATGTAATTTTCAAAATTGACTCTGGTCTGGATTTGAAAAGTAATGGTAGGGCACACTGCGTTTCGCAGTCATTTGGGCAGCCCGCCTGGCGGCAGTGACTTACAGAAGACCACCGTGAAATAACAACATATACGTGCTGTTGTGTTTCGGTGAGTGAGTAAGGGATGCCAGAGCCCATCTCCTTATCCCCTCCTAATCCCTTATCCTTAATCCTACTGTAGTCGGCAGCGCACTTGCAGCACCTGTAGCGTTGCTTGTGTTTTAGGCGACGGTAGCCACCTACCATCAAGTGGTCCGTCAGCCTGTCTGTCGACATAACATAAAAAAAAAAAAATTAACCCAGTTATTACAACTCTAAGCTACTTTTCTTGTTATATTTAAATTATTAATTGAAATATTTGACCAACGTCTCATTGAATATTTATGACAAAGGTTACATAGATTTCTTCCTATATAAAATGGAGGTAGATAATATTACTCAACGGAATTGAGTAAACATTAACTTAATATTAACTTTATTAAGTAAACATTATAATAAATAAAATATTTATACTTACACTAGTGACCCGCCCCCGGCTTCGCCCGGGGTGCAATTTTTATATATATGAACATTCCCCGTTTATCCCTCTTTCCATTAGTGAAAACCGAATTAAAATCGGTCTACTCGTTCACGCATGATGCCGTGACCAAGGGAAATGGAGATTCATTTTTATATATAGAGATATAGATAGATTGACATTTATTTAAATAAAAAAATACAACTCTCAACCAGGAAAATAATTCGTGTATTATTTTCCACGATTTTTCAAATAGTGATTTAACATTTTTAAAGTTAGGTATAAACGTTACATTTTATTGCTTTAAATATATGAAACAGAATTTTTTTTACCAGTTTTCCAAGTTTGTGAGTGACATAAAAAACTTGCTCCTTTTCTCTGTTGTATTCATATTAAAAATATATTGAAATTGGTTTGATCACCCATTTGAGAA
This sequence comes from Bembecia ichneumoniformis, assembly GCA_910589475.2. Taxonomy (NCBI): domain Eukaryota; kingdom Metazoa; phylum Arthropoda; class Insecta; order Lepidoptera; family Sesiidae; genus Bembecia; species Bembecia ichneumoniformis. The sequence goes on from OU342521.1 coordinate 7,059,651, forward strand.
GTTGTATTAATATAAAACAGTCGTTTGCAAAATAAAACGTAACTTCTTTTGTAGAAACTTGAACTGTTGGGGGGCCACTAGTAAATATTTAATGGTTCCTGCCGAGAAAAAAAGTTCGCTCTAAGAAATAATGCTTCCTAGTTCTAAGACGAGATATTATCGACGTGTCAAGAGAGTTTGAGAAAAGACACCGGCCGCCGGACTGACAGCACTTTACAATACAGTCGTTTAATACGCTCATCGCATTTGGATGATCTCTTGACAGCTTACATGTTTAAACGCATTACAAGTTTCGGACCGTTCGCGTTGTGGTGTGGACCTTGTATCGACAACGGCTACCTCTACTAGCAGCCGATTCTATTTAAATTTTTGATTGCGTCCCAAACATTTAAGTGTGTAAAAATAATCAGATAGGCTGATGAATTAAAATAAATATAGGTACTATTTATTAGTACTATGTATATATTTAGTTTTATACTAGACTTCTTTATATGATATATAGACATCATATAATAAAATCGTAAACGAGCCGTGTATGTACATTAAAGATTAAAAAAAAACTTATAAATGTTACACACTTATAAATGTGTTATCGAGGTCAAAAAATAGTTTTTAGAATTTTTGTCTGTTTGTCTGTACGTTTGTGCACGCTAATCTCTGAAACGGCTTAACAGATTTGAATGCGGTTTTTACTTATGTATTGTAGCAAGTAGTGTCCAATTGGTTTATAAACAATAAAGTTACACGCTGTACCGAAAACCACGCGTATGAAGTTGCGGGCTCAGCTAGTTTTAAATAAATATTCTCTTGGGAGAATTAACCACCATTCGAAACGCTTGATAAGCCCGTTGGATGAGTGGATAGGATAGTCGGCTTAAAGATCTGTCACAAGTTTCCCGGGTTCGATTCTCGGCTGGGTCAACTTTGAAAATGAACTTTTCAAACTTGGTTCTCGAAAGTAGTGGCAGGACACACTGTTTTTTTTTTTGCAGCCCATCTGGCGGCAGTAACCAGCCTCTTACAGAAGACCGTCATAAAATAACAGCATGTGTTGTGTAAGGGATGCAAGAACCCATTTCCCTATCCCTCCCCAAATCGTTATCCTCAATTCTACAATGCACTTGCAGCGCCTGTGGTGTTGCTTATATTATATAGAAAACAGTAGCCACATACAATCAAGTGGACAGTCAGCCTGACTATCGATCTTAAAAAAAAACGCTTGTTAAAATACCTACTTAATTTATGACAATTTAAAGTTATTAATCCCTTGAATAGCTTAAAATAGGAGTTCACTTTGTATGTACTGTTTTAACGTGGTCTCTCTTGTAGATAAGCATCAGCAGCACATCTAAGTATTTTTTGAAGCGTTTTCAAGTCTAGCGTGGCACCTAATAGATTGTAAGTTGCTTGAGACGTAATAGTAACGGCTTACAAGAACAATCTCTGCGAGCAGATGTTTTTAAAAAGGATATTAATAAAAGAAAATAAAATAAAATAGTAATATTTATTGTATAGGACAATATTTTAACTCCTGTATAAGTCTTAGCTTTTTAAATTATTATCGAAGAATTGTGCAAGGAATCTCATAGATGATATTTGCAGATATGAATTTGTTTCACAAACATATTATGCAATAAATGGCTCGCTGATATATTATTACTGTACAACATACATAATATGTTACAGTATAAGCTTTGCTTATGTCAATTAAGCAAGCATTTTGACATTTATGCAATATTTGAAGTGAAATTCAAGACGATTTATGTGATTATTTAAGTTACCTATAGGTTATGATTTTTTAAAGGGTAACCGTTTAAAAAGGACCATTCGGTACCGCTGGCTGTTTGGTGGTAGGTATATGCATGTTAATTGTTAAGGCAAACAGAGGAGGTGTCGGTTGAATCAACAATGAGTGTAGGTTAGGTTGCGGGTAGCGGGTGGCAGCGCGAGGCGTGTCCGCGCTTCATCGATCGCAGCCTCCGACGCTTCTCGACGACGTCTGCTCCCCAGCGCCCCGCCGCACACAACTCCCCCCCTCCCCCGCACCCAGACCGCACCCCTCCGCTTTCCCCGCGCACGTTAGCGCCCCGACCAAATGCATTTACCACCCCCCCGTCATACACATCTACATAGCACCCCCATCCTACCTGGCTACGTCGAGACGTCTGTTCTATCTAACGGTAAACAACTTTTCTCAACATATTTTGCATTGTTCCTTTTGCGTAATAAGAGTTAGGAGGCAAAGTTATATGTTAGTAGCTGATATGTAAGGAATTGTGTGATAAATTACCTAATAGCAGTAAGTATCGCGTTCTGAAACGAATCAATAAAATACACTGATGTACTTCAAATGAATGAATGACATTTGTCGGCAGAACACCACTTTGGAATAAAAGATCGTGGCGCTATTGCGTTTAAAAGGTAACAGATCCCATTCGCCTATCCCCTCATTATCATTCATCCCATCAAAGCCAGCAGCGCATTTGCCGCCCTTAAGGCTTTATTGGTAATAAGATACATAGTACGGAGAGCCGATGGTCGCTGGGGCCGGAAGGTTCTCGAGTGGAGGCACGGACTGGCAAGTGCAGCGTAGAACATCCACCCACAAGAGAGAGAGACGATCTGATAAAGGCCGCCGTTTGGCGGTGGATCCATGCAGGCTGCTTTTGACCGGTCCTTTTGAAAAATTATAGGAAAGCCTATGTCCAATAGTGGACGTTCTACGGATGAGATAATGATGATGAATAAGATACCTTAGCCACCTATCATCAATAGGACCGTCATACGCCTGCCTATCGACATAAAAAACTGATATTAAAACTAAAGTCTAGAAATGGGAGACAAGTGCAGAGTCGAAAAGTAGCTGAGTAATGTGGTTTCTAAAACAACCTATCGAAAGAAGAATCATACCCAAGCTTATGGTTTATAAGAGCTCATAAGAGCTTATGAAAGCTCATAAGAAGTTACGATATCTAATTTCAAAATTTTTTATGACACTTTTTTTTAATATATGTACATTGTCTATTTAAAATCATAGTCAATAATAAAGACTTTTTCTGTGATATTTGAGGTCCCATATCTCTCAGACTGTACACGAAAGGGTATTAACATAGGTGGCTACTATTTGAATCATCTTAGATTTGCAGACGACGTTGTTTTGTTAGCTAAAACGCCAAAAGAGCTAGAAGAAATGTTAAATTCTCTCAATATGGAAAGTTCTAAAATCGGCCTGGAACTAAATGCAACCAAAACTAGGTTGATGACAAACAGCCACAATACTCCTATTAGTGTCAAAGAATGTAATATGGAATATGTTAAAAACTACATATATTTAGGTAAACAAATTTCTTTCAGTAAGACCAATAATTTTGACAAATAGAAAGAAGAGTAAACATAACTTGGAAGAAATTTTGGTCATTAAAAGAAATCCTTAAAGGCAATTGTACTCTGTCCATGAAAAAAATTGTGTTAGATACATGTGTCCTGCCTTGTCTACTATATGGCTGCCAAACTTGGATCTTCACAAATAAAATTAAACAAAAGATTAAAACTACTCAAAGAGCTATGGAGAGAAGCATTTTAAAAATTCGAAAAACACAAAAAGTTAGTAGCTACCAAATTAGAAAGAAAACAAAGCTAAGGGATGCACTTACAGAAGCCTTAAAATTGAAGTGGCGATGGGCTGGACACATCTCACGTTATGATGACAAAAGATGGACAATAGAAGCCACTAAATGGAAAGGACCGTTAGGAAAAAGGAATGTTGGTAGACCGAACACACGGTGGGCTGATGACATCATATTAACAGCTGGGAAGGACTGGATGAACAGGGCAAAAGAAAAGGAGCCATGGAAAAAGTTGGAGGAGGCCTTCACCCAAAGAGGGATCCATACCTCTTAATTATTTAAACTCAGTATTTACTTATGATTTTCTAAAACTTGAGATATGGAAATAAAAGGGCTTTATTATTATTATTATTATTATTATTATTATTATCTCTCAGCTACTGTAGGTACTTAAACAAAATTCTATGGTAACATCTCAAGAAATATACCAGGAAACAGATTTTTTTTAGAATCACATAAACTTGAAATAACATTTAAATTAATTATGCTTAAAATTCAGCCTTCGCAAGTCACTATAATTTAAAAATATGGGTATCCTTAGTTTCTAAAACAACAATTTTGCTGACATGCAACTATACAGGGTGCACTAAATATTACTCAAAAAACACGTACGTATATACTTAGAATAAACATTTTCATTATAAAATAAACTGCGGAATTATTAGGGTGTTTTCGACCACTTTACTTACTCACCTAAAAATGATTGCCGGCCTTCTCTACCAACGCGTTCTTAGTAGGTCAATTCAATTCAATTCAATTATTTATTTTGTGACCACAGGTAATATACACTTGATGAAACTTAAAATCCTCTTGGCACCATGTATGGTCTGCCTGAATGGCGTACAAAACTAATATTAATGATAATATGAACATCATCCAACAATTCAAAGCAATTATAACAAAATCCAACAATCCAATAACACACAATTACCAATACAATGTCAATACCATTACAACATTAAAATCAAAATTACCATCACAATTTTGTCACTATAAAACTAACTAAATTTATACCTAATGCAACAGAACATTATCTTAGAGCGTGTCATTTAAAAACTCATCCAGAGCAGAGCATAATATGCTTTCCCTACCAAAAAATCCTTTAGTTTCTTCTTAATTAATTTTGTATTTGAAATGCTGGTAATTGTAAAGGGTATCTTATTAAATATTTTAGGCGCCAAATAAAAGACACTATTATGGAGATATTTAGTTTTGCATTGGGTCAAACTGAGTGTATGTGATCGTCGCTGTGACAATGTACAATTTTCATAGAGGTGTTTATTATTTATTACATACATTACAATTTCTAATATGTACAAAGATGTGAGCGTCAGGACTCCCAAGCTTTTAAAATATGGCCTGCATGACTCACGCTGTCGAAGATTACAGATGACTCTAATGCATCTTTTTTGAGCTTTAAAAGCTTCGTTTTTATTCATCGAATTTCCCCAAAAAATTAAACCATACCTAAGCGTCGACTGAACATAACCATAGTAAGCAACAAGTGCAGTTGATGCTCCTGAGCATTTATTCAATTTGTTTAGTGCATATGAGAATTTGTTTAATTTTTTGCAAATACTTTCTATATGTGACTTCCATGTAAGTTTGCTGTCTATTTGTACGTACTGGTACGTGCTGTTTTTTTACTAGATACTAAATAATAATAAATAAAAAACTTCTTTTATATTCCTTAAAGAATGAAGAATGAAACATCAATGAAGAAGTTTGTACTTCATATAGATATCGCTGAATGAATTATAGCGAATAAACAGTAATTATAGCTATTAAGACAAGGACTAACATCAGACCGAATCCTAATACTAAGAATTAAGGTGCAATATTGCACAACAAATTTTTCTAGCTTCTCGGAGATAACTAACAGATTTAAAATTGGATTATATATATATATATATATATATATATATATATATATATATATATATATATATATATATATATATATATATATATATAAAAATATGAAAAAAAAGAATTAAAAGACGCCGTTTAAAACTTTAGAACAGAACTTAAGCTAATTAATAAGTTTAAAACAAACGTAGTCGTGGCTGAAAAAAAAATGTGACACAAAAGGTTTTTTGGGCAGTAATTTACTAATTTTTTTTCTCATAAAATAGAATTATTTGTATAAATCTGTCCGATACAAACTTTTTTAAATATAGCTTGTTATGCACTGTATTTTTATCTAAGTTATAATTTTACTCTAAGAAGTCAAATTAGGCGACGAAAATGACTCTTTTCTGCTAAGTGCGTTAATAGTAAGCGTTTTCTATGCGGTAAAATAATGAAAAATAAATTGTATATAATGCGTAGTCTCCGAGACTACCTCGACTCGAACAAAGTTCGTTCAGGCAATCTAGTAGGGATTTTAAATGTTAACGCGTTTACTGCTCCGTTTTATACAATAATTAGAAGCGAAGGTGTTGATTGGAAGTCTCGCCGGTAGCAGTTCGAACAGCGCAATAAACTGTTTATATAACTCTTCGCGAGTTATCTGTAAATGTTATTTGCGTTCATTAAAATAAAGTTGCGTTATAAATTTTATGGGAGCAGCCTGTAGCTGTGTTAATGTGCTCGAGAAATTGTCGAAACATTGTATTGGCTTCATTTCATTTTATTGCTAAAGAACATGGAAAATGTATATAGAAGTGCAGAGAAAAAAATGACTTAATTATATCTGTATGGTAAATAAAAATTACCAACCTAATACAACATTGCGTGTTACTGGAAACGGAAATCGTAAATGTGAATTACGTGTTGCATATAAGTAGCCGGCGTGGAATGCCTGCTGTTTTAGAAATACTATATATTTTATTTTAAACATACTGGCAATATTTAATATGGAGTCACGTTATATCGTCAGGCAGTAAATTGAAGGTAGTGAAGCTTCTTAACAATCCTTAATCAAAATTGGTCCTTTCAGCAAGGCACAACAGCACCCGGCCATAAAATTCATACAAGCGAGATCAGAAAGGAACGTTATTTGATTTAATTAGAGCTGAATTTTGACTGTCATTTGTAATGGTAATTTATATGTGTTCATATGTACATACACATAAATATCGCTAAATGAATTATATTTGACGAGCTCGTTTGATGAGTGGTTAGGGTGCTTGCATTAACGCTCTGTTCTAGGGTTCCCGGGTTCGATTCCCGGTAGGGTCAACTTTGAAAAATTAAGTTTTCAAATTTGGCTCTAGTCTGGATCTGGAAAATAGTGGCAGGGCACACTCACTGCGTTTCGCAGTCATTTGGGCAGCCCGTCTGGCGGCAGTAACCACCCCCTTACAGAAGACCACCGTGAAATAACAGCACGTGTGCTTTTGTGTTTCTGTGAGTGAGTAAAGGGATGCCAGAGCCCCTTAATTTCGTGTTAGAAAATTCCCCACAAGATGGAGGTATCTCAGTGAACTTTTTTTATATGTTACGCATTTAGTCACGATTGATTATGATTTATGGTCTTTTTACGAGGGTATGACATGTTCTATTATGGATACTTTATAACATATATATTACCTATGCTAAATTTCGACATGATAATGAAAATGTTAGTGGCTAAAGTTTCTGGAGAATGTGATATCATAAATGCTGGTTCAGCAATTCAATACCTTCGTGTGAGTACACCTCGACACATTAGTGGTCTAAATTAAATTTGTCGGATCGTCGTCGGACGCGGGCGGGCGCACGGTGATCGATCATCGGTAATGGTGCGGCCACACTAACGAGTATTGAGTCAGCCGGCCTCACTGACCTGCCCTGCGTCACACTACACTCCGACGTTCTTTTTTATTTATTGAAAAAACTTTTCAACACTCTTTAGGATGAAATAACTACATAAATAGTGTTTCTTTCATATTCTCCACAAAAGTTGTTTCGTGATAATTATTTATCGTTATACATTCTTCTCTCTACAGTGGCAACTCTGTAAAAAGCGTAAAAATTAGATAAACTCATAATTTTTATACAATATTTAAAAAAAAATGTATTTCTTAAACATAGAAATTACAACTAATTAGTTCATAAAGAATTAGTTTATAAATTTTATAAAAAGAGAGAGAGAGAGAGAGAGAGAGAGCAAATTTTTTGGAAGTTTATGTCGAAGGTAATCTCAGGAACTACTGTACCTACGTATTTGATAAATTCGAATATGTATCTAATTCGAAAAAGGGTAAAATTTTTTTAACGATTGCTTTAGAATTATGTCTATATAAATATTTTTTAATATTATTTCTTTTTCTTTAAGAAAATAATTGTTAAAAATTGCAAGAAAGTGTCAACAAGCGTGTAGACTGTGACGTTACGACAAGCGCGCCAAAATAGCGGATGTTTTGACTGCCCGTAGCTATTAGTTAATTAAAAAAAAATTTTTTTTTTACTAAATTTCTGAATATTTTTTTATGGTTATATAACGATATAACCTATCGTATGAAAATATAAAAAAAATGTGCATATTCCCTATTACAAATTATCCAGAGTGTAGGGTATTTTTAATGAAGAAATTCTTAAGAATATTTCAATAAGATTCTCATTGTAAAATTTCGTTGTTGATGTATTTAAACCGACCGATAATTAATGAATTAAGCGATATTTCTTGAAATTTGATGTAAACCTGTACAGGTTTTTTTAACCTTAACTTACAATGAAAAAATTTTATCTGGTCAGCAGCTGTTCAAGCGAGTTATTATTCTAATTAAAGAAATAATGAGCGTGTGAAGTAGACTTTGCAATTACTATCAGTTTACGTAAATGTTGGAAAAAAAGTAAACAAATGATTAACTATAGGAAGCCTTAAGAAGTAGTATCCTTAAATGTACTCCTTCAGGCAACGACATTACCTTAAATCGTAAGTAAGTAGAAATTATTTTTCAATTACACATTATAGGAATGTCTCGACGATATTCGTAAGAATGATAAAGTTTTGTTTATTGCAATGCTTACAACAAATGACTCGGATTAAGTGGTGATATTTATCTTCCACTTGTAACGACAACTACATAAAACCGTGCATTTTTCATCATTCATTAAATGTTGTATTAACTTTAATTATTTGTTTTTAAACGACTTTTTTGAACGATCAGCCTGATGGTTAACTTAATGGTTAAACTGTATCGTTCCCCGGGGTCCTTTCCTTACGTATTGGAATCATTTTTCGGCATATTCCAAGCTGAACTTACGTACTTTTTACAATTTGTAGATTTTTTTGTGCAATGGGTTGGGTGACGCTCCACTTCATGACATTGGTGTAGATAGCTTATATCGTCACCCATTAACAGAACCAAAGCCATGTTGCAACTACCAACTTTTATAGGATAAAACACAACAGCTGTTATTTTACTGTGAAAGAATGAAACTGCCGCTAGACGGGCTGCCCAAATTATGACTACATAATGTAGTCTTTCTTTTCTTACGTATTTTGGACACATTGTATGAAGGGGTGGCGATAATCTGGAAAAGCTGGTCGTTGTTGGAAATGTCGAAGGCAAAAGATTGCGAGGCCGCTCGCCAATGAGGTGGACGGATCAAGTGAATGATGCCACCTCTTCTGATACAATTTGCCAAGCGGTGAGGGCGACTATGGACAGGGTCCGATGGAAGCGGGTAGTGCAGTCGAGACTGGAACTTTGTAACCACGATCCTCAATAATGAGGGAGTGACCGGAGAGAATGCAGAAGTGTCAAGTCATTGACATTGCTCCAATGTATACAATCTAGTATTGAATTTAGATAACATAGTTTATATCATGTCGTTTTACTTGTCAAGTTACTTTATTTTCTAGGTGGTATCTATACATAATATAAAATAAAGACACTGTCCTCCATCTGCTTAATTCTCCGTTTACGTTTTCAGAACCCATTTCCCTGTCCCATCCTAATCCCTTATCCTTAATCCTACTGTAGTCGACAGTGCACTTCCACCAGCTTTGGCGTTGCTTGTGTTATAGGCGACGTTAACCACCTACCATCAAGTGGATCGTCAACCTGTCTGCCGATCTTTACCTACTGGAGATAATTTAATTTATAAAAGTACAATTTATATTACATATTAATATAGATTTATACCAAGTTTATAAAACATGGCACTGTAGGTATATTTTCTCTCAAAATTAATACCTACTTATAACTTGAACGCCAAAAAGTTTTTCGCATCGTAAAACTGAAGCTTACATTTATAATTTCCACGCAAGCGATCCACTCCATTCCCAGTGAATAAGTTTTTGCAACATAAAAACCCCATAACGTAAGACTGTGTACAAGATAAGTTAGAATGTAAATTGCAGTGTAAATTAACCTTTTCGCGAGTGCAATAAATTTGTAGTTAAAATATGCAAATGCAATGATATAATTTTATCGGTGTTTTAATGGTTAACAATAATCGAGCCAGTTTATCTGTCACGCCGGTGGTCATAGCAACACCTGCGTCACGGTTTATTTGCGTTTAATAGCGGTTCGCGGTTCATTTCACTTTGACTTAGGCCCTCTTCAATAACATCGGTATCATCTTTCATTGTAAGTTTTACAATACATTGTTTTATCTTAGCGAATACAATATTTGGTTTTTATAATGTAACTAGCGACCCGCCCCCGGCTTCGTCCGGCGTGCAATTTTTATATACCCTAAAACATTCCCCGTTTATCCCTCTTTCCATTAACGAAAACCGAATTAAAATCGGTCTACCCGTTCACGTGTGATGCCGTGACCAGGAGAAATAGGGATTCATTTTTATATATAAGACTAGCGGCCCGCCCCCGGCTTCGCCCGGCGTGCAATTTTTATGTACCCTAAAACATTCCCCGTTTATCCCTCTTTCCATTAGTGAAAACCGAATTAAAATCGGTCTACCCGTTCACGCGTGATGCCGTGACCAGGAGAAATGGGGATTCATTTTTATATATAAGAATAAGATATAGATATCAAGTTCTGTTTTCAAATTTAGATAAATTCTGCAAAACAGCAACGTAATAAACTTTTTGATTCCATTTTAAAGATAGAGAAAACTCTGTCTCTCTGTCTGTCTGTTACCTTTTCACGCTTTAACTACTCAACCGATCATCATGAAATTTTGCATACACGCTGTTGGATCCAGTAGAGGAAATATAGGGTACCTTTCATACAGAAAAAAAGGACCGTTCCCGAGGGATCATCATCCCGGGGCAAACCTATAACTGCAATAAAGATGTTAGGCGTTACATTGCTTATATTTTAGTCAAACGTTTTTTATTTTACAAGGCGGACGAAGCCACGGGCACCAGTTAGTATGTAATATAATGTTATGAAGTCAAATGTATACTTAATATAATTTATCTTTAAGTAACTTCAAAGAATTAGGTAGAGCCAACTTCGTCACCGAATCCAGCTTGGATAGGCAGCGTTCGGGAAGCTCCGAGACATGTTCTTGTCGCAAATTCCATGGTGTTTTAAAACAATAGTTTTTGACCAATGTGTGTTGCCAGTTTTGAGATATGGCGCTGAAACGTAGTCTCTAACCATGGACCTCGTAAGAAGTTCAATGTCACTTAACGAGCTATGGAGAGAGCTATGCTTGGTGTTACACTGCGAAATCAAATCAGGGATGAGGAGATCCGCAGACAAACTAAACATTAGAAAGTTGAACTGGCAGTGGGCAGGACACAGTACGGAGAGCCAATGGCCGCTGGGGGCGGAAAGTTCTCGAGTGAAGGCTACTGACTGGCAAGCGCGGTGGATAACCTGATAAGGGCCTCGGCTCGACGGCGGATTCAGGCTGCTTCTGAACGGTCCTTTTGAAAAATTAGGGGGTTGTACGGCTGAGATGATGAACTGAAAAGTCGAAGTATATAAAAATATGAACAAAAATATTATTAATAAATAATTAGGACAACTAAACAAAAGATGGCTCTATTGCATCTCTGAATTGCTATCATTGTGCGAAACATCTTTATCTGTAGCTGAAACTTTGACCTATCAAGCATTTGGAAATGGATAAATACATATAAAATAAAGTCGCTGTCCGCTGCTATCTGTTTCTCTGCTAACTTCTCCGAAACCACAAATAAACGAGGAAGGTTTGTATATATAATACTAGCGGCCCGCCCCCGGCTTCGCCCGGCGAGCAATTTTTATATACCCTAAAACATTCCCCGTTTATCCCTCTTTCCGTTAGCGAAAACCACAGGCGAAAACCGAATTAAAATCGGTCTACCCGTTCACGCGTGATGCCGTGACCAGGGGAAATAGGGATTCATTTTTATATATAAGATTAGGCCGGGACCGAGTCGCTATAGTATAAGGCTAAGTGCGCTGGGACGCCACGGGTTATATTATTGACATAAATGTAACATCATACAATTATTTGGTTTACAAATGTTCCTAAATCAATCGTTACGTGAAACAGACATTGGCATGAAAAGACGGTAATTGCATGTAAGCAGGCCGTCTAATAGCGACTCGGTGTCTCACCTTGTCGCGAGTTGATTAATGTGCCGCGGGTGTCGGCGAGTAGCAATTTGTCGATGGTACTTACTCGTACCTACTTATTGAACTCCGTATACTTGTCACGCACGCGTCAACTACGAATCGGGTTATTTCAAATAAGCACGCTGACACAAATGAAAACTAACGATTTTTCTGCATTAAGTACAATTCAATAAATTTGCAGCATCATTTCGAGGTTCTCACAGAATGTAGAAACATACACCAACTGACAGAAGAGTAAATAACATATTTTTGTATGTAATTTCAGCAAACAATAGTTACTGTCCAATGTGTCTTCTTACTTTTAAAGTATCTGTAGTTTTTTTTTTTTTTTTTTTTTTTTTTTTTTATGAAATCGAGGTAGCGCTTGACCACTATCTCACCTGATGTGAGGTGCAGATGTGGCCGAAGATGGACCACGCTTACCTAGTAAATACCCATTTACCCTAGTTTTGAAGACCCCGAGGTTGTAGTTCTGAGGGAACACAGACGCAGGCAATGAGTTCCACTCCTTAGCAGTTCGAACAAGGAAGGTGGAACTGAAACGCTTTGTACGTGATCGAGGTACATCGACCACGAAGGGATGAAACCCCTGCCCACGTCTAGTGGTCCGCAAGTGGAACGGTTCCGGTTGGATTAAATCGTACAGTATAGATGCACACTCTCCATAGTGTAGACGATAGAAAATCGATATCAAATAACCATAATCAAATTTCAAATTATCTTTATTTAGGCACGACCGAATTGTAATAATTTACAATTGACATAATTTAATCATGTTATTATAATTCAATTCATTTCGGAATGGTAATTCTACGAGTAGATAATCTCATAGATGCTCTTTCCAACTCATCCTAATTAATGCTGAATTATCACTGACATATTATCATTGATATATTTTTTCTCATAGGAGTACCGGTTGGGTTATGTCGTAGAGGGTCATCGGGGGTTACCACACAGAAAAAAAAAACGCGGGCGAAGTCGCGGGCGGAAACTAGTTATAAATGCGAAAGTGAGTTTTTTTGTTTATACGATCATCTGCTACTCAACCAATTAACTTGTTTGCAACCAATTAATTGCAAATTCTGCATATACGTTGTCAGGGGTACAGGATATGACACAGTTTACCTTTCATTCAGAAATAAATTAGGTAGGTACTATATTTTCGAGAGATGCGGATGAAGTCTTATCCGGACAAATTAATTAATAATTCATTCTGATTAGTATCTAATAATTTGTGATACCTATGTTCACTACAAAGAACCTTAAATTTTTCTATTCTTGTTATTGTGTCATACAACAAGAATTACATTCTAACGTATCTGCAATTTCAGCTGATAATAAAAAGCCGTTTAGTAGTGGTAGGGCACACTGCGTTTCGCAGTCATTTGGGCAGCCCGTCTGGCGGCAGTAACCACCACCTTACAGAAGACCACCGTGAAATAACAGCATATACGTGCTGTTGTGTTTCGGTGAGTGAGTAAGGGATGCCAGAGCCCATTTCCTCACCCCCTCCTAATCCCTTATCTTTAATCCTACTGCAATCGGCAGCGCACTTGCAGCAGCTATGGCGTTGCTTGTGTTATAGGCGACGGTAGCCACCTACCATCAAATGGACCGGCAAAAAAAAAAAAAACTTGTGTTTATTTTTTTCCAGCAAGATTGTATCGCGTGTGCAAAGTCCTTTAGACATCGTAATCAGCTGTATAGTAGTAACAAGATAAATACGTAGATGATTTAAGTTACGATTTCGCTCGTTTGCATCTACCGATAATGCGGTAATAATTGTGCACGATATCACCAGCAGACAGCACGGTATATGTTGATGGGATAATTGTGGGCATGAGCACATTATGTTTGTTTGTATTTTACCATTATAAAGAGATTGTTATATTAGTGGTTCTCGCCATGTTATCTCTCTTTACACATTTATAACACTAACGAAATTTCTGTTCGAAGGTAGGTGTAGGCCATTTATACAAATTCTAAATATCCTTTATTATTTAGTTGGTACACGTATTATAATTTTAGTCAGTTAGAATCCTCGTGTCTTGAAGGAAGTTTTTAAGGATGTTTTTATGTGGAATAATACGACACGAAACATTATCATATCATACGGTTTACGATTATCAATATTTATTTGTGAAAGACTTCTATGGATTATATTAATTAAAGTACAAAAAGTGTATTAAATTTTTATCCAAGATTTTAAATAGGATAGCCTAATCGGTAGCAGTCCCGCACCGCACACTTTCATAGAACGTGTGAAAAAATAGCATCTATGCTCTTTGTTTCTTCGGTGCGTGATTATGCGTGTCAGAGATGCCGGAACCCTTAATATCTCTTAGTCAATTCTCCTGTCTTCTATCAGCTCCGAATCACAATTGCATCATATCCTGTTTTGATCGAACCGTTAGTCTGTCTGCTCTCCTATACTATCAAAAGATTATTTCTTTTTAAAAACTTTCTAATAAGTGACCTACTAATATCTACGTTAAGTATTTCTATCTATATATTATACACGTAAACGACGATTGTAAGTAGTAAAATTTAAGTAGTTATAACTAAGTTCATTAATTTGTCAATTGATAAAATAATATTGCAATGTTCCCATGTTCACACTCAATTTTCAATTTTGTCGTTTACGTTTTAAAGTACAAATTAGCTTATGTAATTTGAAGGAGCGTAGGTACGGAGATAGGAGCAAAAGGACGAGATGAGACGGTCATTAGCGAAATGAAGCCATTAGGAGCGTGTAAAACAGTTAATTACAAGTGCGCCATCTCGAGCCGAGATGTTTACGACGTCCGATGGTTTATAATGAACACGGAGTAATGACGAAATTAATTCGTTTCTCCTATTTTAAATAACTTGTCATGGGAAGAGAGAATTGTAAGAAACCTTCATGTATTTTTGTGTAATCACAAGGAAAAAAATAATCTATCTTTATTCAGAAGCGCCCCTGTAAATGTTACATGATTTAATTCATGCAAATTACATATAAAAAACTTCGTATAAAAAACCACGAAAGATCTGTTCGTGTTTAGGAGGAGTTAGAGAACATACAGACAGACAGACGTGGGCAGTGACTTCAATTTTTACTATAAATAACAGCTTGTGTATTGTTGTATTTTGCTGATTGATAAATGGAAGTCAAAGTTTGTTTTCCTATGCTTCCATCATTTTGCCTTTACAGATTGGCAGCAACCTCTTATGGTGTTTCTTGTGGTAATTGTCAACGGTATCAATGGAACAATCAATAGGATATCGTTAATATTTAAAAAACTAATAATAAATAACCTAATATATGTTTAAATGTGTTTCGGTGAGTGATTAAGGAATGTCTGAGCTCATGTTCCCTAGACCTTCCTAATCCTTTAACTTTAATCTTACTAAGGTCAGCAGGGTACTTGCAACACCTGTGGCGAAGGTAACGGTAGCCATCACGATCAAATGGACCGATTTGATTACGATCAAAGTGGTATTGTATCATCAAAAATTTTACGATATATTCTTCATATTAAATGTTAAATGTTAAATAACTGCAATAGTTATACACTTACAAGAAGATGTTTCATTACAAGACGAACCAACACGTACAAAGTTAATTAGCACAGACATAAAATGGCCGTTCATGCTCGTGCAATCAAAAATTACACCTAATTGTTGTATTGCGCGGTTTTAATCACAAGTCGACCTATCACGTAGACCGGCAGCTTGGCGCGGTAGGACGTCGTATAACTATAAGCAACTAATAACTGAGGATGTAGTTGTTTCGTTCCACATATCGCAATAATCTTCCTTGAATGTGCAACGAATTTCTAATATTTGTCATAAACAGGCACACTGTTACTCTTTCTTATTACCTATTTATTTATTTTGGGCACACAGTTAACAACTTACAGTAAATACATGAAGTAAAAATATATTGTTAGAATAGAAGTCACGCCACTCCGGTTATTGTCAAGGGAAATTGGTCTTTATGCACACAACATAAAGTTCACATTCAACAGAAATAGCGTTCCCGAACTTTCAATGACCTTGTTTACAATACGTGTTTACAAAAGTTGTTTACTTGTATTTGTTTGTTGTTTGTTTATACTAAATTCGAGAAAGATAAGACAATTGGCAGCGGATATAAATAGGCGAAGTGGCGAGCTAGCGTGAAAGTTCGATTCTGCGATTCGAAAGCGATACTTCGGAACTTACCTGCGACAGTAAACCAGCGACTCATAAGGGAATCATTGACGACTCTTGGCAAGTTTAACGGTTTTATCGGACCTTTCGTTTAGCCCTTTTGGAAGTCATCTTGGTTTGCGGAAATAAATAGATGATTTTCGCCCTTACACGGCAGATTGACTCACCCCACACGTAACAATATTAACAATGTGATTGAGTGGGTAACAAACATCCATACAAATTTTCGTATTTATAATATTACTAGCTGTTGACTTTGTCCGCGTCTCTTTATAAAATATTACTCGCTGATAATGTAGCTTTCTATAGGTGAAAGAATTTTGAAAATCGGTCCAGTAGTTTTCGAGTTTATTCATTACAAATATACACATACATACAAATCTTTTTCTCTTTATAATATTAGTATAGATAGATTAGGATGTCTGTTACAATCTATTTATAAGGTTTAATATCAATATCATTGTGTGTATAGATATAGTAGGAACAATTTGAATTAAAAAAATGCCAACTATAACCAAATAAAAAGTTGTGACGTTGGGAAAAGAAAATAGTTGATCAGTTTCAGTTGATCTGTTCAGTTGGTCGAAGTAGAAAGGTTGAATTTTAAAATATGGTCGTTGTCAAATTAACAGTCAAGTTAAATTCCACTTTTTAAGATTTCAACATTTTCAACATTTGTCGAATTACGACCTCAAAATGTTATCTGAAGCAGCTAGAATCTGATATGTTCAAAATTTACCCTATTATCAAAATAATAAATAAACTATTAAACTTTCATGTTAAAAAGACCAATAAGTTTATGTATAACCACCCTAAGCTTCTAATAAAATACTATTTTTTAAAATAAACCTTCATGTAAAGTTTTTCAGGAAAATTTCTTTTGTCAATATCTCAAAATTATACTTTTAGCACATGGTGGATTTTGGTTAGACAACGACGATATGTTAAACAATTATAAATGTGCTCATAATTTACATATATCTAATAAAAATAATTATTGAGCATCAATAATAATCATTAAAGAATATATAAAAATACAGTTTTAATATATCAATAATTAGTGATAATATACATTTAATTACATCATTGTATATCGGTGATATAATTATTACATCAGCTAGGAACAAATATTCTTTGGATGATCGACCTCTGGTTTTTTTAAGTCTAGTCTTTAGTCAATAATAATCATATTGTGTAGACAAATATATAAAGTTGAGCTTTACTAAGAGACATTGCTAATTACTAATATACTCTTTACGATTTCTTAGAGCAGGAAAATCGCGCGACGAATATATCGCGAGATATATCGCTTTCTACTTCCAAGAGGAGTTTTATCGTACTGAATAAGGATGTTCGTCTTTTATACGCAACTTTTATCTTTCGCTGGAGTCTTCTACTTAGACTTTTACACAAAGCCTAGAGTATTTTAGTATGTCCCAAATCAAGTCTGAGCTTTAAATGTTGGTGCAAATATGTATTAACGCGGCGTGATACATAAAAAATCGATGCTTGGAACACACGATCAGATACAAGCGAGATATTGTTTAATTATATGTCAGTAAAGAGTTTATCACGGCTTCGACATACACGCAACATAGACACGGTATATCGACACGATGTACTAGTATATCGCGTGTTTTATCTATGATAGTCGTTGTTTTCACATTGATTAAAAATTGCATGTTAAAACAAGGACTCGTGGGCCTTTTCAGAGGTTATTTAGGAAGCTAAAAGGTATAAGTACACAAAATTTCAGCTTGGTTGGAAGTTTTGCCTATTTTTCGTCTAAAGTTACTGGACTAGAAGGTTTTTCTCAAATCTCTATATATAAAAATGAATCCCTGTTTCCCTTGGTTACGGCATCACGCGTGAACGAGTAGACCGATTTAAATTCGGTTTTCACTAATGGAAAGAGGGATAAACGGGGAATGTTTATGTATATAAAAATTGCACCACGGGCGAAGCCGGGGGCGGGCCGCTAGTATTGTATAAATATGAAAAAAAGAAATAAAAGTAGCCGATTAAAACTTTAGTACAGAAATTAAGTTAATTAATAAGCTTAAAAAATAATGTTATTGCCGCTGCATTTTTTTATTACTATTACGAGATTTTTTGAGTACTTTGCTTAGTAATTTGCTATTTGTTGTCTCAGAATTTTTTATTTTTATTTAAATCTGCCCTATTCAAACTTTCATAAATTTGTGCTCTGTATTTTTATCTAAGTTTTAATTTTATTCTAACAAATCAAATTAGGCGACGAAAATAATGCTTCATAACTGGCGACCCGCCCACGGTTACGCATGGATGCAATTTTTTTCTATGAATCATATACAGAAACCTTCCTCGTTTATTGCTCTTTCGATTAGTGAAAACCGTGTTAAAATCCTTTGAGTGGTTTAGAAAAAGTCAGCGGAGAAACAGACAATGGCTTTATTTTATAATATGTATAGATATTACACAAAAAAAAAATACTGATTGTTATACAAATATTTAATATATTCAGCTGAATTTAATTTGGCTAATAAGTTAATAGAACATTGATTCTGATGCGGTACGAAGTTCGCCGGGTCAGCTAGTTATAAATATAATATACCTAGGCCGTAAAGAATGTAAGAACTATATGACTGTAAAGAAATATCGATATAAATAAATAAAGATTGACATTCCCCGTTTCGCATTCGCGCAGCTATCGATCAGAGTCGAGTACCGCGCCGACACGGCGACAATTGGGCGGGCGGCGATAATCCGACCGACCCGCCCATCATCACCCGACGCGGTTACATTCCGACGTTATTATCGTTCGACTCTTTGTTCGCAATCTCACATTGAAGCAAATGAAACTATATTATTAAAGAACCAATATGTATTGATTATATACATAAATAAAATCGTAAACGAGCCGTGTCTGTACATTAAATATTTTTTCAAAAAAACAATTTGAACACGTTGTATGTTACCGAGGTCAAAAAAATAGGTTTTATAATTTTTGACTGTTTTTCTGTGCGTTTGCGCACGCTAATCTCTGAAACGGCTTAACCAATTTGAAACTGTGTGTTGTTTTGTTCGTCTTAATATGGATTACTTTTCACAAGAGTCTGGTGTTCTATGTAGGAGAAATGTATGTCATAAGAAATTGTAGGTATATGCCGTTATATAAATTAACCATGTGTAGTAAAAATGTATACTATATGGCTATTTAAATCTATAATCACTTACCATTACTGTTAAAGGAGCTCCCGATAGAAAATATTAATTGTAAATTGCACAAGTGGCTTTCACTGCAGGAATATTTCAGGTTAAGAATGATATTGTGGCAGTTTATCTATACTAATATTATAAAGAGAAAAGATTTGTATGTATGTATGTTTGTAATGAATGAACTCAAAAACTACTGGACCGATTTTAAAAATTCTTTCACCTATAGAAAGCTATATTATCAGACGAAGTCGCGTGTAACAACTAGTATTATATAAAATATGTGAGCAGCACATTTTTTCTGCAAATTACATACGCAACCTTCCTCGTTTATTGTTCTTTTCATTACCCGTTTAGGAGAAGTTAGCGGAGAAAAAGACAACGGGGAAGGAGAACAGATAATATCTATATGTAGGTATAGATAAAAAACAATTTCTTAATTTTTGTAAAGAAATTAAATTTGTATGCCCTTACTAATGGCAGAATGTGTGTAGGACGTTTATTTAACTAAGATTTTTATTTACGTATTTTGCGCAAATCTAGTGTAATAAATTCTTTCTTTCTTTTGTCGATCATGTTATACCTAACCTTATTCTTTTAGGATTAATATTACAGGTAAATTATTAACCAGTTCAATAAGATTATTGTTTTTTAATAATAATATTTAACTTAAACGAACTCAACTCGTACTTAACTTTAACACAAACTATTAGTTAATTTAGTTACATCATTAGGCATGTTAACGAAAAAATTATGAATGCAGAGAGCATTTACAATACGGTCTTACTTTTATAAGTTCAAGAGAGTACTTATCGACATGACATGACAAGAAGTTGCTGTACTTGGAGATGTTTATAATAATACGAAAACAATGTTAACGAATGAGAATGTGGAATGAAACTTTTATTGACTTATAAAGTTAGATGAAATCGTTCAATATTTTGTCGGCGGTCACGCCGTTTCGGCCACGACGACTCACTAATTTACTGGCGAACAGTGTTGCCCGCTAACAATACTTGGGTAAAAGTGTGTTGTTAAAGGTTTATGGCGAGGAGGGTTAAACCGGAAGTGTCGTAAACCGACATCATCGTCAGATTCTAACGATAAATATAAAGGGCACCTTGTTAATGTTAACAGTTTTATAATTGCCCCCCGATATTAATTAGCGTCTCGGTCGGAGTAATTATTGCAACGCCTGACTTAGACTTAGGTATTTTATTTACTTATTATTCACTTAGATAATACTAATATCGAAGTGAATATATTCACATTATATTGGACTAGCATGGACTTTAAAAAATGTGTTTTTTCTAATGAGACATTTTTATTAATTATAATTAGAGTTTAATAAAGAAAGTTTAGATTGCCATTAAAATTATGGAGGATGCCTATCTCCAGCATTTGAGGTCCAACGGCTGAGATGATGATGGTGATTAATGAATATTTGAAGAGTCCTTTTAATTTATTTCACATTGATCAATTGTGGTAATGACAAAAGTTTGAATGGTAAATTACATGTAATTATTTGTTTTATTTCATTAGCAACTAGCGACCTGCCTCCGATTCGTACTGATGCAACTTTTTTCTGCAAATTTTAATATAGGTACACAACACAAACCTTCTCTTATTAGGTAATTAGATACTCTTTCCTGAGTAATAAAAATAAAAATAAGTAATATAAGAGTAATATTGAAATTTGAAATTTTCATGTAATTAAGTATACAATTTTATGTACTAAGTTTTATAAATTTAAATATAACTTACCTCTTTTATATAACTTTAACACAAAGTTTTTTACATAGGTCAAAACAAAATACAATAATTTCGTATGCCTATTTAGCTATAAAATGTATATTTTCATTATTTTATTCAATTAGGAAAAACACAAATGAAAAAAAAATTATAAATAATTTATTAGTCACATTTAAAATTATTATTTCGTTGCAATTCTAAAAGCATTAACAAAAATATTGATCGTAAAGTTTAATTAAATATTAGCTATAATAGGTAGACCTTATTTAAGGTTAAAAAGAGACGAGTGAATTCTATATGAGCAAAAACCTGTATGATATAACAATTTAAAATTGAATTTAATTAACACTAACATAATGCACGTGCTTTAAATTAAAGAGCCTTACAAGTCATGAACATAAAATTTGATTACCTAGTTAATATAGGTATTTACTCAGGTAGTAACTTTATTATTACTTACAATGTTATAAAAAAAATTACAACCATTAGCTATTAAAAACATAAAAAACCAATTAGATTAGGAATTTAACACAAACGTTGTATTAAATAAGGAAATATTTTACAAATAATTACGTCGTGAAAGCAAAAACAAAGAGGAATTTTTAATTAGCAAAAGTGTTTTCCTGTAGTGCCGGCGCCCCGCGGTGCGTCTCTGCTTTATGTAAGTAGCTTTGAGGTCGTTAACAAAATGTCAGTTTTCATGTAATTAATGTTCATAATGTACCCGGTTTTAATATTAAAAATACTAACAGAGACATATTAATGTTTCATACTAAAACTTTATTTTATTATTAAAAGAAACATTTTGTAGTGTACCTTACTCATAGTAAATCCAGTTCATGACTAAAGAAAATATAAGCAAGACAGAAAAAAGAGGTAAAATGAAAAAAAAAAATAATGAAATATAATGGCTGAAATAGTTGTCAGATTAAACAGGACAACACAGTCAGTACGATCAACAAGAAAGAAGGTCCCTAATATGTTCTAGGGATTCCGGTCAGTATCATCGTAGGTACATTTAATGATCGCTTGAGTTTAAAAAAATGGTTGAGATTATATGTATCAATGTAAATATTTATAAAATCTATTGTCCTGAGTTCCTGAAAGTTCCGCACAGCCAAAAGTTGAAATTTGGAACATAGGTTTATTTTATAAATAAGCATCCGCTAAGCCGGGGCGAGTTCGCTATTTTTTCTTATATAAAATTGTTTGTCCTAACTATCAACGCACAGCTATAACTACTGAGTCCAGAAGGCTGTTTGGAACATAGGTGTAACATAATCATGGGCTAAGTAAAGATTTTTGAAAATTTCAAGATAAAGGGCGGAACTTTGTATTAAAGTCACACTTTGAAGTTAGTAGGTAAAGTTAGTTAGTTTCTTTGAAGTTAGTGACTTGAAAATTTGAATCCCAGTTGCCGAAAATAAATGGATAGTTGAGGTTTTTGTATATGATTTGCAGCAAAAAATTGCATCCTTACGAAGTCGGGGCGGGTCGCCAATCTATCTGCACTTAGAGCTTATTTCCACTAGCGCAGTTAGACAAGCGCGTCCCCTCTACCAAATTAGTTCGCGCGTTTCGCACGTTCTTCAATCGTTCAATCGTCGAGATTGAAGCGTTCTTTCAATCTCGAGACGCTGGGTACTCACAAAATTAGTAAATATAAATACTAACAAATACCGCCGGCGGGCGGTCGGTAGTCGCGCTTGCCACGCAATGGACATTGAGCATTATTTTACGATGTTGAGACTCACGCGGTCATTCGAGTCGCATGCTCTTTTGCAGTCGCGGCGACTGCAGAGTCGCAGCCGCATCAATGGGTATGGTAAATGACTTATCTAAAGAAATATATGAGTCACGCGCGGCCAGGACTTATATAATCGTTTGTCCTGACTGACGATCAAGGCACAGCTATAACTGCCGTAGGTTCATTTGCACCCTTGACCCGCACCAAAGGAAACTGATATGTATCGTTTCCACCATTCTACATTAGTGTAGAATCCTGAAATTTGGCACATAGGCTGATTTTATAACGTGAGCATCCGTTAAGAAAGGATTTTTGAAAATCTCAACTACGTGCGAAACCCCGCTTGTTTAATATAAATATTATAATGATAATGAAATTAGAAGTACCTATAAGACAAAATTGTGTAATAATAAATAAAAGACTCGCGAGGCCCTTGGAGGAAAAAAAAATAGGTACTGATAGTGTCAAAACGTATTATGATTAAAGAAAAAAGAAAAAGTAATGTTCGTCTTGGTAGCTAACAAAAGGGACAACTTAAAACACGATCGAATGACAAGATAACGAGTTGAAGTGAAGACCCTCCTTCACTGTGCAAAAGTAATAAAATGAGAGTTCCACTTCGCACGATTACCCGGGAGACGACAAAACATGTCAAGTGTCAATTTGTTTAATTTGCACAGGAATTAAAATGGCGGTCTGACAGATGACAGCACGCTTTGCGCTCGCCTCTCGCGACTATACCGTGTTTCCAACATTTGTGACTTTATGTGTCCCGTTTAACACGTTGACTGGTGTGTTTACTTACTTAAACATTTTATACCTATACTTTTTCAAAAAACAGGATTAGTAATTGAATATTTTGTTTGAAATTGTGAGATTATCCGGACGCGGCGCTGTGCCGCGTGGCGACGGGACGTCCATAACTAGACGTTTGAGCGACAGTTGACACCACGCACGCGACTCTATCAAATAACTATGCTGTCACACCAAACACCTTAAAACCTCTCAACTCTGATCAAAATAACTTGTGCATGTCTACATATGTATATGTATGTTAGTGCTGGGAATCCATAAAGCAACAATTACTTATCTTAGTCACTCTTATTCATAGAGCATCGCTTATTACAGTTTAAGGCGACTCCAGCCGCAAAACTCGTTCTGTACTGAATTTACGGGACTGCTGAGGGGGAGTCGCTACTTCCCCCCCTAGGTGTGCTGGGACCGTGTCGCGGTGGGGGGGCTTAACCCTCGCCAATCCGGACGGTTGCAGGGGTCGGTGGGGTCACCGGCCTTCGCTTGACTGACCGGATTGTCGCTGGGGAACTAAGAAAGCACACCCGTGAGGGCTCCGAGCGAGCTCCGAACATCGGAGCTCGTGGCGGAGCGTTTGCTGGGAGGCTTCAACGGTCAGTTGGAGCTTCGCCGGTCACCGCTCGCTGGGCCGAGGATCCGTACTCGGCTCATGCGGGTGTGGGCCGGTGAGAGACGGCACCCCCGGTCCTTGTTCGTCGGACCGAGGTATGGGTCTCGGTTTTGCGCATGAGGACCGGCGCGGGTCGCAGCGGGCGGATTCTCTCGGATGGCTCTGTCGCTCAGTGGTAGTCGGGCAACGCACGCGAAGACGGAGCTTTACGGCAGGGAAGGACCGTCTGGCAGAGTACCGCAATCGTGGCCTTGTGGGGGGTGGTGAAGACCCGGTTAGGGCCACCGGCCTAGTAACCGCCCTTCGCAGTCGTCCGGAAGAGTGAACACCCGGCCTCGTCACCCGGCCTAGTAACTCTTCCGCGACGACAACACGAGGTGGAGTCCGTCTCTCGGGCTGCCGCGATTGCTGTGGAAATGTCAGATGGAAACACCCTTTGGGCCGCCCACCCTTAATGCCGTAGAGATGAGCGGCCACATGAGCAGGGGTTATCCGAGAGTTTCAGGTGGAAGCGGCCTCCGACTCTGTGGTAGGTTGTGCCGCAGAGAAGAGGTATTGGGTGCTTCAGAGGTGAAGCCCCTCGCTGACTGCCCGCTGCGAGAGGTGGGAATGGGCGGCTCGTACCGCTTCACCCGGGGGCGGTGGACATGGGGTTGTCCGCCGTCATCACAACACCGGGCAACGATGGAAGACGTGCTGTGTGTTTCCGGCACGTCTCTCCACGGCGCGGAGATCAAACTCCGCGCCTAATCGAGGTGGAGCCCGCAAGTGCGCGGGCCTCGTCTGGCGGGGGAGGCAGATGCATGTTTTCCACGATCCCTTACCCCCCCGCCCATAGACGGCGCGAGGAAGCACCGTGGGTTTTTAGTGGGTAGAAGTCCCACATACCCCACCGATGTCCCCATGGTCGGTGGGGATCTGGCTCGCAGATTTTCCCACGCAAAAAAAAAAAAAAAAAAAAAAAGGGGGAGTCGCTACTTGCAAATCACGGAAATATCAATTTAAAAATTAAATAAAGTATAATTCAAATTTTTCTTTTGATGACCAGTGGATCTTAAAATTTATCTTAAGAATTAGCTATTTAAAATATTGATTATTAAGCAAATCGCACGGTTACAACATCGATATTAGACCGCAACTTAAATTTTTTTTAATATATATAATTAAATATAATTTAAAAAATAATTATGATGATCCCCTTTCATATATCCTGCAGATGATTTGAGTATGAGTTTAAATTATATAAATTATGATAATTTTAAAGGAAAACGGTTACAAATAAGTGGATTTTTTTTATCATTAGGGGCTGACATCGCTTTTAGTGTAACATTTCAAGTGGCCAGCAGTGTATGCAAAGAGGTTTGTTATCTCTGCAAGGAGGAACCACTTGTGTACTTTTATTCTGGAACGGGAGGTGTCAGTTGTGTTACAGGTACTGAAAATTAATGAAAAATGCATGTAGGTACCCATTAACCAACTACTCAGACGTGTCACGGGGACAAATCGATCCAAGCAGGTCCCGATAGCACAACTAGTGTGATCGAGTTGGTCCACGGATACCCTGCGGAATAAAAGTATGTTAATGAAAAAATATACGAATAAAGTTTTATGAAGAAATGTTTTTTTCTTGCACAAGCCTTAATAAATAGAACTTTTTGAGTGACATTTCTTTTGTATATGTAATATGCCCCCTTAGAATGTAAATGAATAACAATTTGTACAGATGTAAGGCGGTAAGTAGGTATACGAAGGGCGGTAGGGTATTGAGGGCAACTTTCGCGCCTCTCCGCGGAAGTGGTTTGCAATAATTGTTGTGCTCGCAAAACCAAAATTACCCCTCCTTTCAACCGTGTGTACTTGTCACAAAATTGTGGTTTCTTGGTCGCAAAGATATACTTAAATGACAGTTGATATTGTTTGTTTTTTTTTTTTTTTTGTTTTGCAATACACGTTTTATCGCTTTGTAATTCCAATGCCGTGGTAGCGATGTAATTGTTCGGCATACAAGAAACATACAATGATAAATTGTACGTCTCTAGTCGGCCTCCATGACATTTTATGAACGGTTTTGTTTATCCATATAATTAATTTCTGACAAGAATTAGGATAATGTCAGGTTCGCAGGTTACATTTTATGTTAGCATTGTAAATTATATTTTAAAACGCTTTTAAAATTATTTAACCAAGCGAGGTCATTTTTAGTTCCATCTGATTTTACTTTTATTCTTTGTTCTTAGAGGTGAAGGTACAATTAGGTTTAAGTCCATTTCCCTCCTCTTAATCACTTATCCTTTATCCTACTAAGGTCGGCAGCACCATGTCAATAGGCGACGTTAGCCAACCAATCAAGTGGACCCTCAGCCTTCCTGCCGACCATTATATTAAAAGAAATATCGAAGTAGATCTATTTCTAACCCGGTTAATAAGTAGGTAATCGGAAACATTAATATATATTAAAAGGATTTAGTCTATTGCTCCCGCATCATCTACTACTAGGACATGCAACCTAATTGTATTCTTAGTAAAGGCGCTAAATGACACCCACGAATATCTAATTAAATTAATAAAAAAAATATTAATTAAAAATTAATTATTTACAAATAATTAATAAATTACGAATTTCTAGTGGGTTAATTAATTCTTATAATTAATTTAATACTGACTTTTAAACAATAGCAGGGGCAGGGGGGCAGTATATAAGTTTGAGTTTTTGGATAGGTACCTACTATTTTTTTTTTAATTCAAGTAAGTTAAGTTTAAATTTGGTGTTTATATATATGACATATATCCTTTTGCATGTAAGTAGATATATAATTGACGGCAAAAAATATTCTGCTTCTCCTACAATTAGCATTGAATTGTTCGTTTCTAGTGGGTCAACAGTTTGTGTAGGTATGTGGATACATATTCATTCCGTATATTTGTTAAACTTATCCGAAGGCATCGCGAGTCGACATTTATTAATGAATTATGTAAATGCGCCGGACCGACCGCCGACGATTCTACCAGCTTTATTACTCTTGAAATGCCGTTTTAATATTGTAAATTGTTACCTTTGTTTCTGCAAGGACTGGCTTAATTGTACGCTGAAATTAATGACATCGAATTATTCTTTCTTGACGCCCCCGTCAAAGACTTTCAACGGCATGTTCGAGAAATTAATGTTTACGTAAATATTACCTTATTTGTGATGGAGCACTGCCATTTTAAAAGCGTTGTCAGACGTTCGACGACACCTCACGATAACGACACCACACGATCCTGCACGAACCATTTTCACACGGAACGACACCGCACGAGTACGTCAACGATTTTCAAGCCACAGTTCGCTATGTTGTTGACGATTTTTTTGCGTAGCCGTATGACGTAGCTGCTGTGCTGAATTCAAAATTAATACAAGTCTAAGTTGTTTATGATCAAAAATTTTGGATATATAAATACTGAAAAAAATGAACTATTTTTTAGTAAGCACTTTATCTAGTTCTATCTAGTAGTTCTTTATCTAGTTGACTGGGTGTGCAAGGTTTCGCCCCCTGTCCGTTGGCTGGTTATCCCACAACACAAAAGATTCATTATCTATACTAACAAAATTGAAGTGTCTGTTTGTAATGTTTGTAATGCCTTTTACTAAATGTTAATCAAAGTATGTTAAATGTTTATATTTTGCAATTTCATTTTGTCTATCCGTCTGTTCGTTCCGGCCAAATATCTGGCAGATAGGAAACGTAAGCTACTTTATTTCAGAAAAAAAAATGTAAGCAGAGTCCAGTACCGCGCATGCCTCACGTGCTCGAGCAGGGTTCAGCTAGTTTCAAATCAATCATCAACCTGTTTGACAAAGGTTACGGTTGGATCTTTCAGGTCATTGGTGTTACATGATAACACCATTTATTAGCATTCAACACTTAAGGTTGTGCTTTCTAAGTGTATTTTAGTATGGTCTATATTGGTAATAAAAAAAGGTTTTGCCAGCGTCCTTATTGGCGTCTCTGAAACTGCCCTATTCTATACCCTTTACATTACAACGTGTATAAAATTTAGTTAAGGCGTGAAAATAATAATGAAAACGTAATTTAGAATTCATAATATAAGATAGTATGCATTATACTATGTATACTTGCGGTTGTCCTCGCTGATCTAGCCATTCTTATAAAACGTTGGATAAGCTTTATTCATAATTAACATTCATAGGTATAGGAGTATAGATTCAATTAGTTTGCTGTAGAAAAATAGCTAAGGTCGAGTCAATAATGGTATGCGCCCACGGCGACATGGCGGTGGCGATGTTTATCCGTGATGGATGCGGCGTCATTACTCGGCCGCACTGGGTGGCTCTGCTAATACGAGTAGGTACCGTGTGTCGTCCGCCTTAACGACATACTCGTAAACGCGTTTGACATTTACGTACTTATTGTCGAACGCGACGAGAGATCTCGCACGACCGATACGCCACATCCATTCAAATACAAGCCTTAATACGATTTATTTATGACCAGTGCTTAAACTCTCAATGCGCCTGCTTTATCGTCCTCCAGTTGAAGTCGTGCGTTCAGACTCCCGACTATTTTATAGTTCTACCTATTCATTATAACTATTATGATACTTTTCTTACAGGTTGACACGGCTGCGTCCGTGTTTATGGATGCCAATAATTCTTTCTTTCACTCCTGGATTTTATTACACGGCATCGAAGAATTTTATAGTAAACATTGGTGTTCGTTATGTGTAATTGATCTATGATTTAAACGACACTAAAACAATAATAGTGGCCAAGTAAGCCAAGGAATGCACATTTTTTGAAAAGCGTTTTTAAATGTTATTTAAATAATCGATTAGTTTATAAAGAACCTGTAGTGTCGTTTTAAATTAGCAAAAAAAAAAAGTTATTAAGAAAGCGACGTCATAAATAAACGGGAGGTGAGATGTTATCGGTGGCTTGGCAGACAGGAAGCGCCTCTTTTCCATTTAGGGGTGCATTAAATTCGAATACATCATATTTTGTTTGATTTCCTAGTTCGCGTTACACCCCATAATTACACAAGTCACCGGCCGTGGTCAGATCTCTAGCGGTTTTTGTGGAGATGCATTAATCATCTTTTTTTATTGCGAGCATATGTTTTAGTCCCGTAAAACACTTTTAAGCTTTATAAGCTTTTTGTGTTCTTAATATCTAATTTAGTTTTCGGTCGGTTCCTGTGAGGTCATTAGCGTTGCGAGGCTCGAGCGAGACTTTTATGTCGTCGTAATTTGAAGGAAATATTATTTCCGAAATTAAATATTAGTATGAGTTTCGTTTAGGCGAGTAATTATAAATTCATAGTTTCGAACAAAAACGCGAGTCTATTGTTTGTACACAGAAGCAGGGCAATAAATTATTTGGACACCAGGGATTCTTAATATGTAATATAATTAATTTATTATACTGTAAAGTTATATATTCTTAATTTCATTTAATTTATAGAAAATATTAAACATTTGCTACCTCGGTCAGTGTCATCAATTATAGCGGTCGTTTGTAAATTTGTCACAATGAAATCGTATTTATAACTCCATGCATTGAACAAAAATTCGTCATAACCAAACAAAGTAGGTATAGAAATGTCAAAGGTGTAGATATTTAAAATTGATACTATCTTTACAGTTAGCAGCAAAATCAAATAAATATCAATAAATAATCTATAGATAACACAAAAAACCATTAAGTACATAATTTATAAAGTCATAGTATTCTGGCTGGATCCAGGCTGCTTCTGATCCATCCTATTGGAAAATTATGGAAATTTATCCTATGTCCAGAATTGAAGGTTTTTAAAATGATGGGTTTTTTAAAAGATGATACTTTTTAAACAAATCTCATAAATTTTAATGTTATTCATTCTAAGTTTTATTTGGAAAAGCATTCAGTTTGAGAATCAAGGGATGTGCAATTATATAAAAATTGATGTTTATTGCAGACGAATGTTCCCGACTGTGCGCGTGTCGTTTGCGGGATGTCGCGCGGAGGCACGATATGCGGTGCTGCTGGACGTGGTGCCAGTGGACGGTAAGCGGTACCGGTACGCGTACCACCGCTCCTCGTGGCTGGTGGCCGGCAAGGCGGACCCGCCCGCCCCCGCGCGCCTCTACCCCCACCCTGACTCGCCCTTCTCCGGCGACCAGCTGCGCAAGCAGGTCGTCTCCTTCGAGAAGGTCAAGCTCACCAACAACGAGATGGATAAGAACGGACAGGTCAGTTTAATGCAGTATCGATTACCTACTCAACCTGATTACGGTGTTTGCCACCTGAGTTAAATTTACTGGCATTCTATTAATATAATAGGATTAGATTTTTATCAATTTATCTCTTTAGCAAACTTACTTTACTAATTTACATATATGTACATACTTACTCATTCCTTCGAATACCTACTTGTTATATAAAAATAATAGTCTTCCGTTCCGTCCGTGCGTTTTGAAATCCCAATAGGTGCCTACTACAGTTTTTTTATTTACTTCTATCTAAGTATTTTCGTAAAAATCTTACTGCAGCCAATATCATCTTGTTGATAGAATATTTTATTTATTTAACTAATAAATAAAATATCCTTGGGTTGTTATTAATAATAAAATACTTGGTGGTAAACCCTGCGCGTTGCTGCCACAGAACAAGTAAATGGAAATATCATTGGAATATTTTTCTTGATGAAAGTCAACTTTGTCAGGGTAAAGAATTCTTTTGCTTTGACAACGTTTATGCAAAATTTTACATTTTGCATCTTTACATTTTACATTTTTTGACAATATGATAAAAAAAATAATATATGAAAATTTAAATTGATTATATAAATGAATTTACTCTAAAATAAATTCTTTAAAATTCCTAAACTCGCACAATTTTCATGGAGGCCGGATTGGCGATACTGTGTTTCGCCCCTACAACATGATATTATATCGTTGCCATAACACGAGCCAATGGCTTAGTTGGGGACTATGGCGATGACCTTTTCTTGTTATGCATTTTTCACTTTCCACTTTCTATTCGCATATTAATATTACACACATTTAAATAATGTAGGAAGGCACTGATTAGATCTCGTTTAATAGACATAGAGCCGTGAAGTCAGAACGCAATTAATATCTAATGGTTTATTATTTACTTGGTTGGCCCACTAGTGCGTGTTTCGCGGCGTATCGAGGTTTATAAATTATCCGTCAACATTTAATTATACACCAGCCACCTTAGCAATTCAATGAAACGGGGTTTTTACTACTTATAACAACTATAAAATACTTTAGTACGTTGAGTTTAAATGAGCAAACATACTAAAGAGCTGTGTGATTGATCACTCGCGAAGGGTCCGGTAGTCACACGGGTAACTCTAATTGCCGAGATCTAGGTACCTCTAAGTTTTTACTTTTATGATCATTTAAATGAGTTCGTAATGACATTGTAATTATTTGTCGGAGTATGTACATAGGTAACATTATGTTAAATATGCCATTAATGAAAAGGATGTGAAAATTTATGAGGCGGTATTCAAATGATAATTTTTAATAATTTTTCTATTCAGATTTCCATAGCTCTATCTACCGCTAGCAAAAACACAAACTTAAGTTTATTGAAATTGATTTTTTTAGTAGATATCTATTCGTTTTTTTTTTAAATAAAGACGAATAAGAAATATGATATTTTCTTATTCATCGTTATTCTATATTATTTCTTAAATCTCATCGGAATACATCACAAAAGGCGGAATACGATTTTCTTTTCTTCGCAACATTTACTTATTTTATGTTCACAAAACATATTTTAAACATTGTTTTGATTACTCGCTTCATTTTACTTGTTATTTATTATTGACCTTATTCTAATCGTTGACAAGACTCATATTTTATTTTTAAAATTGGAAATCTAAAGAGCATTTTTATTTGTTATAAATAGCCTAAATAACACAATATACTATTTATATAGATATTGCATATATCTGTGACAGCTATGTGCCGAATACTGTAGCAAATTGGTAAGAAATAAGAAACAACTTTAAAATTCTAACATATTTAAACTAAGTTATTAAAATTATAGTGATAGAAACATTAGGTACTTATATCGTAAATATTGTAGCAAGCACTGTTCGCTTTGAATGGTTTCGATAGGGCGGGTTGACGAGAAAATGACGAGAAATACCAAAAAAGTCATAAAACTCTTGACATGGTAAAACGATGAGGCTTGAACTATTTGATTGGAGTTAGAGATAAAAGTCAAATCATGAAATGGCGAACCTATTCTGTCTGGCCTTATTATTTGGTCTATTCTACGATTGGACTACGACACGTATGATACCTATCCTAAATGACTCCTAAATAATCCTAATCCTAAATAATTTATAAATAGAGAAGCGCAATATTTTGTAATAAACTGCAACGCGTAAAACCGGGTTATCTTACTGTATAGTTAATAATTTAAAATAACAGTGAACATTGTATGGGTTAACACTGCGTATAGATAATGTTGAGTCCCTCGAGATGAGGTCGTGTCGCCTGGACAACTTCCTCGTGCGTGTGGCAATTTATAGAATTACCGGCAAAATTGCCGTTGTCGGCGACACCTCGGGCGCCCGGGTGGCTGTAATGAGTGCGTTGCCTACAAATTAGTCGCACATGTCGCGCCGTGACAGCCGGCACTGCGTCGCTACTGCGCCCGCGCAGGTGCCCGCCGATAGCAAATGTCACGATACCGCTCGCTTTGTAAAACACCTTATAAACTCGTGTATTGACAACACCAACCAAGATAGAAAGCGATCTTATCTCAAACGTTTTGTTTTTCACCGCAAAACCATATAGACAAGCATTTAACTTCTTTATGAATATTTTTAGTTCTGCATAACCTGTATCTTATCTGAGCTAGTTTTATTTTGTGTTTTATAATAATAAATGCATAATTGAACTGCGATACAATTTATTTTTCGTTATGATATTTGCTTAGTAACAGACCACAGAGTAATTAAAACTTCATTATAAATCTAATACAACCACCTAGAACAAGTGAATTAGGTGAAAGTACTGCTTACTTACATTTTGTTTTATTTCTTAAAATTAATAATCAAGACTCTTATTAATTAATTATTTAATTACACTTCACATGGGACAATTATTCCTTACTTATATTGCTTAATATTATATAGGACAGTAAGTTTGCGGGAATCGTAGCGGTATAACGTTATCGTAACTTACGAAAACGCTATATCTGTAGTTAGATATCTTTCCATCATAGTAAATATGAGGGAAAATATTGATGACACATTTTCTACAACGCTAAAAACAAATCTTATAGCAAACTAGCATTTGTTCGCTACATTGTCCGTGTCCCTCGGAATCAGTGCTTTTTCTGAATGTACCTACACTGTGTACGTTTTTGTACTCCTGACAACGTGTATGTAATTTTCAGAGCGATCGTTTGAGTAGTTAAGGCGTGAAAGCTAACAAACAAACTTACTTTCGCATTTATAATACATGACGTATTAAATTAGGATAGTCCGGTTTGATATTACATAAAACGTTGCATGCATACCTACAGTCTTAAATAGTAATCCCGCAGTTATATACATACATATAATAAAATCGTAAACTAGCAGTGTCTGTACATTAAATATTTTTTCAAAAAAACAATTAAATTCACGTTATACTTATGTTAACGAAGTCAAAAAACTAGTTTTTAGAATTTTTGTCTGTTTGTCTGTGCGTTTGTTCGCGCTAATCTCAGAAACGGCTTAACCGATTTGAATGCGGTTTTCATTTATGTATTACAGCAAGCTTCTCGTAACATTTAGTCTTTGTTTCGTTTAATCAGTTTATAAACAAAGAAGTTACGCGCTATACTGAATACCACGCATACGATGCGATGATTGCGGGCTCAGCTAGCAACAGCTTTTATGGAATTGAAGTCGACAATGTGCTTGCATCCTTTTGATATTGCTTGTGTTGCAAGCGACGGTAGCCATAGACCATCAATTGGGTCCATATGACGCTGGTCTGTTTGCTCTGACTTCGTTTATAACTAGATATGTCTTAGGTCAGCCTGACTGTCTTCTATTATCTTAAAAAACTGTACATAACATTGTAAAACTATAAAACGGATCTAATTAGCAATAAATAGTTTATCAAACACGGAACTCTTGCGGGTCAATCGTTAACAACGATTTGGGCACGCAACTCACGCGTGCCGCACTCCGCACGGGTCTAATTGTGAAACAAAAACTCCATGAAACCGACGAATTAATCATCGAATCGCGACTTAACTACCTGTATTCGAATAATACTGGAATAACTGCTGCATTCATGAAGCTTGTAATTTCCAAGCCGAGCCAACGTTGACGTGACCGCTTGACACAAATATGTAGATTTATTACTACTTACATGAAAACTGTTTCAGCGTTTTCGTAACTGACTTCCGTTTGGGAAGTCAGTTCGGGCTTTATTTATTGAAATACTAGTGACCTGGCCCCGTCTTCACACGCGTGCGTATTTTTTCTGCAAACTATACAAGGTGTAACAAAACCGTAAGCGGGAACCAGGGAGTGGACAAGTTAACGACTACCCAGGGAAGAATAATAAAAAAATTGAATGTTTTTTTTTATGTTATGTCGACAGACAGGCTGACGGTCCACTTGATGGTAGATGGCTACCGTCGCCTATAACGCAAGGAACGCTACAGGTGCTGCAAGTGCGCTGCCGACTACAGTAGGATTAAGGATAAGGGATTAGGAGGGGATAAGGAGATGGGCTCTGGCATCCCTTACTCACTCACCGAAACACAACAGCACGTATATGCTGTTACGGTGGTCTTCCGTAAGGGGGTGGTCACTGCCGCCAGGCGGGCTGCCCAAATGACTGCGAAACGCAGTGTGCCCTACCACTACAGTGTCTTTTTGAAGTTATATTTTTTTTTAAATTAAACACTCTTTATAATATTTTTAGTGACTATGTGACTATAAATTTGCCAGTATCGCTGCATTTTTTTTTGTATTAGCAACCTAAGTAGCATTCCTGTTCGCAACAGTTCAAAATAAAACGAGAATACCTGTAGTTTTAATACAAAAATAAAATTATTTTGATTTTTTTTTCTTGCAATTTTAGAACATTTTCACTTTTATTCAACTTTGACACTTCACGGTGTAAAAAAAATGCATCAACACTGCTGTGGCAAAAGTTATTATGATTATAAAAGTTAGCTCAATTTATCAAAATTTTAAAATGGTAAATTATTCTGTTACTAAGCCCAAAAAAATAAGAATTTTTCCCCTGAACAAGAGCTAAACATAATTATTTAGTCATCATACTTACGTTATTGTGTGCTCAAAAACAGGTTTTGAGTTGCAGATTCAGGTAAACAAGCGTTGTAAATGGATTTGTGAAGTACGAGTGATCCTCGTTTATCGCCTTTCCATTAGTGTAAACCGTATCAAAATCCATTAGGCAGTATTAAGAAGTTAGACAGACAGAAGCGGACAGCGACTTTATTTTATAACAAGCTTTGTTATACATAATAATATGTAGTTAATATACTTATTCATTTGAATGCAGGACCATAATTATATATATTTTAAAAAATACACCTGCTCCAAGCCAGAGCATAAGACATAACGACATGATAATTAAAATTTTAGTATCATGTTGTGATGATGTTAACCGAATTATTTGTTGATACGAAAGACCAAAAATAATTGTCTTTTATTATATAGGAATTCACATTAACTTTGGAAGGTTTTTTAATAGTCTGTTCAATAAATAAAAATTGTTAGAGTTCCTCTGCTAATTTTAAATTAATATAATACACTCGAGAGCAATAATTCTGGGTAATCCATAAAAAGCTGAATATTTCTGAAATAAATTGTATTATGCATAAAGTTTATGTTATGTTATGTTTTATGTCAAGTAGGTAAATCAAGAAGTCAAATAGCTCAGACTGCCTGTCACCTTCAATCATAAAAAATAAGAAAATTTACCATTCATACCAGGTAGGCAGAACTTTCGCATTTCTTCTTGGTGTTTGTGGCTATGAGTTGAGTAAGGGATGCCACAATTCTTTTTTCCGATCCCATCCCTTCCCTTACCTTTAATACTGCTAAGGTCGGCAGCAAAATTTTAGCACCTTTTAGCAACTTTAGCGTTGCTTGTGTTAATAGGCGACAAAGGCCATCGTTAAAAACCAGGCCATTTTTACTTGGTCATTCTTGATTTTAGTAATTTCCTGTGAATATTTCAGATTTGTAAATTTGGATGACATTCGATAATGAAAAAACTTATTATTTCATTGGAACAATTGGATTTTTTAATCCTTTTAAATTTAAATATCTATGAAACCCCATTACCAAATTACAAGATATATTCCCAGTAAAATCTATAATTACTTCTTACCAAATGGTACAAGCATCAACCGTTAAAACGAAAATACATACGCTGATGGCCCGATCTCCATACAAAACCGATTGATCTCCTTTCAGTTAAAGTCGATTCAAATTTTGAATCTTTGTTGAATTGAAAGAGACCGCCAAGTAACCTCGTAGGTGTAATTTTTTTTTTTTCAAATATAAATCTGATACTAGCACTAAATACACAATAACAAATTATTCAGCTTTAAATTTCAAGTAGCTGCATAGAAAAAGTAATATTATGTGGCTTAACTTAGATATCAACTTGATTGTCAATAGATATCAATCAGGTTACAGACCTAACGGAGACAAAAGTTTAGCTTACCACAACTGGTTGGAAATATTACCTGCAAGTAATATGTAGATATGTGTTGTCAACGCCCGAGGTGTTAGACCGATATTATACCGGGTGTAGCGTTTATAGATGGCGCAATGTCTTCTATTTGTACATCCACTTGTTTACCGTTGTAGTGGGTATATTCCCGATGACCGAGAATTTATTACATTAAATTCTAAACCTAAATTTAATACTAACCTAATACGTACTATGTAGCTCTTAATGGTGATTCTAGGACTAACAACCCGACAAGAAACATTCAGTTTTATAGTGATTGATGAATTATAAAATCATATCTAAAAAAAGAAATTTCTGATACAGTCACTACAATATTTGATTTTTATAATTTAAAATGAATGTAATTTTGGTTTTAAAATTTTTAATGCTTAGCCGCTTTTAACGGTATTGAATTATGCGCTACTGGATCTTGTAGGGGTTTCCATGCTCTTCAAAATAGCTTTAAATAGCTTTTTTGATGTAGGTCGCGCTGGTTACCAATAAGAGCTCTCGAAGTATATTTTTTGAAGAAAATTGTGATTTTGTTTACTTTTCAGAGCTTTTCATTCTCCTAAGTGTAGAAAAAATAAGAATTAAATATTTTCAAAGGAAATTTTATGCTCTCCCAAAAAGGTCGCAGACCGAAGTTGTTGTTCCGACCAGTGTATGAGTTACAATTAATTTTTATAACCGAAAGTCTAAGAAGTTTATATAAAAATGAAAAAATGATATTTAAATTGTAGGTAATTTTCGACAGATTCATATTTTTGCATTACGATCTTTTCTACATTTATTTTGATATCTGACTTGTTATGAAAGTAAAAAATAAATTAATCAACAGAATCAATAGAATTAAGAGCTCATATTTGGTAAGAATATGTAGATTGATATTTTTTGCTTGGGCTTGATTTGAATTTTTTAAAACGAATTATTGACATTAAAAGATTTTTAGTACCTACCTAAATTGTAATCGGAAATACCTACTTAGGTAGCAAATCTTGACTACAATATTGTTAATATTAAAGTCTATATCGGAAACGCAACAATGGGGACAGTGACACACCTACCCGTTGCCCCTGAGCGATTCAAAAACGGGGTTAGCATCGGGAATACACCAAACTGGTCATAAGTATGTCGGCAAACCACCCGCCGCCGCGGGCCCACACACGTCCACTAATCGTTACCATATATTCCATTTATTGCACTAGAAATTATATCGTTAAACATACTATGGCAGTGTTTATTTTATGCAATGTTGGACTTAACTAGGCCGAGCAATTATAATACACTTAAGACGCGCACCGCGTTTTTATCTCATTTGTTTATTTTTTTCTCGTGTATAACGAGGTGATTATGTGTTACATTCAGCTACAGCAGTTAGCGAGATATTTTACGCTACAAATAGAGGCTGTACGACTTAAACCGCGATCGTTATCCAAAAAGCCCGTGTCATTAGCGAGGTTGTCGTACTCTCGCCAGTATACCGGAGTCGCCGGACTGTGAACTGGACTGGACACGACTTATATTAATAACACCATCTGATTGTTATTAATATTGCGAAGAGCTGAAGCTTTACTAACACGCACACTTTATAAGGCTCTCGTTGGGAGGTTGGTTTAAGGCATAGATACAGAAAGCAGTATTTCTTGAGTCACTCTGCCTGCAGCCTTAACTACTGTTAATTTAGACTTTATCTCACTTCCAGCCTGGAATAGTCTATAGTATTTGGGGCATTTAACATTTGAAAAAAATTTCAATTTAGGCTATAAAATAAACTATATTATGGAAATGCGTCAAAACTAACAATGAGGACCTCGCAATTCACTGAGAACAAAACTCAGTATTTACATCCAAATCAAGGAAAGCTTTGAGACATTGAGAGGAATAGAACTTGTGACTCTTGTTGATAAAGAACGTAAAACACTTGTTAATGCTGTACTTGACCAAAGCGCATCGATTCTGTCCGGGTGATTTTGGGAGCATTACTTAAAATGTAGTTTGTGTCCTTTTGAATTTAAAAACAGTGAAAGAATTCACAATAGTGGGGCAGTGGTCTTTCTACATATTAAAAAAATCACAATATCTTATCTCTTTAAAATAATATTATAGTTAGGTTCCAAGTTAGACGTTAGGATGTATCCAGCAAGTATATCGTAATCTTGCCTGCTGAACACTCATTAATAATGCCATTTTAATTTAGATTTTTATAGCGGAGTTTTACTCGTTGCCAAGTATATACGAGCCAATAAAATTTAATAAAAACTTTACCGCCACCCCAAGAGTCATCTTAATGAATAACGACATTTGCTGATAGCGGTCATTTTGCCGTATTAATTATCAACATTTTCACGTCATTAACCGTTTTCGACAATAAAACGATTATAAAAGCAAACACGTTGGCCAGGTGATTTGAGCAGATCGTGAAAGCGGATATAAATAAATGTATAATATAAATTAATAAGTTTTACTGCCGCCTCGTCTCTAACTGGCCTCCTGTGGCGCACTTCGCGCTGGTTCCCTGAATGTCGCCCATACCGTTGCTTCTTACCATATTCTAACTTTTGCTCTTCATAATTACTTGAATATATGTATATTTAATATCCACTCGTCAACATAAATCATGTTACATATTTCAGTAACATAATACACCATAATTATCGATGTTTGTAGAAGAAAGAAAAAAAAAGGAAATCAATTGATGTTTAGGTCCTTGTGTTGTCAATAGGCAAGCTAGATAAATAAGATATCACCTTCAAAATGTCTCCTACTCTTTTTTCCTATCTGGGTCCGGGACACTTGTATTCGTTCTGGCGTTGCTTGTTGCTTGAGCATATTTATGACGTTATATCCTTCAAATTGGCTCTGGTGTCGGAATATTGGTTGTGGCAGAGTACACGACGTGTCGCAGTCGTAAAATAGCGCCCACAGAAGACCACCGTGAAATAATAGCGTATGTGCTGTTTTCCTTCAGTGAGTGAGTAAGGGATGCCCGAGTCTATTTTCTTCTCCTCCTCAGTTTGGACGAAGTATTCGTGGTTATGGAATGTCTGACAAATTGTTCGCGGCCTCTGCAAGTCTTCTCCATCTCCCTCTATTACTGGCACTGCGACTACACTAGATTTTTGTTAGGGAGCACATTTTTTTACGAGGGGAGAAATCTTCAATACCCTATGAACATAGGCCGCATGCAATGCAAATTCGCATAGAGTTATTACCGCACTTTTCACCCCTCGAGATGGGCGTGGTTCCAGTCCATAGAGGACATTGGAACCGTCACAGTGTGAGGGAATCCATTTCCTTTTTTTAAATTTAGTTCCTTAAATACTACTAAGGTGAACAGCGCACTTGCAGCACATGCGGCATCGCTTGCTTGTAGGCGACGGTAGCCACCTACCAATCAAGTGGACCGTCAGCCTGCCTGACGATTTTTATGTATATAAAAATTCTAAAGAATATTTCGACTCCCACTATTAAATACTCTTCATTATCATCAGCCTGTGTCTCTCCACTGCTGGATCTAGGCCTATCCCAAAGCTCGCCACCGCCCACGGTCTTCTGTCCTTCGCAGGTCGTCACATGTTGCGCTTTCATTCGAGAACTCTTCTACCTCATCGGTTATCCGCTCTGCGACAGATGGGATCGGCCCATCAGCTACGTCGACAACCTTGGTTTTTCGGCGAATTTCAGAATTTCTAATCCTATCCAACAAAGAAATTCCGAGCACAGCTCGCTCCATAACCCGCTAAGTGACCCTAAACTTGTGGATAAATCCATACCTTATCACTGGCAGGATGGCACTACCATATACTATAGGTATTATTAATTAATAATAATTATTAATTAGTAAATACTTTAGTGCCACGAATACGTAAAACATTTTGATAATTTCTCAATTGCCATAAATGTATGGGGGTTGCTGCGGTATCAAAGTTTTTCATGAGTCTTAAATTTAATATAGGAGTTGCATCTATATGTATGTCGTGTAGAACTTGTTTGTCAAATCCACTTATCCAACGGTTGGATCTGACAAATCTATCAGTCAGTAATAATATCCGTAATGTTTGTAATAATACCCTTCACGATAAACACGAAACACTATTATATCTATTTTAACATTTCGTATGCACGATGTCAACATTAGCTTCTACATTATGTCTCCGGTTCGTAATATATTAAGTATGTGCTTAAATTGTTGCCCACTAAGGTCCAAATTTGTTTAGTGGTTGTGTAAACTAGAATGTAGTTTCACTTGAGCTAAGACTTGAGCTGAATATTGTTTTCAATATTACAAGATTTAAGGTTATATTTAAGGAATATTAAATGGAAAAGTATGTATTGTACTCTTCTAAATATAGGAACGATATTTTATTAATCATACTGGCGACCAGCCCCCGGTTCTCTTATGTAATTATATACACAAACTCTTCATCATTAATAGCTCTCTCTCTCTCTCTCTCTCTGTCTCTCTTACTGAAAACGGTAGGTATCGAAATCCAGTGGATAGTTTAGGAAAAGTTAGCAGATAAACAGACAGAGGCGCGGACTGCGACTTTTTTTATAATATGTATGTACCTATATAGATTATATTTATTAAAGTAGGTACGTATTTAACATTAAGCTCTAGGCTTGACTTGAATAGGAATGTGGCTGATATGACTTTGAAAGAAAAGTTTTTAAAATAAAAGGATTGAAAAAATACGATCATTCGATTCCAACATTAGCTTCTACATTAGGTCTTCGGTCTCTAATCTATTGTGTACTTAAAATGTTGACGAATTAGATTTAAATTTGTTTACCACACTGTATCATCATCGTCATCAACAGCCTATTATTTGTACCCTCACAACAAGGGCGAATGGGCTATACGGTCCATCACGCCTGGCCCAATGCGGGTTGGTGGACTTACATGCGAATTAGAATTTCTTCTTTTGCGTATTCAGGTTTCCTCGCGATGTTTTTCTTCACCATTTAAGAGCAGTCAGTAAATGCACTTTAAAAAAAAACATTGGTATATGGCACGACCGAGGTTCGAACTTGGACCCCTCGACATGATAGGCCGCGTCTTTGCTACTACGCCACCGATGCTTATTCTAGTTTATACACACTGTAAGGTTTCACATGCACTATGCAACACGGAGTTACACAATTCGGGTTATTAAAATAGGTAAAAAAATATAATATATAGCCATTATTTAAATCTCTAATGAAAAAATAAGTAAAAAAACTTAATTAGCATTCAGTAAATCAAGATTACAA
Organism: Bembecia ichneumoniformis; assembly: GCA_910589475.2. Classification (NCBI taxonomy): domain Eukaryota; kingdom Metazoa; phylum Arthropoda; class Insecta; order Lepidoptera; family Sesiidae; genus Bembecia; species Bembecia ichneumoniformis. Next base: position 7,102,057 of record OU342521.1, read on the forward strand.
CTGTCTTTGGGAGCGTGAAATAATCAGATACATACCTACGATAACTGTTTGACTGGAGTACTCACGACAAAGTAAAGTTTATTATGGAGGAATTAGCTCTTTCTCTGCGTTCATAAACAAAAAAAAAAACATCTTTCGTTCATTGTAATAACTCAAATGCAGATAACGGCCGTTAATATAACATTGTGGCGATGTTAACCGGGTGTAATGCGAGTAACTTTTATGTCATAATAAGGCCAATCGAAATAAAAGTGCGGGGCGTGCATGAGCCGCGTAGAGCGGAAACGTTGGCCGGTGCCTTTGCATGTATTGTCTCGCCGTACTCACTGGCTTTATTGCTCATAATTGATCGTTTACTTGTGATCTAAAACACTTTATCAACTTTTTACGGACGTCTGCGAAACTTGATAAAGATAATTTATTTATTTATTTTTATTTTTAATTAATACAAAGTCACACAGCACTTAATATTGAAAAATAAATTATTATGTATGCTTTAAATATTAATGCCAATAACGGACTTCCTTTTTTTTGTTAAAAATTGTTATGAACTCGACAATTAAAAACATTAAATAAAATATTAAAAAGAGTCCTAACACGCACAAATTACGGTATTCTCTGATCATCTTCTTTTATTTTCAAAATCTCTCGGAAAAAGGATATTGATTAAATAATTATCTGTTTTATTCAAACTTACCTATACGAATGAGGACTGTAAAACGAGGATCGTATTACGTCCATAGACACACAGTTCAGTCTTGAAAGGCTATAACTCAATACGTATAATTCTTCTGAGACTAAGCTTATAATGGGCTTAAGAAAATCGCTGTTCGTTTGAGTAATTTCAGTAGATTACAAAACTGTGCACTTCACATTCACGGAGACTTAATAAAACCTACAAATTAGGTACAATAGTCTTGGTCGTTTTTTTGATCATTTTACGTCAACATACTTTAAACTTTTATGTCATTGTTGTCTTAATTTTATGTCATTTTGATGTTTTCCTGTTTAAATAACACATATTTACATTTATAAAATTTAACATTTTACTTTAAAATATCTTTATTTATTTAGTCAAAAGTTTACATCTGTCTTAATACCCTAAGTATTATGGCAATACACATCATAATATCTACTGGACCAGATTCCAGTTTTACAAAGTTTATTTATTACACTAGACCTATGCGTGCCTGCATCGCCCGGGTGCAAATGTCCATGTTGATTAATGTACATTCCAAATGGTGAAAGATTTTTTCAAATAAATGTAGTGGTTCCAGAAACTACTCTCCTCGTACAAACAATCGTACAAACTATCTCTCTCTTTATCTATATCTATACTTCTATACTGATACTATAAAGTGAAAAGATTTATATATACCTACCTATATGTATTTTTGTATGTTTGTAATGTATAAACTCAAAAACTACTGAACCGATTTTAAAAATTCTTTTACCTATAGAAAGCTACATTATCAGCGATTAACATAGGCTACCCACCCTCCCCTATCTCTCTCCCCCTTACCCATACAAAGTATGTTTTTCCCTCCATACAAATGTATGTTTGTAGTGAATAAACTCAGACTACTGGACCGATTTTAAAAATTATTTCACCTATAGAAAGCTACATTATGAGCGAAGTAACATAGGCTACTCACCTTCCCCCTTCTCCGCCCTTTACCCTTTCCACAAATAAACTCAAATAAAAAAAAAAAGTTTACCCGTGCGAAGCCGGGACGAACCGCTACTAATATTATAAGTTAAATCAAGTACTGCACTCTTTATTTGTTGATTTGATTATTTAAGAAATGATTTAATAGCAGTTTTATATTCGATATCTAAAGTAAAGGTCAGCGGGTAGTCTATCGGTCTACTAGAAGGGCGATAGGGGTTGTAGTATACCGATCTTGAAAGAATAGAGGATAAGGAATAGCGGAACGGTTCTGGCATCCCTTACATCGAAACACAACAGAAGAGTCTCCGTTGTTTATTTTTTAATTAGCAGTTATTAAATTTGAAAATAATACTAATAAATGGAATCGTTCAATATGTGATAATGTTAGGAATGCGTAACCGCTGTCAGCGAAGGACGTCAAGACATCTCATACAACGTATTGTATGCAAATACACTTATAGTTAGAAGTTCTTGACACGGCGCAGGCTCATTTAGCAGAGTTATGATTCCGTGGCGTGTCACGACGTGATCCCAACCGGTGATACGATTTTGAGTATTAATCAAATAAAGATAGTTGAAAGAATCAGAGGTTCGTAACCGTGGGCCGCGTCGCGGGGGGTGTCCTCAACGACATTACATTTCTCACTTCAATTTGTAAGGTATATTTGTTTTTCTCGTTCCATCGTCTCACTTCATTTCGATCGGAGGTCGTTTTTTAATAATCCTTTTTTTTTTCATTCCGAGGTGACGTTTATCGTGACTCCCCGGGTGACGGTGGAACGCGCCTCGCCTCTAGTTAAATGACGATTTACCAGTTATTCATTCGACTCCCGATGCCAGTCTCTTTACGAGCCACTTTTTTATTTGGACATATTTTACAAGCACAGATGTTATGATGGACGTTTACGAGCCCGCGGTTTATATAAAACTTATTTTATTCTATATGTTTAGTTTCTTAGGTTTAAATCCATTTCGATTTGATTTATGTATGGATTGATTAATGTCTGAGGCTTTACAGTGGCTAGATGAAAACGGAAATTTAGCCAGCTATGTCAAAACTAGACTGAATGAATGAACACGTAAACAAAAATAAAAGACTAGGTACTGCCCTCAACTTTTTTATAGTAGAAGTCTCTTTTTCATAGTATAAATTTATCAACTAAAATTGTAAATTCAAAAGTAGATTTGTTTGGTTGTAAATTACACGCCTTAACTACTCAGTCAATTATCACCTTGTCAGGGGTACAAATAAAATCGTTTATTTTCAAAAAATTTATTCTGTTATATAATTTACCAGGGTTTAGGAAAAACAATAGCCAAGATGATGATGATCCCGAGAAGAAACTCAGGATACCATTCTTTTTGTCAACTTTAAAATAATATATATAACAATTACAACTATTGTACACATATCATAGTAGGTATACACACTAAACATAATATGAGCTCAGAATCATTTAAACCCATTGTCACTTAAATAATCAGCGATTTTATAATAACCTTTCGAACTGAGTTTGGATTTAATTACACTTTCAATTTAAATAATAGGTAAGGCTCTGATTATCTCGGGAAGTTTATTATAAAACCGTATAGATTGATCAATAAAAGTATACTTATCTTGAAAAGGACATAGGGTACTTTTCATCCAGAAAAGAAGTAGTTATTGTTCAGGAGGGACGTGATGAATTTGATGAATTCATGAATTGAAAATTGATGAACGTTGAAAATGAAATTTTTGCATGTATTTCAATCAAGCGGGAACTCAAAAAGTAATTGCACACTCGTTATTGAATAAAAAAAATCAGAAACAAATAACAAAGTATGATGATATTTTTTGCCATAAACATGACTCGTTTTCCGCGGTGAAGATAACTAATGCAGGTGGCAGAGAGAAATCCGCTACTTTAAACAGTCGTTTCTCATCGCTTACTCTGTTCGTCTTTGGATAATCGCGGAAAAAATGTCAAAGGAATCGTAACAACTTTATAAAATATCTTCACTGGTATAGTGGTTTTCGCTCATTTTTTCATCATAATAAGAATTTTGTAGTTAATATATATCTAGAGCTTTTGGAAATTACTATTAATTGCATATAATTAATTCATTTTATTTAATTTAAAAGTCTACCAAATCGGGAGCTGATTCCATCAAATGAACTACATATAATGTTAATTATTTTAGAACATAAATATAAGGTGCATTTGTGACCTTGAGAGTCACAATAATACAACCTTGAGAGTCACAATTGATAAGCAAGAACTATAACTATATCGAGATCGTGAGGTACATACGAGTATGTATGTAGTAGGTACTAAATATTTTTAAAATTTATTGAATTAAGACATGCACTAACATCAGACCGAAAACAACGAGCGCAACCTTAATAACCTATTAATTATGGTGCAATATTGCACAAAAAAATTTGTAGCTACTCGGAGATAACCGAACAAATTTAAAATTGGAAGGTTTTTCTTAAATATTGTGTAAAAAAAGAAAAAGTAGGCGATTAAAACTTTTGTACAGAACTTAAGTTTACAGAACTTACAGGAAGCTTTTTTTGGTCTGTAATTCTGAGGAACCTTTTCCTCAGAAAATATAATTTATTGTATAAATCTGTCCGATTCAAAGTTTTTTTAAGATATTTATAGTCTATTATGCTCTGTATTTTTATCTAAGTTTTAATTTTACTATTAGTAATTAAAATACTTGTCGTTGGAATTATAAAAAAATAAAGCATTGGTGTCAGTGTTTATCAAACCATCTATGCTATGAAATAAATTCAATTGTTATACAGTATGGCAGGCAGGCTAACGGCCCACTTGATGGTAGGTGGTTACCGTCGCCTAAATAACAAGCAATACATGGAGGATGCCGACCCTGTACGAATTCGTGTATAAAATTTAATAGTCACAATATAAAAATTGTTTCGAAATTTAAACGCGACTGTCCACATCCACGCCCACGCTAAATTAAACTGTTGACACATCTTATATTGAAAGACCGCCATCCGTGTTTTATGCATAAATATTTTTTTTCTATTAGTAAATATAGGTATCAGCTTTTACTTAAAGGCTATTGTATATCCGGTGCTAACTTTAAGAGAAAACTACCCTCGATTCAAAAGGTTGCCATTTTAATTTCTACTCAGTTAATTCAAAACGAATTAGCAAGAATGGTTCGTGTTAACAGGTTCTTATTATTTTAATTGTGAAGAAGTAATGAAGCGTTCAAAACTCATTAAATTACCTTCGAGTTGCTACTTAACTTTTAAAGGTAACAGCCGCACCTGATGTCGTATAGTAGTCTCGAGCAATAAGGCTTCTTTGTATGGAGTTGCAACGTATTCTAACCGCAAGGATAATAGGACTGCTTGTTAATTATTATATTTAATAAAAACTGATGATGAACAAAAATATAGTAAGATTTTAGAGATTATTTTTACCAAAAAGATTAAATATTTACAGAGCAATAGAACAAGCAAGATATAACAATGGCAATGGTACTTAGTAAGGTATAACAATACAAATTTTAGTACGTGCCTATGAGAATACATTCGTTCAAGTTGACTATTAATTAATTTTACTTATTTTTATCACGGTAGTAAATTATCTTTTAATCACAATTTGTTTGAGATTTTTTTGTTAGGTAATTTGATTTTATTATCATTCACTTATTTATTTATTTTCTTAATTTTAATTTTTTTACAATATATCTACATATACTTAATAAAAAAAGCAAACAATATATATAATAAAAAAGGTAAAACTAGGATTCCGCAGATAGCGGGGTAAGGCTTAAGGCATTATCATCATCATTAACAAGCTTTTAATGTAGTTTATAAAATTTTCGCAGTTTAGTATATGGTAGTAGTAGAAGTAGTAGAAACACTTTAGTTTCTACTAATACTATAGATGAAGGTACTATATAGAGTATAGATGAATGCTATAGATGTATCTCTATAGGGCCCTCTTGCTGCTTTTAGATTATTTGTCGTCGTACCTATATATCTACATTATTTTTCAAATTCGAATATAACAGTACCTATAACATTTAATTAGCTACACCTTTTTAATATGTACTCGAATATGAAACAAATGCGAACAGAAACTTGCCATTGGTTCATTAATGGTAAAGAAACACATTTCATTGCCTTGGAGTGGTCTTAATTTATTATTACTTTATTACTAACCATCCTCATCTTGTTGGAATCCTTCTAATTCAGATCAAGCGATTTAAAACATCTTTTATAATGCGCACTGCTAAGGATTGGAACTCCCTGTGTTCTTTGTTCTGGCGACTGTGTTTCCGAGCTCATACAAGCCAAATCTTTTCAAAGTTCGAGTGAATAGTCATCTTCTGGGTGAGTTCGCTCCATCGTCGGCCTCATCCTTCCTACATGGATAGATGCTGGGTCAAGAGCAAACCCATCTTTAATAAAAGAAAATAAAAACTTTACCTACCACCCATGAACAATGTAACTTATCCCTACTTATCTATGTCTTAACTTTGTTTACCTATACAGGGTGGTCAATCAAATGGGTCAGTGATGGAAAATTTCAAACCATAAGAGATACGAAAATGTGTTGTTGGGAACTAATGCTTCGATTTTAGAAAAAAAAAATGCATTCAAACTTTTTAAAACTACGCTCATACGCGACCAGTGATCGAACTCGATCAAATCTCTGTAAAAATGGCAATTATTTTATTATCATAGTTGGTAGTGTGGGTCGTAAGGAATAAATTTTGCTATGGAACATTGTAAGTATAAGATTTTTTTTATGTCAAAGTTGGCAGGCAGGTCCACTTGGTAGTATGTGGCTATAGTCCCTGGAAGTAACGATATAGGTGTACGACAAGTGCCCTGCACACCTTACTAGGATAAATAAGATATATTAAAATCACTCATCGAACCACAACAGCACACATGCTGTTATTTCACGGATGTTTCCTGTAACTGCGAAATGCCACTATGATTTATATAAATACTAACTAATAAATGGAAGTATAATTGATACCTATTTATTATTTATTTTAAAAATAGATAAATTATTAGATATATGTCCTTGCAATTGGCCAGTCCTTGGCGTGTTACATTGAACTCTTTATATTTTTTACTTATCTGTTGCTTATATGTTTCACACACACAAAATAGGTTTACTTACGTAGATTCTACATACAATATCACGATGTCAATTTTTTTTACTCCTTTTACCATTATTGCGATGGTTCTAGCATGAGCCTTATATTTTAGCTACTAAAATATTTATGAAATAGTTTACGTAAACGAACCAGTGTTTCAGTTTGTTAAATGTTAGGCAGGTATAAGCCGGTCGACGTGGCAGAAGGTACAAATGGGGTAATTTGTCGGTGCGGTGCGGCGCGGAGGCGAAAATCCGATATAATCCGTCGACTCGGCGCTAATCGAAATATTGGCGCAGATTATATTGACGAGACAAATCTACGCGTTCCCTTGTCAAACGGTCATTAATCTAATTTCCTAAACAATATATTTTTGTTAGGAACCCACGTATAAAAATGAATGATAAATGATGACATATGGCGCTGAAAAGTGGTCTCTAACTATGGACTTCTTAAGAAAGTTCAACGTTGCTCAAGGAGCTATAGAGAGGTCTATGCTCGGGGTTACACTGCGAGTCAAGAATGAGGAGTTTCGTAGAAGAACAAAAGTTACCGACATAACCTGGAGGATTAGTAAGTAGCAGTGGGCAGTGGGCAGGACACATAGTACAGAGAGCCGACGGCCGCTGGGGCAGGAAGGTTCTCGAGTGGAGGCAGTTAAGGTAGACAGACAACCTGATAAGGTCCGCGGGTCGACGGTGGATCCAGGCTGCTTTTGATCGGTCCTTTTGGAGAATTAAGGGGGGAGGCCCTTTGTTCAGTAATGGACGTTCTACGGCTGAGATCATCATGATGATGATGATTAATATATTGTTTAGTCCAGTTTGCTGTTAATACAAATTATTAGCGACTAACGCTTCGCTGCGGTTTCACGCGTTAATCGTCGTTGCGTTTGATCGTATACTTTAGTTGACAGTTGCCAGTTACATAATTTGACAAATTGGTTGAAGTTTATAATTACTGCTTCTATAATTTGATTCTTATTGATAATATATAATATAGCCTATAAAATTCATCAAGCAGAATATTTTCAATGTTAAAATCAGCAGGTAGGCTGACGATTCCCTCGATGGTATGTTACCGTTGCTCATTAATAGAAGTCACATGTGCTTTTATTTCGCAGTGACCTAATAGTGTTTTGCTGCCGCTAGACATGCTGTCTAAATTATGACTGCAAAACGCAGTACCTATGCCTCTACTCTATTAGATTTTTTTTCTTATAATACAAAAAACTGTTCATTATTAGCAAAAAAAAAAGGAATAAGACACCGTTGGCTTCGCTATCCTAAACATGGAATATAGTTTATTGACAGTAATAGGGCTTTTTTAACAAAGTAATGTTTAAATTGTATATATTTATCTATATTAGGATATCTATTTGGTATAATCACTGTTCACGTCTGTCTGTTTCTCCGCGAACTGCTTTTAATAAACCACCCAACGGGTTTTTAATCCGGTTTTCAACTAATTAAAACACAAATAAACGAGAAATATTTGTGTATATATAGTGCAGAAAAACATAACATTCGCGCGAAGCCGGGGTCGGTTAGCTACTCTTACAATAGCTAATACTTGTAATGCGTGATATACAATTTATTTGCCAATTTTATTTAAGCTAAATCCTGCAACTGTCTGAATATTGAATTATAAATGTCCTTTCAAATAATCTGATTAGACGAAAATATTGAAACCTACTTACTTAAAATAATATGATTGTAATTAGGCATATTTAGTTATCTTTATTTATTATTACACTTAAATTCACACAATACTGCAGTCGTCACAAAATATGAATTGTCATTCAAAACAATGAAAAATCCGCTATAAGAAGACTTGCGAGTTGTTCAACGGCTCGTAGCTATCTGACCCCCACCGTCCGCCATATTCCGCTCCACCTCGCGCCCCTCCCACCGCCTCCCACCCTAATTAGAGCTTTCGGGCCCTTTCACCATCAAACGATACATTACCTTACACTTAAGACATTAAAGATTAATATTGCTCGGCGGTTTGATGTAGGGGCGCTCGGTGGGTTGAACCGCATCCCCTCAGAACGGATGTGTCGTCGCCTACGTAATACGTGATACCATCTCGCACTCTATGCTTAAGTAATGTTTGGCTTTACAGAATATATTACGGATCATATTGAGAATTTATTTTGTTACTTAAGTACTTGCTTAACTGTTATTTATTAGGTATTGGAGAAGTATATTTTACAAGTTCATATGTGGAATGCTTTTTCTATTTTATCTGTTTCATATACAAGCTTCTGTGAAGCTCCGTTAACAACATTTAAAAACATATTATTCTAAATATATATTATAACTATAAAAATTATAAATTATACAGTATAAACGCTTAAACCGGATTGAAAACGCTTAAACCAACTTTGTGCTACTCTTACTGACACTGCATTAAGTCCATAAACGTCACAATTTTTTTCGCGGTTTGCGTTGCATTTTTTCCTTTTTTTGTAATAATGTTATTTTAATATGTATCGAATTTCTTCCTTAGATTCACTCATTTTGACAGAAAAAAAAACAAATGAAGAATAGCTACACACAAAATTTTACTAATTTGTTTCTTTTTTTGAAATTTAGGTTACATTAATGTCATCAAAGAGATTTTATTACAAGTTTGTGCATACTATATGCTAAAAGACTTTTTCCCCGATCTATAATATAATTAATCATTCCTATTGTTATTTTATACTTTAAACGTTTCTGCATTATTAAACTTTAATCATTAACTTTAATTTTCCTACTAATTATTACCAACTACCCATCTACTTATTCTGCATACACCTTACTAAGGTGTATGCAGAATAAGTAGGACTACTTTTGGTAATAGTACCAATCTTTTCATTGGGCTTCTTTTTTAACTGATTTTTAAAGTTTTACAAATAATTAAGCAATATAATTTTAGCTATTCTGGGCTTACCTGATATACCTACTAAAAATATTGTTTCTAATTACAAAAAAAATTATCATAAATTATGTAATATTTGTTACTCTATTCGCCTGTCATTAGATAGCATGACAATATTGTAAATGAATGAACGACATTGTACGTTTCAATATAGGGAAGTAGTATCCACTATCAATCTTGGGCGGCTATTATCGACGGACTTCATTGAAAACAAATCAATGTCGGCGGTGACTCCTCGGGGCGGGGGCGATAATTCATTATAGCCGCAGGTGTGGAAATTAGAAGCGCCCCTAATGATATCCCACCACGCCCATGCACTCTGCAGTACTGTCCCAGCAGAAAAATCTGTATATTTATACGTACACAATCAACTAGTTAGATTTGAGATACTTTAATTTATTATTTTTTGCGTAATCATATTTTTTTTCTGTGAAGAAATCGATGTATAAGATATATGTAGGTAGTTTAAAATTTAAACTGCATATGTTATACATTATCTTATACTTTATATTTTAAAACCCAATACAACATTGAAAATAGTTTAAAATAGATTATATCATACTACATATAAAATCGTTTGTCCTGACTGAATCAATGCGCAGCCAAAATTAATAAACTCTTCTTCTTCTTAACGTGCCGCTTCTCTACGAATATTGGCGACCATCATGGCTATCTTCACCTTGGAAGCTGCTACACGAAAGAGGCAGCGAGTGCTCAAACCAAACCAGTGCTCTCGTTTGGATTTGGAAAGTAGTGGCAGGGCACACTGCGTTTCGCAAGTCATTTGGGCAACCCTTCTGGCGGCAGTAACCACCCCCTTACAGTAAGGGATGCCAGAGCCCATTCCTACTGCGTTTAGGCGTTGCTTGTGTTATAGGCGACAGTAGCCACCTACCATCAAGTGGACCGTCAGCCTGTCTGCCGACCTTAACATAAAAAAAAACCAGGATGTCTTTCTCCTGCCTCTGCTACGTCTAGAAAACTGAAATTGGGAACATAGCTTTATTTATAACGTAAGAATCAGCTAAAAAAGGATTTTAGTCCGGGCAAAATAATTTTTTTAACACATTATGTCCTATGGTTTTTTTTTCTCGTTTTGATTGAAGTTTAGGTTTATTAGAAACCCGTCTTACATTTTCTCCCCTTCTCGCAAAGAGCGTTACGAGAAATAGGGGTTAAAAGATTTAATTGCTATATCTCTTATTGAAAAATTTCTATAGTAGTGATTTTCAGTTTTTCATTCTATTTATGTAGTTAGATGATTGTATTAAAAAATCACTTTTTTTTATTGAAGGTTTATTGATATACAATGAATTACAAATTTTTTTTTTAATAATTTCAAATAAAATAACTTAGAAAATCTTACACAAGGTGAAATTTTGCTAATAAGATCTGGAGATATATCTAGTATAATCACTATGAGTTTTCTCCCGAGTGACTATGAAAATACAGTTATAATGAAGTTTTTTGTCTTTATTTTACTGAGCATTAATTCTAGTGAAGATATTTTGTGTTATACACATTGTATATATATTATACACACTTGACAAAAAAATCGCCAAATTTTAATTTAAGCAAACGGAATTATTTCTATTTAGGTAATAATTACCTAGTTCGCGCAATAAGTAGGTTTGCAACACGACCTTGGAACCAGTGCGACCGTCCTTTGTGAATAGTGTGCGAAAGAGAGCGAGAGATAGTATCGATGCAAGGTCAAAGCACATCCCATTTTTAATTCTTGTTTGTTTACGGTCAGGCCTAGCGCACTCCGTACTTTAGGTATGAAGCTTGGTCCTACTTCAAAGGATTTCGCGCGCCGATTTGTATTTTATTAAACATAAAAGTTATATTTTTTAATTAAAAAGAAAGTACATATACATATAATTGACCACAAAGGATAACATTATAGATATTAAAACTTTGGTTTCGTTTAAAACAGAAATAAATATTGTTATATTTTCTGTAAAAAGAAATTATAATTTTTTTTAAAATAATGTGGGTTAAGTTTGAATATTAGAAGTTTAATTTTGTTTCAAATAATTATTTTATTTTTCGTATAAAGAAATTGTAAACACCTACAAACTTTACATGTAAGAAGACTTTAGATTTGATTACACCTTTCAAATTCTTTTTTCACAATATTTATTATAGTTTAAGATATTTTTTTTAATATTCATTTATATCTTTAATATATTTTATTATTTTATTTTATTAAACGGTTTGGTTTTATTAGAATCGACATTTGTTTACAAAAGTTAAGTAATATGGACACAATCGATAATTAAAGATTCAGATTAATTATTCTTTAAAAAAGACAATCCTAACGTCGTCAGAAGAGATAAAAGTTCGCGACAGAAAAAGTTCTATGTGAATATAACTAGGTAATTAGCGCTGTGCGACCTGAATTGCACTTTTTTAATATTAAGATCGGCAGACAGGCTGACGGTCCACTTAATGCTTGGTGGCTACCGTCTCCTATAACACAAGCAACGCCACAGATGCTGCAAGTGCGCTACCGACTACGGTAGGATTCAGGATAAGGTATTAGGAGGAAATAGGGAAATCGGCTCTGGCATCCCTTATTCACTCACCTAAACACAATCGCACACGTGCAGTTATTTCACGATGCTCTTCTGTAAGAGGGTGGTTACTGCCGCTAGACGGGCTGCCCAGATGACTGCGCAGTGTGCCCTGCCACTACTTTCTATACTCAGAACAGAGCCAACTTTTAAAATGAACTTGTCAAAGTTGACCCTACCAGGAATCGAACCCAGGAACCATAGAACAAAGCGTTAAGGCAAGCACCCTAACCACTCATCCAACGGGCTCGTCAACTGTATTGTGTCGGAGTAAGAGTCGCTTTTTTTTTTGAATATTTATTTGAATGACTTGGAGGAGTGAATCAGAATATCAGAAGATACTTGTACAATTAGGTTTTCTGTATGTATTATATATCAGGTTACTCAAAAGCTCATTTATGTATCCTAAAAATGCAAAGTAGTCCGGGCAAGAAAAAAAGATTTGTATGAAAAAATTACATTATGTCCTATTTTATTTTGTAGTTTGATTAAATTTTAGCTTGTAAATGGTATTTTCGAATTATGGCCAAAATTACGTATAATTTTTTTTTAAATGTTGTTCGAATTCAATTATTATTTTAATTGTAAGATTTTTAATTTAATTTTAATTTTGATCTTATTATGTTCATTTCAACGCCGTCAAAGTCGTGGACACGATCTAGTATTATACTAAGACTATATAAGTATATTGAGAGTAGTATTATAATAAAAAAAAAGGGACAAGTGTGAGTTGAACTGGCGTGAAGAGGGTTCCGTACGATGTTATCTATCCGCACAATATTGAGTGATTTACCATGTTATTTTAATATCATGGACTTCTTATAGGTTTTCCTATAATTTATAAGTAGAAAACTAATTTCTGTATTATTTTTTTCAAAATTTTAGGTTTAGTAGTTTCGGAGATAAGGGGGTGGGGGTCGGACAGACGGACACATGAGTGTTCCTATAAGGGTTCCGTTATTTTATCCGGAAGTACGGAACCCTAAAAAATATATAACTAAATTATAAGTAGATATACCACAGGCTTGGGTAACTTTATTGGCATCGTGGTACGAATCAGGATTATTATTTAAAAAAAATTATATACCGTTTTATTGTGCTACGTCTCTTCTCAGCATTAAAGTAACCTATAGCGTTTTCGTTATAAGTAGGAAAGAAAGAAAAATAACCAAATTTTACCAATCTATATGTAATTAAATTATATTCAATAGGTAGTTAAATTATTCCAAGCACTAATAGTTTTTAGTGCTCGGTGTCTTCCAAGTTTGCATGACTTTTTTGCTGTCTATATTTATTTGTTTACAACCTCAGATGACTTTCTTAGAATTTAGGCACGTCAAATTAATTAAACTATCAACTTGTCTTGTAACTCTTTATCATAAAAAAACGGCCGATGTATACGACTTCGCCACTCGTGCAATAGGAGTAGTTAGTAATATGTATTTAATACAAAAAAATGTAAGTTTAAAAAAATGTTTTAAGGGATCTCTCAATTAATAGGTTGTCTACCCTTTGCCATAAAAAATATCAATTTTTTTTACTATATTTGGCTCAGTTTAATTGAACGGTCAACTTTTCTTGTACTGGTAACTTTTTCTTCTATGTCATAAAAAAATGGATGTAGGTATATTTAATTTGAAAAATCTAATTTAAAAAAGGATATGGGGCTAAATTACTTGTTCTTAAAGAGCGAATAGCTATGGCAGAGTTTTATTTGTGATTTTGTTTTAATTAAAATGTCAACTTGTCTTGTCAATGTTTATCATAAAAAAAATTCTTTGTTCGAGTCACGGTGTTGCTCGGTTCGGTTCTTCTGCCACCTGTGTCAATTCCTCACAACCTCGAACACCAAGTACTTATTATCAATCATTCAAACGTATTCAAATGATTTCAAACTATTAACATGAATTTGTAAAAATACACATGTGTTCAATCAACACTTATTTTGTTTAATGTCTTAAACTGATCTAGATCTATGTTTTAAACACTGTCATTTATTTATTTGTTATAAAAGGACTAACCCATTTTAATTCCTTGCATCTACTTTATCAATTTTGTTTTTCGTATGTAATATATATAAATATAATATTTATTAATACATATTAAATATTTTGTTTTGATTGGTAATATTATATCTCGTAATTTCATTTCAAAACAGACATCGAAAACGCAAAAGTACTGCATGAGTACGTTTTTTTTACACATCTTACAAAAAAAAGGTTTCATCGCCGACACACCACAATACAATAGGGTTGGGGTCGACCTTTAATTTATTTGTTACATTTTTTCGTTCAAATAAATTTTCGATATAATCTTATAAATTACGCGTATATAGACTTTCGAAAATATTTTTTTGGAATATTAAGAATTTTATAATATAAAACAAAAAAAATTTGAAGTTTCTAGCTTAAAAATTGAAAAAGTTGTATGTTGTGTAAAAAATGTATGGGAAGGGGTGGAGATTGGTAAAGTGTTACAGACTACCGGCGACCCTCTTTATACCTCCGAAAACCCGACTCTCCTAGCTGTCATAGTTTCCAAGATCCTCTCACCATTTTTTTACTACATAAAAAAGTCCAAATCCTCGGAATTTTCTGAAACTGCTCCTCTATCTGACTATCCAAACGATACATAGCAGAGCCTCCCGTAATAGGAGAAAAATTGCTTCGAAAGGAAAAGAAAAAAATGTGTGGGAGGGAGTTGAACGGGGAGGAACACTCCCGATCGGAGTAGACCATCGAAAGCATTCTCAAAAATGATGACAACCTACCCTAATGACCGTCGCCGTAGCTCGTACCGTCTGGCGGCTGTGACCATCGATCCTTGTAAAAAGGGCAATTTTGTATGGTAGGGGTGAAGGGGGGAAATCCCCAACATCGAAGTAGTCCTGTGGAAGCGTCCCTAGGAGAATAAAAACTCGCCCCAGTGAACGTGGTTGTAGCTCTCACCGATCGGGGGCTATGGCGATTTGAAATTTCCAAAAAGTTGTTTGGAGTTTGTAAAAAATGTTTGGAAGTGAAAAATTTTATTGCAGCTTTGGTAACTCTACCTTTGATAAACAGTACCGCCCCCTACTTTTGGTCGTCTTTTTACCAAATCGAAAAGACAACGAAGGTTTCTAAAATTTTGTTACTAAAATTTTAAAATAAAATACTATTTTAAAATAAAATAGTAACACAATTTACTAAAATAAAATCGTTCTTTGCCTACTATGCCTTTGTGCACGCTAATCTCAGAAACTGCTTAATTGATTTTCATGTGGTTTCCACTGATGAATTGTAGCAAGCTTCCGGTAATATTTAGAGTTTGTTTCATTACAATCGGTTTACAAACAAAAAAGTTATGCTTTATACCGAATACCACGCGTACGTCGCGGGCACATTACGTAACGAGCGGTGTTTAATCCATTAAAGTTTTAGAAAAATGAAACTATTTGTACACGTTGTAGGTACTTATGTTATCGAAGTCAAAAAGATAGTTTTTAGAATTTTTGTCTGTTTGTCTGTGGGTTTGTGAACGCTAATCTCGGAAACGGCTTAACCGAAATGAATGCGGTTTTCACTGATGTATTGTAGCAAGTTTCCCGTAACATGTAGTCTTTGTTTCGTTCCAATCGGTTTACAAACAAAAAAGTAACGCTTTATTCCGAATACCACGCGTACGAAGTCGCGGGCACAGGATGTAACGAGTTGTCTATACATCAAAGATTAAAAAAAAAAGAATTTATACACGTTGTACTTATGTTACCGAGGTCAAAAGATATTTTTTAGAATTTTTGTCTGTTTGTCTGAGCGTTTGTGAACGCTAATCTCGGAAACGGCTTAACCGAATTGAATGCGGTTTTCACTGATGTATTGTGGCAAGTTTCCCGTAACATGTAGTCTTTGTTTCGTTCCAATCGGTTTACAAACAAAAAAGTAACGCTTTATTCCGAATACCACGCGTACGAAGTCACGGGCACAGGACGTAACGAGTTGTCTATACATCAAAGATGAAAAAAAAAAGAATTTATACACGTTGTACTTATGTTACCGAGGTCAAAAAGATAGTTTTTAGAATTTTTGTCTGTTTGTCTGTGCGTCTTTGAACGCTAATCTCGGAAACAGCTTAACCGAAATGAATGCGGTTTTCACTGATGTATTGTAGCAAGCTTCCCCTAACATGTAGTCTTTGTTTCGTTCCAATCGGTTTACAAATAAAAAAGTTACGCGCTATACCGAATACCACGCGTACGAAGTCGCGGGCACAGCTAGTATATAATAAAATGCCTTGGTGCACGCTAATCTCAGAAACGGGTTAATTGATTTTCATGTGGTTTCCACTGATGTATTGTAGCAAGCTTCCAATAATATGTAATGTATATTTCATTCCAATCTGTTTACTAATAAAAAAGTTACGTGTTATTCCGAATAACACGCGTACGAAGTCGCGGACACAGCTAGTGTCAAATATACTGTTAGAAAGGTACCCCAGTCCTTTTCTGTACTATTAGATGTTGCATACAACATGTATGTAAAATTTAATGATGATCATAAATGTAACAAACAAACAAACTCACTTTTGCATTTATAATATTAGTTAGGATTTTACTTATTCTTTACTATCGAGTGGCGGATTGCTTGAGTGGCGGATTGCTTGAGTGGCGGATTGCTTGCTTTTATAGTGACATTTTTAAATGTTCACATAATGCTTTTAACTATAGTTGGATACATTATTATGTCACTATTGTATACATATTATTATTATTTACGACGAAACATTTTGTACATATTTATGAACTTTTAGATATTTAAATATTTGTAATACTGTTGATGATGACATTTTTGAGCGAGTGTGGTGTACACATATTTTTGCCCTTGAATGTACATATACCTGCTCATCCTATCTCAAATAAATGATTTCATAAATAGTCATAAAAGTTTTAAAATTCTGTATGACCCATGTCTCTTTAACAAAGACATTTTTAATGCAGCTTATACCTACATTGAATCTGTTAGATCGGACCGCATGTTTGGTGCGCAGCACGTGCGCAGCGTCCTACCTCGCCGCCCGCTTCACCCCTGCCCCCTTACTAAAATTTTCATTGTTATTTTTACAATTACTAGAAATGCTCTATGTATTTTCAGGAGATAATTTCAATTTACGATAATTTAATTATTATTTTATTTGTTATTGTCCAATAAAATCCATAGAATTAATGCTTAGGTATTAAAAACATATAAAACTGTCTAAAAAATGAACCACAGTAGTCACTCGAGAGAATTTTTTTTCTATAGTTTACCATAAATAAAGAGATGTTATGGTGAAAAATCACTGATTGTTGAAAATTTGTTTCAAAGTTATAATTTTCTTTTTCTTTTTGGGACCTTTTTGTGACATTTTTTAATAAAAAAAATGGTGATTTTTTTAAATTTCGTTTCTAATATTTATTATAGGTCCCTCAATAAAAAAGTCACCTGTGTAATATTTTGTCTCATTTCAAATTTAAAAATTCAACATTCGGACTAAATTTAAAAAAAAAGCTGAAACGTAATTTTGGCGATTATTCGAAAATACCATTTACAAGCTAAAATTTAATCAAACTACAAAATAAAATATTCCATAGGACATAATGTAATTTTTTCATACAAACTTTTTTTCCTTGCCCGGACTATTTATGAAAATTTAAATTCCGTGCTAAGCCGGGGTAGGTCGCTAGTTAATAATATGTCATATGTGGATTATTATAAGATGTAGATTGGCAACTCACGCCACGAATGCACTCCATCAATCGTACAAATGTGGTTACTTCGCTTATAACACTCCGACCACAATGAATCGGCACTTCTCACTCCCCCATTAATTACGATTTCATAATGAAAATAACTAGACAGTCCAATTAATTAATTTACAGACGTTAATTATTTCATCAGAGCAGTAAAGTCATGATCGTGAACAATTTGCCAGTTATCGGGCCCTCACATCAACGCCGCGGTACCTACATTACATACTTATCTACACAGCTAACTGTAAGCTAATGACCAATTAAACTATACAATGTTTTGATAAGAAATTATCTACGGAAGGTATTATAACTGTGAATAGTAGCAAGTTGCGTCATCAAAAATTTTCCTTTAATACAAAAGAAAAATGTGTACAAACTTATTAAGGCCTTTTGTCCGCTTCGTTCCTCATAATTTAGTTTTCGTTTTACTAGTAGCTAGCTACTACGTGTTTAGTAGGTAGTTAAGTTGGCAACATTATAAAATTCT
Organism: Bembecia ichneumoniformis; assembly: GCA_910589475.2. Taxonomy (NCBI): domain Eukaryota; kingdom Metazoa; phylum Arthropoda; class Insecta; order Lepidoptera; family Sesiidae; genus Bembecia; species Bembecia ichneumoniformis. The sequence continues at coordinate 7,120,623 of OU342521.1, forward strand.
ATGTTATTTAGAAACTGTGTTTTTTCTTCATTAATCACATTAATATCAACTGATTAATTTAAACACCATTAACATGTCTCCGCATATACTTAAAATCTATAAAAAAAGAAAACCTGTTTGAAACCGACATTAGCAAAATTAGCAAAATTAAATTTATAAATTTACAAAATTTTGATTTGATTAGAATTTTATAAAGAACTTAATAATGAATCTATACCAAGATTTAGATACTAATTCTCTGATTATACATATCTTCGAATTAAATACACCCTCCCGAAAGACAATCAGAGTAATAAGAAAATTTGCACATCCAGGGAAGAAAGAGTTTTACTTAGTAATATAATTCACGTATTTAATTTCTTAATCTACAATTTACGCATGATTAACATCCAATCGTCTTGACTTTCCATATTGAAATATTGGTGAAAAGAATTAATTTAATTGTTATTATAGGTAGTTATTTATAAAAATACTAATACCCACATAAATTAACAATTAACTACATAGGTAACTATAACTACAAAAATTTACATTCTCTAGCGAAAACAATACCTTTTTAAACATTTTAACAGAGATGTCGCAGTGACATTGTTTGAGTTGTACAATGACGTGGATAATTGAGTAGCATTAATTCAAGGCGACAGTTGTAGAATCGTCGCATTTGCATATTCGCGCGGGAGTCGACGGCCGTTCCAAACATCTGTCTTCCGATATTAATTAGTTGTTTTACATAATTTCGACGGCTCCTCACTTCAATATGCGCCTTACATATGACTTCATTGTTTAATTTACATCCTAATGATACCCAAGACAAGTTTTATATTGTGGCTATATCGTACCAAGTGTCAGAATATTGACATCAGCAGTATTCTGACGTCTGACGCCAAGACGTAGCTACAAAGTTACATTACGTACTTGCTTGTTATTTTAAGATATTTCTAAATTATCATTTGAGATGAAATCAAATGGTAGTCATTTTTGAAAAAGTTTATTAAAATGGGTTTAAATGTTTTATAAAATATATATTAACTTTAAAGTTATCTTTAAAATCACACATACTGACGAGCCATACATCATAGTAGCTATAAACTTTTTTAACGTTGGGAAATCCTTATGCGTGCTCGTTAGCGTGGAGGATGCTGACGGGTAGATAGGTATATGCCGGACTCTCACCAGTTAAAACATGATGAGTATGGGCTAGACGAGGGTGTAGGGAATAGATTGTGGCATCCTTTACTCACGCACTCAAAGAAAACAATACGAGCACTGATTTTTTACGAAGTATTCTATTAGACGAAGTTATCCTATATATGACTGCGAAATTCATTGCACATTGCTGTTATAATTATGTACTAGCTGAGCCCCCAACTTCGTACGCCTGGTGTTCGGTATAGCGCGTAACTTTTTTGTTTGTAAATCGATTGGAATGAAACAAACACTAAATGTTACGGGAAGCTTGCTGCAATACATTAAAGAAAACCGTATTCAAATAGGCTAAGCCGTTTCTTACATTAGCATGCACAAAAGCACAGACAAACAGACAAAAATTCTAAAACACATTTTTTTGACCTCGGTAACATAAGTAAGTACCTACAACGTGTGCAATTTTAAAAAAATATTTAATGTACAGACGAAATATTTAATGTACAACACAAAGCGCTACTGGCTTCGAGAAGGATAAAGGATCAAGTAAAGAAGATTCTTTAGCATTACTCTCTTAATGGTTGCATGGTTTCTGCCGCCAGACTAGCTGTTCGGTTTAATGACTTCGAAAGCAGTGTGCCTTGCCACCAACTACAATACTAGGACCTAATAATTGATCAATAATATTTATATACCTAACCTTTTTTTTTCACAGATCGTGCTAAATTCGATGCACCGATACCAGCCTCGCATCCACTTAGTGAAGATGCGCGAAGGAGGTGGACCTATCACCGACTTGACCCGAGAACAACATCGCACATTCGTCTTCCCAGAAACAGTGTTCACGGCCGTAACTGCTTACCAGAACCAGCTCATCACAAAACTGAAGATAGATTCGAATCCTTTCGCTAAAGGGTTCCGGGATTCGTCGAGGCTGACTGATTTTGATAGGTAAGTTGTGTCTTTTTTTAATTTCCCACTTATTCAGTTGGGATATTTTAAGAGTTTAGAAGGTATTTCAACAGGCGTCCGTTTAAATTAATCTTTTTTAAATAAAGATGACATTACTGAAGAAGTATCACATATAGTTATTATAAACAAAGGTAGTTAAAATAGGATTTTTTTGTAAATTAAATTTTCATACATCTCACACACTTTTCATTTGATAGTTTAATATAGAGTTCGTGTTCTGGAATAAATAGTCTATGGATTTATTAAACTCTAGCTGAGCCCGCAACTCGTAGGCGTGGTATTCGGCAACTCGTAATTTTTTTGTAAACCGATTGGAATGAAACAAACAGTAAATGATACGGGAAGCTTGCTATAATACATCAGTGAAAACTGTACAGACAAACAGACAAAAATTTTAAGAAACGATTATTTAGACTTCGGTAACATAAGTATAACGTGTATAAATTTTTCTTTTTTTTTAAATATGTAGTTAAAAATTATCAGACACGGCTCGTTTACGATTTCATTACATGTACCTACAGATAAAACAAGATGAATCTTTTTCCAAATTTCTTTAAGATTTATCTAAATAACATTTATCGTATTTGAACTGCAGCGCCCTGAATTTCCATGTGCATAGGCTGCGGTTGCCACTTGACATCAAGTGGACCGTCAGTCACCCTGCCTGCCTGCCTGCCGATTTTACATAAAATAACTTCTATTTTTTTATAAGTAAATCTATTTCCCTAATATGCAATAGAGGAATCCTCGGGTATATTTTTCATTGCCAATATTGACAACAAAACATGAATTTTGCGTAAAGGCGTGTATATTTCAAAATTATTTTGACAACACAAGAAATTCGACCAGACACTGAAAAATTATCCGACTGGGGGGTGACGCTAATTTGGTCAGTTTCAATGAAAAGAAGAGTCAAGCGTGTCTTTTTTCAGCGAAACGAAGTCCTATTGACCTGAATCCGTCATTCCGGGGAGTGACTGTTTCAATCTCAGACCATCTCCAACTCCTTGGTGTGGACCTAACAGCCGATCTGAACTTCGGTAGGCACATCGAGTCCATTGCCAAAACAGCTGCCAAAAAGCTGGGCATCCTTTCCAGGGTGAAACGGTATTTCACTGTCAGGCAGCTCCTGGACTTATAAAAAGCACAGGTCCGGTCTTGCATGAGTACTGCTGCTACCTCTGAGATGGGTCGGCCCGTTACCAACTCGCCGCACTGGACTCGATTGAAAGGCGAGTAAAGAAGCTTATTGGCAACGACGCCTTCGTAGATTCCCAACTTCAAAACCTGCAGCATCGCTGAAAAGTAGCTTGCCTATCGATTTTATATCGTCTACACTATGGAGAGTGCGCATCTATTCTGTACGAATTAATCCAACCGGAACCGTTCCACTTGCGGACCACTAGGCGTGGGCAAGGGTTTCATCCCTTCGTGGTCGATGTACCTCGATCTCGCAGGAAGCGTTTCAGTTCCACCTTCCTTGTTCGGACTGCTAAGGAGTGGAACTCATTGCCTGCGTCTGTGGTCCCATAAAACTACAACTTCGGGGTCTTCAAAACCAGGGTAAATGGGCATTTACTGGGTAAGCGTGGTCCACCTTCGGCCGCATCTGCACCTCACATCAGGTGAGATAGTGGTCAAGCGTTACTTTGATTTAATAAAAAAAAAATTACATTAAAAAAATTGCCATTTAAAATTTTTTTACAAAGAAACATAAAAAGCTACGCGAAATTTAACCACCACAGTTAATTATTATCCATTCATCACAGCTATTGACAAAATAATTAAGAGCCCTAATTATGGATATTATGGATATATGGTATTATGATCCTGCATATTATGGAGCAATATTTTGGAAACACGTACTCTGCAGCTTCTATTTCGAAATATACTTGACAATTTTCATTGGGTACTTACTAACGCACTTATATTCCGAAGTCAGAATGTTTGCGTAGGGCTTTTCAAAACAAATACAAACGATTTTTGCGTAACGTTTGGAAGACATTAGTAAAAAATTTGCGTTTAAAACTATATGAGATATTTTCTCGACCCTGGAGTAATGGCAACGGCAACGGCAATACGCAGCGCGTACCTACACTAAGGGGCGTAGTCTGTCGAGTTAAAATTATGTAATTTCCTTCTGTGACAAGTACTATTTTCTACCTGAACGAACCTAGAGGTTTGTTTTAAATGTTTTAATGCTTTTTAATGCTTATGTACAAACTCGTATAGGTAATGAGTGTAAAACGCGTTTAAATATATGTGGATCGAGTCAAATTGCGATTTTGCTACCAAGCTATTACTAACGCGTATAAATGCATGCTTTCAAAAGCATACCTGACACTTAACGGCTTCACACACCATCACATAAAGAAATAGAGAAATTTAAAAATTACCAGGTACTCAGCGCCTGGTAAATAGCTGTTAGGATTTCTCTCACGCGAACTTACGAAATAACTGCAACACACAGCTGCTGTTTCTAGAACAGACAGGTTAGAATAACCTAAAGAAATAAACACAACTTACGTTATATTATTTCTATAGGCGTTAGAGACATTTTTTAAACTTTTTTTTATTAAAATACAGTTATCGGCTTCGCCCAGATTGAATTGGGAGACTTAATAGACCTAATATGTGGCCTAAGTATAAATAAACTTTTGCTTCAGTAAGAGGTCAGTAAAATTTCCGGCAAGGTCAACTTTGAAAATCAACCTTTCAAATTTGACTCTGGTCTGGATCTGGAAATTAGTGGCAGGGCACACTGCGTTTCGCAGTCATTTGGGCAGCCCGTTTGACGGCAGTTACCACCCCCTTACAGAAGACCACCATGAAATAACTGCACGTGTGCTGTTGTGTTTCGGTGAGTGAGTAAGGGATGCCAGAGCCCATTACCCTATCCCTTTCTAAACCCTTATCCTTAATCCTACTGTAGTCGGCAGCGCACTTGCAGCAGCTTTGTCGTTGCTTACCCCCTTACCACCGTAAAACCAGTACTCACCGTGAAATAGGTAACAGCACGTGTGCTGTTGTGTTTCGGTGAGTGAGTAAAGGATGGACAGGGCCCATTTTCCTATCGAATCTCTTATCCTTAATTCTATGTAGTCGGCGACGCACTTGCAGCACCTATGGCGTTGCGTGTGTTACAGACGACGATAGCCACCTAACCATCAAGTGGACCGTTAGCCTGTCTGCCGATCTCAACAAAAAAAAAAGGTTTCCCTGAAATCATACATGTCTCGATAAAATTTGTATTATACGTAATATACCTACATATAGTTATATGATATATATTGAGATTGATTTGATATTAACATGTGCGATAATGTCCTTGAAATGAGCAATGTCATCGCAAGGATACAACCGAAACGGCGATCGGTGAGGGACGTTTTAACGCGTCCAGCACGTTGCGAAGCGCTAAAGTGGTTCGAATCAATGTAGCGGCGCTCGAGGCGAGTTTGATAAATTGGCAGGTTATTAGCAACAGTTGAAAGGCATTAGGTCGGCCGCCCTGCAATTTGTGAGGCGAGCGGCTTTAACATGAATAAAAGATTAAAAACGCGCCTTTTCGCCTGATTGCGACTGATACCAGACCGCATACTGATCACCGCGATACCATCACGGCCTTTTTCTTATCTGCTTAATCGCACCTAAACGTTCCTGCTTATTTCGGACAAAAAAACAATACATTTCACACTTCGCAATCTTGTATCATCTTCATTCTAACATTGGCTGCTTATATTTTAACAGACAATTGTTTATATACATTTGTATCTAAAATAATTATTTTATAAATATTAAAAATCAAATTTGATATTTTTTAGAATCGCTGAACATCAGGTTAGGTTATCCAAGCCCGTTGGATGAGTGGTTAGGGTGCTTGCCCTAACGCTCTGTTCTAGGGTTCCCGGGTTCGATTCCCGGCAGGGTCAACCTTGAAAAATGAACTTTTCAAGTTTGACTCAGGTCTAGATGTGGAAATTAGTGGCAGGAGACACTTCGTTTCGCATTTGGGCAGCCCGTTTGATAGCAGTAACCACCTCCTTAAAGAAGACCACCGTGAAATAACTGCACGTGTGCTGTTGTGTTTCGGTGAGTGAGTAAGGGATGCCAGAGCCCATTTCCCTATCCCCTCCTAATCTACTATCCTTAATCCTACTGTAGTCGCCAGTGCACTTGGAAGCTTTGGCGTTGCTTGTGTCATAGGTGACGGTAGCGACCTACCATCAAGTGGACCGTTAGCCTGTCTGCCGATAATAACATAAAAAAAGGTTAAAAAAATTAAAAATAATAATAATACATCAATAATTTCGCTTTCCATAAAGCAAACAATTTTCGACTTATGTAAATAATACTTACCATACAAAGTTAGGTAATTATAATAAATCATGCATATATTTATATGTTCGTATCATCAATAGATATATATGAAAATATCAATAGGTTAATTATTACATATATAACCCCGTGAAAGATATTAGTTGGACCGACCGAATTAAGGCCAGCCATGGGCTGTTTCGTGTACGAATCTGCTAGCAAGGCGGCGATGAAGGAGAAATGGTAGCGTATGGTGCGATGTGCCAATCAGAGGTTGATCATGACCACGACCATTCTGCCAAGAGTGATTCACCCAGGAAGAAGAAGAATCATCAATGGGAAAAGTTTTTGTTTATTTTAAGACCTATAATACATCTGATGTGGTTACCTTATGCAACGTCACCGAAGGTACAAGTGCGTTGTTGACCTTGATGGAAAAATATATAAAGGTATCAAGAGGGGATATGTGATAAGATATGTACATAAAAGAAAAGCAATAAGAGCAATAAGATTATTCAAGGCAGATAATTTCAAATAAAGTTTTATATTATAAGTAAAGTAACCGTAAAGGTGTTCATGTCCAGTATTCTCTTTCAAGTTAGTTAAAAGAAACAACATCGTTGCAAAAAAAGATAAGAGACGCTGATGCTGACGAAACGAATCCAACCGCAATCCGGCGTTACAACTCATACAGACACCGTGGGAACATTAATGCAATAAAATTTAATCGAAATTGATGTTAAATCTTCATAAAATTTCTTTCATAAAATTTTACCTGTGAAATTTAGTACCTGAGTGTTAGTATTTCTAGTACTTCTAACAAAACCGTTATGTTAGAAATACTAAGCGGATTCTAACATATCTGCTTAGTACTTCTAACATACCTACGCCACGGATTTTTTGCTTTCGGGAGGTCACATTTAAATTATAATTGGATTATAAGAAAATTTTAATTGAATTGGGCTATACCGAAGCAAACTGTAAAATTTTATAGCGAAGAGAGATGCCTTGTCTAATCTTACTGGCATCTCATAGTGTAGCCTGTATTTATAGGCAATGGTTGCAATCTGCCATCAAGTCAAAAATGCAGAGGAGAGCGGCTTGGTTCCGCAGCCTATAACTGAGTATATCTGCTACCTTTTTTGTACACTTCATGGAAAATTACTATCTTCCCATGGAACCAACACCAAGAGGGATGCGAATGCGCTTAGATAGGATTTATCCTTTAGGATAGGGATGATCTTTTAATAGGAGATATAGGAATGGTTTTATCACTTAGTTATGTACCGAAACATATGGTCTCCTATTTGGTTTTTGCGTAGGAGGGTAAACGCAATGAAACAAGCAAATCAAATACCTTCACTCGTTTTAGGATTGACCAGTTACATGTTTAGACATATTATAAAGGAAAGAATTAGATCGGGTACACCTAACAAGCGTGAATAACGTCACGCAGTTCACATTTCAAGCACACCGATTATAGAGAAGCCGCAGACAACGTAGAATAAAAATGTGGGAATGTTTCATAATATAGAAAATTATCATTGTCAAAACAGTTTTCGTAGTTTTTGTTCGGCTGTATGTCTGCCCTTAAGCATGACATAAAAAAGTCACCAACACAAAACGTTAACCGGGTGCTTACTTAAGTATCCTTTTCTTCAAGCTGCTGAGGCAGTCCTTCACAATTCAATAGGTGTTATTATTTCTCTGTCATGTTAAATGTATCCGAGCACACGTAATTACCTCAAATTTTGGCATAATAGTATTATCGCGAGTCGAACAAGCAATATATTTACCTGAATTCGAGAAAGGTTGATTGCGACGGAGGCGAGAATAGTGTAGTGTGGAAACAGATGAGTGCCCGCGGCGTCGGCGCACCGTAATCACAGGCCTCGCTTCTCATTATACCCTAAACGACAAATTAAAGTGAGTTTCTATTATCTGACCATCGGTGTGATGCACATTCGTCGACGGACCGGTTTACTGGAGGCGTGTTCTTCTCTCAGCTGTTCATCCGTTCCTCACCTTGTACGGAAACGGGCTAAATTATGCAAAAAACAATTACCGATTCACTTTAAAGCCTATCGGTGCTTATATTAATTATGCTATCGTCGATTGGTTTCCACGGAAAACATGTAATAATTCATCTAAAGTTAAATCTACTGAAAGTTTCTCACAGTATTTTTTGTGCGTCGTAACTAATAGCATCTAATAGCTAATGGAGCCACCGGCGTGCTTAGTTCGTGTACAGTAACCAGCGGATGCACAGTACACGCATAAAACTAACCAGTATGTGAACTATTTATCTGAGTATGCTCTGTCACTCCATTAAGCGTCAGGGTTGTCACTGATATTAGGAATAAGTATTTTTTAGTATTCTGTTTTAAATTTCGTTATAAATTATAACGAAATTTATTATTTATTTTATTTATTTTATTAAAATTATTTATTTTATTGTGGTCTTCTCGGTTATGTCAATATTTTTCTTCATTATATTGAGTTCAGTCAAAATCTAGTTAACCGATTATTTGATATAAACCAATTTTCACAAACATATACCTACAACAACAAGATAACAAGTATAACACGATTATTATTTTTTAGTAACTATCACAGTAAAAACCTTATGGATGAATTTGATTTAGAAATTTAGGTTATTCACAAGGTTTTTTTGATATCTCATTTTTATAGTTAGTAAGACCCCAATAAGTGTAGCCTATGAGACATAAATTTAGTTTTTAGTAGTACTTTTAGTACACAAATTAAATACACGTATATTTGTTATTGCTCTTTACAATAAAATTTAATAATATAAAGTCTCTCTTTAAATGTTTCTCCTTTTATATTTCTTTTCAAAGCTTCTGTTTATCTAATGTCTCATTTGAATGTTAAACCTTTGACTGAAATATATTTTCGTTTATTAAAGAAAACAAAGGTAATAATTTACTATTTTATGTAAATAGTAAATTATTACATTACTGGCCTGGCAACTGAATCGCGTACGTCTGTGTGAGTATCGAATCGAGCGTTCATCTACATGTACTACCGTTTAAAATTCAATGTACTGTGACACAAGCATTGTATCTGTTAATAATAATCTAATCTGTAAGCGCGTCAGTACGTGGCTACCGATTTGGATTAATTGATAGAGCAGTTTGGGCGCGTTGAGAGTTCACCACCGTTGATTGACGGCTAATTCCAGATGTTATCTCTACAATTGCTGGGCTACCTCTTGCATTACAATTTAAAAATTGCTACTGACATTAGTGTAAGCGTCAGTCATATTTAAATTATATATTTCAAGATATACCTGACCATATTGAAATTATAAATAACTTACCAAAACCAACTTTTGTGTGAGTTTTAAATACTTAGCTATTAGCAGTAATCGCTAAAGTTGTATGAGGAAAGTAAAGTTATAAAAGGACATATCTTGCTTTTAATGGTTTTTATTTATATATCTTTAGAATGTTAGATGCAGATATACTGTTTAAAAAGACAGTTAACAACTTTTACATATTCAAAAGATTCGTCTGTACAACTTTTCACTGCACAGGCGATAGTTTATTTTCGTTATACCGAAATAGTTTTTTTGGTGGACCTCTAGTAGGCACGAACAGTGTCTGCCTATAATATTAATTTAAGAAATATGTAAATTTATACCTATGTTGATATAATTGTATAGCACATTTGTATTTATTATCTACATGAACCAATCGTATCGCAAGAACTGTATTCCGGGGAAATCAAACAATTGTAAACTGGACTCTAAATGAATAACAAACAGAAAAAAAAACAGACTGAATTTTTAATTCTAACCAAATTTAATATCAGTTTAAATTTAATGACGATGATTTCATTAACAACTCGAACATAGAGATATCAAAAAAAGATTTTATATGTATCAACATTTAGTTCTATAATTATTTTCGTATGTACACATGATTAGGGAAAAAGCGTCTTGACTAAACGTTATGGAAAATTTAGTAATAAAAGTTTCCAACTGTTTGTATGACCAGTGTTTAACCGCTTAGACATTTCAAACATTTCCCGATAATACATCACTTAAATAATTTTCTTTCTAAAAGTTATAAATGTTTTAAAGTTATGTAAATAATTCCGGTTTCATGTTAGTAACTAGGGTTTGTGCCTAGTTCGTTCCACTGAGTTGTGTCTCACAAAAAAAATTCTCATATGTGTGTATGCTCCGTTTGTCCCAAAATATATTTTCTTACTAGTTATTTAATGAAAATGAATATTTTATATTCAGTTAGTCATCAAATTTAAAACACGATTATCTCTAGTGAAATAAAAAATACGAGGAATTAGAAATTGTTAATAGAACTGTCTTTCTTAATATCAAGCTGGATGCTAATCTTTAATTGGGGCCGCATAAGAAGCCTGTCTAAACTTAACGAATTAGGCGGATATAGATATGCGCTAATGGAATTAATTGTCTTCATAATTTAACTAACTTTTTTAAAGGTCAACGGATAACCCTATTACGACAAAATGTCAAACGAGGCGTAACAAACCTAGGTATATAGGTAACTTATACTATATTGTAGCTGAGCAGGAACGCGTTAAAATGAATCATCCTTTTTGCGAGTATGTGAAGTTGGCCCCCCATTATCGTGATAAAAAAAAAATGACGTGAGTTCTAGTTGCCCCCCACATAGTTCTGGAGTTCTCTATACTTTATATCAATAGTTCTATTTATTTTCCAAGAAAAATTGATTATTGAACTTGATGGGGGGCCAACTTCACAAATAGAAAAGTTTGCGTAGTCATACCAACTACAGCATTCGTCGGATCGAAAAAAGTTATAAGGATAAATTGTAGAACTCTTTGGGGGGCAAACAGAACTCCGTGAAAAAACTTCAAATTTTGAAAAAAAACTTTTTTCTTTTTTTGAAAATTTTTTTTTTTGTTCCCATAGGTATAAAACGCGAATTCGAGTTGCCTTTCATGCAGTTCTGATGTTACGCACACTTTTTATCAATAGTTCTGCTGATTTTTCACTCGAGTTTTTTTTTTATTTAATGAGAGGTTAATTTTTACAAATCACAAACTTTGCGTCGTCGTACTAACCAAAGTATTGCTCCAATCAAAAAAAGTTATTAAGATAAATTATAGAACTCTTTGGGGGGCAAACAGAACTCCGTGAAAAATTTTCAAATTTTGAAAAAAGAAAAAATATTCCTTGAAAATTTTTTTATTCCATATAACGCAAATTAGATTTTCCCACGATGCAGTTCTGATTTTCTGCACACTTTTCATCATAGTTCTGCTGATTTTTCACTCGAGAATTTTTTTTAAATTTAATGAGAATTTAATTTTACAAATTACAAACTTTGCGTAGTCGTACTGACCAAAGTATTGCTCCTATCAAAAAAAGTTATTAAGATAAATTGTAGAACTCTTCGGGGGACAAACAGAACTCCGTGAAAAATTTCCAAATTTTGAAAAAAGAAAAAATATTCCTTGAAAATTTTTTTTATCCCATATAACGCGAATTAGATTTTCCTACGATGCAGTTCTGATTTTCTGCACACTTTTCATCAATAGTTCTGCTGGTTTTTCACTCGAGATTTTTTTTTTAAATTTCATGAGGTTAATTTTACAAATCACAAACTTTGCGTAGTCGCACTGACCAAAGTATTGCTCCTATCAAAAAAAGTTATTAAGATAAATTGTAGAACTCTTCGGGGGGCAAACAGAACTCCGTGAAAAAATTTCAAATTTTGAAAAAAGAAAAAATATTCCTTGAAAATTTTTTTTATCCCATATAACGCGAATTAGATTTTCCTACGATGCAGTTCTGATTTTCTGCACACTTTTCATCAATAGTTCTGCTGATTTTTCACTCGAGAATTTTTTTTAAATTTAATGAGAGGTTAATTTTACAAATAACAAACTTTGCGTAGTCGTACTGACCAAAGTATTGCTCCTATCAAAAAAAGTTATTAAGATAAATTATAGAACTCTTCGGGGAGAAAACAGAATTCCGTGAAAAATTTTCAAATTTTGAAAAAAAAAAATATTCCTTGAATTTTTTTTTATCATATATAACGCGAATTAGATTTTCCTACGATGAAGTTCTGATGTTCTGCTCACTTTTCGTCAATAGTTCTGCTGATTTTTCACTCGAGAATTTTTTTTAAATTTAATGAGAGGTTAATTTTTACAAATCACAAACTTTGCGTCGTCGTACTAACCAAAGTATTGCTCCAATCAAAAAAAGTTATTACGATAAATTATAGAACTCTTTGGGGGGCAAACAGAACTCCGTGAAAAATTTTCAAATTTTGAAAAAAGAAAAAATATTCCTTGAAATTATTTTTATCCCATATAACGCGAATTAGATTTTCCTACGATGAAGTTCTGATGTTCTGCTCACTTTTCATCAATAGTTCTGCTGATTTTTCACTCGAGAATTTTTTTTAAATTTAATGAGAATTTAATTTTACAAATCACAAACTTTGCGTAGTCGTACTGACCAAATTATTGCTCCTAACAAAAAAAGTTATTAAGATAAATTGTAGAACTCTTCGGGGGGCAAACAGAACTCCGTGAAAAATTTTCAAATTTTGAAAAAAGAAAAAATATTCCTTGAAATTTTCTCGAATTCTCGAATTTTCCTTGAAAAATTCTCGAGTGAAAAATCAGCAGAACTATTGATGAAAAGTGAGCAGAACATCAGAACTTCGTCGCAGCAAAATCTAATTCGCGTTATATGTGATAAAAAAAATTTCAAGGAATATTTTTTCTTTTTTCAAAATTTGAAAATTTTTCACGGAGTTCTGTTTGCCCCCCGAAGAGTTCTACAATTTATCTTAATAACTTTTTTTGATAGGAGCAATACTTTGGTCATTACGACTACGCAAAGTTTGTGATTTGTAAAATTAACCTCATGAAATTTAAAAAAAAAATCTCGAGTGAAAAACCAGCAGAACTATTGATGAAAAGTGTGCAGAAAATCAGAACTGCATCGTAGGAAAATCTAATTCGCGTTATATGGGATAAAAAAAATTTTCAAGGAATATTTTTTCTTTTTTCAAAATTTGGAAATTTTTCACGGAGTTCTGTTTGTCCCCCGAAGAGTTCTACAATTTATCTTAATAACTTTTTTTGATAGGAGCAATACTTTGGTCAGTACGACTACGCAAAGTATGTTATTTGTAAAATTAACCTCTCATTAAATTTAAAAAAAATTCTCGAGTGAAAAATCCGCAGAACTATTGATGAAAAGTGTGCAGAAAATCAGAACTGCATCGTAGGAAAATCTAATTCGCGTTATATGGGATAAAAAAAAATTTCAAGAAATATTTTTTCTTTTTTCAAAATTTGAAATTTTTTCACGGAGTTCTGTTTGCCCCCCGAAGAGTTCTACAATTTATCTTAATAACTTTTTTTGATAGGAGCAATACTTTGGTCAGTGCGACTACGCAAATTTTGTGATTTGTAAAATTAACCTCATTAAATTTAAAAAAAAAATCTCGAGTGAAAAACCAGCAGAACTATTGATGAAAAGTGTGCAGAAAATCAGAACTGCATCGTAGGAAAATCTAATTCGCGTTATATGGGATAAAAAAAATTTTCAAGGAATATTTTTTCTTTTTTCAAAATTTGAAAATTTTTCACGGAGTTCTGTTTGCCCCCCGAAGAGTTCTACAATTTATCTTAATAACTTTTTTTGATAGGAGCAATACTTTGGTCAGTACGACTACGCAAAGTTTGTGATTTGTAAAATTAAATTCTCATTAAATTTAAAAAAAATTCTCTAGTGAAAAATCAGCAGAACTATTGATGAAAAGTGTGCAGAAAATCAGAACTGCATCGTTGGAAAATCTAATTCGCGTTATATGGGATAAAAAAAAATTTTCAAGGAATATTTTTTCTTTTTTCAAAATTTGAAAATTTTTCACGGAGTTCTGTTTGCCCCCCGAAGAGTTCTACAATTTATCTTAATAACTTTTTTTGATAGGAGCAATACTTTGGTCAGTACGACTACGCAAAGTTTGTGATTTGTAAAATTAAATTCTCATTAAATTTAAAAAAAATTCTCGAGTGAAAAATCAGCAGAACTATTGATGAAAAGTGTGCAGAAAATCAGAACTGCATCGTAGGAAAATCTAATTCGCGTTATATGGGATAAAAAAAATTTCAAGGAATATTTTTTCTTTTTTCAAAATTTGAAAATTTTTCACGGAGTTCTGTTTGCCCCCCAAAGAGTTCTATAATTTATCTTAATAACTTTTTTTGATTGGAGCAATACTTTGGTTAGTACGACGACGCAAAGTTTGTGATTTGTAAAAATTAACCTCTCATTAAATAAAAAAAAATCTCGAGTGAAAAATCAGCAGAACTATTGATAAAAAGTGTGCATAACATCAGAACTGCATGAAAGGCAACTCGAATTCGCGTTTTATACCTATGGGAACAAAAAAAAAAATTTTCAAAAAAAGAAAAAAAGTTTTTTTTCAAAATTTGAAGTTTTTTCACGGAGTTCTGTTTGCCCCCCAAAGAGTTCTACAATTTATCCTTATAACTTTTTTCGATCCGACGAATGCTGTAGTTGGTATGACTACGCAAACTTTTCTATTTGTGAAGTTGGCCCCCCATCAAGTTCAATAATCAATTTTTCTTGGAAAATAAATAGAACTATTGATATAAAGTATAGAGAACTCCAGAACTATGTGGGGGGCAACTAGAACTCACGTCATTTTTTTTTTATCACAATAATGGGGGGCCAACTTCACATACTCCCTTTTTGCTCCTAAAAATGATTTAAGATTTTACCTTACCTAAATCATAATTTAAGATTTTGTTAAAGGAATTGAAAATTTTTCTTGCTTCTCGTAGAATCAGTGTTTGTGGCGTAATTATGTTTGTTCGTAAATACTTTTGAAAGCTTATGCAGCATAAATGAATGAATTTGAATTTAAAATCTAAATTAGTAATTTCTTCCGAATAATATCTTAATAGATTGAACACGTTCTCTTTTAAATAACAACCTTGTTCGTCGATACAGTTTCGTGTGAGACCTATTTCACTTCCTGTCACCTGTTCCCACAATCTCAATTACGTACAGTGGAATGAAAGGCCGAATAATTAAAGACATCGCGTATCAGATGTGGCCGACACGTCGAGCGGTGCGCCGCCGATCGGCTACTCGGCTACTGTGCGCCCGCGCACAACACAATCAGCTAATTTGGTTCGGCGCGTAGGAGCGCTGATAATATCACCGCGCAAATTGCCACTACACCGGCTGTCACTTTTACTTGACACGACGACTGTGGGTTGACTTTTAAAAGCGTTCCGAGCACTTCCGCGATCTATTGTTTATCGCGACGGCTGACGTTTCTCATAAACGCAATCGCCGAATTTACACCACCATTAAAATAAATGTTTAATAAGCCCTACTACTAACGGCATATACACGCTTAATGACTTCCTCCGCTGACGTCTGAAATCGTCAGACAATAAGTGTGATGGATTGCCATTGTGTGAGAATCGGCCCGGAGTAGATTGGCATGGTGGCCGAGCCGGCGTTTCATCCATTAATTAATGCGGCACGCCCTCCGCTCAATCAGAGCCGATATTTAGCTGGCGAGGTGTTTTATTTATGCTCGGACGCACCTCTTCGTTAATTGCGTGCGGATTCACTTACCACCTACAAATATTTTATATTTTTGTAAAGAATATGTATTTCTTTAGATTGATATTTTACCGCGTCCGCGTAGGTAAAATACTTTTTTATGTTGCCTACTTACTGTAACAATACAGCGTCAATCAAATATGTCAATTTATTTTTACGTGAATTTCTTAATGAAAATTATTTTTTAATTATAAAAAGGATTAGGTAAACAATAAAACTTTAATTGTCGTTTCTTTAATTACAGGTAGGAATTTTGATAAATTTTAAAATATTGTAATTTAGTTTGTTGTGAAATATTTGTTTTGAAAATATATCTAATGAAATAAATACTTTTATTACAGAGCTACGCAATAGTTTATTTTGCCAAATTTAATTGATAGAATACAAGTAGTCTTATATTTTCTTTAAGATACACACAATGCTTTTAGCTTTTCTTAGCCTTTTCTCTTAGAGGCTCGTGTATTATGAAAACATTAGTTTCTTCACCAAGACCCTAGGCTCCTTCTAATATTACAGTTTTACCCAGTTTAAAGCTGATTTGCGGCTCAGTCCAGTGTTGGCCCGTGTTGTCGGTTTTATTTTTCTAGCAAATTTACCTGTGTTGATACACCATTTATTCACCCAGCGACTGGACCCGAAATTCCCAAGTAACGAGTTCAGTCATTGATATGGTGAAAGCACTGTATAGTAAGTAATTGCCGCCGCGCATTTTTTAAAGGCTTCTGACAAGGTATGCTTTTGTCCCTTTATCACAACTCCTTACTATATGAAATGTAATTTACCTACTGGTGAAGAGTCGAGTTAACCCTTTCAAAAAATGCTACAGATATAATATTTTCTTTAGTAATATACGATTAACTACTGCCACTATTTATACTTGGGCTAAAATGTACCTTACCTTTTAGCAAACGGTATACCTTTAGTAACTCAGTGGTTTATTAGACAACTATTACCTATAACCTATATGACATACGAGCTATCGAGTGTAATGTCGGGTATTGCCTATAAGTTAAGATAGATAAGTAGGCAGATATGTTCCGCTAATGCGAAGTATCGTAACGAAAGGAAATAATATTTCATTTGGTATCAGATTGGTACATTATGCGTTCGTGAGCACATATCGGCGAGATATCGATAAGTGCATTCGCGAACTTGGCCCGTCCCTAGCGGCGGCCCTCTAAGAACCGCCGCCCTGTAATTTGCCGGCAGAGAGTGTTGGCTATTACTGTTGATACCGAGATCATAATAAATACGCCATTAACGCCCCCACAGCACCCGAAACGACATAACCACCCGGCACGACTCGCTCCGTGTAACACTGACTAACGCCATTGCGCTTGCGTCATTTTCATTACGAGCCGAGAACGTGTAAATTTAAAAACATTAGTGTTGGAATACGTTAGTTAAAAATTAACTAATTTATCTCACTATAAATATACGCGTACTGCTCTCGAAGAGTAATGATAAGTGCTGTGGCCATGCGATGTTTTTGTACTGCTTCTATTTATATAATAAAATCGTAGACGAGCCGTGTCTGTACATTCTGTGTTTTTTCAAAAAACAATTTATACACGGTGTACTTATGTTACCGAGGTAAAAAAAATTTTTTAGTTTCGTCTGCTTTGCGTTTGTTGCACGCTAATCTCAGAAACGGCTTAACCGATTTGAATGCCGTTTTCACTGATGTAGCAAGCTTCCCGTAACATTTAGTGTTTGTTTCATTCCAATCGGTTTCAACAATAATCCAACAAACAAAATAGTTACGCGCTATACCGAATATCATGCGTACGAAGTTGCGGGCTCAGCTAGTATAGAATAAGTTGAATACGCACAATATATTTGTACTTGAAACTGCAGAAATTCAAAGTAACTTAATAGAAGGGCCTTACAGAAGACCACCATGAAATAAGAACACATTTGCTATTGTGTTTCGGTGCGTAAATTGATCCTCATATCACGACCTCGTTTCTCATCCTGTGTCATACCCACAATTGTTAGGATTGTTGATGATCCAAAGCTCACACAGTAACGATTAGGACCATTTAGTTTAAGAAGAGATGCCTCTCTTTGTGTGTTGTCTCGGCTGTATAATGGTGAGTGCTCGGATGAATTGTTCCAATTAATATTATAATGCCTACTTCAAACTTTTACCGCTGCACTGCGCGCCATAGATGCGAAGTTCATCGGCATTACTTGGATAAGGTGTGAAGTGAACAAATTATGAAGTGAACTCTTAACTCATTTTAATATTCCATAAGAATTTTAATATTAAATACTTCTTAATTCTTTTTAAATTCTTATTTAATATTCCATAAGAACTTTAAAGACTCTGAACGAAAATCGATTAAATAAAAATAATCAATTTTTTTTTCTTAAATTCCTCATTCTTAATTTTTAAATTCTTAATTTTTTCTTAAATTTTTTTTTCTTAATTCTATTAATTACACTTCATAATTAAAGAGTAATTAATAGAGACCTGTTTGTCAATTTTTTTTAATCTTACCTCAAGACGTTATAAAAGGCAACAATAAAAATAGTATTTAGAAAATGCTAATTTTTTTTTTAATTTTACTCTTCAGTTGAAAATTTGCTGTTCAAAAATTGTTAGCTACTGCATCGACTTAATAATAGACCCTAGCTGTTACACTTTCCCTTTGTCTATTAAATAATTTAAAAAAATACGAAAGATCTCTCATTCAACGAGCCCCTGCTCGAAGCAAGCAGATTAGAAGATGCCAGACCCCATTTCCCTATTCCTTCCTACTCCCTTATCCTTGATCCTACTAATGGTCGGCAGCGCATTTGCAGTACCTGTGGTGTTGCTTATGTTATAGACGACGCTGAACCGTCAGATAAGAAAAAATGTATCATTTGGGACTTATTTTTCATTTAGGTACAAATGAACAAGAGTAATATGTCAACATAAACGATTGTGAGTAAAAACTTAAACTGTGAGAAATTTCATTACCCTGAGGTAACGCTAGCACCCATCATTAACGCTTTTTTTTTAGTAATTGGAGTGTTAAAGAAAGAGAAAAAATGTATAAATTCGCTGGCGTGTGTGGCACTACCTGTTTTTAATTCCCGGGTGGAGCGCGCCGGCGCCCGAGGCCGCTCAGCAGTGATAGATTAAATTCGACACGGCATCTCGTGATGTCATGCCAATTTTGAGGCTCGCCGTGTCGTCACGCTCATTTGCAGCTCACAGAATACTGCACGTAGCTTTAAACGCTCCGCTAAACATTCATAACTACACGCTCGTATCTAGAAGCACGATCAACAATAAGGGGCTCCGTTGTACCCACGTTGTACCTGTTCACATGAATATCGAAGCACAAGCATATATGTACCTACTATTTATATATGTATGTATTACTTGAAGGGTTAGCTTTGAAAATTCGTACTTAGTAAAAGTAATACATCAAAATTTGTAAACAGATAGAATTATATTGTATAGGTATTGCCGTCAGTCTCAAAAATAATGCCTCAATGTGGGGGTGGTAAAGTCCTCGTAACAGCGTTTATATTATTTTAATAAAATGACACTAAGAAGGCGGAGAAAAGTTACTGTATAATCACACTCTAACCATACTTACGTCAAACAGTCAGGCAGCGAATGTAATTGCGTAGAGCAAACATTCGGCGAACTCGCTTCAGTTTGCAGGCTTGAACATTGAGCGTTGCCCGACTGTATTACGCTATGGTTAGACTGTGGTATAATTGAGAGCCACTTAACTAAAACATTTGAAAAGTTTTTAAAAATTACATGAACGACAAGTCTCTGGTCGGAATTAAAGTAGTTTGTAATTTCGTTGGTTCACGGCAATAGATGACACCTATTAGTGCTTTATATTTTCTTAGTAGTGACAGGACACACAGCGTTTCGCATTTATGAATTGGGCAGCCCATTCATTACAGAAAACTACTTTAAAATAACAGGATTTGTGCTGTTGTGTTTCGGTGAGTGAGTAAGAGATGCCAGAGCCCAATTCCCTATGCACTTTTTTATTTCTTTTAATTATGGTAGCCACCCCTACCACCAAGTGGACTGCAGAACTTAGGTACATAAGAAAGCTTGACGAAGGTTTGTTTATAATTTTTTTTTGTAAAACTCAAATAAAAGAAATATTTTTAAATATAAGGATTAGTTTCGTTAATCTGTAATCTCCAGTTACTGACTGCTCTTTCAAGATACTTTTTTTAAATTAACGTACATTGTAAATATTTTTGGAGAGTGACCCCAACGAAGTTTGCATAAGGAACAGTACTAACTTTTCCCTTAAACATCGAGTCGAGGAAACAAAACATTACTCGTCTATTTGTGCCGAGTGAAAATTATTTAATGTACGCTCTTAAGTGGTTTCGCTGATAGTTCGTAGAGTGGCGAAAATAGCGAGTTAGCTGGAACCGTGCTCGGTGGCGGTCGCGACAACCTCCTGGAACTAATAAAGGGCCGTTCGTGTCTGCGCCCGCGCACTCTACGCAACTGATGCGAGCCAGACGAGTACGGCTCGTTAACACCGAACCGAACGCACTCGTAAAGGCGCTTCGACGAAACTCGGCTATTATATTATGAGAAATACCTTTTGAAGATTGCTGATATGTACACGTATTTTAATTTCTTACATCAAACACTCTCTTTTTATTTATGTTAAGTTCGGCAGACAGGCTGACAGTCCACTTGATGGTAGGTGGCTACCGTCGCCTATAACACAAGCAACGCCAAACTTGCTGCAAGTGCGCTGCCGACTACAGTAGGATTAAGGATAAAGGATAACGAGTGGATAGGGAAATGGGCTCTGACATCCCTTATTCACTCACCGAAACACAACAACACAAGTGCTGTTATTTCACGGTGGTCTTCTGTAAGGGGGTGGTTACTGCCGCCAGACGGGCTGCCCAAATGACTGCGAAAATGTTACAAAATGTCACAACTCTCTTTAATTAATGTTACAAAGTTAATATCCGTTTTTAGTGGCGGCGAGAAGTGTTTGTACAAAATATATTTTTTTTAAATTAAAACCTGTACAACGTATCGGTGCATATTGAAGATATTAATAAATTAATAATATACATAAAATTAATTTATTAAAGTTCATAGGAAAAAAATTCTATAGTTGCTATTTTTTTTCTGGTGTGTCAAGACAAGCTCGTCTAGCAGAGAGGGTGTAAAATAATTACATTTAACATTTCTACACGATGACTTTATAAAATAAATTCTGCTGTACGCCTCTGTCTGTTTCTCCGCTAACTTCTTTTAAACTAACTAACAGATTTTGATACGGGTTTCACCATGTTTTCACTGATGCAAAGAGCGACAAATGAGGCAGGTTTGTGAATATAATTTACAGAGAAAAATTGCATCTGTACTAAACTGGAGGCTGGTGGCTAGTCTAAAAGCAAACAAAAATAAAAGGAAAAGGTAGACGTACGAGGAATAGTCGCACAATTAACTACTTACCTACCCGCAGTAAATAAATAATAAAATTTAATATTCGGATATTATTATCATATAATGCATTAAACAAATATAATTTTCTTTTCAAACATCTGAGACAATTTTACAAAATTAGTATTTCGGTAAAATATTTTTGTAAAATTGTAAAAATTTGTAAAATGTCTCAGATGTAAAATTGTAAAATGTAAAATGACTGTGAATTGTATGACCAAAATAAAAAAGTGAGGTATCATCTGCGTAAAGTGAGATATGCCCCGTTAAACCAACATTACTTATAACATTACTTATACAGTGAGCATTTCTCGAAATAAATTTAAGACTATACGCCGCAAACAAGTTGACGAAGCCAATTCAGTTGGAATTCCAAGAGTTATATTGTTGCCTAGTTTTACAAGTATCTACCCAATAAGGACATATTTTTCAATTAATTGCGAACTAACCTCTAAGAATTTTCCTTAAATGGCCAGACCTCAAACAGTCATACTAATCGTAAATAAATCACCAGTTACACTTAATGTGCTCTATGGAAGCCATCAATTTAACCATAGTTAAAACTGACCTTACTCAGACCAAGGCCAATTGAAACCATAATTGATCTTGTCAAGATCTGATACTTGATATTAATCATTTCTTATACCATCTTATTAAGTACTGTATAATGTTTATTCACAGAGATCCCATGGAGCTGATGTTGATGGAGCAGCAATTATTGCGATCACCGTTGCGTCTGTACGCGGGCAGTGCCAGTGTTGAAGAGGAGGCCGACAAACGAGCTGCCTGGGCGAGAACACCGCCAGCGCTTCAGCTATTGGCTCTAGGAGGAAGGTCTTGGCCTTCAGCTTGGCCGCAGCCTCTGGCTTTGCCACCAGATCTTTGGCTGCAAAAACCTCCAGGGGCTCTTCGGTACTGTCCTTACCCGCCGCCCGCACACCCATCAGCGTCAGCCCCACGCGCTGATCACGCCTCATCGCCAAGACACCCTCTGTGAACTGAAATTCATTCAAGACTTTCAACGGAACGAGCTGTGACTGTAGAGTATGTTGAACTGTGAAATCATAGTGTAATTGATCGATAGTTGATATCTAGTGTACCAATAAAGAAAGTACGAGTATTGTAGAGTTGTAATGTTACTATATTGTAAAGATAAGTTATAATACTTAAATTTTAAAGTAATTCCAAGGTTCCTACCGAAATATACCTACTTGAGCTAATGTTATTGTAGATTTCAGAAGGTTTAAAAGAAATAGTTACCTGCGAAGATTACAAATTTAACAATTAATTATTCTTTTATTGTTTAGAAGGATCTTTAATACAGTGGAATTAAAATAGTCTTTTCAGGTGTTTCTGATACATAAAAAAAATTGCAATGAAAATTGTTTTACCAAAGATTTATTTAAATTGCACAAACTGAAAATTTAAAAAAAAAACTATATATTTGATAAGCGCAAAAGTGTAAGAATTGTAAGAATTTTGTTGTTAATTTTTTAATTAGTGTATTGTTTACCTTACATTCCATGAATTATGGTTTATTTTTGTATTCTTGAATAATAATGTGCATTTTTCACTTTGAACAACTGATTAAAAAAATTTTCCATTTTTAATTTTCTATTGGAATTTGTAATACAAGGTGAGCGAGTAAAAGTCTACCTCGCGCCTCATGCTGTAACTCAGCAATTTTTACGAATTATCAGAACTTATACTAAGGTAATCCTCAATGTCTTTAAACACTAATTCTTACAGAGGTGAAGTTTAAGACTGTAAATCCAAGTAACTCTTAAAACTGGATTTACCACTCGGACTCATGTTAATGCAACTCATCTGTAATTTGACTCATGTTAACGCAATGGAATTTTCACAAGATGATTTTCCCAATTTAGTTATAATCTGGTGTACAAAATTATTGCTACTACATTTCAAAGTATTTTAAAGTGATTTCGAAATTATCTTAAAAGGGATTTTACCGATAATTAAATTCACAGAATTAACTAGTCGTTAATTTCATGAAAATGTTGTATGATAATTTATATACTCGCCTAGAAATCAAAATAATATTTTCAAAAATAGTCTAATTGAATTTAATTTCTGTTATGCATTTCCCTCCAATCACTTATCCTTAATCCTAATGTAGTCGGCAGCGCACTTGAAGCAGCTTTGGCGTTGCTTGTGTTATAGGCGACGGTAGCCACCCACCATCAAGTGGACCGTCAGCCTGTCTGCCGATCTTAACATAAAATAATAATAATATAAAGGCTAAAATTTCAAATTTCAGATATTAGGCATTATTAATAAAAGCATGTCGCTGTTATAACTAGTGAGGTCATGGTAACTGTCACAGAAGTATTATAAATTGTTTATCGGTGAAATAGAGCTCTTAAATTAAATTTAAATGGTTTTAAGTTGATTTGTTTAGTAGTGTACACGTTATAAAATGTAAATTTTGTATTTTTTTTAAGTATTATATGTTTATTGTATTAAACGTATAAGGTATATATTTGTATGTAATGTATAATTGTTTAATTAAATTATTTTTGTAGATTAAGCACTGTATATAGAGCGCCACATAGGTGTTTGTAATAAATTAAATTAGTATGGCGAAATAGCGTTTTAGTAGAAAATTATGTTGCGAATACTGCTCACATTCGTCGTTTAATCTATCTTTTGACAGATATTTCCTGTTTAACGATGAAAATAATATATGTTACATACATATTATATAGTTAACGTCATAGGTAATAGCGTATTCAGGCAAAAGAGTGTAGGTATGTTTTTTTTGGAAAAATGTGGTTTCTCTTCTGGTATTTACACTTGTACGTTTTAAAGCAAACATTGTACCTACTTCTTAATGGGTTCCTATCGTTTTTTGTTTCATTAATAACATAAAACATAATGTAATTAAATTGCTTTATATTTATTGACTAATTTAACTAAATATTCCAACCTAAGAAATTTGAATTGAATTTGAGTAATTAAAATAATTTAATTTTGAATTTTTTTTAATGAAAGTTTCACCTTTGGAATAAATCATACTAGTGGCCCTCCCCGGCTTCGGATGCAATTAGGTTTTATTATATACCTATAAACCTTTCGTGAAAATTATCTTACTGATAGTGAAAACCGCATCAAAATCCGTCGCATGGTTTAGGAGGAGTTAGCAAACAGACAGGCAGACAGACGCGGGCACCGACTTCAATTTATACTGTGTAAGGATTGGTAATACTGATGTGTAATAATTTCAATTGTACTCGTATCTATTCACAAATAATATCTTTAAAAAACTATAAAATGAGAGTAATAATTTAAAAAAGAAACAGCCGTTAATTTGATACCTAATATTACAATTTTTAAATATGCATTTCCTATCGGACTTTTATTCCTAACTGTTAAGATTTTTTTCCTATTTGCCTTTAACATCCCTAACACGTTTTTGAATATAAAACACCAGCTAGCAATTATTTATTTATTTTTCGTTATTTATTGAGCATATTGACCATAATAGTTATCAAATCACTGCGAATACAAAAGAGATACAGAAATTGCTTGATGTCTTTTTAATATTTAGTGCAAATAATATGTACTATTGTTTAAAATAAATAAATGTCATTTAAGTATTGTTTCAAAGTGTGAGCAGTTCGCGAGAGTAGCGACACATATCAGGGGTCAACCCTAAGTGTTAATAAACTATAAAACAAAAATATGTTGTTTTATTCATTTCTTGGATACAAATAGTGCTTAAACAGTTATAAAAGAACACAAACAAAACGTTAAAAGATTTTTAAAAATAGTGACATAGAAATTCTATCCTTTTCTGAACCTTACGGCTTTTAGGTAGGTAATTTACATGATTGTTGATCTTAAATGACCTTTTCTAAATTAAAATAGAGAAATGAAAATAATTATGCATTATTATCATTGCTTTATGCTCTTAATAACCGATTTGATAATATAATTGATATATCTAAGCGAGCACACATTGTATCTTCTACCAAGTATTTAATTATAGATAAGGGTCAGCCCACAACGGAAAAGGGCACAACGTGCACTTTTTAAGATTGCAATATAATATAGAACATATTTAGTACACTAACAAGTATACAGTTCATTGATTTGCAAGTGGTGGCGGCGGTTTTCTACGTGCTCATAATAGTGCGAAAAACAGACTCGAACCTAATAATAGTGTGGAAGGGAACATACAGATTGCATACCTACCTAGATTTTCTTTAAGGTTTACAATAGTAAATATAAAATACACAATATTTAAACTTGGTTAAATAACTGTTGTAAAGAAATTTTAGCCAAAAGATTATTATTTTAATTTCACACAACTGTGATTTCATAAACTGATTTATATACTTTGTATTTAAGTAATACAATACGTATAGGCTTAAATATATCGTCTAATTTCCTGGTTTGCATTATTCTATTCAATGAGAAGTTATATAATATGTATTTGGTCACTAGGTGGCGACAGTAACAGCACATTTGTTTACACAATAACTCGGGCCATAATCTACATATAGCGGCTCGCTTCCGACACATGGATCTAAAGGACGATTCTGAATATTAAGTTTTACTTTACACTTTACACTATAAGTATATTTACTCATTAGACACATAAATATAAAAATTATAAGTTATAATACTCACATATATAAAAAAAATTATAATTAAATCTACATAAAACTTAGAGGTAGGTTAATTCTAGACCGGCAAGGTCAATCGTGTTCACTTTAAAATTGCCCAGATAACGTAAGTATCTTAAAAAATACAATTATTTTTAGCATTGTAAACTAACTTCTTAGTGTGCCTAATGGTAATGGTCATTTTATGATTCATTGTTAAGACAAAATCCTGATAAAAGAAGTAGAAGATGGCAGGCAGCTTATAAGCACGTATAAGGTACATGCTATCGTAAATAATTGTCGACTGCAATTTTACTATAAAATATGGACATAAAATACCGACATTAATCAAGGGTGACTGTTATTAGCATTTCCCTGAATGTCTCCATCTACTCCAAAGAAAAGAACTGCTGATAAAAAGCCATATATTAAAAGCAACATTGGAAATTAATACAGAGGGGAATATTCGCGGCGTGAATTAATTTAATTGTTTGCAATTAGTTGACGTGTCGTTAAAAACACTGAAATAATTGGAAAAATATGTAAAAAAATTGCCCTTAGTAATCACACTGTCCATTGAAGAGTTTGAATTTTTTATTTCGCGATATGAACTGCTATTATAGATCGGCACAAACCGTTACAATTTGCTAGACAGATAATAAATAATCATCACACTTTTATTTTCCTTCTTTATTAAGTGTCATTAGGCATTATTAAGCGCATATATCGATGATGATCGGCCTTCCGTCCGTCCGGTAATTGCTGTCGATGTAAGGCGGCCTACAAATTGAAAGCGGCCGTGGCCCGAGGCGAGTATTGATGGATCTGCTGCCATCGTGAAATTATAGCCGGCCCTTGCGACAGCTTCGCAAATTATGCGTATAATGCTAGTAAATAATACTACGTTCCTTATAAATTCATAAGAGCTCATGCTCCCACGTATCGCTCGCGTGGAATTCGTGTGCGTTTTTCGCCCACCGTTCGCGATGACAGCAATGCTTACAAGGAACGATTTTAAGAATTATTCCAACTGGATCTAGCGTATTGGTCGAGTGGTTCAACTTGAGAAATAAACTTTTAAAGTTGACTCTGGTTTGGATCTGGTAAATAGTGGCAGGGCACCGGCGATTCACAGTTATTTGGGCAGCCCATCTGGCAGTAATAGTAATCACTCCTTAACAGAAGACTGCCGTGAAATAACAACGTTTGTTTTTCGGTGAGTGAGTAAGAGATGTCAGAACCCATTTTCCTATCCAGGAAGAGATCCCTTATCGTTTATCCTACTATGTTCGGCAGCGCACGTGCCGTGCAGTACCTGTGGCATTGCTTCTATTATAGGCGACGGTAGCCACCTACCATAGGTATATACCTACAGTGCAGAAACATTTAACATTTATTCATATGGGAGTTTACAAAACTTTGACTTTGATTTCTGCACAGAACAGTATAGTATTCTTCGAAATTTTTTTAATCACGAATTGTACTCACCCATTTAAAAATTGTTTAGTTCCTACAGCAAACCGAAACGAAGGAGACGTCAACGAAGGACTATGTGTAGAAAGGTTGCTACGAGACCAATCTGACTGTTGTAAAAATTTTCACCAGTCGTTAGGCCAAATTGTGAGTACCTAAACTTGTTCAGGTTGGATGACATTTTTCCGACCCTTGGCTACAGTTCAAGCTGAGAACTTATTGTCACTTTGGCATCGGCGGCTTGGACATGTGAATCTGAATGATTTACGCAAGCTTCCGAAAATCTAAATTGGAGATAAGAGTGCAATACAAAAGTAGTTGAGAAACCACCAGGAGCCAAAATAGTTGGGAACAAGAGGATCTACAAATTCAAATAATCCTCTTTCTCACCGACGAACGAAAAACATTGATATTCGGTATAAATTCGTTTGTCGTTTAATTAGCGTATGTATCGACTGAAGATAACCTAGCTGATATTTTGACTAAGCCCTTGCCCCGTGTTAAATTTGAAAGGTGTGTATCTAGTTTAAGTTTAGTTTTGAATGTTTGATGCTGTGTATTTTAGGATGTTGAATGGTTGCTACGCGACTAATCTGTTATTGTTTAGACAATCAACCATTGTTTTGTAATAAAATATCACGAAATAATACTGCAACTCTGATTAGTAAAGAATACCTACCACACCGGTGTTACGAGACAGAGAAATAAAGTTTTTTAATTTTAATATCATGAAAGAATATATACCTACCTATATAAATGTATGCTCCTGAAGTTCATAGAGCTTTGTTATATTTATACGATTAGTAGATAAATCACTCATTAGTAAAAACCCGTGTGCAATCATAAGAATACCTAACGTGAATTACAATACGCCGGTATGGAAAATGATAGAACAAGTGCATATCAAAAATAGTTTTTTCAAAAGTACTAAATTAGGTGTTTTAGCGATTTTATCTAATGGCCTAGATACCAATAGCTATTGGGGAATACAGATTTAATTTTTTGAACTGTGATATTACTTTAAAAACCACCGTATCAAAGTAATATTGAATTTCAGTCAAAATTATGAACTTAATTTGAGCACTTTTAAGGTGAAGTTTTGGGTTTATGCTGTTAGTAAACACCCCAAATTTTATATATTTTTGAAAAGTATATCTACTATTAAAACTATTAAATTAAATAAAAGTATATCTACATTCTAAACCAATTATATTCTGCCTATTTTGTTTTACCTACTTCTTGCAAATGTACAGTTAGTGACGTTAGGGAAAATTTTGTTGTTTCTATTTTCAATTAGACTTTTCAAGGTTATCGAAGCTTCCCGAAGTTCTAGTTTTTATGTTTATTAATAGCTTAGGTAGGTAATATAACTACTTAAAAAAAATAGCTGCTATCTTGTGCCTATTTGCAAGTTATGATGAAATATAACAGATTAGTCCTTCGTTCACAAAATTAGTATCTTTGCGATTTGCATGATAAAATAGTTTTATGTACTTACTTCCTGGATGTTAAGATGAAATAAGTTTCTGATAAAGTTTTGCACTAATTTCGAATGGGAAATATGATATATTTATTAATATTTTTGCACAATGCCGTCAATTTTATTCCCTATATAAACTTAGCGCACTTAACTAAGCCATATTACAGTTATATGCATTGTACAGTGATTCTTACTCATAATAAGTAAAAAAGTGAATAAAAATGACTATATTTACGATCACAAGGCGAGAAATTATTGTGTTTTATGTAGAAAAAGGAAAATATGTGTCACTTTTGGGAGACTTTTTACGTGACAAACAGGTGTCAGAAAACAACAAAGGGAAAGTTACTGAGGATGTCCAGAAAACTCTTCTGCCTCGATTTAATATACGTTGGGCGAAAGCATCACGTATCAAACACATTTTTTTTTGAAAGACAATAATGTTTGGCTGGACATGAACCTACAGAAGACGTAGCAACCAGCTTGTCACCCGCTATTTCTGATGGAAATCGGAGCAGACCCAAAGTCTATGCTTATGAAGAAGCATCGATATCCAGTAAAAAACGCAAGAATACCACGTTGATCAGAGAATATGGGGTTGAGCACATACCATGATGCGTATATACAAGCGTTAAGAGCTACTAGCAAAGGAAGCGAGGCGAATCTCATTGAAGGAATAAGGTCAACGGACACAAAAAAACAAGAAACTTAAAATTTTGGATGACGATGGTGATTATCTGACGAGGAAGCACTCAGTGTGTTCATCGATTTGAATCTCACTAAAGCTCAATATTTGTATTTGAGAAGTCTTACAAATGATAAAAACTGTTTCTTGTTGCCTCCATACTATACCAAATACAAAATTAAAAAAAAAAAAGAAAAACAACTAAAATATTTACAACTAGAATTTTACAAATGGATTCTGTGTACAAAGATGGGTTGAAGAATTTACTTTTGTACAGTACGTGGGAATGTGATGGATCTTCTGGTCAAAGTGAATATAAGCAAAGACTTTCGGAAGAATCTCAACTTATTTCTGATTATTGAATTATTGTTTAATGCATTATAAATTAATTTTAAATTAGGATAATAATAGATATTAATATTAATAACCATGTAAATAAATATAAAAATGACGTGTCAACTTAATGTTAAAATATTTTTAAGTCACTATGAACGGTTTTTTTTTTACTTTTACAGATATGATATATCTGCATATTATGTTACACTTTAATCTACGTTCCATAAATAAAATTAGTGGCATAGAAAAGAAAAACTAAACGATTTGGATTTTTTTCCCGATACTTTATATTTCACCCCAAGCAAAACAGGGTCAAAAAGTTAGTACTTTAAAATTATTTATATATAAAAACCTTATATCTCCTACTATGTTCATGCCAATTTTGGAGGCAATATTTCAAAAAACAAAAAAGTTACAGATTTTTGATATGAAAATGACCTATATTTTCCATAGTGCGCCGGTGAAGTAAATAAAAAATTAAACCTTATATTATAGGTATATCAAACTCTATTACGATGAGGATTTGGCATACATACTCTTTCTCGAAGATTAAATCCTATACGAGAAAATGTTACTAGTGTTTTTAAAGTACCGTTTCACAACTCAAGGCAGCCGGGCTTGCGGCCCGTCTTGCGGCAGTAACCACCCCCTTACAGAAGACCACCGTGAAATAACAGCACGTGTGCTGTTGTGTTTCGGTGAGTGAATAAGGGATGCCAGAGCCCATTTCCCTATCCTCTCCTAATCCCTTATCCTTAATCCTACTGTAGTCGGCAGCTCACTTGCAGCAGCTTTGGCGTTGTTTATTTTATTTTATTTATTTATTTTATGGTCGCCAACCTTCGTAGAAGTGGCTTCTTAAGAAGAAGAACAAATCAACGCCAAAACAATTAATGCGAAAGTGAGTAATGTTTGTCTGTTCCGTTATCACGCCTTAACTACTCAACCGATCATAATTAAATTTTGTATACACGTTGTCAGGAGTAAAAAAGGACATAAAACTTTCACCGACAAATAAAATACAGTTCTCGGGCAACGCGGTGCGGACGAGGTCGCGGACAAAAGCTAGTGATCTATATGCTTAATAATCAAGATGTAATGTCTATTTACTACGCGTTATTTGTTAAAATAAAAATCAAAGACGAAATAATGTTAGAGACGAAATAGCATTTTGTACCTTAAAACGTATTCAGAATGAATTTATAGACATTATCAAATTGACGAGCCCGTTTGACGAGTGGTTAGGGTGCTTGCCTTAACGCTCTGTTCTAGGGTTCCCGGGTTGGATTCCCGGCAGTGTCAACTTTGAAAAATGAACTTTTTAAATTTGGCTCTGGTCCGTGAAATAACTGCATGTGTTCTGTTGTGTTAAGTAAGGGATGCCAGAGCCTTATCCTTAATTCTATTGTAGTCGGCAGCCCACTTGCAGCAGCTGTGGCGTTGCTTGTGTTATAGGCGACGGTAGCCACCTACCATCAAGTGGACCATCAGATTGTCTGCCGATCTTAACATAAAAAAAACTATAAATGAAAATAAATCGAATATTCATAAATAAAACATTTTTTTTAGAATTAAAAATTCTAAAAAAAATGTTTACGTATTACTTGTCTCGTATATTTCTCAATAATGTGATAATAATTGTTGTTAAAAAGATAATGTGATAATAATTCATCGGATTTAAATTTTTGAGTATTAATTATTTTATGTAAAGGTCACTTGTCGGTAGGCGGCTACCGTCGCCTATAACACAAAGTCCACAGTACAAAATCTAAAACTATTCAGCTGTTGTATCTCTTAAAATTAAGTACCTACTAGTGTTCAAATTTGCTTGAGTAGGTACCTACATCGATAAATAACTCAAACCTAAAATTTTGCTAAAAACTTCTAAATTGAAAGACTTATACTAATATTAAAAGCATTTAAATGCAATAAAAGGTGTTACTTGTTATGAGCACAGTCCAGTGACGCGGTTTTATCGTTCATTGTGCCCGCGAAACGCGAAGTGAGTATAGAATGAATGGCAGCGCCAGCCAGCGACTCGACGGCGCATAAATTAGCACGGGTACATTTCGCAGACACGAACTGATTGACTCCTTTCATTACCGTTTCGCATTGTTCGCCGGGAGAGAAAAATTACACATCCTTTTGGTTACAACACATTTCATAATTATGGACTATTGTGGTGTTGTCGGGCTAATTCTTCGGGGAAGTGTGCTCCGTGCCCGAGGAGTCACAGAGATATATCGACGCGCGTAAAGACGTTGCTCGATTCTGTAATGGCGGGCGCTGATTAGTTTCCGAGGGAAACACTGGTATGAAGAAAGGTTTTAAACGTTTAATGTCCTGTCAGAGATATATGACGCCGATTGTATGATTAAAATACTCTCCTATTCACGTGACTCGTGTAGAGTTTTTAAAAGATGCAAATACGCTTGCAGATAATCGAATTGCACCTATAGGAGTGTGCAATAAAATGTTGCTAGTATTATTGCAGGCATTAATTACGTTCATTTATCGGTGCGGCAGTATTGTTCTCGGTGCAGCAGATTATCAGTGATTAAAGGCGATAGACGTCTCGAAGCCCACGTGCGGGTTTATGCCCGGTCGTGCCCCGTACCAGATTGCAATCTGCCCATATCGCGCCTGTGGGAACACATTTTATCAATACTAAGATTTACTAAAAGGGGAAATCATTGTTTTAAATGCCCCGCGTTTTGTCTGCTAAAAGCGATTTGTTCTGACGTGATACCGTCTGTCCCGGATGGAAATTGAAGACAAAGGCATGTCAGGTGAGCCAATTTGCGCGTTGAATGCTTTCGAAGTGAATCGAGGCGCTAGACGTGTACCTTTGTCGTTCAAGCTCGTGTATAGACAGATCGGGTTGTCTGTGCCAAACGTTTTTCTAAGTCGATTTTGTAACGGTGCCCGTCTGTCGATCGCGTCCGGCGTCAGCTGCCAGCTTCGCCGATCCGATAGACAAGTAAATAGTTCTGGGCTAATCGTCGCGTCCAGCAAAGGGAAACGACGAATTACTCCGTCACGGAGTTCCCAACAATTGCTTTGTGTTGCCAATAGACACAAAATCGATTGAACCGTCTCATGGCGATTGTGTGAGTGAACTTTCTAACAATCTCAAGCATTTGCATAAGTCTTGCTCGAAATGACCAAAATTTCAATCTACTTGCTTGAAGTTTATTTAAATTTAAATCCAGTAGTGGCCAAGACATGCAGACTACGTTCTGACCCCTTTAATGAATACCACCGTGAATAAACTTGCAGTACCTACATGCTTTTGCTGGCTTGAGGAATGTCAGAGCATTCGCCAAAAATCACATTCATTTATTCTTATCCTCTATCTTATTACAGTTGATTGGCAGCATACTTGAATTTACTATTGTGTTGTTTGTGTTCCCAGGCGACGGTAACCACCTACCATCAAGGCGGCAGATGCCTGGTAGGTTTCCTTAACCATAAAATAAGCAATCACAGATGTAATAAATGTAACAAGAGATAAAGATAGTTCTTAAGTTCTAAATCATAACCCGAAGCCAGGAAAGCTACTAAAGAAGTTTTATATGCACATTAAAATGTTTACTTTATTGCTTACCGTGTGAAATAAGTTTTCATGCAAATAGTGTTTGCAATTAATAAAACTATTAATTTTGTCAAAGGTTGAAACATATCTGTAATTTATAAATAAACATTAAAAGTACCTACCAGTATTTCAACTTTAATTTTTTTTCACTTGAACTTACCTTACTTATTTTGCCCACCATAAGACTTAGTCAATAAATTTCAAGACAATCACACCAATCTTGTGACCAAAAGCATACAAATAGGTAAATAATTAGCATACGAAACCCAGTAAAAAATCGAGGCGAAACTAGTAAAATTAGACAGCATCATTGAACTTGCTAGGAATCAAACCCAGGATAAGTAGGACAACATAAGTAAGTATTCTAGGCATGTTTATTTTAACTTTTTAAATTTAACTTAAATCTTCTTTTCAGTTTAAAGACGAAATACTCGTCTAAAGTATAATGTGTTTAAGATATGTACATATTTTTAACATAGATCTTTATGAGGTCTACAAAATTTGCCAACTCGAAGGGTCTAATCTTATGCTAAATAATATCAAATCAAATCAGTATCACAATCATCAGTAGACATAAAATATCTAAAGAAGGTCATAAAATAATATGAAAAAGAATTTTAATAAAAATTAATACAAATATGAGTAAAACTACCCAATTCATTTTGATAGCTATAAAGTGATTAGCCCTGTGTCATTATCTAGTTCAGAGGAATCCGTGAAAGGAGCAATTTCCTTGAGTAGTAAAACGCAGCCAGTTGTTTCGATCGTGGCATCGATGGCTTGTGTAAATGGTAATGATTATGTTGATCGCTAATACGTACGGTGTGTTGTGCCCAGGACTCGTGAGTGACGCGGTGAGAGGTGCCGTCGTTACGTTGCGTTCTGATAGACACGAGACAGCCTAACAGCTTATTGCCTTCGGTACAGAAAGCACACAACGATAAAATGCACATGTAACTATTGAAAGTATTGCGCCTACAGGTTTCAACATTTGTACTTAGAAGTTCCAGTAATTGTATAAGTTGTAATAAAAATCGATAAATTACGTTGTAAGTTTTACATTAGGTACCGAAGTCATAAAATGGGTAGCACATATATAGGGCCTCAGAAATCACCTCCTTCCAAAAAATCATTGTTATATAACATAGCAGCATATGTGCTGTTGTATTTCATTACGTAAGGGATGAACTCATTCCCTTATCTCCATCTTTTTTCTTATTAATCATATGAAAGCGTACTTTCAAATCCCACAGCATTGCTTTTGTTTATTGGAACAAAATGGTGACTTTTTATATACATATATTTTTAAGGAACTATATAAAAAACAGATAACTTTTTGAATTTTTTTGTATGTTTAGCTCTATTCACGTTCTATTAGGTGTATATAAAAAAATTGTCTTAGTAAAAGTCACACGGATTTTGGGTTAACCACATTTTTTAAATTTTGTTTTGAATTTTTCTATTCTATGACAGTTATTTTCGTGCCACTTCAACAAATATTGTTGATATAGATACAATCAGCACTTTTTTGATAGTGCTTTCCACAAATACTGTTTTTTTCATCGTATTGCCAATTTTAATATTATCGTATTTCTATGTAATATATTACCAATAAAAATATTTAAAATTGTGTATTATTAGATCCGAGAATAAGAAAGTTCAAAATTGAAATGCTAAGTGGCCTCTTTCGGATAAGGTTAGTGAGAAAGTCTTGAACTATATTTTAGTTGTCTGGTAAAGTGATTTTTTGCAAGAAACAAACAACAGGTATCCTGAGGCGATAAGAAAGTTCAGACACGGCAACATTGCGAATGATCCTAGAGGTGTAATTACGCGAATAAAGCAAACCCATTCTTGCCCTATTTGTACATCACAATTCTACTACCCGGCTATTATACCCATTCCATTATTTGAACCATACTTTGTATGAAACGGCAAACAGTCACTTTATTTATTTGACTTTGAGAAAGAGAGGTATTAGAGAAGGTATTTTACTTTGGATTTTATCATAAACTATAGCTGACCCAAGAGTTGTCAATTTCATATAAAAATATTTCGGACTTATCCGTCGGAATATGATGCGTGTCCACAAACAAGTACCTAGTTAATACGTAAACGAGTTTAAGCTGTTGCTCTATCTATCCTTTCAGGTCATTTCTTCTGGGTACAGGAAAAGGAAAAATATATTATGTGTATTGAATTGTATATTTATACTAATAAAAGCAATAATATTGAGGAAAACTAGTATTTTACAAGGGTTTATGTTGTCATTGTTTTTTTTTTTAAAAAAACTTATTAACAAAAAAAAATTTATAAAAATAAAAAATCTATCTATCGTTTCAGCTCATTTCTTTCAGGCATCATTTAAGGGGAAAAAAAACCAAAGTGGTCGTTCAGTACCTACTCTATACCATTGTATCGCAGTAGGTACCAAATCTTTATCGAGAGAGCAAGTGGACTTAATTCGTTTACTCTACTAGCTATATAAGGTCTGTGAACTATGCCGGTACCCTAGCCGGTAGGACAAAAAAAAAGAAGCAAAGCTAAGAAGCTAGTTTCCGGGATCGGCAACATTTTATCTAGCTTCAACTGAGTAAGCACTAATTCTAAAATAATCATATAGGCAACATAGGCTACCTACTGTATATTATATATGCCCAAGGGGGGAAGGGGAAGAGCCCAAGACCTTCATTGTCTAGGTGACAATTTTTTTTTTCACTTAAACTTATTTAAAAGTCTGTGTGTTATATTTTAGCCATCAACAACCTAACAATTATATAAAGACTAAAATAAAAAGATTAGGTTAAGGTTAAGAACTTTAACGTTATATTAAATTCGCATTTAAAGGACATTGTTCAAGATCAGGCCACTTTTTTTTTTAAATTACACTTAGGACATTTTGGTAATAAAAGTCTTTCTTAATTTCAGTAATTTCCTGTAATATTTCAAATTTTGTAAATGGAGATAACATTCGAAAATTATAGGTAGTAAATATTTCATTAACACATTCCATTAATGTGACAAGTCATATGAAACACGATTTGTGGCAAGTTTTAAAATTAAATGTATTAATTATTATTATTTTATGTAAAATTCGCCAGACAGGCTGACGGTCCACTTGATGGTAGGTAGTTAGTTACCGTCACCTAAAACAAAAGCAACGCCACAGTTGCTGCAAGTGCGCTGCCAACCAAGATTAAGGATAAGGCATAGGGAAGGGTTAGAGAAATGGGCTCTGACATCCCTTACTCACTCACCGGAACACATCAATTACACGTGTTATTATTTCACGGTGGTCTTCTGTAAGAAGGTGGTTACTGACACTGCAGGGCTGCCCAAATGACTGCGATCCAGACCAATGCCAACTTTGAAGAGTTGATTTGGTAAGTTGGCCCTGCCAGGTATCGAACCGTTAAGGCAAGCACCTTAACCACTCGGCCAACGGGCTCGTCAAATAGCTGTTTGACATCTGTTAGAGTATACATAGGTAGTAGAGGTTTCTAAGCAGTTACATTTTTTAGCCATTTATTTTACACGATAAAACACGGAGAACACACATAATCTATTTGCAATAAACACACAGTTGTGCCGAAAGGTCATAAGAACTATTAACGGATGCTTTGAAATGCAATTAATAAGCAATAAAACCGTCTTTACAATGGAAATCCATCTTTACGATGCACTGCTCTTTAATAATTAACCTTTATAAGATCTCACGGAAACAGTGACTCGCTATAAATCTATCAACATTCTTAGTTCTCTATGTCTTATACTTAGGTCGTATCTATCAAATTGTTTTTTTTTTTTTCTTTTTTTAATAATATTGTATCACTTCAATTATATAGGTACCTACTACATTATTACACACTAACTGGTTTTCGCGAATTCGTCTGTGTTGAAAAATAAAAAATATAACATCTGAGAAAATTTCTAACATCTTTATCGTGCTGCCCGTCCCGGCTTCGCATGGGTGGACATTTATTTTTTAAAACTTTTTGTTTATTTGTGTAAAACGGCAATTTTATCACGTTCAATGCGGACCGAGGTCTAATATGCCTCGTATGTGTCTCCCTTGCGGTGCGGCTAAGAAAAACATAGACTTCTCTGTCGTGCGGAGGCCGTAACATCTATTTGATATATTGTAGGAAAGAAAGAAATAAATATATATATATATATATATATATATATATATATATATATATATATATATATATATATAAACATATCTTTGGGCACTTTGTTGATCACGCCACGAGCCCGTACATTGTTGACTCCACCTTTTGACCCGAATAACTTTAATCTAGTTGCGAATTTCTCGGGCGAGATGGCGTCGTAGCATTCTACTATGCGATGTTGCCAAACATATTCGTCCATAGTCGATATATTCGACAAATATTTTTACAACGATTCCATGCAACAGTGGATCCGTAACGGCTAAATTTTCTATATGCACGAAGACTTTTAGGCTCCGATTATATTTCAAAAATCAATTACTTGTGTTGATCACTTTATATACTCGTACTTCCAGTAATACTTGTTTTGATCCGAATAGGTAATACGGCATCCTAGCATTCTATTATGCGATGTTGCCAAATATATTCGTCGATAGTACCTATTATTCGATAAATATTTTTTCAACGATTTCATGCAACGGTGGGATCCGTCAAGGCTAAATTTTCTAAATGCACGAAGACTTTTTGGCTCCGTATATATTTCAAAAATCAATTACTTATGTTGATCACTTTATATACTCGTACTTCCAGTAATACTTGTTTTGATCCGAATAGGTACCGATACTGTAACGGTCGATCAATTATGAATTTATTATACCTAATCTAGATATTGTATATTCGCAATGCTCCATACATTGTAGATCCGCCTCGGTTGTTTGAATGCGCTAGTTGAACTGTGCGCACATCGACATTATTTTAAAGTCGTCATTTGAATTTGTTTTTGAATGAAGACAAAAGTGAAGGTCAAGGTATGTGTTTTACATTTAGTACCTAGTTAAACGATTTTTTCTATCTGAAGTCCCGGCGCGAGAAGCTATAATTTTTAAAGTAGGCCAGCGGCCAGACGGTACGAGCTACGGCGACGGTCATTAGGGTGGGTTGTCATCATTTTCGGGGTTGCTTTTGATGGTCTACTCGAATGGGGGATATTCCTCTCGGTTGACACCCCTCCCATATATTTTTTTTCTTTTTTCTTCAAAGAAACTTTTCTCATAGAAAGAGAAGAGTCCATTAGATGTGCAGTTCCAGGAGTTTCCGAAGACTTGGTCTTTTTGATCTGGTAAAAAAATGGTGAGAGGATCTCGAAAACTATTACAGCTAGCAGAGTCGGGTTTTCAGCGTTTTATAGAGGGTCTCTGGTGGTCTCCACAACTTTACTAACCTTCACCCCCTACCACACATTTTTTTTTACAAAACATACATCTTTTTCAATTTTTAAGCTAAAAACTTGATCTTTTTTTGTTTAATTTTAAAAAATTCTCAAAATTACGAAAAAAATATTTTCGAGTCTATTCAAAATACATCAAAATAATACTTTAAAAAAATATTGTAGTTGATAAAATAGATACAAGGGATTAAAATAAGTCGGTACTTTTATAAAATGTAATAGGTATAATAAGTATTTATAACATTAAACAATATCAATGTTGATTGAACGCATGTAGGTATATTTTTACAAAATCATGTTAATCGTTTGAAATCATTTGAACAGGTTTGAATGATTGCTAATTAGTACTTAATTAGTTGTGGAGTATTGACACAGGTGGGTATACACACTTCGAACCGAGCATCATTGTGACTCGAACAAATAATTTTTTATGATAAACGTTGACAGACAAGTTGACATTTTATTTAGTACAAAATCACAAAACCTCGCTATAGCTATTTAAAATACCTACGATCTTTAAAAACAAATAATTTCGCCGGATCAATTTTTAAAAAAATAGATTTATCAAATTAAATATACTTACTATTTATGGTAGGTATTGTATGGCCACGTTATTATACCTACGTCCATTTTTATGATAAAGAAGAGTTACAAGTGGTAGGTACAAAACAAGTTGACCGTTTAATTAAGAGATCCACATATAAGTAAAACAAATTGGAATTATTTATGGTAAACAGTAGAAAACAAATTAATTGAGCTTTAACATTTTTTTATTACATTTTTTACATTAAATACTGTAAGCTGTAGGCATCCACTTACACGTGCCGTGTTTCCTCGCCCCTGCCGCATGCGTCGCCGTCGCTCGCGCAGCGATGATGTCAGCGGGCACCTCGGCGGGCCTCAGTGAATTCCAACTACGCTTTTAGAAAAACGCGTGCGCTTCACGACCGGATTACAACACTTACGTTTTGTCGTGTCGTTGCTTATAATATACTTATTATAAAGAATCGTGGTTTTCTTAAAATACCTACGTAAGTATGGTTAGGTTAGACTGTGCTATTACTTACTACTCCTATTGCATGAGAGGCGAGGTCGTATACATCGGCCATTTTTTATGATAAAGAGTTACAGACAAGTTGAGAGTTTAATTAATATTATGTGCCTAAATTCTAAGAAAGTTATCTGAGGTTGTGAACAAAGAAATATAGACATAGCAAAAAACGTCATGCAAACTTAAAAGACACCGAGCACTAAAGACAATTTGTGCTTAGACTAATTAAATTACCTAATGAATATAATTTAATTACATATAGAAATTATCATAATAGGTGAAATTTGGTTATTTTTCTTTCTTTCCTACTTAGTTTTCTTTCTTTCTTACTAATATACTAATGATTGTACCACGATGCCTATGAAGTTTATCAAGCCACCTATTGCTTACTACTTTGCACGAGCGGTGAAGTCGCATACATAGACCGTTTTTCATGATAAAGAAAAGAGTTGCAAGAGAGTTTAATTAATCTGACGTGCTGAGAGCTAGGACAGGGGGGTTTGCGGAATGTCTTATGCCCCTGCCACTGCCACACACTCGTCGAGTGGCATGGGAAGTAGCGAGGAAAGGAGGCAGAGACGTAGTGTGGCAACGTTACTCGTCATGCCGCACGTCATGCTCCTCGTCTTGCCCACCGATCCATGCTTTGTCGGTTTTTAAGCGCGATTCAAAGAGCGGCAATATGAACGCGAGTCACCGGCCACATAATCGCGGGCAGACGCACTCCGAATCGAGCGGTCGCTATGGAAACACTTCACGCATACGCTTAATCATGCCGCCGACGGCTTTTTTAAATTGTAGTAAAATTGTTCATACTGCTTCTGTAACGAATGAATAAATAAAAGTATAAAACAACTAACTATATAATTAGTATT
This sequence comes from Bembecia ichneumoniformis, assembly GCA_910589475.2. Lineage (NCBI taxonomy): Eukaryota > Metazoa > Arthropoda > Insecta > Lepidoptera > Sesiidae > Bembecia > Bembecia ichneumoniformis. The sequence goes on from OU342521.1 coordinate 7,161,685, forward strand.
AACTAATTATATAAATGTTTATTGCAAAAAAAAGTTTTGTCGTGCGACGCGAATTCTAAAATAAAAAGAAAATATCTTTTTTTTTTTTTTATGTAAAGATCGGCACACAGGCCGACGGTCCACTTGATGGTAGGTGGCTACCGTCGCCTATAACACAAGCAACGCCAATATTCTTGAAACTATTTCACAGTGGAAGAATAAATGTTTGTGCACTCACCAAAGTCAGTGAAAGTTTCGGCTATAGGTAGTTATTGAATTGTTCGTTTATAATTGTTATTTATTAATAATTATAAATATTAGAAGAAGTCTAAATAGTTAGTTATAATTTATTTGGTTAACACGTATTATTTATTTATTTACACAACACTAATACTTTTTTATATTTTTTTATTTTTCACTCTCTAAAAACACCATAGCAACTGACACTTATTTTTTCCTTTTTTATTTTATATATTATATTGTCTATTGAAAGTGAAGTAGTATGTCAGTAATCAACCTACTTTAACAAATAATGTGCCAAGGAGATAGAGAAATGGGCTCTGGGATCCCTTACTCACTCACCGAAACACAACAGCACACGTGCTGTTGTTTCACGGTGGTCTTCTGTAAGGGGGTGGTTACTGCCGCCAGACGGGTTGCCCAAATGACTGCGAAAAACGCAGTGTGCCCTGCCACTACTTTCCAAATCCAGACAAGAGCTAAATTTGAAAAGTTCATTTTTCAAAGTTGACCCTGCCGAGAATCGAACCCGGGAACCGTAGAACAGAGCGTTAAGGCAAGCACTAATATATAAAATTCTAATATTATAAATAAGTAAAGTTTGTATGTATGAGGTAATCTTCGAAACTATATCCGATTTAAAAAATCTTTCGCCAATATTGATATATTGACCGCGCCGTGTAACTACAGAGGCAGTGCAAGATCAAGACACATACGCTACCACCGAGAAACAATCTGGATTCCACGCAGGCGTAGCCGCGGGCACAGCTAGTTAACAATAAAAGCGTAGCGTAGCGTGTCTTGATGTTGCACTGCATCTGTGGTACCCGGCGCAGTCGTGCTTTACAATTATATCGTAATATCTTTAACGATAAATGCAAAACAAATGCAGTAAAAATCACACGTATAAATACTTATGACGATAAACTTGCTGATTTTGATAAGGATTCATAATTTTGTTGATAATAAAATGTAATAATTTGTCGAGGACGACGACGACGACGTATATTTCTATAACATTTATAAAATTAGCTAAAAATGCATAGCGCGCACGCTCTCTCAATTTCCACGTCCATTCTGTTGCAAAAGCAAATGACCTAGTGCGGCGCGTCGCGATTAATCGCGCGAGTAGAGAAGCGTGTGGACAGAAGGGCAACATCGCGGCAGCGCGAGGAGCAGAGCGATGAGCAGCGCGAGGAGCAGAGCGATGAGCAGCGCGAGGAGCATAGTGTGGCAGAGGGGTTAGAGGACCATCGGGGGTTACCAAATCGCGCCCCTCCCCACATACATGTTTTTTACACTCCCATACAACCGTCCAGGATCTTTGAAAGCTCGTAGCTCCTCAACGGTGACAGCTATCGCTGCGGTCACTTTGTCGGATAACCATCGCCCACCGAGATCCGTCGTCCGGTACCGTCTCCCTCCTCCCACCCAAGAGAGGAATTCGCAACCCCGGCTTCGCAAGCCGGGTTACGGCACGGGGTCTGCCGGAGCGATGAAAAGCGAAAATTTTGCCACCCCCCCTCGAACCACCTCAGTCGTTACTCGGCAATGACGCGGCGCCAATTTTTTATCGGTAATATCTCAACAACGGCGCGTCGCAGACCCCCCGTGTTGGTACTCATTTAAGAGGTCTCGGGGAGACCAATTTTTCTGTTACGACAAAATTTGAAAATTGACATTTTTGAAAATATCTCGGAAGCGGTGCGTCGCATACCCCCGTGTCGGAACTCATTTAAGGGGTCTCGGGGAGACGAATTTTTTGCAATAGACCAAATATCAAAATTTTTCAGTACTCAGTAGACCGTGGGTAACCGTAGCAGGTAGGGTTTAGGTCCCATTCGCCCGCAAGATTCACCCGAATTATTATTTTTCCCAACTGTCCCGGAAAAGTATGTCCCATTCACCCGAAAATTAAATTGATGACTAATTTTCCCGACTCACCCGAATTAATAGGTCCCACTCACCCGCGTATATATTTTAATAGCGATAGCAGAAACATCGTACGTATTTAAGTTTAATTTGAATATTAATGGTTGAGGAATTCAGACCTTTTTTTTTTTTTTTTTGTCGAGGAGAAATCCATTTACGGATGCCCTACCGCTGGCTAGGCGATAGGGGTATGTAGGACTCACCCAGTCCTAAAGGGACTGGTCCTACCCACTAAAACTCCCCGGTGACCCCTTGAAGCCCTTGTGTGAGTTGGACCGGGCTCTGGCGAACCAACTACTCCGATCCAACTCCGGACAGCTCAGCCTGTTAGCCAAGCTGACGCCAAGGGGGAGATTGCCCGGGGCACCGAGACAATCCCCAGACGAGAGGACCTTTGGACGCGCGCACAGCGGCCAGGCCATGCGCGCAGGTCCTGGGCATTTGAAGGAGGGCGTCACACGCCCGTCTTCGCCTGCCCACTCATCTGCGTTAGGAGCGGCTGGAGCTTCCTCCGCCCGCTCCCTCTAATCTGAGATTATTGGCCCTGGGCCAAGTCCATGGGCTCCTCCCTTGCTGCCGGTGGAGCCCGTATGCATTCGGCTGGTGCGGCCGCGATGAGCCGACCTCTTACCGATGGGGGTTTGCAGCTTAACCCCCCCATTCTGTGGGTTGCTGGAAGGACTGCGTCACTACAGATGGCACACTTAAAAGTAGCCTCACATCTGCTGGCTTTATGCCCGTCCATTCCGCAGCGGTGGCACAATCCACTGCGGTCCTTGGTGGACGGACATCGGACCGCTGGATGCCCGAGCCCCATACACTTGAAGCAGCGCATGGGGCGCTGTTCCATTATCTGGATGGAGGCAAGGCTCCATCCTACTGCTATCCGACCAGCGCTCGCCAGCTTCCTAGCCGCCTCCACCGGACAGGACGTAAACGCCGAGTTTGGTTTGTTGGGACTCACTTGGACGGCACTAACCTTGATTTGTTCGGGAGTGCAGCCCGAACTTGATGCCAACTTGGCTCTGAGCTCCTCAGCCGACACCCTGTCATAGAGCCCGTTGACTCGGATGTCGGCTGATTTTGCAGGTCGGGTGACCTTTGCGGTATCACCTAGGACGGTACCAATTCCTGCCGCTAAACTGTCTGCTTGCGCGGCAGTGGTGTCCTTTGGCAACTCCATTATACGGGCTCCCGTGATGCCCACGCGGAATCTGGGTGGCCCTATGCCAAGGGCGTCCAGGGATACCAAGGCTTTAGCCCTAGTGATCGCCTCCCCGTAGGTGGCGCCCTTGGCAACCGCCTCAGGTTTTAAGGACACCACCACCGCAAGTGACTTTGGCTCTTTAGGGAGCTTGGTTTTCTTGGTATTTGGCGCCGCTACAGTGATGGGCCGCTTCTTTCTGCCCCGCACCACCTCCGACCACATTTCAGTAGTGCCGGAGGGGCCATCCTCAGTCTCCCTAGCAGGGTTCGTTGCTCTGGGCTCGGTCTTCCTGGCCACTTTGGCCGCTCTCACCGCCTTGGGCAAGTTAGCCGGCGGAGCGAGTGTCGTATTTTGGGAGGTTTGTGCCTTCTCCATGGTAGTGCCGCTGTGCGTCGTCATCTCATTTGATGGCCGTCGCTCCGGAAGGGGTCTCACTTCAGACTCCTGATTCGCGGAGCGGGAGATCAGGATGCTGTCTATGTGAGAGACCAGCTCTTCCTGCAAGGACCCAAATGTCTCCAGGAACTCCGCCCTGGTTAACATCTGGGTAGCGGCCATGGTCGATGGTGGCTCTCCCGATTACACAACTGGGCTGGGCTTTTCAATAAGTGCTCGTTTGAGTGACGATATTTCTGCTTCAAGCTTTTCTATCTGACCGCGGAGGCGCCCATTTTCCTCCCGCAGCCGTTTATAGCCTTCGGACCGGTCCTTCTGGCTTGACTCCGATTCTCCGTCAAAATCAAACTTGGACAGGATTCTATCGGTGAGTCCCTTGTACGATTGAGAATCGTCCGAGAGGGCTCCCATGTCCGACAGGTTCGAGTCGGACTCGTACTTGTCGTACTCCCTTAGTTCGCGTTTAGCACGCGAAAGGCCAACATCATGACTGAACGGTTTACCACAGCCGGTCTTGGCTTTTGTCACCTTCAGAGGGACCGGCTCCTCGACTATATTCGCCGCTTCCGCGCCCATTTTACCGGACCGCTTCCGCGCCCATTTTGGGCTCCACAGTGCCCTTGTCGCTTGATCCACTCGCCTCACCTAGCCTCCGCGGTACTGGCCTCGTCACAGCCGAGGAGTAAGAGAGCTTACGCCCCCCCCCTCCCCGATGGACGGGTCTCGCCAGCCCCTGATTCCTCAGACATTGACCAGTAGACAGCCCTGCCGACCACTGAGTCAGTCGGAGAATCCAGCTCTGGTTGGGTTACAACAATAATAAATAACAAAGAAAACAATCAACAACAATAACAATTAATAACGACAGTTTAACAAAGGAAACAACAAGAGGCAGCAGTAAGGAGTGCTCCGCAGTGGCCCTGAGAAGGGCCCTTTCAAACTGGAAGCAAATCCACAACGAAAAACCAAACGAAAAACTCCAATCCAAAAATTCCAAAAAACACATTAAAATCTACAACTCCCAAACTGATGGTGAAAACCATACTGTTCGACCTATCAAAATGTAGGTCTCGGCGAGACGCAACTTTCCCCCATAGACACCGAAGCAATCCAAGAGAAAAGTTGCAACAACAACAACCACCCTGAGGAATTCAGACCTAACACTAAGTAAAACAAAAACAAAAAAAATGCTAGCAAAAGTATGTTTGTGTTTCTTTTTGTAAACACTCATTTTTCAAAATATTTATTTATCAGTAGGTAAATATAATATAGTAACAATCGACTTAAGCAAGTAATTTCGCAGGTTAAAATGCTGTGATACATATTATAATTAAATATATTCTTAGAAAAAATAAAACGTGAAATAAGTATTTTCAAATATTTTATTAATTTGGACATTTTTCTTTATTTACAAACCTACGTAAATAGTAAAAAACAAACAAATATACGGTTCACTGTAGGTACACCATATAAGGTGCCCTTTATAAAAATGAAAAATTATCGACAATGTTGCATAATTTTAAAGTAGGTATAAAACCAAATGTATGCAATTTGCAAATACTGAACGTTCACTGCATAGTGAACTGGCATTGAAAATCCAAATACACACTTGTCAAGTTAGATGTCCAAACAACTTCCAATTTCAATTGTCCATACATTCAAAAATCCAAAGTGTAACGCGCCGGTCTTGGTCATACTGCGACACGCGCGCCCCAGGGCTCCGAAACGACGCGCGGCAAAACTAACCGATCACGCGGATATACGTTGATATATGGCATTGGAAAGTAACGGATTTCCCCGCGCGCCTATCGCCGCGCGCATTTCAGTCGTCTCCGCGTCGCCAATGCGAAAATACGTTGGACTATTATCTAAGTCTCGTCCTTCAGTGTCCCGCGCTTTTCATAGTAACGGACGTAACGGTTTCTTTTCTGTAAAGGGATCTGTAGAAGTGACCTCCTTTTATAAAAGTAATAAAATCCTTAAACTATATTCTGAGTATGACGTTTTAACTGTTAGACAACTTTTCAATAAAGATACCATATTGCCTCAACATATAAAACTTCCCTATGACAATAACCTAACATTAAAGAGGTGTAAAGATAGGGTCTGTCCAGTTACTGTGTTTATTCTATTAATAAATTCCAACGTTATACATGCCCCTTATGCTTTATAACAAACTAAATAAAATTCTAGGATTATACCCATGTAACAAACCCGATGTTAAAAAAATAATTGTTGCGTGGCTGAAAAATAAAGCAAATGAAGAAATCGTAAACCTAATGACGACAATAATAATAAGATTTAATCAGATGTTTTATGTACATGTCCGCAGTTGCTTACACCTACCATCTATAAGACTACAACTTGACATATTTTTTAATAATATAATTACTAATGATTACATTTAGTCTTTTATTTCGAAATTATTCTAACTATCAAAAATGTAAATGAAAAATTACAAGAAAATTTTAAAAAAAAAACTAATCTTAAGTTCAAATGAAATGAACAACTGAAGATAAAAAACTGTAACGTTGGGGTGGAGCTAAAACTACGAACACTTTTAAATTTTAAATTACCTATTTTTTATTTACGTTGTTAAGGTGTAATCATGTTAAAGCAAGCATAATATCCAAATATTAAAATATTATGTCATCGGATGTGGCTTACATTTACAGGCTCAGCCTAGTTTATATGTAAGGATAGATAGATTTTGAAATAACAAGATTTAAAATTTAAGATCTTAGACTTAATATTTACTCCCTGTAATTTGCCGGAACAAATAAATATTACAATAATTATTATTATTATAGGTAACATCTAGTCAAATTACAATTTTTTTCCAAGCAATAAGCATCTATATCGAAAGTGAATTGTATACCTATCTATTTAATTTTTGTAACTTGCATTTGTATTTCATAAACACAACATATAAAATATGTCGAAATACCCAAAAACAAACAAATCAATTTAAAAGCACAATAGCACGCAAGAACATTCGAGTAGTCCCAAACGTGCCAATGAGGAAGCCCAATGGCAAATGCTGCGCCCTGATTGGCCCATTTGAATTGGATCTACAACTGTTTATACGCCAAAAAGGTAGATTTGTATAAAAAACCCTTAATTATTATTATTGCTCATCGTGACACTTGTGGCTCCGAACGGAGCTACATATTTATGGTCAGCTGGCACTGGATCAAGAAAAGGCGCCCGGATCAAAAAGTGAAAATGGATCAAAGAATAACTACCTATACGGCACGTCTGAGCCACAAAGTGCCCAAAGATATATTTATATATATATATATATATATATATATATATATATATATATATATATATATATATATATGATCCCTATTGAAAACAGAATGCAGTGGTGTACCTACTTTAATACGGGGTCATTTTGACCACGTACCGCACTGAAGAAATAAAATTTTATCGCAGTGCGAAACGGGGCTTAGAAGACCCCGTACCCCGCCCGACCTCGTACCGCACACAGCGGCAGTCGCGCGCGACCAGTGTTGTGCATGAGTGCATGTGTCGACCGCGAGAACACGTGTGAGTTTTCCAATAACTATGGCGAGACGTTGTCGAAAAAAAAAATTGTATTGAACACCGAAGAAGATGAGGTGCGTATGAAAATCAGTTTGGAACTTTTTGAGTTTATCGCGTTCACGCAGACAGAAATCAAACTTTGTTTGATATAATGTACCTAGTGATAATAATTTTTATCTTTTTAGAAACGGCATCAAATAATCAAACACATCATCTCAGAAGATGTTCGAAGAGGAGAAAATGTGCTGATTGCGTTATGAATTGTCGAGCCGTGAGGCGGACAAAAAAGTTAAAAAAATTGTCACACAATGTCAAACATTTTTATGTTTAAATTGTTTTAACGAGAAACATATATTAAGTAAAATAAAAATAAAGTAAAAAAACAATTACCGATATTGTTGTTTCCCATCACTAAAATCTATGTAAAACTTCCCTTATTGAGTGCGGTACGAGGTTCATAAGACCCCTCATTTTCTTTTACCTACAGATTCTAAATACACCAACCCTCCGATGTACGCTTTAAGGATTAGGTCAATCAATTCATAATTAATAATAGTATACCAAAAATTCATATATTTTATTTTAGATTTAACTAAAAAAAAGTTTTAGTTTCTTAAACGTCACGGGATCTAATAAGCCCCGTAACGCCATTATGATAGTTTTCATACGAGGTTTTAAACGTCCCGTACCGCAGGAATGGAAAAAATAAAATATGGTGCCGCTGCCAACGTGTTAAATGGATGGAGTGGGGGTAAAGGGGGAGATAGGGGGAGGGTGAGTAGCCTATGTTACTCGCTGATAATGTAGCTTTCTATAGGTGAAATAAACTTTAAAATCGGTACAGTGGTATTTGAGTTTATTCAATGGCAATTTTGTATGGAGGGGGTAAAGAGCGGAGATGGAGGAGGGTGAGTGAGTACTGAGTAGCCTATGTTACTAGCTGATAATGTAGCTTTCTACAGGTGAAAGAATTTTTAAAATTGTTCCTGTAGTTTTTGAGTTTATTCATTACAAACATACAAAAATACTTACATACATACAAATCTTTTCTCTTTATAATAAGTATATTAGTATAGTATAAATGAAATAAATAAATGGCCTGACCGGAGATCGAACTCGGACCTCAAGACATGATAGGCCGCGTCTTTCTCACTGTGCGCCACCGATGCTCTTAATGCGTACGAGTAGGTATAGGCTGAATATTATGAGGAAATTTGATTCCTATTAACACATTTCTTAGTTCTGTAGCAGTTACTTTTTTATGTATAGGTCGTTAGACAGGCTGACTGTCCATTTGATGGTAGGTGGCCCTAGTCGCCTATAACACAAGCTACGCCACAAGTGCTACAAGTACGCTCCCGACCTTAGTACTTATTAGGGATAAGGAAAATTGGAGAGGGTTTAGGGAAAATGCTCTCTGGCATTCCTTACTCAGTCACACACACACATGATGTTATTTCAGAGTGGTCTTCTATAAGAAGGGAGTTAGCATGCTAGTGTGCCTTTAAGTATTAATACTTGGGGAATCATTAGTCTTAGGTATCGTACGTATCGCATACCGATAGCTACAATTTAGCGTGACCAGCTACCATAAACAGCGCAGAATTTCCTCAGCGTTAGATGATCACTAAATAAAGGTTGTGGTTTTTATGCAAGATTATTATTAATTAAATTAGACTAGCTGAAACCGGCAACAATTTGTACTGTTGCAGTACTGGACACTGCTTAAGTAAAATAAAATAGCCTAGTTAAAATGGCCTAATAAAAGTAGCCCAAGTTACTCCTTATATCATTAGCTATCTATCAGTAAAAGTCCCGTCAAAATGAATTCTGCCGTTTCGGAGATTAGCCGAAACAGACAAAAATTGATATTTTTTTTGTGTTAAAAAGTACCGTATATACTTTCATATCATACATTTAGTAAAAAGCAAGTTATTTTGACATCGTAATAAACATTTAAATTTTATTTATTAAGTAAGTATAAATATAGGTAAAGTCGTAGTCGTTGGTGTAATGATATCGAAGTGGCGCTCGCGCATTTGTGATCGGGAGACGCGGAGACGGTCCGTGGTCGGGCAGGCGAGGCCGAGGCGCGAGGTGATCCCTCAGGTGCGCCCTCGGAACCCGCCCCCTTGTTTATTGCTTATTAGCGGACTGCGCGGCGGCACCTTTGAACTGACGCTCTTTGTTCTCGCCGACATCGGCCCGCCCCCGCCCCGCACACACCCCGCGGCCGGTCACGACCAGTACGCTACGCGAATCATAAATTCCTGCTATTTGACGTTAGCCTGTGTAGGTGATATTGATCTTAGCGCAATGATATCTGCTCGTAGGAAGGAAATGTAACTATTGGCATCGTAAATTACAATCGTTTCATATATTACTAGCGCGTTTAGATTCCAGTTCGTAATGTTATCTGTAAGATGCAATTGTAGTAGTTTCATTTCGAAACTTTTCTTGAGAACATTGTTATTGCCTCGTCATTATCGAGCCTGACCTAATTAATATGGAAATCAATAAACAATTCTTATTGTTATTCTCACAAGACTTTCCCATTTATTTTACTCTCAAAAGCAAATAATACCTACTGTATTACAGAACCTACTTTTTGCAAATTCGGAGTAATAACCTGTAAATAGGTCCGTAACCTGAAATCCGTTTGGCGACAGCAGGTAATCAAATTAAAAAAGAAATGATAAAATAACAGCAGTCCCCTATGCTTGCTTAGCGACCTTTGTCCGGTTGAGTTGCATTTAGATCTCAATTAAATTAACGGTAGGTAACCATCGTTAGCTTGGCAGTCGTCCTCTATCATATTTTTTTTTTAATTTGGAACGCGGAAGTGCTACATGCAGTGTACTAGACAGAAGTGCCAGGGGTGTGTTCCAGAACTCCTTCGGCCAAGGCTAATATTTCTCTACTGTTCTGGTAACCAGAGCATGATTAGCTCTGACAGGTCGACCGGAACGAGTATGATCAAATCTCGTCCAGATCAAATAATGCTCGAATGGAGTGCTGGAACTGCGTGTATCCGCGGTTAGAGCTAAATTAGCTTTGGCCGAAGGAATGCAGGAATACACCCCAGGGTTCATTATGTTGCGCAGTAATAAGCTGCGCGAGCTGTTTTATTTCGTCGAGTGAGTAAAGGATGCCAGAGCTAGGGCCTATACTTACCTAACCAATGTTTCCTAATGTAGCATAGCTTAGCTTATCTTAGAACTATCGATCGACATCTGGTAACACCCTTACATGCAGCTGCTTGTCGATCTTCGCATTTAAAAAACCATGTGTTCATTAAAGAGACTTTTGTTTAGATCACCCACGATCAGCTCTGTCTAACGGATAGGTGGTGAAGGAACATCTCGCGAAAGAAAAAAGTAGATACCCTGAAGGCGAGATGGTCAGATAACAAAAGAACTTTAACAAAAAGCTAGTGTTACGAGGTATGCACGGAATGCACTTGAGGTGAGTTGTGGTATAGCTGGCATACGTTAATATGTCAGCAATTAACACGCTTGCTCGCGGACGGGCTACAAGTATTCATTATGAGAATGCATTTATTAACATCCACTCATGCAATTTGGTATGTTTAGATATTTTGAGAGGCATACTATAAGCAGATCTATGTGAAATTCTTTTTAGAGTAACACGCGAAACCACTTTCAGATTAATAATATCTGCATAGAATTACAAAGAAATTAGAAAGAATATATCAAATGTACAATATTGAAACATATACCTACCACATTGCCAATACGTATTTACCAAAACCAATAAAAAACAATTTAATGTTACTCAATTATCAAAATGCAAACATTTGAAAAGATTTATATGAAATTCAGCGATATATGATTGGGCACATAACATTGTCCTCTGACAAATAGACATTTTTTTCTAGTTGAAAGTTGTGGGCTTAGATATTTCATGGAATAAAATGTGGGATAAACTTATTGGGATAATTCTGGGTCCTAATTCTAAACCACGTCATATCCTCAAATTGTTACGATATCTGCTAAAAAGTCATTCTCTTAGGTATATATATATAAATGCCATGACAAGACATTACGTGTTTAGATAAGGTATGACAAAAGCGTGAAATCGCAATTGCCATATACAGAATCAAGATTTTACAATTTTGATATAGATTTGATGTATACTTATGTTTAATTTTTATATAAACAAATCATAAAAAAACATTAATGCAAGGTCAATAAAAAATTACACAGATGACACGAGACAACGAATAGAGTTAATTTATGATAATAATTTTTCTTACAACAACACCGTCGAAGTTCCTGGAACCCGATCGGTATCAAAAGTTGTTCAATAGCAAAACGCATTAGGCACCTACATGGAGTGCGGGCGTGGGTGATATAAATTCCACGAACATTCATCTAACAAGGGAACGACAGAATTCCTGACGGAGCCTTTCCATTATTACACAACATAGCTATCATCATTGAAAACAGCTGCATCATGCAAATTATGTATGCGATATTAATCACGATTGAGCCTACACAAAAATCTACTAAAGCGGAAAAACGTTGCCGCTCAATATATTGTACTATGAATCTGAGCGAAGAAAGATGAGGCTCGTTCAGTATTGCTTATCCGTCGCTTTGTATGTACAAACCATTATCGTTCTAATTGCAACCGTATCGTCTTTGCAGTGGAGATGAAGATTGTGTGCGTTGCTTGTGGATTATGATGTTTCAATTTGTATGCAAGTGCTGGCGATGCGGCAGATAGTGGCCAGAGTGGCTGGGCGCGGCGCTCGCTAATGGGTGTGATAAGATCGCGCGACCACGCCTCGACCCTGGTAAAGCACCGTGTGACCGCGGCTCACTGCACCACTGACAATTTTGCAAACATACGATAAATAATACAATAAAACCCTGACGACCTACAAAGTAATGTAATGTGACAGACAAAATTTGGTAGCTTTAAAAATGTACATGCTTTACAGAAAATTTTGAAAAATAAAAGTGAAAAGCTATTCAACATAAACATACAATGGCTTATCTTAAAGAGAAATATATAATTTTCTTTAATTTAAATACTTTTTGGTTAAACTACAACCTCTATACTTCAATCTCTATAAAAAGACATCTATCATCTGAATTTTGAAGTAAATTTATTATAAGTAATTTAAAATAATCTTTGTATAAAACGTTTGTGTGATTTAGGATTCGACATTGTAATTAAATGACATTAAATGTCGTTTCTTTCCTTGCAGGTAACGTTTCATTAGTTTTATTACTGGATATTGTATTATTTATGAAAATATATAATTCAGATGTATTAAAATAATAGAAATTAACAAAATAAAATCTTTCCTTGCAGACTCAATTGTGTTTAATTAATTGCGTCGTCGCCCAAATACCAGCAAAAATATTATGTATATTTAACTACAATTTCATTATAATTAAATACATAGTACATAACTACTACTCTGAGGTCAAGTTCTTAAACATTTGTTCTGTCTGAGAAAACATCTGCGTTTGCTTAATACAAATGCCTCGTAATATCTTCGTATGTACAGAAAATACTTTCCGACATATCATGCCGATGATAACCGACGAACAATATATAGTAATAAATAAAGTAACGCTTTACTGCCGATCATATCGCCTTTCACATTAAAGCAAGCTGCCACTTTTTGCGTGCAATTATACATAAAGAATGTTTAATTTACGAGTTGATTGCGTTAAAGTGGATGAGTGAGAAATTACGGTGAATGGTACGTGATCTGTGTAACAGACGTTATTTCCAATAATAACTTTATGATGTATACATATATTTTGAATACCTTTATATTAGGCTCTTTTATGTTATGAAACATGTTATAGAAAGAGTTATGCTCGGGATTAGCTCTTTCCAAAGCATGTTCTAATTGGTCATTGTTATATAATCCGCAGAAGGCTAAGATTATCAATACAAACAAAAGTAGCACGGTAGGCAGGCCTCATAACACGTAAAGAAAGGATCTCGTGTGACAACCATGAAAATATGGGTTACGCAAATCTGGACGATCCCACTTGGTGGTCACCGTAAAACAGAAAAGCCTATGACCAGCAGTAAGCATTTGTCGGCTCACTCAGCCTTATATAGGTACATTATACTTGTGCTGATATAGGTTTAGGTTACCTGTCATTACGACAGTGACAATATGTCCTTAGTCTGTGGTGCTGAGTGCAAAAAACACTAGAATTTTATGTGGTCTGTTCACCTCGCCAGACACCATAGTATTTTGCATTTAACATACGGTTCGTAGTACCAATTTCCGTTACTAATATAATTGCAAATATGCTCTTTTCAAAGAATGTTCAGTTATTGTTATTTCAGATTAAAATTGTATTATTTAACTTCTTTATCTATACTAGCATAATATTTAAAAGAAAAAATATTTGTATGTAGATATGTATGTTTGTAATGAATAAACTCAATAACTACTTGATTGATTTAAAAAATTCTTTTACCTGTAAAAAGCTACATTATCAGCGAGTAACATAGGCTACTCCCCCTTAACCATTCTCCCTCCCCCCTTTGCCCCCCCCCTCCATACAAATGTATGTTTGTAATAAATAAACTCAAAGAATACTGGACCGATTTTAAAAAGTCTTTCGCATATAGAAAGCTACATTATCAGCGAGAAATATTTTATAAAGAGACGCGGACGAAGTCTCGTGCAACAACTAGTATTTCATAAAATTAGACAGCCAGTTCCTCATGATTAACCTCATGACTCTTCAAGAAGTCTATGGAATTTTACCGTAAAAATACTAAAGAAGTTAGGACAAAAAGTGTGAGTTCGAAGACTACCAAGAATCTAGTCGTTTGTTGTAAGAAGCATGGTTGGCATAGTGTGGCGAACTAACATCTTGGCCCGTTTATAGCGGTCAGGCATTAAAGTCACTCTAACAAACTGAAATCGATCTAAGTAATTTGAGTATAATGCGAAAGGGTATTTTTCTTTATTATTTTGGGATTCATTTGCGTAGTTCCTCAGAAAATATCACATCACATACCCAAGCGTTTAACTGTGGGCGTCCGTCGTCGGATGTTGGTTATGACTCCGTTCACCATACAATCACGACATTATACCTAACGTATTTCCTAGCTGGATGAATATACCATATATTTACTGCATTTGTAATGGCAAATATATAATTTGCTTAGACATTATTTCAACGCTACTCATTTCTTATACCCACTGTTAGAATTAAGATACAACGTTGCTAATAACACGACGATAGTTACAAAGCGTTCACTAACGATTCTAAGTAATGTTTCTGGACTATGATGCAACACATATACTTACTGGTCATGCTTCTTGCTCCTCAATTTCTATTTTATGTGGGTAATTTTAAATATTAAGTAGATATACCTAAAACATATGAGAACATAAAAGATAAACATAACAACACCGATTACTCAACTTTTAAAGATTACAAGCTGTACCATGGAATCTATAGGTATTATATTATATTGTGTTTTAAACTACTGTGATATGTATAAAGGTATACATAAAATACATATCTATTAAAATAAAATAAATAATCAAAATACTGTGTAAGAACATTTTTTCTGTATTTAATCAATACAGAAATACAGACGCCGCACCCGCCGGCACAGGGATTCCAATCCTTAGCAGTGCGCATTATAATAGATGTTTTAAAGCGCTTGGTCCGAATTAGAGGGATTTCGAAAGGTGAGGATGGTAACCAGCCTACGTCTGCATGTCCGATAGAAGAAAGGGGAAGGCGGAATGATCTCATGCACCTCCCGAGCACACTCTCCGAAGTACACCTTAGAACACACACAGACAGGAAATTTTGCGTCTATGTGCCAGGTTCTGCAGCTTAGGCTCTTTGCATTTACATTAGAAATTACTTTATTTTTATGTCAATAAATAAATAAAATAAAGCTTGATTTTAATTAATTCTAAGGATCTACGAGTAATTTATTTTTAATTTTTTACAGACCAACCTATTTTCGTCTAAAAAAGCACCCTGCTACTATTTTTAAAAGAAAAAATAACAATCATGTTCGATACACGAGAAATTATTTCAATTTTATTGGCTCCCTTAGCCGTTACGATTAGTAAAGTGAACCCCATTATGACAAAATATGAATTAGTGTCAATGAAGGGCGACGCATTCGTTCAACATAAAATCCAAAACAATAATATGTTATATCGTATTGTAATTTATACTTCCGGGACTATATCACCTTTAAAGTTATTCGACCATTTACGAGACCTATCGCCCACTGGAATAATATGCCAGATTATCTAATAAGAGGTTTTCTTTTGAATCGGACTCTTCGTAAAATATTATATCCAAAGTCATCCGAATCGCATCATCCAGCGAACGAAATTCACATTTAACCCAGTGTTTAATTTGTTACTCTGTTAACAAGCTGTTAACGGACAGGCAGAGGGCCTATTAGATGGGATGTACCCATAAATAGGTTTATTAGATTAGATGTCCTTTAATGTAAATGAGGACTTACTTAGTCTTATAATTTGTCCTTTTGTAGAAAAAGAATCATTAATGTAACAAGTTAAGTTAGATATTGACACAATAAAGTGTGTGTCAGTAAAATCTAAGTCCAACATGCAATGTATAAGTTATTTATTTAAAGTTCTAATTAACAAGTAATTAGTAAGTAATTAAAATGATAATAATCTGCAATAGAATTAAAAAATTCTATTTTTAAGAAATCAAAAAGTGTTAAAGGAACAAAAAGTATTGTTTAAAGAAGAAGATTTTATATAATGATATGAGTAATAAATATTAGGTATATTAGGTAATAAATATTAGGTCTAATATCATCCTTTTACAAGCGACCCGTCTCCAGCTTCGCACGGATTTTTATATATACAAATTTTCATCGTTTATCGCTTTTTCTATAACTGAAACTGTATCAAAATAACATTGGTTGCTTTAGAAAAAGTTAGCGGAAAAGTAGTCAACAGAGAAACAAAGGCTTCGCACGGGTGCTGTTTATTTCAGCAAATCTTCTAATTTATAAAATTCTCGTGTCATGGTGTTTGTAACAAAACTCCTCCGAAACGGCTCGACCGATTTTTATGTTTTTTTTTTTGTATATTTGGTAGGTATGAGAATAGGTCGTAACCCCCCCCCCCTTTTTTTTTAATCGCTTAGTATTTTTGTATGAACAATATCAAAATAATTTAACCATCGTTGATTACCATGAAGTGTCGCGTCACTGGCATATTATGGTTTGAAAATAAAATTGGACCCGATAGGTCGCCCCAAACAAGTTATAGAATTATTTTCGGGTTCCAGCAGGACAACGTCTGCTGGGTCAGCTAGTTATATATAAAACCTTTCGTTTGGTGAAAAACGCATCAAAATCCGTTGTGTGGTTTAGGAGGAGTTAGGCGATATAGTCAGACGCGGGCAGTGACTTCAATTTATACTACCTATGTATAATAGGTAATATTCATAGTATACATATGAATACACACATACCTATGTATGTAAAGTTAAATACACAAAATAATAGCTATTCGTTGAAAAACGTATACAAATATCCATACATCATTGTATGCAATCAATGATAAAAACGATAATTAGTTGAAGTACGTAACATTTCTACGAGACTATAAAGAAGCAATTATTGCCGGTCGTGACTAAAGTTCCATTAAACAGTTTACGGTCTCATGAAACACGTGAGAAATGTAATAACTTATTAATGCATTAAGTGACTAGGTATGCCTCTTCAACTTATTCCGTTCAATTGATACAGTCAATGACAGATTTTGAAGTTTCACATTTGAAAATTATATCAAGACTCAGCTTGGCGATATTCCCCTATCTTAAATGTTGTAAATAATTTTATAAATAATAACTTTGTAAATAATATTAACTGTGATGTCGTTGGCTGTTCAGCTTAAGGTGACTTTTGTACAGTCTTCAATACTTAAACAGCTTGTGGTGTCGTTATACGAAACGGCCTACAGCGACCTTACAAGAGCAATTCGTGCACTCAAAACACATTTTAGTTTCCCAAAAATATAATATAGTTTAAAATGACCATTTTCCTATAAAAGATTGAAGGGCTAACTAAATAAAAGTCGTAGATAACATCTGTTCGGTATTTCAGACACCGTGACTACTAATTTTTTACAAAACACTTAACAAGTTCTCGAAATCGTCATTAGTGCAATCCCGAATGACTAGTGTCTTGTCACATCGTACGAACGATACGATCGGCAGCGAGGTGGCAGCTCCCTATCGCGGTTGGTATCTTCGCTCCATTGTGCATGGGAGTCGGCCGCGTTGATCCTTACCTGCCATCCATCAAACGATAAACCCACAAGGCGAGACCGCCGCGGGCCGCCGCTAACAAACATTGAAAGCAAAAGTCTGAGGCCGTCGCACATAACACCGAAAAAGCCATAAGAGGCGATCGTATAAACAACGTGCTGTTATTTCACGGTGGTCTTCTGTAAGGGGGTGGTTACTGCCGCCAGACGGGCTGCCCAAATGACTGCGAAAACGCAGTGTCCCCTGCCACTACTTTCCAAATCCAGACTAGAGCCAAATTTGAAAAGTTCATTTTACAAAGTTGACCCTGCCGGGAATCTACCCCGGGAACCCTAGAACAGAGCGTTAAGGCAAGCACCCTAACCACTCATCCAACGGGCTCGGCAAGCTCCATAAGTATATGCCATATGTAAATATGGCCATATACTTGCAAAGAAACGGAATGAGACACTGACTATTTAAGATATTTTTTTTGCCTATTACAAATGCCTATTTTGCAGCGCCTCGGGTATGTTTGCCGAAGCGCATGTCGATAACTTCGCAGCTATAATTCGTAAGCTTTGCGTTTCTGCCTTGTGACGCTTGCGCGTTACCAACAATACCATCCTGAACGTATTCACTGATAGGGGGGACTCTCCGATACTGGGGCGTTGGATTTGGCTGCATGCTGCTGGATGAATGCCCTGGGATCGGGATGTCCAGAGATATTTCATTTTAAATTTAATTTAATTTTTGTAAATATTTGTTTTTGTTAATAATTCTAAATTAAGTTACTCTTTTTGTATATGGATTGTAAATTATTCGAAATAAATAAATGTTATTAAATTATTATAGAATTTTTATTTTGGATACAGTATAATTTTGTAAATTATTTGTAATCAGTTTATTCTTAGTAATTAATTCTTAATCTAATTAATTCTTAATTAGTGGCATATATTTTTTTATAATTATATTATTTAAAAAGTGCACTCAAGTAAGTGAAAAACCCGCAAAACGAACAAGGAAAAAGATGGTGGTTCCTTGTAGTCCAAATTATAAATTCTCTAATTCTAAATTCCCTGTAATCTTTTGTTTTTACTGAAATTAGACCGACTGCTCTGTTTATTATTGTGATAAGAAAATCGATTACCTACCTATTAGGCGTGCCTAATGATTTCAGCACACTAAATGAAATGATTTGAATGAAAGGAAGAGTATTAAATTTTAGTCCTTTTAGAGTAGTGTAGGAATGTGTATTTTATATATATATATATATATATATATATATATATATATATATATATATATATATATATATATATATATATATATATATATATATAGTTTTCTTATCAAAATTTCATTTATTAAAAAGTTTTATCTTAATGTAAGCACAGGTTTTATAATCATTAATATGGGTCACCGTTGGCCTTTGGAGGTCCATAATTTATTACTTAATTGCCACTTCGTTGCAGAAGAAACATTAATTCAATATTTGCATTGAATTTATCATCACGCTAGCACCCACTTTTTCAACGCGAAATTCCAATTATCGCAATGAAATTCGCTTAATTATAAAAGTAATTAGTTTCTTTAAGTTGGTTGAACGAATCGTATAATTTATATCGGACCACACCCACCGTCTTAGCCGTTGAAAAATATTACGAATTGAACGGCTTTTCGATTATCACAATTTTAATGATCCGATTTTAGCACATAATGTAAATTCTTTTTTTAATTTTTTTGTTTTGGTATGAGCGACAATAATTGTTGCCAATTTTTTTTTTTCGTAACATTGTGTTATTTTTTTATTTTGTAGTCTCTGTTCATGTATTTAACGTTAATGTAAACTTGTAATTCAAAGAATCTGATCTATACTAGTTTGAATACTATAGGTATAATGTAGTTGAAGGCTACCGGTTTCCGCGCCTTTAAATTGGGATATCCGTCGAGCGTATTTATATTGCGATGCATTGAACATTACGTACAGTTTAATTGTTATCCAATCTAAATCTAATCACTATGAAATACATTCTGAAAGAAAACCAATGGTAGAGCGAATTAACCCAACCTTGAGTCTTGTTTCAATGGGGTGACAGGAATTCGGTTAGTTATAAAGACAACAAAACGCAAGCGTGTCTGTTTTTTGCTAAAAGGAGCCCTTTCGACTTAGCTCCAACTTTTCGAGGTGCATCCGTACCTGTGGCCAATGATTCGAGCTTCTTGGCATAAGGTTGTACTCATACCTCAACTTCGGCACTTTTATCGAATACAAAGCCCAAACAGTGACCAAAAAGCTGGCATTCTAAATAGGGTGAAACGATAATTCACACCCGGATTCTTTGTACATGGTACAAGTCCGAATTTTAATGGAGTATTGCTTCCACCTTTGGGAGGCTAAAAGCTTATTTGCGGCAGTAGACACGCTTTTAAGAACTAAGCTGCAGAGCCTGTTAAAATCGCTTATCTCGATATCTGGCGGCCGTCTTTTACAGAAGACCACCATGTAAATAACAACATGTGTGTTGTGTTTCGGTGAGTGAGTAAAGTATGCCAGAGTCCATATCCTTTACCCTTATAATTAATCCTACTAAAGTCGGCGGCGCACTTGCAGCACCTGTAGCATTACCTATGTTATAGGCCACCTACCATCAGTAGATTGACGCATAAGAAAACTAACAAAAATACCAATTATAAACTTCTACTTACAGACATTAACTAGATTTAGGATCTCTTTCGCCAGTCATACCGCTCCCGTTTAGCAAAACTTACGAGTATCTTAAATCAACAAAGACTATAGGAGTTGTCTTATACTTAATACCGTTTATTATCATAATCCAACATTGTTGCCTCTTCAAATTGCTATCATTTAAAAGGGTTTTTTTGCCAAAGTAACATTAAATTTCAATGTTTTCAATAGGTCGCCGTATAAAGGCACCGAACAAAGTGGAGCTATAAAAACATTATTATTTTAAAGTGTGTTGTTCAGTGTAGACTGCTCACATTCCGAAACGGGCTTGGGTTTTACGAGCGATGCATGGTCGATCACGACAGCGTACTTCGCTTTGTACAGAGTAGGTATACATCACAATTTGTCTTATGAAAATTGAGAATTATTGTCTAATTCGCAGACTTTCTAAATACTCTTTGAATATAAGTTGTGCTTTAATACGTTTTTTGTTCTTTAGTTATATTTTATTGTATGTTTTCCAAAAATATAGCAAAATTTTTAATAAACTATACTTACTCAAAAATATCTTAACCCTGGCGGTATCTGTTTCTGGTTGGGTAAGTCATAAGAACTAATAATTTCACTATGTGCTCCCATGGAAGTATGAGCTTAATTTTTATCTAACAAAAATCATAGGTATGAAAAAATTTGATTTAAAATTAAATAGTTTGTTAATTACAACCTACCAGACACCAAGTTGTCATAACTCGAAGCAATATTAAAATTCTTATTTTATTTAATTTAAGTTAATCACCGGGAGTAATAAAAAAATATTAATAATAGCAGTCGCTCGCTGGATGACTGGATCAAGATAAGGCGGTATTACTTGACGCGGCACGAATTGTCACTCTGCAGCCCTAAGTACTGGTAGCTTGGGCCTTGCACCGCTACTAACGGATATCTAATTTTAAGTTTTTTTATTATATTTACTGTTATTATATAAATATTGTAAAAAAAGATAGAATTAAGAGTGAAGATAAATAAATGAATATTAATAAACATTTATGGTTAGTAGTGTTAGCTTAAGTATATCTTATATTAGTAAAACCTTACAATACTAACAAATCATGGTTTGGTGTCTCTCATCCAAGACCTTGCTTGAGAACACTTTCAATATGTACTTTTGTTTCAAATTAAAATATTCTAATAATGTTTGTAATATCTGACAGGGCGGGATGGATTAGTATCTTATGTACCTACTATAAATGCACACGTGTTTTTCATGACGGTCTCCTGTAAGACTGTTTTTTTTTAACTTTCAAATTCAAGATCTTTTTTTTTATGTTAAGGTTGGTAGACTGATGGTAGGTAGCTACCGCCACAACGCAACAGGTGCTGCAAGTGCGCTGCCCGACTACAGCAGGTTAAGGATAAGGGATTGGGAAGGGTTAGGGAAATGGACTCTGGCTTACTCACTCACCGAAACACAACAGCATACGTGCTGTTACTTCATGGTGGTCTTCTGTAAGGAGTTTCTGAACATTTATTTGCTAATCAACCGATCAATATTATCCACATATTCAACAGACAAGCGGTTTGAAAATGAAAAAGAAACTATTGTCTTAGTTCGCAATGTCTGCTCTATAATAATTATAATCACATTGTTTAGGAACTAATTGAGAGAAATAATTGCTTTTTCCAACAGAATATTACGTAAGTGTTCATTGAGCTCTGGCAGATTCTTGATATTCTTTATATTTTCATTCTCGTTTTAGCAGGGACTTTTAAAGTTATAGAATGTGCAAAAATATTTTTTATTACACTGTATTTAGTGAAATGCGATATGTATTGATAGCTGGAAGAATGCGACGGCAACAAAGTGGTCGCTCCCGCGGCACTATGTCTTCGTGTTTATTGCGCACTTATTCTAAGAAGTCGGCCGATGCCTTACAGATTATGCAAGTTCCAGATACCAGCGACCAAGGGTTACGTAACAACAACAACAAGTAACAACTTGTTAACAACAAATAGAAGTATTGCAAACATTAAACTTTACTTTTAGTATTTTGAAGCTTCTTCTAGATTTTAGTTATCTAAAATGCTGTTTATATGTATACGTACTTATATTAAATTATATTCTTTGGGTCCAAAAGTTTTAGTCACTGTCACTGTAGTAAATAAAGTTATACATGTATTTATTTTTCAATATGGTCTCCGTCGGTCGACCTCTATACACTTTTCGGAACGTTTAGTTAACATTTCCATCCCTTTATAAAATTATTCATAAGTTGCGTATTCAAGATGAGTAAAAACTGCAGCTGTCACTTAATCGTCACTAGAAAATCTTCTACCCCTTAAGTCAGACTTCATCTTTTAAAATAAATAATAGATCGGAATTATAAGGTGTAACATTTGTATAAAGCCATCTTAAAACAGCAGCCTTCGCTACTGCGGCGGTGGGTACAGGCGCATTGTCATCAAGAAGCCGCACGCCTTTGCTTAGTTTTCCTCTACGTTTTTGCTTGATTGCTTCACACAATTGCTCGATAAATTTAGCATAATATCTTCCTGTCATCGTAGCATTGCGTTCTTTTATGGCTATGAGCAATATTCCTGGGGCCTTAGACAAAGTAGCATTCGCTCCGTAGCGATGCGATATCGAAGTTCGTTATCGTCTCAGAGACAAAGGAACGACACTGTAACACGTGATAAACACGTGATACCTTGTCATGATTTCTTTGTCACTGAGACGATAACGAACTTCGATATCGCATCGCTACGGAGCGAATGCTACTTTGTCTAAGGCCCCTGGACAATCCCAGAATATCGTAGCCATTATCTTTTTAGTGGATAGAGTTACCTTTGCTTTTCCAGGCGGTTTTTCACTAGAATGACGTCACTCCATCGGTTCTCATAGGTACCAATGTTTCATCCCCAGTGACAATTTAACTCCAAGAAATCGTTCCCGTTTGTGCGAAGTGCCTCCAAAATAGTTTACTTAACAAGGACTGTTTAGTTAAAATGAACTTACAATAATTTTCAAGAACAAGTAGCTATTTAGACAGAATGAAAGAGCATGAAATTCAATACCTAATGTTTATATTTATTCATATTATAAAATAAAATACTAAGATTTTATTTTTTATCTAAATCTCCGCTAACTACCCAACGGATTTTGATACTGTTTCCTTTGAAGAAAAGAGTGGTAATTAATCAAGGAATAAAAATATATATTGAAGAAAAAAAATTGCATCCGTGTGAAGCCGGGGCGGGTCGCTAGTTAGATTATAAGAGAAGCTTTTGTTTTTAAATTATAAACACACCCCATTTTTTTAAAATCAATCGGCTTCCTCCGCGAAGATTTTTAAAAAGTAGGTTATAATAATGTCTCTTTCCAGGTTACTTCTAAAAATATCAAATATTATAGGTAGATTTTTAGCAAAGAGAACGTAATCCTAGAGTCATTTTCGCACCTATAATAGTTACCTAAATATTTGTATGAATTGACCTTGAGTATAAAAATAAATTCCAGAGTAAAAAGAGTAAAAATTCTGAGTAAAAAGTAAAGAAATTCCAGAGCAATCTGCACAATTAGGTTTCTTACAAACAATAAAATTGTGACTTTTATAGGTATGTTGATTGTTTTACGATTTAACGGTAAAGGGCGGCAGACATGCAGACGGGCCATGGTGGCTCCCGTCACCTATACACACAAACTACTCAAGCTACACAAAGTGGTTCAAGTGCCCCTCACTTGTGTAGTTTATATGTATAGTAATAATTATATGTATAGTAATAATAGGGAAACAGAGCAAAATTAAATAGATATTAAAATAGGATATGGAAAATGTATAGTAAGAAAATATGTGAACTGAAAATGTACGGCCCACGGGGTCGGTGTAACCTCGGTGGGAAACTCAAAAATAAAATAAAAAGGGATGTCTGGAATAAACTTCTTTTAATAGGAACGACTTCGCTGTGGTTAGCAACTAAGTATTTATTTGTTTATAGTTGTAAAAATTATACACTATAAAAACAGTTACTAAAGTTGTAAAATCTATTAATTTATAGTTGTAAAATATTACAGTTGTAAAAAATACTATAGACAACATGAGTACCTAACTATGTTTTTATTTAAAATTCAGGATATTATTGTTAGGAATTTTAATCTTTCGACAAAAAAATGTATATATCTCTGCATTAATAAAGTTAATAAATACTAAAACAACGCGATTGACTTTTGACTTTACAAGTCAGTAATAAAATAAACCAGATTGTCTAGATCTCTTCTAATGTAACAGTAATATTAATATAAGAGATCAATTTACAGTAGATAATAAAGTTAGGGGTTGAATTGAGTCGATTCAATCGCGCAGATGGCGCAATAATTCGATTGTAGTTAACCGGCACCCTTCTCTTTGTGAAATTATTAAAGACGTGTTCAACTTGTCTGTTACTCATCAATTTTGTACATTACAATAATAAACAAACAAATTTATGTCCATTAAAAATCTTGTAATACGAGACATTGATATCTTGTAAATTTAAATTCATAATTGTTCATTTGCAAGGTGACAAATTTATTTGTTTAATGTACCTACAGTAATTACTTATTCCCGCCACTTCACCAATTAAAAGTAGCCTATCTCTTTCCCCGAGGGGAAAGGAACCGAGTTTCCCTTAAGGACCTTTCATTTTATCCTTTCATCTTAAGGTAGGCCTTAAGATGAATATGGGCAAGACGAAGGTAGGCCTCTCGAAGTTGTTGACGAATATAATATACCTCTCTTTCCCCGGATTACGCTTATCTCCACACCAAAACTCATCAAAATCGGTTTCTAGTTTAACCTTGAACTGAAAGAAAATGCATTATACAAAGTTTTGTAATAATAGTTTTATAAAATAGTATTGAAATTCCCATTCCCTCCATATCAAATGACATTGCAAGTGTAAGCGATATTGTTCCCGATTAGTGATTGATTTAGTTCACACCGAATCACCCTCAGTCATTGCGACAAACAGTATGTGTGGTAGGTTATAAATATTTTTGCAGTTACTTGTTTTTTCTATGTATAGACAGGCGGACGTTCTACTTGATGGTAGATGAAATACTATATTTGAAGCCACATGAGTTGCAAATGCGCAATCGCTCTGAGATTACTTACTCAGTTATTTACTATGGTCTACAGTAAAGCCCCAGCGCCGGGAGTTGAGGGTGGCGCTGGGAGGTAGAGAGGTCAACACTGTCAATCATGGTAAGAGCCATGATTGAGAGTGTGGCCACCTGGAAAGAGGCTGCCTCCTTCTGCGAAGATGTCATGTCACAAAAGGAGGCAGGTGAGAGGGAGCGAGAGGAAGAGGCCGGTTTCGCTTCCCTCAGACGCAGACGGCAAGGCAGGCGAAGGCGGGTGTATGAAGCCCGCTTTCAAATGTCTTAGGGGACCTGCGCACATAGTTGGCTAACTATTTGTGCATGCACAAGGTCCCCCCCGTCTGGGGATTGCCTTGGTGCCTCCGGGCAATCTCCCACTGGAGTTAGCCTAGTCAGCAATGATTAGGCTGCCCTGGGGTGGATCGGAGTTGTTGCCTCGGCAGAGCCCAGTTCACCCCGCTCAAAGGGCAAGGAGACACCGGGGAGTTTTAGTGGATATTCCCAGTACACATTTACAGTTGGTTGGCCAACAGTACAGTTGGCGACCCCCACATACTCCTGCCGTCTAGCCAGCGGCAGGAGATCTGTAAGCGGATCACTCCTCGTCAAAAAAAAATGGTCTACAGTAAAGAAGTGCCCAGTTTATAATTACGAAATGTAGTGTGTACTGCCATATGTAGGCCAATTTAAAAATATATCCTTTCTTTGATTACCTCATACTTATTATGAATTTAAATTTAATGCCCACAAACTCTGCTTTGTTTCTATATTTGATTTGATGACCAATTCAAAGACTGATCCATTAGAAGTTGTTAAATTTGACAAGATTCAAATTGAGTGCTTGTACATTCAGTGTCCATGATTCATCAAGGTTTTGCTCAGTCAATCGAATAATATCGTTATCACTATACATATACGAAGTTTGAAGTAAGTAGGCATGTAAGCAAGCACTCGCAATAAGCATAAGCTGTAAACATTTTCTCGTTGATGTGATGTACCTATCAAGAAGTTAGATAAAAATATGTCAGACTTTTCTTTGGTTGTTGGCCTTCAGAAGAAGACCAAACTTTTCTTTTGTGAGCCTAATTCGAATCATCGAACTCCTCTCTTACTCGTATAACCTCCTTTTTGGCACTTTCGTGCACGAAATAGTCGGTGGCTGCTTTAATTTGATCGGTCCACTTGCTTTACCACTTACCATTTAAGGTCTGAAAACACATAAACATTTGCCTCAATTCTGGTTTTGCT
Organism: Bembecia ichneumoniformis; assembly: GCA_910589475.2. Lineage (NCBI taxonomy): Eukaryota > Metazoa > Arthropoda > Insecta > Lepidoptera > Sesiidae > Bembecia > Bembecia ichneumoniformis. The sequence continues at coordinate 7,188,339 of OU342521.1, forward strand.
AAGTTCATAAGAATGCCAAATTTTCTTCCATTTAGCCTGCCTGTTACCATTTATCATAAAAAAACCAACCTGATCGATGCTTTTGAATGCATTATTATTTTTGCCTTTACCCATAATATCTACAGCTCAATAAAAGCGCCATAAATATTTAATAGACATTTTCCCACAATGGGGTGGCCATTCACACCCGCTAACCCTCAAGAGCGCCGTAAAACCGGGACGATCGGAATCATATAAATTCTATTCGTACCCTCTGAGAGCTTACTAAGCGAAATTATTTGCTTGTCTCACTTACTGCTAACTTTCAATCCAATTGCATATTACATGCCATCACACATGAAAACTAGAGAGGAATTTACTATAAGATTTGTCATTGTCAAAAATATACTTTTAGTATTTCTGCTTTCGTTTATGGTATACATACAGTTATTATATAACACGGTAAAGATGCCTGACGAGGCATACTGGTCGTTCAATTGGTAGTAGATAACAATTAACCGTCGAAACACAAGCAATGCCATAGAGGTTCTAAGAGTCCATTTCCTTATCTCTTACCAATCACATATCCTTATTATTATACATATTTTATTCATTTATCTTAGTTTTATTTTTTTTACAACAATTAATTGCTTCATTACAAAAAAATTAACATCATAAAAAAACTTAAAACTAGAATTCCGCAGGTAGCGGAGCAAGGCTCAGTGGTTAGGGCTGCAGAGTGAGGAACCTTCGTGCCGTGTCAAGAAGTACCGCCTTCTGTATCTGTCCTTTCATCCAGCCATCTAGCGAAACCGTGGAACACAGTATACGTCCTTACGTTACTAAAAAAAAAACTATGAAAATTTTAACTATTAGGGATTTTTTAAACGTTTTCTATATATCAAAGAATTTAAAAATAATTAAAAGGATCATGCAATTTTATGGTTTGTTTTTAAAAGAAATGGATCCTTATTTTTAACCTATTCAATAGTTATCATGAAATTACCTGCTTGGTTTAAATTTTCACAAAATCAATCCTTTGTGGTTCTTTCCGTGTAACCACGAACTTTTCCTTTATAAATACAATGAAGTAAATTACGACTTTAAAATGTAGTTTTTAAATTATAGCCGTTAAAAGCCTGTCGTAAGTAGGTACCGCACAATTCTAACCTATTTCAATTTTTTCTAAAGTTCCGCCTCTCACCGCTAATTGAACGCCCACATGCTTAACAATATACTCGGGTCATATTTGTCCAGTAAATCGATTTGCATGTTGGAAACATAACTAGACACCGTTTCGGTCAATCTCAATCAATGTTAAACGACGCACACCCACGCTATAATACGTTTATATGTTTCGTAGTGATATCTACAACATTTTGTACAAGATCTCTTAGAAGGATAAAATGTTAGGTAAACTTATTCTATATATAAGTGTTTTTTCATGTAAAGGCACTTACTTGATTTCACTTGAAAGATTTCACGCGAAATCACTTACTGATTTCGCCTATAAATACAATAATACCATTGGTGTTGCAAGTGTAACTCTCAGTAACACTTAGGTACTCACTGAAACACGACACACGACAGCCCACACGCTATTATATCACGGTGATCTTCTTGCTATCAGACTTCAGTTTCTAATATAGGTCGGGGAAAAAGTTTTTTCCCACATAGTATGATGTATAAACTTGTAATAAAATCTCATTGGTTGTACTATTGATGACATTAAAAACGTTACATTTCAAAAAAATAAACAAATTAGTAAAATGTTGTTTCCAGCTATTTTTAATTTGTTCTTCTCGCTGTCAAAATGAGTGAATCTAATTTATTACAAAAAAGAAAAAAATGCAACGCAAGCCGCGGAAATTTTTTTAACGTTTATGGACCTAATGCAGAGTCAGTACAAGTAGCACAAAGTTGGATTAAGCGTTTTCAATCCGGGAATTTTGATGTCAAAGATGCACCTCGCTCTGGTCGCCCTGTTACGGATAAAATGGACGCCAAAATGGACTTTTTGATAAAGTGAAGCAAGATCGGCACATCAGTTATTACGACATAGCTGAAGAACTGGGAATTGACAACAAAACAGTTTTGACCCATTTGACAAAGAAAAAAAAATCATAAGAAACCTTAAAAATTGTGTACTCATTTGCAATTCTTTATTGAGACATAATGACACCGAACCGTTTTTGAAGAGATTCATAACTGCTGATGAAAAGTGGATCACGCATCACAAGAACGTCGTGGTCAAAGGTTGGTCAGGCTTCATAGACTGTTACAAAACCCGGGTTATTTCGCAATAAGGTGATACTGTGTTTATGGTGGGATTGGAAGGGCATTGTTCATCATATGAGTTTTACCGCCGGGCAGAACTTTGCTCTGTATAACCTCGTCAGGGTCCAAAATCTTGGGTCTTTGGGTTTTAGATTAATTCATATCTACAGAAATATATACTAATACTTTTTAAATAAATACTAATGGAATTTATTTGCATTCATAATTTATGTGTGTTAAAAAACAGTTTTTTTTTGTATTTTACCATATATTCGTTATTTATAAGGTAGTGTTAAATTTTTATGTACAGCAGTGTAACATAGCAGGTAAATATATTAGTTTATAACCATTCAAATATATAATATATAGATTAATAATATTTTATTAATCAAATAATTTAATTTATAACATTATTGGTTTGGTGAATTCCGCTCGTTGGAATAAGTTCTTTTCAATTTTCCTCCTATCGAATTTGGCTGTATCATCAATCGAGTTCCCACATTTTCCGGGCGCACTTACACAATATCAATCAGGTTTTATTGGTGTTGGCGGGGTTCGGGTAGTGAGTCGGGGGGAGGTGTTCAGTCCGTGGCACATGGTAGTGCACGGTGCGAGGGCAGGGTGGTACTATTTGTATCAATAACCTGTCAATGGTCTCGCGCCCCTCTGGGACCTCTGCCCGCAAATCCGTTGCTTGCGCCTCGCTGTGACCGCACGGATTTGATTAGAAACCTATACCGATTGGCGTGCGAATAATTCTAACCGTATAATTTTTTTGTAAATGGTAAAGCTATTTTATTTAATTAGAAATTAAATTCATATTGTAATTTATTATAAATTATTGCTCCGACAAGAGTACTTATACCCTTTTTTAATTATTACCTAAATATGTAGGGTAGGTATACTAATGTTTTACTGCTGATCACAGGCCTTTATAGACCATGAGATATGAGGAGATCACACTATTTCTATCATTGTATTATATCAGATTAGCAGGATTTCACATAACTTTGAAAGTCGTTTAGGATACGCAGGATTATTCTCATAAAGTTTTCCATTATTAATTTTGTATATCTAACTATAAAGTCGAATTACGTTTATTTTATAGTTTTTTTTTACAGCTTTGTTCACTCTTGGCTCAAGCTGCATACAGCCTCCTTAGTAGTGTATATTAATTACCACATGCATTAAGTCATACCAAAAGGTTTTATGAAATATCTATAGGTATATAAAGGATAATAATAATTTGAATCTTGGTTTAACGATCAATTATTCAATTCTTTAAAATTCCCCAAATTACCATAATTCCCTTCGCAAGCTGCCATTTATAAAGTTCCCCCGTAACTGTAGGTACATTATCTGCTATCAGCGGCGGTCGACAAAAGTAAAATTGGGGACACCTTATTTCCCTGGCTGGCTTGCAAAACACGTTCACGCTTTCCACCTATCCCCACATCTCAACACTTATAGATACTATCAGTTGTGATATGAGAGCTGCTACGCTTCGGTAAACCGCTTTCCATTGCGTGGCGTTTGGAGCCTCCAACCGGAATGGGGGGATGAAATGAAGCAATGAATGGTTGGTTTAGCAATATTTTCGAAATTACAATGTTGCGCAAGGTACGGATGGTGGCGATTCAGGTGGGCGGCGTCTTCACGCCACTGCCGCCGATAACACGCTAATGCCCTCAACTTTGCACCGCAACGGGTGCCAGAGGGACGAGCTGGGGTGGGGGTGGCCAGGGAGCTCGCAGGCAATTCGTGAAGGAAAAACGAGAAAAGTCAGATCATTCGCGTTATTGAACGCAAATAACTTTATCAAGTTGCTATGTAATGCTCAAGGTACGGTACAAGTTGATACCTTCAATATTACTTTATACTAATGTGATAAGGGCATTATTAATACAAATATATTCGTATATTTTACAAAGCCTAAGGCATAATTATATCTAAGTTTGACTAACCAATAATCTGATATGACATGAGATCTTAGACGAAATAAGACGATAGGTGGGCACATGACAAAGAGATTTGTTAACTTTTTAATTGATTACATTTGCCTGATTTCTTATACAGATTTAGTATTTAGTTTCTTTGTCCAAATAAACAATTAAATATCCGATAAAATCAATTACAGAAGATATATGTGACTTTAGCAGTTGCTTGAAGCAATTATAAAAGGTCTGTCGTGTTACGAGCCCAAAACGACGTGCAGCAATATGTGGCAATAAATAAAAATGTTCAATTCCATTAGCGAACCCGTTCTGATAATGTGCCCACCTTAGCGGTGAGGGCTCGTGGCCTACTCTTTATGCATTGTTTCAGCGTAACGCGTGCGTAAACGTTAATTTTTCATAACACACGTTCTACGCGTTCTGCGTAAACGGTGGGCCGCCGATTTGTTCCGGTAGCGACTACGCCGGTAAGAGTAGGTACTTATATTTGCGGCAATAAACGTGAATTTATTACCCTGTTACGTTTGCAGTTTTACTGAAATGTGGAGATGTGTGTGCTTGAAACGACGACATTAGCGCCGGCTGCCTCCTCCTCTCCTATCCTCCGCTACTCCCTGCCAACATTAAAACAGCTTACAATTTTTTCCTCCACTCCTTGTTACTACACTATGTGTTTCATTCTTCTTTAAAAGAATCAATTCATGTAGTATAAATTAGCTCTCGGTCAACGAAAATTATTTACTCTAAAGATGTACCTTAGATACATCTGTATTACTTTTTGAGCTGATCGTGTAATATTTTGTTACCGTTCTTGTTGTATACGCCTGCAATTGGCATGCGTGTCGGCCGAGATGCGCTGTGTGCAGTCCGTGGCATATTTAGTAAATGTGCAACATGTATACTGTTGGTGTATCTTAAATAAATAAATAAATACCTTCATATTCAACAAATTGCCTTATTTAAGATGGTCAAGTAACCTACTCCGTAAAATATAGCTATCTTGAAGAATTTACATAAAAATATACATAAGTAAACATATGTAAAGTAAAAAATAAATTTTATCAAAGCCTTATTTATTTCGTCTTACAAATTTTTCTTTCTTTTATAAATATTGTTCCAAAAAATTATCTACTGTAATAAAGCAAATAACATTTAAACATATATTATATAAACAAACCTATTGATTTCTTGATACTTTTTAGTCGGGAATAGTCATTGAATTGATTGTTGTCTTGGAATATTGTTAATTTCTTAAAAATATCTTTCTTTTTTGAGACTACGCAAAGAGAACATTCTGGACTTTCATTATTATACATATCACAGATCCATTACAAAGCTTTACGATACTCATGAAAGTGTAATTAAATATCAATCTTTAGAATCATTAAAGTTGTTTATAAAATATCAAAAACGAACGAATTTTTAAACGTTTTAAAGTTAGTTACATTAAAATTAAAAGGAACTGAAAACACCTCCTTGGAATGAACGAGATAAAAGTGGCAAATACATATGTGCACTTAAATACATAAGTCCTCTGGCAAGTCGGCAGCTCAGCCGAGAATGTTCACGAACAGAAGAATTAAGGCGTAAATATTCGGAGCACGTTCGACGACTCGCGAGATCTGCAGTTAAAAGGGGATTATGAACGTAGTGGCCAATAACAGAGCTTACGTGCGGCCCTCCCCTGGACAAGCGGATAATCTACCTCGGATAATGTTGTTTTCGTAACATTCGGCGTCTAAATGACACAAAAAAGGTCTTTTGTAAGACACACTAGATATGTGCTTGCAAATAATTATGATGGATAAAGCAGGTAGCAGTCTTCAATAGTTGAATTTGACTGTAGTTCAGAAACAATCAATTGGTATTGAGCTCATCTATATCTAATATAGGTATCTATATGTCGGCGGCCGATCGTATAATTCGGCAGTTCGTGATGTGCCTAGGCAGATCGTTACATATGGCGCCTTTTCATGAAGTTTCTGCTTAATAACCAGCCAATTCATGAAATGGTTAATTAAAATTCTGGCAGATTGATCAACGAAGAACGTTTGACGATTTAGTGGAAATATATACTTCGAACGATCTGATTGATATTAAGCAGAAACTTCATGATACTGCGCCATATATAACGATCTGCTTATAGGCACATCACGAACTGCCAGATTATACGATCGGCCGCCGACATATATATCTATATATTATAAAATAAAGTCACTGTCCCCCTCTGTCTGTTTCTCCGTTACTTTCTTCTAAACCACCCAACGGGTTTTGATACGGTTTCCTCTAACTGCTCCTTTCCCACTATGATGGGCCATTGTGTAGAGGGCGTAGTGACATCTGATGGCATATGGCGCGTACGATGGATGGTCTCGGGATGGTGTCTGAGTCGGTTTCTCGGCCGCAAATCAAAGGATAGTGGGCCAGGCCAGCCAGACTCAGTGGCCCACTACTCAGTGTTTGTTCGAATGAATTGTGACTTACATTTTAGGATATAAAAATGTTAAAATCTTGGTCAAATGACGAAACTATGAACTATTTCGTGGCGAAAGAATAATATGGAATCGCAAACATAAATTACACAAGGACGAAATTAAAATAAGATCTGTTGCAATGAATAGAAAACATCCCCCATTTTCTTTTAATAACTTTTTCTCGTACACGTTATGACGACAATACATATATTGCCGCAGCGGCGATAGCTTCCACGTCCATCTTGATATGTTACGAAATTAAAAGTGAACGTGGCCGTCCTATAGATGCGTTGCAACCATCGCATAGCCATCTCACTGACCATTTGATGGGCCTGCAATGACCCATCGTGTAGAGGTAGCATAAAGGAAAGAGCAATAAACAAGGAAGAGATATGTATATAATTTGCAGAAAAAAATGCATCTAGCGAATTCAGTAGCGGGTCGCTAGTTGTATAAATAAGCACAATTATTATTTTGAATCGACGATGTATTGGAAAGAGCTTCGCATCAAATGCGGAATTCGTTCGCACGTAAAATTCAATCAGCGTTTATCGCGGGCCGAGTCGCCGGGACAATATCTGCGATTGGTAACAGTTTTACAAGCAATAAATTCGTGCAACCCGCGTCACAGATACAACATTTATTAGCTACAATCCAGATTAGATTAGCGTTGCATCGGTACAGCCGGCGCTTACCCTTGGGACGTGAAATTTGTCCCAGTAATGTGGCCACGCGCCGAACTAATTCGATGGAGTCGTCCCGACCCTTCGCCTGACGCCAATGTCTCGCCACTGTTTCATTATAATTGAATAGTTTGCGTGGGGTGACGCCCGTTGTTTTCCTGGAGATAACTTTATACTCGCTTTGCATAATTGCCGTCCGTGACGCTTTAATTTGTAACAATTTCGCAATCTGTCACACTGTGTCGGCGAAATATAAATCGTTGTAAACAACGAATACAATGCCATAATAACATATTCCGTTAAAACAATTTTGGATGAAATTATACGTAATTAAATTTTAATTATAAATTAAAACATATTTGTCGCATTATACATATGCTTATTCTTATCAGCTATAGGTACTAGCGGCTGTATAGCTAAAAACTTTAAGTATGAAAATTTGTAACGGGTATCTATTCAATAGGCATGATGACAGATTTTGAAATTCCCTTCCATAATGTAGATACACGTCTACCATATCCGAAAAAAACAATATTTCAGCAAAAAACTAAATTTCAACGCGAATTATTGAAAGTTTTTAAATCTATTTTGAATTACGCGCGAAAACGCTCTTAGGTGTCATGGCGTCGCGTCTGATGAACCGTGACGTAACCGACATCTCATCAGATTTTTCATTCTGTCAAAGCAAAGTCAAGCAGCACAATGGCACTTATCTGGGTGTGACGTTATTTGCTCTGATTAGTGTTTCAGTTATCATGACCGATTGCAGTTATTTATACTTCTATTTTATTGAAAATCTTATTAATCTCAATTTTAATACAAAAAATGAGTAATTTTTTAGAGTCCTTTCTACATATATTTTTCTCCAAAACCATTTATTCTTTGATTCTTTAATACCGTCATCGTGTCTATTAGTGGTAAGCTCAGATCATAGACACAAGGTCACAGGTCATAATGCAGATGGTAAACTCCACTCAATACCTTAGAGTAGATACACACTTTACACAAAAAATACCGAAATGAGTATGATCTCGTGCCCTCGAAAGTGCAAAGGTGTTGAATAGGTTACAGTTAGTATAAAGATCTTACAATGATTAACCAGATTGAGAATGTCAATATTTATACAATACTGACAGACTTGGTCCGTGCATATTATAGTATTTTCACTGTATGCGTGACAGTTCGTAACTGACAATTGTAGTGATGCAACCTAACAACATTTAATCGATTGTTTGAAAATTTGGCAAAGCAAATGGAATCGAACTACCTGTTTTAGATTTTCATATTTAGAAATAAATTCTTTAATCTTACAGCTCATCTTAAATAAATTATAGAATACAATGCAGTCTGTTTAAAATATTAATTTATTTATTCATTAAACTTGGCAACTCGTATCAGAGTTAGAACAAAACTTAATTTTGTTTTATTGTTATTATTAGTCAGCTTAGTTTTATTATCAAAATACGATATTTTTAAACATATACGGAATAGAAAAATATTTGTTAAATCTCTTATATCCCATGGCAAACATATAAGTAAATATCCGTTCGATATATCGAATATAAGTAAATATCCGTATAAGTAAAGTTCCGTTCCACACGTTTGACACTTTTAAAATATATGTTTTTTTATTACATTTACCCATTATAATAATAAAATAGTTATAAAAGTGATAATTCGTTTTGTGTTTTTCGAATAGATAATTTTTTTTATACATTTGTTTGTTTAATTGTTATTTTTTTGTGCCAGTTTACTTTTAGTTGAAAACAGTATGCGTGACATGAAAAAGGGAGAACTGTCACGCATATCATCATACAGTGAAAATACTATAATTAATTATATCCCATCTTAGATACACCTTCAAAAATTTTCATTGAAGTCGGTTTGAGCGTATTTGAAGATCAACGTGAACGAACATCGTGACACAAAAAATGCCAAATGAAAAAAAAAACTAATCACAAAACATTAATTATACCTACTGTATTCATTTGAGCAAGAGGTTTTATGTAAACAAAGTTATGTGAAATATTAACAAACAAGCACCTTAAACTAATTATTATTAGTTTATTTTTCTAACACATAAAAAGTTTTAATTTATAATTTTTTTGTACTTTAACATAGAGATGTATTATGTATTCATAAATGTATGAAAATTCATGTTTTGAGGTTATAAATTTGTTTACATAAAATCTCTCGTAAAATTAAATTATCTATGGTAACATGGAGTTTGTAAACAAAAACACAATAGAAATCTTTGTTTTTGCTACACAATACACAATCTGCAATTAACTAATGTAAAATTGTGAAAATCCCTATTTATCATTTTATATTTTAATAAATTAAACGTTCCGGGCAAATATCAGCACTTTTAGTTAACGTAATTAGCCTATTGTATAGGCTATAGGTAATACATTGTGTTTCCCTGCTGAAAGCAAGCCGTTTTGTATGAAGAGATGTGAGTAGGAGAATAGACACGTAAAGTGTAAGCAATTGATAATAAGTATAAACGTATAAGTAAACATGTTTTATAACTATAAATATATAATTAGTATATGTAGTATAAAGTGTAGATCGAAGTTAAAGCAACTGGTAAATAATAATTGGTTATCCACGTTTGATATTTAAAAGTTTTGAAGTCCAATTAAATCGTGATTTGTCATATGCAGTCGATGCTCGACTGTCAATTCAATGGGTGCCAATGCGCTATTACTGTTTCGCTATTAGTCAAGGTTAGCATTCTTAGCAGGGACACTACAGAATATTGCATATTTATAGTTTCGCCTTCCCTTCAAAAACGCAAGTTTCACCTTCCCCTTCTTAAAATACTAAAAACACATTTTATAAATAATTAAAATTCAAAACAATATTAACATATTAATAAAAATAATAATAAAGGTAATTCAATTAATCTCATTTAATCAAAATAAAAAAATAAGATATACAATTTAAAAATTTCAGCAAATTGTGTGCGATCTGTTAATTATTTATATTTATATGACTTTATTGTCATATAAATTAGGTTTATATAACTTAGTATGTATGATAACCCATTGTCTAGACAAACCTATCAAGAGTTGAAGATATTACCCACCATCTTATAATAATGTAACCGTTTGTATATATAAATAAATAAATACAAACTTGTGTTGAGATTTCCTTCGTAAATCTTACAATTCCACTGCTAACGAACCAATTATGCGAGGTGGCTACCATCGCCCATTATGACATAATAAAGAGATAAGACAGTTGAAGGTAGTGAAATCGCTCGCTTATGCATAAATTAATTCTAAGAATTGAAATAAGAAAATTTTACCTTATCTTCACTATTTGAATTTGATAAAAATACAGTTCTCATCGAACAAATCGTAACAGTACCGCAAGTAGGTACTATTTAGGCGGCATTTAAATAGAAAAGAGGATTGATATCATTTAAAAAAAAACTGGCAGTTTAGTCTACACAATGGTGTACCACATAAATTCGAAATTATTGATTTTTTTTATCCAATAAATGAATGTAGAGATTGGTTTCAATGTGTATTCCGTTAAAAGTGCATCAGCATTATCAGGAGACTGGTATATATGAATAATCTTATCAGGTACTAGCTGAACTCGGCCACGTTTCGCTGCGGCCCATACGGCGGCGACGGGCGGCGTGCGCATGGGGAGCGCTGTACTGGACACTGCTTATATATAATACTATTTATTGTAGTGTGATGTTATATAGCCTATAGCCTTCCTCGATAAATGGACTATTCAAAATAAAAAGAATTTTTCAATTCGAACCAGTAGTTCCTGAGATTAGCGCGTTCAAACAAACAAACTCTTGAGCTTTATAATATTTTACAATATTAAGTATAGATTCCTCTCTGAAAGTAGGTAGGTATTTTTTATCTAAATGATGTATCTTAAACTTATTTAAATTGTAGAGAAGACCTTCTATAATCCTCTGCATACTAGTACATTTTAATTTATATTTTGGTTACACAACATTCAGATAACGAGAACATTTCGCTTCGTAGAACTTGTGTCGTGACAGGAAAACTCTCATTTTTTTTACAACACGTCACTGGCAGTGACATCTAACGGCGTTTCGGTGAACCAGCAAGAAATACGTAGGGCCACCACATAATGGGTAACGTATTTGTATTCACTGGAAACGATGAGAGGACGTTTAGTATTACCTACCAGTATATTATGACATTTTTTATGTCAATAAGTAGATACGGAATATTATAAAGAGGTAAAATTTGTTTGTAACTAATGGGCATTATGCATTGAAAATTATGTAGCTTATACCTAGAAAGCTAGGTATATGTCTTCCTATCTAATTAAATAGGCTAATCATTAATATATATTCTGATCTGAAAAATGTTATATTTTCAATACAAAATTTTATTATTTTTTAATATTTGTAAGTTGTAAGGCTTGTATTGTTATACTTGTATTGTTATACTACAAAAAGACTTGATAGACACTTGATAGTTCAAGACTAAATTGATCTACAAAAAATGGGATCTTTTTTTCGTGTATTTTTAATAAAATAACAGTACATTTAGTGAAGACAAGCAGACTTACACTAAACAAAAAAATCCACTAACTTGGTGATTAAATTAGTGAATTCTTAATTTTTTTATAGATTTAGTAATTAAATGGATTACGCTTATTCAAGAAATAAAAAGTTACCTTTTCCCATTTTAGAATTATGCATTTCATTCAAACGTTTTACAAGAGAAAACCTTTCAGGTTGTTTTATTGTTAAATCACCCCTCATGATGCGTACTTTCGTTTAGGTAGGCAGGGAGGCGTGAGCTATACGACCCTATCATTTTATGTCGCGGGTGGCCATTTATACGTACAATGTATATCAGCCATGACAAATGCATATCCGTTTTGCCATTCACGACTGTTGTTCATCATTGGCATGTGTAATCAACTCGATTCAAATTACAACATAGGGCTACATACTTACACGTTTGGTTACACGTTGGTAGCGGCTTGTATATTTACGGCTTGTTTAGGTGATGTTTTTTACTTTGGAGTAATGTTTTAGCTTTTATTATACAAATATTGTGTCCCACCCATTACTAGGCACAGGCCCTTCTGTTCCAGGAGGTAATCGGTTATTCCTTACAGTGGTCATGTTTATGTTTGCAGCACTTCACGTGTTTTCACAAATTACTGGTCTTCTGGCACCCTTTTTCTTCATGGTTTAAGTAAATAATAATTATTTCTTATCAACTCATAAAATCCAAAAGACGCGGACATTCGCGCCCAGACTGGGAATAGTAAATTCGTCTGATGTGGCGACAAGTGCCTAATGATTAGGTATTTGTCGCCACGTCAGATGAAGGCGATATCAGTAAACTGCCTCGTAAAGAGTCAATATGAGAAGTCCTGTCTCATATCGTGAGTCAATTGCGTCGGGAGGTTTGCCGTACATGCTTCAAATTATATATACGCGTGTCTATAGATATTCAGATATGTTTATGTAAGTATAAAGAGCTCCGAATTTCGACGTGATTCTTCTTTGTTTATTTCTTAATCGCGCTGGGATTAAGAGATTGTAATTTATTAAGATATTTTTTGCCTCGTTTCGAGACATGTGAAATGTGAAATGAGACAAAGGGCACATTAGTCTAAGGCATTCGCTTACAGAATCCGTGTTTTTAATATCTATAACTAGTGTATTTTCCAAATTGACTCAGTAAAGTTTTTTACAAGTTAGCGTCAAAATATCAATTGGTATGAATTTACCTTCAACCACACATTCAACTACATTTCAACGAAGTATTCTTCAAGGAAAAGTTAAATTTAATTATTATTAATATAAATATTTAAAGAATGAGAATGAACACTAAACTGATTTTAGTGGCGGGGTCTGGCGACAGTAACCACTCGCTTACAGAAGACCACTGTGAAATAACAGCATGTGTGCTGTTGTGTTCCGGTTAGTGAGTATGGGAGGACAGACCCCATTTTCCTTATAACCCTTAGTAATATATTATCTTTAATTTTACTACATTTTACTACATTACTTGCACGTCTTACTATCTTACTACCTCATTACCTCAGCAGCGAACTTGCTTATGTCAATAGGAGATGGTAGGAGACTTTCTGCTCTTAGTCCCTGTCTTAAATCCATTGGTTTCCGTTAATTGAATATCAATTGTTCTTATTCGTGCACTCTGGTCGTGGTCACTGTGACAGGTTGGTCGCGGCCTCTACAAAACTTCTCCATCTCTCTCTATTCGTGACAAAGCGTGTACCTATACTCAGGGAACACTTCGTTTATATTTATTGTTATGATCTATGAAGTAGAGCGCTGACACTATATATCACCCAAAGACTTCTATGATAACTGAGGTAGACGTGGTGTACTCTAGCAAATGATATTTGAAAAGCAATCTGAAAACTACACATTGATAATTCAACAGAAAGTATCTCCGAAACAAAATTAGAAAGAGATGGAAATTTTAATTGTCAACAAGAACGAAAAAGATGACCTACGGGGCGTTGGACTACTTGTGCGTACCAACCGCGAACGCAGCCGAAATTTCACGACCAGAACTGATACGGAAACAATTCCTCGCTAGTAACAGAGTGCATGATATTATTAAAACCCATGAAAATACGCATTAATTCTGTATACTTACGGTACAACTAATATTGTTGTTACAAGATGAAACTTTTAAAGAATTTCCGTGATAATAATGCAGCCGTAATTCGTTTTACTACGACTGTTACGCACAGCGCCCTAGAGTGCAACGGTGTGAATTAGCTCCGATTGAACGATTCAAGATTTGTTGAATTGTTCAACATAGTGTTTTAATAATCCTGAAATGACCATATTTTTTCCACCATTCCATTATGTATATTGATAATGTTACGATAGCAACTGAAAAAAATATAAAAAATAAAATAAAAACATGTCCAGTGTGTTAACAAACATTTAATTATTCCTTTTTTAGCAATATATTATTTATAATAATTATAATTTAACTATAAAGTAAGTAAGGTACATACATCTACGTGTGTGTCTGAATTTAGTCGCACATCTGAAAGTCGTACCTAAATATAGACATAGCAAATAATAATTTCTACAATCAGTATACATCTATTCTTACTGAGAACGTCTTAGATTCTAAAACAATTGATTTATTTATTTGTATTGCACAATTTAATTACCGAATTAATATCAGGTGCGACCGGGTAGCGAACACAACCAAAATTGTGACATCTATAAAACCCCACTCCTCTCACAAACATCATTACCAGACATTTCGCTAGCTCTAAACACGAATTCAGAGGAAACAATCACTACTAGACGAAACTATTAGGAACATAATTATTATATAACAATTATAGATAATATAAATTATATTTAAATACTATTTAGATATAATACATTATAATACAGAAGAATGCGATTGCGACTGCATTGGATGCTGACGTAATGTGCATTAAATAAAGTCTTTTAGGAATGCGCACGATTTGCACAACAGTTCGCAACATTTCACACATGACATTCAACACACGACATCGACGTACGAGATCTGGATTGCGGTCACTAAGTGGGACTGTGCGGGGGGTGAGGCGTGTGAGGGGCATGCGGGATGTGATGAGGGGGAAGAGGACTGGAGTCCGGTGAGGAACCAGGGGACGAGCGGCGAGGCGGGTATGGAGAGAATCGGTGCTGTGCTAGCGATGACACGCTGCCCGCATTGCCCGCGTACACCGGTCGCGGTAGCTGCAAGCCGGAACCTGACGCCGCTAGATGTTGCTGCGCCAGCAACTGTGGTGCTAGACAGGCCCATTGTCCCCACAGCGCGGCCGCCGGTACACCGTACAGAGGATACGCAGCCCGTAGAAACAGCTGCGAGCGAGCAGCCAGGATGGCCTTCTCTTCTAAGGTAAGGTTGTTGTTGTGTTGGTCGAGATCGAACGGTCGCAACGGTGAACGAAGGTAATGCTGCTCAGCCAACATCGACTCCATTGTCTCCCTGAAAGATTAAAATAAAAACTATTGATACGAATATCACATACCTACTTGTATATAAAATGACAAACTAGGGTTCGTAATTTTATAACAACCTTTTTTATTTTAGTTTATGTTTTTTATTGTTATCTCTTACATAGGGTTCAAAGTTCTGATTATTTCTTTGAAGTTTCTTTGAGCTGTTGTAATCAGAAAAAAACCAAGTAGGTTATAGTAAGTAGGTTAAGTAGGTTAAGTTACACGATAACCGTAGAAATACAAAAGTTTTTTTTATTTTAGAATAGGTAACAGAAAACAGACAGGTTGACGGTTTTCTTTTGAATATAGATAGATGGCTACCGTTGCCGAAGGACACAAGCAACAGTGATTGAAGTGCGTTGCAGATCCTGCAATATTTTATTCATACTTCCATTGAAGAGTCCACTGTTGCAGCGATTTTACGTAGTAACACTGGACCTACATAAGACATTATGTCATTAAAATCTCAAAATGTAGTAGTAAGTAGTGACAGGGCACATTGTGTTTCGCAGTCATTTGGGCAGCCCGTCTGACGGCAGTAACCACACCCTTACTTCTGTAAGGTCTTCTGATCACCGTGAAACAACAGCACGTGTGCTGTTGTGTTTCAATGATTGAGTAAGGGATGCCAGAGCCCATTTCGCTATCCCCCTCCTAATCCCTTATCTTTAATCCTACTGTAGTCGGCAGCGCACTTGCACCAGCTTTGGTGTTTCTTGTATTATAGGCGACGGTAGCCACCTACCATCAAGTGGGCCGTCAGCCTGTCTACCGATCTTAACATAAAAAAAAAGAAAGAAAACACACCACAGATTGTGCACTTTTCAGGTGGCTATTTTTCCGTTTGTCCGCATTTTTCTACCAGGTCTATTTCTAGAGATCACAATAACGCATTTCGCTTAGAATTTTATTTTATTGCGATACAGAACACGTATAGTATAACACGTGCATGATAAATCGTAGATTAATTGACAGTTTAGGAGTAGCTATTAGGTTAAGCAAGATTCGCAACACGTACAATCTCAGCTTGATAGTTGATATGTAATAAAGAGGAAAACAGGAGACATCAATCAGTGTCTCGTCATTCCGCGTTTTGTCGTTGAGAGTTGAGAGCGTGTCCAATGAGCGATTAGAGAACGAACTGAATTCTGTCATATGCGTAATGAGATTTAATGAATGTTCGTGAATGAATAATATGAGGCCACTCGCCTTGTGTACAACCTACGCGACGTAATTATTATCCGTTATTACAAAATAACTGTTTCATCGGCTTTCTGCGTGTCCCGTGTTGTGATTTTTTAATTATAAAATTCTTTTAATGACAGACCTGCCGCACGGCAATTACAACAGCTACTATACAACCCTTTAATTCTCACGCCCGTTTTGTATGCGTATAAATGTTTTAGTGAATTTTTTTACCTTTCAAATTCAGTGAGACGTGATGAGTCGCGAAAGCCTTTTGCGAATGGATTGCTGTCGATTTTCAACTTCGTGATCTGAAACAAAAGTGACAAATTTGTTTATACGGAACGACGCAATTTATCAGACCTCTTTATAACTCTTATACAACTTTTATGCAAATAAAATAATCAATTAAGAAAAGTTTATATGGTAAAGTAATGGAGACCGATTCAATTGGATGCATGTGGTGCCTAGAGGAGGGTCGGCGATTAGCATATGTGCTTGTTCAAATAGGGAGAGAGAGCTCGTTTTAATTGTACTAGAGTTCGGAGTTGGTGTCGTCCAATGTAAACACGGTGGTGGCGTGGCCGCACCACCCGCTGCGAGTTGTGCACCAACTAATAAGGTTAACTTATTGACGACATTTCACGTCTCTTCATCATTCCAGTTTTATACTACGACGTTGGACCATCCACAACCAGGATAAATACACACGCGAATAGACTGACCAAATAAATAAGGCATTCCCCCGAATATTTGGCTTGGTTGAAAGATTTGTTTTTAGAATTTACTCCTTAAGATTCGATTTTCATAGAAGGCTCCCGGTGTAGAAATTTTATGAGGAGTAAAAATAATACAAACGTTAAATGTCACTTTGACATTTGTTTGACAGCTGACGCGTGTATTTATGTTCCCTAATTATATTTTAGTATAACAAGCAACATCAGAGTATTTCCTTGGGCTTATAAAAACAAATCTTGTATGAAAAGTGCAGCCCGCGTTGAGGAACGTAACGATAGCGCGTTATAACCTGCCGGCGCAGACATCTGTCGTCGAAGAAATTAACTACAATATTTGCGATAAGAAAGAAAAACGTAGTGACATCTGTGTATACCGAACGTAACTAACATAATTTTTGTTGGAACACACGTGACATCTGAGTATGCAGAATGTAACTAAATAATATAAAGTAATTAGATCTATTGATACGTGGAAAATTTTATACATTTAATTTTATACGTTTAAAGGAGTAAATTCTAGTCGTGCGTAGGAGCTGACACACACACACTTCTTTTTGTAAAATGGTATTGGTTTGAATTAATAAGTATCAAGACTATTGGTACATTTCTTAAAAGTAATTGATAAGTAATAGTAATACAGAAATGGTTAGAAACTTTCAATATAATTTGGTACTTTACTTTTATTTTATTTGTTTTCACGCTGTACACATTACATACTAGATAGTAAATAATATTTTATAATATAATGTAATAATTACAATTTCATCTAATAATTTTCTACTCATTTAGTACACAATAATAATAATATATTTTTAATTTGTCAGTGAAACAATTTTTTTAGTAGCTATTAATGAGTTATCAATAAATAAGTTCAGAAATGTCTTCCATTAAGTTCGAAATTCAGTAGGCGAGCACTAGTATTATTAAATTGTTGTTAAATTTATGAGGAGAAATTGTGTACTTACGAAGAATGTTTATGTAGTGAGTCTTGTTGACAGGATGATATTAATTAGTAACCAGAATCTGCTCGTACATAAGTCGATGGCCCCATTAAGAAAAAGTTTGATTTAAATGCGAATCGAGGTGTTAAGAAATGTGTATGGCTGAGCGGAGGCAGCGTGTCGATGAGAAATCGCCCCCTCGCTGAGTGGAGTCGCTCCCGCTGTGGCCGGCCACAATTTGTAAAAATATTTACGAGGATCCAAGCCACTCACCGGTGAATAGCGCGATTCACTAATATTCGGACGAATCAAACCAATAATTTAATATTAATTTCATAACATAATTTCGACGGTTGCGTGGGACGTGTGAAAAAATGTTGTTTTTAATGGCTCGCAATAAACAAGTCATCGCAGAGCTTCTCGGTTCTTGTCCACGTCAATCTTTCAACGAAGTATGTTGCCGATGGTAATTATCCGCCGATTGAGGGACTCTCGCTCCTACCTGGAACACCTACGCGACGGTTAATTGCACCGCGTGTTTTGACAACTTCACACTAATCAAGTGTTTTAGGACGATGAACTCGCCAAAAATTAGAGCCACCCGCTTGTTCCGCTGCTCGTATCATCGTTTCATTGATATCATAATGTCTACTCATGTATGTCATCGATACTAATTTATAAAGAGGTAAAGTTTGTATGTTTGTATGTAGGAGGTAATCTTCGAAGCTACTCATCCTATTTTAAAAAAATACACCAATAGTTATATAGAATAGGATTTCAGGATGGACATAGGCTATTTATTCTATGCAGACGAAGCCGCAATATGTACCTTTGTAAGTAGTAGCAGGGCACACTCCGTTTTGCAGTCATTTAGAGAGCTCGATTGGCGGCAGAAGACTTATGAACCTCTTTTAGAAGACCACCATGATATAACAGCATGTGTGCTGTTGTGTTTCGGCGAGTGAGCAAAGGATGCAAGAGCCCAAAGCTCTTATCTTTAATCCTACTGTGGTTGGCAGCGCACTTGCAGCACCTGTGGCGTTACTTATTTTATACGCGAAGATAGCCACCTACCATCAAGTGGACTTGATGTAAGAAAATAGTAATCAGACTTAAGTACATACTACATAGACTGTACCGTATCAGCCTTTATCAATACTTATATGACACATAACATATATCCCACTGTTCAAGGGTTAATAATTATATGAATATTAGTGTATAATATTCATGTAATTTTATCATAATTAATATACAGTTGTATAATGTATATTGTATAATATAATTATACAGGTTTTAAAGTTCGAAATTTCGAACTACCATTATTCATACGATTCTACTCTATGAGAGAAGAAATGAGTTAAATAAATAATTCTTCGACATAATCAACTGCTTTTATTAGGTACGAGTGCTAACTGTTAGGACTTTAATATCTTCAAAGATGGCTAATTATCTCATGATTCGTCTGCGTCGTCAACAGTCGAAAGTTATTTGTTGGTATTTATTGTACGTTGTATCGTTGATCGATCTTTACAAGTTTCACAAGGATGCAATTGATATGGCCAAGAGAATAAAATTTAGCATATGTAACAGATTGTTGAATAGTGTTTTTAACAAGTGATTACAAAATATATTTATCTACATACGTCTAAAATTAAACGAGAACTTTGAAATAATCTATGATAATCATTTATTAAGCGACATGTCGTCGTTGTCAAATTAAAATCTGCTAAGTAGGTATACTTTTGAGATATGATAAAAGAAGTGTTCCTGAAAAAAATTACATGAAAGTTTATTTTAAAAAATAGTATATTTTATTAGAACCTCGGGGTCTTCAAAACCAGGGTAAATGGGCATTTACTGGGTAAGCGTGGTCCACCTTCGGCCACATCTACACCTCACATCAGGTGAGATAGTGGTCAAGCGCTACCCTGATCTAATAAAAAAAAATAAAAAAAAAGATAATTTATTTATTATTTTGATAATAGTGTAAATTTTGTACATAACAGATTCTAGCTGCTTCACATAGCATATTATATTAAGAGGTTGTAATTCGAGAAACAGTGCTCATAAGCACTTAGCAGGTGTTTTATACGGTAAATAAGGCCTTGAATTTACTAAGGCCAAATGTTGAAGGAAATCTCAAAAAAGTTTTGTGTTCAATGTGCTTTTATTTTAATTATACAACATTTCGCTTTTTTTGATACAGTTTTAGAAGAAGAACTGTATTTTATGTGTGTTTCTTGTCTCGTTCTCCGAGTGTATAACTAGTAGAAATGAAAACATACCAAGATAAATGTTTCTAGACACATTGTCTTTCGGATCAAAGAGAATAATAAAGTGTACGAAATATTGAGCTTTGCGTGACAACTCTTCGGTTCGTGGTGAGTAATTTCAGAAACATATTCATGTTCAGTCAGACTAATGATTTCAAAAATAGATACGAGAATGTAAGACAAAAATTTATGTAAAGCGTTCTCGGCTCTATGGCTTACACGGTGTACACATTCGGGTGTTGTTACATGGACACTCATGAGGTTTTTTAGTTCGTAAGTTTGAAGATAGCACAGATTACGTAAGTAGACGCGACACATGTAATTGGTAATACTCTTACTTATGTTTTGATGTTGAAAATGTATTAATTTCAATTGATTATTTATTATTTTAACGAGCCGAGATGAATTAAATTGTATTTTTTTTAATGTTAAGAACGGCAGACAAGCTGACGGTCCACTTGATGGTAGGTGGCTAACGCAAGCAACGCCACAGGTGCTGCAAGTGAGCTACCGACTACAGTAGGATTAAGGATAAGGGATTAGGAGGAAGGATAGGAAAATGGGCTTTATAAGGTGGATTATACGAATGAATAGACGGTGCAGTCTGGAATATTCACAATAATCTTATAGGTGTATTTCGTTTGCTGCTATTATATAAAAACTATGGCACCGACCGCTACCCGCTCTGAATGAGCGACACGAAAGACAGACACAAGTGTTCGAAATTGAATGTCGAGGGTCACCGTCACGTCACCGCAGCTACTTACAATTGCACACCCATCTGGCGAGCGCCATTGACTACAATGGCTGGCCTCTCGCGTCTCTGACGTAATGAGTCCGCCCACAATGGGACTAGTAGCTGACAATATTGACGTATTATAAATTATTTATGCGACGTATGCTCTTAGCTGTCGAGCCCGGTGTAATTGTGTTCTTTTCCAAAAAGCGTACACACTATGCGTAAATTAGTGAACGATGTATAGTCATTTTGAGATGTTGTTTCGATCCGGCGACAATAGGTCGGTTAAATTGTTTTACAAAGCGCTTCGCGCACATATATCATTGAAAGAACACGGCGGAATAATGAATGGGTCGCTTTCTCGCTACCGACGTTTATTAGATTTAGTACAAACATAAGAACGAGGCGTGTCAAAACAACCTAATTTAAGTATCAACAAACGCTCGCCTTGGGCGGCGGCGCTCACTGACAACATTAAAGGCGCCATAATGACATTATTCCCGAGCGAGAAACAAAAAAATGTTACAAAAAGGCGTCAAGAGGAGAGAAATGATCGCTCGCTCGAGCACTGCTACATCTACAGCTACGATCTAATTATTGTCTATTATTAGGGGAATGCTGTAAGTCAATAAAAAAAAGAAGTAGGCACACGTAGCTATTCTAAAAGAAATAGAATTGGCTATTTGGAATCACAAATTCCAAAAATATAATCTTGACTAAGGATAATACAGAAACATTCTGTTTTAGTATTGTTGTTAATTTACAAAAGGCGTTTAATTTATTAAAGAGACTTAAAGAGTTAAGATGCAAAAGAAATTGGTAATTCATACATACTACATACAGACCTACTCGTAATTAGTTTAAGATTAAGACTATTAAGAGATCTTGTATATCAATTCGTCCCAAAACAAAATTGCCTATCGGGACTAACGTGGGACTAACGAACCTTAACCAGTTAACGACCTATCATTCTTACTTTTAATATCACATTTTTTGAATTACTTATGTAAAGGTAAGATACTGGTTTTATGCAAAATTTTACATAAACGCTTTTAAAGGGATATTTGTTTCAAAATAAAATTAAAAATACTTTAAAAGTATTTTCTTCCCTATTTAACAGAAAAACTTGTAAATGTACAGAAAATATTTCTGTACCGACATAAATTTTATGAATTTACCGATACCTAATTAGATTTAACATTTTTTGATTTACCTACTACTTAGTATAAAGAGAAAGTTGTATTTTATGTAGGTACCTAGTACAAGTGGATTATTTTAGCGACAATGTACCTAATCTTTATAAATTATAAAATACATTGCGTAAACTATTCTTATGAAAAAAATGTAAATGAGCAGAAAAAATCAGTACCTTTGATAATAGGTTCAATGAATCTGTTCAATGAAACTCTGTATAAATAATTAACATAATTACATATAATCAATATACATCACCACCATTAACAGCCGTCAGTAGTCCACTGTCGGACATAAGCTTCCCTCATAGAACGAAGACTTAAGTGTGCAACTAGTTGCAGCAGAATCGCCGAACCACCTAACGAGGGCCATAAAGCGTATTAGCATTTTCTATCACGAACAATGTAGCTGATCGCAGGAAAACCTCGAGCATAGTTTTTTATATAGCATGTTTACTAAAGAACCTCTAAGGTAACTGGTCCAAAAATAATTTTAACGTAGAGATACAGTTGATATGTGAAACGAAAAAAAGAGTATTACTCATTTGGTGTCATGTAAACATGCGAAGAGCGGTACACGACAGAAACATTCTATAAATGTCAAGTTAAAACAATCCACGATCATTCGTCTTCTCGCTCCACAGAGTTAGGTATTCGTGCCAACCTCTAAGGACTGTAAGGGACAATTTCATAATTATATTTCATTAATACTGTCACAAATGGGAAGTTGGTTCAAATGACGGTAAATACCATTAATACAAGAACTTTTTTAACAGCAATATCCGAAAAAGGCCGTAAGAGTGCTTTCCATCGGCTAAAGGAAAATCTATTTATATCGTGATAAGGCGAACATATCAAAAATAGATTTTTGATGTAATGTGGTTGGAATATCGCTAAAGACAGCTATCATTGACGAGCCCATTGGATGAGTGGTTAGGGTGCTTGCCATAACGCTCTGTTCTAGGGTTCCCGGGTTCAATTTCTGGCAGAGTCAACTTTGAAAAATAACTTTTCAAATTTGGCTCTGGTCTGGACTTGGAAAGTAGTGGCAGGACACACTGCGTTTTCGCAGTCATTTGGGCAGCCCGTCTGGCGGCAGTAACCACCCCTTTACAGAAGACCACCGTGAAATAACAGCACTTGTGCTATTGTGTTTCGGTGAGTGAGTAAAGGATGCCAGATCTACTCCTAATCCCTCATCCTTAAACCTACTGTAGTCGGCACCGCACTTGCAGCAGCTTTGGCGTTGCTCGTGTTATAGGCGACGGTAGCCACCTACCATCAAGTGGACCGTCAGCTTGTCTGCCGATCTTAGCATAAAAAAATATCAGGAAGCTCACAGTTGATCCGTTAATTATCCAAACAATAAAGGAAAAATTAGGGTAATGAGTGAAGCTAATGCGAAGATAGGGGAACGGGATCTAATAACTCTCATTCAATATGATCTTCAGTGAGAAGGTATATTATTACTGCTACCAGAAGGATTGCCAAATGTATGATCGTTTGTGATTATCCAGTTTCATATTATTATGTAAGTGTGGTTTTCGCTTCTTCATTTTTTTTAGCATTGGCAGTCAGGCTGATGATCAATTTTTTGGTAGATCGCCTATTATCACAAGAAACGTCATAGGTCCTACAAGTGTGCTGCCTACATTAAAAATCTAAAGGGATTAAGGAAGGGGTAGAGTAATGAGTTTTGGCCTCGCTTGCTCACTCATCAGAAAGCAAGTTCTCCTTTCACGTAAATTGTTAGTCTTCTGTAATTACTGCCGAAAGACGGGGTGCCTAATTTATGATTACGAAACACAGTGTTTCCTACCACTATTATATTCGTATTTACATTCTCATTGACTATTTTTATAAATATTCATTCAATTTTGGTAGTTTTTATTTTTAGAATTATAAATAAAAAACTTACTTTGAGTTAGCTTTGTGCTCAGCCTATAGCTTCTTTCGCAGGTACAGAGGTTGCAGGTAGATATAGACGCTAGATAGACAAAGATTATCACTACATTGAAACAATCAAGTCTTACTGTTGTGAATGCAAAGTGTACAGTTTATACAGTGACTGTGAAAATTTAGCGGAGTCACCTCAGAGTAAATCTCAAACGAGTTACAGCTGTGAGTTGTAACGTTGGTTTCAAGAAAACGGATGCTTTATCGACAATAATTTGCGTATGTTTCGAAATAAGGCACGCCGCATGTGGCATCGTCAAATAACCGGTCCTATAACGCTTAATTTGATGAAACTATAAAACTCCATGGATAAAAAAAGGATAGGTATATATTTTCGCCATAAAGGAATTCATACATGTGAATCGAAGCAGTATATTACTAGAAAGATATACTAGACTGGATAGATAGGTGAATTGTGGTAGCTGTTTGATAGGAACTTGGATGGGAAAAAGAACTGGGATATTTTACGGGCAATTTTTCCAGTTGTTCTCTTCACGAGAATCTTCTTTGGCTTCAACGAATATTTAAAAAACTAATAGCCGAATTGGTCCGGCCGTTCTCGAATTTTACGCTCAGCAATATATTATTATTTTATTTATAGAGATAGATAGATTGAACGTATAAATTAACAACGTTACAACTTTTATTAATGTTTCTTTATACAAAGTCATTTTCAACATTAAAACCAGGGTTAGAACAAAATACAGCTTAAAAATTTTAAATGCCTCCTTCGTCGTCTAGTAAATCAATTAACAGTAGGCTGTCTCTAATGGATCCCACTGAAAGAACTAGCGTTATCTCGTGAAGGTTATATATGCCCTGTGTGATCTCTGTCACTATCCTTATTAGCATCCTGCACATCCACATGGCTTGCGCTTAAAAAGATACTCTTCAGTGTACACTTTATCATTTCGATTCACTCTTCTGTTTAGTACAAAGGCAATTGTTCAAGAGCTTCTCTGTTAGATCGATCGAGAAGGTCTCTTAAAGGGCCTCCGGTAACTATTAGCTCAACTTTATACGAGTGAGCGATGTCTCGGCTGAAATATGCTCGAAATATCACCGAGAAAAAGATCCGCCACATTTCAATAACAATAAGTTTATTTTAAATGCATTAAGCTGTATAGGTTAGGTGTGTTTATAGATATTTTGATAGGTGTCACGATTTTGACATTATTATAAAACTTGAGGTAAATAGTTCGGTTTTCATAGAGGTCAACTCGTCCTTTGAGGTTTTAAAAACATAACGAATGCCGCCTATGCAACGTTAGCCAACAAGACATTCATTAAACCTATCCACAAATTGGATAGTGTGTATTTTGCAACTAGGTTCTATTTTTATTGGTATGAAAAGTTGTTTTTTTTTTATTACGAAAACTTTGTTTAAATTTGCGAATTTTACTTATAAATCCAGAAAAAAACAGACTCAGACCAGACCAATTTACTAGCAGACTCGATAATTAGACACAGCTTGCGCTGATTGAGCTCCTAAATATCTTTTCAATTTTGATAAAAGTCCTTAGCCTGAGGTATATTTCCGCATTCTCTCTATATAATAATGTTGGTAAAATACAATGTTTACGTAGATATATGAAAATAAAATATTAAAACGACACTCTGAATGCTCTTATGTGATCAATCAGTTTTCTTATGTTGAAAAATGTTTTAAATAATGGATTACTATTACCATCGCTATCTATCCTAATCACATCAACAAGTTAGTAAGTGGTCTTCTGGACCTCATTACCTACTCACAGACCATCGAGATAGTGATTTTTATAATTCTGGTAAACATGGTATAACAGAATTCAATATTAAACTGGAAACCACAACATAACATTGATTTTACTGTTGAAATTGTTAATTTTTCTAATCCACTAAGCCAATCCTTAATAAGGTATAGGGTCACACTAAAGCCTAATTAGACCTAATTAGTAAATTGGCTTGAAAGGAGAGTGTACTAAACTAATTAAAAACTGCCTTGTACAAGTTAGTTTTTCCGTTGGGCGCAGTGCGCAGACGCAATAAATTCAAGCGGGCCGCACACGACGGCTCTGCGTGACGTCACACCTCAAGTGATCGATGAAGAGAGGGAGCAGGACCACTGCATACTTCTGGCTCAACTTACAAGGAGCGGAAAAGAGATGCAGCACCAATAAATAATTTCATCTTAAATTATTTTAAATCCACTCATAAGCAAGTACG
This sequence comes from Bembecia ichneumoniformis, assembly GCA_910589475.2. Taxonomy (NCBI): domain Eukaryota; kingdom Metazoa; phylum Arthropoda; class Insecta; order Lepidoptera; family Sesiidae; genus Bembecia; species Bembecia ichneumoniformis. The sequence goes on from OU342521.1 coordinate 7,214,953, forward strand.
TTGACTTCTTGTATTTTTGAATTATGACGGTTTCGTGTTATCGAGCTGTGTTATTTGTTAAGAAACGAACGGATGCAATGTCATTAACATTTTTTAGATAAAATATTATTTTTAATGGGTAAGTATGTCCAAAAGTCCTGCAATTCTTGTCACTTGCGAACCCACTTTAAACGAAAGGTTTTTTCTTTTAAATTATCGTTTTGTTGTCTAACAATAGCAATAGCAATGTCTGAGGGAGGCATGATGTCACTTAATTTTGGATTCACCCAGAATATAAATATTGTTTGAATGAGAGCACATAGAGAATGAAAATGGCGGCGTGTATTATATGCCCATTACATGTAATTTCTTATATTAAAAATAAATAGTCCTATGTACGTAAGTACCTGCGTAACATTCCGTTGAGTAGATAAATACATATTTATACATTATCTTTAAATATTTGGAAATTTGTATAGTGGGTCTTTTGCAGCGTTGTATCGACTTGCGTTTAATAAGCTGCTTGTTTTTATTTATGTAGAAAAAAAAATCACTCCGAAGCCGATAAGCTGTTAAGGTGCTCATTTGGTTACTTGCAAATATCTACTTCTTCTTGCAGAATATCAATTTAAATGCCGGTAGATACTGGCTGATAAATATATGTAAGGCTTCAGCAGTAGATATGAATCAATATCCGATGAAATACGCGCCATTTAACGAAGGCGGATGTGGGGGATACTTAGACCAGAAATTATGGTTATCCCTGTGTAGTTCAGTCACAGTAGACTCTAATTTCCAGCGACTCTCACTGCACCGCGCACACCACACACGGCTTTATTTGCCGAACCCATTTAATAGTGTTTTGCTAACAATAAGGAATCAATTTATCCCTAGTTGCTAAAGGGTTATAAGGCATTCTACTACGAAATCAAAATATGTCAAGAAGTCCAGATTCAAAGAAGTGAGCGCGGACAGTGGTAGGGGGCGGGGCGCGCGGAGCGAAGCAACACCGCGTTCGTGTGCTCATGACACCTGACCGCAGCCATTTTGGCCCATGAAATATGTTTATTTGTCCTTTGTTATTGAAATTGTGTTTGCCTTTAACTCTTTCATTATATTGTTCGATTATGCTTCAGAAGAACTCGTTTGTGGATGTTCAATGTGAGAATAGCGTCAAGCATTTTAGAATATTGATTGTTGATACTGAGAAATGAGAAATAAATTTCAATTAAGCTGCTATTGAGCGTCTTTACACTGCATAGAGCACTCGCAACGACGCGACGTAACTATAGGTACAAATCCGACCAGCCGCTACTATTTATTTCTGTGATTATAACCTTAATTCCCCAGACCTGTAAATGCGTTGACGATATAAGCTACAACAGATAATATGTATGGCGTTAGTGGCTTATGAGAAGGCTTATTTCGATTCGTTCGAAACATGAGCAGCGATGTTGCATTGACCATCGGTATATCGAAGTGTTGAAGTGTTTTTAGAATGAAGCCACCATGTCGGTTCGAGTACAGGAGCAGAGCACACAATCAATTCCATTGAGAAGACTGAAGAAGAAGCGTGAGACAAGGAGACGTACTCTGTCCGAAATTATTCACTGCCGCTTTGGAAGATGTATTTAAGCTCCTGGAATGGCAAGGACTTATATTACTCACATTCAGTTTGGCGACGATTGTTGTCATGGCGAAGTTGATAAGAGAACTCAACACGATGCTCGATGTTCATGTTGTGCCCACCCCAGTAACAGTTGGAAATTCAACTCTCAAAGTTGTTGACGAGTTATTCTACTTGGGACAATAAACAGTCCAATTAGGTAGAGCCAATAGGTCAATCGTCGAATCCAGCGTTGATATCCGAGACATCTTCTCGTCCAAAATTCTTTTGTGTCTTAAAACAAAAGTTTCGACCAATGTGTGTTGCCAGTGATGACATATGGCCCTGAAACGTGATCTCTAACTATGGGCCTTGTAAGAAAGCTCAACGTCGCTCAACGAGCTTTAGAGAGGCTACGCTCGGGATTACACTGCGAGATCGAATCAGGAAGGTGGAGTTTCGTAGACGAACGAAAGTTATCATCATAACCCGGAGGATTATTTATAAATTAAAGTGGCAGTGATTAGGACACATAGTACGGAGAGCCAATGGCCGCTGGGGCCGGAAGGTTCTCGTGTGGAGGCCATGGACTGGCAAGCGCAGCGTAGGACGCCCACCCACAAGGCCGTGGGTCGACGGTGGATCCAGGCTGCTTCTGATTAGGGGTTAAATCTTTGTCCAGCAGTGGACATTCTACGGCTGAGATGATGACGAAAGCATTTTTGTTTAATGTCAATATATACGACATGGTCAAACAATAAATTTTATTGTAGCCAAAGTAAATCGACTTACTCGTATTGTGAGGTTTTGATGACTTTACAATAACAGACGCAACAAAATATTGACAGTTTTGTGTACACATCATACACGATGGCTGTGGCGCGACATTTACGTCTAACATACAAGAAACTTAAGCGATATTAGTCCCTATTACTTATTAATAGTTGTCATTATTGCTTCATAATTTTATTGTTATAAATACAAAAAAAAAATTAACATTTAAACGTAGTGCCTTCATGTGTTTGTCTACTGCCTTGTGTTTTGTTTCGTCTACCTACTATACATAGTTGAAGAAGTCTGTGTATATTCACACACATTATAGTATCTTACTGACTTTCAACACAAATTACAAACATCGTTTGCTGAACTTAGCGATTTAAGCTGTATTTAGCGAAAATTTGTCCCAAAAATTTTCTGACAAGCATGAGATTTAGAAAATATTCAACACTGTCTAAGCACGTCAAAAAACATAATACACTTGCTAATAAAGTAAAAAAAAAAGTAAACATTATTGATAGATAGAAGTTTTTTTTCTGTGACAGGTTATACCAAATCCTCTAAAGAGCAATCGATCACAACAAATTCACAAGTCATCGACTTTTAGAAAAAAGTTACAGTGTCTATTTAGAATGCGAACGCTAACAAACATTGCCACCTCGCTGCGACTCAAATTCCTAACAAAGGCTTCCACGGAAAAGAATAACTTAACAATAGTGCGGTGGGTGTAAAAATGTATAAATATTGGTTGCGAGTCGGAGCGCGGTTCGAGACGCGGCTGAGCTTTCCCGGGAAACCTCCCCGCGGCGAGACCACGGCGACGCACAGTCTTACAGTGCGATATACCCACAAAAAATACAATTCTCATTTTTTGTACTCGGCTTTATCTCAACGTACATCAGAGTTCCAGTATGATAAAGCACCAATAATGATGTTTCATTTCGGATCGATTTAACAACGTCGCGCGCCGTTAAAATTCCGGTGACACTACACACCTCTCGCGAGACTTTTTCAAACCTGACGACGGGACGGTCGCTGACAAAATATTAATATACGGCATAAATATTATTATGGAAAATTGTTAAAATGATTTAGTGTCGATATTTAATGTGTCCGTGGGCTTTTGTCATTGTAACGAACTGTTTAACTGGGCATTTTTTAATGTAATCTCTACCTAAGTTATGCGAGCCTGCCTCGTATGGAGATTCGACGGCGCGCAGGTGCAAACATGCTAAGTGTATTCTTATTGTTGTAAGGGATTGGGTTATCAGTGACACTATCTTCGCTGTTCGACAAATGCTTTAGCTGTCAAAAATGACGTCAGGCAAAATCGGGCCGCCCGCGTCTCGAATCCCCCGATACGATCGAACCATTTGATATCAACGTATTTACTTTGTCGATTAGCGCTCAATTCAGTACCTCACCTATTAAAAATATGTGTAGCGATAATTTAATTTTGATCTGATATACTCACGAGTATTATTTCATTGATTACAACATTAAATTAGCGTTGTCGCCAGACGCTAGATTTATTAACTAGCAGCGCTTTAGAATCAATTCCAATCAATATTGTATTTAGTTCTCTGGGGAGCCGTAAACATTTAGCAGCTTTAGGGTAGTAAGGAGGTAATTATTGTGAGTACTTACATACCTAGATAGAAATCTAGCTTAGCATCTACCTAATACCTAATTAGGATTTCCAAGATATTTTTGGGATTCATTTCAATTTCTAGAGGCATACCTACCTACTTATAATTGGTCAAAAAGGACAAGTACCTAATATGAAAATACTTTCTTCATTGAATTAATTAGAATACGTAGTTATAGGTAGCTATTAGAAAAATAATTATGCTTGGGAGTTTCTTTGGTGGATAAGATCAAAAATTTTGAAATTCGCTGAAGAACCAAAGTGGTCGATATAGCCGAAATAATCAGCAAGCTGAAGTGGCAATGGGCCGGTCACATCTGTCGCAGAGCGGATAACCGATGGGATAGACGAGTTCTCGAATGGAGTGCACGGATTGGAAAGTGCAGCGTGGGACGCTCTTCGACTAGGTGGACAGATGTGAAAAGCTTCGCGGGTAGCGGCTGGATGCGAAGCGCAGAATACCGTGCGTAGTGGCGGGCCTTGGGATAGGACAACATGCAGCAGCAGAAAGACACGGGCTGATGATGATGATGGTGACTGTCTACATTCTTAAAATGTCTGTGCCGAAGAGAACATTATGTACCTACATATTATTTAGTTAAATTATTGAAAGAAAAATAATTAATGCATTAAAAAATGTTCCATTGAGTGACGGGGTACGAAGAAGAAATAATAGTATAGTCGGGGTACGAAAACCTTCGTCAGTTTTCAAATTAATTCCTTTATCAAGTCGTAGACTCTTAGTACCTTTCGAAATTAAAGCACTAAGCAGACAACTGACAGACGTTTGAAATGAAATTTTGGCATGACTGATAATTGTTCTAGTGCAAGCAAATGTCGACTTTCAGGTGACGAACTTTTTCTTACTCTGACTTTACCTACCTACTTTTGATTTTGGAAGTAAATGTGGGTAATCAGAATAATTAAAGCCGTCATTAATGATATTTGTAGCCGAGTTGCTACATTTGGATTTAACGCTAATTTTATTTGTGATCTTGATTGATAGTTGAGGTATTTTTTTTTATAGTTGGCCTATTTCTCTATCCCTTATTTTCTATCAGGTTCAACAAGCCACTTGCAACTCCTAGATATTAATAGGCGATAGATACAAGTTGACGGCAAGCCTAATACCCTTTAATATAAAATGTAACAAGCATATACTTAGGTACTTACTAACTTATTGTCTTGCAAGTAGAATAAAAAAATAAAAATATCAGTTTCAGTTAATACACAGTATCATAACATAAACGGCTTAATTTAACGCAAAATCCGTAATATAAATTATGATGGAGAATTCGAAATAGTTCATTAACGAACAAATGAAGATTTATGTACCGCGTTGTCGATATAAAGTAACGCTTCCTTTACGAACCTCAAAACGTCCTAATTATTTTACTACACGGGATGAAACAAAAGGAGAAGCGTAGAGACGCCCAAACGCTCTTGTGACAGAGAATTAATTGTGCGTGGCGACACATGCGTCGCTGCCGCCGATCAGTGGCGGTGGTACATGTCATAAGCGGAAGCGGAAGCGGAAGCGTGCCGGGCTATTATTAGTTTCTTTATTATTTTTAGCAACAAATCAGCCAATGTTTGCTAAAATATAATGGGAAAAAAGGGATTCGGTTTATTGAAGTAGTAATGAAGAAAAAAAGAAGTTGTGAAAAAGACGTTAATATTATACGTCAAAAACAAACCATTGTTTTGACCTTACGACAAAACAATAGCTGGACACCAAACCGGTACCAAGGACGAAAACTATGTATGTTTGGCTAATTAATTCTCTTGACACTCTCATTCAACACCCTTGCTTATCATTGTTTCGATTATTTATTAATAGTAACTTATCGTAACATTAACATGTGTTAAGATATCTAGTGTTAGCATGTCTAAGTTTTTAAGCATATTTTCAGTTTCCAACTTAAAAGAAAGCATCGGAATTTTCCAACTTAACAATTAATTTTTTAATTATTGGTCTTCAGTTTTTGTTACAACGCTATTAGTTCATGGTAGACGTCCAGCTCCGAACCTAAGCCCCTTAAAAAGTCTACAGTTTACTGTTTCACTTGTGTATATATTTTGTTTGAACGCCTTCTGCGAATTGTATAAAAAATACTCTGTACTAATCGCATAATGTTCCAGGGTTAATGCCTATGATCAACTCTAATTCCACCAAGTTAAACCCAAAATTCATAGCCGGTGTTTTAGTTTTAACAATTCTACCAAATGAGACATGATATTTTGTCACCTATTTATTCACACAGCAGCTGATTCACTAACGATCGACGACGGAACAATTTCACACGCGCAACTTCTAGGAAAACACTTTGCAACAAATTAACAGCGAATGGTTTCAAGCATTGGCAATATTGTTGCGAGTGATGGTCGACACGGACACAATCGAGACGGGAATGCTTCGGCTTTATATTTAGCTCGGGTGAAAACTTTAATCGTCACCGATGTGGACACGTCAGTCGCGTTGTCCATCCGTCATCACGATAGTCGCCCGCGTGTGGCCGACCGACGCCCGATACACAAAAAATTATGTGCCACCTTCCTTTGTTCGGACTGGACATACCTTTCAACGAGATGCAATTAGTGGAACTAGAATAGAAATCTGTCGATAGTCAACCGACATCGACGTTGCGACGCGATTTCAAACGTTTAAGCTCTTGATCTATTTTAGAAATCGAATGTCGGTTTCGGCATATCGTTTAAAAGTACTCACGAGTTGATTCTGGTATGCGGTGACCGCTGTGAACACGCACTCCGGGAATACGAACGTCTTGAATTCCTCCTGTTCGAGATCTGTTATTGGAGCGTTGACGGCACCTTCTCGCCTCAACACCAGGTGGATGCGTGGTTGGTATTTGTGCATCGAATTCAGAACTAACTGTTGGGATAAAAAATAAATGATCACTTTTTGGTTTCTGATGGTTTATTTTAGTTTTTTAGAAGAGTGGAAAACTATTCAGCTAGGTACTGAAAGGCACACAGAGCAAAAATGTAAACAAGGTCAGAATGATTATTTACCTACAATTGATTATCCAAGAGGGTACAATTAAAATGGTAATGATTATGGTCGAAATTCAGCCATAATTATTTTCTGGGCTACTAAGAAAGGAAATAGTTTCACAAACAAATGACAATTGTCTTTTGTCTTTACCTATTGTTATATTATGTCAATATCCAATACTATGTTAGGTCAGCGCTTGAAAATCGTTTTACGTTATTGACGATTTGATTAAAAAACGCTTATGAGTTTCTGGGAGTTTTCTTAAGAGTTCGCCAAGTTTACGAAGCAGCATAGGCGACAGTGGTGTAAGTGGAATTATCAGAGAATTCCTTCTTAACTGACCTGTCCGTTTTTGTCCATCTCGTTGTTCGTGAGCTTGACCTTCTCGAAGGAGACGACTTGCTTGCGTAGCTGGTCGCCGGAGAAGGGCGAGTCAGGATGGGGGTAGAGGCGGGCGGGGGCGGGAGGGTCCGCCTTTCCGGCCACCAGCCACGAGGAGCGGTGGTACGCGTACCGGTACCTCTTGCCGTCCACGGGTACCACGTCCAGCAGCACCGCGTACCGCGCCTCCGCGCGGCATCCCGCAAACGACACGCGCACCGTCGGGAACATTCGTCTGCGACAGCCAAGCCAAGTTACAGTTTAATATAATTTTTTTCTCCTTTCCTAATACATAATGGACCTATGCTTCTACAATATTTATCGGTCTCTCTATTTGCCCATACTAACATATAACTAAAATGATTAAACTGATCTTGATTAGAACAGATTAAAAATTTTCTATATTCCTATAATTATACTTATTGCACATAGGTACATCCTAACATTTTGGCTCTCTTTGTAGAAGCAGGTAGACATGTAGATGTAATGGCATTGTAGTGTGTGGTTATAGTTATAGATCGCTTTATCTACAAGTATCTTTGTCGATATCTTTAATATATGTACCTATTTAGTTTTATAAATTAGATCTCATTTCTTGTAGAAAGAATACAATTAGTTTATGATAAATTCCACACTTCCATAGTACACGACTGAATGTTAGTTATTTAATTTAAAAAAAAAAAGTACTCCTCGATCTATGCCCTGGAGTTGTATAGGTCCAGACCTTGAACCATATTTCGCAAATTTTCTCCGCTTATTTCTATTGTTAAACTAAATATGTCGCTGGATTTTATTAAAAAGAAGGAACATTAATAAAATGATAATAAAAAACCTCACATCATTATTTATTACTTTTCATAGTTTACGACTTGTGCAATTTTGAGACCTGAAATGGTCTTTGTTATACTTTTACAACTTATTTCTAATAAAGCATCGAGTTTAAAAATAAGCAAAATTATACATATAACATTTCCAATTAAATAAATTAATAAGACAAATAAACTGTCTTCAATAAATTTAATAATTTGGATAATTGTGTTTCACAAACAGTATTTTGATGCATAGAAAATAAAAATAAAATCTATTAAATACTTAATTTAAAAATGTAGGTATATCAATTTATAAACTCTGAAAACTGTGTCACAGTTTCTTGAAATAGTAAGATAAAAATTAATAATAATTCCCGGGTAATATAATACGTACCAGGTCCATTTCTCAATTTGCACAAACGCATTGTTTTGTTAAAGCGTAAACTTTCACATTAACGCAATTATTCGTCGATTAGCCGCTTCGAGTGTTGTTATCGTTTTTAAAACCGTTACAAATCGTATTTTTGCTCATTAAGGTATAAGTTAATAACAAACTAATTAGGGCACTGTGTGTGTTTTGTTTGCTTGAAATCTATACCTAGGTAATAAGATTTATATAATTGCAATAATTAAATTACAATAATGATATAAAAACTTAAAAACTAATATAATAAATAAAAAATCTATACCTACATATAATAAAATCGTAAACGAGAAGTGTCTCTATATATTAAACATTTTTTCAAAAAAACAATTTTTACACGTTGTACCTACTTTGTTACCGAAGCTAAAAAAAAATAGTTTTTAGAATTTTTGTCTGTTTGTGCGTTTGTGCACGCTAATCTCAGAAACGGCTTAACTGGTTTGAATGCGGTTTTCACTTTTGTATTGTAGCAAGCGTCCCATGACATTTAGTGTATATTTCATTCCAATCGGTTTAGAAACAAAAAAGTTACGCGCTATACCGAATAAAAACGCATACAAAATTACGGGCTCAGCTAGTCCTATACCTACAATAAAATGAAATTTACTATTCATAAACTATTGTTGCTGGCTGCTTTACCTCTCTGGATTGCTAAACTTAATATCTGAAAGGGATAATGCCCAGCCCTGTTATCGCCAGATTTGTCAAGAACATTGATACCCCACGGACAGAAATGTAATTGCTTAAAAGTAGAATTGACTTATCTCAATATTACACTCGTAAAACCAAGAAAACCTTAGCTCATAATTTCCAAATAAAATTGGATCGCAACCCCCAATAAGTACCTACTTCTACTTAAGAGGGTCGACCTGCTTATATTTACTCTCCCCTCCGCACAGACGTAGTCAGCAGTAAATGTACAGAATAAAAAAGGTATAGCAATAAAAGGTGACAATATGGTTGAAAACTGCATGTCAAATTTCTTCCTCTAGTATAGAAATATAAGCCTTTAGTGTAAATTGTTGTAATAGATCTTCAACTCTAAGCAAGTTCCCCCTAATCTTAACGACGACATTCTTTAATGTCTCCCGTTGGTGAAAGATGAATGGGTAGACATTTTGAAAAGGTGTATGTTTTTGTTTACTATTAAAATTGTCTGTGGTTGGACGACATAATGGTCCTTATTACGCTTCTCCATTCCTGTGGTTTCCTGTCGTTCTTACTTTAAAATAAGGGGAGCTGTATATCCAAAAGGTACTTAATAAAGGCAATGTAATAAGACAGTTAACAGGGGGAACTGAACAAACGGTGAATTGAAATAGAATTATAAAAAAAAACGTTCAACAAAAAACCGCTATCTATAATGGAGTCGTTGTATCTAAAAAGGCGTGTCACAAAAACTAGTGTCGGTTCGGTAGCGAGTGTAACACTATCTCCTAATCGACATAAAATGGTAGTCATTGAGGCGACGAGAACGGAAACAACAAATCTTAAATTGTTTGTAAGTCGATACGCAACTTGGGCTAGCTGCCTCATGCCTCTCACTTTTTGTACGGAGCCGCGGGCGACGGGGCCTGTTGCCAACAAGAGTCGCCAGTTACACTGGCCACAATATAATAAAAATACCCGATGGACAGGACAGTGGCATAAATCGAACTTAATTGTCTTTTTATTCTAAACAAAAAAACGTCTCTTTAGAAAATACTATGTTACTCGTTGATAATGTAGCTTTCTATAGGCGAAAGAATTTTTAAAATCGTTCCAATGGTCTTTGAGTTTATTCATTACAAACATACATTTGTATGTTGGGGGAGGGTAAGTAGCCTATGTTACTCGCTGATATTGTAGCTTTCTATAGGTGAAAGAATTTTTAAAATCGTTCCAATGGTCTTTGAGTTTATTCATTACAAACATACATTTGTATGTTGGGGGAGGGTAAGTAGCCTATGTTACTCGCTGATATTGTAGCTTTCTATAGGTGAAAGAATTTTTAAAATCGTTCCAATGGTCTTTGAGTTTATTCATTACAAACATACATTTGTATGTTGGGGGAGGGTAAGTAGCCTATGTTACTCGCTGATATTGTAGCTTTCTATAGGTGAAAGAATTTTTAAAATCGTTCCAATGGTCTTTGAGTTTATTCATTACAAACATACATTTGTATGTTGGGGGAGGGTAAGTAGCCTATGTTACTCGCTGATATTGTAGCTTTCTATAGGTGAAAGAATTTTTAAAATCGTTCCAATGGTCTTTGAGTTTATTCATTACAAACATACATTTGTATGTTGGGGGAGGGTAAGTAGCCTATGTTACTCGCTGATATTGTAGCTTTCTATAGGTGAAAGAATTTTTAAAATCGTTCCAATGGTCTTTGAGTTTATTCATTACAAACATACATTTGTATGTTGGGGGAGGGTAAGTAGCCTATGTTACTCGCTGATATTGTAGCTTTCTATAGGTGAAAGAATTTTTAAAATCGTTCCAATGGTCTTTGAGTTTATTCATTACAAACATACATACAAAATTTTTCTCTTTATAATATTAATAGTATAATAGTAGGTATAGATATAGACTAGTATAGAAGTATAGATAAAGACTAGTATAGATGGGTCTGTAAATTCCGGATAAAATGTTCCCTCACTTTCCCACGGGTGAATATGGAAAATAGTTTTTTTTTTTCTCAAAGCTTAAGTAATTAATACTAATATTAGGTATAAATTATGTCTGCTACGTTTTCCAACTGAGCCACTGAATCGATTTTCATGAAATTTGATTTAGAGAAAGTTTTAATCCTGGAGAACCGCATAAGGCCGGTGAAGTCCACAGCCAAAATATTTAAACCTAATACTAAGCCTTTAGTAGGTACCTACTAATTTCTTGACTTTCAAATTTGAATCTTTGAGTCTAAGAGCGAATGTGAGTTGCACGATGATTTTTACCATCACATAATTCCAATCAAACTTTCAATTTACTTAAACGGTGAGCACGCAGTTTCCGCCGTTTGGATTTTAGTCACTAAAATGATGACACTAAAATGCAAGCAGCAAAAATGACGACGAATCTTCTAAGCTGGCAATACTGTTGGTTACAGCGCGTTCATTTGACATTCGCTATAGTGTTGTGCAACACGAAAACGGAACGCGGCTTCTGACCCGCGAACCATCATGAGCAGATTCACAACAACGATCAGCGACCACCCAAGTAGCTTACACGTAGGTACGTAGGTACCTCTTCCTCTATTTATAAAAACACAATAAGTTTCTGATTATGGGGATTACATAGGCCAATGACTTTGAAGATTTGACCTCAACTTTTAAATGTTTGTAGAATTTCAAATGATTTGCAAGCGCTCGAGCGGCAAGTACTTCCGGTGCGTCATGATTTTTTTTTTTATTTTTTTTTTGTAGGTGCTAAATATAAGTATAATTATTAATACTCTGTAACATGTTTTAAAATGAAAAATTCAGATATACTGATAAGGCAAAACATTACACTTTTAACCATGACAAATTTTAATCGTAGGTACCTAATTTATTTTTGAAATGCTTTGAAGCATTGACTTTTAAATAGAGCGCTTTTTGTTTAGCTTTCAACTTTTGTATCGGTCGTAAGCTCGATTACTTTATAACACTCCTAAAGAAATATAAGTATCTATATATTAAAATGGCACATTCGCTCAGATATTTAACAAAGCCAAGGCAATGCACGGTTCTAACGATTTTACAAGATCGAGGCAGGACGAAAATAAGAAAAGCATTAATAAGATTTATGCACGTTTAGCTGTGGTCGCGCGCGTCGATTTGTGTGACGCTTCTTATAGCATTCATGGAGCAACGCTTGAGCACGGGCAATTGCAAGCATGCGTTAATGGCGACACTCGGCGCACTGCGCGATATATTACTGCAATGATATATTACCACCGACGTCGTCCATCATCCTACCACCCAAAAGTTAGCGGAAAAGCGTACCAGAGCAAAAGGACACTGAGTACGAGCTCCTTTAATGAGCAAACGCTGAAGACAGAAATAAGGGGAAGCCGTTTACAGCGCTTTATTGTTATGACATTGTTAAAGCGGTCGCCTATGTCTGGAATGCAGCGATAAATCAGCTAGAGCGTATTCATAGATCAGACTGATCGATAATTTATTGTTCGAATTGTAAGCGAACGGAGTCTGATACATTTATTGGCATTAATTAAAGTAATTAACAACAGGAGGTAAAATTAGTAGTTCTGTGAGTTGAGCGCGTAGAACTGCATCGGTGCGCGAAGGCATGTCGTCTTAATTAGAAATGCACGAGGCGAGGTGCGATGTCGTCGATCATTGTTTCTTTGCCTGCATCTTGTTTGACGGACTATTGAAACTTGGTAACCGCAGATCCTTTTAATTGAGAACGTCTTTCAATTTACTGTATAATTTTCAGAATGTGGGAGATACATTTTTAGGAATTTCTGGCCTGTGGGAAAAACTGGGTAAGAGTAACAGTAATATGTACAAATAATAAAATCGTAATCGAGCCGTGCCTGTACATTAAATATTTTTTCAAAAAAACAATTTGTACACGTTGTACTTAAAAAAAATTGTTTTTAGAATTTTTATCTGTTTGTCTATTTGTCTGTGAGTTGTGCACGCTAATCTCAGAAACGGCTTAACCGATTTGAATGCGGTTTTCACTGGTGTATTGAAGTTAGCTTCCCGTAACATTTAGTGTTTGTTTCATTCCAATCGGTTGAGTCCAACGGTTGCGGGCTCAGCTAGTTAAGAATAAAGTATGTAGACAATAGGGGATCGGACAGTAATCAGATTAAAATCTAAAATGTACTTAGAAAGAAAATATATAATTTTTTACGATTATTTATCGAATAACAATTTAATATAATTCATTTAAATATTTTTAAATGAAGAAATAAAATTTTACAATATTTTTAATCTATACTGAAACACCAATCACAGTGCGTAACGTCATTTGTGGGCAATCATTGTCTTATCTGCAGTGCACGGCTATCACTTGTTAGATCTGTTATTTCACTTTCTAGAATCAATACCAACGATATTTTTTTCGTTCCATAATAACAAATAAAGAATCTACTCAACGAAACAAAACTTCTTGCGAACTTATGCCAATGCAGCTGTTTTGTTATGATATGACCACAATTGACGTTACGCGCTCTCAGATGAACTATCGTGGCGTTTTGGCGGCATTTTCAAACAAACAATATTAAAACATGATTTTGAGTACCTAAAAGGCTATAAAAATAAAATAGTATTTTTGATGGGAATAAATATCCATGAAGATTAATTTAAAACACTTTCTGAAAATTTGTTCGATCCCCTATTGCAGGAATACTAAACCGCTAAATATTTATGCTCAATATAAAAAAAATACTTTTGTTAATTTTAATGGTTTGTTATTTGTGATTTTTATTTTCTGGTAACTTGATCACTGCCTTAACCCGAGAGAATAAAGCAAAAGGGAAAAAGAAGATTAGGATAGGTGAATGGTCTTTGGCATCCCTTATAACTATTTCTAAATCAGATATACTTAGCTCATTTTTAAGCGACAACATTTCAAAATTGGAAATAAACTGTTCTCATGTTTAAAAAAATCCTATTCTGTAACATTTGGAATTTATAAGTGTAGATCTTGTCCTGTTTTATCTTTCCGCTACTTTAGCTGTTTTCCGTCCGGTGAAATGAGCAAATTGAATTCAGGCTCGGTAATGGTGTAACGGTATTGTGTTTCATTTGATGATTCAATAGTCCTACGGTACGCCATTAGCGCAATGTTATCACTTCGTGATTAGAGGCCGTCGCGCAGCCAATCGGCGCACGCGGCATCTAATTATACAGGAAAGCGCTTTATTAATAGCAATTACACCGCCGCCATATTCCCAACGCGATTTAATTAACTCGATTCGATGATTAGAGACAGATGGCGCGAGATTGCACATTTTCACCGAGCGGCTCATTAGCGCACTTTTGATGTTGTTTAGTTTTACTGAAAAATTAACTTTCGTAAATAGATGCCTAAACAAAATATACCTTTTCTATCATTACGGTTGTATCTTTTGTATCTTTTGTATCTTTTCTATCATTCTATCAAATCAGATAGATTGACGGTCTAAGAATACAAGCAATAGACCCGAATATGCCGTCAAATAGGGATAAGGTTGGGATTGGGCACTGATTAATCTGAAAATTTATAGGTATTATAATAGGTAATTTAACTAGATAAATTGTAACAAAAAGCCAAATAACTCTTTAGTATTCTTGCAACAGTTACATCTTGTAATTATCGTGTTTGATCGTGTCTTTGATTATATAAAAGTTAGACTATATTTTAAGAACATAGTTTATAAAACGTAAGACTAAAATATTTAGTAAAATTGGTACCTATTACTGCAAATTAAGTAAGTACTTACCTTACTTACTACAAATTTCAAAAGTAGTGTTATGTGAGTTATATTTTTTAGTTTTGTCAAAACTATTTAACAATGCGTATTGATCCACAAATTAAAATTATAAATTTTTTAACGACTCTAACTCTAAACCTTTCTTAAATATAATTATTAAAATTTATTTTTAATACTAACTAACCACAAACAGGAGTGGTGATTTAGTAATATAAATATACAAATATACATAATCTATACTAATAGTATAAAGAGGTAAAGTTGTATGTTTGTTTGTATACATACAAATGTAGGGGGTAATCTTCGAAACTACTAATCCGATTTAAAAAATTCTTTCATCAATAGTTAGAAAATTTCAGGAAAATTTCAGGAAAACCTTTCTTTCGAACGCTGCTTGAGACAAAAAAGTCTCAAGCCTACAAAAAAGTCAGCGACAGCATATATCTAACTTTTAAATTTAAGCCACAAAAACTACTTTTTGTATTTTTTAAAAATAAAATCGTTATTTGATGTTTATTGGTCATATTATCAAATCATCCTTTCAGTATCAGCAAGTGTATTTAATACACGTGATTGTTGCTTTTTACTGCATATGTTTTGGACGTATGGTTCAAGAGATAATACGATAAATGCAAAGCGCGACCGCGCCATGAAACTACAGAGGCGATGCAAAATCAAGACGTGTACGCTACGACTACGAAGTATAAACGATTTTTACTAAAACTGAGAAACAATCTGAATTACACGCGAGCGAAACCGCGGGTACAGCTAGTATATAATAAAAATATACAATATTATGAATAAACATAAGTACATGTATTATCTCAAATTTTCAAGAGAATTTAAAATCAATTATAGGGCATTATTAATATCAAACTATCTCATATCGGCCTCGAGTTTTGCAACAAATTATACACAATATGTAAGAACGAGTTTCGCATATTAACTATTAACGGTTATTACCGCGAACAAGTGCTATTAATGTAAGCCCTAAGTGATTTCTGTCACAAATATCAGTGACAATAATCTGTAACTGTGACTCATGAATATTTCATGACGGTTAATAGTCTACTTACCTATCTATTGCACACGTTATCAAGATATTGAAGTATTAAAGTGAAACTTGTTGCTTGAGGGTAGGTCTAAAAACTATTATTTGTATAGCCATAAACCAGAAAATTATAATTATTTCTCTTAACTTAATATACATATTATTAACTTTGGTACCTTGCTATTTCAATTTGTCAGGCAATAGGTAAAAATTGAATAGATTCATGCATTTTGTATATTTTTATTATTTTATTTTTGTCTTTATTTTATTAGATACAATTTACAAATAAGTAGATTAATTTCTTTTTTGTTATTTGAATTACATATAAGTTTCTAATTTTAATTTGTTTTTCTATTTAAAGGTTGACCGGTCTACTCGATAGTTGGTGGCTAGCGTCGCCTATTAAAATCTTTTCGCATTTAGTTTAGTATGTATAAACTTGTAATAAAATATCTTTGGCTACACTATTTGTATCTGGCTGGTTTTGATGACATTAAATAGGTTACATTTCAAAAAAAAGAAACAAAATAGCAAAATGTTGTTTCCAGCAATTTTTCATTTGTTTTTCTTTCTGTACAAATGAGTGAATCTAACGAAGAAATTCCATACATTTTAACATTTTATTATAAAAAAGGAAAAAATGCAACGCAAGCCGTGAAATGGACCTAATGCAGTGTCAGTAAGAGTTCGTTTAAGCTTTTTCAGTCCGGGAATTTGGATGTCAAAGATCCATCTCGCTCTGGTCGCCCTGTTACGGATAAAATGGACGCCACTTTTGAAATAGTGGAGCAAGATCGCCATATCAGTAGTTACGGCATAGCTGAAGAACTGGGAATTGACCACAAAACAGTTTCGACCACAAAACACAAAAAAGCTGGGTACACAAAAAAGTTCGATATTTGAATGCCACACGAGCTCACTGAAACCTTATGAATCGTGTACTCATTTGCGATTCTTTATTGAGACGTAATGAAACCGAATCGTTTTTGAAGAGATCGATAACAGGTGATCAAAAGTGGATCACGTACGACAAGAACGTGCGAAAAAGGTCACGGTCAAAGGTCGGTCAGGCTTCACAGACTGTGTCAAAACCCGGGTTAACTCGCAATAAGGTGATGCTTTGTGTATGATGGGATTGGAAGGGCATTGTTCATTATGAGCTTTTATCGCCGGGCAGAATCATCGATTCGGATATCTACTGCCAACAACTGATGAGATTAATGAGAGACAAAAAAAAAGCGGCCACATATAAACAAATATATAAATTCGGCCCTCTCTTTTTATATTAGCTAGGAAGTATATCTCGCCTATAGATTTAAATTTTGAGTCACTATGCGTTAAACCCGTCAGCACCAAAATGTCCCCAATGAGGGAACAAGAGTTGGTAATTGGAGAACAAGCTAAGCATTGGTTTCAGAAGAATGTCGGACGGACATTCCGATATCGCGTTCTCGATTCGGTCACGGTCGTCGTATTGTGATGGATGTTCGAACGCAAGGTGTCGCGTTCAAGAGCCACTTACATGACGCGAATTGACGCAGTCACGACTCGTCGACTCCTAGCGTCCATCAATGCATTTGAAACAAAACCTTCGCGAACACGACACCTAAACCTATCCACTTTGTCACAGACACAAACTTAGAAATGTTTCCTTCAGTATTCTCTTTTGTGCACAGAATAATATTTCTAAATTGGTAACAATCTATACATATAATAAAATCGTAAACGAGCCGTGTTTGTACCTAAAATATTTTTTGAAAGAAACATTTTTCAAACATCGTACTTATGTTATAAAATAGTCTTTAGAATTTTTGTCTGTTTGTCTATACGTTCGTGCATGCTAATCTCAGAAACGGCTAAACCGATTTGAATGCAGTTTTCATTGATGTGTTATAGCAAGCTTCCCTTAACATTTAGTGTTTGTTTCATTCCAATCGCTTTACAAACAAAAAAGTTGCGCCTTATACTGAATACCAAGCGTACGAAGTTGGGGGCTCAGCTAGTACTAGGTAAATAACCTTTATATTCCCACACTTAATAGATACGTTACCTACTCTTGAGTTTACAAAGTTTAAATAAAACTATTAAAACTAAATACAGTTTAAAATAAGTTTTAAATAATAATTCAAATAATATTTAATAAGTTTCAAATAAAACTATATGTATATTACTCGATAATAATACTTTCTTACTAATTGTATAATAATTATGTTAAGTGTTTTTGCAAAAGCAAAATACATATATATATTCATTACCTACTTGTATTTCGTGACTAAAATTGATAACCATATTAAATTAACATCTGTTAAACTGAGGTTATCCTATAAATAGATAATAACATTTATCAATCACCAATACATATTTTAAAGCAAGGTCGCTGTCTGCCTCTGTCTGTTTTCCGCTTATTCCTTTTAACCATTTAAGGGGTTTTGATGCGGTTTTCACTAATGGAAAGCGCGATAAACGAGGAAGGTCTGGTATATTCAATTCGCCAAAAGAAATTGCGAAGAAGAGGTGGGTGTCCCTATAGTGCGATATAAAACATTTAACGTGTCAATAAATATTTTGTAACTCTTTAGGTACCTATAATGTTTAGTTTTTTTTTTAGGTAAGTACTTAACTTATTTATAAAAAAATTGTTTTATAAAAATTTGAGGCAACGAAACACCCAGTGTGCTAGTCTCTGAGCCAATAATTACTCGTTTAAAAATAGCCTACATCGTTATTATTCTAAACTAAAAAGCTAAAGAAGTTATACCTATTTTAAGTAAAAAGAGGTTTGTTGTATATGTATGTTTAGGGATTTTTTGGCGTATAAATTTCAATTTGAGTGCATGCAGTTTCACAATAACTTTATTATTTTGTTATCTTATATATAAAAATGAATCCCTATTTCTCCTGGTCGCGGCATCACGCGTGAACGGGTAGACCGATTTTAATTCGGTTTTCGCTAATGGAAAGAGGGATAAACGGGGAATGTTTTAGGGTATATAAAATTGCACGCCGGGCGAAGCCGGGGACGGGTCGCTAGTTTTAAATAAAAATATGTTTTTAGTAAACAGTAAAGTATTTGTATTTGGAATCTGTATGCGATTATGTCTGAAAAGGGCGTAGGTATCAGCGGCGTTGAAGTATGACGCGGATGAGCGACGCAATGACAAATGATCGCGTGTCAGGGCATGTGATTATCATTCAACTCAATATTATTAATACTTTCCGGAACACTTGTGTTGTGTTATAATTATAGATTGACATTATCATTTGCGTAAATGTAATTTCTATTGTCTATAACAGGTTATAAAATCATTTATTCATTTGTTAGCTGACGCTTATAACATCTGCCCTTTTTTTCATAATTCAAATGTTTACCTAGCTTTTAGTAAGTCAAGGTTAAGTCAAGGTTAAAACAGCCCAGCCCGCCTGAGTTAGAAAAACTAGATTAATTACTAGATATAACATTTTTTGTAGAGAAATGTAATTTCTTCTAATGCATAATCTAAATAAAAAGTGACACTTTTCCTACTGTGATAATAATTTTATTTCTTCACAAGCTGGGGCAGTTTGATCACAGTTATTTATTTCTGTAATCTTTTGTTTGATTAAAAAACGGGACAAGTGCGAGTTGAACTCGCGTGAAGAGGGTTCCGTACGATGTTACCTATCCGCACAATATTGAGTGATTTACCATGTTATTTTAATATCATGGACTTCTTTATAGGTTTTGCCATAATCTATAAGTAAAAAACTAATTTCTGTATTTTTTCAAAATTTTAGGTTAAGTATATTTCGGAGCTGGCGGGGGGGGGGGGGGGGGGGTAGGGGGGGGGGGGGGGGTTAGACAGACGGACACACGAGTAAAAATTAAAATAAATTAAAATATTTGATCAGTTTTGTACAATTGATAATTTTTTTTAATATTTGATACTAATTAATACCAGATATTAAGAAAAACAGATATATTTCTTGTCCATATTGTCTTTCAGTCAGCTATCAGCTTAGAATTGAAGTTACAGGTTAGGTTACAGACATTTGTGCGCCGTGATATGTATAAATGTATTATTACTTGTAGCACTTTAAATTTGTAAATTTTAATTGATTAGGATTTAAAGAAGAAATGGAGAATTGTAGTAAAAAGTAGTGATTATATTTTCTTTGAATTGTAGTTGTGGTTATATTTTCCTGTATATGTGTTTCATAATGTTATGTAGTTTGAAGTGTTTTCTAATATTAAGCGAGATCTCAATTTTAATTTTACCTCTATTTATTTACATAAATGAATTGTTTTCAGTCACAACAAAATGCAAAGCAAAGGTAATGAAACTCCACCTTCGTCAATAAATGGTGACGAAATAACTGGTATGGAGGAGGATGGCGTTATATTTCTTGATGATGTGGAAGATATACAGCTTGGAGATGAAGAGATGGATGGATGGCAATTAGATGCAGAAGAAGAACCTCCTGAGGATATTTCGAAGTTAGTGTTTAATAAACACGATGGCTCTGTATTCTGTTGTGATATACACCCTGATGGAAAATTAGCAAAGGTAATGACAGCATCTACTTGTTCTATCAAATGATAGTAAGTCCACTTGAACTTACCAGCCTACCTTAAAAATATTATATAGTCGACAAACACTCTAAAAGTAATGTTATGTGTCTTTAAAAATCACACTATGTTATAAGGAACAGTAATCAGTAAATCGAAATTCTAGAGTATTCATTTATGCTCTAGATTTTTTTTCGCATTTTTAAAGTGAACATACACAAGAAAGCATCGAGCTGAGGATATTAGAGGCGCTTAATGAGCAACAGGGCGTGGCTGGGCGGCGGCTGTGGCACAGTGGATGAAATATCGCTCGACCTGGGAGGTCTGGGTTTGAGGCCGCGTCAAATTTTCGACACTCGCACGATTTTGTCAATCCCATTGATTAATATCTCTGTCAGGCATAGACGCCGCGTCGAGATCTCAGATAACCGACTACCACGGCGGTGAACGCACTGGCTGCGCTTCTCACTGTGGCTTGCGAACAAAAAATTACCTTCGAATAATAAAACTAAGCAAGGAAGGCTGGTAAAAAGCTGTATTTAACCATTTGAAAGGTGCTAAAGCTGACATTTGCTTTAATACCTTATTCAGTTATTATTATTTTGGATAGGTATATCATTGGAAAACCAATTTTTCTCAAACATGCTCGGAAATGTAGGCATTCTTGTACTAAAAACAAGACACGAAATTTGTAATTTTTGGCTCATACATTTCTTTCTCGGCCTAGGCCAAGAATGTTGTATGAAAATTCATTCCTGGCCGACGAAACCCGAAGTTTCACGAGTCTTCAC
This sequence comes from Bembecia ichneumoniformis, assembly GCA_910589475.2. Taxonomy (NCBI): domain Eukaryota; kingdom Metazoa; phylum Arthropoda; class Insecta; order Lepidoptera; family Sesiidae; genus Bembecia; species Bembecia ichneumoniformis. The sequence continues at coordinate 7,236,393 of OU342521.1, forward strand.
GAACGCGCCCGCCGCGCCGGCGTAGTAGGCGGGGCTGTATAGCTGTTTCCTTTGCACTCATTGAAAATAAAAAATAAAAAAGGCGGGAAAGCAGACTTTTTTCAGTACCTACCTAAATATTTATTGCTTATAGTAAACATTTGCGTTTGTTTTATTCTAAATAAAACTGTGTATATACCTATGTAAATTATTTTTTTATTATTTTTTTCATATTATACTAATTTTTTTGCTTTATCACGTGTTTCATTATTTCCTCACATTTATTGAGAAAAGCAATATACCAGCCTCGACCGGAATGAGGATTGCCGGACTCAGATCTTTATCTAGGCCTCGCTGACGCTTGGCCTAGAAACCACTTCGTCCGGCAATCCTTCACTTCCTGGACTCTGCAGTAATGTACTATTGTCATGTATATAGCTACGGGTTAAATTCCATCACTTATGGCATTTAATCATTTTATGTTGATAAGTGACAGCCCAACTAGCAAAATTAGTACTTAAAGTGTTCTTCAAGACTACTTTTTGTTGTACTTATAAGATACTTGTAGTTTACTACAAAGCTGGATTTGGGTGCAGTTATAGGAGCATTCCTTTCTTATAACGATTTTATAATCAACTTACAAAATGTCACTAAGCCCTATAATATTCTTAAAGAAGTGCAATTGCTTTCATAATGATCTGAGACTACACATTTTTAAGCATAAACACTCTTATTAGTATCTGACATAAGTATCTTACTAAACAAATTTTGTTTATAATGCTCTAATAATATACTTAGTTATTATTTATAAGTACATTTTAAAAACCGAAACAGTATATTTTTTTGTTGTTTCGGCGTGTTGTCATTACTTGTGATAAAGCGAAATATTAAAAATGTAAGTATACTTCCTTTTATTCTATTAAATATAATATATAAACACTACTGTAAAACTTAAGTAATATAATGTAAATATAGTGTGTGAACTCGCCGGGGAAGTCATTTTTATTGTAAATGTTTACCAACATTTGATTAATTTCACAACGCCCTTTGAAAAAAAGCACTTATCATACATATTGTAAAAGAATATTTCGACCATTCGTACAAATTCTTACGAACTTTTACGCCATTTTGTAAATACTCTTCATTGAGTATATTATAGGACAGTTATAGGTAAATTAGTACTTATAGCAGTCTCAATCAACATGTTGAAACCAATTTAGGGTTCCTTCCTCGTGAAATTAGGCATTTAATCAATCCGTTGTGCCAATACTGTCCTGGGTCCGAAGATTGTTTATGCACCGTTTCTTTGTTGGTGTGCAATAAGGTTCGTACATCTTTTGGTAAAACATTACTTAATCTTTTGTTTATAATAGCAGATAGTTCATTCAGGGCTATGTGAGGTATATTAAATTTTATAGCCCAGCTTTTTATATCCTCAAGCAATTCACGATTTTTTTCATATTCAGTGGTTTCTTCGAAATTGAAATCAAATCTCCTAAAGAATCATCGCTTTCTGAATGGTTGGATAAGGGTAAACAATTATTTGTCATTACGGAACCCTCATTTATTTCACCAGTATTCGCACTTGACGTGCTTGGTTTACACTCTGATACCGATGTTACTATTCCTGAAGAACCTGGCTTTACTGATTCTTTACACCTTTTTGCCACTTTTCTTTTGAACCCACCACTCCTTTTAAATCGTTTCCAATCGCGTAAATTCATAATAAACAATTTTCTCAGGACGAATTAGAACTATTGCATCTGAACAAAATGGTTGACGTTTACTAATAATGTGATTGATCTAGTAGCTTATACGATTGTTTGACTTTATAACGCTCTAATTAAGTACTATTACACTTAAAATAGTCTTAAACAAGACTGTGATGACACAAACTTACAATAATCTCAGCTAAGAGTGTTATAATATCTTGTTCTCTTACAAAATGCTATTATAGGATGAAAAAATATTCAAGACTATTTAATCTTTCTGCAGACAATTATAGGATACATATTCCTTTAAGTGTTTTATAAGATTATCTTGTAGCTAACTATAAGACTGAGTAATAAAAACAAATGCTCTTGAGAATATCTACGCTTGTGAAATGTTATTATAAGTAAACGTGTCCTATAACTGTACGTAGTCCTATAAATGTACGTAGTCTTGTAGCAAACTACAAGACTGAGATATAAAAACTAATGCTCTTAAGTATTTTACAGCTTATCGAATGCTATTATAAGAGACGAGTCTTCAATAATGCATTTATAGGAACGTTATAAGAAGAGATAGACTTATAATCTTTCCTTATAGGATTACTTTGCTTGTTGGGAGGTTAACTGCGTTTCGTAGACATAAACTGGATTACCGTTGTGCAATAACCACCTTCTTACAAAAGAAAGTCTTCTTCTTTAGTATTTTCACTGTATGAATCATCATACAGTGAAAATACTAAAGAAGAAGACTTAAGAAGAACTAAAAAAGAAGAAGATTAGTGACATGATAAGATTAGTGATTAGTGACCAAAGAAGAAGACTTAAGAAGAAGATTTGTGACATGATAAGATTAGTGATTAGTGACCAAAGAAGAAGACTTAAGAAGAAGAAGATTTGTGACATGAAAAGGTGAAAACTGTCACGCATTGATATGTCACAAATACTGTTTTCAACTAAAAAAAAACTGGCACAAAAAAAAAACAATTAAACAAACAAATGTATGAAAAAACTTATCTATTCGAAAAACACAAAAGGAATTATCATTTTTATAATTATTTTATTATTAAGTAGATACAATAGGTAAATGTAATAAAAAACATAGGTATATTTTAAAAATGTCAAACGCGTGGAAAGTTGACTAATAATAACAATAAAACAAAAGTTAATTTTGTTCTGAGTCTGATACGAGTTGTCAAGTTTCGAGTTCTGACTGTAATGAATAAATAAATTGATATTTTAAACAGACTGGATTGTATTGTACAATTTATTTAACATAACCTGTTTTTTAAGATTTAAGAATTTATTTCTAAATCTGAAAATCTAAAACCAGTAGTTCGATTCCATTTGCTTTGCCAACTAATTCGATATTTTCAAACAATCGATTAAATGTCGTTGGGTTGCATCACTAAAATTGTCAGTTACGAACTGTCACGCATATCATCATAAAGTGAAAATACTATAAACGGTGTCGCAGAAGCTCTGAATAAACTTTTGACGGTTTTTGAGACAAGACGTTTTACGTCTGCCTGGTTTTCGGCACCCTTGTATTTTATCCTGTGGGTATTATGAATGGTAAAATATTGTATCTATCGTATCCCAGATATTATTAATTTTTATTTTTAGGACCGGCTGACAAGCTGACGGTCCACTTGCTGGTAAGTGGCTACCGTAGCCTATAACACAAGCAACACCACATGTGCTGGAAGTGCCCTGCCGAATATATTGGATTGCGAGGGATTGCGAGGGGATAAGGGATTGGATTAAAGAAATGGCTATTGTAGTTTATACGCCGTTTATAAAACCAAAAAGAAATAAAAGCATTTTTATTTTGTTTTGGTGAGCGAGTAAGGTTCACCCAAGCCCTTTTCCTATCCCATTCTAATCTTCTTAAAGTCGGCAGTGTACTTGCAACGTTACTTCTGTTAATAAATGACGGTAGCCACCTTTCAAGTTGAGAGTCAATTAAGAAAATATCACAAAATAAAAATAAAATTGAATGTTATCGTATCATCCTATTTGTGATTTAGATATTATATTTCGATGTTTAGATGTACTAAAACAAAATGCAAAATATGATATGAGAGCCATCTAGTGTTTCAGGAAGAAAGCTAGCCATTTTTTATTTTACCTTTTTTTTAACTCATTTGATAAAAGGCACTTTCAAACTATTTTAAAAATTTATATATAAATTAAAATAATATATTTTTTTCTAATTAGCATTATGAATAGATATTCATCTTTTTACAAATATTATTTGCTACTAGTAACTATAGCTCCCGGCTTCGATGGGGTGCAGTTTTTTTCTGCAAGTTATATATAAAACCTTCCTCTTTTAACTCTCTTTCCATTTGTGAAAACCGCATCACAATCGTAGCGTGGTTTAGGAGTTAGAGAACATACAGTTAGACAGTCGCGAGAAGCGACTTCAACTTATACTATTTGAAGATATTGACTTAAAAAAGACTAGAGAATAGTGATTTGTGGATTGTGTGAATTACTTGTTTAAATTACCGAAAGTGTGAAACAAGAGATTTTTCTAGAAGTTTGATCAAAATGGTTTCCTAGATCAAAAAGTCATGTAAACTATAGGTATTTTATGTCATTGATTAACTAACCCCCCGGTTAATTTTATTCTGAAAATTTTATAAAAAAAACCTTCCTCGTTTATTGTTCTTTCCATTAGTGAAAACTGTTTTAAAATCTGTGGAAGAAATTACAGACAGAGGCGGATAGTAACTTTAATTTATAATATAGAAGATTCTATATTATTCTAGGTCTTGAAGAGTCTTATAATTCGAGATAATCAAATCTAATTCCGATACAATACTGCAAGCATTTTTTTTTTCTTTTAATTCGTAAGTCGTGTTCACACGATCAGAAAATTATAAGGTTGTACGGCGAATGCACGTAACTAATAAAACATTTCCACAATGCAGTAAGGCAGCCATTACGGGCGCAGCAGATGTTGTGTGTAAGCATTTATTAGCCGCAACTTAATTAGTGAATTTAAACAAATATTACTTACGCGTGCAATTATAATTGCGGCCACTGAGTATTGAACTAATGATATTGTTGCATGGAACGAATTCAACTACAAATACCTCGGAACCGGAAACAATGTTTTCACGTTTTTAGTTCACATTGTATGAAGAAACTATCCAAACATAGGTACCTAATCGATTTCAGAGGAAAACATCATTGTTGTATTTGTTATTTGTTAAATATTAAAAAATATATATTTAAATTTATATTTTATACTAATAATGTTATGTATTCACAAACTACGCGTTCCTGTTTTTTAATGAAAGCATTGTTTATACAAGTTTTTTTTTTAAATACCAAACCGAAAAGGCACCAGAAAATATGAATAAGCACCGAAAAAGCACCAACTTAGAAATAAAATCCTTAAAAAATTTGGCGTATGTATGTAATCCCCTTAAATATGTACACCTACAATGTAACAACACCAATCGGAAAACCAACAGTGTCGTGACTCGCATGCCTAAATGAAGAACAACGATAGGATTGTGATGTTGACGGATCGCGAGGCATCTTTCCGAGAGCCATCGCAGAATGTATCGCCGAGCTCGCGACAACGCTAATAGTTTATCGACGACATAATATCCCGCCCATATCTAATGCGTCATCAGCTCCAGGAATTGTAGACTCGTGGCGAAGAGAAACAAAAGTTAAGAGGCTCAATTTGCAAGCAAATCATTACGTGTCTATTTTGAAATGTTTACGCGACACAAGAAAAGAGGCAAACGGGGGCGTGCGGTATCCGCAGTCCTCTCGCAGTCGCGTCGAGTCGAAAGTCGTCGCGTCGACTCAGCTGCGCGAAATTCCGACACCTTGTTTTGCTTGTATTGTTCGCGCGGTTTACTGCGCTAATGGTGTCACATTGCATAGCGAACGACGTTAGAACAAACTCGTGCTTTTCTCATTGTTAAATTATTTTTGTCCCTTCAAAGTTTCAAGTAACCGGCACATTATACTTACATAGTATACCTAACATAATAACAGGTAATTCATCGAGATGGGTCTGAGGAGGCTTTTTTTTAAATTATTCTGTCTTGAATAGGACGTTGTTCGATACAATACATATTCTGTATTTAAACTTCGTCAGTATGATTTTGGTGGGAGGCGATAATAATATTTTAATGATAAAAGCTCACAGTAAGAAAGGACACATTGTACGGAGAGAAGACGGCCGCTGGGGCTGGAAGGTTTTCGAATGGAGGCCAAGGATCGGCAAGCGCAGCGTAGGACGTCCACCCACAAAGTTGACATACGATCTGATAAGCTGCTCCTGACCGGTCCTTTTAGAAAATAAAGGGTGGCAGGCAGGTTGAAGGTCCACTCAAAGCTAAGGGACAAGTATGCGGCCGACCTTGATATGAGACAGAGAAATGGTTAAAGTGGAGGACTGAGAAATGGGCTCTGGCATGCCAGACTCATGCACAGAACCGTAACCTACTGTTATTTCATGGTGATCTATTGCGAGTGATGGGTTACCGAACGACTGTCCTCCTCCTACTAAAACCTTAAACTTTTCAACTAAAACTGAATCTCTTAAAATTAACTTAGTACCTATCTAATTTTATAAGCTTAATTTTCTATAATTTAAGATAACATTCTAAATCAGTTTAATTGTTTAAAAACAATTCCAAATATAAAGGCAGCTTACAGAAATCTTCCTCGTTGATAAACAATTTCCTATTTCCATTATTGAAAATGGTAACAAAATCCGTTGGGTGATTTAGAATTTAGCGGAGAAGAGACCTGGGAGAAACAGACAAAAGAGACAGCGAATAAACCGCAAAATTTGTTTTTTCCGTGGAAAGTTAAAGGTACCTTTTCAAATAATTTCACTTTTGCTGTATTGTTAAGAACATAGAGTACTTTAGAATCAGGTAACTAATAACCGGTATCTGTCTCTTATGCTTACATGCCGCCATTACAGATTTGGTGGAAAGTGCGCGTTGAAAATCCTTTGCTAATTTCTGTAAAGCCCTCAATTTGGAGTCGCGTTCGTAGCACCGACGCCGTTCTGTACTTAATGCACCTTTCAGGTGTTACAACCACCGCTACGTGCGATGTGTACAGTGTATACACACATTATACAGTCCCACACCTGCGCATGTGTGCTTCGTTTGTATAACACGGCGAGGAGTTTCGCAAGTCGACACCGAAATTTGGAACTTTAGCGACAATATTTCCAAAACTGTCTCCAGGAACTCTCTCCGCCCTCATCTTTATTAGTTAGTGTGAAATATACCTGTTTTGTGCGGCGCAGCTATATCGTAGTAGGATGTAAATGTCATTTGATTTTTAATAGCAATAAATGTTTCATATAAAAAAAAAAAATTCTACATATTCGTAATTACTGTTATTATTATTACATAAACGTTGAATTTGACAAGCTCATACGTCGTGCTTGCCTTAGTGCTCTGTATCAGCGGTCCCGTATTCGATTCCCGGCAGGGCGTAATTTGGATATGAAATTTTCAAAGTTGACTCTGGTTTGGATCTAGTAAGTAGTAGCAGAGGACTCTGACATGTGTGCTGTTGTAATTCGGAGAGAGTAAGGAATTGCAGAGTCCATTTCCCTAACCCTTCCAATAGGGGATCGGACAGTAATCAGATTAAAATATAAAATGTACTTAGAAAGAAAATATATAATTTTTTACGATTATTTATCGAATAATAATTTAATATAATTCATTTAAATATTTCTAAATGAAGAAATAAAATTTTATTATTTACAATATTTTTAATCTATACTGAAACACCAATCACAGTGCGTGACGTCATTTGTGGGCAATCATTGTCTTATGCCAATGCAGCTGTTTTGTTATGATATGACCACAAATGACGTTACGCGCTCTCAGATGAACTATCGTGGCGTTTTGGCGGCATTTTCAAACAAACAATATTAAAACATGGTTTTGAGTACCTAAAAGGCTATAAATAAATAAAATAGTATTTTTTATGGGAAGAAATATCCATGAAGATTAATTTAAAACACTTTCTGAAAATTTGTCCGATCCCCTATTACCTTATCTTTAATCCTATTATGTGCCCCTGTGCCTATAGATGACGGTAGCCACCTACCATCAAATAAACCGACAGCCTGTCTGACAACGTTAACATAAAAAATGACTTTAAAATCCTACGTCATAAAAAATCGTTTTCCTTTTTGCTAGAGAAAAGATGACCTATACTTACAAGTACCTACATTATATCTAACACTTGTAAGTGTACCTAAATTAGATTAGAGAAAGTATACGTAATAGAATTAATAGGCATTATATAAGGAGAACGTTTCTAGATTTTATGTCATGGGAGATACGTTATCGTCTGGTCGACAACATACCTATGTCTGTGGTTGCTAATGTCGTCAGTTCCGGGGTTACAAACCGGGTGGTTACGGGGGGCGAGATTGGAGTATGGCGAATGGTAGGGGTATGGAGAAGCACGTCCTGACTGTTAAAACTCTGTATGTCAACGACGAGCGGGGATGAAAGTTGGAGCGGGGATGAAAATCAAACTGGTCCCTGCGATATCGTATAAGATAAATTTTAAAAAATAATATTATATTAGGCTGCTATATGAGGGCAAGATATTTTTTCAACATTATGACCTGTTTTTAATTGTAATTATTATATGTCATTGCGAAGAAAGTTGAATTTGAAATTAATTTCAAAGATATTTAAAATACAAATTATCCAAGGGACATGTCACGGAGATACATCTTTACTTTTTGGCAGGCAATTTAATAAAATTGTAATTTTAATAAATAAAAAGAACATGCTTATTTAATTTATTAAAAATAAAAAAACTTGTTCTCTTTTCAAAATAATCAAGTCACAAAACGGTGGCACAGCCAGTGACTAAATTAGGATGAGTAATATAACAGAGGCGTCAATCGTCACGACACTCAGGGACGCTCTTCGCACGTTTGCATCAAAGGAACTAACTGCTGGCGAGCATGTCATCCCAAAAACTCACTCGGTGGTCGTCCGTAAATTTATTCTGCGTTGGGTACGCAATGAAAGATATATTATGCGTCTATTTTTTTTGTGCTCAATTTCCAAGGCAGGATTTTGCAGTATTAATTGCAATCAGACAAAGCAAGTTTGATTCACCAGTATAATCAAAGTTGCCTGTATGTCCAATATAATTTTCGACAAAATAATTTTTTTTTGCCATTCGTTTAATTCGTATTAATATGTGGCATTCGATTGTGTAATGGTGTAATCAATTGTGTATTTTATTTATGAGATTAAATTTGGAGGAAAAATATAGTGTATCTTACAAATTATTAATAGGTTTGAGTTAAAAAAAAACCATATGTATCTTAAACTCGTTGAAGTTATAAACAATTAAGATCTATGATTTTTTTTTCGTGCAATATATTTTTTATACTATGTGAAAATGATGTATAAAACTGTAAATCAAAATTCATCAAAATTCGTCCTTGTGTTTGTGAGTAACAAACTTCATCACAAACTTTTATTACAATATCAGTAATACCTAGGATTTGGTAGATATAAATTTATAAACAAAACATGATTATCGTCAAATGTATTAGTATATACTTCTATATAAGTTAGATAGGTAAGTTAATTTAACTTTCCTTATAAGTTGAGTATTATCAAATGATTTATTTCTTGGTATAATTATTAGATTAATGCTCGAAAAAAAACTGGCGACGGGCCTGGCATTATCTCTCAGAGATTAAATTTAGCAATCTAGAGAGGTAATGCAGCCAGCATTTTGGGTACTTTGCCACATGGACCCAAATTCAATTGTTTTAACAATTCATAAATAGCAAGTTTTATTTTATTAAATATTTTTATTATTTATTAATTTAGTTTTTATATATTTGTTTTAATGTAACTAAATTTAGCCCGAAAAGGCGTCTGTGCATTTAAATTAGTGCTTACGATGCATGTCCATTAAGTAACATTGAAAATTATTAAGACAATCTTAATAATTCAACCACAGAGAATTCAAGGAGACAGACGAATAAGATTTTTAAACGATACGCAATTTGCAGTCAACTTCATTAGAATTATCAATGTTATTCAAATAACTGGTTTGAATGCTATTATTCACCAATGGTCTCTATTTTATGTAAGTATTTATAATAAATAGTGAAAAATAAGTAAACATTACAAATATTGTGAGAAATATTGAAATACTTAAGAAATAAATTCAAGAAGTATGGAATCTCAAGAAGGTTTCGGAACATTTAAAAGAATATTTGTTCTTCTTAATGGAATAGTTTATGTAGTTATATTTATTTGGTCTCTATGTCTTACGAACCCATATAGGACCTGGATTCCTTGGAGAATAAGGAAGTTACCGGATGTCAACAACGTAAGACGGTCGTTCTCGACTCGAATGCCTAACATAAACATTTTCCACGTACTTAGTTCCATAAATTAGTTCTCGCGAAGGCGGCGGTATAAATACCCGCAAAACGTCGAGCCATTCGCTCATTACCTCCTAGTAGTTTTACTTACTGGCTTCCTGTGAACTCCTAAACAATCGAACAATAATAAACTGTACCTACTTTTTTTGCTAACAGTGCCTACTCGCATTAAGTATTCATCACATTTCAACCCTTTGTGAATAACCGGATCGGTTCTCAATAAAGGAGACGAAGACGGTCATCAAAATAATAAGCACCCCGACACCCGTCAGACAACAGCCGTCACGACACGTCACGGCGAAAATTACAAATTACACCTTACAAAACTTTCCTAAACGTTTATCCGAAAAAAGTTGTTCAATAATCACCCGTTATTAGTATCGGGAGGCGTTGGTCTAATATGTACACAAAGGGTGGGGGGTTCACGAAAGAAAATGACGAAAATTAAAAGTTTCCTCCAAACAAACCAACAGCTGTCACATTAAACCGTCAAAGTAAAGATTACAAATGAAATATTCACGGTGAAAGCGGGGTTCAGTCCGTGGTTATGTAAATAAGTGGCTACGAAAATGTACATAATTAGTTTACACGTTTTCTCCAAGACACCCCTCCCTCCCATGGCGTGGGCGGTGTGGGCCTACGCCCATGAACTCGCACTTAAGGGGACTTCAAGCATTCAAGTCGACCGCCATGCCCTATATAACCTACTGCATGGAATACCTAGGTAGCCTATCTGTCCTCGTTTGGTTAATAATTACTTAGTACCTACTATAAAAGCTAACAATATATGCATACCGTACAAAGGATGGTAGATTCTATTTAAATCTAAATGTGTAAAACGACCATAATATTGCAGAAATCTCAAAATAGAACTTTAAAGAATTATTTTTGTGTGAATTGTAATTTGTTACTTTGTCGAATTGTTGTCTCCAACTTAGCCAAACTTAAATTTTTATGTGCGAACTAACGACGCGCTCGGGTGCAAGTTTTTTTGCAAATTATTTATAAAAATCTTCCTATTTCCAATAGTGTAAACCGCATCAAAATCCCTTGCGTGGTTTAGGAGCGCAGCAACTTCAATTTATTTATACTATGTAAGGATTTAATACTATTTGGTAAACATATTAAAAATTAATTTATCCTGATGCTTTATGGAGCACTGAACATAACGTTTGTCATATTAGTCCAATATCTAGGGATTCCCCGACACAGCTGCGTTTGTTCGCATAAACTAGTCAGATTTAGAGGCAATACTGAATCTGACTAGGATAGTTGAGTAAAAATCTATGACTGCAAAAGGTTTCAGAAAAGCAACTTCTCCCACGCCTAGATTAGTTCACGTTACACAACTGCCCCCGCGGCATATTGGCGTGCCTGCGGGATGGGCAGGGGGTTGCGGGGGTGAGATTAGCTCGCGATACACTCGCTAAGGGTACATTTACATGAATCACACATCTATTACACGCTGTATTCAAATAGCCTGCATGTGTTCTCTTCACACAACCTAGATAACAACAGATAGGGTTGAGTGAGTGAATTATTAATGAAACGGAAATTAATAACAGACGCCCTGCTGCTACTGAAACTTTCCTTTTTTATGTTTCATATTACTGTACATCTTTAAATCAAAGAAAAATAACTACTTGTGCTATGCGCGTACTTATTAGGTATTTGTTACTTACATCCTTAATTATTGTTTTTATTCGTTTTTATTCGTCGCACAGTTTTTCAGTATATTCTTGATATTTCTAGTTGAAAAGTCAGTTCGTAAGCTAAGCTAACCTATCCTATGACTGTTATAAATTCTGAAAAGTAAATTCTTAAAAATTATGTGTTGAATAATTGATAAAAAATTAAATTGTTTTATAAAAAATCTAAGATTTAGTAAGTAAAATAATAATAAAAAGTATATTTTTGCTTTTCACCCAAACACAGTTGTCTCCTCCTCCACTGCAAATAAAAATTTAAATAGGAAACAACAAAGATTTTCAACTCTATAGATCGGACGAGACGAAAGAATCTGTAATGTAACATTTATTTAGAACCACGTGGTACAAAATCGCTCAGTTTACAAGGCTATTTAGCTACGCCATGGCCTATCTGATTACGGCGATCAGGATCAATATTTTCTTGGAGATCAGTTGATTCTTTACTTTCTTTTTACCTTTTTTTTACTAAAACTAGCTATTTTAGCTATTATAATGATAGTACCTACAGAATTCTTATGATGGGTACAATATTTTTTTACATAATCAAGTTTTAACACGACAACGTGTTCCGTGCCATCAGAAATTATGTTCATTCCTAAAACACAGGAAATAGAAAAGGCCAAGAATTCTTACATCTGATTCTATAACTTAATACGTACGTATTATAAATGTGAAAATGAGTTTTTTGTTTGTTACGCTTTAACATCTTTACTACTAGACCGATCATCATAAAAGTTTGCATATACGTTGTAAGTGATAAAAAAAGGATACCTTTCATGAAAATAAAAATTCAACGATTGAGAAAGATGTGTGAGCAATAAAGATGGGATAAATGTTTTAACATTTAAAAAAAAGGAGACATTTAAGTAGTGGCAGGTCATTTGGGCAGCCCGTCTGGCGGCAGTAACCACCCCCTTAAAGAAGACCACCGTGAAATAACTTAATTCTACTGTAGTCGGCAGCGCATTTGCAGCAGCTTTGGCGTTGCTTGTGTTATAGGCGACGGTAGCCCTTACCATCAAGTGGACCGTCAGCCTGTCTGCCGATCTTCACATAAAAAAAGGCACTGAAGAGGTCGCGGGTAAAAGCTAGTAATAGATATATTCATTGATCAGTAAGGTAAGTGATGGTTGGAACAGTGACACGGAAGTAGCTAAAGTGAATTCGCGACGTGACAGTAGCGACGCAAAGCGTTGTCGCCGCGTCAACGTAGCTTCCACCCCGACGGGGTAAGAGCACGCTTGGGGTGTTAGGGGTTGAGTCCTCCTTAATTCTTTTGTCGTTTTCGGCTCCGTCAAATATCGGGTTTCCCGTTCGCATACATTTTCACCCACCGACGCAACGCCGCTCGCCGTCTCTCACGAATAAAATTAGTGTCGGCAGTGTGACACCAACTGAATTTGGGCTTAATAAGATATTTATAAAGAAATTTCCGATTCAGCGGCAAAGTTCAAAATTTGACTCAGCTCCGCAAAGAGTTCGGTGGCGTTTTCAATTTAAACTTTGAACAAGTTAAATAATGTGCAAGCTCCGGCCCAACTCGATTCATTTAAGGTTTTAGCGAAATTAGCTTTTGAATTAGAATGCCATTAGAATATTGTTTTGTAAGTTTTGATCCTTTGTGAGCGGTGCTAAGATCGATGTATCTCACTTAGCCTAACTGTGAACATACTAAATCATATTACCATGATAATTTCATAAATTGTGCCTTAAAATGAATTGGGAAAATGTTACAACTGTAAAATTTATAACTCTAATTGAGTTTAATATGTATGTTTAGATATCCATTTTAGAAACTATCTCACTCCATAGAAATTTTAATGTCTTAATTTACTGTTCAAAGTAATCTTCTATACATATAATAAAATTGTAAATGAATCAAAAAAGTACCTTTTTTCAAAAACAAAATTGTTCTTATGTTACCGAGGTCAAAAAAAAAATAGTTTTTAGAATTATTGTCTGTTTGTGCGTTTGTGCACGCTAATCTCAGAAACGTCTTAACCGATTTGAATGCGGTTTTCACTGATGTATTGTAGCAAGCTTCCCGTAACATTTAGTGTTTGTGTCATTCCAAGCGGTGTACAAACAAAAAAGTCACGCGCTATGCCGATTACCACGTGTACGAAGTTGCGGGCTCAGCTAGTACTAGTAGTAGAATAAATTCAAAACAAATGGGTAGGTTCTCCATTAAAGAAAAAAACTAATTAATTGTATCTATATATTTTTTTTACATTTTTTGGTGTCACAAATGCAAAACGTAGTGTAAATTGTAATAATTATTTCTTCACAAAAAACATAGTAAAATTTGTAATATTTTTAAGATTTGTAAGATTGTTTTTTTTTTAGATTAAGATTAAGAATCCATTTCATGTAAACTCTCGTGTTTAATTCTGTTAAAAATATTATGCAAATATTTTTTTTCAAATTATTTTATTTACAGCCGCTCAAACAATTTTAAATTTCGAAGCGTTTTGAATTTCGAACTCCAACAGTATTGTCGACGACATTTATATCAGTTTCGTGTTGAAGCTAAGTAATTACATACATGGATGATCGAATTATTTTTCTTAAAAACTTTTTTACATAAAAATCAGTAGGCAGACTGATGTTGGAGATTATGAAGGATTATGAGTCAAAATTAATTTTGCGATTAATTTAAACACCGACACCGACACTAATACTATGATGACTTAGGAAACTACAGTACCTAATTAATATGAAGTGATAAAAGTTGTAACATTTCAATACGCAAATCATTCAGTTTCGCTAGAAAAATCCATGTTTTTGGATTGCTAATTACTTTTATCATTTTAAAATTTATTACACAATACGATATCGTGTATAAATTGAGTTATACTAGGTATTAGCAACTAGGTTTTTCCTATAGCTTTATTCGCGTGAAAGTTGTTAAAAGGTAACCTTTGTGATTCCCCAAAGTTTTCATAAAAATTTATTTAGCGGTTAAAACGTAACACACTGGTTAGTAACAGAGTTAATTTTACATTTATGATATTAGTATCGGTCAAATGTTTTAATAGCTTCACACCGTGGATTTATAGATTTCTTTATCAGTTTTGTTGTTTGAAACACTAGGTACCTACTTTGTTGTACATTTTATATTAAAATGTCAACTACAAATCGATATTATTCAATTGTTTAATACACAAACCGACAATTAATTTGCGTTCATTGTAACCTGTATCAAACCTTTGTAAGAAGATAATCCATATATTTATAAAATTGTCCTGGTGCATCAACGCGCAGGCAAATTTATTTATTTATTGAATAGCAAACCTAACAGCATACAAAAAATTACAAATACATTTTAAATAAAATAACATTTTTAATACAAAGCCTATTACTAGGTCTGACAAATTAAAATTTAAAAGTACAAATATATATATACAAACATACATGCATATAAATATAAACATATATGGGTGATTACAAGATTAAAAGTCCCGAAATTTGGAACATAGCTTTAGCATCAGCATAAAAAAAGATTTTTGAAATTTCCGAAAATTGGTGCGGAAAAATTGTGAATGTAAGTAAGTGGCAATGGTCTTGGCGTCGTGTGTGCATTTTGCGCGTTTTGCCCACATCGTGCCTAATGTCCGAACATAAATCACAGGTAACGCGACCTCCCCCCTCCTCTATTCCCCCCTCGCCCGCGAATGCCACCGATAAAATTGGAAATTGTTTTCTCGCCCCCGGCGGGCGCCGCGCTGAGTTCGCTCTTAAACGCCGTCTCGAGTTGCACTTGTGAATCGCACTTTTTACTGTTCTCAAAATTGGCGTTGCGAATCGCTTTCCTCTCAATGTTGATACGCAGTTTCGTGTAGCCATTAAGATGAACAATATGGCCACTTCTTTATTCTTCTTTCCGGAGGACATTCTCCGCAATTAGTTTTGCCACCTTTGTCCATGCATGCATGTTATTACGATATTACAACTTTAATGAAGTCCTTAATTGCTATTTTACTGGAAACAGCTACCGATGTTGAAGGTTCCCATGTCATAATTTTCTTTGCGGTTAGAGTAAGTTAAATCTAAAGGTACAATAGCTCACTGGGAGCATTCGCTTGTAATGTAACGTTACAGATTCGAACATACAGATCAGAACTGACCATTACAGTGCGTAACCTGTAATGATACAAGCTGTAACATTTTGATAAAAGTTGTAACATCAGTGCGCGGTTGTAATTGACCACGCTGACGCCTGTATTTGAAATAATTCATGACACCAAATCGTTTCTTCTGTTTATTTTTTGGCACAATGGCACCGCTTCCGTTAGCCATTGTGGAATCACTAAACTTAATGCTCAAAATCTAATCTGAAATGTTACATTTCATGCGAATGCTCGCGGTTAGAAAGCACCTTAAAAGAAATGAAGGTTCAGTGCTGAACCTCTGTCTGCCTGTCGGTAACAGAACGCGCCTCCCACTGAGCTATCACTGGGCCAATGCAGCCACGCTGTCCGAATATTGTTAAACTAAAATTAGAGTGAGTTTTTCACATGCCTACTGTCGCAGCTATCCATTGGCATTGGTAAATGCGAGCCAATTAGAAGATTAAGCGTTGACAATTACGGTGTCGCATCGCGATCGTATATCAACAATTATCGCGCGAGTGCGACAAATGGCCGAACTGGCATCGTACACCTGTAAACACGCCCGCCTCGCCAATATTATTATCATGGTAGCGAAACGGTGCGAAGCGTACAACTGCCTTACATCACAAGCTTTCTCGAAATCGTTTTTCTTAAAAAGTGTCTAAATATACTTAGGAATAATACGAGAAAAACGGTTTGCTAGAACCGTTTCCAATACCAATATACATTTTTTTTTTAAATTTCTTACATGAACTTCTTTACCAGAATGTATAACTTTGGATAAAATATGCGATAAGTTTCAAGAATCCGAGAAATACTTAAATATTAAAGCCATAGAGTACATACCGTCTGCATTTCGCAATTATTATGTGAAGGCAGTAACCATTCCGTTACAGAAGACCATCGTGAAATAACATTGAGTAAAGGATGCAAACAAGAGCATATTTCTTCCCCTCCATCCTTTAACAAGGTCGGCAGCACACTTGCGCCTCCTGGTAGATATTGGTTATGATAATAGACCACATGATCCTCTACTCTGAACTTTGACCGTCATCCTGTCTAACGACATAGATAAATGTGACTTCAATAGTGTCATATGTCCATGCATATGACACTATTGAAGTCCAAAACCATTTATAAAATAAATGGTTTTGGGAAAAAATATATGTTGAAAGGAATCTAAAAAATTGCTCATTTTTTGTATTAAAATTGAGATTAATAAGATTTTCAATAAAATAGAAGTATAAATACCTGCAATCCGCCATGTTAACTGAAACACCAATTAGAGCGAATGACGTCACGCCAGAATGAAAAATCTGATGAGATGTCGGTGACGTCACGGTTCATCAGACGCGACGCCATGACACCTAAGAGCGTTTTCGCGCGTAATTCAAAATAGATTTAAAAACATTCAATAATTCGCGTTGAAATTTAGTTTTTTTGCTGAAATATTGTTTTTTTCGTGGTAGACGTGTATCTACATTATGGAAGGGAATTTCAAAATCTGTCATCATGCCTATTAAATGAATGATTTTATTTTTAAAAGTACTTATTGTGCGTACAGAAAAGTTTTCAAAATTTAAACTGCTTCAACGAGTTTCTAAAGTTCATATCGAAAAATGCTAGGCAAACATTATGGAGGAACATCGAAAGAATCATTACGGACTTCCTCATATTGAAGTCAAAAATGACAACTGTTGAAACAACGTATATATAAAGATGTAGCATAATGTATAATAATAGCAAACAGATGCCTGTATGCCTTCAAAACTAAAGATATTTTCATACAATTAAAATAATTTACAGGTCGTTAATGTCAATAGCTATGATTGTCTAATCATCGGAAAGATCGTAATTATAGTTTAACATTATGTGGACAAGATGTATTATATGTATAGAGATGTTGAGAAGTAAATGAAAGAGGTCGGCCGCTGCCAAGTCGCGGTCGAGCGATTAAAGTGTTGGCAAGGTTTGTGTCGGAAAACATCTTCACTGTGCGACGACCGATCGAGTAACGAGTTTCCTTTATGAAAACGACTTAATATAAAAACTGTTGAGCGGCCAGTGACATATTATGAATCTTTGCACTTGATATTCAGTAGTAAAATTGATGTCTTCTTAATGAAAAATGTCTTCTTCTTTAAAAAATTCTTATGAAAGATTTAGGTATGTCCACCGCTTCATTATACTAAAAATTATTTGTGAGATTTTTTTTAACAAGACATAGTAGTTTAAGTAGTAGAAATACATATATTAGTGGCCGACTCAGCTGTACCTAATGTCAAAATATTTGCACAGAGGATAAAAATCTGTCCCCTCCGAATAAACTCAACCGCGCAGTGCACAATGTGAGTTTTTAAATTGGGGTTTAACGTATTAGCTCTGCCTTGCGATTAAAAAGATCTAAAAGCCGACGGACTGATATTGTTTATATTACACCTTTCATGATAATCTCTAGGGGTGAATTCAGCTAGTGTGCTTAGATTTAACGGCGTCATATTTTTTTATCTTGTCCTTAATTATGCATGCAAATTTAATCAGAAGGTTTATCGAATTAGTCAAATATCTTTTTTGGTCTGTTTTTGGTTTTCAGTTATAGTACAAAAGAAATTTATCTATACCTACAAAAGAATTTACATTTTAGATACTTGAATAGCACATTTTGATAGCAGTTATTCTGAACCATATGCTCATAATTTATATGTATCATATTATTTATCTCATATCATATGTATCCATAATTTTAATTTAGTTATTATTTTTAATTTTAAAATCGTTAAGCTGTAAGCTTTTTGATTAGAATAAATTTATTTATTTATTTGTATACAAACGGTTACATTATAATAAGATGTCTAGACAATGGGTTATCATACATACTAAGGTTATCATAAACATAAATTGTAGAAGTCATATATATATAAATAATTAACAGATTGCAATTACATACAATTTGCTCCAATTTTTAATATTTTTTGGTGTGATTTTATTTTTTATTTCTATAGGTAGTTTATTAATTAGATTGGGAATTAAGTATTGTGACGTTCATTTACAATATCCATTATTAAATTTAAGTACCGCTAAGTTTTTGGAAGTGATGCTTCTGGTAGTAATTATATGTTTTTTGAGGAATTGATTTTCATCACGAAAGTAGGTACTTTCGTTGACCTACTTGTTTGACAAGTAGGTTGTGTTCAACTTTTTTATGAATTGTAAGTACACCGCAGTACTTTTAAATAGATCCAGGGGGTTATCAGTGTATTTGGATTTAATTCTTGGTGGTACAATTAGTTTTAATAATCTATATTGTATGTTATAGGTATATTTGATCTAAATATGTTTTATATGCAAGACCGTAACTGCTAAGACCATATGAAAATATGCTTTCTACAAGTGCCTTGTACGTTATAAAAGTACTGTGTGAAAAGGTATTTTATCTTTTATAATGTAAAATTTTACCATAAATTATTACTATATACTTACTTTATTAAATATTTTATTTATGTCGTTTTCCCACTTAAATCTCTATATATAAAAATGAATCCCCATTTCCCTTGGTCACGGCATCACGCCTGAACGGGTAGATCGATTTTAATTCGGTTTTCACTAATGGAAAGAGGGATAAACGGGGAATGTTTTAGTATATAAAAATTGCACCACGGGCGAAGCCGGGGGCGGGCCGCTAGTCTATTATATTGACAGAAAAGAGAGTAATTAATCTAAAAAAAATAGATATTTTTATTCTACTTGTTTATGTATTAATAATCAAATCCAAATGTTACTTAGAATTTTCAAATCAATATTTTTGAATTGTATCTATCATAGCAGGTACTTGTCGTGAAATAATGTAAGTATATTTATTAATTTGATTAAAAACCATTACATACGAAGGCAAATTTCTTAACTATTTATGGAGAACTGCAAGCATTGCTTAATATTAAATCAATTTGATCAAATATAATGTAACATTTTCGGTCGAATGCACGAGTATCGGCATCACGTACTTGCCATACTAAGCGACAATTCGACCGATCTCCGCGGAGCAATTCAATTACAGTGAAAGATCCCTCATAAGCGAATCGTTTTTCCGAGTCATTAATTTTTTCGAACGACACGGGGCTCCGCGTGATACGGCGGGGTGGGTCCAGGCGCACGGCTATCTCGCGAGATAATGCTGATTTATGCTGGCGGGCGAACGGTCGCAATTCGTCGCGCATCGTCGCTGGAACATGCGAATGTCGCGCGATCGCCGCTCGCGCCCTATTTACTTAGTCGCTTCCCGCGCACACCGTTCATTTGTGACGGTTAGTTGGCGAGATTTATGCTAATCGAGGAGGCGACTCGGATCTGCTCACGTGACGGCCGTGTGGCAAATTGTCTCCCATTGTGACTTCTCAAAGCGCTTTGCTAATTCGGATAATTCCATATAGGTATTTCTTTACTGTTCGACAATGACCCCCATACCGCAAGATACCCAAAAGTAGGAGGGAAAACCTTAGAAGATAGATTAATCGCAAATAATTGCGATGATCTATTGTTGCCATAAGCAATTCCGTGAAAGAAATATTGCCATAAAAAATGGAACATTCTAAGAAGACAAACGACCTGCAAAATGACTATAAAGCGAAGATGGTCGTATCTAGCAGCTCTAATTCGACATTTACGCCATTAAAATTGAATTATTGCATATCAACAATACAATATAAAACAAGCGAATTATTGTTCCAGGCCGCTTAGTTTGGATATAAATATGAATCGAATGCATTTCCAGATGTCGTATTTTATGGTGCGTAGTGGAAAAAAACTGAATGCTCGGGGCGTCGTTAACTCGAGAACATTAGAAGGAATAAATAAGTGAGGTATTAATACGGCTTTATAGTCCGTGAAAGAGCCTTCATTGTATCGAGTGCTGTTCTCGGCCTTTGTTCGCATTTATTTGTTGAAATGAGACGTATTTAGCATTAAACAATACAGGGCGACATGCACTGCAACGGGCTAATAAAATGGTGCTGCCAAACATTGCCGAATGTTTACAATTGTTAACTATGAATAATTATACTTATATACAGAGTTATTAAGGAAATGTAAGATATATTTGGTTTTCTTTGCTGAGGGAATTTAGGTACTATTAAATAAGAAAAAATTTAGAACCCCAACACTTTTGTAAGCAGAATGTTCTGAAAAATATTAGGCGTTATCAAACGATTAGCTCAGCGAATTGGTCACGATTGGCGAACTGTCATGTGTTGATTTACAGTGGGTAACGATAAGCAATTCTGAACAAAATAACATAGCCTTTATATATGGAAAACTTGATACTAACACTGCATACCATCTTAGGTATATAACTCTCACCTCCGTTTTGCTGACGATACTTTTATAGTCATTTTGGCGCTGGGAAAACTCAGACGGATGTCGGATAGCCACAATGTCGCCTCTTAGTGTTAGGGTGGTTAGGGTTGCTTGCCTTAACGCTGTTCTAGGGTTCCCGGGTTCGATTCCCGGCTGGGTCAACTTTGAAAAATCAAATTTTCAAATCTGGTCTGGATTTGGAAAGTAGTGGCAGGGCACATTGCGTTTTCGCAGTCATTTGGGCAGCCCGTCTGGTGGCAGTAACCATCCCCTTACAGAAGACCACTGTGAAATGACAGCACTTGTGCTGTTGTGTTTCGGTGAGTGAGTAAGGGATGCCAGAGCCCATTTCCCTATCCAATCCTAATCCCTCATCCTTAATCCTACTACAGCTTTGGCGTTGCTTGTGTTATAGGCGACAGTAGCCACCTACCATCAAGTGGACCGTCAGCCTGTCTGCCGATCTTAACATAAAAAAAATGAATTTACACAAGACGAAAGTCATGTTCAACAAGCATATTCTCATATTTGAAATTAAAAATTAAAAAATATATAACGGCAATTAAAAAATATATATACATACATGATTATACAAAATATCAAATATAATCTTTATAGGTATTATTTATTAAATAAATGTATTAATTAATTTATATGAAATCATTAATAGTAAATTTGCCTGTCCAGAGCTAATATTTCTCGTTATTTTTTTAATAATACATAGGTATTTAGTTTCTTCAGTGATGTACCGCCTAAACATAAAACCTTTAATATTTTAAATTTCTTGTAAATTTTAATTAATTTTTTTAATAGATACCTACTATTAAAAAATAAAGATTTTTTTTCGATTTTGAAAAACGCTTCACTTAAATCTATAGATTTTTGTACGAGAAAGCCTTTACAGCGATAAGCAATTAGATTAACATTACTTTTAAGATCAATTCTGAAACTAATTAGTTTTCAACTGTATTAGTTTTAGCTATAGAGTTGATTTCAATAAATGAAGCAAATTGCAAGCGGTGTATTGAAAATTGAATGGGTAATTGGTAAACGGTTTGATGATTATTTAATAATAGTCGCAGTGCGGCCACCTTGGATTCTGCGGTGGCAGGCGAGCAGGGGCCAACGATTGTCCATTGTTCGGTCGCGCAGCGCAACCGACACGCCTCGCGCCACCGACCAATGTGCCACCTACTTTATCGTCTTAAACGCGCCTCAATGTTAAAGTAAGTACTTTGATCGAGTTCACCAGCTAACGATTACCTACCACAGTTTTCATTTATGCTAACACCACAGATTAGGAGAAAAAAAATAAGAAATTTTAGGAGTTGTCCCGAACTCGACTAACTTATCCTACCTACATTTACTTAAAAATGTATAAAAAATAAATAAAGTCGGATTTTGTTTTTACTAAAATTAATTAAATTTAAAATAAACATATTGCAGCGAAGAGCACACTGCGTATCGCAGTAGTGCGTTACTGGCAGCAGTATTAATAACCACCCCTTACAAAGAAATAAGAACACAGTGAAATAAAAGCATGTGAGTTGTTGTGTTTCAGTGAGTGAGTAAGGGATACAAGAGCCCATTCATCTATCTATCCCTTCTTAATCCCTTATCCTTAATCCTACTAAGATTAGTTCGTAAGTTTGTCGTAAGTTCTATATTATAAATTTTCCAACTCGATATAATATACATATGTATTTTTAATATTTTCATTTTTCCAATTCCTCTGGCGTTGCTTGTGTTGACAGGCAACGGTAGCCATCTACCATCAAGTGGACCTTCTGTCTTTTTGACAATTTTGTAAACACTTATATATTATTTGTGTTTTTCTTATTGTCTTGCCTAAATGATTACAGTGAAAGTACTTGAACTATCTGTCTGTCTGTTTCTCCACTAATTTCTTCTCAACCATCCAAAGGAATTTGATACGGTTTCCAATAAATGAAGGATTGATATGCAAATATTTAATTTGCAGTAAAAAAAAATGCACACATGAGGAGTCGGAAGCGGGTCGCTAGATTATTGAAAACGTTTGACATTTAGATTATATCGGGTGTAACTTTGGTTAACTATGAATTTAAGTAACTTCTTGTAAAAAAATAATTAAGATTCGTTATAGTTAAATGTATTAAAAGCAAGCTTTGTAGAAAAATTAATTGGTACAGTATCTTTTTTAAATATAAGTAACATATTATTTCAAAAAGATTTAGTTTAAACCATTATTATTTAGTTTTAAACCAAAATGAATTGTATTGACAAATATCTATATACAATGAATTTGCATTCTAACTGGGTCATTTCTATTACTATTTAATCCAATCAATAAAAACTTGCATTACCTCAATATATCGAAAATAATACGTCGTCTTTCACTTGTCATTCCATGTTAATTAATATTGTTTTTGTAACTAAACTAATATAAGATGACTTAATTGATTTAATTTTTAAGTGAAGTAATCAGTCAGTAAACTGTGACACTTTTGAAACTAATGTGTGTAAGAAGCAATGCATTTAAAATAAAATTAAAACTCACCTTCCAGTCTTGGTGATGATCATTTCTGTACCTAGCTCGTTGAATTTGTCCCACAGATCCTTAGTTTCGAGATGGCACTGTATATGTCTCATTTCCTCACTAGACCAACGTTCTACTAATTGTGGGTTCCTCGGAGGAGGAGACGCGGTTCTCGAGCCGCTTGGCGCGCCGCTCGCCGAGCCGGCTTCCGAAGTAGACGACACGTCCACGGGAGAGTCTCTTTCGAATTCCACTAGCGGAGGCGATGGAGATCCCGAGCCGGATGCAGTGGCATCCACAAACTTTTCTAAAAAACAGAACTCTTATTTTACTTACTGTAAAAATTAATAAATAAAAATTAATCACTAACCAATTTAAATCCGAGGATGGTTCTTATGATGAGAAAAATTGGAAAAATTGCCCATGCGGGGGTGTTTGGTAGTGTGGAATAAAAATTCTTTCCATAGTAAGTGAATTGTACAAAATCAATATCTCAGTTAAAGTAAATCGTTATAATCCATGTCATTCGTAACATATCGTAATATTAATCAATAATAAAATATAAAAATCCATCACGAGAGAAATCTTTTAAGAAAATCTTAATTAAAAATGTATATTGTCCTGTTATTTTTAGTTAGATGAATTCTATCTATACTCTATACTTACATATTTTGATATACCTAATTTCTGCTTTATAATTATCCTACTCATATTTTCACTAATTTTCTGATTACTCTATTTTTTTGGCTCAAATTATAATACGTCTTTAATTGATTGTCTGCTATTTCATTGACTTCATAAATTCTAAAGTAAAGTAACACTAAAGTATTATAACCTATCCTACACAATATGATACTCCAGATGAAATGTGCCCGTTAATTACCAAATATCTATCAAAATACATTTTATAACAGAATTATAATTCTTATTAATTGTCAACACATTTAAATGAAACCGACACTAAATATTAGCTTCTGTTTAATTTATTTATAATTAAAAAGTTTGTTCTTCCTATATTAAGATTATCGTTAACAAAGGAATATACGAGCAGTTAGTTGACCTTTGGTATACATAAATGATTATTACACTTTAAGCTTTAGTCGATAGTTTATACTTATTGTTAGTTATGTTTTATCTGTTACTTTTTAGTACCTAAAACGCTAATAACGCTATAAGTTTTTATGAAATTAATAAGTGTGTATGGAGACAGCTTGAACCTTCAGGAAAGACTCAGGTTACATTATTTTAATTTAATCTCTAAAAGAGGAATACTATGGGATGAAAGTAATTATGGAGATATCCCAGTTTGTTAAAGTAATAATTATTAATTTATTCCTTTTAGTAAAATTACAATAAGATATACCTATGTCACATTTTTTGAAAATAGAGTAATATGAGGATGATGTAGGGGTTTTAAACTTAGAATAAAATGTTTTTGAGTGCTTTTAGTGAAGAGATATATATATATATATATATCCAGCAAAACTAAAATAGTAAGATCCAATTAAATTAGTAAAGATAAAAGTACATTTATTAAAATTTAACGGTCTAAATTATGGCTTTATTCATAACCAATTTTAGTATTTTTTTTTTAATTTTCCCGTTATTTAAATGGCAACCGTTTGGGTAATTAACTACATATTTAAATATTTTTTCTTCGTAAATAGAAATGTTTTATTAAAAAATCCATTATTAAAATATGAAAATTTAATTAACAAAAACTATATTTTATATATAATTATATATATCAATCACTGACCCATCCTAATTTACTAGGGTTACTGCTGTAGCTACCGTACAGGTGTTATAAATAAACGATATTATTTCTGGCTTACTATAACTAACACCAAACGCATACTACCTACCTAATTATAATATATATTTTTATGAATATTAGCAATGAATATTAAATTATTTTTTTGTAATGTTGAATTAAAAATGATTCTTTTTGTGAATGCGATGATCATTCGCATATGATGAGTCCAAATATTAAATTATAATATGTTATTGCAAATAATAAATAAATATTAAAATAAATAGGTAGAAAAGCCTTTATAATAATCCATAAGCGAATTCTTTTTCGACTGACAACATTATGATTGATGGATTGTTATAAATGACGGCGGCAAAACTAAACCGCTAAACAATTTATTGTCAACCAACAAATATCAATACATTTTTTGTCGGTTCTGCATATTCTTTAGCCAACGTTTTAGCATCTGTTAGGTGATGTTACAGTGCTAAAAGATTAATTATAAAAAAAAAAATTATTATATTTGCTTTCAATAATTTTTTTGTTAATTATTTGTGACTATAATTTTTAAATATTTTAGTCGAAATAAACCATAGCTATGAGTACAACTCATACTTAGTTCTTATTTAATAAGTAATATTTGTTAATATTAATATTGTTAGATAATATTTAAATTTAAGTTAATATTTAACCACAACTTTAAATATTAACACAACTCTTGAATTAACTTCAAATCTGGTTTCTTTATTAGTTATCAACTGAATACCTACAGGTTTAAAGATAGTTTTCGGTTCAATGTTGGTAATCAAATTTATTGGTCAGCTTATTTTATTCAGTAAAGCGACCCGCCCCCGGTTTCGCGCTGATGCAATTTTTTCTGCAAATTATATAGATAATCATTCCTCGTTTATCGCTCTGACCATTAGTGAAAACCGTATCAAAATCTGTCGGGTAGTTTAAAAGAGGTTAGCGGAGAAACAGACAGAGACGGACAGAGACTTTATTTTATAGTGTAGCTACAGATAGAGATACATGATTTTTAAGAAAATTATCTAATGGAAGATCAAATGGTAGTTACTGTTATATCTTGTCATTATTCTTATATCATCTTATACTTGTGAATAACACTAATTTTGGCAAAGTCTTTTAAAAGTTTAGAGGATTTTTAAAAAGGCCTATTTAAATTAATTTTATAAAAATAATCAATTATCCTTAAAAAACTTGAACGAGTTTTATTCAAAATAAGTTGACTTTAAGTAAAACGTAGGTGTGTTAATTTTTTTAGATTCTTTAAATTAAAAGGTCTTTATTTTACTTGATTACATTAATACATATTTTATTTAAATATAGATATTATTATGTGGATTGGGGGTAATACCCAGTCTTTAGTTTTTTTTCTACTTTTTATAGAGATTCAATTTTGATTCCAAAAAACTTGTAACTTTTCGGAGATCACGAACTAATTTATCTAGTAGCTTTTTATAAACAGATTATTTTGAATTTGATTATTTATCTTGAACTAAAATTGAATTAACTGAACCAAAATTTTGAACTAAAACTAAACACAGCCAAATTGTGTTCTTTTATCGAAAATGTTGGAAATATCTGTATGTAAATGCACAAATTAGACTTTACCTACTTATGTGCCGAATCAATAGTTAAGCTACGTGTTTTTTTCATATGTTACCTAAATGTTTACTTTGCGATTATTCTTTATGTGATGTAGATATTAGAGGATTTGTTTTATTTTTCTTTAGTTGATATTATTTAATTTATTTGTCCGTTACAAACGACGGACGCACTTATTTATTTGCAGCCAATTTTGATACACAATTATGTATGTTAGGTAAGTAAGTATTGAATTATTTTTGAGATTTTTTTTAAATAGGTAAGTAATAGTTTCCTATATTTCAAATCAACTCGTTTAAATTATTTAAACTGTATACTAAGGTCGATTCTATTATATTTTTCTTTAAAAAAATTAAATAAACAATTTGAAATCATAACGAAAAATTATTGCAAGGCTTAACTTTCTAGCCTAACTGCTGTTTCGAATGTATTTATATATTAAAGTATTGCAGGTAGAATCTGTTTTACAATTTAAAATACCAACCAAGCGGTGTGAGCGTATCTTCTCTCTGGTCTCTGTGCCTCCGCCTCTCTCGCCTCTCTTGTCGGTCTCTGGCCATAATAGCGGCGATGGAGAAGTCGGTTGCGCAGGGGCGCGCGGAGCATTCCTCCTCCATGGCGGGCCCCTGGCGCTCCCGACCTTCGCCTTGCAGAAGCATCAAGTTGACTGCCTCCGTGCCAACCCTTCCGCCTGCTGACCACACGCTGTCACCGTCTGAACATCCCATCGATGATGCAGAACATAATCTTTGTAACCTCAACTTCGATATGTCTCTTTTTGATTCGACGATGGTTCTTACTCTTCGTTGCACTGCGCAAATAACACTTCTAAGTTTTTAAATCATACAAAATTATTGCTTTCAAATAACTAGTATAATAAACAAAGAGAGGATCGTAGCCGAGTAAAGTTATTTTTTTTTATTTGGGCGTGTTGTCACAGCGGACGTGTTTTACGGAATTGTTGTCAAACTTTTTACGCGTTAGTCGGCGCGGAGAGAGCGGACCGCCGTAGCTCAACGCGATGTCGACTCGACTCACGACCGAGGCGTCGGCGAAGCGCGAGGCGGCCCGCCGCAGGGAGGGGCCTACATCACCGCCCCACGCTAGCCACCACGCAAACACCATTACTTTTTTATTATTTCTTTCTTAATGCATTCGTCCCTCTCCCGCTAGCGACATTCATCGCGCTCCGTCCCTCTCGTAGACAGAGTTTTTCTCGGCGCGATAACTATTGAAATTCGCTAAATGGCTCACCGCGGCGCGGAAAAGGCTCTCGTTAAACAGTGAACCGATCGTATCGGACTATTTATTTATTCGCATTACTTGCTGCGCCGACGCCTTTTATCACTATTTATGTATTACAAGTGGTCACAGCCGCGGATGCGGCCGCGCCCGCCTATTAACGCATGAGAATATTCGTACTCGTATTATTATAAATAAATAAATAAGCCCTTAGTTTATTATGCGACGCGGATAGCTCGAAGCAGATGGGTTATTACGGGGTAAAACGATAATAGATTGTGATTAACCGGGTATATGTGCGTCGAGATAGCCAATTCGTTTACCTACAATCATAAACACATCAAATGCCTTTTAAATAACTATACTTGTTATGAATGAGCTTGAAATTTTCGTTACGTTTCTTAATTTTTCACGTTACGTTCTTAAAGTTTATTAATTGACTTATAAAATAAGTCGCAATGTTCTCAAGTAGGAAAAAAGAAAACTGGCTGGCTGAAAATAGGTATACCTACTTAACTATAGTACATAGGTAGGTACCTTATGGAAATTTATTAGCAAAATCTATAGGTACACAACTTAAATAAAACTTTTTAGATAAGAATTGAAATATGAAAAGGACCTTAGTTGTTATAAGAACACTGATTTCACCATAATTTAGTTTATGACATTAACGTGTACCTATAAGGTATTACATACCTACTGAGGTAGGTAGTATCTACCTACATAAGGTATTTCACTCACATTGATCTATTACAATAGAATACATAAACTTTAACACTTAAACATCATTAGATACAAATTGTGATGTGTGTTGTCATAAAATTTTAAAATTTACCTTTATTATTTACATAAGTATACTTATGTAGGTACCTACATACTTACCTATTATTTCATTGACATAAGATTATTTTAAACTAATAATATGTTGAATCCCTGTATACAAAGTAGGTACCTACCTAAGTCATAATTATTTGTCAGAGTTTTTATAAAATTCTAATATTTTTCTATAAAAACATAAAATTAGATATTTTTGTTAAAGATTAGGTTTAATTTTATATATTATTTTATAATTAGATATATTTTATTATTCTTGGCAAATAGGTAGGTAGGTAACAATAAAAAGGAATACCTTACCTCAATTATTTTTCTTCAAGTTTAAACTTAAAGACCTTTTTTTTTCGATAAATTTCACAATATTTTTTCTTAAAAATTTCAACATTCGTCATCTTTTGAAAGTCTCAGTTACAGACAAGTTCTAATATCATGTAAGATGTAGTATGAGTGCGAACGAACGGTGCAATAATTACATAGTTCACTAACCTTATTAAAAGCAACGCTCAATTAGAGAGGCGAGTAAACATGATTACGCAGCCCTTTGGCAATGGCAGCTCGTCAACTAGAAGCCACCGCAATCAACATTCGACCGGCTCACACGTTTATAGCGCGGAATCAAATTTGCGGAAAATTAAACTTAGAAACTTTCGCCTACTTTAGTATTTATAATAATTTATTACGTGCGAGGAGTTCAAACTAACCATGTCGTTTGGCAGTAAAGCTTATCGCCGGAAAGCCGGTAATAGCCGCACAAATGGCCTCCGATACGCGAATTGAGACGAATTGCAATCAATTTCTTACCATTTTTAGACAACAGTTTACATGGGTTTATCATTGTATTTATGTTAATTTTTATCTCCTATTTTAAGAGGAGTCTCCGATACAATTAATACTTCAAGAATAAATTTATCTGATTCCATAAATTAACTTAATAATGAGTTATTAAATAATATTAATACCAAATAATAATTAAATCTAATTTAGAAGAAAGATTATTATACTAAACCTGAACATACTTTATTGTTTTGTTTTAATACCTATTTCATTATTTTTATTTTTCAATAAAAATAACCGGGGCCTCAACATGTAAATACGTTAAAAAAAGAATATTAAAAAAAATGTGCTCCTACACAAGACTGGAGTTTATTCCTTCAAACGTATAAAATGTATAAAATTTTCCTCGTATCAATAGATAACTGGATACCTAATATCTACTTTATATTATTTAGTTACATTGTGCATATATACAGATGTCACTACGTTTTATAAGTTCAAATAGTTAATTTTTTCGACGACAGATGTCGCTACGCCGGCAGTTCATAAGGCTATATTGTTTTGTTCTTCAACGCGGACTACACATTTCATACAAGATTTCGACGTTTGCTTCTATAAGCCCAGAGAATAGAATTAGGAAACATAAATGCATGCGTTGGATGTCGCACAATTGTCAAAGTGACTATTAACGTAACGCTTTTTAGTTAACCTTGTATTAATTTTACTCCTCATAAAATTTCCATACCAGGGTAGGTACTTTTATGAAAATCGAGAAGAAAACTCCAAAAATCCTTTGTTCCTGTGTCTAATTATCGAGCTTACCTATGTATATATAGGTCTATATCATTTTACAACTGAGTTTAATTACCAAATAAAATCTAATGTAGAGAATTGAGTAATATAAAAAGTAACATGACAGTAAAAAGTTTATCTTTTACTCACAGTAGAAATTTATTATAATAATATATGCACTGTGAACAATAAACTCATAAATAATAAAATATTTATTAAAAGTTATTTATTACTTGATAGTACCTACCTTAGCGGGTCTGCTCTGAGCTGAGGTGCTTGAATATCTAACGAATGACTTAGAACCGAATCGTCGGCAACTACAGGTAAGCTTTTTTTTTTTCATTAAATCAACGTAGAGCTTGACTACTATCTCACCTGATGTGAGGTGCAGATGCGGCGGAAGGTGGACCACGCTTACCCAGTAAGGTAAATGCCCATTTACCCTGGTTTTGAAAATCCCGAGGTTTTTTATCTTGCCAATTTGAAATATGACGCGCAAATTTTTAATAATATTGAATAGTGCGGTATTTTGCCAAATGTCGCGCAAGATTTCGTTTTAATTACTGGTCATATGTGGACAGCACTAAATGAAATGCTGGCCTCAAAACATTTTTGGCTTTACCTAAATATGGTTTAGTGGAACACACGCGCACACTGATCGTCCGCAAATTGTTCAGTGGGATGTCATTGTCGGCCGATAGTTTCAATGCGATCAGACCTTTGGCTTTAGCATTGCTTATTGAATCGCCTACTAAAAATTTGACAAGATAATTTGAGAAAATATTAAAAAGTAACGGCTTAATGACGGTTGGTTTGTCTACTTGTACCACCATCAGGCTCTTTATTGACTCAGTTAAATCTAACCCGAATTAACTGTCGGCCGATATAAATTCTGTTGTTTGTATGTGTTTTTCTAGAAGACAACGCTCTAACAATTTAAGGGAAGATTTAAAGATTAGTTGATATGAAAATGTTTCTATAATTTGAATGAATATCTCTATAATTATAAATAATAGAAAAGCCTTGTAAGTACCTACTAATCATACCTATGTTCTTTCTACCTACGTCCGAAATGGAAAAGTTATAATATTGACATATCATAATTTGACATATCAGTTGACAATAAATTTATATTATCTTATCTATTTATATAGGTACTTACTAAACTTATATACCTACTGTTTTATGTTGAAAAGAATTATTTTTTACAAGAAGTTACTTTTTTTTAAAAAAAATTTACAATTATTAATTACCATAAGTGACATAAACAATAACAATAGTCTATTAAAATTCTACCTAATAGACATCTCTTTTATAAACTCTTTTATAATAATTTATTGTTTTAAAGGGCATTAAAATTTGTTGCCAAATTTTAAAATTATTGACAATGAGCCAAATGATTAGGAAATTTAAGAGTCTTTTTAAGATTTAAGATCAAATATGAACAGTAAGTACCTACCTACCTAATAGCTCTTATTCTGCAAGCAAAGTTATGTTATGCATTATGAAAGTAATACGAGTAAATCTTCAGTAAACTTGATATTTTTTTCTAACCTACACATTGTAAGGATAGAAAAGAACATGAGGTATATAAGTAGGTACTTTTCATCCAGAAGAAAGTAGTGTTTCCTTGGGACGCGGATGAAGTCACGGCCAAAAACTGGTCATTCAATATCAATCATTCTATTTCTATTCTATAGTTAATAGAAATAGTGTTAGTAGAAAAACTACATTAGAAGTTTTTTTTTCCAGTTAAAATTCAAACAAATAATAATTCGAATAAATATTTTTTACCCCATTTTATTAATTGTAGGCACCTACATCTAAATGTTAAACCATATGTCACATAACATTTCCTTGCTGTAAATGTGTAGGTACAACAGTGTACAACTGTTATGATTCCGACAAAAATTTAATTGGAGAATATCTAAGTAAAGGAACTGTCAATTAAGTTAAATATTTGTACACACCTATTACTTTATGCTAGATAGCTTTGTATTTATTAGTCAGGGCAAAACTAGTTGGCGAACTGATCGTCAAATATTTAAATTAAGTAGGTAATAAAGAAATTAATGAACGCTGTAGACTTAATATTAACCTATTTAAAATGGATCTATGAATCTCTAAAAAAAAACACCTTCTGGCTGTAGTAAATAGAGGTTTTAGTTGTACATTTTTAAGAAATACAAGACTTTTTTACACAAGATATGCAATATCTAAAAATATTCGTCTATAATTTTTATGGCAAAACTATACTAATACCTATATAACTATGCGCTACCGATAAGAGTATTTTGTTCTATATAGGTACCTACCAAATTTTTTGGAATGAGCACAATTTTAAATTATATGTAGGTAAGCATAATATCAATTTTGTATATATAATATGAGATTGATAGCGTCTTATGGTAATGGTTATTAAAAAAATATTTAATTTGACAACAGGATACGTATACTTAGAATAATTAAGTAGATATCTATGCTAAGCTTAATATGTACCAAGGTAATATTTTTTAAGAATCTAAATATTATATTTAATAATTATCTACATATAAAAATTTTAGGCAATACATACAAATGAATAAAAAAACTTATTTGTTGTGTTGACATTAAAAAAAAATTAGAAATACTTTTAGGAATATAACTCACCGATAGATTCCTACGCAACGTTGGTAAATGATCCCTTTCTTTCTTTAAAAATCGCTTTTTGTCCGAATCAACGGGACCTTGTTATTATTAAATTTTAAAGTAAGCAAGTCGTGTGAACGCACTCGCAGGCAAGTGTTACGACTCACGAAGAGGGGGGAGCGACGCCCCTTAGAGGCGGGACATTCTAAACAACAAACGAATTAATACTTTATCATGATCGCGTTACGATTGGAATTAGCGTCAGCATTTGTAAATGCATTTAGTGCAAGACCGCATGGGAGTGTGGGCAATTCTCTGCTAAGTATCGTTCGAGTCTGCGACGTGCTTCGAGTTTTTCCAGCCGAGCGTATGAGGACTCCTGCCACGGAATGGAATTTTTTCGTTCCAATCGATTTGACTTTGCAAATACTGTCTGTCGTCGAAGATAATTTTGATCATCTACAAACTTCTTTGTCTAAACTTGTCTAATTAGGTAGATATTTCCACGTTGCTGTAAAATCGACCACACATCCTTCCCCGGTTTTGCTTGTGGCTTCAACGATGGCAAATATCTGACAGAGTTTAAAAATCACTACTCAAAATTCTGATAGACATGATCAATATTTTTATAGTTTCTATGGATAATTTTATATACCTTGGTATTTAAAATTAGGAGAAATGAAGTTATAATGAATAGAAATAGCCTACCTAATTAAACAAATGGCAATATAATAGTATAGTTACAAAAAAAAAAAATTTCGAAAGGGAATAAATTAATATAAATTTTTAAAATAAAACAATAAACCACCGAAGGTGGTCATAGTAGGTAATTTAGGTATTTAGCGCACAGATTTGAAAGCTAGAGTTGTTTAATGAAAATAATGTGCGTTTTTAAAAAAAAGGTTTATATTTAAAATTTGTATAGATGGTACCTGTCTCATAAAAATAAAGAAATAAATCTAATATGCCTCATACACTTTATATGCAATACATACTATTAATGTAGATATTAGTAACAATAACTTAGGGACTCGCCCCCGGCTTTTTAAGGATGCTTTCTCGGTTATGGCTCTTTCCATAACAGTTGAGTGGTTTAGAAAAATTAGAGGAAAAACAAACAGAGGCAGACAGCTAATTTATTTTATAATATATGTATAAATTATGATAATAAAATAACTTATAATTAGTATTGTTTATATGTATACTTATCTAAGTATTGTGCCTAAGATTAGTAAGTTTAGTACCTATAGCATTGATGATAAAATTTATCCAATCATTTACATAAATAGCTTCTGTCTGCGGCTAATCCGCATTTCGATTCATCACGTGTCCTGTATGAACTAAATATTACTAAGGGAAAAAAGAAGTCTATGTCACTCTATGGACAAATAAAATGACAAGTCTAAGGGACATTGCTCCATTTTGACGTCAAAAAATATAATCAAACAAACATTTTTCTTATAATAAATTTATATCCTAACGTTGTATAAAACGTCGGACCTCTCCTATGCTTAAAACTATTGATGATATCTGCTGTATAAGGCCTAAATAAATACCAAGGTCGTTAATCGTAGCCGGAGTGTTCTTGAAAATCAAGAGTCGAATTTATGTTGAGGCGTGGTTGTCAAATATATATGGATTGTCAGTAAGTATTCATTGGCTAAATAGTTTTTCAAATCATAAGAACCTAAGAAGAACCCAAAATAGAACAAAGCAATGATCACGCAACAAAAAATAAGTATTCCTATTTTTCATTACTTAAGTGTTAATATGTTAGTGAGTAATTTGCTTTACGAGTATTAATAAAAATCTTCCAAGGATTTTCTAACCGATACTAATTTATTTACCTTACCTACCTACCTAAGTAATTGTATTTCTTAAATGTAAGTGATTACTTTAGTTCTTTGGAAAATATTTTTCTCTTTTTTTACTTTCATTTTCATTTTATATCATTAATTCATTGCTCACGTCTATATCAATATCTATTTACTCTGTATCGATAGATATACATTGCTCGGATACCAGCTCGGGTATCCGAGCGTCGAGTCCTGGGCGATCAGATTGGGCAAAATCTATCCCCGCCAGCAGTAGTCACGGCTATGCTGGCGGGTGAGGACGGCTGGAGGGCCGTGGTCGCCTTCTGTGAGGCAGTAATGCTCTAGAAGGAGACCGCTGAACGGGATCGGGAGAGGGCCGAGGGGATGCAATTGTCGCATCCGAGGAAGACCGCCGCGGGGTTTTAGTGGGTAGGTATACCTACCTCACTATGAGGAAGGGGAGTCCCACATAACCGCACCGTCTCCCCAGATGGTTGTGCGTATACGTTATGCGTATTTCCCCGCGTCAAAAAAGGACATACTTACTCGTATAGCAGGTACGGAAAGTTCTCGAGTGGAGGCCACGGACCGGCAAGCGCAGCGAAGGACGTCCACCCACAAGGTGGACAGACGACCTGATAAGGGTCGCAGGTCGCTGGTGGAACCAGGCTGCTTCTGATCGATTCTTTTGGAAAATTAGGGGGAGGTCTTTGGCCAGCAGTGGATGTCCTACGACTGAGGTGATGATAGCTTATAAAGTAGAGCTAGTAAAGTATAGATTATGATAGCATTTGTACTACTTATTCCATACCTACGGTCTCACTTGACGAAAAATCCTATTAGGATTTGCTTCAGGGCCAATACTGGTAGGTGCAATAAAAATTTAGTAGTGGCAACGTTATTGAACCTCTGGTTGGATTAGGTAATCCGTGGTAGGGAGATTCTGCAATGAATACACAAGATGAATCCAATATTTCAACACAGAAAATCGTATCAGGACAAAATCTCTCATACCTATTAGGTACTACATTCATCTTAAAATTAGATACCTAAGGGTGTTACGACGGCAACTCGGCAAGAATTTATTTTCATCTCGCTTCAACAAGAGATGAAATAGTTACTTACTTCTTTTTGATATTTTTTCATGTTGTATTTATTTTTTATTAAATTAAAAATCGTTGTGACAATACGTTATGTAGAACTATATATACATTAGGTAATTTTATACTTAGTTTAAGCACATTTAACAATTTCTAATTACAAATTACATACAATCAAAACAAAATCAAACAAATTACTTTAATTTAAACATAATCATTAAATTGGCAATAGTAATTGGCAAACTAGGTCCCAATAAAAATAGAAAGTGTGCATAGAGAGTGTGAGACATAAAAGTGTAAGTGGTAATGTTAGTGAGTGTTCGGTGTACCATTTTCTATCTATTAATAAATTTGGAAAGCAATTCTTCAGCTCGATCATAACATGTAGGTACCTACCTCAAAATGAATAAGTTAGTTAATAGTGTGTATACAGGTTTGCTTTTAGTTTACACGCCGGATCAGACCAATAATAATTAATGTAATTTCTGAATTTGCCTGCATTATTTATGTTTTCTATTATTCCGTACATTAAAGAATATATACATAATATTCCAGGGATAAATTTGGTTAGATACGTGACTATAGTAAAACGTTAGAGGTGTTGCAAATGCAACGAGGACCTGGATACTGTAAGAAGTTCCTTTATTTACTGAACTTTCAAGATAGCCTTTGAGGGTGATTGGCTTGATTTGATCAGCAATTCGTGACTAGAGTAGATATATATATTCTGTGTTTATGATTTTTAACGCAAACTTCATTATTTAAAACATTAGGTAATCCAAAGTAAAACTAACAAAACAGATTTTTTTTGTATTAATAAACAGATTTTTAACAAGACAAATCATTTAAATTATATGTTAATTATAATTTATATGTTATATTATATGTTCTTGTGTATAAAGTAGATATATTAACTGTAAAGTTTCATTAAAATCTGTTCAGTAGTATTTGTGTAAAACAGTAAGTACCAAATATCTCTAAATCCATCATCATAAGTAACTTGTTAACGCAAACATGACCCCAAAGTTTTTGTAA
This sequence comes from Bembecia ichneumoniformis, assembly GCA_910589475.2. NCBI lineage: Eukaryota > Metazoa > Arthropoda > Insecta > Lepidoptera > Sesiidae > Bembecia > Bembecia ichneumoniformis. Next base: position 7,273,816 of record OU342521.1, read on the forward strand.
ATAGATAGTTACAAGTGCAAGGTATTTGCAAAAAGTAAATTTACTCCGACACGAAACGGTAGGAGGGAGCAACGAATTCTCCGGTCTGCAGATGCAAAGGTAAAAGGTAACAAAAATGGTATGTGTTGCCACAAGCTCGGTGAGACACGGTAACATCCATCTTCTTTGCGTGTTTCTTTTTGCGATACGACACCCGGGGAAGCTCGGGGAGGCGGCTTGCCATCTTGTAAAACCAGGTAAGTGCGACATTATTTTTTTAACCTTTTACTAATTCCAACACAAAATATATATGTGAGTCGATGTAAGTTTTTATAAATATTTCATCGAACTCATAATTTCTATATCTATACATACATATTATAACATAAAATCCGCCTCTGTCTGGTTTGATACGATATTAATTTATAATTAGCTAGTATATTAGGGCGGAGTGATAAGTCTGGTAAAAATGTATTATGGATTAAAATTATCGCAAATTGCATGGAACCTCCTTGTTCACAACTCTTTTGAAGAACTAAATTAAAATTTTCAGCCAGTACCGCCTGTAAGTTTTTTTGTGACAGCCATTAAAGAAAAATAATTGAACATATTTTTTCAAAAATGGAGAAAAGTGAATTTCGTGTCTTGATTAAACATATTTTTTTTCGCAAACAAACTATTAAGGAAACGAAAAAAAATAACTTGATAAATATTATGGGGACTCTGCTCCGTCGATTAAAGTGATTCATAAGTGGTTTACTGATTTTCGCTGTGGTCTTACAACCATAAGTGGAGCGTCCAGGACGCCTAGTTGAGGTCACTAGGTACTTCAGATATAGTGTTGAACGACCGAAGAGTAAAAGTGAGAGAGATAGTCGAGATAGTAGGCATCTCAGACGAACGTGTGTGCAATATCTTAGACCAACATTTAGATATGAAGAAGCTCTCCGCTCGATGGGTGCCGCGTTTACTGACTGTTGATCAAAAACATATGCGTGTAACCACTTCGGAGGCGGGTTTGGCGTCGTTTTATAACAGTAGACGAAACATGGATCCACCACCATACCCCAGAAACCAAACAACAATCGAAACAGTCGATTGCTACCGGCGAAGAAGCTCCGAAGAAGGCCAAAGCAGTTTTGTCGGCCAATAAAGTGATGGCTACAGTTTTTTGGGATGCACGTGGAGTAATCCATATTGACTACCTAGATAAGGGTAAAACGATTAATGGCGAATATTATGCCAATTTATTGAACCAATTTAACACCATTTTATGGGAAAAACGACCACATTTGACTAAGAAGAAAATCCTCTTCCACCAAGATAACGCATGAGTGCACACCTGCGAGATTGCCATGGCAAAACTTCATGAGTTGCGCTATGAGATGATTTCTCACCCACCGTATTCGCCAGATTTAGCCCCTTGTGACTATTTTCTGTTTCCGAATTTAAAAAAATGGCTTGGTGGGAAAAGATTTGACTCCAACGAAGAGGTCATGCACCAAACCAATGCCTATTTTGAAGGGTTGCCTAAGTCGTATTTTATGGAAGGGATCGAATAGCTAGAGAAACGCTGAGTGTAGTGCATTGAGCTACACGGAGACTACGTTGAAAAATAAATAATAATAATTTAATTAATTTTCCTCTTTGTTTAATTATTACCAGACTTATCACTCCGCCCTCGTATCTAATATTTAGGCACTACCAAAATTCAATAAAGAAGACAAAAGTGTGTGTGTCAGCTCCGACGCATGACTGGAGTTTATTGTCTTTGACTATGCAATAGGAAAAGAGGGTAAATAAACGCGTCATTTAGTGGATTAGTCCAAAATGTAGATTAAACTAGGTTCGGACGTTAAACCATTATTGATCTTAGGAAATAATCGATCATAAAGGTTTAAACTAACTTTACAAGTTTAACCTGTGATTGATATTACGGCCCTTGTACTACAATAGAATTAAGCGAAGCGGCGACATCTATCGGATTTGGTTAGAACTGCATGGTGAACTTCAAAAATATAACTCTATATAACACTAAAGTAAATCGGCGGCGGATTTGGGTAGAATACCTTTTTATTAAACACTTGTATTAATTTTACTCTTCATAAAATTTCCATACCGGGGGTCTTATACAGATTCTTAAGGAGTAAACTCCAAAAGACAAGTTATCTCGACAATTGCTATTTTAAATGAATTATGCTCACGTTTTCTCATCATTCTCTTAATCATAACTTTGCAAAAACCTCTTTTACATGCAATTCTCCTAACACGATCTTAAAATTTATTTATGGAGAACTAAATGTTGGTAAATTGTTACTGAGAAGTTTGTTGTAGGTAAAAGCGGCCATAAAAGAGTGGCTAATTTAGCGGAGAAGCTTAATATGCAAATACAGTATACCTACGTTTATTTTTATTGTTTACTCTATCAACTTAACAATTCATTGTCCGGAGTATTTTTCTATATATTTTTTAACAATGTACCTAAACTTCATTTTCCAGAAAATGATATAATACTACCTATTTAAATAAAGCGCGCTTCTTATAACCACTCAGCTGCCCAAAAAAAATCAAACAAAATTAATAATTAAATATTATGCGGTATTTTTGTGACGTAAAAGAAAAAAACGTATTATTAGGTTGGGGAGAAAGTCTTTTCGCACATAGTATGTATAACTAATAAAATCTCTTTGGCTGTACTGTTTGTATCTGGTTTTGATGACATTAAAAAGGTTACATTTCAAAAAAAGAAACAAATTAGTAAAATGTTGCTTCCAGCTATTTTTAATTCTTTTTTCTTTCTGTCAAAATGAGTGAATCTAATGAAGAAATTCGATACATTTTAAGTTTTTATTACAAAAAAAGGAAAAAATGCAATGCATGCCGCAAAAATTTTTTTGTGACGTTTATGGACCTAATGCAGTGCCAGTAAGAGTAGCACAAAGTTGGTTTAAGCATTTTCAATGCGGGAATTTTGATGTCAAAAATGCACCTCGCTCTGGTCGCTCTGTTACGGATGAAATTGACATGGGGACTTTTGAAAAAGTGGAGGAAGATCGGCATATCAGTAGTTACGACATAGTTCAAGAACTGGGAATTGACAACAAAACAGTTTTGACCGATTTGAAAAAAGCTGGATATTTGGACAAAAAAGCTTGATATATGGGTGCCACATGAGTTCATTGAAAGAAACCTCACGGATATCCTGTACTCATTTGCGATTCTTTATTGAGACCTAATGAAACCAAACCGTTTTTGAAGAGATTTTTTTTTATGTTAAGGTCGGCAGACAGGCTGACGGTCCGGATGGTAGGTGGCTACCGTCGCCTATAACACAAGCAACGCCAAAACGCTTCTGCAAGTGCGCTGCCGACTGCAGTAAGATTAAGGATAAGGGATTAGGTGGGGGATAGGAAAATGGGCTCTGGCATCCCTTACTCACTCGCCGAAACACAACAACACACGTGCTGTTATTTCACGGTGGTCTTCTGTAAGGGGGTGGTTACTGCCTCCAGACGGGCTGCCCAAATGACTGCGAAAACGCAGTGTGCCCTGCGTTGTGATCACGAATAATTAATGAAAAGTGGATCACGTATGACAAGAACGTGCGAAAAAGGCCGTGGTCAAAGGTTGGTCAGGCTTCACAGACTGTACCAAAACCCCGGTTAACTCGCAATAAGGTGATGCTGTGTGTATGGTGGGATTGGAAGGGCATTGTTCATTATGAGTTTTTACCGTCGGACAGAACCATCGATTCGGATTTCTATTGCCAACAAATTATGAGATTAAAGCAAGAAGTTGAGATAAACCGGCCGGAATTGACCAATAGAAAAGGTGTGGTCTTTCATCACGATAACTAGAGAGGACTACCAAAACTACTTGTCGCGTTTTTTTGATCAGAATTCCTAAAATTTCTACAGCAACGGGATCCTGTCACTACCTACAAGATGGAAAAAAGTCATCGAACAAAATGGCACATATACTGTAATTAAATATAAATGAACTTTGAAAAAACTTGTCTTGAATTTTGAACATGAAATGCCAAGAAACATTTTCCTCAACTTAATTCACTCCTTAAGAATCGATTTTCATATAAGGCTTCTGGTATGGAAATTTTAGAAACGAAACGGAAGCGCATTATAAACTGCTGGCATAGCGACATCTGTCCTTGAAAAATGAAATATTTGAACTTATAAAACGTAGTGACATCTGTGTATACCGAACGTAACTAACATAACTTTTGTTAGAACACTTGACATCTGAGTATGTAGAATGTAACTAATAGTACCTATAAAGTAAATAGGTATCCAGTTATCTATTGACATGAGTGAAATTTTATACATTTTATTACTCAAATCGTGCGTCGAAGCTGATGACACACACACTTTTATTTTTAATCATGAAATATTGGTAATTACCTTGTTTTGCTAATGTGGCATGATGCGACAGCAGTGGCTGCTCGACGCAAACGTGGCAACCTGCGACCCCTCCGACACGACACGAGACGACGCGCGACGGCGACAATACGTCGCTGTGGCGGTCGTCCCATGTCACCTCAGTAAATTAGGACGGTCCGTTCTTAATTAATGTGCGACATACAGCACTAGTACTTTTATTGTGATTAACAACTGTATCTACAGCCTTACTAAGGGAATCTTGCTAATGAGCTGTTATCCCAATAATTAAAATGTTTTATTTACTTATATTATTAAGAATGATGAAAGCATAGCTTCAAAAAGAAAAATAATCCGTCCAAAGAAAAAAAAATGTTTTTTTTTTATATTAAGATCGGCAGACAGGCTGACGGCTCACTTGATGGTAGGTGTCTACCGTCGCCTATGACACAAGCAGCGCCAAAGCTGCTGCAAGTGCGCTGCCGACTACAGTAGGATTAGGGATAAGGGATTAGGAGGGGATAGGGAAATGGGCTCTGGCAACCCTTACTCACTCACCGAAACACAACAGCACACGTGCTGTTATTTCACGGTGGTCTTCTGTAAGGGGGTGGTTAACTGCAGCCAAACGGGCAGCCCAAATAACTGCGAAACGCAGTGTGCCCTGCCACTACTTTCAAGATCCGGACCAGAGTCAAATTTGAAAAGTTCATTTTTCAAAGTTGAGCCTGCCGGGTATCGAACCCGGGAACCCTAGAACAAAGCGTTAAGGCAAGCACCCTAACCACTCATCCAACGGGCTCGTCAATTTTGCTATGTAGTTTTCTATACCGGTTGTAGAAAACAGAAAAAATATATGTAAATGGGATCCACCGAACTACAGGGGCCCCGACGTAAGCAAAAATTCGAAAAATATTATCCACAATCTCACTTACATTTTTAGACTATACGATTTTTGTTCCTTTTGTATAAAATCTTTATCCTCCATTTAAGCTATGCTACAGTTAGGTAGAAGGGCCCCTCGACAATATTTTAAACAGAGCCAATCTTAACATAGAGAGCCCGTCTAGGACAAGTTACGCCACTGATCGGATGTATAAAAAAATATTTCTCGTCATTCGTCATATTTTACTAAATTCGATATGAAGATTGAATTCGAATTAGGAATTCAAAAAAACCCCATTCAGCGAATGTTGTGATTTCGTAACTTTATTACGAGTCAGATACATAATAATTATAATATACTAGCTTTCGCCGGCAATTTCGTCTACGCCCCTTTTGAATCCAATCCAACGTTACAAGATCACCGGCTGGGCTAATCTGAAGATTGCCTGAAAAATTCTTCAAAATCGGTTGAGCGGTTTTGGAGTTCATATGAGTTTTGGAGTGTATCCCACTTCGATTTTTATATATATTTTTTTATTTCACTACTGTCTCAATGGCGAGGCTTGAATATGATATGTGATTATGTTGTACCTATATGCATTAATCCCAATCCTAATAATATTATAAATACGAATGTTTGTTTGTTTGGATGTTTGTTCCTCAATAACACGATAACGGCTGAACGGATTTAAATGAAATTTGGCCTACAGATAACATTTGGATTAACATATAGGATACTGTTTGGTGGAAAAATGTTAGGATCCCGAGGGAACGTCTAAAAATATAAAAAAGTCTATGACGTGATAAAGATGTCAGCTATTAAAGAATATAAGTTTTATGGTGGTAACTGTTATTTGGTATTTGAAAAATTAGAAGGGGAATAATAAAGTTATTTCGAAAATGGGATAAAAAAAAGGATAAACAGTTTGTTGTCGCGTGTAGGCTATAAAACATTTGAAATGATAAATACAAAATAACACCATCATACACATAGTCATAATGTGCAAACGCTGAGCTCTCCGCATTTGGCTGACACTGTTCTGTTACGATAGTAACAATATACATCTATGAGGTAAGGTATGTTTCCTTTGATAGCGTCCTTCTTATGGATATTAACAAATGAAGATTGCAAAAGTTCAGTTCAAAATTTAATCAATAATTGCATCTAGTAGGTATTTCAAAATTTAATTAATATGTAAAAAAAATGAAAGCCCGCGGAATTGGCATGAAAAATATAAATCTTCCAGGACTACCCGTTTAATTAATTAATCGATTGCTATCGACAACAAACTATTAATATTTAAAAAAGGAACTAAGCAGATGCCATAGTCAAAAAAAATACCAACCCCCTTAATAATTTAAAATATTCTAGTGTTAGATAATTAATTAGGTATGCGAAATATATACCTACACTATGGATTGAAACCATTAATATTCAAGAAAAATCTGCTAAGTAAAAAAAAAAACAATTTGAAATGGAGAATTTATGACACGACTCAAACAAAAAAAACACTGGTCGACTTGGTAGCTAGTTTACGAAGCAGTGATATTGGTAGTTGCTTCAGAGCAACCTTGTCCGACCTTGGAATCAAAAGAAAAAATATCAATGTAACAATATACGTTATTTACTAGTGGTGACTCCTGGCTTGGTTGTCATTGAAATTTGTCAAATTTAAAACCTCTTCTAAAAATACATATGTCGGCACTTACTAACTTTCTAGTTGATCTGTCATGTTCTTATATCCATTTTTATATAAATATACTAGGTTATCGCCCGCAACTTCGTCCGCGATTTTTTTAGGTGTTTACAGTCTTTTTGCTCATATATTTTCATCAAGCATTGAATATTTTTATTTTTAAAATGAAAGATCCTAATTAAGATGTGATTATGTATGGAAGGGGGTTAAGGGGTAAAGTGGAGGGAGGATGATGGTCCCAGCCGATGGACCTCGGCAAGAAATGGTTATCCGCTGAAGAAACTGCGCACCGTTGGGGAGCTCTGAGGATTCAAAGTTGCAAAAGAGTGGAGGGGGGTCGCGCTATGGTAACTCCCGATGACCCTCTATGACATTCCGCAACTCCCCTCTCCTCTCTCCTAGGTTTTACAGTTGCCGAGGTTTTCCTGGCACTCGTGACGTCACCTACCTTCTTACCCCGGTGAAAGGCACCGTTCCAGGTCGACCCGTTCCGGGTGAAAAAAAAAGCTGTTCCAAAAAACGAAACATTTTTACAGATAAAGATAAATGAATGTTTTTTTTATGTTAAGATCGGTAGACAGGCTGCAGGTCTACTTGATGGTAGGTGGCTACCGTCGCCTATAACACAAGTAACGCCCTAGTTGCTGCAAGTGCGTTACCGACTACAGTATGATTAAGGATACGGTATTAGTAATGGGCTCTGGCAACCCTTACTCACTCACCGAAACACAACAGCACACGTGCTGTTATTTCACGGTGGTCTTCTGTAAGGGGGTGGTTACTGCCGCCAGACGGGCTGCCCAAATGACTGCGAAATGCAGCGTGCCCTGCCACTACTTTCCAGCTCCAGATCAGAGCCAAATTTGAAAAGTTAATTTTTCAAATTTGACCCTGCCGGGAATCGAACCCGGGAACTCTAGAACAGAGCGTTAAGACAAGCACCCTAACCAATCATCCAAGGGGTCCGTCAATGTGGTTATTTAAGAAAATATTCAAGTTCATAAAAGGATACACTTATAGGTATTATAATGAAGTTTACTAATTACAAAATTTTACTTAAATTTCTTTCTTAATTTAACTACATATGATATTAAAAATATTATGGTTTTATGTATTTTTTGTCTTTCATTAATGCAAATAGTCAATTAGATGTATAAAAATAAGAAACACTCGCTGTCACTGTGACCTAGTGGTAGAGCATTGTAGGCAGTGAGGCGCGAGCTTGCTTTATCTGCGCTGGCTCTGCTCGAAACAATATATTTATTGGACAGTGGTGGCGCGACCGGCGGCGCAGCGCACTCCGATCTGGAGGATGATCTATTCACTGTACAACTTACACTTAGCTTGTGAATACATACTAACTTAAAACAGAAGTTTCCTTTAATAATGCTTTCTACTGTCTAATTAAAACCTAGTAATTGACCAAGTATCTGCAATGTTTATACACGTATTTACTTCTTATACCCTTAAATAAGGGTACGTTAGACAGATATAGTTATCGTATAGATATAATAAGATATAATAAGTACATAATAATAAATTACATAAATTAGCAAACTGAATCATATTGGATTGTTGTTTCATTTAGAATTTCAGTAAAATATCAGTTAAAATACACTTTTTTATTGTTTTTTGTTATGCTGAATTATTCTACTGTTATTATTTTATTTTTGGGGCTTAGTTATTTAAGAATTCATTAATTCTTCGTATTTATTTGTGTGATTTTATTTCTTATATATATATGAGACTATGATGTTCTTTTAACATAAATTTATCATTAAATTATTAACTTTTTTGCAAATGATGCTTCTGGTGGTAAATAAATTATATTAATTACCTAATTTCGGCCATAGAATAAACAAAACCAACATTGTTTCAAAATAATTATAAAAAAACAGATTCAAATAATGATAATCACTTAACTTACTACCTACGTAGTTATTGCTAAATGTTATAGCAACAAAAAGTGAAAAGACTGCACAATATAACACTATCCTGTGTCTAAGCATAGATATAGGTACCTAAGTAAAAAATTGAACGCTCAGGTCTTATTTGAATGCTCGAACCTGAAAACTTAAAGCTCGAAACCTGGAGGTGTAGGGGAAGACCGTATGTGTGGACCGGCATCCACGGGAGCCCTGTCCAGGACATCGTATTACCATCGTCACATGTACCAAACCTACTAAAGTAATTGTGAACTTAGGTTATCTTAAAGTTAAGTTATCTGATATATCATAAAAGTGATCACCAAATATGTAGGTATATAAGGATCATAACAGCAGAGTAGCGAAGGACAAGGGACAGTTCTAGGAAGTTCAAATTTGTTCTTTTCTTCTCTTTTATCATGTTCATTAAAAAAGCATACGAGTTCGATATAAGTAAAAAAATGTCTGACATAATTAAATATTATCTCAGACATATTAACATAATTAAATTGCTTCTATATTATGCCACTTGATGTTAAGACGTTGTTTAAGCTTAATATAATTATGCTTAAAAAAATCTTAAATCGTTATTTTTGAAGTTAATGTTTTCTATAATGAATCTAATTAAATTTAGTTGTCTATTATATTTTTTTATTAAATGCTTATGTATGTGTGTGTATATATGTTGGGTGCACCCTTCAGGTTAATTTAGAATGTACTGACGGTGTTAGTTTTGTTGGTGTAAAAAAATAAACAATTAATTCTTACCGCAACACAGTAGTAGATTGTGTTACTTAAAATAAAACAGCCTCGAGTGTTTCTCAATCACGGTTCCATCCGTCCAGGGTGTGGCCTCCGGAGAGACGAACAAGATGTATTGCGGTGTCAACACGAATTTGCATCCCTTGTTTGTCTCCGCGGAGCCTCGCCGGAAAAAACACCGCAATCTCATTGAGTCGGCTGGGCGAACGGATCACATCAGTTATTCGCCGGTGCCGGTGTGCCGCTGCAACCGGCTAACACGATTATCTGTCGTTTCGACCGAGACGCTCTTTTTTCAATTCCCTTGTTTTCCAACTTTGCGTCTGCCCCGTGTTTTTCTGAATAGGAAATGGGATATGTCAGACGAAAAATTGACAAAAATATGGTCGAATCGGATTGAAATAGTGGGCTTTGCGATAGGATCTGTCAGATGCCGACTCTGCCGGGCTTATATTAATTCTATTTGGAAGATGTTTTTTCATGTTTGTTTATGGCGAATACGTATTTTATTTAAGTCTAGTGTATCCATAAATTAAAAGGAAATGTCTAGAGTTATCTCCGTCAACTGACTAGGTTGAAATAAGAAAAAAAACGAAAAAATTTTTTAAGAAAGAGAGAAACAATAAAAGTAATAATATAAGTAAATCCGGTTATTCATCAAGATACACCAATATGAAAAAAAATATACGATTCAAGAATTCCACCTGCTCTCTTTCTTAAATGAAACTTTTAGTTGTAGTGACAGGGTCTAGTAGTCGTACTTTTAGTACAATCTTTCTAAAAAAACTGTCTTATCGAAAGGAGGGCTTTTAAACAACTCGGCCCAATCTTGTGATGGAGCGTTTACTAGAAGCAAAACCCTTACGCTTTATAATGCGTATTTTCGTAACCTTTTAGAATTCGAGGACCTATCTGAACAGCGTAATGAGGACTACCCTAGTTCTCATCGAACTACATCGATCATCGAGTATCGAGTTTCTTTAAGGGATGCCAGAGATTATGCTCACGTTGTGCCTTTCCATTTATCCTGTCCTCATAGAGTACCTTACCAATTTATTCAAAAGTTTGACGGTGTGTGACACGCACACTGGCTTGGAATATTTTTCCTAACCATTTACAGATTTTTTAATACAATAAAACCAATGTAATTATGTAAATACGGTCTTATATTATACAATATGATAATTATTGAAAAGAATAAGATTGTCAATGGGCAGGGGGTAAGTTGCAAGTCGTGAAACACCGGTTTCAAGTTACGGTTAGGCGTGAGGTGTGGACCACGCTGACTCGTGGCCATATTCTTTAGAAGCACGTGGGTGGCCGCGGGGTCACGACCCGCCTCATGTATACTAGGCGTGTGCCTTCAATACCATACCACAGATATATTGTATTTATGTATATTTTTTACGAAAATATACGCTGCGATCGAATATTGTGCCATGAATTTTTGGATCTAGTTTCGCGCGAAACTCCGACTAACATAGCTTCTACAACTAACAAAAGTATTCTTGTGTTATGAGATTATGAAGGAAAAAGCAACTATCTCCGTCTGATGTTCTCATATTAGTTATTTCTAACTAATATGTTTCTCATATTAGTTATTAATATATGTTATAACTAATATGTTCTCATATTCAACAGAAATAACTAATATGTTTCTCATATTAGTTATTTCTGAACTTCGAGACAGATTTTGATGAGGTTTTCACTAATATTTAGGGAATTTATTTTTAAATTACGTTAATTTGAAATGTCAAGAAGCGCATTTTAGTTAGTTTAAAAAACTGGAATATAAATTGTAAATACAAAATTAAATGTTATTTTAGGTTCGTAAATGTCAAATTGCCACCTAATGAAATTGTTTGTGAAAAAAACTTAAAAAATAAGAAATAATAATAAAGATGATGAAATATAAGAGATATCTCATGTTTTTATTTATGTAAACCTGATAGGTACTTGATGGTAGCTGGTCCCAATAATCTTTATGTGGTCGTGGCGTATAGACGTAGGTATATATTTTTTTGTGATTATTGCCGCTAACTAGCCGCTAACGCTATAAGACTGTAGAACACAGCCTGGCCCTGCCATTATTAAAATAATGTATTTATCTACCTATTTTAAAAACACAAATAATACAAAAATAGTAGGTATAAATTAAAATGATAATTAATTATCGCGATAATTATTTACAGATAAAAGTTAATAATAAACATGAACGAATTAAAAACATTTTTTTAATTCGATCATGTTTTATTGTTATTATGTGTATTGTAATCATATTTTAATACATTATTAAAAAATAAATATATATCTATACTAATATTATAAAGCTGAAGAGTTTGTTTGGTTGGTTGAACGCGCTAATCTCAGGAACTAAAGGTTCGAATTGAAAAATTATTTTTGTGTTGGATAGTCCATTTATCGAGGATGACTATAGGTTATATAACATCACGCTACGACCAATAGGAGTAGAGCTTCAATGAAAAACGTTGCAAAAACGGGAAAATTATCCCTTTTGAGAGCTTTTGGACAAGGATAAACATGATATTTATCCTTATCCAAATAAATACGTTATTCATCACAAGTATTTAATTTTGAACAAAATTGCCCTTGACATCATTTGATTTCAATGAATGTATTAGGAGATATCATTCTCGTAGTTTTAAAACAACTCCACAATAGATATCTTATATTTTATAAGTTACGCAGACGACGTCGCGTGCAACAGCTAGTACAATATAAAATAGATAGAGTTCCCTTTAGCAACACCTCATTAGCATTGGCTGCAACGAAGGTAGCGCAAAAAGGTTGGCAAAACAAAAACTCCAAGTTTCGTCATGTAGATGACAGACTATTTAAAATATTTAAGCAATGTGGCTGTTTCTTTGGAAACAAGATGCCTGCCCATGTGTGATTTATTACCGAAACCGTAATAAAATATTACAAATTGTTTTTGAAAGCAAGGTGTCACACAATTTATTACTTTTAATGTCCTTCTTGAACAACCAAGAACAAAACACATGTTCACATTAATACTACATTATTCATAAACTAGCTTTTGCTCGCGACATTGTCCGCATTGAAAGCATAATATTAGGAACGCAGGGTTCCAAAAATAAGTTTCATTAAAATTGATACAGCTTTTTTTGCTGTATTATACAGGTTTAGCCGTGCAATTGTCATCATTATCAGTTTTCAGCCAAGTAGCCACACAGACATATACAGCCAGACCGAGCTACACACAACAAGGTAGATAATCAGACAAGCAGAGAGAAACAGAGCCATTTAGCTAGATAGACGACAGCCAGATAGGAGTCACAGACCACCACACAGACATAAAACAGATAGACAAAAGCCAAACCGCCAAGCAGACACGCAGACAAAATAGATAGTTACTTTTGCATTCATAGTATTAGTGTGGATTAACCAGAGGTATTATATAACGTAACGACCATCATAAATTGATGCGGGACGAGATTTGTGATTACATAGGGAACCACACGCAACGGACCATAAAGATCTATCTAATGTCTTCATACGTTCGTCACAAAGTGTACCCAAGAAACCATAGAGCGGTAATTTCCTAACAGTGAGTTCGTTCTCTCACACGCTCTCTATCCAAAACCACTGATTACCAGCGTTGATTACACACTACAAAAAGTTTCAAAACCCGGAACTTACGTCGCCATTAGGTGGCCAAAAAACAATTATTGACGCCTCATGATAGCAATTAACACCCATCTGTTATTACACACAACCGAATCTTTACTTTCAAACTCAAACCAACTATCATGTTTAATGAGTTGCTTTTGTTTCATTAAGAAAAGGTAATAGGTTACCGTTTTTGTATTGTGGGAAATTGTGTTTTGTAATCATAGGAATAGAGGGTATTCAATTTGTTTTCGACGCGTTCTAGTAATGTGTTGATGTAGACGTGTGAAGCTGACAGGTCCGCGAACGAACGGGCGCTTGCTAAGACCACCCGCGTTCGACCCACCGCCCGGGCAAGCAACGCTCATACTGCCTGGAATCTCGAATATAAATTCATTTAATCTTCAATGCTGACATGTGTTTGCGAAATCTTATAAGAAATCAACTCATTAATATAACATCAACTTGGTCATTTCATCATGATACGATTTTGTCGACAAAAAACTATGTCGCAGCGATTTAAATTTTTTTTAATGTAAGGTCGTCAGAGAGGCTGACTGTCCACTTCATGGTAGATGGCTACCGTCGCCTATTAATAGAAGAGGCGCCGCAGTGCAAGTGCGCTGCAAAATTTGATAGTATTATACCTATATAGGTTACGGATTAGGAAGGGACAGGAAAATGTGCTCTGGCAACCCTTACTCAAATAACGAAACACGATATATGCTGTTATTTCACTATGGTCTTCTATAAGGGGCTGGTGACTACCGCCAGGAAGGAACAAAGTATACATTTAAAATATTTTGAAAGTGTACAATATGTTAATTCTTAAGGTGGGGAAACACTCGCGAAGGCAAAAATGCCAAAATGTGAATTGCAATGATATGGTAGATTATATCGCAGGGACATTGTCGAAGCCCTGATATTATAATTTCACTAGTTAGTTTTATAATTATGGGGATTTCTCCAATTAAACCACAGTCTAACCATACTTACGTCATACAGTCAGGCAACGAATGTACTTGTGTAGAGCAACGTTCGACGTACTCGCTTCAGTTTGCTGATTCGAACATTGAGCGTTGCCCGACTGTATGACGTTATGGTTAGAGTGTGATTAAACTGTGTTTATAAACTTCAGAAATATTATAATTTCATTGGATATAACACAGTAATAATATTAACGCGATAACACAAGCTTATTACAAAAAGAACAGAAGAAAAGTAGTAAAGTAGTAAAGGGCTTCGCAAGTTTTACATGGTCAACTTATTTCGTTAACTTTTTGAAAAATATATTTTTCATTAAATTTATGTATATTTACAAAATATAGGAGTTAAAAGCATAATACTTACAATCACCGAAATTATCATAGATATCAGAAATTTCACAATTTTCTTGTGAATATATGTTTTTGCAATATCTTTGAAATCTAAACTAATACCTGTAAATGTACAAAGACGACGTTATTCCTGTTTAAGTAAATACTAACTAACTAATAAGGAACTAATTAAATAATCTGAAAAAAAATATTGACAAGTCGATTACAAAACTCCACTTGTAACTAATTAGATATTCATAAACATTACATGTACATAGAACGTTTATAATTTACATAATATACATAGAATAAACAACTATAATAATGACATACGATATACACACAAATATTTATAATAATAAACAGCTAGATACTACAATCTGCAAGGAATCGACATTCAATGACAAACTTTTTTCACTATTACACAAGATTATTCAATGAATATTGAATAATCTTGTAATACAATGAAATAACTAACTAAATCAATAAATAAGCAAGCTAATAAAGACTATAATATGTATGTTTGTCCGCTTGTAAAGACAAAACTAAGCCCACCCGACAAGGTTCAATTATCTGCGTACCAAATTTCATCAAATTAGTTTAGTATTTAAGGCAATGAAACAGATATACAGAATTTATCTCAGTATTATTGCCTGCGTTTCGCTGAGAAGTTAAAAGTAAACTGAAATTATTGGTAAAATCGACTAAAAATAAGCATCCTGGGTTAAAAACCATGTAAAAGTAGAAAACTAGACAGACAGATCAGGCAGTATTTCAAATTTATAAAAAATATGAAAAATGTGTTTAAAACACATTATTTTTGAAAGTAAAATTTGTATCAATGTTCAGTGTAACGATCATGTGACGCAACTTGTCGCCAAAGAAAACTTCTTAAACGCGTTCTCTGAACACGGGCATTTTCTTTTTATACCGGAATACTTGATGTACCCTACATATATGAATAGGTACTTTCGATTTTTAAATACTTTGACATTTAGATAACAATCTGGCCAGTGATTAAGATGCGTCAACAGTCCTGACCCAGAAGCGAGGAATCGGCACGACCACAACAGGAGTTCGGGTTAGAGAGAGGTGTTTCAGTGTGGTCCGGCGTCGGACGGCGCTGTCGGCGCATGCAGGCTGGCACGCGCGCTATGCGGCCACTCGTGCACCTAACCGTTTAATAAATGACCAGCACACGGCATTAGGCGGATCGCATACATCATTTATGTAAATTGTGACGAAGACATATCTAGCTCGGTCGACCGATGCCTTCACTCCGTGAGACACGCATTCCGCCTTTCATAATATTGTATCGTGTTGTAAATACTGACTGGCATAAAATAATAGATCTTGACAAGTATTAGTTACAAGGATGAATTTCGAACTGTAGTGCGTTTTGCTGACGAGTAATGAAAAAGAAATATGCCGCTGAGACGACCGCCTGTAGGTTGTAGGTCGGCTAGATAAATAATGCCAAGTGGTTGGCATTTTAGTTAACGATAGATATTCGCGATAATTTTATTCTTTACGCTTTATTGTAAATTAAAGCATGAGTTAAGCCTACTAGATACAATATTTAAGAAAATAGTGCCTATTTAAAAACGATAAGAACGAGCAAGATAAGAACAAAACAAGAACTGAAGAGACGTTTCCTATATTTAAGGAAAATTTTTATACATTTTATAAGATTATACAAAAAAATTACAAAAAATATATTATAACTATATCTTCTGTTATATACAATACTTGTAATAAAATAATGTTACGTGTGAAGTGAGTTAAAATGCCTTGTGAGGACAAAAGAAACGATTTATTGTCACAAACCAAGATGACTACCAAAATCACCAAACTTGTCGTAAACAAGTCATTGTAAGTTCGGGAATGCTATTTTTGTTGAAATGTAAACTCTGCTTTGTAAACATAAGGACCAATTTCCTTTGACACTAGTCGGGAAGGGGCGTGGCTACCATCGATAGAGTGGGACGTTCGAGACTTTCGGCCGGCGCGAACGCTTTTTCCAGAACGTTCCATAGTTGGTCGTAACAATAAAGTAGCTATTCGCCTTTGTCTGTTTCTCTGCTAACTTCTAAACGTTCAAACTTCGCTATGGTAGAATATAATTTAAAATTTTAAAGGAAAATAGCGATAAACGTGACAGGTTTGTGTATATGTCGCAGTAAGATAGATAAAGCCGTAATATAGTTAAATCCCTAGGGATATAATTATGTACCGTAACATAGTTATACGAAAGCGTTTCACTGATTTCAGGATCTACTGAAGCTATACTTATGAAATTTGGCATGCTGCGTAAGTACTAGCATATGATTACGTGAATGTAATTTTATCTCTGTACGTTCAATAGGTATTATATTATATAACTATATATTATATAAATATTTATAACTATATTCCTAGTGAGATAGTAATGAAACGAACCCCTCGTATAACTATGTTACGGTACATAATTATATCCCTAGGGATTTAACTATATTACGGCTTTATCTATCTTACTGCGACATATATAATTTTGACGAAAAAATTGCATCAGTATGAAGCCGGGGGCGGTTAATTTAATTGAAAATAAACTTAGAAAATTAGTTTGTGGAAAGTTATTAGATATTTTTGAATATCCAAATAAGAAATTGATATGCAATTATTAAGAGAAATACCGTCATAGATGTGATTATTTTCGCCAACGTATGTACTTTTATTGATACGACAATGGTTTAGTGTGACAAGACTTCATCTTAAACATAGATGTAAAAACTATAAGCGTGGGTTGAACCAAACTCATTTCAAATCTTTCTGTCGGCTTGTTGACGTCGTTATAATGAATTAACACACAGCACAATACACATTTTATATACCTATTAAACATTTTTTTATAAATTAATTCAAAAACTAATTATAATCTTGTGTGTAAATGTAACCATCTCTCATCCCTTCAAAATATCTATTATTACTTACTTCCACTACACAAAACACCTTATTATAAATATCTTAAAGGATATATAGGTATATAAAGTTACAAAAAGAGAGAGAGATTTTATTTAGCTTAAATTACTTTGCTTTATACATCCTACTTCTAAACCCATTGGTAGTCGAAAAGATCTTGCGACAATGTTAACATTTGGTCATTTATAACGGCTCAATCGCAAAATATTCTACCTTTTGATAATTTAATTATATTATACGTTACATGCATTATGTCCGTAAATTATTACCGCGGTTGACACGCGAAGGTAATACCACAATATACCGCATTGACGAACATCTGCAGTTGTCATACAACACTCGTTAACTCCAACCGCGAGTCATACATCACTGCAAGTAACCCCCGAGTCACCCGCGACACTATTAAGACGTTTTCACTCGAGCCATTGTGCAAGAAAAATATTTGTGGGCGTTCCTAGTTTACTAAACGACGGGTTACCCACAATGAAATATGTTTTTGCGGTTCCATGTGGTTTCACACTGTGTGGCCCTTTTTGTACGAGCTTTTCGAATGTATTTATCATTAAAACCATTCAAAGACAGTATAAAGACCAAAATAAAAATGTATACTGCAAATATTACCCCGAAAAACACATTGTTGTGACATTGGAGAACTGCATCTTTTTTTTTAATGTTAAGATCGGCAGACAGGCTGACGGTCCACTTGAAAGTAGGTGGCTACCGTCGCCTATAACACAAGCAACGCCACAGCTGCTGCAAGTGCGCTGCCGACTATAGAAGGATTAAGGATAAGTGATTGGATAGAAAAAGATAAGGCTAAAAAGATGGATAGATAAGGCTCTTGCAACCCTTATTCACAACAGCACAACAGCACACACACCTGTTGATTCACGATGGTCTTCTGTAAGGGGATGGTTACTGCCGCCAGACGGGCTGCCCAAATGTGCCCTGCCACTACTTTCCAGATCAAGTTTGAAAAACTCATTTTTCAAAGTTGACTCTGCCGGGTATCGAACCCAGTAACCCTAGAACAGAGCGTTAAGGCAAGCACCCTAGCCACTCATCCAACGGGTCGTCAAAATTATTAACAGTTTAACAGTTTGTTTGTTACAGTCATGACATCTTAACAGTTTGTTTGTACACCTGTGACAGTTGGTAAAAGCATCAGCAGTAAATGCTGTTCACTAAGAATAATTCCATAATCTAGCATTTTTCATAGACTCACTAGGTTCAAGAATCGATCAGTCATATAAGTGTGCGTTTCCATTACAATTTATACAATGACAATGATTATTTATATGATATAAATTTCTAACACTGATACAGTCGCAATGTTCGCTACAGAAAATTAATTAGTTAAAAAGAACCCAGCCGGTATAAAACTTATATTTGTACATAATGGAAACATATATTTTCAATTAATTATGTAAAAAAATCCTAACTGAGTTCAGAAAAAGTATTCAAAACAGAGAGGCTGTTTTCAAAACAGAAAAATATTCAAAAACCTTCGAAGGCTTAAATCATTCGGACAATTAATTAAATATTAGATATACATTAGCTCAATAAAACAAAGAACAGTAAAATCGCCAATCTTTAAATCAACTTTTTTTTTAAATTTATGTGGACTGTACCTAATGTTCTTGTTAATTAAAACAAATAATTTATTAAAATTGTATTAAGATTAACGAATGTAAGAATAACTGTAACATTTTCCATATCGATCTTAAGCGAAAAAAAAAACATGATAATAACCCGCATCCAACAATAAACGACGTGTCTTCTAAGACCACGTGTCCACCGATGTAGGTCTTGTTTGGACACATCATCGGCACCCCTGCGGTTTCGCGAAACTCATTTTTTTTACAACTCCTACTTCGGTTTGTCAACTGGCACATTAACCAAGGTGTTTTCGACTGCGGTGGTCCAATTTTTTGTTGGCCCTCAGACTGTTAATTGGTGACAATTGTGATCATCAAGCGTTCTGGCGAAGAGAGATGTTTCCGTACAACAGATGTGTTAAAATGAACCTCGCCATAAACACTAAACACAAATATTTCATAATGAAATATTTTTTGACATAATTAGTGTAGGATTAATGATACAGAAAGGCATATGTGGATTTAGCCTATAGACAGGTAGCAATGATATAGCTCAGGGGGACAAATATATTAATAAGATCATATTTATTAATACATTTAGTATTAATAAATCTTATTGATGGTTGTACCATGTACCTAATAGTATTTAAGGCAATGAACTAATTATGTACCTAATAGTCGCAGTGTACATAGCGTAGCCAGGGTAGCCCGACTTGGAACAATAATCATCCCTTACAGAAGAGCAAGTTCGGTGAATGAGTTAAGTAAGCAAAATCTCAGTCCATGTGCGCTTCTTATCCCTTTAACTATCAGGATTGGCAGCGCATTTACAAACCCTATAGCGTTACATTACTTGTAAGAGCAAGCACGGTTTACCGTAGCACGGCAACGATAACCACATACCATCAAATTATCTTCAGCCTGCTCGCCGACTTTCACATAAGAAAGTCGATTATTTAGCTTAAAATGTAGATTTATGTAGATTATAACTTTATTAAAAGAGAGTGAGAGAGACGATTTTGTAAGATTAGATTTGTTTGTATTAAGGTAATCTCCCGGGAATTATTGCATTTATTTGAATATTTTTTTATTACTTGAAAGGTACGTTATATATAGATTGGACATAGGCTATTAGGCTTAGCCGGGGCGTATCAGTCTTACTTACATTAGGTATACATATTATAGGTTGATACAGGTACATATATAATTATATTAGTCTGTTCCACTAATCATAGTTAGAAAAAAGTACACTTAGCTACTCTTAAGCAGCGGCTCGTGGTGTAAGATAGCAGGGCCATATGTAATTTTTCTGTGCATCTATTTTTGTACGAGAGTTATGTCTCGGCGGCTTCTGAAGAGATTACAAACACTTTCATGATGGCCGTCTTCTTGTCTGTTAAGACTTAAAAGACTCGGCGCCAGACACCCGATACTATAAAGTTAAGTGAATATGAACCATTAACCTCTTGCTTTTATATCATTATTTTATTGTTAATATTGATCTCGTTGGCACAGAGTTTTGAAATTAGCGGCAATCTCTGTATAAATCTACGTTCTTTTCTGAGTAGTCGTATACCCAGTAAAAAAAATTCGTCAATATCTTATCAGCTGTTTTAGATTCTGACATTTGGCAAGAAACAAAAAGACAATAAAAAATAAAAGAACATGTTAGGGATTTTGTGATTGTTCTCGTGCTAGTTACAGTGAAAACAATATACAGCCTACTAGCCTAGGAGAATTACTTAACCGATTTCACCAGCGCATAACATACAAGTAGGTGTGCAAATCCATCAAAACTAAATTTAATTGTTAAGTAATGAATGAAAGCACGGCCCAGGGCCCATGCTCCAACCGTTTGTTCCACTAGTGGGATTATGGTATACCATGTCAAGTTATTGGACTCGAACTTTCGTGCTTGTGCATCGGGTTATAAAAATATTCTGAAGACGGTTGCTGAGAAAAGTGGTTAGTGTTCCTTGTAACAACCATATTATTAACCATGCTCACACTCAAAATATTGATTAAATGGTTACCTAATCAATTTAATTCAATTAAATATACAAAGTCGCTATTTTCGTAAAACTCCCTAACTCCTGGATTATTTATTTCGTATAATATTCGTTTCGGTACTCTTTAATAACTTCGTTCTATAGCTACAGTTAAAATTCTTCAAATTCTTCACATTTAGGCAATATTACCAATAATTCAAAATATTGAATAAGATACCTATTTAAAATTTATTCAAGTATATACATATATTCAGTTAATTGCTCCATTAATTATAGGCATTTTATACTGGACTATTTAGCAATCGTTTAAAATGTTCGAAATCTTCGTTGAATATCTACGTATTTAGCAGAATGGCATGATATTACACAGTGATTTTATGTGGACCTATTGAATTAACCACTGACCAGACTAGAATTTTTTTTTATTAAATACTAGCGACCCGCCCCGGCTTCGCCCGGGGTGTGATTTTTTTATATACATAAACATTCCCCGTTTATCCCTCTTTCCATTAATGAAAACCGAATTTAAATCGGTCTACCGGTTCAAGCGTAATGCCGTGACCAAGGGAAATGGGGATTCATTTTTATATATAAGAAGATTCATAAGCTGCCCAAATAACACAACAAAATATAAACCTTTTCGTGTTTTTACGCTAATGTGTCTTATCATGATAACTGAGAAAGTATTTAAAGAATTTATTCTAAAATATCAAAACTGCTGTCTTCTCAAATTTAGGACTTATTTGACTCGCATTTAATAGTGTATAAAAACCAGCTAAAGAAGTATTGCACGTAATCGCCGCCAGTGTTGCGTTTTTGTATATCTCTTTTGTATTAAACGGTGCGCTTATAATAATGCATAATGGGTACATAAAAGTTGATTATGCGAGGTGGGAAACACATCCGAGCGGCAATATGCTCGCCCCGATTATGTTTGATCGCAATTAAGCCACCTGTAACATCTTATAGTCTTCGCTTCTGTGCGAACCGATCGCTTTTAATGCAAGTAAGTACCGATAACAAAAACACCACATAACAATGTTAAGGTTAGTAAAAAAATACTAACATATAATAGGGAATATTTATGCACATTTTTTAAATATTTTCATACGATATATAACCGTAAAAAAAATATTCAACGCCAAAAAATAGAAATTTAGTAACAAAAAAAAAATATAAAAATTAATTAACAGCTACGGGCACTTTAAACACCCGCCCTTTTGGGGGCGCTTGTCGTGACGTCACATTCTTAACATTTGATTGTTATTGTAGACTCTACAGTAACAATCAAATGTTAAAAATCACAAACGTTTACATTCATATATATACGTTTACGCTTGTTGATATTTCATAGAATTTACATCAAATTCGAACTGACCGTTTCAAATATTTTGAATTTCCCACAATTATTTTACACTTTTTAATAATTAGTTTCTTAACGAAAAAGAAATAATATTAAAAAAATATTTATATAGACATAATTCTAAAGCAAAATGGTTGATAAATATAATATTTAAGTCTTTTTAATCTCTTAGTGTGAAGTATTATGAAAGTAGGTGTTCAAATCTGGCTTATTATTATGTCTAAAATGGTTACAATATGATGGGCTATATTAATCAACATTTATGTATACATTTAATAGTAGAGCTAAATCGTTTGATTATAACACAAGCGGTTACAAGTATATAAAACAATAATATCGTTAAACAAAGATACATATTGCGATTCTAATTATTTATTACTCATACAGTCATATAGCTACCCGGCCAGTGGTAAACTGTTAATGGAACATACGTTTAACCCAAGAGATTCGCGGTAGTTGTTTTATAATAGGGCATAAACGATACGCCGCCTCTTTAATGACGCTAAAAATATTGCTCGCGAGAACCACGTTTCTGCTGAAAGCGCTCACACTCATAATAATATTTAGTACTGTTTGCACAGAACTGTTGTATATTGACCACGGCTATCCTCAGAAAATCACTACTATATTTAATACATTAAAATATAGTAAGTGTAATTTGTTTATTTAATAGACGATAAATATTGAATAGTTTCAGATAATTTCAGATGAGAATATTTTCCTGTGTACATACTTTTTAGAGCGTGATTTTTAATTTTTGTACTTATATTTTATTTAAATCATTTTGGTGTTATAATTTCATGACAGATTTATTTGGAGAGCCGGTTTAATTTTTTTTATTAGCTCATGTACCTAGGTAATATACCAAATCCTACTAATATTATAAAAGTGAAAGTTTGTATGTTTGGATGTTTAAATGTTTGTTAATCACGCCAAAACGGCTAAACAAATTCGGATGAAGTTTGGCACACAGATAGTTTATTACTAGGATTAACATTTAGGATAGTTTTTATGCTGGAAAAATGTTAGGTCCCCGAGCAATCGTCTAAAAACATAAAAAAATCTGATCTTTATCGCTGCGCCACCGTCGTCACAGCGATAAAGATCAGGCATTATTTATCTATACTAATTATTTATTTATCTATCCATAATAAAATTGTAAACGAGCCGTGTCTGTACATGAAATATTTCTTCAAAAAAAAAAACACTTTATACACCTTGTACTTATGTTACCGAAGTCAAAAAAGTAGTTTTTAGAATTTTTGTCTGTTGGTCTGTTTGTCTGTGCGTTTGTGTCGCGCTAATCTCAGAAACGGCTTAACCGATTTGAATGCGGTTTTTTAACTTATGTATTGTAGCAAGCGTCCCGTAACATGTAACCTATGTTTCGTTCCAATCGGTTTGCAAACAAAAAAGTTACGCGAATAGCACGCGTACGAAGTCGCGGGCACAGCTAGTTACCAATATGTTTTATAAATATTTTTCATTTATCAACGCGGACGAAGTATTATTTTTATTTGATGAAGTCTTATTTTGTATATAAATTTATATTATATAAATCTGTACACCAAATAAAAAAATAAAAGGTTTATGTTGGCAAATTTGAAAAACTTCTTGGAACCACCTTTCCAATTCCTCAAGAGATCGTGAGTCATGAGGATTTTTGAGCAATTTATTAAGATTCAAGAATCAAATAAATAATAATCTATCTAAAGACCTGAGTCTGCTAATATCGGCATGTCCTGTCCCTTAGCGAATAGAGATTTCCTTAAATCAATTACTGCTTTTCCAATTTTTCCCAATTATCGAGTGCATGAAGAGTGCATGCAAACAAAACTACGAGCCACAGCTAACAACACGGCATCATTGTAAATTTTTTTAGTTCATGACTTTATGCCCTCTAGAGGGCGCCATATTCAATTTAATGTGACGTCAATAACTAGCGGACGATCAAGACGCTTCCAACGATATCTCATTTATCAAATTATGATAAGTAGTTTAGAAGTTATGAGCGAACAGTTACATACATACCTGTCAAAATCATAACCCTCATTTTTGTTTCGCCGTAGTAGGGTAATAAATAGAAATGAACTTTCATTAGATACTTGACATTTACTGCAAAATATTTGTATGATAATTTTTTTTTTTTAAATAATTTTAATACTTTGATATATTTTGCAGATGTTAGTTATTGTTTCGACAAAAGAATAAAAAAGAATGAAGGCGTATGGAATAGTCAATGAAAGAAACGTCCTCACAAGCCTACTGTGTCTGATTTAGGTAGTTTTGACATAGATGCTATGCGTAATAAATAAGGAATTTTATATACTGACGAAAAAATATCCTACTCTGTAGTACTTGAAAATCTATTATCAGAGCTACAAACATGTATTGGCTTTGCTGGATACCGAAAGACTCCGCCGAAGAGGTTTCGGTGGGCCGATGAGGGATACCAGAACTCATTCTTCTATCCTCTAATAACCCTTATCCCTTTATAATAATAAGCAGTGTAGACCGTCGGGAATTCGGGATGCTTGTGTTATGGGCGACTACAGCTACCAGCTACAATCAAGCGGTTCATAAACCCTTCTGCCACGGTTTAATGTTAAATTGTATCATGCAGTAAGAATCATTTACAAAATGAAAATAAGATGCAAACTCGACCACTTTGGCAGAACTTTGCGCGCTGGCGATATTACTCGCTATGGAAATACGGACGTAGGTACGAATTTCCAACCTTAAATTAATTGATAAGTAAATAAAATTGAAATACAATTAAAATAGCCTTTTCATTGACTAGAATAGCTACTACGCAATACAGTTATTGATTGAAGAGGAGTAATAAAACAGGTCGGTGGTCGTAAACTGGTACTCAAAACTGCTGCTACTGGGCGCCCGCGCCGATCAAAAGAACCACGCCGACAAAGAGACGCCGCCTGCCGCTCTGTCAACGCAGTTACAGTACACACTAAATGCTCTCGGCCCCCAGGCTAAAATTACGAACGATGAGCGTTATCGATAATTGAATATTTAAACTCATATTTAGAACACACTTTTATGTAAATGCCTTTAGTTTTTGTGTTCACTGAATGCATGTAACTTTTTACATTTAAGTTTCTGCAAGACACTCTTAATCCATCTGGAGCGTGCCCAAAAACTGTGGTGTCTTAAGATGGGAGTCGCCGTTTTAATTGGTCGCATTAGAGTTGAGCCTCTTATTAATAGGTTGATTACTTGCGGGCGTCTAGTGCGGGTGCCGGACGACCGGCGCTGCCATCCACCAGATTGTCGTCTTAGCTACGAGCGGAATTCCTTAAGAAAAGCTTTGTGCATAACAAATATTAAACTAGTCTGTGCATCCGCTTAAGTACTTCCTCGTTCCTTAAGCTTTTAGGACTAGCTTTTGCGCGCGACTTCGTTCGCGTTGAAAAATAAAAATACGTATATAACAAAGTACAGAATATCCCATCTCTATTGCTTTTTTTGGATGAATGTTTTATATCCTTTTATGTATCCCTAATGTGTATGCAACATTCCCTGATGATAGGATTAAAGCATGAGAAAGTGACAGACAGACAGACAAACCGAATTACTTTCACATATGAACACTCTTCGCATATTGCTGACAAAAACTTCAATAATTCAGAGTGAGAGCACTACTAAGAGCAGCTGGAGCGTTTAGCTCTACAGGAATTTGAAAGCACTATTCGGAAATGTGCGATATGTGGTAATTACTTTTATTACTCGTGTAGACTACTGATAAAGTTATTCTCGTTTTATATAATGAAAATTTATCGTCCACTTGATGGTAGGTTGTTACCGTCGTCTACGAACACAAGTAACACTAAGGGCCAGTTTTATAACGATCCGTTAGTTAAATTTTAAATCAAATAAACGAAAAAATGATCTAATAGTATAATATAGTGTATTATAAACAACTGTTCGTTAGTCAACAGTAAAATTTGACAGCTAGCGTTTACTGACTCGTTACTGACTATGATAGGGTCGGTTTATCTTACGTATCGTTTATTTTGACAAGTTGAGGTTAGAAAATAAGAAGTAATAGTTGAATTTGTAATATTATTTTTTAACAAATTGTAAAATAATGAGTTATGACGATTATTCCGGCAGCAGTGATTTTAATCTCATTTTTAATAATAATGACACGAGTAGCAGTGACTCTGAGGACGATTTTATGACTCACGCACGTCGTGAGAGAATTTTTAAGCCTCTTATTACTCGTCCTTTGATTACTGCAATGTTTTCGACGATACGAATTTTATGTGTGTGGAATTCCTGGGTCTTTTGGGGGGCCCATGGCCCCCATGCCGCCCCCCCCCCCCAAAGACCCAGGAATTCCATATTTTTGACTTAACTTTTCAATTCAATTCAAGTACAATTCAATTCATATATGAACTGAATATAGAATAATATATATAGAATAATATAAGTTATCGTAAGTTTCATAATTCATGTCAGACATTTGAGACAGTTCAAATACGCGATTACGCGGGTTAAAAGTATTTGCAATACAACCATAATGCATCTCAACTAGTAAAAAAAATACACAAAAAAATTACTTGTGATATTAACCCTAACTCCGAACTTTGTCAGAATGCCCCCCCCCCCCCCCCAAATGAAATCCTGGATCCGCCCCTGGGTGCAAGACTGAAATCGGCTACTGCTAGAAACAATGCACTTTCTCCGTCCACTCAATTACTAGTGACACTCCGGTTTTATTCATTGGGTGCT
This sequence comes from Bembecia ichneumoniformis, assembly GCA_910589475.2. Taxonomy (NCBI): domain Eukaryota; kingdom Metazoa; phylum Arthropoda; class Insecta; order Lepidoptera; family Sesiidae; genus Bembecia; species Bembecia ichneumoniformis. The sequence continues at coordinate 7,301,102 of OU342521.1, forward strand.
GTGTTGTTAGCCACTGGAGACTTCGTCGGAGTGTCAAAGGTTACTGCTTGTACTGTTGTGTGGAAAGTGTCGCAAGTAATAGCATCTTTGCGTGAAGAGTTTATACATATGGACGCTTCAGTAAGTACACAGGAAGAATTTTATAACATTGCTAAATTTCCTTGTGTTATTGGAGCAATATATAGTGTTATTGAGTATTATACACACATACTAATACAATCTCATAGCATATTATTACCTTGTCAGAGAAATTTTGAGACAAAATTTTGTTTGTATTCGTGTTTTACATTTTAACTGCTGGTGTGATACAATAGGAAAGACAAAACAATAACTTTATGTTCGTAATGTGTTCGTATATAAACATGTTTGTGACGCGACACTTGACAGCTCTTGACAGACTACAACGAAACCATCGACAATATTCCTAAACTTCGGCATACTTTTTACGGACAGTTACCGAATGGTTAAATTCTTTTATAGAACCACCGTCAGTAAACGTTATTGACGGACCGTTTAGCGTTCGTTACCAGCAGTGTAACAAACGGGAAAAAGGTATGTCGTTTATAAAACTGGCCCTAAGGGGATCTGAGTGCGATAAGACAAAGAGGGGACTATTGGGTATATAAGATCGAGGTCTCATATTTTGTTACAATGATCTTCTGTAATGAGTATGTTCTATCATCACATCTATAATCTATACATATAATAAAATCGTTAAAAAAATTTCAAAAAGAACAATTTGTACACGTTGTCAAAAAAAGTCTGTCGTCTGTTTGTCTGTGTGTTTGTGCACACTAATCTCATCACAGTGAAATAATGCGGTTTTCACTGACGTATTGTAGCAAGCTTCCCGTAGCATTTAGTGTTTGTTTCATTCCAATCAAAATCAAAATCAAAATATTTATTTATCAATTAGGTTTCTCCAAGAAACTCTTATGATCGTCATTTCGAATTACCAGTTAAATTTAAATTTACCAGGGTTTCGGAAAAAAGCCAAGATGACGATCCTGGGGCCTTAGACAAAGTAGCATTCGCTCCGTAGCGAAGCGATATCGAAGTTCGTTATCGTCTCAGAGACAAAGAAATCATGACAAGGTATCACGTGTTTATCACGTGTTACAGTGTCGATTCCTTTGTCTCTGAGACGATAACGAACTTCGATATCGCTTCGCTACGGAGCGAATGCTACTTTGTCTAAGGCCCCTGAGAAGAAACCCCGAAAGAAACTCAGGATACTATTCTTTTTGTCATCTTTACGATATAAAAAAATTACAATAATTATAATCATACACTTAATACCTAAAGTAAATATACAATACTAAGCATAGTATGAGCTCCGAATCCAGGCTTTAATTCCAGGCTTCATTGTCACTTAAATAATCAGTAACCTTATAATAGCCTTTCGAGAGGAGTTTGGTTTTAATGACAACTTTAAATTTATTTATAGATAAGGTTCTGATCATCTCAGGCAGTTTATTATAAAACCGTATACACTGACCCATAAAAGAATTACTTATTTTGTGGAGTCGCGTCTTATGTAAATCTAAATTATTTTTAAACCTAGTACCTATATTGTGTACATCACATTTTTTATTAAATTGACTAATATTTTTATGCGCGTAAATTAAATTTTCATAAATATACTGACATGTAACAGTTAAAATCTTAATTTCTTTGAACTTTTCTCTGAGGGAAGACTGCGGATCTAGTTGATAGATGGCTCTAATGGCCCTTTTTTGTAAAATGAAAATAGTATTTATGTCCGCAGCGCCACCCCAAAGAAGGATCCCATAACTCATTACACTGTGAAAGCAACTAAAATAGACAATCCTAGCTGTTTCGACATCCGTTAGGCGTCGAATCTGCTTAACTGCATAAACCACAGAGCTAAGTCTTTTACTTAGTTTCTCAATATGTGGAGCCCATTGTAATTTAGAATCTACGGTAATATCTAAAAATACTGTCGATTCCACGGGCTCCAATTTCTCACTACCCAAAATCACATTCGTTCCAATATTTTTAACATTCGGGGTACTGAATTTAACAAGTTTAGTTTTCGTGGCATTTAAAAGGAGATTATTAACACTAAACCAATGCACTACGTTAGAAAGTACATAATTTACCTCATTATAGCACCCAAGTTGCCTTTTAACCTTAAATATTAATGATGTGTCATCAGCAAATAATACAATATTGTGTTTACTCACAGAATGAGGTAAATCATTAATATAAACTAGGAATAAAAACGGACCGAGAATCGATCCTTGAGGGACGCCCATTTTAACTAGAGAACCCAGAGATTTCCTACCATTAACATCAACCTTCTGAATTCTATGGCTGAGATAAGAAGTCAGAAGATCGAGAGCCTTATTCTTAATTCCATAGTGGCACAATTTCCTTATTAAAGTGTCGTGCTGGACACAGTCAAAGGCTTTGGACAAATCGCAAAAAATACCAAGAGCATCCTGCGAGTTTTCCCATGCCTCAAATATGTTTTTCAATAGTTCAACACCTGCGTCCGTAGTAGAACGCCCCTTAGTGAAACCAAATTGTTTATTAAAAAGTAAATTATGATCATTGAAATGTTTAAGCAATTGACTCAAAATAATTTTTTCAAAAATTTTACTAAATTTACTAAATTTTACTAATTTTACTAAAATTTTTCAAAAATCGGTTTACAAACAAAAAAGTTACGTACTATACCGAATACCAAGCGTACGAAGTTGCGGGCTCAGCTAGTTCTCTTTAGGCTAAAATGAGCAAATCTGCAAATCTGTTTAAATACCGCGTCAGAATTTGACTAGTATCTGCTTACATACATACAGGTGAATGCGTGCTGTGTTTTTTTTCCAGTTTTTTTTACCCTTTTTTTCTAACCGTCTTCATGAAACGCGTCGAAGATTGTCGAGGAATAGTTGAATACAAAGACTGTACGCTTAATAGCGTTTATAAGGAACTCAACGAGTTTGATGCCCGTATAGCGATCTGTTAGTAGCGAGCTGAAAATATCAATATTGTCTGGAAATACTCGCGATATCTGCGTAGCGGTAATAAATTGCGAGTTGTCGGCTGCTATCGGCCGCTTACTCCATGTCTGATGGTTTCTATCATTTGCGAAGCAGCTAAAGAAGTATTTCAAGTATCACCGAATTATATAGCATGTATCCATATATTTTATTCACCTACAGTTACTGAATTGAATATAGGCACAAATTAAATTATTATTATTAGCGATCGATATTAATTTTTGTAATCAAAAGAGAACATTTTTGATGATGACGGGTGAAAAGTTTATCTTCTTTGTGGGCAATGTTTATTACCTACGCTTGCATTCTATTTTTTCGGATTCTAAACCACATAATAACATAGAAAAAAGCTTTACTAATTTCAACCATTTTTTATTTATTTATTTATTAAGAAGTAGGTTTAATAAGTAAATATCTAAATAATATCTTCGAAATCTCATTATTATTAACGCACTTATATTAGCATGTTTATTTCATTAATTTCTTTGTTGATTCCAACGAAAAATATATATTATGTTTTACAAAGAAATAGATACTTTGCCTATGTCTCAGGACCCAAGTTGACGACAATAAGGAATTGCTAATATTTCGTACCTATCTCTTGCTCACACATTGCTTTTGTCAGTGTATTGACGTTGTGATAGGTATTGTATTTTAAAAGAAAATTAATTTTCCCTTTATAGCAGCACTATGGAATCATTAATTTGAGCACAATTAAAAATCAGTATGGTAATGTTCCACACTGTTCAAAATCTGCTTTTGTGGTTTAATGCTTAGCTCAAATGTTATTGTTTTTTGATATTTTGATTTTATTACCTTACCCGGTTGCTCTATCTTTGTCAACCTCATCTCAAATTCTATTAAGATCGACAGCATTGCACATCTCCCCTGGAATTTGAGTTCCAAGGCGAGTAGCTACACATATCAACTAGAACATTAAGTAAACGTCCAATTTTTTTATGTAAAGGTGGCCAGGACAGCTATAGGTCCACTTGATCGTAGGCGGTTACCGTCACCTAATAACACAAGCAACCCTGAAGATGCTGCAAGTGCATTCTCAAACCTTTAGTACCACCACAAAATGCTGTTATTTCACGGTGGTCTTCTGTAAGAGGATTATTAAACTCAATGTGCCTTGCCACTACTTGCCAGATCCAGATCAAAGCCTACCTTGAAAAGTTCATTTCTAAAGTCGGGCCTGCCGGCAATCGAATCCGACACCCTTGTGAAGAGCGCTAATGCGAGCACCTTAATCACTTGACCAGTAGGCAGTAATAAATGTAATAATAAGAATTCTGTCTTTCTTTCTTCCTATAATACTTTCCTTTTGAAATATTTGAAATGAAAATATGAGTAATGAGTTAGACATACGGCTGCAGTGCATCTCAATAGGTGGCACGTGCTGTTTGAGTCAGCGAGGTAAGTGCTGTGCGCAATTAAGATTGCGCCGATGAAGACACCGCGCTGAAGTGTTTTCTAATTACGTACGCCATCAATCACGGCCCAGCCAGAGCCAGAACACCGCCAATCAAGTAATTGCATCGCGTGCATCGGCTTTTCGGCCCTCGATAATAATAGGCATTTTATTGCCAGTAATGTAGTCTCTAGGGCCGTCCGGTTAATGCTGATCCCCGTACCCGCTTTTAATTTGGACTAATATTATGCAGGAAACAACGTACGTGCTGAGTTAATATTGTTTTTGTAATCAATTAAGGTGATCGGTAATGATCGTTGAGTGGGGCGCTCCGTGTTCGATTGATTCCTGATCACGCAACTTGTAAACATTTTTAAATGTGTCAGCCTTTATGTATACTTACTACTTATATTACGTCTTACTCATTCTCCTCTACGCTATCCACTACAGTTTGGTAGGACTTAGAATGTATTGAAATAGCCCTGCCACACACTCAGCGAGTGGCATGAGAGTAGCGAGGAAAGGAGGCAGAGAAGTAGTGTGGCAACATTACTCGTCATGCCACTCATGTGTATGGCAACATACACCGACACTTGTTTTGAGCGCGAGTACCCGGTCAAATATTATCTACATTCATTAATTTAATAAATGAAATTTAGGTGTATATTTAGGTTTTTAATTTAGGTTACATTTATTTTCAGTTTTATTTTATTTTTGATAACATTGATCCCATGGACAAACTGCTTTCCAGTTTTATAGGACAATGTAAATATTAGTGTAATTATTTCATGTATAATAAATAAATAAATAATCGCACGGACATAACGCAGTCCGAATCGAGCGCTCGTAACGGAATCACGTCATGAGTCATTTTTTAAGACGCTTTTTTATAATCATGCCGCCACCTTCTAACAAGAAAATATTTAATATAGTTATACTAATTATAATGAAATAATGAAATAATTAATAACATAATTAAATAACATAATTGACCTACATAGCACTCACGCTGCCACAATTTCAAAATCCATTGTTTTGCAAAGGCAAACGACCTAGTGCGGAGCGTCGCGATTAATTGTGCAAGTAGAGCAGTCTGTGGGCAGGAAGGGCAACATCGCGGCAGCGCGAGGAGTAGAGCGATGAGCAGCACGAGGAGCATAATGTGGCAGAGGAGAAAGATTGCTATTCTGATCATTAGGAAGTGGTCATTAAATGTCTTGCTTGGTAGATAGCTTAGTCTTCTCAGCCGTGCATGCTTCCACAAGAGATGTTCCTTCGCCATTTGAAAAAGTGATCACTATTTGTAATCCACGCATAAAATAGAGACTCAGAAAAGCAAGTCTTACTCAGAATGGACCCTTCGTTTGCTGATCAGCAGCCGAAATTTCCGTCTTACTGGGGCCTAAATGGTAGGTAATCTTAATGGGTTCGGTTCAGGAGGTCATAGTTGTTAAGTAAAATAGTAAGAAGTCATAGTCATTTTCCTATAGTAGTATAGTTTAATTAAAATTCTGCAAGCTGTAACATCTACTTAATGGTAGGTACAGTCGCTTATAAACGCAAGCAACGTCTGGGTAATACAAACGCGCTACCAACATCCTCTATAAGGGACAAGGTGCGGTTGGAGGAATTGGCATATTCACGTACCGCAACATAACAAGCACATGTGCTATTATTTTTACGGTGGTGTTTGCTTTATATAGGTGGTTACTGCCTACAAATGGGGATTTCCCAGTTTACAACTGCGGAAGGCAAGTGAGGTCTGCCTACATTTCTTTAAATATTGAATTTAATCATGTTTAATAATTTAATATTGATTCTCGCTATTAGTCAGAGTGTAGGTAATCCAGCGGCATTTCTATGTGTCAGCTAGTTTATTTGACACGGCATGACGAAACCGATTTCAATTTGAGGCGGTAGGTACCCGTCAGTGAGTGACCCGCACAAAGGAAGTGATGCTAATCGGACAGATGGGGTGACGAGGAGGCGCATTCCTGCCTCAGATCAGGACCTCTGCACCAAACAATATGTGCCACAGATTGTTATGAGTGTTACGTAGTATTCTTATATTAATTAACGTGGTTTTTAATATATATTTAAATTAAACACTTTTGATCAACTTAAAAAAAAGGGGGCGATTAAAGTCAAAATAGAGAAAGCGTCAAGAACATAAAATTACGATTGAGTTATGCAACAGTATTTTAACAACTGAAATGTGAGTATGAGAGCAGGAATTGTTGTTAAAGTAAGTAACGACAAATAGCATCATGCCGATATAGCATAATCATTTATTTAAAATAATTCGGTAAAATATGCACATGGAAGGACGGTTAATATTGCCTGAATAAGAATAAGTAAGTAGAATTCCTTTTTGTTTTTAATCTGAGGGCACGGCAATACCCCCGCCAAGTCTAGCCAAAATGCACAGAATTAAATAATAAAAGCAAATAAGGGTAATTGATTAGATAACAGTTCCATAGACACTAACTAAAATAAAACTCCCAACTTTTTGTAGCGGAAGAAATGCGTTGCGAGACTTGGCATTTTTTTTAGTTTTATGTTTTTGATGCGATAAAAATTTAGCAGTAGCAGGGCACATTTTGCACTAATAAATCTGCATTAACTAAGGATGTCGTTACAAAACTTCTTCCTGGTCGAATCACTCTTGGCAAAATCTCCTCTCTCATCGCCGCCTTCCTGGCACATTCGTGCACGGACCATTCTGTGGCTGCGCTTAATGTAGCCGGTCTACCTCACATATGACCTTCCACGCGGTCTCATGCCTTCGACTCTGCCCTGCAAGTTACAAAACACTTATTAAAAATACTTGGCAACTTCACTAAAGTATCATGAGCCTCACAATAAACTGATATTTTTCGGTCGATTATATTTAATTAATAAACTATCTAAAGTGCAACAGTTTTATAAAGGCTGATATTTTAATATTAGGTCATAATATTAAAATAAAGTGATCGACGCTGATAATGAACTTCCTGCTCATACCGATTTTATGTGAAAGTAAACGAAGTTTGTCTGGCAATATTTTCAAAAAACTACACATTCAAAGATAACGACGACACTTTCAAAATTCATACGATGAATTACAATGCGTCAAATCTTCCTCCATGCAGAACTGAGCTCATTAAGCAAGTCCATTGCAGCGCATATATGCCTAATATTTGGACCAATGCAAACCATAAGATACCAACCACAAAGTTAGCTGTCGAAAATGGTTGCCAGGTATTAAAAGTGTGATACGAATTAGATTAGCATGAAGGGGAGAACTTCCTACATTCGTTAAAGACGTCGTTCTTCAACCAAATGATGAATCACGTAATAAATAAGTGCAAGCACATTTGTCAGCCTTTTTTCTCATGAACAAATTAATCAAATATTATAGGTTTACTAATTTACAAATGCTATGTCCGAGGTAACTGATATCCAAGAAATTTTGCGAAGAATCACATAAAGCCTATAATTGTAGCAGCGATTCTGATTAGAAAATTTGTTTAAATTTTTTAAGTATTGAATTAAAAATAAATATTGATATAAGATGTTTTTTAAAAAAGGTTAAGACTTTTTTTTTTCATATTTTAAATCCTATAAACTATTATAAAACCTTTCACAAACCACATTTATTCCCATTGTTTTATTTGAATATGTTGCATATTAAACAAAATATAGATAATGTTTTTTATTAAAATCATTAATTTTATTATTAAATATTTATTTATTGTATTTTATTATTAAATATTTTTCATTATTGTATTGCAATAAATAACTCAGTCCGCACTATAAAGCACGCTATATATAAATTAAGCGGACGACGCACCCTTCTATTGACTGCTGACGGCGTTTGTTCCATAAAACTTCGGGCTGACTATGTTAGTCTTGTTTTAGGTACTTTGAACTACTTGCACGAAATTTTTTAGATTTTATAAAACACTTCCACCAACCAAATTTTTGACGGGTTTAACGGGCTGCTGACACGTACTGTTCCAATATTCTGCAGACTGACTACGTCCGCAAAGTTTGTTAGTTGTCTTACCATCCACTGACCAATTTTCAGATTTTATAAAACAGTTGCGACGTACGTATTTTTTTTACAAGTTCGGAACCAACCCCGCGCCAGATGTCCCAAAAACTGACTGACTGACGGCAGGATATTGATATTCAACCTATTTATGACCTAATATTAAAATATCAGCCTTTATAAAACTGTTGCACTTTTGGTGCCTCAGCTCTTCCATCTCCAATTTATCCCATGGATACTTTATCCTATTGATCCTTCATGTTATCGAGATCAATATTGCATTTGCAACCCCCATGGCATTGCTATAGTGTTAATAGGCAACCGTCACCTTTAGGCAGGTACCCTAAGCTTAATTATTATAAATGCGTAAGTTTGGATGTTTGTTACAGATCACACGTGTTACATTATTATAAATCACGCAAAAACGGCTGAACGGATTTGAATGAAATTTTGCACCGAGATAGATTATTTTACTTGTATTAACATACTATTTATGATACTTTATCCAGGAAAATGTTAGATTTATGTGGGATTTTCAAAAAATTAACTACATCAAGTACGAAGTCGCAATAACTAGTCTTTATCTAAAAAAGTAATCAATAAATATAAATATTATTCATTACTTTTTCAGATAAAGACTTTTTTTGACTTTTTATTTTCTTCTCTTTGGTAGTTGAGTAAATATTGGTCATAAAAAGCTATTTTTCGTTTAGCACTTGCTTGTAATTCGATCTGAAATCATAAATTTATAAGAGTTCAAGTGGTTCATTTCTTTCATCTTCCCTTTCGAATCCGTATTTAGAGATGAAGTGGAAAAATACATACCATACGTTCCTCAACACATTATGTTTTTAATAAAACCTTCTATTTTAACAACCTGTTAATGTTATCTGTTTAATCAACAGTTGAAAATGAATATTTGATCACTTTTACCTAATGTATAGCAAAAAAAAAAAAACAAAATCAATAGACGCTTTCTGCCTGTGCAATAATCAAGTATTGAGGTTTAAGATATTATTGACACACATACCATATAAGAAAATGTGAATCGCGTTCAATAAAGCATTGTGTAACTCTTGTATGTTCTTCTGTCATAAATCATCGTTCATTAGAAGCTCTGTAAACCGTATGACCTATTACAAAATTGATTTATTTTACGAAACAACGAGCGGGCGGAATTGATACACTTGTTTTTCGTACAAGGACATGTACGAATAGCCTTTCACACGATACGGACAAGACGTTGGATGGAATCATGAGACCAAACTGACACTTTAAACCTTACAGGCCACAGTGAAATTGCAGTGGGTGTACTGTTTTTTTTTTTTTTTTTTTTCCACTGTAATCTGATGTCACAACCCAGATTTTTTGCATAATCGTGAGCGACAGTCATCATGTTAACCATTATTCCATCACCGTTGACTATTCAAACTAAGAAAACTATAGATAGGACATTTGCTGAGCTGTTTTATGATTTTCTCTATTTATTTCATACTAGCTGAGCCCGCAAACTCGTATGCGTAGTATACGGTATAGCGCGTAACTTTTTGTTTGTAAGCCGATTGGAATGAAACAAACATGTTACGAAAAGGTTGCTAAAATACATTGTGAAAACCGCATTCAAGCCGGTTAAGCAGTTACTGAGATTAGCGTGCATAAAAGCATAAACAAACGGACAAAAATTCTAAAAACTATTTTTTTGACCTCGTGAACATAAATAGGGTACAACGTGTACAAATTATTTTTTGAAAAAATATTTAATGTACAGACACGGCTCGTTTGCGATTTTTTTAAATGTTACAGATAAAGTCGCTTTTCACCTCCGCTTTCTCCTTTAACTTCTTCTATATCACCAAACGAATTTTGATGCGGTTTTCACTAATGGAAGGAGTAATGGAACAAAAAAAAATGTGACGCCGCGGGAGGATTCGCAAAGTTGCAATGGAGTAAATAGCAAGGGACTGAATTCCCACAATAAAGTTAAGCCAGCGTAAGCCGAAACAAAATTTATTTATTTCCGAAAAAATCTCTACATAATGGTGAAAACTACATCTATATCTGTTACGATGTTTAAAAAACTAAGCGGAGAAATATAGTTGCGGATACATAACTTTGTTTTATATACTACACTAGCTTCCTTTTGTGTAATAGGTACCACGTATTTTAAAAATAGTCATATTTTTATCTAAGTTTCTATCTTCTGTCCCAATATAACCTATACAAACAAACTCATTTATAAATAGATCATCTGAGAAAACGTAAAGGGCATACAATAATTACATTCGTAATGACAATCAGTAAATTTCACTTTTCTACAATAAGAATCGCTGGTGAAAATCACGATAATTTTCCCAACTTTAATTTCATATAATTTTTTCCGGCAATTTAACTAGGTAATAAGGTACATAAACATTTTAAAAGACATCTGGTTCATGTTAAGTATTAATTATTAACTTTATACTTTAGAACTTTATACTTTCAGTGCGTGACATTCAAATATCAAGGCAAAATGTCTCGAAGGGTTTAAGTTAGATAAGTTAGTTTTGGATAGGAAATAAGTATATGTTAATAAAAGCGTAGTAACTGAGTAAGTAGGTTATCTTCTATTGATAGATATTATTTGAATAACGGTGAGTTCATTATCTTATTCTCAACTGGCTGAGCCCGCAACTTCGCACGAATGGTATTCGGTATAGCGCGTAACTTTTTTGTTTGTAAACCGATTGAAATGAAACAACCACTAAATATTACGGGAATCTTGCTACATCAGTGAAAACCGCATGCAAATCAGTTAAGCCGTTTCTGAGATTAACGCGCACAAATGGACAGACACAACAGACATGCAGACAGACAAAAATTCTAAAACATATTTTTTTGACCTCTGTAACATAAATACAACGTGTATTTTAATGTACACACGGCTCGTTTACGATTTTATTATGTTTTTTTTATGTTATGTCGACAGACAGGCTGACGGTCCACTTGATGGTAGGTGGCTACCGTCGCCTATAACACAAGCAACGCTACAGGTGCTGCAAGTGCGCTGCCGACTACAGTAGGATTGGATAACGGATTAGGAGGGGATAAGGAAATGGGCTCTGGCATCCCTTACTCACTCACCGAAACACAACAGCACGTATATGCTGTTATTTCACGGTGGTCTTCTGTAAGGGGGTGGTCACTGCCGCCAGGCGGGCTGCCCAAATGACTGCGAAACGCAGTGTGCCCTACCACTACTTATGTATGTATAATTTATTGATATACCTTAACATGGAAGCATATTGGACAAGGGTCGCAACAGAAATCAACTGAAACACCCGAAGGATTCTTATTTGATGAAAATCATGTAGTATGTCGTTTCCGATAGAAATGGCTGTATTATTACATTATATTATGTGAGCGAGTATTGTAGCTGAACCAAAAGAGATGGATTTAGCTTTCGAACAATCAAGAATCAATTGTTCGAGGCACCTATCACCGTTCAGCGTGTTCGTAAATCATGATCGACCGATGATCGGACACGATCCGATGCCAGATTAGGACGCTCCCAGCTTTTTGTTTGTAATTTGTGATCGCCGCCGAGATGCCTCGGATGACTTGCGCGTACCGGCGGCAGCACTGCGGTGAAAGATCACTCGAACAACATTGACGTTCAGTTAGTTAACTCACTTGGTAATTTTATCGGCTATTGTTTTTGTATCGCTCATCCTCTGACCGTGAAAAATGCGCTTTCGCTTAGTATAAACTCTAATCGAATCAATCGTTGACTGGACACTAATTCGAATCTCGTTTTGATTTTATTTTTTGGTACAACATTTTTATAGTAGCATGTTATGATTCTCCAGAAATGATAGTCACATGTAGACCTGTTTGCAATAACAACAGGAAATAACATAATTAATAAATAATCTTCTGAAGAGAAAATAACATTAATGTTAAGATCGCAAAATGAGTTCTGGCATCCTTTACTCAAACTATTAAATGTAAGGATTGTCTTGGTTTGTTGTCACTAGACGAACTGCGCATGTTATCACTATGCCCTTCCATTTATAATAGCTAAAAAAAATATGATAACATAAGCTGCTGTTAACTGCAGTGCTTTCGGTCGAAGCAAATTAATATTCAAATAACAAAATATTTGTACTTAAATTCAAACAAACTCTGCTGGATGTTTAAAATTTCGTACATTTTCAACTTTATGTCTAAATCATAAAGTTTAAAATTGAAGTTGAAATGTTTAAAACAAATTTTATTAAAAAAAATTATCATTCGTTTGACACCAATATACAGAAGTAACTGTCATTAAAAAATTTAATCGACGATTATATTTAAAACTAACTGCGCCCCGTGGTTTCACGCACCGATTAATTTAAATTGCCTTACATTCACAGTTCGACTCATCTCTGTAAATAGTTTAGGTATACTTGGCTGACTTTTACAGACATTTCAATATATGTATTTTATTCAAATGTTGTCTATAAAATCTGCATAAAGATATAAATTCAAATCACAAAAATTACTGAAAATCAAAACCATTGGCTTGTCTCTACATATAAATCTGGAAGCTATCGTTTGTTTAATTCCAATTGTGCCTCTCTTTCAACTACATTGTAATTAGCTAAAATCTATTACAGCGGATAGCTCTATGAAAAATTAGTTGGATAAACATCACTTATCAACCATTATTAGCAGTTATAGCATTTCTTTGGAATGCTGCAGCAACTGTTTTCAAAGAAACTATTACCCTACCTATAGCCCTACCCTACCACAGGAATTGTGGATTGTGATAATAATTGACGTCTGTAATATTTTTAAATAGATTCCAGAATATTTCGTGCGGCTTTTAAATATTAGAAAATATATTATCATCAAATAAATGTCACTAAAAAGTGTTAGGTATATACCTACTTAGAAATCCGATTGAGGCCTACTAAATAAGATCCTTGTAAGCTTACCGAGGATAGCGCCGAAGCCGCAATTACTGGCGGCTTTACGTTCCAATGCTGGTGAGACCGACCCGAAGCCGACTAATCGCAAGGGTCATTGTAATGTTTAATCTACACTACACGTGACTTCCTTTAAAATTAAGTACCAATACTACATAGTTTGATATTCTTCTTACGACAATGATTGTCCCTTAAAGGGGCGTTGTTTGTAGCAAAACTTCATAAAATGGCTAGTAAATAAAACTATAGATCAATTGTAATAAAATGGTGGGGACATATTTTTGCAGGCCCTTGTTTGTGCATGTTGTCATCAAATATATACTTAATAGTATATGTACATATACTTCTTATTAGATTCAAGATCTCAAATGATGATCAATTCAAATAGCAGATGGCTTTTGTGTTCGATGTATGAGATGCCAGAGTACATCATCTCCTTCTCCTTCCCATTATATCCTGTCACAGCTGACAGTGCACTTGCGTCCCTTCAGAAGAACCTTGTTTTTCTTGGTGTTAGGTCACCGAGTGGACCGGCAGCCTGCATGCAGCATTTGTTTTAAAAAAGTTTTATTTATACAGTTAAGTTAATTTGCCTTTACTTGTTGATGGAGTCTATTGACTTGAACAATAACTTACTCATTTCCAGGTTTTATACGTTTCTTTCTTTATACTTCTTCTACTTACGGTTCGAGCCATTTGTTTCATGTTGCGAAGTTTCATCAATCTTCACTTGGTCATCAAGTTAGAATTCACAGTCAAGTAAACATATGTTTAAAATTAAGATATATCTATATTTTTATACTAGCTGTGCCTCCGACTTTGTTCGCGTCGAAAAATAAAAGATATAACGCCTGACAAAATATGTAAAGAAACATAACGCCTAACACACATTGACCTCTGACTTTAGACTTTTGCCAAACGTTGGCAAAAGTCTAAAGTCTATTAGCCTATGTCCATCCTGAAATTATAATCCAACTATTGGTGGATTTTTTTTTAAATCAGACGAATTGTTTCGAAGATTACATATACTACATATACATTCATATAAACTCCACCTCTTTATAATATTAGTATACATAAGGATCGTCAGCCCTTGACCGACGATGGTATGTGACTACCGTCCTCTAATAACACGAGCAACGACACAGGTGTTGACCTTAGTAGGATTAAGGATTATGGCATTAGGAAGGGATAGCGAAAATCACCTCTTGCAACACTTACTCACCGAAACACAACAGCACTCATGCTGTTATTTCACGGTGGTCTTCTGTAAACGCGTGGTTTTTGCCGCCAAACGGTTTGCCCAATTTATAATTGCAAAAATGCAGGGTGCCCGGCTACTGCTAAAACACTCAGAGACCAGAGATAACTTTCAGTAGATTCCAAATTGGCTCTACCAAGAACTAAACTCGGGGCGCTGAGGTTAATAATATTTAAATTTATCACAGACTTCGCGATGCAACTGTTGCAACCCAGGCTGATATCACAGTCTTAGTTTTTGGAAGTATCTCTGCACATCCAATCATCCAAACCTCCTCAAATTATTTGACATTCACTTCATCGGAATAACTCTTATTTGTATACGTGAATATGTAAATGAAAAATTATTACCTTTTTTTTATTGCAATACATATTATATAAAAAAGTTCCATACGCAGTGTGTAAATACGTTACACTATAGCGGTCACAAAGCGGTATGTATCAATAGTGGGGAATCGAGCTGGGTAATCCGTCAGTGAACGCCGTACGATTTGAAACAAACACAATGGAGTATTATGCCAACAAGACAGAGAACCTTAGGTAGACGGGAACGTATTATAAAATATGCATAAAATTAAGTGTCAATCCAGAACCAGAAGGTGTCGAATCCACATTAACTCAGCGTTGATACTGGTTAGTAAAAAAAATAGTAGATATTAACGTGGGACTCTTTATCAAATTCTATTCCTAAATATTCTAACCACAGAATACTTGCAAGAATATTTTATAACAGTTTTTCTAATTTTATATTTAAATCAGACTCTGACTTGTTTTAATGTGATTGGTATAGCAAACTTGTTTTTAAAAGTTGTTATATTTTTGTGAATACGAAACGGATAGGTACAATAAATTATAAATTAATTTCGAAAAAAACGTACCTTTAAGAATATCATATACCTACCTACTATGTCCAAATAATAAAAACTAAACAAAAATTCAACAGCAAAGCAACTATATTGTTATACAGGGTGACCCAGCATCGACGGATCAAATGGAGTGTGGTGGTAGAGGGGCCCAATACCTATCCAATGGACCCCCATGTATGTTCAGCGATTATTATTAGATTTCGAGTTATTCACCTTTTTGTGCTGCTTTTATGTAACTCCGAATTCGTAAACAATTTCTTTTATTGTGAGTAATCCATTATTACTAAAGCTATTAAAACGTATTTTTTTAAGGAGATGTCGCATGTGCATTGAAGCTCTTGGTGGACATTTCAAACATTTGTCATGAAAAAATAAATCGTTGTTATTATTCTGTTGTTTTATACATATTATTTTGAAACATTTAGAACACTTAAATTTTTTGAATCAAGTTATAATTAAACTGGTGAACTGCATTGCTAGCTTTGTCTTTGTCTTTGAATTGATAGAATAAGTCAAAACTACAATGGTATCGAATTACACGAAACAACTTTCTTGGAATTTGAAAACAAAAGGCACGTGTTATTAAAGTGATATTTTCACTTTCCTAATTTGTAAAGTAGATTTTGTTCAGAAGTCTTACAGATATTCAAATGAAATTTGTGTGACGTATTGTCAGAATATTAAAGAAGTTTTTAATATATTTTTTAAATTTTGTTTTTCAGTAATTTTTTTGAGTTATAACCTTAGAAAGTTAAGTTGTTATAATCGCTTTAAAAAAAATTTGAGAACAATATTTTTTTATTCAGTGTAGTTCAATAGCATCAATTAAATTATGTTCTCATGTGATAGCTATAGTATCAGGCTATAAGAATAAAAATAAATTATAGCTTTAGTAATAATTGATTACTCACAATAAAAGAAATTGTTTACGAATTCGGAGTTACATAAAAGCAGCACAAAATGGTGAATAACTCGAAATCTAATAATAATCGCTGAACATACATAGGGGTCCATTGGATAGGTATGGCCTCTCTACCACCACACTCCATTTGATCCGTCGATGCTGGGTCACCCTGTATAGGTAACTAATTGGATTTTCAAAATCATTAAAAAATTTCCAACGTTATTTTGTTATCAAAATAATTTTATTTTATTTTACTTTATTTTATTTTATTATGTCCTGTCTAGCGGCAGTATACCAGAAACTAGGCAGAACTTATATTACTATATTATTATTATATAAGTAACATTACAATGGAGTCTTTAAAAACATAATATTAAAAAAAAATACTCTTACCATTTTTTTTTTAATTAGCAACAGGTAGATTTTTTAAAGAGATTACGCTCTGATTATTATCCACCGCTTTGCAGGCCACGAGTCGAATGTCAATTCAATTTTCTGAATGTCCATCACGTGCACCGCCACTGTGTGTCGATAGTCTTTTTATGATAAAAAATTTGATGAATCGCAGAGAAATTTTAGTTCAAAGGTTCTATTATGAGCTCTAAATTCCGAGTTGGTTAGTTTAAACAATGAAAGTGATTGTCTGGTGATTGCATTATTGAAAACATTATTTTAAAAAACTTTTATATATTTTTTGTGCAAAAATAACAATCTTCGCATATTCGCACAAGCAACGACTTACTCGTAGGAGCTGCAAGTGCGCTCCCGATCTCAGTAGTATAAAGGATAAGAGATTAGGAGAGAATAAAAAAACGAGGTGTGGCATCCCTTACTCAGTTACCGAAAAACAAAAACAGCATATGTGCTGTTATTTCACGGTCACTCTAATACATAGAAACTAGTTTTTCTAAAGTGACCTCCATATTAATAAAAATATGGCAATGGTTGAAATTTCCCTTGAAAAGTTAAATCGTAATACACCCCCAGTTTAGTTTTGCCTTGAAAGAATATCGTTATAAAGTACACGGATGGCTTCACACACCGATCGTTCACTTTCTTTGACAGCAAATCACAATGTGTGGCCCTTCGCTTTGCCTTTTAATAGCACAGCTGAAGTTCATATATAAAATATACTTCATTAACATGAAGTATATTTTATATAAACTAGCAACCCGTCCCCCGGCTTCGCACGCATGTTTTTCTGCAAATTATCGTACACAAACCTTTCTCTTCCATTATATATTATATGCTCTTTCTATTTTATTAGTGAAAACCTTATCAAAATCTGTTGGGTGGCTTAGAAGAAATTAGCCGATAAAAAGCCAGTGGCGGACAGCGACTTTACTTTATACTAGGCGGTGCCCGCGATATCGTATGCGTTAAAAAATAGAAGATATAACGCCTGACAAATTTGTAAAGCAAATATAACGCCCGACATCTTTATTGCTGTTATATATTTGCCAGACATTGAATCTTTATTTTTTATTTTATTTAATTTTTTTATATAGCTGGTGCTCGCGGCTTCGCCCGCTTTTAATATATATAGACTGTCTATCCTGAAATTCTATACTAACCATTGATGAAAGATTTCTTAAATCGGATGAGTAGTTTCGAAGATAAACTCCTACATACAAACGAAACATACAAACTTTACTTCTTTATACATCAGTACAGATTATGTGAAGAGTAGATATATAATTAGATATAGAATATATGAAGCCATCTTGTGTAGATCGGAATTACATTTTCTGTATAAAAAAAATACACGATAATGATATTACAAAAATATCGGATTGTTTTTGGACACAGTCCTGCCTAGAATTATTATTATTATGACTGAAAGTGGCTAGTGGTTTGTATTGTATGAGGTTTGCAAACAAAAACCTATCCAAGGCCAAGCAGAGTATTGCTGAAGTATTTTGAAGAGCCTCTTGGATGAGTGGTTAGGCTGCTTGCCTTAACGCTCTATTCTAGATAGGGTTCCCGGGTTCGATTCCCGGCACGGTCAACTTTGGAAATTAACTTTTCAACGTTGACTCTAGTCTGGATCTGAAAAGTAGTGACAGGGCACACTACGTTTCGCAGTCATTTGGGCAGCCCGTCTGGCGGCAGTAACCACCCCCTTACAGAAGACCACCGTGAAATATCCACACGTGTGCAGTTATGTTTCGGTGAGTGAGTAGGGGATGCCAGATCGCCATGCGAGGCAGACCCCCAGGCTGATTCACTCAGGCGTCGAAGGGCCGGCCGACGTGCCTGGGCGTATGCCGCGGCACACGTCCCGTGACAACCTCAGGGCGTCAGAAGGGGACGTGTCTGACGCCCTGAAACACCCAATAAGGATGAGTAGCGTCTCATGACATTCCAGTGGACCGCCACATTTAAAGTGAGGCGAAGCCATCGCCCTAAGCTGGGTTCAAAGAGAACATAGCGGTGCGTGGGGATCCGAGGATAAGGCCTCGCTGTGAACTCGGACCCGCACATCACCGCTGATGGTGGAATCGGGGTTAGGCGACGAGCCACTTACTGTCAGTGGACTGTCAGTCTGTCTGCCGACCTAAACATAAAAAAATATAATATTGTAAGGAGTAACGCTTAGTTAAGTAAAGTTAAAGTTGAATTGTAAAGTTGAAGACCATGGTATTTTCATTTATCATAATTATGTAGATATGTAGCGGTCGTTGGAATTACTTTGGCGAGGTTTTTCACCTTTCAAAAAATATCAAAAGGTTAAATTAAAACGTTTTTCTTACTTAAGTTATTATTAAGTTAGAATTACGTAAGTAAGTAAGTAGAATTAGAAAGAGTAAGTAATTTACTTATAATTAAATTTTATATTAACTTACCAAATGTTTAACTCCTTAGAAAACTGTTTAAGCCGAGCACTAAGGTATCGGCAGACAGGCTGACGGTCCACTTGATGGTAGGTGGCTACGGTCGCCTATAACACAAGCAACGCCAAAGCTGCTGCAAGTGCGCTGCCGAGTACAATAGGATTAAGGATAAGGGATTAGGAGGAGGATAGGGAAATGGGCTCTGGCATCCCTTACTCACTCACCGAAACACAACAGCACGCGTGCTGTTATTTCACGGTGGTCTTCTGTAAGGGGGTGGTTACTGCCGCCAGACGGGCTGCCCAAATGACTGCGAAAACGCAGTGTGCCCTGTCACTACTTTCCAAATCCAGACCAGAGCCAAATTTGAAAATTTGACTTTTCAAAGTTGACCCTGCCGGGAATCGAACCCGGGAACCCTAGAACATAGCGTTAAGGCAAGCACCCTAACCACTTATCCAACGGGCTCCTCAAAAGGTATTAATTCTATTAATTAGTAAATTCATTGACTACCTAGGTCTACATCTAATGGTTAGACATATATGTATGAGATGTTATAAAAACAACGTACATGAGTTATAATTAAACAGATAAATTCTAATTCTATGTTAGCAGATACATATACAGTGTGCAATCATTTTTGGTGTGTATTGTTCAGATAATAAAAGAAATTTAACAATATTATGTCGAGTTTCCGTCAGTTGTCGGTTACGCATTAATTCTTTATTGAAAGTAACTGTCACTCAAATGTCAAAACATAACTTTGTTGTGTGAATTTCGCGCCTAATTTTCCATAAAATCAGAAATATTTGGATGCGGTCAAAGCACAATACACTCGGCCAAAGAATAGGTTTAACATTTCTCGATATTGTGGTAACTTTTGTGATTTTTTTTCTATAAATTAAAAAAATGCTGGTTTACTTAGATTTTGTTTTGGATAAATAGATTAATGCTTATAACCAGATAGGCTTGCGAATGTTCGTTTCTTGTCTTGAAATGACGAAAACTTTGGCTGAAGCAATCTATATTTATCTAATGTAAAATGATAGAATAACTTACAAAGCTACTGGATAAATAAAATTACAAAGGATCAGTAATGATTCAGCTGTTGCTCGTAAGGAACTTAGCACACAGAGAGCAAAAGCGCAGCAGAGTTGTTTCCATCTCAAATTCCATTTAAACATTTCCTACGAGTTTGTTATTTTGGATACAATTTTTTACAGTTTTTTGAGATTTTGTGTATATTGTCACGATATTTGTGAGTCACACTGAGTCTGAATGGTAAATAAGTTCTGAGAAATAATGAAAAATAATTAAATAAGGCTCATATGGATGGTAATAACTTTCTGAGAATCTAAAAAAACACTATACTTACATTAAATTTTGAGCTAGTTATTTGTTATTTCATTTTACCTCATAGTATGAAAAATATATAACTTTTGTCGGCGTTATAGTGGGTTTAACTCAAAACAATTTATCCTGTATTTTCAGTTGGCCTAAATGAGCTTAAGAGCCTTCAATTTGCATTTTATTTTTGACGAGCCCTTTGGATGAGTGGTTAGGGTGCTTGCTTTAAGGCCATGTTTAAGGGTTCTTAAGGGTTCGTGGGTTCTAGGACACACTACGTTTCGCAGTCATTTGGGCAGCCCGTCTGGCGGCCGTAACCACCCCCTTACAAAAGACCAACGTGAAATAAGCCCATTTCCCTATCCTCTCCGAATCCTGTTCTGTAGTCGCAGGAACACTTCCAGCAGCAGCTTTGGCGTTGCTTGTGTTATAAGTGACGGTAGCCACCTTCCATCAAATGGACCGTCAGCCTGTCTGCCGATTTTAACATAAGTGCAAATTCGCACTGTGTGAGTCATTGGAATGTAACAGATGCAAAAGATTTCGTAGGCACCAATTGATTTTCATGTAATAAAAATCGAATGCGTCCGATTAGTGGTGTCATAAAAGCAAAAAAATTAAAAAAAGGACAATATTAAGGACATTGCAATTTCCTATTAAAAAAAATTAATAAAACATCATATTTAAATCATTAATCTAATTTAAATGTGTTTCATTCCTTATACAGCTATTTATTTATTATTTTATATTTAAAAAAATAATTGCCTAATTGGCCTAACCGTTCTCGAGTTTTGCACATTTGCCGATTTATTCATAATGAACTCCACTGCAGGGGCCTCTCAAAAACAAGAATATTATAAGGATATTTTATTGATGTCTTGAATATTTGTTTATGTTGGTTAAAATCACGCTGCAATCAACAAAATTTAATACACTCGTAGGAGAATTCGCCGCGTCTCGAGACACTGCACTCGGTGTATCGGTTAAGAGAGATGTGGACGCGGGCGGTCGACCATACGGCAGCGGGTGGCTTGGCGTTGGCGGTCTGAGAGCGGCATCCGGCAAATTATAGACAAATCTCAGGAGGTATTATTTTTTCAACGCGCTCGGGTGAGAAATGCGTGATTGGGGGCCGGCTCGAGATTACAGGCCACGGGGACACGCCACCGGCGCTGCCCTCTCACTCACTTATAATCATTATTTTCAAACTATACTTAATAAAGTGTTAGAAAGAGTAATTACTGCCACCCAAACACAATGTTACGAACTTTTCTAACATTTTTTTTTGTCCGTTGCACTGTGGGTATTCAATTAAAACATTTCTTTAGATAAATGTGGAACCCAAAATAATTTTGCGGTGGTGTTAATAGAATTTGTTATAAGTACAGGTAATTGAAACTCGTAGAAGTTAGGTTTCTTTATATAATTTTTAAAGGTTTAGAAAGGGTATACTACCACCTAAACACAATTATACGAACATATATTTACAATTTTTATCCGCTTTTTTTGTTGATACAATTAAAACATTCTCAAGATAAATGTGGAACCCAAAATAATTTTACGCCCGCGTTAATAGAATTTGTGATAAAATTGAAGCACCTAGAAGCTAATTTTGACACGTTGAACGTAGCGTAAAGCGATCATTAGTAATTTTATGCAAATTTAAATTTAGATCACAGGTTTAAAATGAGCAAATTAGGGAGGAAATTACAGGGCTGGCGCGCCGATGGCACGTTTATGTGTTGCTTAACGGGCCGCGCTATCTGCCCGAACGACTCCGCGCCTGCTTCGTTCGTATCGCTTCCAACTTTTATTTTGCATCTTGTCTTATTCTTTACTCTACCTACGAGTTTTTTATTTATTTAATTAATTACCAATACACACTTATATTAAAATCATCACCTGTTACAGGGCCTAGGAACAAAGCTAGCTTAACCTTAGAAGGGTTTAAACTTGGCACTTTAATTTTTTATGTGTTTTTTAATTTATAGTTAATTGTTTTGAATGAAAGATGTGTTTTAAAAATGAAATGTCGACGAGCAAACAAGATAACCAAATGAAAGATGGACTGAACCACAAGGAAAAGGAGAAATGTGGTAAAAATAACGAATAATAACTGCTCATGCAATAAGAAAAATAGATGCCAACGGGGGAGTCCTTTACCTATAAAATCTTCGACAGGATTTAATTGGCTTATTGTAGGTACATGAAGAGTAGAACAAAAAGAGTTTATTTAGATACTTCTTTGTCGGAGATACAACAAACAAGTTACCTCAGCAATAAATATTTTAGATTTTAGTCGAAATATCACAATTTCAGTGACTAAATTGGAATGTAAATTGAATGACTTGGAAAGACATTCGCTAACACATTAATAAATGGTGTTCTCGAGTGTCCAAACGTTGGCGGACCGGCTCCGAGCCGATTACAAGGCGCTGGTAATAGGTCCGACGCGTCCCACCCTATACTCAACTTAATGCTCTCGCAATTTCTCTCAAAATAATGAATACAATAAAAAAGACGTTCACGAGCGATCCCCAAATGAGAGCAGCCGCGACGTGAGTGCCGCGACTCATTGTGCCTCTTGAATTGATCCCCTGTGCTCTTCTGAGCGGGATCATGTTTTTGATCAAACGAAATTGTTCTAAGAACTTCAAAATTACTTAGTGCCAAAGAAAGTGGTTCTCGTGAAATTTAATTAAGCATATCGTTTAGTTAGATGATAGAGGCCTCTGATATCGTCTGAAAGATTTGGCCCGTTTTCACCGGATTTCTTATTGAACGGATTCTATTTTGGCTTGATTCGTGCTTGAATAGATTATTTTTTCACTAGTAATGTTTTTCAGATAAGAAGCGTGTCACGAAGTTATTATTTATTGAAAAGAGGTTGTGCCACTTTTATTAATGAAATCTAGAATAAACGTTTATATACAGCAGTCGGTATACATACATAATATAATATAGGTACTGTATACACATATCTTTGACGAGCCCGTTGGATGAGTGGTTAGGGTGCTTGCCTTAACGCTGTGTTTTGGGGTTCCCGGGTTCGATTCCTGGCAGGGTCAACTTTGAAAAATCAACTTTTCAAATTTGGCTCTGGTCTGCATTTGAAAAGTAGTGGCAGGGCACACTGCGTTTTCGCAGTCATTTGGGCAGCCCGTCTGGCGGCAGTAACCACTCCCTTACAGAAAATCACTGTGAAATAACAGCACGCGTGCTGTTGTGTTTCGGTGAGTGAGTAAGGGATGCCAGAGCCCATTTTCCTATCCCCCTCCTAATCCCTTATCCTTAATCCTACTGCAGTCGGCGGCGCACTTGCAGCAGCTTTGGCGTTGCTTGTGTTATAGGCGACGGTAGCCACCTACCATCAAGTGGACCGTCAGCCTGTCTGCCGACCTTAACATAAAAATAAAAATAAAAAAAAAATTGTTGTATCTATGTTCCCTATGGACTCCAAAACCGCTTAAAAGATTACCGTGAAAGTTGAGAGGTTTTGAGGGTTTCAGAAATGGACGTAGGGTACCTTATATTCTTCGTGGGTCGTGGGCAATAGCTACTAGCTCATAAGTATAAACGTACGCACTCATGATCTTTAGTTTTAACATAAAATGAAATAAATAAGTATTATTAGTCGAGAAAATTAATATCGTACTTAGTAACATTTTATGTAAAGGTCGTTAGATAGGCTATAACGGTTCACTTGATGGTAGGATACTATACAGTCGCCTGTGCCGCAGGTGCGCTGCCGACCATAGTGGGATTAGGGATAAGCATTAAGCATCCCTTACTCACTCACTGAAACACAACAGCAGACATGCTGTTATTTCACGATTGTCTTCTGTAAGTCACTGACGTCAGACGGGCTGCTTAAATGACTGTCAACGTAGTGTACCCTGCCACTAGTTTTCAGATCTAGACTAGAGCCAACTTTTAAAAATTCATTTCCAAATTTGAACAAGATTCCCTAATCGCACCCGGAACCTCTGACACAGAGCGTGAAGGCAAGCACCTAAACCATTCGACACGTTTACAATAATTTTAAATGTAAACAATTCTAAGTGAAGATTTGAGGAGTGGGTACGAATAATATGTTGTGTTGCATAGTGATGTTGTTAGAACAGCGTTTGTAGGGCACGAAGATAGCGGAGTCCCAAGAGCCCATCAGATAACGCTGGAATATGACGACAGTTCGCAAGCTGCGATATCGACTTTAGAATTTGAAAGCACAATTTTATCTACTATAGCTAATGTGTAGTATAAAACCTAAAAATATGAACTAATGTACCTAAACTAAAATTAATGCAGCCACTTAACCAAATTACATATTGGTTAAGTAAGTAACCATCTAAACAACTAGTTGGGGCATTCTTAGTTGGACAAAAAATACTTTTTTATATGCCGTCCTTTTCTGTATAATTTAGGTTGTTATTATTTTAATTATTAAATTTAATTATTAATTTTTGTAATTTCGCCCAAAGCTGCATAATTACTAGGACGAGTTTATTTCACAGCAAGCTGCGTCTCATGGTTTCACTCGATCAAATTTAAATTAACAAAGGTATGCACATGTCACCTTTTCTCGGTAATGTTCGTTTTTCTTCGGACAGCCGTATTCAGCCATTGACCCATTTTTAGAGTTGTGAAATCCACATGGGTACCCGGCAGCGTTGGGGCCGGAGCTACTGGCTAAAACTCAACAAATTTCTAGAGCGACCGTGATAGGCGGGCTTGCAGGTACGTTGTGACGTCGGCGACACCGTGGAGAGAATTGCGCTCCCATCCAGAACCTATGTGCCCGAAAGTGGAGGTGCGCCGACCATCTTGGGGGACCTCACGACGGGCGTTATTCTCCCCGAAGACTATATAGGCCAGCCGCTTGCGCCAAACCCTCTTTCGACGGATCGGCTGGGAGAGGATATCCTCTTCCCGCTGCCTCTCCACCACTTCCTTGCGTGACATACGTGCTAGTAAAACGCGAGCATCGCCTGCCACGCAAGGTCACTGCTGACCATCACTTTTACGACTGTCGGCAGCGAGAGATGCGGCGCCCTCGACGAGGGATAGACCGGCGCCGGCGCGCTGTTCTGTCCATTTGGTTAGGTTCCCAAATGCAAAGAGATTCTTTTAAACCCGACTGATAATTCCAGAGTTTAACGGGTTCAACCAAACGGACAAAAAAAACCAAACTCTTCAGCTTTATTATATTAGTTTAATTAAAAAAGAGGCAGCAATTCTGAGTGGAGGGGCACAGAACGTTCTAGCAATTATGTTGGCAATGACCAAAAATCCCATTACAGATTATTGCTTATGATGGAAGCCAGAGCACAATGGTCTGAAGACGTCATTTTACACTTCTGGTATTGAAATCAGAGGTTGTCTATCTTCCTATCACTCATTTCCATATTTTTATTTATTTTTTATTTTTTAAACGTCGTCAATAATCTGACGGCCCACTTTATTGTATCGTCACCTACCATAACATAAGAAACGCCATGGGTGCTGCAAGTGCGTTATACCGACAATAAAATAAGGGATTAGGAAAGGATTGGGAAATGGGTTCTGGCAATCCTTACTCACCACGTGCTGTTCCTTCATGGCGGTGGTTAAAGCCGCCAGATGATGGGCTGCCCAAGTGACTGCTCAACGCAGTATGCCCTGTCACAATTAAATTAATTACTAAGTAATATTCAACATTATTATTTCTATATATAACATCGAAAACATGTCTTGAACATAGAATAATTTAGGCAATAAATTAATTTGAACCTATTGAAGTTTAATAGTTTAAAGCTAGACTCGAGATTGTACTGCATCGAACTAAACTCAGTGGAAGGTTGCAGCTGAAGATTTAAATAATATGTATATTGAGAAGAGGGTGGGAGGTGAGTTGGAGTGAGGGAGAGGTGCAGGATGAAGTGGGGTGAACAGATAACATCGAGGCTAGAGTCCCTCAGTGTCCAGCGCCCATCTGATACCGGCTAATACGACGACAATTCGCAGCCTCCCGCTTCCGAGCTCTGCTACATTCCATCCTTTATTTTTGTTTGAATGACATAAATTTTTAAATCTATTTCTAGATAAAATTTCTATGTTTTTTTTTTGTGAAAATTCCAGCTCACTGGATTGCCCCTTGGTTTTGCTTGTATTTTAAAGTGGCGGGGGCCATCTACATCTGCTATCTTGGGCAATGCCTATTAAATATTTAGATTAAAATGTATTATTAAGTAGTATAAACATTATAAGTAATCATATTGTTTATTATTTATACACCAGCAAAGAGCCACCGGCTTCGCACGGATATAATATACAACCTTCCTTGTTTATCGCTCTGTTTAAGTTAATTCGAAAAATTATGATTTGCTTTCTTAGCAATTCAATGAAAACATTAAGAATTATTTTGTAAATAATTCGCACTAAAAGGTCGATTCCTTTGGATCCAAGGCTTCAAATCTCGAAATAATGAGAAAAAAGATCCAAGTGAGAGTGACCACTTTAATAAGAGAAAACAATAAAAAAACTTATTTTATTGATTTCCATAAGTTGTAGTACGTACGTAGATATGATTTCGAAATGAAACCAAAAACCAAACCAACCAAAAGTTATGCTTATTTTACTAGGTACTTTTTTTCCTAATTCAGAAAGAAATACGTTTACACCAACAGAACAGCATACGTGCATCAGCCCCTTGTGTTGCTGGTGGTGCTAAATGAACTTACCTATAGTTAAATGAAAAAAAATATGTTACCGATTTTTGTTACAAATTCACTCAATTTTACAATATTAGAGAAGAAACGTCTTAAACTGTAGTGATTATGCAAATTTATCGAATTACCACAAACGATATAAAGCGACAACATCATACTTATAATAATTTCAGAAAAAGCAATTATCGTTAGATAGTCAGATTGGAGGGTCGAAAGTGATCGCATTAACGTAACGAAAGGGGGCGAAGTTCGTTTTCGCCTCCGGCACACCCGCAGGCGACGAGACAGATACATATTACGCAATAAAGAGCTGTTCTCGCGAAAGGAAGTGTGAAAATGAACAACATCAAGGGGTTATCTTGAATTACTCACTAAAAACTTATTGCCGGAGCGTTGTCGGGCGACGCGGGTGTGATCGGGGTGGCGGGAGGTGGTGGATTTGCCGCGAACAGATAAGGGCGCGCTATTGGGATCGCGTCGTTCTCATCCAATTACATGGTCGAGCGAGCGCGCAGATAAAAAGGCTGCCTCCACTCGATCCTACCTCCGCGGGATTGTCGCTTGGCTAACAACTTTACCTTCGTATGAATCGGTCACCAACCGCTGTTCATATGATATTTTTTAAATAATGATCTTCATCTGCAAATATTACATCCTACTGCTGTGCATAGACCTCTCTTCTTGACTTGCTATTACAATAGCTTCAATTCACAATAAAACGAATTTAATTTATGCAGTGTCCAACCTCACTGTGGACTTGCTTAGCATCCTTCAGTACACATCCTTTTAGCGCAGTTACATAGAATCATTATATTAATAACTAGCTTTCGCTCCCGACTTCGTTCGCAATCCTTTTTCTTATCCGTTCGCTTCACGGATGAGGTTAACAGTTATCTGAACGTCAGGAAGCATGTATTATTAGTATTTATAGACTACGGAAAAGCCTTTGATACACTGCGGCATGACCTTCTAATTGAACGGTTAGAAAATAGTGGTATTAGGGGCAGATTACTGGATTGGTGTAAGGATTACCTTAGCGAGCGTTGTTTCCAAGTAAAGGTTGCAGGAACACTCAGTAAAACAGTTCAAGTTACTGAAGGAACAGCCCAAGGATCAGTCCTTGGCCCGTTGCACTACCTTACGTACGTGAATAACCTTGCTAACGTCATCCAACACTGTAAAATTTATCAGTTTGCTGACGATACCTGCTTATTGGCAGCCGACGAAGATCCACTGACCGCACAAAATATGATACAAATGGATTTTACAGCAATATGTAAGTGGTCACATGACTCTGGGCTGGTACTCAATACCGACAAAACAAAACTTATACACGTTCGGTCTAGCCACAATTACTATTCTGGTGAAATTAAAGTGGTAGCTCATAGTCATGTCTGTAACCACACGAAAAATATACAATGTACTAATACATGCATAAACATTGAGCAAGTGGCTGAGCACAAATACTTAGGTCTAGTAATTGATAACAGGTTTAATTGGGCGAAACACATAGATAAAGTATGTAATAAACTTAGAGCAGTATTAGCTAAATTTTATATAATTAAATACAAAGTACCTGGAGACATACTGTTGACTATGTACAAAGCATTAGCTGAGAGCATATTGTCGTACGGGTTGAGTAGCTATGGCCGCACTTATAAAACGTACTTAGATCAAATATACAACATTCAATATAGATTATTGAAATTAATAGTACCCTTGAAAATTAAAAATAAATATAGTGAAAGATCCCTTGGGACTCTTTAAGTATTGTGGAGTGATTCCTATTCATAAAAAAGTTGACTATACATTACTCATGGAACAGTACTTTCGCGAGGAAATCCAAATAGTCAAAACTCACAAAATAGTCACTAGAAGGGCCACAAGTAAGTTTTTATATAAACCAAAATTCATTAATGAATATGGCAAAAGAACGTCGCAATATATAATTCCCCACCTAATTAATAATTTACCTATACAAATAAAAAATGGAATAACACAAAAAAACATAAAGCATACATTAAAAAAGTATTACCTAAATTAAATATAATACAGTATATTTATTTCATTGAATAATATAATTAAAAATCTTACTTATATAATTAAACTAAATAATTAATTAAATACATGCCTGAATAGAATGGGACACCTGTGTAGGGAATTGCACACGCACAAAGCGTACCGACGATGCTTCGCTCGGCCGGTTTCGCATCTTGTGCGATTCAGTTGGTTAGGCATTGGATTTTGATGAGTTGTAACATTGTTATTATAATAATATGTATATACTTAGAATAATGTTGTTATGTTGGCATGAAGTAAATGTCTAGACAAACCAATAATGGTTTACAGACATTTTTTAATATTTTGTATTCGATTATGTATTAGATAATAAATAAATAATAATAATAATAATAATAATACTAAACTTCACAGAATCACCCACTGGGCTATTGTGAAGATTGACTGAAAATTTTATCAAAATCGGATTAGCGGTTTTGGCGTCCACAGAGAATACACACATCCATTTTTAAATAAAAAGATATAATTATTTCGTTGTCAATGTCTTCCAAAAGAATACTCTCAATGATGTTTCGCACTGATGTTACAGAAAAATGTGTAGCTATCATTGTATGTGCTATTGCATCTGTAAACATAATTCCCCTGTGCAACTTGAAAATGTCGAGTCAAACGAGAGGCAGATAAGCATGAAAACAGTTTTCAAGGGATATACGTAAGAGGAAGCAATCTAAGTCAACGTGTTAAGGGAATTGTCGACCATCTGCTGAGACCGCGAGCTCTTGAGTCTTGATTCAATTAGAACAGCTCTTATACATAAGCTCTTGTAAAGCCACAATTGCACCTGACGCAAAATATACGACTCACAATTGCAAATTAGACTGAGTAGTTATTTACTAAGTTCTTCTACAAGTATGCAAATGCAACGCATTTTGATAAGATTCTTGTCACTGGAGAATTTCTTCCAGAAGTTAAAAAATCTCATCTCAGCCGTAGGACGTCCACTGCTGGACACTGGATTATGTCGGTAACTTTTGTTCGTCTACGAATCTCCTCATTCCTGATTCGATCTCGCAGTGTAACTCCGAGCATAGCCTTTGGAGAGCCATAGCTCGTTGGGCAACGTTGAGCTTTCTTATGATGCCCATAGTTAAACATCACGTTTCAGCGCCATATGTCATTACTGGCAACACACATTGGTGGAAAACTTTTGTTTTTAAACACTGAGGTATTTTGGAAGGGAAGATATCTCGGAGCTTCCCGAACGCTGCACATCCGATCTTGACATGATGATGATAATGAAGGAAATTGCGAAGTTTTGCAATCAAAGTAGGAGGTATTTACAAAAGGCTTAAACCTCCATGAAGATGAAAATTATATGCTCTTAGGAGAAGCTAATCCGCATTAGTATAGTAGGTATACCATAAATGTCTTTATAAATTCATTCAAAAGTATCTGAATCTCACAGATTAAAACTCTGATTTGAATTATGTTTCAAACTTCCTGCACAGTTCGTTTTTGCGTTGTGTTTCAATTGAGTTTGCTGTTTACTTGCGAGTTTACCCCCCAAACCATAATTCTCGTCTTAACCTTAATAATACCGTAACCTAATAAATAACAGTGACATTTGTTTTCTGTACTAAGCCCCACCCTCTGTCACAACAGAACCCAATCCGACAGCGCGACCGCCGTCGTATGTAAATAGTTTACCGAAAGTCGCCGCTCGTCCATCACGCGTTGTCACATAAATTATGCCGCGGCGAATCCGCGGTCGAATCATTGTTTGACTTTTATCTTATTACGTACATCTCCCGATTTTGTTCGCGTCATATTTCTTGTGACTTATCGTCTTTTATCTATCGTTTTGTGGCGAGTCGCGCTATCGATCACCAGAACCCTGGCGCGAGCCGACAAATTTGTCTCCAAAGGTTTTGAGTAGATTAAGCGAACAATCCGTGTCGGCCGCCGGGCGGTCGGCCACCACGATGACTAATGCCACTGCGAGATTATTTGGAGCGTTTATCTGATGATGAGTTGCGCTCGATCTGAAACGCGTCTCTAGTAGAACACATTCTCTTCGACAATAGTTATCCTCGAAAACTTTTACGGAATATTTGGCATTGATCAGAGCAATAAGTTAAGTCACGCATTTGACTCGTGAGGAATGAAGTCTGATTTTAAATGTAAATGACCCGTAAGACGATCACGAATTGAATGCTTAAATATTACCTACATAGGTTATCTGTGACAAATAATTGACGGATCACACCGAATATCCCGGTCATAAACTCAGCATATCTGACGGCAGTGACCATGCACTTATTAGAAATCCATTACCTCTCCATCCTGTGGGGTTATCAAGTCCACTTGGCTTAAAATGGGCTACCTACTTAGAACATGTAGAATTTTCCATTGTTGTGTTTATATGCTCTATACCAGATACAATTCTTCTATCCTCTTCCACGGGATAGGATTTTATTTAACGGTATTTTATTTTCCTTCAATACTTTTACGATTCTTACGCGATGGACGGCGCTTCTGGGACGACCTTGCGGTGTTACAAAGTCCATAATACATACAACATTTTAATTAAGTACAAAATGACCACAAGATTAAATATTCTCTATGAAAATATATATGAAAACATTATAATGAAATAATTATTTACAAATACAATAAATTCTATGAAATTAAATAGGTGAGATAATAATAGGAAGAAAATTTAATATTTAATATCTATTTTTTTTTTTTGAGATCTTGAATTTTGAATTTGAGAGTTTTGAAATCCATTAAAACACTCAAATTCGAAAGTTAGTTTTTAATGTTTTTATTTATATTTAGCAGATATGTGGAGAATAAACTCAGGAAACACTGCACCCATTCGAAAAAAAAAAACTTGAAAGGTGGCTTCTACCAGATGGACATAGGCTATATTTTAAGTATACTAACCTTCTCAATTCCAACGGGTGAAGCCTCGCGGGATGTCGTTCTAATAATTATTAGATAAGTAAGTATAGTAAAAATAAAACTTATGTATACAATTTCATTCATACTAATACTGGTAAGCAATGATAGCACATTTGACCAAAAGTTTGGCTCTTGACGCAACAGACGCAGTTTCGAATCTCAGCTGAGTGTTTTCAATAAATAAGCGAACACTTAAGTATTTGTTATACAGACACTTGATCTAACTTAGATACATAAATCTAAGAAGACTAGCAATCTTCGTGCAAGTGATTCACAGTGCACTGAAACGCCTACATACGAATGTGGTAATAGGCTGATACAGAAATAGGCGACCAAATATTCCAAATTTGGCATCCTAAGAATGACGTCATATAATCCTGCAATACGAAGGATGGGATTAAACAGTAGTCGCAGCACGAGCTTGCTATCTCGAGATCAGTCCGCAGGCACATGACACCCGACACTTCGGTGGCATGCCTCGATCCGCGTTAAATTAATGAAAACATCCATCTATAAAGACCCAAACGCCTCTGCGCTCTTATGAATGAAATTCCAACTTGTACAGGTTCGGATCCTTTTTTATGGCGATCATAAATTAAAGGACCAATTTCCAACGAGTGTCACAGCGCGGATAAAGGAATCATTTTTATAATATCCTCAGCGCTTAACAAGGGTACAAATAATGCCCACGCATATTCACGCGGCTATAAGTCGAGATCGGTCGCGCTGGCCACTGACTGCTAAACTGTTAATATAAATAATGAACTGTGTTATGGAGTGGCGTCGTGGGTAGCTGCCTGGTGTTTGCGTTAACTAACAAGTCCTTTGTTGTACGACTTATGATTCGGCTTCGGGTTGTCGCGACCTGCCACAGATTATTGCGTATTTTGGCAGCTCCCGGCGCACTTCTGACCACATTATATCTGACATGTATTGTGGAACACTTTATTTTTAAAACAACTGCCGAGATAAATGGCGTGGTTGGAAAAAAATATTTTCACAATCTTAAATCGCATTTTCTTTTTTAAAAACAAACATTGGTATACGTAAGCAGGAATCGCAGATATTTTTCTAATAGCTTAAATTAAAGTGACCACGGCAAAGTACCTATGACAAAGCCAAAGTACCACGCCAAAGTACAGTCAAGGGCAAAAATATCTGTACGTTTCCAAAGCGCCAAAATTATCTGTACAGTTGAGAGGCCAGAAATATCTGTTCGATAATTCGGTTAGAAATATGTGAGCATTTAAAGGGTCAAAAAGATCTAGACGTTCACGTGGCCATAAATAAATGTACAATGTCAGTCAAATATATGCAGGCAAATAGGAGGGCATAAATATCTATACATGCAATTATCATATACATGAGAACAAAACGCGTGCCAAAAATATAGATACAAATTTATGCAACTAATCGTTTATAAATATCTGTACAAACAAGTTTTCTAATTTTGAATTATGACAATCATCGAAAAGAGTACCATTCTGTCATTATGATTGGTTTGTCTCTTTCATTTTGATCTTTGTTTCACCTGTAATCCTATTATTTTAGATTTTGCTTCACAGCGTTCACAGCTTCACGATATAGGATTTTCATGTGGCTTTTTTCGTGAATATTATATTAGCGTTTTTTCAATGCTAAATGTTTGTCAGTAACATATTGATACTAGACATGAACTAGCGAGAAACGGAAGATATTTATTCGTTATTTAAGTAATTATACAATATTAGTACGAAAATCTTTCGATTACTTACGCTAATGTAAGTGATTTTACGAATGTCAATTTGCCGTTAAAAAGAACACTTAGGTTTTTACTCTATTTTCTCGTTTCTATTCCTCTTTGTGGTGTGTGTCTAACTTAGAGCATTTAATAACTAGAGTTGCCTTTAAGAGCTTACCCCTCTACGTACGTTACGTAGAGAGCCGAGTTTTTTGTACAGAAAATGACAGACAAGGCGTTTCTAGTTACTACATGTCCTAGGGTGTCTAAACAAGAGTGTGAATTTGTCATGTAAAGTATACTTACCAGTCACTCTTCGGTGAAGAAAAACATCGTGAAGAAACCTGCATACATCCGCGAAAAAATTCTATGGTGTATGTGAAGTCTCCAACCCGCATATAGGGCTAGCGTGGAGACTATATACCAATCCCTCTCGAGGCCTGTGCCCAGCAGGCGGACGTGTATAAGCTTAGGAGGGGGGAAATTAAACAGATCACTAAAAACTGAATTTTATTATTTGAAAAACTTAAATTATTTACTTTCATCATTTACCTATAACCTCGACTTACACAAAACTCTTACCTATCTATCTATTCAAAACTCTTATCTCTTACTTATAACCTAAAATTTCGTATACCCTCATATTAAAGCCAGCTTCAAGAAATCTTCGTCGCACTCGACTCCCGGTGACGGTTCCAAAGTCCCCTGCGGACTAGAACCATACCCATTTCGAGACGAGTTTTAGTGCAGTAAGAGTCGCACATAACCTCTATGGGCATTTGCATTGCATGTGGAACTTGTTCATAAGGTATCTTTTGAAGATTTCTCTCCTCGTAAAAAAAAATATTCGTCGCACTGTGTGGGTGGATACTGCTAAAGGCACTGCTAAGTCCGCAGTGCGAATGAAACGTTGGTTTTTGACATCTTCGTCGTCGTCACACTCTCGCGTCGTCTTTCGAGGTCGTTCTTTAGATGCATGGTTCCTTACATTTCCTTCTCCTGTATTTCACCCTTAGATATACGGTGCTCCTCTAAAACGATTAAAAGATAAGACAATGAATATCCGTAGGCAACAAAAGTGATATTAAAATACACATTTAAATCTGGTATGATTCGGATCACTCACCATTACACCCATTTCCTCAACAATTTATGCTACCAGAATTCCGTCTACCAACATAATAATTATGATGCGATGTTTAGTACAGTCCGAAAGTCTGGACATTATTCTTCTTAAAAACTACCGATATTGTCGACGTATAAGAAATAGAAATAGAACTCTTAAAGATAGTTTTAAAGCGAATGTAAATTCGAATTTTGAGTGTTACATTTAGTTAGTTATCTCAATTGAATAAGATGCATATTTGCATACCTATGTGGTAAGTTTGACTATCAGATAAATGTATAGATAATTTTGGTATGCGTTTTGTTTTCATATATATGACAATTACGTGTATAGATATTTTTGGCGCGCGTTTTGTATAGATATTTATGCCCTCCTATTTGCCTGCATATATTTGACTGACATTGTACATTTATTTATGGCCACGTGAACGTCTAGATCTTTTTGACCCTTTAAATGCTCACATATTTCTAACCGCATTATCGAACAGATATTTCTGGCCTCTCAACTGTACAGATAATTTTGCCGCTTTGGAAATGTACAGATATTTTTGCCCTTGACTGTACCTACCTACCTATGAAACAATAGCTGGATATAATATTTTTGAAGTTCGTCATAATTTAATACTCATATGTAAGAAAAATAATACGAGTAGAACAAGAAAAATTCTAAAGAATATTATAAATGCGACAGTGAGTCTGATTATTACCTAGTCTTTCACGCCTTAACTCAGTTGATCATTATGAAATTTAGCATATACATTGTAATGAATACAGAAAAGGACACAGGGTATCTTCCGTTCAGAACTACTGTTCCCTAGGAAACAATTAAAAAAAAAATTAAATCAACGCCCAAAAAAAGAATATATGACCAATATTTTCACGCCTAAGGGCTCATTTTCATTGGAAGGGATGCCAAAGCAAATTTCCCTATCTTTTTCTAATGCCTTATAGTTAATTCTATTAAGGTCGCACTTGCAGCACCTGTGACGTTGCTTAAGTTAATAGGCGATGGTAGCCACCTACCATCTAGGCCTATGAAGTAAAAGTTAAAAAACGTCCCAACGGCGATGTGAAAGCAATAATTCATTCATTCACCATGAGATTAGCAAGTCGAAAACATTTTAAGCTATCAATTATTGGTAATAATTTTCGCCTCCTGGTTAAAATCATATTTATAATAATCTATACATATATGTAATAAAATCGTAGACGAGCCGTGTCTGTATATTAAATAATAATAAAAATTGTAGACGTTGCACCTACTTACATATGTTGCCGATGTTAAAAAAATAGTTTTCAGAATTTTTGTTCGTTTGTCTGATTGTGCACGCTAATCTCAGAAAAGGCTTAACCGATTTGAATGCGGTTTTCATTGTTGTATTGTAGCAAGTTTCCCATAATATTTAGTGTTTGTTTCATTATAATCGGTTTACAAACAAAAAGTTACGGGCTATACCGAATACCAAGTTGCGGGCTCAGCTAGTTTCGAATAAATACAGAACTAATTTTTTTAATTGATAAATTTATTTTGTTAATAGCTACTAAAAATACATATTAATAGTGATAATAGTGATCATCTTTATATACAGAGTTTTGGTACAATCTATTGGTGGATCTAAGGCATATATTGGTGGAACTAGTCTAAAACAGGTATAAAACGACCGAACAGGTTGGACAGGTCAACTTTGAAAAATTTGCTTCCAATGATGACCAACAATTAAAAACCAAACTAACCAATCTTTCTGGTAAAGAATCAAACGGTGGTTCTTATGTCAATCAACGGGTCAATATTTGATACGTCAATGGTCAAGAAGATGCAAATATGAATGAACGAACAGAGTGTAATTGCTCCAAATTTCTTAATCTTTTTGGTTTGTTTTTGTTAGAGTTAATAGTGTTTGATATGTTGCATTGAACACGTCCACCGTTTGTCCCGAGTCCGGTCCAGCAACCATTCGGTTAGTGCTCCTTACGACACTATAAAGTGTCGTGTGTAAATGATTAAGTGTTAAGTTACGACGACGTCCGCAGGCTCGCGCACAGCGGGCTACAGTCTCCATTCACTGTCCAAACGTATAAAATTACTTTACCAAATCGACAAGCGATGTTATCGCTAAGGAATGTTATAAAATTTAATATTTTCATATATTAAACATACTGGCGTTTGCCCCCGCGGCGTGTCACTCCTTCCGCACTATTATGCGTCCTTTCCGTTCCTAACTATTTTATTTTATTCAATTTGAATAAAATTGAAATGTAAAGGGACACCCTGTCTGGATATTTTCTCTACTAATAGACGAAGGGGAAAAATTTTGAAGAACATGACAACTTTTGTGAACTTATATTTCTTAGATTTATAAATTTACGTTATATTTCTGAGATAAGTTTACAATTAAAATTTGAGTATGAATAATATAAGATGCATAAAGAGTATTCATACAACAGAAAAAGATATTATTATTATTCGGCGGCACAGAATCTTGGCCAAGCACTTACCTTGCGATAATATTTTTTTTTGGTATGAGGGTGAGACGAAAAAATACTTCCCATTAGTTCAAGAGGGTAATTTATTATGTTTGAGTGCAATTTGACATTTTTTTTATGTTATGTCGACAGACAGGCTGACGGTCCACTTGATGGTAGGTGGCTACCGTCGCCTACAACGCTTATGTTGTAGGCGACGCTACGTTGCTGCAAGTGCACTGCCGACAGCAGTAGGATTAAGGATAAGGGGATAAGGAGATGGGCTCTGGCATCCCTTACTCACTCACCGAAACACAACAGCACGTATATGCTGTTATTTCACGGTGGTCTTCTGTAAGGGGGTGGTCACTGCCGCCAGGCGGGCTGCCCAAATGACTGTGAAACGCAGTGTGCCCTACCACTACTTTTCAAATCCAGACCAGAGTCAATTTTGAAAATTACATTAAAATTTCCAAACTTGACCCCGCCGGGAATCGAACTCGGGGCCCCTGAGACGTTAGGCAAGCATCCTTGCCACTCATCCAAGGGCCGTCTCAAAAGTAAGCTTTCTCAAAATTTGTTTTAAGCTTTAGTTGTATAGCGACTAATAACGTATTTTAAAATTGTGTACAATTCAGTTACCAAACATCTGTCATTTTGTGCTTTTAATCTAATATATGAAGGTGTTAAAAAAAGAAAAAAAATGCCCTTAACACCAGCTCAGGTTACACAAGCCCTGAAATTAATCAACCAAGGGTTGACACAACGCGAAAGGGCTACAACGCTTAACGTACTACGTTCTTTAATGCAATACTTATGCATTGAAATGATACCGGGAGACTGGTGGCTACATCCGCAGACCAGGTCCTTGAAATTCTACGAAATCGCTTCCTCACTGCAATTGAAATCCGCTCGCGACTCCAAATTACGAGAGGTTAGCGAGCGTACGGTGAGAAGACGTATGAAGGAAGTCAATTTGAAAGCTCGTAGACAACATCGAGTAGCGAGCCCATGAACATGCCAAGTGGACCCACGAGCTAGGTTGGCTAAGGTTTTGTTCACAGAAGAATGTAGGAAAGCTTAAGTGCACCAAATGGTCGAGAACGAGTGTGGAGAAAAAGAGGAGAACGATTTTTACCCATCACCACTACACAAACTGTGAGTTTTCATGATGGCTCCATAATGGTGTGGGGAGGAATAAGTTCCGTCGCTCGTACCGAGTTGGCTATCATCGACAACCGGCTAACTGCTGCTCGATACATTGAAAAGATCCTTCAGGATCGTGTTTTACCGTTTTCGAGGTTCATTGGCGAAGACCAATTTCTCCTAATGCACGATAATGCATGCCCACATGTCGCACATTGCGTCAATAAATACCATCAAGAGGTTATAATTAAAAAATTGGAGTGGCCAGCTCGTAGTCCTGACCAGAGCATTTCTGGGACATGGTTAAAATAGATAAAAAACAAATTAATCCACCACGGACACTTGCTGAGCTCCGAAATGCTGCTTTGGCCTTACGGGGACGACATACCGCAAGTTGAGGTCAAAAGCATTATCCAAAGCATGCCAGATCGAATGCAGGCAGTTATCAGGGCTAGAGGAGAAATTACCAGATATTAAGATGTGTAAACAATAATGTAAAATTAGTAATCCCGAATTTCCTGGTGTTTTAAAGATGACCGCTAAAAGTTTAGATTTTCTGTGAAAATGTTTGGTTTTATTTAAACTTTATTATTAGGAAGGTAAAGGGTTAATTGTCATTAAAAATAATTAAAAACCTATACGAGACTCTTATTGAACACGTCAGGGATCTGTGTTTATGGATGAAAAAGTATTAAAATGCAAACTATCGCAAATTTCTGTATTGGCCAAGTCTCCGTGCCGGTGAGTGTAATCTTCTATATTACAAGGAATGCATTCCGAAAGCACAGTAGTGCTTATCATGTCTACTTGAATGTACTACGTTAGTTAGTATTCTGTCAGCTGTGTTCAGAAAATCACTTATTTAAAAGTAATATAGGTTCGCATATAGAGCGTGAAAACGATACATATAAGTAACTCAATCAGAAGTGACGAAACATGACATTCTGCGTTATTTTCTATGTGAATTTGGTTGCACTGGTTTTAATACTGAAGAATGAACATAGTAATTAATGACCCTGCCGGGAATCGAACCCGGGACCACTGAGACAGAGTGTGAAGTCAAGCACCCTCTCCACTCATCCAATGGACAAGTAAATGCAAGAAAGTGATTTTAAGATTTACCTATGTATTTATTATTATTATCTTCTAGTGGCTATTTCTGTCTACTAGAGTACCAGTATCACTTCGTCCATTGCTGAAATTTTGTGATCGCCACGTAAACTAAAGTTCTCTACCTATACCTACCACGTTAAGAAACTGTAGTACTTTTTTGATAGAGGCATTCTTCACATCTTCACAAGCCATTGTGTGGCTTCCTAAGATGTGACTGCGTTGTGCATCAACGGGCCACACTTACACACAATTTACCTATATAGGTAACTACATTTGTTAAGTAAAGAGTATTTTTATTTCGGAAATTAGAATTCTTAAATTGTTTTTATTAGAAAATTGTGTCGTTATCCAGCCCACGTCCACATATTGATATACAAACAAAGCAAATTAGCACACCAGGCGCCCAGCACGACACGCCTTGACACTTGACCGTGCCATTATACATGGAAACATAACATTAAAACTAATCCACAAAACAACCCACATTGAAATAAATACGCCTCTAATAGCCTATAAAGAACCACTCAAGGAGTTTAAATCGTCCATTTTATATGAACACTTGGTTTCGCATTAGATTCATAGGCTATTTATTGACTTGAGACGTAGTTTAGAAACGGACCGGTTTGTCGACTTAAAAACATGGGTTTCGTTCATTCATGTGTTTAAGTACTCGCCAGAGAATAGATAGATACTTAGTTCTTATTCGAGCATCTCAAATCATTACGACTTGTCGGTGAGAAAAATAATTAAATTTTCGGTGATTCATGAGCATATTTTATGTAAAAGTCATCAGGCTGACTGACGGTCCACTTGATTGCAGGTGGCTCGGTCGATAATTAACACAAGCCATGCAGGTGCACTCCCAACTTTGGTAGCTTAAAGAATAAGGGATGAATGAAGGCGGATGGAACTGGGCTCTAGCTGTGCAATTATTTTTACGAGTGCAATTATTTCATGATGGTCTTGTGGAATATAGAAGTTATTGTTTCGGTTAATAACAGCGGAATATAGGCCGCAACTGATATCTTTTGTTATAAAATTGATTGATTGAACCCTAGAACAGAGCGTTAAGTCAAGCACCGTAACCACGGCCTCGTCAAAATAATGTTAAAATTTAAATAATGAATTCCTATTTGACTCAATTAAATACACCTGGAATAAACGATGCCTGTTGTTTTTATTAGACAGTCAAGTTAATATAGGCAAACACACCAGATAAATACAAACAAATATGCTCATAAACAGAAACAAAAGAATCTCCCCTTGGAGAATCTGACTTAAGATCTAAACTTGCTTGGGTCTACTTTCCTATTCACACATGCTTCAAGAGCCACATGCTTTTAGTTCACTCATCACTAAGATCTGTCATCTCTAAGATGGTGGTTACTGCTGCCAGACTAGTTGACGCAGAGTGCATTTCCGCTACATGTTTATGAATCCTTCTGTAGAAAAACTAAATGAAATGTATATTAGGACGGGAAAAAGTCTTTTCGCATATAATATGTATAAACTTGTAATAAAATCTCTTTGGCTGTACTGACTGTAGGCCTAGAAATTAGTAAAATGTTGTTTCCAGGTATTTTTCATTTATTTTTCTTTCTGTCAAAATAAGTAAATTTAATGAAGAAAATAAATACATTTTAAAAATTTATTACTACAAAAAAGGAAAAATGCAATGAATGCCGCGAAAAAAAAATTGTGACGTTTATACGAGAATTTTGATGTCAAAGATGCACGTCGCTATGGTCGCCCTGTTACGGATAAAATGAACCCATTTTTGAAAAT
This sequence comes from Bembecia ichneumoniformis, assembly GCA_910589475.2. Taxonomy (NCBI): domain Eukaryota; kingdom Metazoa; phylum Arthropoda; class Insecta; order Lepidoptera; family Sesiidae; genus Bembecia; species Bembecia ichneumoniformis. Next base: position 7,342,774 of record OU342521.1, read on the forward strand.
GTGGATCAAGATCGGCATATCAGCAGTTACGACATAGCTTAAAAACTGGAAACTGACCACAAAACAATGTTGACCCATTTGAAAAAAGCTGAGTAGGTACACAAAAAAGCCTATATTTGGGTGCGACACAAGCTCACTGAAAGAAATTTTATGAATCGTGTACTCATTTGCGATTCTTTTTTGAGACGTAATGAAACGGAACTGTTTTTGAAGAGATTGATAACTGGTGACGAAAAGTGGATCACGTACGACAAGAACGTGCAAAAAAGGTCGGTCAGGCTTCACAAACTGTGTCAAAACCCGGGTTAACTCGCAATAAGGTAATGCTGTGTATATGGTGGGATTCATTATGAGCTTTTACCCCTGGGCAGAACCGTCGATTCGGATCTTTACTACCAACAATTGGTGAAATTAAATCAAGAAGTTGAGATAAAGCGACCGGAATTGGTCAAAAGAAAGGGCGTGGTCTTTCATCACGCCAACGCTAGACCACACACATCTTTAGCCAGGGAGCAAAAATTAAAAGAGTTTGGCTAGGATTGCACGTGTTGCACCTGGCTCCGATTTCCACCTGTTTCGGTCTCTTCAAAATTCTTTAGGCAGTGTCAAGTTAACATCAAGAGAGGACCGCCAAAACTACTTGTCGCATTTTTTGATCAGAGGTCCCAAAAATTCTACAGCAAAAGCATCATGTCACTACCTACAAGATGGCAAAAAGTTATCGAACAAAATGGCACATAAATATACTGTAATTAAATGTAAATAAAATTTTTAAAAAAGTTTTTCCCCTACCTATTATTATTTAAAATCTTTATATATTTTTTTGTATGAAAATAACAATTGTCGCATATTCGCACAAGCAACCCCTTAGGAGTTGCAAGTGCGAGATGGTACCTACCGACTAAACCTCTTGGCGTCCTCCTCATCCGCTATTGGTGAAGTTGCGAGGTCTTCTGCAGCTCCACCGCGGGGGTCCGCAACCGGACACGGTTTTCTTTGACCGGTCCTACTGGAAAGTTATGGGGGAGACCTTTGCACAGCAGCCGCAAGATGTCCTACAGCTGAGATATGAGCTATTTAACAAATTAAATAAAGGTGTTATTTAATATAAATGCTTATCTAACATGTAGACGATATCTCCACTGGATAATGTAGTTTTAAATGATTTAAAAATAGGTGCGTTATTGGAAAAGCGGGCAAAATATCGGTAAGCGCGGCTGTCGTAGCATATATCAATTAATGGTCGTTGGTGCGCGCAGAGCTGCAAAAGTGTAAAATGCAGTGAGGCGGGGGGGGGTTACGTAAATCACGCGCCGCTCCACGTAAATCGACGGCGCTGAAATAAAACCTTCGCAAACATCAACTGCACGCACTTGCACGAAAAATATCTATTTATTTAAATTTTTTTGTAGAAATAGTAGACTGCCTTCCGCTGCCCATATACTAGTCAGCCTTTCTGGGGACAGTAACCACCTTAAAAGCAGACCTCCTTGAAACAACAATAAGGTCTGCTTCCCTCAAATGTTACCATGAATACCGGATACATGTAATGTAATATTTGCATGTGGAGCAATTAAAAAAATTGGTCTGTAAGCTATGTCTATGTCTACCTTCGGCTTGCCTAACATGATCAACCACGCTACGAACCTTTGCTTCTCTTGGTGCATAAGTCTATCTAAAAGATATCCCATTTAAGGGACCGCCCGTATCTCTGTATTTTTTTCTTTCCTTCTCATATATATCAGCCCATAGGTAATACGTCCAAATACTGAGTAATGCTTTAAAAGAATTCATATAAAGAAAGAAATGTCCTGTGTAAAAAATTTTGCATGTACGAGTATGCAGACCTAATAGAATTTTAAAAAGGTTCTGATTTAAAATGTATATAATTACATCAAATTGAATATTTTCATGCATTAATATGTAAGGTACATAGGGTTATGTTTAACTTTGGGTGCTTCAAACGTACTCTCTATTTTAAACGTTCTTAATTACTGAAAATTATGTGTCTACTGTAACTGGTGGCACAAAGAAATCCCAATAGAGAGTTAAGTATATTAAATGCAATTTTCAAAATAACGTAAGTAATAAAATTGTCCCACTAGTTACATAAATATAACTTCAGTCTGTGAACAGAACTTTAATATCATAAACATTAAGCAGAATATTAATTTTTATATTCTGAATTTAAAATTCTTTTCGTGAACGATATTACATTTATTCCAAAGTTAATAATTACGTGCTCAATGAGAACTTTCACAACGAAACTATTATTTTTTCGAATTTCACGTCTTATTTATTTATTAAATTAGGAAACAATTGTATTGCGGCATTCGCGGAAAATCAGTGTAGTAACTCACGCCAAGACAATTTTGGTACTTCCATTGCTTATTTCGCAAATGTTTTTTTTTTGTTTGTTTGTAATGTGGTTGAACCAATTAAACAATTTTTCTTTCCTTCTTTTTTCAACTAAGATAGCAATGCACTAAGATAACAGGCATATAATATGCAACTTACATTACGGGAATTTTACTGAGAGAAGTCCTTTTTTTATGAAAAGATCAGATGCAAGCAATACAAGGGTGCTACAAATTTGCTGCTCACCATAGTAGGATTAAGAATAACGCGGATTAAAAAGGGATAGAGAAATGAGCTCTAACATCTTTTACTCACTCACTGAAACACAACAGCAGGTTGCTGTTATTTCAGGGTGGTGTTCTGTAAATAGGTGGTTACCGACGTCAGACGGGCTGCCCAATTTACGACTGCGAAACGCAGTGTGCCCTGCTACTACCTACTTCATTTCCAATATTCCAAAGAAGGCGCTAAGGCAGTACCATGAGATTAAATAAGAACACGTAGAACGGAAACTCCCGCTCCGGACGCGCTCAAGGTCACGATATTAGCTACACGTTAAACGGGATACTCAGTCGGGCTGTGGCGGCCGGCGTCTCCGCACGAATAAATTTACCTAATAGTTTTACTTGAGCCTGTATGTTTTTATTTTATATTTGTAGGTAAGTAATACTTACTTAAATGGCTTCATTTGGTATTGGTACTGTCTTATAATAACTTGTTATATATAAGTATATTTAAAGTAGGTACGTAACATAATAATGTAGGTAAGTATTTATAAATTTCATATTTTATAAAACTGGAATAAAATAATGGTTTCTCCAAATAAAGAAAAACTTCTATTTTAGCGATATTATCTTTATTCGTAAGCAATATTTAACAGTAAGCAACCCTGGCGACAAGTCTGGGCGACAGAGGGGCGTAACGACGCGAAAGGGGAAGTAGTTATATAAATGGCGGCGTTTGGGACTCCGACAAAGAAGATTCCGTTCTACATGTTATTATTTATTCTTATGGCAGTACCTTAACCAGTCGACCAATGGGCTCGTCAAATCGTTGGGCTGTCGACCAATGGCAATTGTCATAAAAAAAAAATTGCCATTTGTAATGAAACATATTAAATTTCAACGTTTCGTCCAATTCGCCTTGTTTTATGAAGTCCTCCTTTCTCTTTTTGTGAGAGAAGTCTTATTGGAGATAGTGCTGGCTGGCATGTTGCTAAATGTTAGTGAAAATTGATGCTTGGTTTCAATACATTTGAGACAATTAAAAGATATTTTATTATTTTCGCATAAGTGCTATATTTGAATGGCTAAAAATATAAGGTTTTAAAAATCGAAGTTGGCAGTTATACCAATTCAGTTGAAAAAAGCATGTAGGTAACAATGTCGGAGCGGCATACACGGCCTAGCGCACTACACAACACACACGGCACGTGAAAATTATTGCCGTACGGATTTTTCGTGAGCATTAATGCAAATTTATCGAGCCGCGCAGCGCTAATTGCGAACGGCGCGCCCTCGCTGATTGTTTTCTCTTCCAATTTATGGCAACACCTATTGCCGATTTAAAGCTTTAATTGTAAACGATTCACGTGTTTTATTGGATAGTCGGGCTGCAGTATTTATTCGTGCGGCCGCACTCGGTGCGGTCACGGTTATTGATTTTCCAACAACCCTGTTTGTACTGAGTCGCAGTTTTTAAGTTTCACTTGTCGTTATCGAAATGGACTCGACGCGTGACAAGATTTATTACGAGTTCGGCTGCACAAAACTTCTGTGTCCATCTACCGAATTGTGTTTTATTTCTCTTTAATGTTTTCTCAGATAAAATTAGAAGGTTGTGCAGTAAAAGTTCCAATTTAATAAATAACCGAATGAAAACCGAAAAACCGAATGTGGGGAAGTTTTCGAAATAAAAATTCTTATTAAAATAAGATTTCAGGTATGCCAGACATAATAATATGACAAAAATTTCATAGAACACTAATAGATTTGCCACATTTTGTCCTTTAGAAAATAAGTTATGTCTGTCATACCAAGGATCTTAGGCCACATGCAAAGTATGTGTACATAACCAATATTGATGTTTTTCTTCTTGTATGTTCAAGTGATCTAACTTGTAACCTTAAAAGATATGTGAAGTCCTCCCAATCATGGTAGACTATAGTAGCCGGCAAACTTCTTGGACAAACGACCTTGAATATGCAGAAACGAAAAATAGGTCTCTTTGTCTCTCGTGATCTCTTTTCTCTCTATACCACCAACTGAAAAGTTATTAGCTCAATCAATAAAAACCCAGTAATAAAAAAATAGCGTTTTTCAATGAAACAATTTTTTTGCACGTAAGTGTACCATGCGCAAACTTTCCCCCACCACCTCATGCGATGGCCAAGAAGTTTGCCGGGTACTATACGCCTATACCTCTTCACACATAAAAGAAATCCGAGCCCAAGTTACAGGGTGTTTGGAAGAAGGATACAAAGTTTTAGAGGAATCAGAGTATTACACATTAAGAATATTTTAAGCCTTATTTGTAAGTCGTAAGCGAAGTCTGGTTATTTTTTAAATTACAATTTGAAATTTTATCAATATCCAATTTTTGTTTTTGTCAAATAATTGCTTTATTGTTAATATAAAAGGTGGCAGGCAGGCCGACGACGACGCTTCATTTGATGGTAAATGGCTACCGTTACACTAACTATGCCGGAAGTGCTGCAAGTGCGCTACCGTTAGGCTAGACCTGTCTGTAAACTTTTACATAAAAACGTAACACAACAAAATCAAGAAATTTCTGATCACATTGTCTGGAGTCTAGACTCTAGATGTCCTGAAAAGACACTAAATAATTCGAGTCAAGATTAATGTCATTAATATGTTGTTTGTGAAATGTTAAAGAAAAGCGACATTATAATCTCAATTAACTCGTAGCTTTGGCGAAAATGTGTTAATAAATTAAGTGATGTCACATTTGAGCAGTTAACAAAGTTAGCGGCGTCCGAGATGGAGCCTTTTTCGCTTAAGTTTTCCACGCCGCAGGCACCGGAAGTTCGGCCATTATTATTTTACGCGGGCAACAAGCGGCGCGATAATATCCCCCGCTTCAGCCGCATTCGCTTCTTGAGACTACCTTTAATGGTCGAACGTGTCCTCTTACTTCTCGCTTAATAGGTGCAATAACTTAAAGAAAGAAAAAAGAAAACATTAAAATTAATCTTCCGATTATAGTTTCCATGTGGATCACGGTTTCACAAAATTAAATTACTTCCTTTAAAAAACTTTGTTCTTTAGTTTAATATTGTTCGATAATTTAAGAAAAAAAGTAATTTTTGATAACAACAAATATAATATCCTATTTTTGTGTATCTTAAATATTCTCAGCGGGCCGTCTATATGAGATTTTATATTTATACAAGGTGTTTATTTAGTGTGACATAACAAAAATACATTAATTTCAGCAATCTATCAACGTATGATATTGAACCATTACCGTTTCAAGATTTAAATCTTCTCTTGATAGTTTGTAAATTTAAAGGACTAATAATAATCCTTAAGTAATTGGTTTAACAATTATTCACTATCTTAAGCCTTTATATTGTGAAAACTATATGCCAGGCCCATATTGCTCGAAAATCCAATGCCCCCCCCCCCCCCCCCCATCTGACTCTTGTTCTCAAGTGTTCAACAGCCATCGCAACACATGGATGTTCAAATCCCGGTTGTAATAGAAAAGTAATAATAAAAATTAAAATCACTCCAAAAGACGACAGCATTGCACCCTAAAGTATTATCTCCGCCTAATTTGACATCGCATGCTTTATTATTTTACCTTGTTAGATAGCTGAGAACACAAGGAAGTTATATATGTATTTTCGACAAGTTTCATACATTTATTCGATGATAGTCACATTTGTTTGAAGATAAAAAAATATTTAGTGACTAACTAATATTATACAAACATTTACATCGAAAAAGATAAAAACGAAATACAAATATGGAATACATTTTAATTATATTATGTTACTTATTTAGTTAAGCTATTAAATGGTACTGTATTGTCTTTCAATACCAAAAATCCGGATAATCACTGAAATTTTTCAAACTCAATTTTCATTAAAATTGTTAATTTTAGACCCATATTTGTCTGGGGTTAAATTACCTACTCCAGTATAGTTTCGAGATGAATTTCCGGGTCATATGTAGGTATATGTAAGTACTAGTTGACCCGACGACAGACGTCTAATCGTTCTGTCAAAAAAGCTTATTGTGTTTGGCATATATTTGATTGAAATATTTGAAATGTCAGCCAGAAACTTTGGATGACAAAAACAAAAGTGGGGTGATTACGTTTATCCTTAAATTTTTTAAATTTTCTCTTCATAATTTCTCTCTTACCTTTCTCGGACTTCAACGAATATTTGAAAAAATTGCCAAATTGGAATAGCGGTTTTCGAGTTTTGCGCTAAGCCACACATTTAGCGTTTCGTTTTTATTTATATAGGTATACAGATAGCACCTCGTTCCTGCTCCTTCTGCAGGCCCCCCCTCTCATTGGGGCATGTGCCCAGGGTCCCGTCATTCATGAGGCCTCCTAATTCCCGCCTAACGGCACTCAGTAACGCTCCTTCTCTAAATTGAAAAAAAAATCAAAAAAGTAAGAGAAAGGTGCTTCAAAAAAGATTGACCATTTTGTCGCTGATGTCCATAGAATGTACTCAAACACATAGACTTTCAAGAATTGAAGTTATTGCGCATCTTAGAGCTTGAAGGGTACTTCTTCAATCAACATAAATTTTTAAGCACTAGGCCCTTGTACCTGTTCATTTAATGAAAATATAAAGAAATAAACATAAAGGTTGAAAAAAATTAAAATTTTACTCTTATATTAATTTTGTCTATTTTAATAAAATAATCCTATGTCATAGTCACGGAGGCCCCATTATTCCAAAGTGCCCAGGACCTGTAATAGGTTAAATGCGGCTCTGTCCTTCTGTCGTTCTGTAGATGTTATTATCTTATAAAATTGTTATATTGTTTTATTATTATTTTTTTATTGTCGAACAAAGATAAATTTTATCCTTATCCCTATAAAACCGAAACAACATACATAAACATTAGTCTACTTTCCAATAATGTAGGTTTGCGAAAATATATCTCGTTGTTTTTTTTTTCTTCAATTTTTCCGCTCCATTATTTATTTATACAGAACCGGAGTTTCGGCGTTTGTTTCCAATTCGGCACATGTCAGAAGTTCGAGTGACGTGTGTTTAGTGTGAGCCCCGAATAAGGCTTAGTTAGATCTAAGCCGGGGACGGGTTGTGGCCGGCAGCATCTCTCACTTCATCCCGTAAATCAATCCGACTAGGTATCTTTCAGGCGACGCGGCAAAAATAAAAGGTCGCCGAGGGTTGGCACGCAACGTCTCCTACCCTCTTTCTACATATATCTTCTATAACTAAAATGATGTGTGTAGGTATAGCCACATAAAGTTTTAAGATTTCGAAGTAAGTATATCATTTTCTGAATATCCTGAATATAATTTTCCTCACATACTATAAATTAACCCGCATCTGTCTGTCTGTATCCGCTAACTCCTCCAAAACCAGATTTTGATGCAGTTTTCACTAATGGAAAGAGCGTTAAACGAGGAAGGTTTTTATACATAATTTGCAGTAAAAAATGGCACCTATGCAAAACTGGGAGCTAGTCGCTATTTATAGATAAAATATAAATTTCTTCTGTCCTGTTGAATGTGACTGATTTTAATGAAATTTTTGTGTATTTGAGTTGTTTAGGTACACATTTAGACCCGATAGATGTCGGGTTCTGATAACAATATAACGAATATAATTTAAGCTATTGATAAAAACTATCAGCATGTGCTGTACTTTTTTCCATGTAGGTCTAAATTCTGGTATTCATGGTTTATTATTCCATCTATTTCGTTATAAATCGCGATTATAAATATATAGCTTTTAACACCAACTTCTATAGGTATACATACCGAATAAATAATCCCCATAAAGAATAGTGAATCTGTATTTTGATAATAATAATAGTAATAATAAAACTCTTTATTTGTACTATAAACAAAAAATAATAATAAAAAAAAGATAGAAACAACAAGTAATAGTACAAAAGGTATATTTTGATATATGGTGAATATTTTAAAGTTAGATATATCTACACGCAACTAGATGGGGCTGAAATGTAACAACTTCTACTTATTTTTCCAATCTTCAACTTAATCTAAAGCTTTAATAAGTTCGTGTATAGGAGATTATTTTCTAGAAAAACTCATCCGTTTTAAAAACCACTTGACTAATTTTTATCCTTCTAAATTAGCATAGGCAGTCTTACGTATAGGACGGACAAAGCCGTAGGATAAAACTAATAAAAATATAATATATTTTTGAAGTAATACTTAAGTATATTTTTCTTACTCCAGATCGCATTAACCATTGAATATGCAATACATTCCTACAGAACGCTTTTGAGTTACACTTTAATAGTTTTAGTTCTGTGGAAAAGTTTTATTTCTAAGTGAGCTAAAATATCTAGTTAGGCTATGTCTAAGTTAGGCATAATACATGTGTATATGCCTAACTTTACTTGGTGTGGAAAAGAAAACAAAACAACACAATAGTTGACAGAGTATTGTCTAGTAAATTTATTCACGAAACCCATTTGTTGCTCTAGATCTCTGACGAGATGGTGCGATATGGGGAATTACATGCGTTTCCATATTTCATGGCGGGCGGAATCAGTTGATGACAGTCGTGACAGGCCCATATCGACTTTTGTTTCCTTTGCTTTCAGTTAATGATCTCGTTTTACACTAAAAGTACAAAATGGTTGCGTCACTAGAGAAACTATGCCATTGTTATAAAATTGGTTTCAGGGTTCGCTTGGCTCAACTTTATTTTCAGTGTGACGTAGATATATATAAAACAGAATATGGTCGTCCCATACATATTCATTTTTATGACCAGCAGCAGTAAAGTGTTAAAATCGAATTAAAAAAGCATATATGTCAGTGTTAATCTTAATCTACTTATAGTTGACGAGGTAACTCGTCAGAAAATCCATACATACTTGGTGTATTATCTCGCTGAAAATATAAGCAAATATTTTATTTTATCTACATTTTTTTTTTCATAAAAATGTACTTATGGTAAAGTGAGGGTAAGAAAAGGTTCGTCACCTGAAAGTCGACATTTATTTGCAACAGGACAATTACCAGACATGCCAAAATTTCATTTCAAACGTCTGTCAGTTGTCTGTTTAGTTTGAAAAGGTACTACTGCCGCACTCAGAGACGTTCATTAGATTAGTACTAATAGACACTTAACTAAATACAATTAAATACGTTAATGAGCCGCGGCTCCCAGAGACGAAAGTTAATGGTTCATTAGATAAATACCACTTTAAATAAGCATAGGACTGTGCGTTCTATCGAAATGCATATCGATAACGTGCAGTGTTGTCATAAGAAAAAACTCAATGACACGATATCATTCGGCAAAGCAATTTATGTATAGAAAAAAATAAGAGTTTTTCATAAAAATAAGTTAAACATGTCTTTTCTTATTATTATCAGTTAAAATTAACAATAATAGACGTAATTATAATTAAATAAATTAAAAAGTCAAGATTTTTTAAATACGGCAACATTTCACATCATTGTCAATTTTAATTGTCAATTTTTCATAGAAGTAATATACTTTACTTTTTTTCGTAAAGTATCATCTTGTCAAGATATAATTTTAGTTTTTAAATTTAATTTTTTTTTAAAATAATTTTAGCTACCTACGTAACGACTCCAGGAACAATAGATTATTATTAATAAGATTACCTCACTTTCGAAATGTCAAATTCTCCATTTAAGAAGTTTAGTAAGGGTTGAGCTGTCATTAAAGTTAAGTGTCACTTAAGACCACTAATCAACCATTAACTGTCTCTGAGAGTAAACATTTTTAAATCTTTACTAAAGAGTCGCTAAGTAATCATTAAAACGACTCTGAGTGCGGCAGTAAGAGTCTACGACTTAATAAAGGAATCAATTTGAAAACTGTGACGAAGGTTTTCGTACCCCGACTGTACATTCGTGATTTATAATTTGTTGTAATAAAATAGTAATCTTTCATATTAATGTTTACCCTATACCTAGTCAAAAATATTTATTTTTCTGAAAGAATTAGATGCGTATTTAGTTTCTAAAAATAATTAGTTATGTATGTATTCTATGATGATACATGTAGCATTGGTAAATTTTCTTTTTCTTTAAGTCCTTAAGAAGCGGTCCAAGTGGACCCCCAGGGGTCCACGGCAGACTCGACGGGGGTCTACGTTGGCGTGACAAAAAAATGGGAGTGACAAAGAAAACCAATCTCATTTATTTCATTTAGAAAACTCCCCTTTCGTGGTTGGAACTCAGCCGCAATGCAAATTTCCATAGTTAGATCTAATCTTCACATTTTTTGTCGAGTTTTGGTAATATGATAGAAATGTAGCTTCAGGAGGTCCACCGGAACCAGCTAAATTTCAAAATGATATATGAGAAAAAAGTCTGGGAACCTCTGCTCTAAGTAATTAATTAATGAAATTAATAAGTAAATTTTAATTGCTTACAATATGGGTTCTACAAATTTAGACAAAGCCTTCGTGTCACGATACGCTGGTTCGTGTGAGGCCACATTTTTTATTTTGTAACATTGACGAAATAATACGTCAATGTTCTAAATAAACCATTATTTTACAAACGAGTTAAGTCGACGTTGGCATTGGAATTATCAATATTTTTTTTGTTGTAATTTTACAAAGAATTAGTTTTTTTTTTGCCTATAATTTAGGAAAGAAAATTTACAACATCATTACAAATGGCTGAAGGGGGTCAAAATGATTAAAAGTTAATGACACACGTTCAGCGGCCGCGATAGGCATATTGCGAGGTAGCCGTTGGCTCGTATCCGTTCGCGGCGGGCTCTCATTACACAGCCGACGATTCAATTCGACACATCTTCAGTGTTTCACCTCGCCCAATAATTACCTTATACTATCATTAAGCCGCGTGCACAACATAACGTAATAACCTCACAATTAGACGGTGGCTGTCATTAGATTGTAATAGAGTTTCGTACAACAATTTGTGAGTAAAATCGTCAAGCGTGTCACATTACCGGAGTCCATTAGGGCGTTTACACAACACGGAATTGAAATGAGTAGTCCACAGATTATCGTGATAGACAAACAGACCGCTTTGTCTCGATAATAACGCCTTGCAAAGGGTGTTGCACGAATTACTGACAAAATTTCTCCTGTTTATTTACCTCAATGTCTGTCACAATGATAAATTACAGCGTACGCAGTTATGCGCGACGTCTCGTATATAGTAGCCATTGTATATACACTTGTATATATAGTAGCCATCTATATACACTTTGCTAAATTTAGTATAGATATTATGATATTTAAAAAAACTATACGAACTATAAGATAGGAAGTAAGATTACAAATTTTAGGCATCAAATTTGGATTATTTTATGTTCTATTCTCGTAAAAAAATCAGACACTTCGCCACTATTGTTTGCGGTGTTTGATAGATTTATATAAATATCTAATAAATGAGAAATTTAACAGTATTGCCTACCGACCCTAGATCCTACGAGAAAGGGATGACTCGTATGGTTTATTGAGTTTTCTACTCATGATAATTCGTAAATATTTGCAGAAATTACCTCATATTTACATGTAATTTAAATTTAAACTGAAGCAAAGCTGAAGTATTATATGCTTTAGTTAACTTAGTTTTAGTAACCTATTAGTTAGGCACCATAAAATTTAGTGTTAGAATAAAAAAAAGTCTACTATTTCCAACTTGTCCCATGCACTTTATATGCACTTGCATCCCTTCTGGAATTTTTGTCTGTGTATATTAGCGACGGTTGCCATTTATCGTCAGACCAAAGTTTAACATAAAAATATTGGATGATATATTTAAATGTGGATATGAAAGTACTTTGAGTGATTTCGAACTTAATTAGGTAATTATTAGATTTATCAATTTCAGGAAATGCCGGTATATAGATATAGGAAGATTGATTTGCGGATACACTGCGATTTTCTCAAACATAATTTAATTTTCTAATAGTGACGCTTGATTTTTAATCATACTGTATATTGCATTAACACAAAGGTGAAGCCAACCATGTGTTCGATACGTGTTGTGTTCGTCCGATTTCGGCAGGTAGAACGATAATATCCACACGTCGGGAATTAGGATTGTTCCCGATAAGATCGTATCGGTACGACTTTAAATAACATGCTTCCTGCAATCATCGTTGTAATTCTAATAATATAATTCAGCGGCTTTTCAGCACTGTAATGATACTGAACATAAACAGTTGAACGATTAAATTACGCAATCACTAAATGACATGTCGGACCTTAAATTATTTGACATATTTGTATCTGTATCTACCTACTTTTTTATGTAAAAGTAGGCATTAAGGCTGAAGGTCAACTTGGTGACAGGTGGTTATCGACGCCTGTTATCATAAGCAACACAGTGTTGCAAATACGCTGACAACTTTGATAGGATAAAGGATAAAAAATCAGTACCGCGTACGCGGTCACATACTGTATGACTTGGGATTGTGCCCTGTCTATGTATATTTTATGTGAAATAAATTCTGAATCTACATGTGTTTTTTCTTTTTAAATATGTTTATTATATTAATAGGATCAATTGAATTTTGTATAATTTCAATAAAATCTTGTCGATCTTAAGAAAGGATCCTGGCATTCAACTAGTAAAAGTTTGGTTATTTGGTAATATATTTGGTAAATTTATAATTTACCATATATTTGGTTGTTATATGGTTTATTATATTTGGTTGAATATATTTGGTTAACTTTTAACCTAATAAATTAGGTAATTAATTAAAATCCTTCCTTAAATTAATATGCTAAGATACTTATGACATTTTTGAGTGTATTGAGGCCACCGAATTAATAAATATCTGCACTATTTTAATATAAAGTAACCGTTTTCCACATAGTCAGTGTAAACATACCTAAGTAAAATTTAAAAACTAATAACACGGTGCATTATAAGGGAGAAGATGTGCGTACTATTCTCATTTAACATGGGATCCTCTGAGTATTAGCAGGACTTCACAAGTGTTCAAAAAATTCCTAGTCTCTTGACAAACGCAGATTACCCGCGATAACATTTTCCTTCATCATCAAGGTTAGCATGGTTTCTATGTAACACATGATATCGAAAACACACAGAGGTACATTGCATTCACTGCTTAAGTGAAGACGATTTTGTCTAAGTAATATTATAAATATTATACTAATATTATAAATGAGAAAGTTTGTGAGGATAGATGTATGGGATGGATGTTTTTTACTTTATCACGCTCAACGGATTTGGATGAAATTTGACATACAGACAGTTTATTACCTCGATTAACATTTATGATACTTTTTCTCTTGGAATAATGTTAGGTTCCCCAGGGATCGTGCAAGAGGTCGAGCATTATAATTTATTTTATTTTATTTATTTTATTTTATTCTATTTGTCCTTCAGCGTATTCACGACACTGCGCTTGAAGGACGCTCTCGGCAGGTGGAAAAGTCCCAAGTCTATAAACTTGTCATTGTAAGTTGTGGGTAAGATGTGGTCGAAGAGTTAGGCCGTAATTAGTTCGAGATAGTGAGACATGGAACAATTTTATCCTTCTTCCACGCCTGGGCCCGGCCTGAAGCTGCAACATTTCAGACAGCAGTTTTGGACAATTAAGAGTCCCAGAACAAATGTCGTGGAGGAATGACATATTGGATACTCACATATTTTCAACGCGGACGATGTCGCGGGCACCTGCTAGTAATAAATTTTTCCGTTATTTTTAAGCTTAACACTTATAGCAACGTCTTCAGACTATCACTATAAAAAACGCTATCAAAATAATTCAATCCGTTATTACGTAATAAGTAGAAACGTGTATATTAAATGTGGTCACATTAAGAAGGCGCAGCCGCAATCTGCAACGGTTGGGCTGACTAATGACGGTGTTCGCTTATTGTTTTAGATCACCGCCGCCCTCTAATTTAGTGCATCGCCTGTAATTAAGGCCGATCGTGCCGAAAAAAACCCAACAACTTCACCCCTTTGCGATAACTGCATCTGTGTTTTGAAATATTGGGGGCGAGCTTTAAACTAACGGCCGCCGCATAAACAGACAACAGCCCCGAATGTTTTGTTCCACTTCTACGTTATCTAGTTTTTCTCCTTTCAACTTGTACGCGTCCGATAAAAACCTCTTCCCCCTACTTTTGATTGCGTAAACGGTTAAAGTTAAAAAAGTTGTAACGGCCGTCCAATTACAGTTTAAGAATCCGCACAGAAGCGCTTCGCCGACCCTAAATTTTTCCCAATTAAATGCAAAACTCGCTCCGGCACCGGCGGCTATATAAAATTTAACGTCCATACAATTCGCGCAACACAAATTTTTATTACCTTAGCCCTGTAAGTAAACAAAAAAGAACAAATTAGCCCGAGTCCCCGTGGAAGACGCTGTCCATGCGACGCGGCTTCATCCCATCCCACTCGGGACACAAGGGTGTAAAAAGTGAAACAATAAGGATTCCGTGCAAGGCTGCCGGGGGGATATTTATTGTTAATGAAAATGGTGGGATTTGAACAAACGTCTTGTAACTAAATACCCTCTCACGGTTAAAGCGAGCACTAATTTGGTTTTTATAGCGCGTTCTTAATTTGATTTGGCGTCGCGGTCGCGCCACTATTGCCAGTAGGAGCAATTAATTTGACCGGATTATATTTTTTTTCCAGACGCCCTATGGAAGCGCTCCGCGAAGCTCCCCGCGTAACGCGCCCGCAACACGATCAGAGGAAAAAATAAAATAAAACTTAAGCTCCGTTTAATTTGAAGGGTGGTTCTGGGCTATTAAAGTAACACGCTTATGTATTGCAAATTATATTGAAATTTGTCTTCCATTACTGTGGGCTCCTTCCTAACACAAATGTTGCCCGCATTAAGAGCGGAAGATTTTATTCCGCGCTACGCCCACCCTTGTCTCCCGCTTTTTTTTTAAATCGGAACTTTTTCGGTGCCTTTTTTCTCACTAATTAAAACTCTTCCGCGCTGTTTCCTCTCAGAAACGAGATCCGATCAATTAATTTTTGGGCAACGTAAGCCATCTCGAAATTTACTGGCTTCAATAAAAAAAAAACAATTATGTTACGAACGCAGCAAAAAGTAATTGATCAACCAAGCTTTACGCGTAAAACGACAACATTCAATTAGCAAACTTTTATACATAAATTATTTAAATTGCAATTTTATTACACTTCCGTACTTTAAATAAGTATTTAATGTAGATATTCATTTCTTTGTATTATGCTTGAATCAAGTATACGTGTAGATGCACATTCTTATGCAAAATTTACGTGAATCAACACTACTTTGGAGAGATTTAATCAGTACAGTACATTTATTCATACCTTAATATTATAAATGTGAAAGTAACTCTGTCTGTCTGTCTGTTACCTTTTCACGCCTAAACTACTGCACCGATCATCACAAAATTTTGCATACACGTTGTCAGGGATGCAGGAAAGAACATAGGGTACCTTTTATTCAGAAAAAAGTACTGCTCCCGAGGGATCATCTAACGCCTGCCAAAGCTACAACTGCAATAACAATAAAGATGTTAGGCGTTACATTGCTCATATATTTAGTCAGGCGTTATTTTTTTATTTTTCAACGCGAGCACCAGCCAGTATGGAATAAATCTTTTTATAATACTTTGAAAAAAAAGCCAGTAGCCTTGGCAGAGCACACTTCGTTTCGTAGTCATTTGGGCAGCCCATATAGAAGACCATTGTGAAATAACACCATTTGTGTTGTTGTTTTTCGGTGTGTTCTCTATCCCTTCCTTTATTCTATGATCGACAGCGTATTTTAGGCACTTGCGGCGTTGCTTGTGTTTTTGGCTACGGTATCCACCTACCAAGAGTACCGTCAGCCTATCTGGCAACTTTTACATAAAAAAAGATGCGTGTAATATCTCCTCCTTACTTCTGTAACCGTGTAATAATTATCTCCTATGAGCTAAATATGCCAGAGTCTATAATGAGCCTTTAAATAATGAATTAATGAAGCCCTTAATATTATAAAGAGAAAAGATTTGTACGTATATATGTATGTTTGTAATGAATAAACTCTAAGACTACTAGACCGATTTTAAAAATTCTTTCACCTATAGAAAGCTGCATTATCAGCGAGTAATATTTTATAAAGAGACGGGGACGAAGTCGCGTACAACAGATAGTATATAATAAAGGAAAAGGAAAGTAAGTACATGTTTTTTATTGAATTGTCATTGCTTCAAAATTTATTCTTTTTTTTACATACCTAATTAATATATAAAAAAAGAGTATTTATTGAAGAGGTTAAACAATCAATTAGACCTACTTACAACAGTATCATACCATCTTTATATCACATTTATTTATGTATATCATTTTCTACCCACTTTTATGGTATAAAACTATCACGGTGGAATTAGCGTGAAAATATACGTAGCAATTAATTTAATATAGTGACCTCATTATAAATGTTTAATGTACTTGTTAGTAAAATTATTTAACCTAAATAAGAAGTTGGAAATCTTTCCTTATTTCGAGTTAGTTTTCATTTCATACATTTATAAATGAAAATATTAATAGGAAAAGAAAAGCGTAAACAGTGGGTAGGTACTCAGTAGGTAGACGTAATTTTCTGTAGTGAAACATCATTGTCTACTACCGAACAATCTAATACGTTTCAATTATATGACGAACAAAGAAGCCAGCGCAATAGAAAGAGAACATCAAACAAATAACGCAGACAAAATAACAGAATGCACCCTTCAATCAGTGGTAATGAATGTTGGATACAGCAATTTGTCGTTGATGGCGATGCCGCGGCCCCAGTGGCCAAGCACGCGCCGAATTAAATGGAAATCAATAGGTTCGTCAGCACGTGACCCGGCCAGCCTTGCATCGCGCCGACGACGGACACAGCTCACTGCGAACTAGCCGAGACAAAGATCACTCGTCACTGCCACTTGCGACTGAACTCCAAATAAATCTTCCACAATATTATACTCGCAACTTACTTAATACTTTTATTTAATTGGTATTTGTCTATATGATAATGTCGTATATATGTATATATTCATCTATATATAGGTATACATAGTGCTTTCCTATACATGTATTATTTTGAACCGAAATCTGCTATGTGCATCTTTTTGAGATTCCAACATTTTGACCTTAGTGAATAGTTCACTGCCTTATCTATTGTATAAAAAAACTGCTAAGTACTTATTAGCGCTATTTAATTTGGTCGAACTATGACCCCATGCATAGGCATGGTGCATGGTGCAGCAACTAGAATTTGTTATTTACAAAATTCACTCTATTATCAACATAATAAATAAATTATTTAATTATAATGTTTAAAATATCAATAAGTTTAAGTACAAAAACCTTAAGTTTCAAATAAAATACTTTTTTTAAAATAAACCTTCATATATTTTTTTTCAAGAAAACGTTTTTTATCAATATCTCAAAAGTATACTTTTTGCATATAGCAGGTTTTGATTTGACAAGACGATATAATTTGTTAGATATTAAAGTCGTCCATGTTGTTAATGATTGGAGATTATTTGTTTTAAATTTTATTTTAGTTGACCAATTTAGAGAAGTTTGTTTAGACAATAAGACTAACATCTAACGTTAGATATCGAACCTGCTTCTAATGTGGACTGGACTGGACCAACACTGATTATAACACGTATAAAAGACATGAAAAAGAATATGTATTGATATTGTTTTTGCACAATTGTCAGTTACTGAGTGAAATAAAAAAAATGGAGACTTTATTGTAGCATGTGTTAGCCGACTTAATATGATATAAATTAATGTGTGTCTTTTTTGGGGCATTTCCACCATTGATTATTGTTATTTTTTTGTAGATACCATAACTTATTTTAACACAATGTAAGGCTAGTAGGTCGAACTGTCTAGTAATGTACCAGCGGAAAGTACAATACCAAATTACGTTAGTATTTTGAACCTCAGTTATTACAATGGATTGTGACGATACACAAAGTAAGTGTGGACCCAAATTCAATTTTAAATACTTCGTATTAATCGAATGTTTGGATCAGTGATAGTTTGTGGGGAGTTGCTTATACAGAAATAACTGAAACTATAAGAGCCAATTTCTTATTCCTTCCTAATCCCTTTTTTCTAATCCTACTACGGTCAGCAGCGTACTTGCAGCGGTAGCCACCTACCAAGTGGACAGTCAGTCTGTCTGACATGAAAATAAAATAAAAACTGATACTTTTTTTGTGAAAAGAATATAAAATCAACCCAGGGGTTCTCCAAAATGTGATGAGAATCCAGGGGTTATTAACAACACTTTGTTACATTACAAGGAATGGTGCTTGAACATCAAGCGTGGCTGGAAAAAAACGTTTCGGATTTAATCAGTGGCTCTAGCATGAGTTTACGATACCACACTCGCTACCGAGAGCGTAAAACATTTATATGGAAAATTGACAATTTGACATTGACAGTTCACGATTTTCCATACAAAAGTTTTACGTTCTCGCTAGCGAGTGTAGTATCGTAAACTCATACTAGAGCCTCTGAGCCGAAAGATTGGCCGTCATCTAGTCAAAATCTTAAACCTATGGATTATGAATTATAATCCTTTTTAAAAGGTTTGGAATGCTCCAAGCGCCATTATAATATGGAATGTCTAAATCATTACATAACGACATAGAATTGTGGTGGTGGTGAAATTGTTCATAGATAAAGTTCGTGGTTCAATCGATAACTGGTCACCAAGCTCAAAGAAAGGATTTTTTTATGTTAAGGTCGGCAGACAGGCTGACCGTCCACGTGATAGTAGGTAGCACAGGTGCTGCAAGTACGTTGCCGATTAAGTAAGCCGACTGCTGTAAGTAGGATAATGATAAGGGATTGGCAAGAGTTAGGAAAATTGGGTCTGGCATCCCTTACTCACTCACCGAAACACAACAGCACACGTGCTGTCATTTCACGGTCACTTCACGGTAGTCTTCTGTAAGGGGATGGTTGGCAGTAACCATCCCCTTCAGATGGGCTGCCACTACTTTCAAACTCAGTGTGCCCTGCCACTACTTTCCAGATCCAGACCAGAGCCAACTTTGAAAAGTTCATTTCCAAAGTTGAACCTGCCGGGAATCGAATCCGGGAACCCTAGAGCAGAGCGTGTAAGGCAAGCACCCTAACAACTCATCCAACGGGCTCGTCAAATACAGTGGAGTTCATTTTGAATGAATTTATATTTTGAAAACGCTCACTGCCCCAGAACCCACGGGTGTACTAAGTAGGTATATGTAATATTTATGCGTTTGCTGATTAAGATAGAAGCGCACATATATTTTAACGATCGCATTGCGCAAGAGTTGCACTAGTGAACATCCTTTAATGTTCTAATGCGGCTGCGCTGATTCTTGCTTCACACAAAAAATAAAAACTTCAGTTGCACCGAAGGCAATATTGGTTATATCCAAAAATGTGTAACCACACAAGCCATCTCGCGAAACTGTCCCGGAGAATACTTTTAAAGCATAATACAGTTGCAAAATTGCCTTAAAATACCTGTCGTCGTGTAAATCCTTAATAAATTAATTTTCTATATAAATAAAAATGTATCATCGAAATGTATGTACGCCCATAATTTTGGAACGGGTAGACCGATTTTAATTCGGTTTTGACTAATAAAAGAGGGATAAACGGGGAATGTTTTTGTATACAAAAATTGCACCACGGGCGAAGCCGGGGGCGGGCCGCTAGTTTAAAATAAAAATCAAGACATATTTTTGTCAATGTAATTTAAAAAAATCGTTATAATTCATTTTCATTGTGTTTATAACACACCTTATTAACTGTTATTAATAAATTTCTATTATTTATTTTATGTCAGTACCTAAATTTAAATGGTATTGTTACCATCAAGTAGACCATCATAAAATACAACCAAGACATTACTTAGTCGCTACGTTAATGTCGTAGACCTCCACGTAGATGAGCTACGATAAATACTACATCGGTTATTATAACCGATTATATAGGTATTTATACTATAATATGAAATGAAAAATATAACACCTAAGAAAATATCTGACTATCTATATCGTTGGCGCCGCTACGGTGACTGTGGCGCCCAAGTTTTTAATATTTTTTAGACGATCCCTCGGGAACCTAACATTTTTCCAGAATAAAAAGTATCCTATACCTTAATCCAGGTAATAAACTATCTGTATGCCAAATTTCATCCAAATTCGTTGAGTCGTTTTTGCGTGAAAAAGTAACACCAACTTTCGCATTTGTAATATTAGTAGGATAGTACTTATTATTGTTTCTGTAAGTGGGCGACAGAAATCACTCCTTACAAAATATCACCGGAAAATTCCAGCATGTGTACTGCTGTGTCCACTATCCAATCAAATCGGCATCGCACTAGTGTTCTCAGCGTTGTGTTTATATCAATTTAACCGTCCATCCACCTGCGAACCCCTATGATAAAAAAAGTATATAAAAATAAAGAAAGATAGTCTCTTCTATGACTGGTTTATTCTTTGTCTTCGAGAAAACGTTCATGAACAATGAAGCTAAGCTATTCGCTTCTTTCGATTGGCGGGGATTGATGATTGATCAATCATTGAATTAGAAATGCTGGGTTAATTTCGGCCATTCCTTGCTATTATGTACGTACGAGGCCAAATGGGTGACTCGCTACAGTACTTACGTTAAATACTATATTCATACTGTTACGGATGAATATAGTAAGAAAAGGTTGCACCAGGGCAATTATCAATTATGCCAAAATTTTAATTCAAATGTCTGTCAGTTGTCTGGTTATTAATGCTTTAGTTTCAAAGGATATTAAGAGTCTACGACTTGATAAAGGAATGAATTTTAAAACTGAAGAAGTTTTCTGACTTTTTTTTTTCTTTTTTGTCCTACCATTTAGGATTCTCCTGACACAGGTCAGAGATCTTATTCGTAACAGGCAGAGTAAGCAGCATGGTGTTTTCTTATTCTGTGGGTTGAGGTACATACATCTATACATTATGGTATACTATTAATATACTATTACAAAGCATAACTGCTTATCAATCCTTCTACTGCGACCAATAAATAACCCCTACAATCTATGTACTGTTTTCGTACTTGGATATTTTTTGTGAGTTTAATACTATAACAGCTTTTTGTTTACAATAAGCTAACAAAAAAGCTTTCGTGATTTGGAACTATAAAAAGAATTTCCCTCTGGACCTTAGGCAATTTTGTCTTATTATAGGTATCTATCGACGAATTTCAATTTAGTGTTTTAATTTATAAAAACTGCAATAAAAATGGCATAGCATCGAAGTGCACAATGAAGCCATATTCTGCTGCTATACCTACATAAGTAAACAAAAATTATTTTAGTCTCGAAATATCTTTTATATGGCTACTTCCTACATGGACAATATTGAGTTTTATTCGTTGATATCATATGAGAGTACATCGCTTCAGTAGTCAGTATAGAATATGTAGTAAAACCAATATCTGCAAAAGGACAAAATATCGCTGCAAATAAACGTTTAAGTTTATGGACTCGAAAGATATTACCGATTCGTGATCTGCTTCTTTTTCTTTAGCTTCGCCTGGTCGGCCATCTTGGCGACATGTGGCGGTAGATTTAGGCGGGAAACGTGCTCCGCCATATTAGATTATGTCGAAATGAATTGAGCGCTACTATTGGATATGATATTGACGTAGATTTGCGATCGGAGGAACGAACTGATATTTCGTATTGTTATTAAAGGCGGTGCGCGTCCCGGCGGACGTGCGTCGGGTCGCAAGTGCCTCCCGACCCGATATTCCGCGCCACCCTTATGGACCTATCGTTTAGGCCTCTTTATATTTTTCCTATGTAAATACACTTTCATATCCGATGAGCTTTATTTATGTGGGAATCGTTTTGGCGAGATAAGTCTCCAAACGTTTCAGTGTTCACCTTTTTCGATCATTCTTTTTTATCTTTATTTTGAAATCTATTAAGTAGATTAAAGATAATTCTAAATTTTTGTTTCTTTTTTTTATATATAAAATCAGTGACATATTCCATGGACAAAGTTTGTAAAATTCAATTTTTTTCAATAAAATTTTTGATTCGGTTTTTTTTTTGTTTAATTCCTTTCATCTAATACCAGACATGTTACGTGAAAAATGTGTAATATAATCTTTGTACAAAAACATAATACGTAAATTAAAACATCAAAGAGTTTAATATGTGTGTGTGTCTGTGTGTCAAGTCAAGAGCATAAGAACGTTGTTAAAACAACTTTAGGGTTTCAGCGCGGTAAACAGTTGCCCAGCGTGTGGTACAAAACATGAGCTTAACAGACTTTGTCAACTGATAGAATATATTATCTTCTTACTTGAATGAGTAATTCTTCTTCTCTTAGTACCATCTCCTATCGGAGGTCAGCTATCATCATGGCTATTTTAACCCTCCATGGGGCGGCTCGTAAGAGTGACCTGATACTTCAGCCATACCATTCGCGGAGATTCTTAAGCCAGGGAAGTACGTCGTCTGCCCGGCTTGCATTTTTCCCAGCAACAGATCATACTTCTCGCCGCTCGCGATATGCCCAAAATATTCCAATTTTCTGACTTTCATGGTTTTCAAAATTCTTGTTCATTCTCTTTAGAACTGTCTCGTTATTTTTTATTTTTATTATTAGGTACTTAATTTTAACTTTCTCGCAATGATACTGCAGGCCATTTATAACCTTTTTGGTACTCCCTGAGAGGACGACTATAATTTTTAGACTTTATATATAGACAACATCTAAAAATGTGTAATTTGAATACAACTTAGCAAAACCATAAAGGTATTCATTATATGTAGTATTATTATATAAAGAATATAATAATACTAATAAGAATACAATAATATAATTTACTCGCATGTTCAAATATCGCTTCTGCTAATTCATTGTGCCGGACGCTCCACAAGGGCGATTCGTTCACGGCCCAGACGCAACGCGTGTATGGTGCGGTTTACTTTGATGTCGCAAGGGTAGTTATGAAAATTAATAAGCAATGTAATTGCTTCCGATAAGATGAGTGCTGCATGTAGCGGCTGGCTGAACAAAGCAAGTGTTCTGGTTTTTTTTTTTACACAAAGATAAATTGAGACGCTTCTTATACATGACAATAAACACTTCCAACGTATGTCCATATCTTAAGAAAGCTTTCTTATTTAATACTATAAAATATTCCGCCGTAACTAACCGTTAACGGCAAGCGCAGCAGAAGGAAAATAGATAAGACTAGATTACTAAAGTTAAAATTAATATGTATTTTAATATATCTCTACCTAACATAATTCTATGTATGGAACAGGATATAAAATAAAATGGCGAAATTTGTCAATTCATTGTATTTTTATTTGCCCGGATACCGTCTACAATAACTAATCGTAGCATAGTTATATTGTAAATCAATAACAATCAGTGGTAGTTCAAAATTTCGTAAAGATTTTCAGCACTAGGTCAATAACAACAGAACCTTCGAAATTCCCAGTGTGTTTCTTTTCTTTTCTATGCTCAGACTCATTTTACACGCCCTGAAGAGCCACTCTACCTTTCTCATTCTCATTCCTCTTTTTCTAAGATATAGTATACCAACTTGCCGCACTCGACTCGGTGGATCGCAATGAGTTAGGTGGCTCATTGGCGGCAGTACACTAATAAAAACTAAGCTGCAGAGCTTGACGCAAAATCGCCAGTCTGTGTGTATTCTATAAGATGTGAGAGTGTGCTCGGGAGCTGCACGAGATCATACCGCCTTCCCCCTTTCTTCTGTCGGACATTCATACGTACGACTTGTTACCATCCTCACCTAATCGAAATCCCTCTAATTTGGACCAAGCAATTTAAAACATCTTTTATAATGCTTAAGGATTGGAACTCCCTGCCGGCGTTTGTATTTCCGAGCTCATACAACCCAAATCTATTCAAAGTTCCAGTGAATAGGCACCTTCTGGGTGAGCTCGTTCCATCGTTGGCCTCATCTTTCCTACACGGCTAGAGGCTGGCCAAGAGCAAACCCTTATTGAATAGAAAAACAATAAATTATGTTACAATATGAATAATTGTAACTCTAAAGAAATCATAATTAAATGTAAAAATTCAAATAATAATAATAATATATTATAGACAATTTATGTCGTATAGCTGGAATAACGTGTTTAAATATTTCTAGGTTTTAAATAAATATATTTCAAATTAAAAAATTTAGGATGTTAACCTTGAGCTTGCAATAAAATTTTGTACTTACTTTTTATTAATATGACTTAAATATTTTTTTTCTTCAGCATACCTTTATCTGCACTTAACTAAGTTTTTACAAATACAATGACTTTTGAAAGCATGCGGCAATATAAAGAACTTGAACCCACACTCAGCTTATCAATTATTCACTGACAATCGGCAAGCATACGGTAGCAATAACGCACTCAAATCAAGCTGCTTCTTACACTTCAAACTTGAAGTATATGTGACTATTTTTATATTTTTTTTTAATGTGAACACATATTAATATTACCTAATATTCAAATTGAATAAAACATGCTTCATTTTATTTCTTCTCAAGATCCAGTTTTTATAAACGCTGATCCAATTTTTATGAAAGTATTCCAAATAATATCAAATCTAAGGAGCTAAGAGAAAGGCAAATTATTCTCTAGTTCTAATGTTATTGATAAATTATTGATAAATTACGCTTTCGTAAATAGATAAGTGTCAATGGAAATCATAATCACACGAATCACGGTAGTAGCAGAGCACACTGCGTACCGCCACTCATTGAAGAACACTGTGAAATATATTAACAGCATAGTGCTGTTTCAGTAGTAAGGGATGCAATAGTCCATCAGTAAACCGTCAGCCTATTCGCCATAAAAAAGAATATCAATTGTTTGCTCACAACTTAACTATTCCAAATCCCTGATAATTCATGACATGCCAACATGCCAATCACAGTCAGTCGAGTAAAATAATTCGACCCCAATACAAAGAGAGAATAATGCTAAGAAACCTATCAATAAAATTGAACTTAACGTATCCCGAAATAAAACACTTTGTTATTAAGTTGACAAGCGACCGTAAAAATGCTCCTTTAAAATGTAAAATAAACAGATCAATCATGTTAAAGCGATCCCATCGGGCTCCGAATCCCCGAAAAGAAGCCTACGTAAGCGTCTATTATAAAGCACAGATGTTGCCACAAGACCGATTCGTACCTCCGTCCCGCTCTCGCATACATCGCGCGAATTGAACAGAGAGGGAAAGGTGACAAAAGTGATACACATTTTTTATTCTTTTTCGAAATGAGAATTGTTCAACATTCAGTTGGAGTGATTGACATGCGGTCGCCGGCGGCGCCCCCCGACGCGCCGCAAAACGCTTCACAAGATGGCCCTCGTATTATTATCATTTTATAATTTATTACGCTAATTATGAAAGGTCCGTATTTAAAAATGAAACAAAGGTATTAAGCGGGCCATTTTTGTGTGTCAAAAGCTTTGCGGACGTGTAGCGTGTTACTTTTTAGGGCAAATAAATCTAGGAGGGCACATCAATCAAGTTGTCGGATGGACGGGAAGTCTGGCTCCGCATTATTATGTAGATCCGTTATTAAAACATTTTAAAAGTAACGAATTCACAGTATGTACCACCGACATTAACATAACCCTTCAATGTTACATATCACAGTCATTATTTATTCAAACTTTTTTTTCTTTGTCATTTAGAAACATTTTTATTTAATTTAGAAACATTTAAGCTACATAGAAAATTTACAAGACATAAAAGTAGCCAGAGCCTTAGACCTTACAGTACTTGCACCATACTTGCGCACTGTATGTAGTACCTACCTACTTCAAACAGTGATATTTGAATGAACGGCGAAGACCACCACAATTGACGGTACCGCATGGCAAAACTCACTTATCTACTCCGACATGCGCCGCTCGCTAACTCGCGCTCTAAGAACCCTTAATTAAGTAGCAGATAAAATTTATATTTTTACTTGTACTCTTAGTGAATTTTCAAGAGCAAATTCATAGTGTGTTATATAATTTGTAAATGAGATTTTTCTATATTAATAAACGAATTAATTTATCTACGTATAAATTTATTAATTCTTTTTAATTTAATTACACTGTCGCCTATTAACACAAACAACACCAACACAACAAGTTGCAAATAAGCTACCAACCTTAGTAGGATCAAAGATTAGGGATCAGGAGGGGATAGGGCAATAGGCTTTAGCATCCCTTACTCACTCACCGAAACACAACAATACTTGTACACAGTCATGGTGTTATTTTACAGAGGTTTTCTATAAAAGGGTGGTTACTGCCGCCAGAAAGGCTTTTCAATATATAACTGCTCAATAATCGATTCTAAGTGTCAAAAGAATTCCAAAGTATATAATAATAATCTACAAGTATCTTTTTATGTTAAGATCGGCAGACAGGCTGACGATCCACTTGATGGTATAGGTGGCTACCGTCGCCTATAACACAAGCAAAATGCCAGAGATGCTACAAGTGTTCTACCGACTACAGTAGGATTTAAGTATAAGGGATTGGGAGGGGGATAGGGAAAAGTAGGGGGGAAGAGTTATTTTTTAAATTTTTGTTTTGTTTTATAAGTAGGTGTTTAATTGTAAGTGACCACTGTTATCCATAAACACAAATAAAATCAGGGATAGGCAAATGCGGTGCCGAACTTGACAGGATAAAGGGTAAGATAAGAAAAGAAAGAAAGATAAAAGATAGGTGAATTAGCTCTGTCATCCCTTACTCACCAAAAACAATAGCATACGACAGTTTCAGTCAAATCGGTACTGATTGAAACAAATAAACTTTCTGTTTTATACAAATACCTAAACACAAATAACAAAATTGTTTTAACATGTTTACAATTAGACGAACATTAAATCTATTCGTGTTAGTCATATATATTCGTATAATAAACCAATTCTGTTGCGGTCCGGTGGTCTCTAATTGAAACCGGAAAACGTGAGAAGACTACATCGCACTCGGACCCGCCTGCCCATACATATCTATGTAATTGGAGATTTCGCAAGATAACACTATGACCCCTAATTATGGAATGGGGTGTACAACTTAGGGAGTAATTCCTATATCATCGTATGTAGGGATTGCAGCGGAGTTAAATCTGTGGGCATGATCCCGCCTCCTTTAGACATAGTTTGCTTAGAACAACTGCTGACTTTTTTATGTTAGTAATTTTTTACTATTAAAGTAGCGTATTACTAAAAGAGCATATCGAACCTAATGCATTGTCTGTCACAAATTAAATGAAGGTAATTCTAGATTTTTTTAATAGTTATGTTACTTATATTATAAATTACAGGAATGAATGTCTTAAGTAGCGTTGAATTTATTTCATCAGCACATTCTCAAAGTTTGGAAAAATGTGACCTATTCCCCGGATACAGAATCAGCAACTCAGCAGAGTAAATCATGGCAAATCTATCGTTCCTATCGGTCCTACATCCACTACCAGCCACTCTTCAGATCAATTGCTCCAGCGTGCAGATGATCGGACCACGAGGCGTCGCGTCGGCCAATTCATCTGTATTGCAAATTCATATAAATTCAATCGGTAGTTAAAATAAAAAAAGGGAGTCACCTACTTCTTGATAATTTGGAATAATAATACCATCCTACCTCAGGTCACCAACACCACCAAAGTTTAATATGCTATCAATAAGGAATAAAACACCGGAATCATACCCAAAGACTGACTTGAATCTGCAAGATGCACTTACATAGTTGCTAATTTGTTTGGTAAGAACCTACTGTTGATTTAACCTTATTATATATGGTATAAATTGAAATAACTGCTCGCGTCTTTCTGTCTGTATATCCGTCCTCCTAAACCACACAACTGATTTTAATGCGCTTTTCACTAATGGAAAGAGAGTTAAACAAGGAAGGTTTTTAAATATAATTTGCAAAAAAAAATGCACCCGTGCGAACCCGGGAGCGGGTCGTTATTATATTTATTATGCATACTCACTGTAATACTATCCTTAATGAAATGTAAAAATAAATTTAGTTTGCACCCCGGAAAAAGCATCGGGAGAGTTTTGGCAAAAATACTTATCTTTTTACTTTTTGTGTCACTTTTGCTGAAGTTTATTACCTAAGGAAACAGCTTAAATTGCCCTGGAAGAACATATATTACATGTGGAATTTTTATGTGAAAGAAGCCGTGAGAAAAACTTAGAAATACATGTAAGTAATATTATTAGCTCCACGTCAAAGGCGAAGAGTCGGAGAGGAAACGACAGTTAAGCAATCACACACGTTAACCCTTAGTTAATCTAATAAGAGATTATCATCGCCAAGTTTAGGTTCATTCCCCAAACTCCGGCCATTCGAAACCGCCACTCGTGTGAATTTACAGTCTACTTAACAGAAGTACCAACTTAATGATACGATCGACGACTTGCTCGATGCGTGGTTTAAATTCGTTTAAACGTTGAGCCACAATCTGACATTTCATCCCTACAGCTTTGGCAAGTTTGGTCCAATTTTTTATCAATTAAATGGTACCAAATTATGATGATTTTTATAATTCATTCAAAAGCCGCGGTTTCGTCCGTAAAGAATTAAATATCTAAATTAACCCACACATTTCATTCTTTAAAAAATATTTGTGTAAATTTATTGAATTTCTTTCAATATATATTTTTAATATTTATGCCCTAAGCTTATGAAAGTAAATTTGCACATATCCTGCCTTCAAAACTATGGAAACATCATTTGTAATCCTTATTATCTATCATCCCCTATGATACACAAAAAAATGTTGAAATTTAAATTCACCAGCAGTTTTTTTTGTTTAAATATAATGAATAAATAATATAACTACTAAAAAAACACTTTAATAAACTTTAACATTTTATTATCTACTTTGACCGAATGAACCTAAAATTTTAAACTAAGTATTTGCAAATTATTAATGCTATGTATCTTGTTAGCGAGCCGCCCTCGGCTTTGTACCAAATTTTTTTTCAACCTACGCAAACCTTCTTCGATTATCTTATTTTTAACTAGCGACCCGCCCCATCTTCGCAATTATTTCTGCAAATTACATATACAAACCTCTTCGCTCTTTCCATT
Source organism: Bembecia ichneumoniformis (assembly GCA_910589475.2). Lineage (NCBI taxonomy): Eukaryota > Metazoa > Arthropoda > Insecta > Lepidoptera > Sesiidae > Bembecia > Bembecia ichneumoniformis. The sequence goes on from OU342521.1 coordinate 7,372,481, forward strand.
AATGAAAACCTTATCAAAATCCGTTGCGTAGCTTAGAAGAAATTAGTTAGTAGTGGCAGGGCAGACTGCGTTTTGCAGTCAATTGAGCAGCTCGTCTGACGGCAGTAACCACCCCCTTAAAGAAGACCACCGTGAAATAATAGCACGTGTGCTATTGTGTTCCTTATCCTTAATTCTACTATAGTTGGCAGAGTACTTGCAGCAGCTGTGGCGTTGCTTGTGTTATAGGCGACGGTAGCCATCTAGTCTCAAGTGGGCCGTCAGCCTGTCTGCCGAATCTTAACATAAAAATAACAACAGATATAGATATAGATATAGATATAGATATAGATATAGATATAGATATAGATATAGATATAGATATAGATATAGATATAGATATAGATATAGATATAGATATAGATATAGATATAGATATAGATATAGATATAGATATAGATATAGATATAGATATAGATATAGATATAGATAGCAAACCTCAGCATACAAAGAATTACAAATACAATTTAAATTCAATAAAAAAATTTCAAAGCCTATTACTTACTAGGTCAAATATAGATATAGATATAGATATTGTAGTGTAACAATTCTAAATAACTGTTGAGGTGGCTGGTTAGAAGAAAAGATGATGATTTTGAGGAAACACTACACTTTATTTACACTAGAGCCTCTATGTACACTATAATCACTATAGTCTTTATATAAATATATATCTCTTCTGTTGATCACGGTCCAAAAAATGAGGGTCGATTTGGAGTTGTATAACCCTTATTCGATAGGAGCACAGGTTAAGATATGATAGAAGCGGACCTCGTCGACTTAATAAAAGTAACAGAAGGATTCCTTCAAGCCCAATCTGAAATCAAAAAGGTTTATAATGAATGAGAAAAGCGAATGATGATGAACCCTACAATATAGATATAGATATAGAAGATCGTGAAGTTGCTATCATCTCAATCAAATAGATAGACACATTACACAGACAATTGTAAGCATGAGGTATTACAAATGTTAAAAAAAAATCATAATCCAAAAATATTCGCAGCTCGGCTTCATCTCAATATAATGATATCATAACACAAGTAATAAACACGTACTTTTACTTGATCGTCACAACTTAAACTTACATTATGAAGTGAGTATGTACTTATTGAAAAAAAAAACAATTATATAGCAAGACCGTACAGTTGACGCTAGATATAGCACTGAGTGAATAAGCCTCAAGCGGACTTACATGATCGTCAAACTTCAAATCTCCAAGAAGCGAAGCTTAGCGCTTCACGCATTACGCTTTATACGGGCTTCTAAAGTTTGAAACTGGCGCCGAAATAACGCAAATTCACGACTCAACTAACTTTACGAGATGTGTATTGATTACTTTATGTAGAGACACAGAAGCGAGGACGAACGAAATGTTCGATATGAGAATTGAGCACGTAGAACGATTCGAGTTGTCACAGGGGCCACACTTCGCTCCGCTTCGCAAGACTGCGTGGTCAGAAACCTAATCCTTATTTATGGCAAGACGCCTTGTGACGCCTTAGCCAGACCAACTATTTGTCAGACACTGGCGACGGGCGCCGGCATCAATCTCGACTGCTGGCTTAACGGTCAAGCTGTTCATTGCTCACATCAAGGGCAGCTGACCATTCGTCTCTATTGCGAATATAATTTATCACTACTGATTCCTTGTATCAGTACCAAACAAAACAAACGAAACTAGATCTTAAAAATGTAGGATAAATTATTCAATTATTAAAACTAGCATTTACTAATGATTGGTCCGAGTGTCTTCTTTCTTAAGTGTTAAAACATTTATTCAATCTCTATTGCTCATATATTTTTATCAGGCGTTGATTTTTATCAGACCCACGGGTTAGTAGATATTTTTGTCTGGATGTCCTTTTATGTAGGTATCCCTGGCAACGTATAAGCAAAATTTTATGATGATCGGTTGAGCAGTTAAATCGTGAAAGCGAAACAAACAAACAAACAAACTCACTTTCGCATTTAAAATATTACTAGCGACCTGCCCCGGGCTTTGCACGGAGTTGAAATTTTCAAAAAATTTTTTTATAAGAATGCAATGCAATAGGTACATTCTGTTGCAGATGCTTCCTTATTACATAGAATAAATTGAAGTCGCTGCCCACTTCTGTCTGCCTGTATATCCGCTAACTCCATAAACCACGCAACGGTTTTTTTTTTTTTTCCACGGAATTATATAATGAAACCTAATTGCATCCGAGCGAAGCCGGAAGCGGGCCTTTAGTATGTTATAAAATAAACCTAAATTCCAAATTTAAGCTTTCTAGACTTTCTAGCGATGATAGTCATTCAGAACAAACAAATTTACAAGTATAGATTATAATATTCGGTATAGCGCATAACATTTTTGTTTGTAGACCGATTGAATAAATGTTACGGGAAACATCAGTGAAAACCGTATTCAAATCGGTTAAGCCGTTTCAGAGATTAGAGTGAACAAACGCACAGACAAAGAGACATCAATTCTATTTTTTTTATCTCGGTAACATAAGTGTAGCTACAACGCGTACAAATGGTTTTTTTGAAAAAGTCTTTAACACACGGCTCATTTACATTTTTATTGTATGTATAGATTAGAAGAATGGATTTTCTAAATTCAAATATCTGGTCAGTGTCAAACTCAAAGTATATAATATGGGTAGGTACTTAGGTAATATTTCTGTTTACAATAATTGTTCACTAGTACTATTATTATTGTTCATTTATATAAGTAATTATAACATTTAAAATAGAGTTTTTGTTTTAACATTTTATAAAAATTCTGTTATTTTTATTCAAGCTTTTTTTTTGTCGCAGTCACCGCAAGGAAGTATTTCTGTACTTTACAAATAAATTGACATTTAGTAAAGTTACTACATTCCGTATTTATAAACTGGTCGTAGGGCAGCAGCAGGCACTCCTTAACATAAGACTATCGTGAAATAGCTTCGACAAGACTTTTTATCATAAAAACTTAAATAATATAGAAATAAAATGAATAATATATAGTTGATAGAGAGCACAGTCTCTTAGAATTCGTAGATACTTCATATATACACTCACTATGTATGAGCAAAAATATTGTGTTTTCATATTTCTTTTTCAGTTTGGAATTCTTGATGGAACTTCAAGTGTTTTCAATGATTGGTCTTCTTAGACACGTAGGTTTCTTCTTCATTAAAGCAAACGATAATTATTTCTAATGCACATAAGAAATTGAAAAGCCTGTGAGGTGCCAATCCTGGTGGAATATAAAAATTCAACACGGTTCTACTCTTTTAGCAGTAAAGTGTTCTTGTTAGCCTGCATAGACGCGCAGCATTGATAATAATCATTTATTTACCACTATTGTAGTGTTAGGACACTCTCTTTTGTTAATCGTTCCTGCTAACAATGCTAGAATGGACAACGTAAATATATCAGAATCACCCCTGACCACTTAATAGAACAACTGAGGCGGCCACTGGACAAACTGCCCTGAGCGGTCGTTATGAGATCGCTCTTAAATTACGCGCAACTTACGCGGCCCATTTCTCATTATAACGACTCTATTTTGGCAAGTCAGAACAGGGCGGGCGTGGCAGCTAGCGGGCGGTCAGACTAGCTACCATTATCCCTCTATTGCTCCATGCGACTTTTTTTCATCGGCCACACTGACCACTGCCCCCATGCGGGGTGCCACTCGAGATAAAATCGTAAATTATAACCCAGTTCCATGGTTGTTAAGACTTGACAGATGAAAAGGCTTACAGCAAATGCACACGGCTGGTGTCATCTTATCGACACTCTCGGACAATATATGAGGGTATTCGATGTAGACACATTTAATTGTGATTAAGGCACGTCTGTTTTGTTAGTGGTCACCAAATGGACAGTTGTGAATAATAACTATATCGTTTGTTATATAAAGTATATTAAGTATAGCATCGACCAAATAAGGATTTGTAAGTTCACGAGCTATTAATAAAAAACCATGGGACACAAAATTATTTTTAATATTTTTATTTTTTATGACTGCTATAATTATTTTTTCTCTATTTATAATGGCCTTTACACTAAGTACTTAATTATTTTTGTAATACTCGTTAATAAAAAATATCACAATATTATCAAATGGAAAATTGACTTTTTTAAAATATCTAGTTATTTTTAAAAATACAAAATTCACATTCTAAATATACATATTATTTGTTAATACAATTATAAGCTGCTATAGTAAATATTCATTTAATAAAATCGATTACAATTTCTAACTATTAATATATTATATAAACCGATTTTAATAAAAAAATCAAGATTATAAACGCTCGGGATCTCTCGGTGTAGTTTGAAGAACCGACGCGGACACCGAGAGTGGTTGATTTCCGATTATTAGCTGCCGAAACCACGTGCTTGATACATGTATATATTTTCGTTGCAATTATTTGTAAATAAAATGTATATAAATCAATGTAAATAATATGTGGATTTCATTATCTTCATCATGTACGTCCACAAGTAAAAAGCGAACTGATTATTTTAAAATTATTGAAAAATGCCTACTAAGTACTACTAAATTATAAGTAGGCATTTATAAAAATCTAATATGTTATAGATTTTCTGGTTTTTTACTGTTCAATATTTAATTGTAAACTTGAAAGTATTTTTTAAATTTATTTTAAATTTGCTCAAGCTAACAAGGAAAATGCATATTATAGCGAAACTTGTTTTCTTCCAATGTTTTACCTGATAAAAAAAATAAAATTAATAAAATCATAACATCTACAGTATTCCTTTCACTCGAAACCATAGAGCATGTAAATTTTATATATTTACTAGCTGCGCCCGCGACTTCGTACGCGTTGTAGTTCGTCTTTTAAAAATCCCACAGGATAAAAAGTATCCTGTATATGTTAATCCAGGTAACAGGTAATATTATGTGTGTGTCAAATTTCATTCAAATCCATTGAGTCATTTTGATTGAGTGATTGAGTAACAAACATCCAATCTTTCGCATTTATAATATTACTAGCTGCTGCCCGCGAGTTATTCCGCGTTGAAAAGTGAAAAATATAACACCTGAGAAAATACCTGACATCTTTATTGCTTTGACGACAGTGGCGCTTAAACATAATACTTTTTCAGGATAAAGCCTATCCTACATGTTAATCCAGATAATAAACTCCCTATGTGTCAAATTTCACCGAGATTTGTTCAGTAGTTTTTACGTTAAAGAGTAAAAAACATCCTCACACAGTATTAGTTATATTTTCTCTTTAGTAAATATAATTGCTAAACTGTGACTTCAAAGGTGTTGCAATTTATAACTAGAGTAGAGGCGCTTCCTACGCAATGTATAGACAAGACATTTCTCTACAAATAGAAATCAATCAAACTTAGTTAAGTATGCATTTACGTGGGCCAATATGGTGTCTTTATCTTTAATAAGTAATTCAAGGCCCACGTTTATTAAGATTTGAGGTTGTATAAGAATGGTTTTATTAAATTAAATAGATACGCATGGCGAGTGAATGCGGTTCAGGACGGCACCCTACGGCGAGGCTCGCACTCGCTCTACGAACCTAATAAAATATTCTACTGCACTGATCCTATTTATGGATGCCACGATTTTGATACTTTAATAACAATGTGAAACTTAATTTCCACACTTTCCAATTATAAATTTAGGTGCACAAATTGAACCGTAAAACAATATACGGTTAACGCCTTGTGTTTTAAAAATTAATTATTTTAGTTTTGATAAAATGCGCTTTTATCAAAACAAGCGCTTTAATTTCGTTGTCTGTCTGCATGTTTGCTCGAAAATCGAAAGAACCGATTTTTAAATACTTAATTGAGAAACAATTCTCCATTGACGTCATTCTTCGGGTAGATTTTTCAGTCAATTCTCAACGTTTTAATTACTTACACAAATTCAATGAACTATACAAAAAAGTATAAATGAGCGCACTTCAAAACAATTTATTTTTTTCAATTGACATTCTTAGGTAGAAATTTAATTTTTGAATGTAGGTAACACATTTTGATACTTAAGAAGAAGAAAGTATTTGCGTAATATTTGAGTACATTGAAGTTTTTAATTAAATAAATTTCCTATAGTAAATAATTATTTACTTACATTATGATATAAGAATTTTATAAAAATCTAAAATATGTTAGAGGTCAACGATGTCCCGTGACTGCATACTTTTTTTTAAATTTTTCAGTAAAAAAATTTCATCACGCTTGTCAATAAGCTGTAATAAAACTTTCTGGTTGAAACCATCTTTTCCGTGTAAATTTTTTGACAGTTCGCCAATAACTTACTGCTAAATATTGATAATTTATTTTAAAACTATTGACTAATTAAATAGTATTTGAACTATACTGCTATTGAATTCAGTGAATTTATGTACGTAATTGAACTAATAAAACTCAAAGTCCTCAATAGTTCGATCTATTGGGCTATATACTCAGTAAGAATGAACAGTTAAATAAATGAATGAACAGTTAATTAATTTTGTTAGTTAAATTAGTAAGAATGAACAGATTTTTCAGGCTTTTTTGGCTTGTTAGATTTTTTACAAAAAATACTTTATATAGAATTTGGTGATTTCAACTTTACGTTAACCTTTTCGGTCGTGGTCATTCTGCTAGTGATTAGAAAAATAAATCCATTAAAATATAGGTAAACCTGGGATAATTAGAATTAAACATTCAAGAAACATTAAATTTTGAAACGATCAACATTACCCGAACCCCAAATGTAAAGTTAATAACTGGGGTATCATTAAATATAAGTTAAACACGAAGTGACCAACGACAGGGGACATGCGGGACAGATGGACCCCATGACAAACCTTTGTAATAATTGTCCAAAATTTTCAAATCATTAGAATGATCTCTAAACGCACCGGGAACTTAATAACCTATTGTTAGAAGGAAAACATTCGCTACATATTACCTACCCATTATTATCTGTTAACCTTTTGTTTTCATTATAAGGCCTGTATTATTTCTTAATGGCCTTCGATCATTAATAGCATCTTATATAATGGAATGTACCTATTATTACACCTTTATTTTTAATTAATCGTATTTAGTGAGAAGACATGATAGGTATCTCTACTAATCTTTGTTATTGTAACAGTAATTGTTATTGTAAACCAACTCGCTGTTTCATTCTGCCTTTGCCTGTTCCATACTTGTTAACCACGCAACAAAGATTGATACAATTTTCACTAATGGAAAGAGCGATAAGCGAGGAAGCTTTATGTATTAAGTTAGCATACGTGCGAAGCCGGGACGGGCCGCTGCTGGTACATAAGTATATTATTTTTTTTAAAGTCACCGCCTGCCTCTGTCTGTTTTGCGCTTACTTCTTCTAAATCATTCAACGGAATACCATACTATTTTCACTAATAGAAAGAGCGATAAACAAGCCGGGTTTGTGTATCCATGCAAAGTCGGAGTGGAGCGCTAGGATATAATGCGGGATATATAGCAAAGAATCGAGTCCAATGCCCAAACAGCGGCCAAAAAGTTGAGCATCCTAAAGCGATGCTTCACACCTGGACAGCTCCTCTCTTTGTACAAGGCACAAGTCCGATCTTGCATGGAGTATTGCTGTCACCTTTGGGATGGCTCAGCAAAATATCAACTTGCTGCACTCGACTCGGTGGATCGCAGAGCTAGGAGGCTCATTGGCGATGATACACTAATAAGAACTTAGCTGCAGAGCCTAGCACAATAGACCCAAAGTTGCCTGTCTGCGTGTATTCTATAAGATGTATTTCGGAGAGTGTGCTCGAGAGCTGCATGAGATCAAACCGCCTTCCCCTTTCTTCTATCGGACATGCAGACGTACGGCTGGTTACCATCCTCACCTTGTCGAAATCCCTCTAATTCGGACCAAGCGCTTTAAAACATCTTTTGTGATGCGCACTGCTAAGGATTGGAACTCCCTGCCGGCGTCTGTATTTCCGAGCTCATATAACCCAAATCTTTTCACTGTTCGAGTGAATAGGCATCTTCTGGGTGAGCTTGCTCCATCGTCGGCCTCATCCTTCCTACATGGATAGATGCTGGTCAAGAGCAAACCCATCTTTAATTAAAAATAAAAAAAATCTGAACTGAACATTTATTTAATTTGTGGTGATCTTCTTTGAGAATCTGCTAAAAGCAAAACCTATTTACTTTAATATGTTCTATGAATTCTAATGAAGGTTTATTCTATGTATATATGTACTTAATAGTGGACTGATTATATATTTAAAATGTATCTGTAACATCCAAATGTTCAATAAACGAAATAGTTCTTTACGAGCTATGTCAAATCAAAAGAACCTACAATCATAACCTTTGTCCGCAGCATTCTCGTCGCATTCTGAGCAATAAAATAACTCATGTCCAATTTATGTTAATACAATAAATAGTAACATAAATAATTCTCCATAAGTTCCGAGAAGACAATTTAAATTTATGTAGATAAGTGTCACGTCTCCGCAGGAGCAAGTCACCGTCACAAATTGAAAGATTTCTACTTATTAGGTTATGAATTATGAACGAAAGATTTCATACTTTTATTTTTTGGTTCCAATATCTTTACAATGTGAGTTTTCTTTAGTCTAAAATTTTCCCGTATAGCCAAGATTAGTAAAATGGTGTTTCCAGCTATTTTTCATTTGTTTTCTTTCTGTCAAAATGAGTGAATCTAATGAAGAAATCTAATGAGTGAATGCAATGGTGTCATGGAGCACCTGGTTTTGTATCCTTGTGTACCCTTCAACGGCCAAGTCACACAACATTAACTAAAATAATAAAGAAATCGCATTAAGGAACCTTAGACTTGGCACTACTTTGTCTAGATTTCATTACTTTTTAAAGATAAACAAGCAGCTCCATCGAGACTTGGCTAGTTTTTTACAGAATGTTTTTGGTGGGATTTGTAGTGGGGTTTTTGGTCTTTTTGTAGAAACGTGGGCATATTGATTTATTTTATTAGATTTTCTTATTTGACACAGTGTTTTTTTCTTTTTAGGAGTAGTTTTTTTATTATTACAAATCTTTCTTTTCTTTTTTTCCGGTTCTGATCTGATTCTTGTACAGTAGCAACAGTTTTTCCTATTGCCCATTCGCGTTCATTATTTATTCTTTTAGACGGTTTAATTTCTGAAAGATCAGCGCGGTATTTACGCCTAAGCCGGTTGTATTCGGTGATCGCTGAAGCTTGAGCTTTTATACTCTTGAAGTCAACATTCATGAGGTGCACCCCATGAAGATTGGTTACTCGTGAAAGCGCCACGTAGGCTTGGCCACAAGAGAATATGGAGGTGCCAATGTCCATGAGGGCATTTTTTAGACTTAGACCTTGCAGTCAGCGCCATCTAGCGACGTGTGCGGGTATCACCGCCACTCTTAGTCCCATGCATTATATTTTGACCAAATTTTGAGCGAAATTAATATTTTAGTGTAATTTGTTTATTTAATTTGTGTAATGTTCGAGTAGAATAAAGTTAATCTTTCGACTATTTCTTCTTGTAAACTTGTAAGTATAAGTATAAAAGCCAGTCTAGTCTTATCCAGAGTTTTTCTTTAATTTTATTTATATGCGTATTAAAAGCAGAAGGGGAGGCATTCGCCCAGCAGTGGGACGCTATAGGCTAGATTAAATTAGAAGATGTGTCCCACTACGCTGGATTTTTGCAATGACAGTCGATTTTTTTATGTACCAATAGTAGAAGGGGGCATTACCATATCTCTAATACAGCTGAGACCAGCTGAGGGTTCTTCATCAGATACTTCAGACCTTCGATTTTTGACATCAAATGAAGCGGCCCACCAAGTTGAATACTTTTTGTAAAGGCGGTATGTCGATCTCTAATAGTTTGGTTGGGTTCTTGTGTTTTCTAATCAGGGTCACCAGGTACTCCAGATCTTCGATTATCCTAGTTTTTATAGTTTTCCCTTTATGTGGCCATTAAACCCTAACTCTGTACCAAATTTTAGCTCTCTGAGTTTATGGGAAGTACTAGTTCTATTTTGATGATCATGAGTGAGTGAGTGAGTGAGTGAGTGAGTGTCATAAATGCGAAACTTTGCTTTCGCTTAACTTCGGAACTAAATGACCTACAGACTTGAAATTTTGGATTTTAAGTATGTGATTATAGCTTACTGGATGACGAAAATTTCTGCGTTCTGGTCTTATCCAGAGGTTCTCAAATAGGGGCCTGAAAATGCGGCGAAATGGTTCCAGTAAAGGATGGTACGGCAGTGTTTGCTTTTGCTTCGCGCTCGACTTGGCGGGGGCACTGCCGTGCCCCCTGATATGTACTTTTCATTTAGCAAAAAAATACTAGTCCCGAGCAATCATCTAAGAACATTAATTACAAAATTCAACGTCACTCAAAAATATTTCAGCAATAAACGTTAAATATGTTTTAAAGTAAAAGAGGCGCAGACAAAAGCTATTTTCCAATATTTATAGAAAATCCTAATGTAGCTTCTGTTAAAATGAGTATAAAAATAAAGCCAAATAGATAAGAAGAATTCTAAAGGCAAGAGGTTTTGTTTATCTTATCCTCATGGCTTATCCTTTACTCTTTGTGTCTAAGGGTAGGCAGTGCATTTTCAGCAAGCATTATTGTTGATAATAATGTTTGCTAAGAGATGCTGCCACATATTGCCAAATCTACTTTATCGTAAAATAAATCTATAAACTGTTATAGATGCATTGATATATTCATGTCATATTATATGCGCTACTTTGTAAAACACATGAACAAAATTACTGTGGTTACATATAGTAAAACAAATGAATTCGTCAATTAACATGCCTTACGGCGACTTCGGTCGGAATGAAAGTGTTCACATGGACGAACTTTAACCGCAATAACAGCGGCACCGACACCGTAAATACCTAATTGTACCAAAAATACTGTTATTGAAGAGAAAGAGCGACAAACCGACAGATGCTCGCGGCCATCTTGCGGCTGCGACGAAAGTATCGCCTGCTGGATTCGTGACTTTGTGGTTACAGTGTCTCCGTTTAAAATCAAATTTCCTTAATATAAATTCTGTTCAAATTACTTAGTAACGGACGAAAGTTGCAGCAATTATGTAAACGACGTGACGATGAACGCGTTTCATTCTTAAATTAATGAATGCTTTCAATGTTGTAGTTTCGTTTAATTAATTATACGGCGCTATAAAGTATTTTATGTTATAATTTTGATTAGGTAAACATCTGCCGCGTGCAATTTTGGTAATAACATTTTACATGTGTAAATAATCAAGATTATGCAACGAATTTCATCAATTATGTTTTGAGAAAATTGGTCATTTAAAGTACCTATTAAAAAAGGAGGAATAAAATAATTTTTGAATCCTTTTTTTAAGGTTCCGTACGTCCGAATAAAAAAACGGAACCCTTATAGGATCACTCGTGTGTCCGTCGGTCACAGTCAATTATCTCGGAATCTACTAGACCGATTAAGTTGAAATGAATCTGTTGATGAAATCTATATATGGGAGGTCATTTTTGGGGGGAAGGTGGAAAATTAAAAAATAAATAAATTTGAAAACTGCATCGTGTGACATATCAAATGGAAGGTCTTGTTGTGAAGATCTTAACTGTATTTTTTGTAATTTTAAAATAAATAGTTTCCAAGTAATTCAAGAAAATAGACGAAAATTGGCCATCCCCCCCCCCCCCCTTATTTTTCTACTTATAGATTATAGGAAAACCTATAAGAAGTCCATGATATTAAAATAACATGGTAAATCACTCAATATTGTGCGGATAGGTAACATCGTACGGAACCCTCTTCACGCGAGTTCAACTCGCACTTGTCCCGTTTTTTTTTATTTACACAATAAAATTTCCACATTCATGCGGAAAAATTGTATAACGTCAATTTTCAAGCCAAAGGCAACCTTTGAAAGTGACAATTTTATTTTCAAGCAAAAAGATTTCTATGCGTTTCGCAGTCATAAACTGATTTGTCTGTTTGGCGGCAGTAACCACCCTCTTACAGAATAAAACCGTAAAATAACATCAAGTTCGTTATTGTGGTTGAATCAGTGAGTACCTATAGATAGACCGTTTAAAAGAGTCCTCGCCCGCGCGGTAGGTACAGTACCTCTTGCGTCAAGACCGAGAAAGGTGCAGGCGGCTCTCTGTCCCGTTTGTCGTCATATCCCCTCGCCCCTGTACCGCGCTGGCGAGAACTCATTTAAACGGTCTACCTATAAAGCCAAAGCCTATTCTTCTATCCCAGCCTAATCTCTTATCCTTTGTCCTGCTACGGTGTTGCTTGTATTAGTAGGTAGGCGACGGCAGCCATCTACCATCAAATCAGCTTGCCTGCAGCGCTTCACATAAAAAGAAAGTATACTTTATTATACTGTACGCATTACTTTTATTAAAATATAATGAGTAAATCCTTCAATTTGAGGGGAGAGGCATCGTAAAACCGAAACACGCAGAATGCCTATAGAGCCGGAGACTTTATTAATCAAGTGAAGCGTCTCGCCTGTGGGCTTAGTGGCATTTTTCTTCAAGGATGTTGTGTTCATTATTTCCCGGGAAAGCCACCGCCGTGATGAGAAATTAATCCGGGGCGGGCAGGTGGTGTCGCAGGTGTTATACGCGACCAATTTACCGCAAACAATGCGACGTCTAACGCTATCTCGAGGATCATTCTAAGGGATATGCAATAAACAATGCATTGCATTAAATGTCTTTTAAAGAACGTTTAAATATCCAACTGGCCTTATACATACAAAACATTTTATTAGTAATAATATCTGACAAGTGAATGAGAAGACAAATTGCGTTTGGAAAAGATTTCACGAACGTGAAATGTCTTTAAACGCTTAAGACATCTTATTCTTCAGGTTGACCGAGTGCAATTGGAGAGGTTATATACGTTATATATAATAAATTATTTCCATCTGGAATAATGAATTTTCAAAATATAAAACAAATATTCTAATAGGTGCCAGTGGTTTCGGAGATTAAACTCCAAATATTAAACCAACTTATAAAATATGCCTTTATATAGGTGGGTATAATATAGTAGCTTAAGTACCAATATAGATATAATTTACGCCTCTTTATTTTATTGTTAAAATATTTGCTTATTTATATTCAATCTTTATTGCTCATATATTTTTGACAGTAGTTGATTTTTTTTTAATGATAAATTAATAAATTTAATAAATTTTAAATGACCTTTTCTGACCCTGACAACGTGTATGCAAAATTTCATAATTATCGAATATTAAAGAATTCGATATAAATGGATTTTAATTGAATTTGATAAGGAACACAACGAAAATATTATAAAACTTTCCTGGCGAAAATAATGAAACATTTTAAAAGCAACTCTCAACATTGAGATATATTATATTGTAACATTCTAACAACAGCCACGAAATGAAACCCCGTGTGGGTGTAGCGTATACCTTAGGTCTAAAATACACGCTGACAAATTGTTAATTTAATTCTTTTCTTTTTTTTTTTTTTTTTTTATAATATATACGTTAATCATGTTTGAACTGCAAAAGTTGAGAAAAGCGGTAAGCGGTAGATGTGGAAGGAAGGCAGAGGCACACGAAGCTGCGGCGCGACGTAATCCGGACATATCTCGGTACATTGCTCAACGCGACACAGCGGGACTTAGCGGAAAGCCTCGCCGCGCAGATGCTTATCTCAATAACAGTTTTATTTATTTTTGCGAGCGGTTGATCCGCTCCCGGAGGATTGTTCTAATGAAAATAGAGAAAAGCGTGTTCAGCTCGCGAACGGAGCAGCGCCCGAAGAGATGTTCGTTTCAGACAAATGCGTCTCCGACCGACTGAATGTAACACGCCACCGGCTTGCGAGTCGTAAACGACAACGAGCTCTTTGGACGGGTTTAAGAATACCTTCAGGTTTTTAATGATATAAGGTTATATCGTCGCCTTAGTGGTGAAGTGAGCTATTCCACACTAAATTGGATCCACGATATTGACAATTGAAATAAATAAGCACCCATAAAAAAAATGTTTTTTATTTTATCTTCTGAAGGAAAAAAACAACTTCTCTTTGAGCTATCTCTTAGATCTCTTCACCACTAGAATCTCCGTTTAACGGGTTAGCTCTTTTCACCACTAAGGCGACGATATACGTCTTGTATTGAATTCGGTATATTATGTATAAAGATATGCTTAAATATTTAAATTGAGCACAATTACATTTTTAGAAAAGTTTATGAATAATTTAATGTAAAAACATGTCACATGACATTCGCCATATTATGCCCTAACATGGAAATGTCAAAGTGTTGGTTTTTAGTAGAGCTGTAGGTATGTTGTGAAGAGTAAGAACTCCATTCCATATAAAACTTAATTTTAAATTATTATTATTAACTATTAGTTTAGATGGGAAGCGTTCGGGAAGCTCCAAGACATCTTCTCGTCCAAAATTCCTCAGTGTCTTAAAATAAAATTTTTCGACATTTATGGCGCTGAAACGTGGTCTCTAACTATGGGCCTCGTAAGAAAGCTTAACGTCGCTCAACGAGCTATGGAGAGGGCTATGCTCGGGGTTACACTGCGAGATCGAATCAGAAATGAGGAAATTCGTAGACGAATGAAAGTTACCGACAACGGAGAGCCGACAGAGGTTGGGGCCGGAAGTTTCTCGAGTGGAGGCCAAGGACCTGCAAGCGCAGCGTAGGACGTCCACCCACAATGTGCACTAATGACCTGATAAGGGCCGCGGGTCGACGGTCGACGGTGGATCCAGGCTACTTCCGATTCGTCCTTTTAGAAAATTAGGGAGGAGGCATAGAATTATGAATAGGCGCGCGCCCGGATAGAAGCACCACAAAACGTTTGCCGTCTTACCAAGCATACACTACCAAAGTAGTGTATGCCCTGCGCGAGCATCAGTCCGCTTACGTACGCTGACAGATTCGCATCAGAAGAAAATTAAAAGTTTTCAGTGAAAAAATGCCGAATTGTGCAATTAAGCAGTGCAAAAACAATAATTCTAAGAACCCCAAAATAAATACTCGTGGGGTTACTTTCCACATGTAAGTAGTTTAAACTTCATAATATTAATATATTTATTTAATTAAATTAGGTTTGTGAATGATAAAAATACAGTTTGTTTAGTGTTAAATTATAACCGTATTGTTGTGAACTGTCATTAATTTATTATTACGTAAAAATTATAATAATAGTATCGGAAATAAGTAATTTACCTACAATGTTTATTTATATTTATATTTTTTTGGAGTTCTTTATTTATTTATTATTACTTGCTGCAGTTTTCCTAATGTTGTTTCAAGGTTGTTTTCTAGCACAGTGTTTTGTAAAATATGTAAAATGGTAAAAAAATAAAAATTAAATACAATATTTTTTACCCCATTTTGCATCATTTTTACCCCGTACACGACTAAACTAAATTTTCTTTTATCCTTTTAATCTGTCATCGATATATCGACAATCTAGAATCGACACAGTTACGCTCTATTCTTTCACTACTTCGCCCCCGCCTGCACTTCAGACCCCGCGCACGGTTTCTATGGATTTCATCTATTACGAGACTTCTATTGGTTTAAAGCCGTATTCGTACTTCTATGAGAGGAAGCCTTTATCCAGCAGTAGACGTCCTATGGCTGAGATGATGATGATTGTTGATTATAAAAGAAGAACAATTGCGCTTAAAACTATTAATAAAATGAAATGCTTAAATAGTCACAGAAACAGCCTGTCACAAAATTAACGTAGGTATCTATTTATGATAAAAATTATATCAATAGAAATTATTCTTTTAGACTTACTTTAGTAGAGATCCTTCGGTAAGTAAATTCGTGTTTCATTACTACTTCAAAGTAATCATGTGATTCACGATAGCATTTCCGAGTTTTATTTAATTTGTAAATTGCTTTGAATATTTTATAAAAAAAAATTATGTATAATGTATAGGTCATTAGCACACTTATTGAAACCTATTTGGTAGGTGTATTTTATAATAAAATACACGGTGAAAATGACTATATACATCAAGTAGTATTGGGACATTACTGCTTTACTGCGTTTGCAGTACCTAACTCTTTAAAGTGCATGTGTTTGATTCGTGAGTCAGGGATACCCGATGCTTTTTCCCTGTTTTATATCTTACCAAAGTTGGCAGCGCATACTTACTTACTAAGACCCCCCCGCGCACTAGGCAGACAGGCTGCGGCGGCCGAAAAATATTAAGCATCAGCCAGTCGCGGTCAGCTGAGACCTTTTCGTCGAGCAATATGGACGTGGAAGATCTTATAATTCTTTACCTCTCTCGTAAAAAACGCAAAACAAAAAAGACATTAGATTCATCCTCTTTTTCTAGAACGGCACTCAAAAGGCTTATTTCACGCCTATATTAAAGATTTTCGTAAATACCCAAAAAGGTTTTTTTAACTACACGAGAATATCAGTGCAATTGTTTGATAACCTTTTGGAAAATATAAGAAATTCAACCATAAAATAAGTCTGGCTGTTAAAACAAGTGCATAGAGACTGATGGCAGCCACATACATACGCTACACTCGCAATCAGGCTCGTTATAATAGCTGCGCCAGGTAGAAATTCGTGGACGCCTAGTACGCGGGCTGCCATACCTCGTCATAATATGTTAGGCTGCCGGTAGCCTGGCGTGTGCGGGGTCCTAAGAGTTGGTGGTGCTGGAGGGATTAAAAATACTTAAAATTATGTTATGGGCAACGGCAACCTATACAACGGCATCAAGTAGACCTCTGACTTCTGACTACACAAAGAAGTAAGCTTCCTATTATATACATAAATTAATAGTAATTGGTCTACCACTCGTCTTCAATCAGTCCCTTATTTTTTTATTGTTTTCAAATTGTTAAAATTTATATCAAAGAGATAATTTCGCAAATAATAAAAGGATTAAGAAAAATGTGGTCCACCGAAATTTACACACATATTCGATTTCCAAAAACCCTCACAGTATCATAATCTTCAGCTATTCGAATTAAATACCTATAAAAAACAAACAAATCTTCCGTTGAAATTTCCTAGTTATATTGAAGATTTTTATCGACAAAGTCTGAGGTGAAAAATCTTGCGGTGGTGAATAACGACGGTGAACACCGACATCTAATTAGGTCAATTTGCCATAATTGCCGGATCCAGATTGGTTTTTTAACGTCGACAACGTCCCAAGGGACGCCAGTCGAACAGAGGGAGGGAGGAACACTCGTTTTAATGAACACTTTACTAGTAGCACCAGGAGCTTTGAATAAAATCCGATTACAGTACTATTGCAGTCCTTTTTAAGTGCAATTTGAGAAACTAAAGATAAGCTAATAAATGTAGTCTTACATATTTTTTTTGGAGTTTACTTCTTGAAAATCAATTTTCATATAAGGCCCCTTGGTATGGAAATTTTATAAGGAGTAAAATTCTTATGCAGAATAGGTTTTATTGTTTTCGTATGAATGAAATGTTTATTTATTTATTTTTATGGCCTTTAACAGATGGCCTTATCCGTCAATAAAAAGAGTAAGTACTCATATCTTAATTAATTCCTCTTATCTTATCCAAACTTAACGAAAAATAAGTTCCTCGAACGGGAAGCCTCATGGTCTAAAATACAATATAAGGGGTTAATATGGTACAAACCTTCGCAAAGTAGAAAAATATAATGAAAATTAACCTTTTTACGCCCATAAGAAAATGTATTTACCGAAAAAGGAACATAATTTATCGATATGTACAAATAACACATTAATATGCCAAACAAAAAATAAATAGCACTATGTTGATTGGCAATCTGATGAGTATACCAATTGGTCAAATTTGTCCATGAATGCCTAACTGATCAGGATAGCAGATTATGATTAACATTAGCATTAATCAAATATTAAAAGAAGTAATACTGCCATGTTTATACTATTTTCTCAACAATCTTCAATTTGTTTAATTCAAAACTAGGCAGGCTAACACAATTTCAAAGTATTCTCCAACGACCGAAATATTTTTTTAAGAAATTAAACAATTTATAAACATTTATTTTAATAAACATATCTAAGATTATTTATAAAACATGAAAACTGAATAATCAGATTATATAGTTAGATAATTCGGGGCGGAGACTAATTCAAAAAATCAAAGATTATAAAGATCGGTTCAGTCGTTCTCGAGTTATGAATGATGTAAATGTCACGACTTTCTTTTATTTTATATCTTCTATATATAAAAATGAATCCCTTTTATATATAAAAATGAATCCCTATTTCCCTTAGTCACGGCATCACGCGTAAAGTCGGTCTACCGATTATAATTCGGTTTTCACTAATGGAAAGAGGGATAAACGGGGAATGTTTATATATAAAAATTGCACCCCGGGCGAAGCCGGGGGCGGGTCGCTAGTATGTATATAGATTTAGATGGACGTGTAGATTCTGTACAGATCCTAATAGGTTCTTTAGTATCCCAACTAATATTAACAAAGGAAGTTCGTTTGTTTGTTACGCTTTCACAAATGATCATTTTGAAATTTTGCATACACGTTGTC
Source organism: Bembecia ichneumoniformis (assembly GCA_910589475.2). Classification (NCBI taxonomy): domain Eukaryota; kingdom Metazoa; phylum Arthropoda; class Insecta; order Lepidoptera; family Sesiidae; genus Bembecia; species Bembecia ichneumoniformis. The sequence goes on from OU342521.1 coordinate 7,391,064, forward strand.
AGGAATACAAAAGGGACATAACGTACCTTTCATCCAGAAAAAGTACTGTTACCAAGGAATCATCTTAAAATAGAAATAAAAAATTCAACGTCCGACAAAAATATATGAGCAAGAAAAAGAGACGCGGACGAAGTCGCGAGTCAAGGTTTGACAGGATAGCAAACCTATCGTCGTTACCTATATCAAAAGCTAACGAAATAACATGTAATGAAAAATCTGTTTTCTTTTTAATAATTTTTTTTTAATAACCAATTTTTTTTAATAAATTCATTAATAAAATGTATAGACATGGTCCTTACGGAAATAGAGAACACTGGAAAAGGTATTCAAATAATTTTGATAGTTAACGTAAGCGTTATAGGGGGTCGATACTACTGCATTGAATGGAAGGTGGGCGTTGTCGTCTCAGCTTGTCTCCTGCGTGAAGTTCATCTCTTAATAGCCGAAGATGTTCATAATGTTCAATGGCCGGATCAAGTAGCTTGGCATAAGCTCTCATAGTGGCCGTTTGGCGCTCCTGTTCTATGTCTGTTCTGTCTTCAATCCCCTGTCTATCAAATAACACACTTTCCACCATATCGTCCAACCTATAACCATACATCAACATTGAAAACACTTAATTAGATAACAGTAAAGTTATTCGGACAATTTTTACTGCTGGACATAAACCAAATAATGTTTATGTCCAGCATAAACATTATTTGGTAACATTAACCAATAATGTTGTTGTCTCTTCCATAATTTTTCATTGGAACCGGTCGGAAGCAACCTGGTTTCAGCTTCGACCTTTTAATCTATCCATGTTTTGGATGGACGTCCTAGAATGCGCTTAGTTCTCCTCTCGAGAACATTCCGGCCCCAGCGGAAAATAAATAAATCTAGTAATATAGTGTATGAAATTATTTGTAGCGGCAGAGCGCACTGCATTCTAAAGACATACTTAAACTGGAAAGACAGTATGGCGCTTGGCGCCATAACTAACATCTTACAGAAACCCATCGCAAAGTGTAAAATATTTACCATCGCACGCGTGTGTCTCCATGCGCCCCAAAGAATAATCCTATATTCTTACCCTTGACTTTGGGATTAATAGCTTGTATTTATAGACGACGATAGCCACCTGCCATGATGTGGATTGTCAATTTGAAAACCGACCTTACAAACAAAAAACTAAACGAACGTGTTTTAAGTAATTGGAATGAAATTGAGTTGCCTATGTCTACTCAAATATCTTGAGACGATACTTCCTAGAAGGAGGCCAAGCGCTCCAGAAGGAAAACGGAGTAATATGGAGGGACCGTGGTGTCTGAATAGGCGCAGCTGGCAATAATTAGGTTTTTAGTGAGTAAAAATCTCACAACCCGTTCTTTTGGAAGATTTTGCCCTTCATCAAAAAAAAAAGAAAAAATAACAGGTGGTGGTTATTGCCGCCAGGCGGACGGACGAGTATAAGATTTTGTAATTTTCAAATAGATCTCCAACTGGAAGTCATCGCAGTGAGGTCTAAACCGCGCATTAAAAAATATATATATAGACAGGTATAATTAAAGTTACTCACTTTCGTTTCCTCATTTCCAAAAACAGATAAAAGAAGACCAAAAATAGAGAAGTGATGACAGCATTAAACATTTCCCACGAGAGGTTCTGACTGATGATATGATAACGAACTACGTGAACTTTAGGCACCACTGTCCACAGTGAGAAGTCGGGAAACAGGAGGGTGATTGGCAACGCAAACGCTAAGAAACCACATCCCGCTGCGATCAAATCACACACACTTTTCTCAGTCATAACTAACCCTGGGATGGATTAGTTACTCAGAAAAAATTGATAATGCTTGGACACCCATCCAATTTTTATAAATTTTCTTAAGTCAATGCCAAATTTATGCCAAATCTCAACAATCCGCAATCAATTGAGTAAGCATAGATATATCTGATATGTTGGAATCACAGAATAAATTTATAGATTTTGACATTACGTAAGTAATGACGTTAGTATTGAGTTGACCAACGAAGCTAGGAACAGAAGCTCAGTACCTAAAAGGAACACACACTTTATCTTTGCTTCATTAATATTTTAATTCGTTACCTACATAGTCCATCTCAGTTGATCTGAGTATACAATATTTCATCCAAATCAGTCATTCTCCAAACAACTTAAACTAATATTAGTACCAAGTAGGTACACCAATGGACACCAATATCGGATGCAGATTTTTAACAAAGTAGGTACCATTTTTCAGTTTTTTCTCTGATTTCCTTTACTTTAGATTACCTACTTTAAATCTCATAGACAATTAGAAACTCTCTTCTGGGGTGTTTCTGTCTAGCTACAATATGGGCTTCTTCAAGCGCGCTAACATATCCTGGTCGGCAGTTGCATCCCCTGGTTTTGTTAGCCATTAAGTGGACTGTGAGCCTAAACTTTTTAATATAAGAAAAAACTTTGAATGTGTACGAGTACCTACATTGTAAATCATTCATATCAGACAAAGTTACAAAGCCCACAAAACATAATAATTTCAATATCTTCTCTCCGTCTTAAATCGCAAAGAAACTATTTTAATTTAACATTGATTCAAAATACTTTATCTAAGTATTAGATGGGATAATAGGTAACACAAAAGCGTCGAGTCGGGGCATACGGACGCAGTTGGGTAGGCAGAATATAGGAGGAGCGTCACATGAGGCGGCAAGCTGGCGACGTACCACTCGTTCGGCATATCAATTTCGACTAGGTACACACAATAAAATTGGACGGTCTCTGGAGAGGGCTTAAACGATTCGCCGTTTTGTCTCGGGGCCCAGCTGCGTAATGACCGGGGCAGGAAAAAATTGTCAGCAAGAAAACGCGAGGGTAGTCGGGTTTATGTGCACGCGGCAGCTGGCAGCATCGGGCGGCGACGCGCTCCTAACGGCCTCTGCTTACCTCGCAAAACCCGCGCCAATTTTATTTATCGAAAATATAAACCGATTTGCGGAGGGCTCTCGTAAATTCTGGACGACCGATTTATGGTTGTTACAAGACGCGCCACAAACTTACTTCTTTTTAAAACTTTCTTAGCGGGCTATTTTTACCGCACTATGTCAATATCTGACAGTTTTCATAATTTCACAGTAAATTTCCATGTAGATTTACTTAGTATTTCTATAGTATAGAATTCCTTCTGTAGAATACCTTTTATATAAAGTACCTACCCTGTAGTTAGGTCTCTGAAATAACCCCATACTTGTTATTGTGCCGATAGTAATCACTAAGACCAAATCCATTTACTTTTATGAAGGGCAAATTGTTTTGGTTGGTCCCCAATCAATTTACTAAATTAATCAAAGCATTATGAGGTAGCCGATTGTTCCAATATCGGGCAATATTACGATACACTTAGGTTAATAACACATAATTTACTTACTCGTCCCTTATTACCTACGGTAACGTTTTAATATTGACGTGAGAACATCCCCTTAAGGGCAATTTAAGGAGACATTGATTCCAATAATAACCAATGTAATTATGACCAACAGAATAAGGCCCCAAAAGCTCTTTTTTGAGGATTGGCGGAGGACTTCTAAACACATATTTAGACCTAAATACTGAAAATATTAATTTTCATTATTTAAGGATGCTTCTTACAACTTTGCGATTAACGTCACCTTAAATAATAGTAATTTTTACATTTGCAGATATTTTTTTATTGATACATGTATTATTGAGTCGCCAATTATTTCATGTTATTCAAATCTCGAAATGTCTGAACAAGGTTATTAACTTTCAGGCAAGTGTTCTTCTTTAGCTATGAGAAGGGTTGAATTATAATGCATGCACTTGAAGAAATTTAAAAAATAGACATGGCTATAAAATGGATTAGAGTGAAATAAAAAGCGGAAAGTAATCCATTGATGGATTTGATTAATTGTTTAGATCATTTTATTTCTCTAATTCTGTTGAGAACTCCTTTATATTTTTCAATTTTTATTTTTATTTGTGTTCTTTTTGGTAAAAAAAAAGAAAAATGTGTCATTCATAATAATTTTTTTGATACAATAAAATAACAGTAATATTTTTTTTGTTAAAAAATAGCTAGACAAACCAATAATGGTTTACAGACATTGTAAACATCTTATATTCAAATATGTGTCAGATAATAAAAAAATAATAAATAAAATATATTGTTCACAGTGTTCATTGTTCCTTGTCTGTTGTTTATTTTGTAGTTGGACCATTAAAAATATGGAAAATATACAAAAACAAACAACTGATGATTTTAAAATATCTATTTATTTATTGACTACATTGCTACAAATGTATAAAATATCAGTCGCATTAAAATGATGTTAAACGATCATAAAAGATGTATATATTTCAATTACGCGTTGTTGAAAACTTTCCATAATTATAATAATTGATCTTAGTTTAGAATAACAGTTTCTTAGTAACAAATTAAAATCATGCAATTTATTGGTTTCGGCTGTGACAGTGACTACTCTGACTACAGTTTCCTAACCAGTTACAAATAAAGTCGCTGTCATTTGATCTTTGTACGATACCAAGTTTGGATAACAGATATATATGTACTTCTTTAGGAGTGGTCGTGGTTACGAAATTAGAATCACAAGCTATTGTAACAGTGAAAACGCCACAATTTTATAAATCTTTCATTGAAAATTAAAAAAATAACAAAAACAAACTACACTAAACCTGACCTTGAATGAGCTATTTTCGTTTGTTTTAAAATTATTTAGGGAATGATCTATTTTCTTGCAGTTTTGGTTATTTTAATAACATACTTTAGTTTCATTGATCAAGATTTCATGTTAATGAACGACAATAGAATTTATCCCAATAAATTCTACTATGCTTTATAGCCGTGTGGATTTTTTTCTTTATCTCATCAGGTTTTCGAAAGAATGTAAAAAATGTAAGTACACCTTAATAAAATATCTGAACCAAAGTTTGGAATCAGGATTTAGAACCGAAACAACATATTCCGTTTGCAATTTAAACTCTTCACCACTTTATTATAACGAAATAATGTATGCCCTTACCGTTTTAGTATCATAGGCCAAAGCCAAAGAAAGCTTCTTGAAACTATAAAAAAAAAATTAAGTAAACATATTTTATTTTAATGACGGTATCGTGAAAGCGAAAATAATTCTCATTCACAAGTATTTAGTATCGTATGATTTTCGTACGCAACTAATTACGAAACTATGTTTTCGATGATGGCCGAAGGCGAGATCCTAATGCATTACATTAATTGTAGACATTATTTGGTTTATTCCCGTATGAACTTTAAAATTGCGTTTAAGTTTCATTTGATGTCTCCTTACAATACAAATAATTATGACTTACTATCACGAGTGTAACATTGGATTGAATAGAATAGGTACCTTAAACTACTTATACTTTTAGGTCGTAAAGGCATTTTTTGCAAAGCTTTTTCGCAGAGGCGTCTAGTTTTAATGGCCATACATTTACATATTCTTATTCATTTATCTAACCACAGACATAATGTAAAAACTAATCATTAAATAATTAGTAGTCGGCCAAGAAGATAAGCTTAATGAATTCATAATTAAATAGTATGTGAAGTTATTATTAAACATTGAGTGTATGAAAACCTGCGACGCTCATCCTGTTAACTGTTGATTTATTAGCTTCATTGAAAGTAGAACTTACTTTTCTTAAAGAATATCCTCGCAATCCTCGCAATTTGGTGGACAGGATTTTAAAAAGTTTTATTGCACCAATTTAAATGTTAATAAAATTAAATGTTACTTGTGTAACATTTAATTTAATTTAATGTGCATGCAAAAAAGCAGTCATGTGTCATGAGTCCTCTTATTTTAAAAATAGATAGTGAATTATTTATTTATATTCTGTACTTTTTAAAGTGATTAGTAAAGGAGTAGTAATTATTAGTACGAATTTTAGTTTATTGTGATTATATTTTGTTACCAAATCTATAAAGCTGTCTACTGCTTTCTAACTCTTTGATTATCAAATTGGCATTACTATGGCCAATCGAATGGAGTGATATTGTCAAAATATAACTGCGTTAAAATATCAGTTTGGGTCTAGTGAAAATACAATAATACTAAAAATAGCCCGTAAAATCATTCTAGACATCTATTCATCTAGGGCATGAAATTTAATGAAAAGATTACTAGTTTAACTAAATCTATAATTCAAAATCTTTTAGAAAAACCCTTTTAAATAATAAGGATTTTTTTTAAATTACAGGCTTGTTAATTCTTATTTCAGTTTAGTATTTTTATGGAGAAAAAAATGAAACCATAGCCTGGAGCCAACCCAAGACTACACACCAGAAATCGCCACTGATTATGATTATACACAATAAAAAATATACACCTTAAATAATTGAATTTAGTTTCAAATATTTGCAAAATTATCATCATAAATACATAATCTTGACTTATTTCATATATGTAATTTAAGACAATCGATTCGTATTCTATAATATATTTTTTTTTTTTTTTTAATTCACAAATTAAGATTCTTTCCTAAATTCATAAAAAAAAATACAAATATAGTGTATAGACATAATTAGACACATTCCATTTTTCTTTTTGAATTCTGACAGTATTCTGATGTAACATTTAAAAAAAACACACATAGGAAACAGCTAATAAAACTACATAAACTGATTTCACCCCATCACAAAAATATGGTAGACCTACACTTTGAGGGAGAGCTCTGAGTGTTACATAATATTAATACATGCTTAGTTTGTTACATGTTAGTTTGTTTACAATTCAGGAAAACGATAAGAGTAATTAATAAAATTATACTACAAACTAAATATTTACCATAAGTTATTAATATCACAAATATTCATCCACAAAGACTGAAAGGGGAACAAGAATTTGAAGTTTTGTATTCGTTTATGCAGGTGATATCTTAACAAATATATTCAAATCTATTAAGATACACCATAAAATTTCATCAATACAACTTAAAACTAATAAATAATAATATTTATGATTATGCAATATTTATACTGTTTATATTTGTTCGAAATGCTTTGAGTAAACAACACAATAATACAATAAAAATAATCTTGATTGTGATTTTTCAAATTTGTAAAAAATACTTTTCAGGATTAATAAAAACAATAAAACTTACGTCTAATAGCCACATAATATACACATATATATAACTTACTCATAAGTAAATAAACAAAATATATATTTTTTAATTTAACTATCATGTTGAAAACGAACCACTTCATACATAAAGTATATTTTGCTTGTTTCGCAGCTAATTTTATGATGAGGTGGCTTTATTTCAAAGTAATACCATTTTTTTTTTAAATATCTCATGTTGACTTTTATAGCACTACTAATCAGAGAAATAAAGAATTCAACAATCGCTTCGACATTTCGATCGTAACATGTCGGCCTCATCAAATACGCAATAGAAAACGCAAACATAACTTCCAAGACGCATTAAATAAACTAAAAAAAAAGTTCATCGTCCATGAAATTTTGTCACTCGAATGCGACCCCATAACGACTAATAAGACAAAAACGAGCAAGCGACTAGATATAGTTTGAATGAAAGTCAGAATATCGATTGGATATTTTCTTTGTGATGTGTCACTGTTCTTGCACCATTTAATAATTCATTCGTTTATAGCTCTTTTTTGTAATATCGCAATATTATTGTAAGTATGGCGAAGAAGCATTTTGAGATTCTGTTATAATTGCACTTAAATAACTAATCGTTTCTTATCGTTACATTTTACATTCTCTGTTAGAAATTGTCGTGATATATGTAGTTGTAAGGAAGAGTGCACACTAGAATTACACGTATCCTCTACTATTGTTGATTTAAAATAGCATCACTTACGCTGTTCAATCGATGTAGCAACAAATCCAAATACTCAAACAAAATCTATTCACATTTAAAAAGAACATTGACGAACTCTCATAAAAGTTTTTGTTCATTTAACGTAAAACACTATTATATATGTATAAGAAAAATATCTAAAAATATAGAGTTTGAATTACTCGACTTATTAATAACTCTAGAATTGAAGACATTCTAGTTTAAAATTTTCGAGGTTAATCCATCAAAAATTATGGTTTAAAAATATAATTGGTTTAAAAAATATACATTTAGTGTATTTTTAGATTAAAATAAACTAAATCTTTAAACTGAGTTTAGAATAAAATATTTTTTCATATTCTCGACTAATCTACTAAAACAGTATCACAGAACATTATATACCTACTCACAAGGAGAATAGTACTTTACAATACGCATGATGACTGATAATAAGTAGTGGTCTTGAAGGAAAAATTGATGTTTCAAAAAACGCTAGAATAGCAATGACGTCTGTTGTTACGTCACGCTTTCTTAACTCAGGAACAGTTTAACAGTTTACACAATCAAGCGACACGGTGATATTTACGAAGGCGTGACGTCATTCGCTCTGATCGGCGTTTCGGTTAATATGGCGGATTGCAGTATTTTGTACTTTTATTTTATTGAAAAATTTTATTATTTTAATTAATTATTTTTTCATTATTATTATTGGGATGTTGCTCTGGACTTTTTATTGGTGCAAGCTGTGCCTTCTATAATTGCGGCGGCATCTGCCATGTGTGGCGTCTCTTTGTCCCTTGTTATGTGCTTTTGTCTGATGCCTGCCTCGTTGGAGGCCATGTAATTATACATAAATAAATAAATATTTATATAGCTGAGTAATGGCGCACTTCCTTGCAATTATTAAATCCTGGGCATGTTTTGAAGAGATAAAAAATTTCCTCTAACTTTGTTTTGTTTTAATAAGCTCATCACAGCTAGAAAGTAGCGGTTTCTCATTACAAGGTTTCAAAGCTGCCGAATCATTTTTTTTTTGTGTTATTTATAACATATACAGGAGACAAAAGTTCCGGTTTAAAACTTTCCGGAGACACCTCATTCGCATACAAATTCATGAGATTCACTATGACTACATTTCTTTGCAATTTGTGTAAAGGGTTGCCAGGGTGTAAAACTGGTTTTCATTTTTTAGAAAATTTTCAACATTTCTCTAATATCATTTATTCTTTAATTCTTTAATACCGTCATCATGCCTATTTCAAATAAAGAAAACAACGAAACTAATTCAATTTAAATATGAAACATATATTTAACAGATACATATATTTCCAATTATTTAAGCAATTGTTCTAAACTTAAATTGAAATACTGTCAGACCTAACAGTACTACTGTTACAGTAGTAGGGCCAACCGAACCGAAAGAGGCGCTGCCATTACAGTGTTGCCTATTTTTTTGTTGAAGCTGTAGGTTATACATTAAGTCAACAAGACTATTTAACATTTTGCTAAACGTCATTGTAAGCCAAATGTCCAGATTCATTTCAATGACTATACCAATAAAGTCCAGTGTGCACGCCTCCTTAATTCACTCTTAACCTAAATCTGATTGTTTAAGAATTTATCATGTGAATTTATGTATAAATAAAAAATGATTGAATTGTTTTAAATAAAAATTACACTATATAAAACACACAATATCAGGTGCATAAATTATGAAAACATCAATACGAAGAATCAAATGACTGTAAAAATGTCATTATAAATAGGAAAATCGCTTTATACGACGTAAATAGGATATAATTATGTACACTTTTACAACTTTCAATCATAAGTAAGGTTGGATAAACATTATTTTACAATACAGTAATAAGTATCACTTAGCATGTAAGTATTTTAAAATGTAAACTTTGTCAATAATCTATTTAAATGTAAGAATTTTATAACCTTTTTATTTTCTAAAGTAAATAATTCTTATAAAAAAACTACTTTTGCATGCTAAAATACTTTAAGATAAAAACATTGAAACCAAGCAGTGAATACTAATGTGTAAATTTTTCTGCTAAAAGAGCACATTTTAGATATTATTCTTATTAATAAGCTTGTGTTATATAATAATATGCCCTTTCGATACATATCTGAAATGCTTTTTGCATGGTAAACGCATTATCAGTCAAATGAAACATATTTACCCATTGCCCTAAGATTAATTAAAGCTTTTACCTAAAACAAAGCACTTAATTTTTGGTGTCAAGATTATCAACAGACTCCATCAGACTTGGAACCGAATCCACTTTCATTCCCCTTTTACGAAGATCATTCAATTCTTCTACCAATTTTGATTTGTCGCGTCCCAGTGTTTCCCTGTAAACAAATAACATTCAATTTAGTAATGTTGAAAGCGGTCAGATAGGTATGAGAGATTAGTTCTGTGATTTATAAGGTCGTTAGTTGGGTGGCAGGCGAAATATTGTCACTCAAGTATCCATTCCACATAATGACAAAGAAGAAGGAACACTTTTTGTCTAAGAAAAACTGGACTTTTAAAGTTATTTGACCAAACACCCAGTAGTTGAAATTTAACAAAATGTACCGATTCAAAATATTTTTCAAATATTCCAACAAAGTGTTGTTTGAGTAATGAGTATTGATGGAGCCCCAATGGAAAGCCATTCAGCGTTGAAAACAACAAGGTTTTATTGAGCTCCTAATTCACCAATGCTGCTATCAGGACCACTAAATATATAAAAGAAAAGCGGCCCAAATTATATACACAAATTCTATTTCCAATACATGTGACCTCGCCTTTATATTTTAAAAGTATTGACTATATTAACAACACTGGATATTTTCAATACTAGTACAGAAAAGGTAGAATTCCGACTTGAGAATTACACCTTTGGCAAATTATTCGGATTTCGGCGTCGGGCGCACATTCAGTGGTGGTGGTCAAAGATAAAATTTAAAAACAATTTTTAAGACAAGAAAGAATGCCTTTACGTTCTCCTTAAGATAGAAAAAATATAATTACCATATCGAGATGCATGTGTGTAAGAGAGGTATGTATATCAATAAAAGATCAGAGTCGCTGACAGCTTCGTATCTTCTCAATGCGAGTTGTGCCCATCGCTCGACGGGTCCGGCGAGGGAACCGCCGCTTAGAGCTGCACATGCCACTATACGGCATAGAGCGCTCAATACCACGCGAGATCTGTCTGTGTACACCTGCAATGGAGACATGTTGTGGTCAGTTACATTTTTATATACACTAACGTCAGAGATACGCCCGCCTCAATGTGTTCAGAAGCTCTTATTAATTTTACGGTCATTTAAATTGTCATTTGTTTAGTTTTTGTCAAACTTTTACGCTTCTAATGTAGCAGTTTTTATACAAATGTCTTATGAACAAGTATCAAAAAAATATTAATTGCTATACACTGTTTCTTATTTAAACATGTCAACCAAACAATCCAGTCATCATTGGTCATTTCAGTTAAAATGCTACAATTGTTAGGTTACACATGGCAATGGAATAAATTAAGGCTTTTTAAGTTCATAAAAAAATATTAAGAAAGTCTTTGTCAAGTGACAATTATTGATGTTAAATAGGTTATGTATGGGAATGCTCTGTTCCCGGGTTCGATGCCTGGCTATGTCAACTTTGAAAAATGAAATTTTCAAATTTGGTTCTGGTCTGAATCTTGAAAGTAATGGCAAGGCACACTACGTTTCGCAGTCATTTGGACAGCCCATCTGGCGATTGTAACCACCCCCTTACAGAAGACCACCATGAAATAACAGCATGTGTGCTGTTGTGTTTCGGTGAGTGAGTAAGGGATGCCAGAGCCCATTCCCCTATCTTTCTTCCTAATCCCTTATTAATCATATTGTAGTCGGCAAGGCGCTTGCAGCAGATTTGGCGTTGCTTGTGTTATAGGCGGTTGTAGCCACCTACCATCCAGTGGACCGTTAACCTGTCTGCTGTCAGCACATTATATTTTTTTGTATTTATAACACACCTGAAATAAAGTAGCTTCCATAGGTAGATACTAACTTGTATAGATATTAATGAACTCATCTGTCTGTACGCTCCAGTGGTACATTTATTACCTATTTGAATCTAATAACAACTTTTTAATAATAATACTGCTTAATTGTAATTGAGGGCATCATTACCATTTATATTTGTGTTTCTTTGTTCTTAATAACTTGAATGTTAATAGACATGTAATAGGGAATATGCGTCTAATTCAAAAAAGGCTTAAATATATTTTTTATCAACATTTTTGCTTTAGAATTATGTCTATGTAAATATATTTTAATATAATTTCTTTTTCATTAAGAAAATAATTATTCAAAAGTGCATAAAAATGTAGGAAATTCAAAATACTTGAAACGGTCAGATCGAATGTGACGTCGACGTCTATGAAATGTCAACAAGCATGTAGATGTTTGTGATTTTTAACATTTGATTATATGTAGACTTTGACGTCACGACAAGCGCGCCAAAAGGGCGGGTGTTTAAAGTGCCCGTAGCTGTTAGTTAATTTTAGTATGGCTTAGTATAGGAATTCTATCACAAATAAATTTAAATTCTTTTACAACAAAATCCATTATACTAAAAATATTCAGGTAGTAGTAAAAAACAAGAACATATCAATTCACATTTCAAACTTTTTTACTTGATACATAACTAGAAAACTGTCCCCCTTTAGTTTATCACTCTTTCCATTTGTGAAAACCTTATCAAAATCTGTTGGGTCGTTTAGAAGAAGTCTTGGAGAAACAGAGAAATAGATAGAGACTTTATTTGAGAATATGTATTAGATATATTTAAGGGAAAACAATATCATTACCTTATTCAATAATTTGAAACTGCTTTCCAACACATACAATGCTTGATCAACAGAGCCCTCACTAATAAGTCTCCTAGCTTCATTCAACTCAATATCTTGGAAAAATGAAATAGCTGCAGGTGCATCTCTCAATCTGGATTCACTCGCTAGAACACTTAATAAGTTCCCAAAGGCAACACATCTAGATGTTATTAAATTTGTATCAAAATTACCCATCACTATCTGAAAAAGAAGAGTTGTTCAAAAAATAACTTGAAGAAGGAGTAACAACACCATAAGACGCTGCACAAACATTTGTGTTACAATACCATCATATTTTTTAATATTAAATATCTTTTGATTGACAATCCCTATGTGTCAAATGGACACAGTGTATAATGTCTTCACAGGGAGTTGTTGACTTCATATTGATAATATGAAAAATTAAATATATATTCACTAGTATTGCAAGGAGTAAGGAAAACAGGGTGCTATAAACAAAAATAAACATGAGTTCTCGAGAACTCACGTTAAAAACATTTAAAAAAAACTCAAGACAAATGATTCTCATAATCAAATCATAATGAATCTTCTTCACATGCTGATTCCAAGATGAAAGTGAATAGGTTTTTTGGTTAAGATGTGTAAAATCTATTAAAAAGTATCAAGATCACTCATAGCGCCTATTATAGATAATTATTTATAATCTTCACCGACTTGCATTATTAGAAGTGTGTCAAATGTTTTCCTTACTTTTAAATGTTACAAATTATATCTTGTATCCAGCACAAGACAAAGAAGTTTCTTACATTTGCTCAACCCCTAATATGTCTGCACCTTATGAACTAAGGTTGTTTAGAACCTCAACACCGCTTCCAATGTGAAACAAACAGGGGCTTACTCTTGTTTCACATGTAAATAGCGCTACAATCATAGGTGCTGAATCTATTATGTTATTTCAAGTTGAGAAATACAGAAGATTCTTTGTGTAATTTAGATAAAATTTAATTAATTTTAAGTGCATATGCCAAATTTAAATAAATTTAAATAATTTGGAACAACAGTGACTGAACATTATATTTAAACTTTTTGAATCATTTATGTACTAATATTATATTAATTATTAAAAAATAACTTTGTCTTACCTTTCGCGGGAAAGAAACATTATTCAATATGTCTGGATAGTCTTTCTTCAGCCCATTATATAAATCTAAAAAGTGGGTGTAACGTCTCTCTACGTTGGCTGGATCAGGATCATCGAGTACGGTTGAGTCTTTGCAATTTTGACGAACTTGCATCATATACGCTACAAATTTCTTTTGATCCATTACATCCACAGTTCTAGAAGACACTATTTCAAATTTTAACATGATTATTTCGAAATGCTTTCGTTTAATAAGTAGCAGGAAGGTTAACTTTTGTTTTATTTATGGGGTGATTCACTAATTAAAATTCTATTATTTGTTGAAGTCTCTTTGTTTGTTGCTTTCTTGTTATTTATTACGCCACTAATAGTTAGTGGCGCTAATACATATTGTAGTCTTTGGTTAGTGGCTAACTTCATTTCATATACTACACACACATCCATCCATACATGACATTGATAAATTTGACATTTGTCAACCATAGCGTATATTAGAAAAATATAAAAGCTGTGTAACAAAAATAGCGTACAGTATAATGTGGTACAATCCAGGAAGAAATATGTGCTGTTAATAAAATAATACACCGAAAAATATAAATATACCTCGAGTTTAATTATTTTGAACATGATTATCATCTCAGCCATAGAAGGTCCACTGCTGGACATAGGTCTCCTGAGGGCTGCCTTTATACTATTGGTGGCCTTTAGAATAATTGGGCCCCTATGATATTTTATTAAAATAGGCAAAATGAATTTTCTCCATCTCGATTACGTACTCTTCCACTTATTATTTTTAAAACAATACTTATCGGTATATTGGTTATAGAATGATAATCTGACATTAACAATGATCTGACGTGGGGGTCACATACATGGCCAGAGTGCCCAAAGGAAAAGAGGGGCCTGCGTCTCACAATTTTCCACCAGTCACAAACAACCTGTGGCTCTAGCATGAGTTTACGATACTACACTCGCTAGCGAGAGCGTAAAACATTTATATGGAAAATTGATAATTTGACATTGACAGTTCACGATTTTTCATACAAAAGTTTTACGTTCTCGCTAGCGATTGTAGAATGGTGTAGTATCGTAAACTCATACTAGAGCCTCTGGATCCAGTGTCGCAGACTATTATTTCTTATTAGGTCGTCAGACCATCTTGTGGGTGGACGTCCTATGTTGCACTTGTGGTCCGTGGTCTTCGCTCGAGAACCTCCTGGCCCCAGCGGCCGTCGGCTCTTCTTACTATGCCACTTCAACTTAAATATTTTTAACTATACCTATATATATGTGTTTACCTAAATGAATTAAAATTTTTGTTTTAATATATAGATACGTTAAGTATTTACATACATAATATATCTTACATACGACACCCTCAGTCTAGGTTACCTATGGTGAGGAGCACAGAACACTATATACTCACAAGGAGGTTGTATACATAGATAAATATGTGTATATTAGGAAAGTTGTATATTAAAAAGCCGTGATAGCGTGAGGCCGTGAAGCCGTGATAGCCATGATAGCGGCATGGCCTAAAGCTAAAGAGACTTCTCAGAACTAATTCAACACAGGCAGGAGAATTACTAAACTCGGACATGCAAGTTCTTTAATAATAAAAAATCGTTAGAGGTGCAGGTAGAGGTCAGGTAAAAGTCGCACCGTCAGACAAATTACTGATAGTCCACTTCATGGTAGGTGGCTACTGATCAACTACACAGTTCTTGTAAATACCCTGCCGACCTCAGTAGGATTAAGGATAAGGGATTAGGAAGGGATAAAGAAGTGGGCTCTGGCTGGCATCACTTACTCAGTGGATTTCTGTAAGGGAGCGGTTACACAAATGATTGCTAAGCGCAATGTTTCCTGTCAGTTCTTCAGCTCCTGAGAAGTTTTTCATTAATAAATGTCGGCAGGTAGGTTGACGGTCCACTTGATGGTGAATGGCTATCGTCACCTATTAACACAAGCAACACCATAAGGTGTAGCAGCAAGTGCGCTGTAGACCTTAGTAGGATAAAAGGATATTAAGTAGGAATATGGAAATATAGACTCTTGCATCCCTTACTCACTCACCGAAACACATCACATATACCTACTGTTCGCGGTGGTCTTGAGCAAGGGAGTGGTATTTATGACTACGGAAAGCAGTGTGCCCCACCGTAATGACAAATCAAGTAATTAAGAAGTGTGTTTTGAGTTAGTAGTATGGTTTGATAGTGCAGTGGGTTCTTACCTATTGCTCTGTTGTTCGGTTTTATCCACTTACGAGGGGCATACTGAAATGATCGGGAATAAGAAAAACCACATGCACGGTATAGCTAAATTGTATTTTTAATACAGTTGCTCAAAAAGTGGCGTATTGCAGGGACGTATAGCGTTCGGGATGTGGGCTATTACATACACGTGCTTTTTTTTTACCTTTCCCGTTGTATATAGTACTTATTACTTCCATACCTTTCCCGAACTCGTGCGTTCTCTTTCCCAACTGTCAAAATAATGTCTATTAAAAATAAAAACCAACCATGAAGTTTTTACTAAAAAAAATTCATAGAAGTTTTTATGCTTCATGCAAATACGTATATTTCTAAAAAGAAGCTAATTTGTTTCAATATCAGATTTAATGATTTGATTGAATGAGTTAATAGGTTTCATTTCATTTCATTTTCATTTCATATCAATAAAAAAATTCTACTCAAGACTTGGCTGTATGGGCATAGTTTCCTTTGCCTACCAGAATGGGTGAAGAAAAAAAATCTCTGCTTATATTCTACGGTTGGCGCCATTTTCCAGAAATTTTCTTTGCGAGTTTAGTTGTTTGTTGCAAATAGTTAGTTGAGTTTATTGTGTTTTTATTATTTTATTAAATTGCTTCATTTTTTCGCAACTGTATTAAAAATAGTCGTTCAGTACACGTGCGGAACCGTCATTGCAACTTGTTCCGATTGTCAACCTTCGCCTTCGGCTGCGCCTCGGCTCGTGTAGGAACTCTTTGCAATGACAGCCTTTCTGCACTTGTAATAAAATATACTATTTATTGTTTTTCCAAGTATTCTCCGTTCAACTTAATGCACTTTTCCATTCGTGCAAACCAATCATTAAAACAGTAATTCCAGTCTGAAGTTGATGTTGACAAAATGGCTGATTTCTACGCTTCCACAGCTGCTTCGGGGTCTTCAAACCGTTGACCGCGTAATAAATCTTTCATTCTAGGGAATGTAAAGAAATCGTTTGGGCTCAGGTCAGGACTGTACGGAGGATGGCTCATCAGCTCAACGTTTTCCTGCTTCAAAAAATCATTTAAAAATACTTGGGACTAATAATTGATAACAGGTTTAATTGGGCGAAACACATAGATAAAGTATGTAATAAACTTAGAGCAATATTAGCTAAATTTTATATAATTAAATACAAAGTACCTGGAGACATATTGTTGACTATGTATAAAGCCTTAGCTGAGAGCATATTGTTCTACGGGTTGAGTAGCTATGGCCGCACTTATAAAACGTACCTAGATCAAATATATAACATTCAATATAGATTGTTGAAATTAATAGTACCTTTGAAAATTAAAAATAAATATAGTGAAGATCCCATGGGACTCTTTAAGTATTGTGGAGTGATTCCTATTCATAAAAAAGTTGACTATACATTACTCGTCGAACAGTACTTTCGCGAGGAAATTCAGGTAGTCAAAGTCACAAAATAGTCACTAGAATGGCCACTAGTGAGTTATTATTTAAACCAAAATTTATTAATGAGTATGGCAAAAGAATTTCGCAATATATAATTCCCCATCTAATTAACAATTTACCTATCAATATAAAAAATGAAATAGCACAAAGAAACTTAAAGAATACATTAAAAAAATATTACCTAAATTAAATATAATAAGATTATATTTATTGGATTGAATAATATAATTAAAAATTATATTTATATAACTAAATTAAATAATTATTCTATAAAAACACATGACTGCATAGAATGGGATATCCTGTGTAGCGAGTTGCACACGCACAAAGCATACCGATGTGTGCCGATGATTCGGTCGACCGGTTTTGCATCTTTTAAATTGAGTTGTACCTAACATTGTTATTGTAATTTCTCGTATATATGATTTATAGTGTAATGTTATATTGGCGTGAAGTAAATGTCTAGACAAACCAATAATGGTTTACAGACATTGTAAACATTGTGTATTGAACATGTATGAGATAATAAACAGGGCCGTCTTTACCCGGGGGTGCAAGGGGTGCGGTGCACCCGGGCGCAGAGCGCCCGGGGGCGCCTGCCGAGCGCTGAGTATTTAGATATTTCATTGAACTTAACGCCATTGCATAGTTTCATATACTTGTTACGACAAATACGTATGCGCAAAATTAAATATAAAAAAAATAGTCATCAACAATAATCATTGTTTTACTTTTATTAAAGCGCCTACACACGGCCCTAAAATTGGTGGCAATATCGGGGAAGTGGTGGGGAGCGCCCTAGATCGCTCCCTTGATCGCCTCATGTGTAGGCAAATTGTAATCAGTTTCCTCCTAACTCTGAAATCGGGTCGGTCGAACCCACGATTTAGGGGCGATTATAGTCTAGGGAGCGTTGTCGCATCGTGTGTAGCGAAATTGGTGCCGATTTCACCGCAGTGTGTCTGCGAGGGCAGCGGCGACAAGACGTATTTTTGTGTTTTTAATTTGTATTCCGTGCGAAGACATGGCTAAGGAAAAGAAGTGAGAAGCCTGGACGAAAGTCAATGATCTCTTCAAGGAGTTCCTCAACACATTCTATATCCATTCTTAAAAAGTTTTCAGCTACTTCCAAATGTCTCTCTCCCTTCTAAGGTGTTTCCATCTAGCTACAATATAGGCTTCTTCAAACTAGCAGTAAACAAATTCCTGCAAGGTCGGCAGCGCACATGCAACCCCCCCCCCCCCCCCTTTTTTACGTTGGGAAATCCATCATGGATACCCAGCAGTGAAAGGGGGACGCTGTGGGTTATGCCGGACTTCTACCGGCTAAAACCTAACGACTTTCTAGCGCGGCCGTAGATGGGCGGGGTCGCAGGAACGTAGTTGCACAACCTCGGCGACCCGCCACGGCTGTTCAGCGCGGGGAGGACTACGCTCCCTGTCGGAACCTCGGCGTACCCAAAAGCGGAGGTACGCCGGCCATCTCGGGGACGTCACAACGGGCGGTAGTCTCCCCTTAGACTACCGCCCAGGTCCTGGTCAAGGGGGAAGGCGTCGGATATAAGCCATCCGCCTGCGCCCGAGCCTTCTCCGGCGGATCGGCTGGGAGAGAGGATCCTCTTCCCGTTGCCTCTCCGCCGCTTCCTTGCGCGACGTGCTCACAAAACGTGAGCATCGCCTGCCACGCAAGGTCACTGCCGACCATCGCTTTCACGAAGGCCGGAAGCGAGAGGTCGGCGCCCACGACGAGGGACAAAGCAGCGCGCTGCTCTGCCCATTCGGGGCAGTCAGCCAAAGTGTGCTGCGCAGTGTCAACCGCGCAGCCACAGTTGTGGCATTCCTCGGTTGGCTCTCTCACGGCCACTCGGTGAAGGTAACGCCCGAAGCAACCATGACCCGAGAGTACCTGCACCAGGCGGAACGTGAGGGTCCCGACATGCACCCCCCCTGGTGTTGCTTGTGTCCTTAAGCGACTTTTTCGTCTTTGACTTGGTTGAACTGTAGAAAGTGCCAGAGTGATGCCTATTCTCTGATGTTTTGAGAGTGTCGACGGCATCTTGATAGACGAGCGCTTTGTTGCACGGTCGGTTTCACACTTAGTGGCAGGGACGTGTGTAGAGTAGCGGCCGATTTCATCCCCACTACCACTCTCCCGACATTGCCACCGATTTTAGGGCCGTGTGTAGGCGCTTTAACAATTTTATTAAATGCAACAAGCGCGCGGCAAAATCTCTAATCCAAAGATAGTGTATATATAACCTTTGACACATTGCCGCCCGGTCGCCCGCACTTGAAGCAAAA
The DNA here is from genome assembly GCA_910589475.2 of Bembecia ichneumoniformis. Taxonomy (NCBI): domain Eukaryota; kingdom Metazoa; phylum Arthropoda; class Insecta; order Lepidoptera; family Sesiidae; genus Bembecia; species Bembecia ichneumoniformis. The sequence goes on from OU342521.1 coordinate 7,410,887, forward strand.
TGATCTCTAAGTCAATAAAATGTAAGTTCATTTGAAATGGGCGCGAGGCGGGGCGCGGTACCTGTGCGTCTGTCATAGGCGAGTAATTGCGCCCTTTGACATAGACGTCCGGGTGGCTGAGGGCGCAGGTTGAGCCCCGCACCCCGGCGCCGAATAGACTTAAGACGTCACTGATAATAAATAAATAAATAAATTTGTCTTCCGAGCCGTATGGGAGCTCGCATTATCGTGATGTAAGATGATACGTTTCGGGTTATTTTTTCGGAGTTCGGCTATCATTTCTGGCAAACAAACCGTGATATACCACTCGGCGGTAACCGTTCTGCGTTCCTGTAAAGGAATTGTACCAACATGCCCCTTTTTCGAGACAAACGTAGCGACCATTTTCTTTGACACGCTGCGGGAGCGAACCACTTTCGTTGGCTTGACCTCGTCTTCGAAGACCCAAACTGCTGACTGATGTTATCTTTCAGGTTCGTATGAATAAATCCATGATTCGTCACCTGAGACGATATTATAAACGGCATTTGACTTCCCTCCGTTGAAGCGTTGCAGAGTATTCCGGCACCAATCTACACGAGCCGCCTTTTGCTCTTCGGACAAATTGTGTGGAACCCAGCGGGAAACTAGCTTTCTTACACATAGCTCATTATGTAATATCGACTGAACTGCAGTTATTCCGATACTGATAACAGCCCGAATCTGCTCGTATGTCACATGACGGTCATCTAATATAATAGTTGGCACAGCTGCGATGTTTTCAGGCGTGATCGCTGTTCTTGGTCGACCTGCAGAAGAAACAATGCTGAGCGACACACGACCGCGTCGGAACTCGGCATACCAGCGGTATATTGTCGTTTGACTCGGTGCTTCAACAACATAAATCGAAACAAGTTCGCCGAGACATTTATCTTGAGATAAGCCGCGACGAAAATTGTGATAAATTTTGGCACGGAAATGTTCACGCGTGAGCTCCATTTCTGTTAACGACGTGTCAACTTTAAACCAACATAGTTTTTGTTTTTAATAAAAAAAAATAATTGTTTAAATGTCATTAAGATTCTAAGAGGCCAGTATTCAAATTCTAAAAAAGGTTTTATTGTAACTCAATCCGAAATATTCTATTCCCGATCATTTCAGTGTGCCCCTTGTACGTACTTATCATACTTACTGCATACTTATTTTACCTAATAGTCTAAGATCCCGCCGTAAAATTCTGCACCTATCTGTTATTTGATTGAAATGTGATTTAAATAACAGGGGTCATACAACGCGGCAGGGTTGCCTAGCTTGATCTTGCCGCAAGTACCTTTATCGTAATTAGGTATTTTTGATACATTTTTTTTGACAATTGTACTCATTTATATGAAGTGCCAAAAAATATTGACAAAAAAAAGTACAGAATAATTTCCAAGTAGGTAGGTAGTAACAGAGAAAACTTTGATAGATCGAATAGGTAATTTTAACATGAACTTTATTACAGAAGGTTAATTTATAGTCTTGATGCATATTCAACGGTCTACATCACCAAACACTACATCAATAGTTGCAATAAGAACCGAAATATCAGCTAACATTAATTTTACTCCAATAATCGATAGTGATAGCAAATGAGTATATGAACAAGGCCGTATGTAAACACGATACGGTTTGGAAGTGCCATCGGCTACCATGTATAAACCGAATTCACCCTTCGGAGCTTCAATTGACGTGTACGTAGCTCCAGGCGGAACAGGATAACCTTCAGTACATAACTTGAAATGATGAATTAACGACTCCATCGATGTCTTCATTTCAGCTCGTGATGGAAGAGTGATTTTAGAATCGTCTGTTTTATATTCCCCCGCAGGCATAGTATTTAAAAGTTGATCAATAATCCTTAAAGACTGTCTCATCTCTTCCAATCGGAGAAGGTGTCGGTCATAGGAGTCTCCAAATGTGCCCAAAGGTACATCAAAGTCATATAAATCGTAATCGTCGTATGGGAAGTTAACTCTTAAATCCCACTTTACACCGGTGCATCGCAACATTGGACCCGTGTATCCGTAAGATAAAGCCTCGTGTGCTGTATAAGCGCCTATGCCAGCGGTTCTAGCATAATATAAACGATTTCCTGTCGCCAGGTCTTCAGTTTCATCCATGCGTTCTCCTAACTTTGAAGAGAATTCGTAAACGTCATCAAGCAATCCTATGGGGAGATCTTGAGATACTCCGCCCGGCCTTATGTATGCGCAATGAACACGTGCACCACACATTCTTTCAAATAGTTCGTATATTTTTTCACGTTCCTCGCACATCCAAAAGAAAGGCGTTATACCGCCTGCATCAAGTATTGTACCAGAAACGTTGAGCAGATGATTTGCTAACCGACACAATTCAGCACAGAGTACCCGAATGGCTTTAGCTCTCGGCGGTGCCTCAATGTTCAGTAAAGTTTCTACAGCTAATGCAAAACATTGCTCGTTCGCTAAGGTCGACACGTAATCGAGGCGATCCATATATGGTAAACTTTGATTATAATGTTTATTCTCCATGAGTTTTTCTGTAGCTCTATGGAGAAAACCTATATGAGGATCAGCTCTTACTACAGTCTCGCCATCTAGCTCCAATATTAACCTGAGCACACCATGAGCAGCCGGATGTTGCGGTCCGAAATTAATCCACATATTCTTTAATTTGCGTTCAACCGGGTGCACGTTTTGATTGTACCTAACTTTCTGGTATTTCTCTTGGTCTGTTGTTGGATACATTACTGGGCCACTGAATTGTTTTATAAACTCTGTATCGGGGAACCATCTCTTAGCGCGTAAACAAACTTTTATAGAAATGTGTCGAATCAAAAGTGATTTTAAAACTGGTGTTGCAAATCCAATTAAATTTATGTGCAACATTTTCAATCACACTTATTATATTCTATACGATATATACTAAGTATTGAAATATTAGATAAGACACTTGTCTTGACAGTGATAAAACTTAACCTTTTTTTAAAGCAGTTTGTTGGAATGCCAGTTTCCAATCTAAAGTTAAAAATAGTTTATTTATGCAAACTAAATACTTACTTACCTCCTTTTTATTGAAGTGAAAAAAAATCTGATGTATAAATTGTTTAGGAAAAATAAACAGGTGTGATATAGGCAATGCAGATTACTTTTTACAAAACGCTATGAAACGCTCTTCCCCCTATGATATGACTTATTATTCACAAATCTTATTATTTCACAAGACAGTAGCACGAAAGAGTGAGTAACTCAGACGAAGCCACGATTCAATTCAACTAATATCGATTATTATAGCTTGCATTTGTGCGTTAAAATGTTTATGTACGAAGTAGGTACAAATAGAGGGTACGAGTAGGTACCTTGGTGTCCAAGGGAGGAGTCGCAGCAGTGTCATCACTGCGGCGATCCTGATAACACGACCGAGCATACGCTACAAGTATGTTCGGCCTGTAGATATCAACGTCGGGAGTTGAGGGCGGCGCTGGATGGTGGAGAGGTCTCGCTGTCAAGCATGGTTGGAGCCATGTTTAATAGTGTGACCACTTCGAAAGCAGTTGTTTCCTTCTGCGAATCCGTACTGTCGCAGAAGGAAGAAGCAGAGAGGGAGCGAGAGGAAGAAGCCGGCCTCGCTTCCCTCAGACGCAGCGCAGGCGGTTGATCAGGAGAAGGCGGGCATATCAAGCTCGTCTTTTAAAGTCCCAGGGGACCTGCCAATGGCTAGGCTGCCCTTGGGTGGATCGGAGTTGTTGCCTCGGCAGAGCCCGGTCCATCCCGCTGAAAGGGCAAGTAGACTCCGGGGAGTTTTAGTGGGTATTCCTAGTGCCGCTATGGTCAGCTGCTGGGAGACCCCCACATACCCTACCGTCTAGCCAGCGATAGGAAATTTGTAAGCAGATTACTCCTTGTTAAAAAAAGGTCCAGAAAATTTCTACCACTTGACAAAAATGTTTCTAATTCCTAAGAGTTTCTTAGATATTCTTGTGTAATTCAGAATCACAAGATACATGTGTCCACTGGTAAAACATTTATTTATTTATCTACATTCTTTTTTTTTAAATTACATATATGTAGGTAATCCTTACCTAATACGATACGTGTAAATATTGTTACTAAACAAAATGTCATTTAAAATTTAAATTTGCCTTAAGTGTTTACTATAATAATAATTTATTTATTTACAACATTAAATTAATATTTTATTAAACTATAATTTTACAAATTGCTTCTTTCGTATTTATGTGCGCGTACATGCGAATATGAAAGCGTTGTATACCTACCAGAAATTAGCAAATACGCTTAGGTACTCGATGCTTATTTAAAAAATATAGGCAATCACCAGAACTCCGAACGTAGACTGCAAAAACCTGAAAAAACCTGAAAAAACTATGAGGCTACTTACAAAATAGGAATACTGTTTTACTTTATAACTATGAACACCAAAGGAACAAGGTATTAGAAGCTCATCAATTCATTTCTAGGATTTGGTACCAACAGAACAGAATTTTTTTTAAAGAATCTTTAAAAGAAAGAATTTAAGACAAAATATGGGGAATTGAGTAGTGTTCCTATGTAGCATTTCATATTCGAAAGTGTCGCATGAGGCATTTGCCTTTTCAAAGTCAATATGTAGACCGCTAAAATATTATTCTTTATTTCGTTTACATTTAATATATGTCGGCGGCCGATCGTATAATCCGGCAGTTCGCGATGTGCCTAGGCAGTTTCATGTTGCATATGGCGCAATTTCATGAAGTTTCTACTTAATATCAGTCAGATCATCCGAAGTATACCGATCTTTCGACTAAATATATAACGATCTGTCTAGGCAAGCCGGCTAAGCCGCAAGCTGTTCAAAAGGGTTCATTTTGCACAATGCTTAAAATCTTAAAAAAAAACAATCAAAATCAAAAATATATTATCATACGTAAGCATGTTTAATATTTCCAGTTAGCCAGTTTGGTTTAGTTACAATTTTTACTTAAATAAGATAAATACTTACATTTATACACGTCATCGCTAAATAAGTATTCAGGAGATTACATTGTTACAACATTTTTAGATACAAATTTGAACTTTATTATTATCTGTTTTAAGAAGAACAATTCGGTAACATGAAATTGTAAAAAACGCGTTTTATAAATATATATATATAATAACAGTACAAAATTGGGTATAAAGAACTAATGAATATGTGCTTTAAACTTAAAATTATACATTTTTCATAGGTTTATTAGAAAAATTCATATTAATTTAATTAAGGAATTTAATTAAATATTGGTTAGAATAGGGATAAGTTTTATCTGCAGATAAAATTATTATTCTTTAGCATAATGCAGTATCTTATGTTACCTAATATCTATATATAAGCCAGTATCACTCGTCACTATTAAGTATTATTATCATTATAAGCATTCACTAATTTTACAGTAATATGGTTTCGTGATCGTCCTTACATATCTACTCGTATGGGTACTCTTTATTGGGAATGTTTTTTGTGGCACTATCCTTCATAGTGTCCTTTAGTATTATATATGAAACTCTATGTATGAAAACAAAATAGCTTTCATTCATTTTTATACAGTTACTAGCTGGAGTCGCTTACTTCGTCCGTGTAGAAAAATAAAAATCTATTTTTCATTTATTTTTAGATGAGCCATCGGGAACAGTACATTTTTCATGATGGTCCCTGACAATACATATGTACTTATGCAAAATTTCATGATGATCGGTTGAGCAGTTAAAAAGTAACAGACACACAGAGTTACTTTCACATTTATAATGTTAAGTATGGATTTAACAATCTCTATATATAAAAATGAATACCCATTTCCCTTGGTCACGGCATCACGCGTGAATGGGTAGACCGATTTTAATACGGTTTTCACTAATGGAAAGAGGGATAAACGGGGAGTGTTCTTATATATAAAAATTGCACCCCGGGCGAAGCCGGAGGCGGGTCGCTAGTTAAATAATAAAAACGGCAGTAATAATTTTCACCAGTTCCACCGACGATAGATGGCGCTGTACTATATCTACTTATAAGTTGTTCGGAGAGACGAAAAATTCAGAGCGTTCTTTTCACATAAAATAATATGTTAATATAAAATCTATCAAAACCTAGACTTAAAATTATTCTGAAAAATTAAATGAACACAATCTTGAATCGTTTGGAGGCGTCCTTTGTGAAGATTATAATGAATGATAAGTGTATCATTCATTGAATAGCTCCCTATTGACTCACTCACAAGCTACTATTACAATCAGACTATGTCTTTACTTTAAAATAATTATAATAAATTATTGCAATAAATAGAACTTTAGCTGCATAAATTAAATAAGTTTTCAATAAATTGTATAAAGAGAGCATTCATATATACACCTACGTGTGCTTATGTTCAATGTAGGTAAATATTTATAAACAAATTAATTTGAAATAGCATAGAAAATATGACATATAAATGCGAAACACATTTATGTACTTATACATTATTGCTTATTTAATATATTTACCTAAATATTAAAAAAAAATATCTAAAGTTACATAAAATTAATGTTTTAAGTAGTAAAATATAAGTTTAATTTGAATCCTTCATCGGAAATATTTTTAAAACGGCAACGACAAAAAACAGAGTGAAAGTTTTTTGTCGTTCGAGTGAACTACATTTAAAAAAATATATTATAAATTATCAACTAGAAAATATTAAGAAAAATTAGAAAATATTAATTATATTTTTTTATAATTATACTCTTATTGATTTTACACTGAATAATTTCAATGATTACTTATACATTTTTTTTTTTTTTTTGTATGAGAGGATTAATTATCACAATAATTATTAAAACGGGAAAAAAATATTCTCACAATAAAAATCATATACCTACAATCGTGTACGGTGTACAGTTATATTAATAGATAGAAATAGAACTAAAATAATATTTGATAAGTACAAGTTTCTTATATTAAGAAAATACTGAGTGGAAATTTTTCGTGCATGTTACATACTACTTTAATAATTTTATTGATAAAAATGTTTTTAAAATTTACATATTTTTTAAGTCTGTATATATAATCAAATAGATAAAATCAAGTGGGGAAAGCATTAGAATTCCTAGTTGAAATTTTTTATTAAAATTTACTAACCCTTTTTATCCAAAAACAATAACTATACTTATAGTAAATGAGTACGAAAAGGGGAGTAAATATTCAAAACATTATTAATACAGCAATTTAAAAAGTACCAAAAAATTGTAGAGTGTTTACAAAATTGCTACTGAATAATCATAGAAATAATCATTTCCACAAAGATTTTTTATTGAAAACGATTAATATGTAGCAAATTGTATATTTGTATAATATAAGTAACAATATAATTATATTATTGTAGAATACAGATCTTATTTTGCTTCGCTTTTTTTTACTTTTTCAAAAGTACATTTTGCCAAATGAAGCTATCGATACATAAAAGTTTTAACAATAGTCTTGGACCCCGCGGTACCCTGATAATGATCGAATCAATGTCTGACGGATACAATTAAATAGATGCACAATTAAAGCGTACTTTCACTGGGTTACGCATCTAATCGCTCGACGTTCGTGTACTTTGAATTTTGATAAAGTTTGATATGGGAGATACTTAATATGAGTCCTATTAAGAATGGATATAAACTTGTTAACACCACCGTGAAATTACAGTATGTGGGTTTTTGTGTTTCGTTGTGTGAGTAAAGGATGCGAACGCATTTCCCTATCCCTCCCTAATCCCTCATCCTCATTTTTACTAAGGTCAGCGGCGTACTTGCAGCACTCGAGGCGTTGCTTGTGAAGGTGACGAGGTAGCTGCCTAAGTACCATCAAGTGGACCGTCAACCTGTCTGACTACCTTTAAGAAAAAAAAACATGTGCGTGTCAGATAGATAGAGAGCCTGCTCGCCCCACGGACAACAGGTGACGGTTCCAAAGTCCCCTATGAACTAGAACCACACCCATGTCATCTCGAGGGGTGTTTTAGTGGGTAAAAATCCCACATACCCTCTCTTTTGAAGAAAATAATAGATAGAGAGAGAGAGAGAGAACTAAACTAAATTTAAAAAAAAATTTATTAATAGTTACATTTGCAGGAATGTTACAAGAAATTTTACAAGAAGCGTCATACAAAATTCGACCTTCAAATTTTACTCTCATTGAGGCAAAGAAGTTATACTTCAAAAAAGACAGTTATGTTTTCACAACTACTGCCAATTCTTGCCTTATAATTATATCAGATGTGCACGAACGTCGAACGATATTCCCGATATTCCGGTCTCGCGACAATATGTCCCAAGTGAAAAGAGGTAAACACGGACACTCTAATATTTTAAACCTTAATTAGACATTTTCTCAGAGGAATCAACATAAATACACGAGCAAAGCTTTTGTAAGAACCTCAATGTACATCCTGAGAATCTCTGATAGCGTACAGGCTTATCCTTCCACCGAACGCATAGATAATACACGGGAATCCCCGAAAATAGTATCGCCAGACCAATGGCGCTGTCTTTTGGGTTGTAAATGGCGGGAATTATCACTAAGCAACCTATGGCAATGAGAAAGAGATAAGGAACGACAATGTTAACTTTAATAGGTCTCGCGATGTCGGGCTTAACCCTTCGCAGCCACAACATTCCCACAACCGAAACGCCGACGGACAGCCATAACGTTTGAGAGAAATAGTTGATCAGGTCGAACACGTTGCTCGTTGTCAGCATCAGCAGTGAAAAGAAACACTGAAAAATTTATAAACGAAAACAATTCTTAACACATTCAACCTAAATCTCAATTTATATTAATGTCAGTTTCCATGCCACGCATGGCACATAGATTTTAGAGTGTTTTACAAACTCTTTTGAGTTCGTTCAGGCTATACTTACGTAAACCTTGTATAAAGCTTGTTTTCTTGCCGCGAGTGTCAAGCAAGCTACACTATTATATAGCGTTGATATAGTTATGATATTATTAGGTCGGGGAAAAGTATTTTCGCATATATATAGTATGCATAAACTTGTAATAAAATCTCTTTGGTTGTACTATTTTTGTCTGGCTGGTTTTGATGACAGTAAAAAGTTACATTTCAAAAAAAGAAACAAATTAGTAAAATGTTGTTCCAAGCTATTTTTCTTTCTGTCAAAATGAGTGAATCTAATTAAGAAATTCGATGTATTTTAAAATTTTATTACAAAAAAGGAAAAAATGCAACGCAAGCCGCGAATTTTTTTTCTGACTTTTATTGACCTAATGCAGTCAGTAAGAGCAGCAAAAAGTTGGTTTAAGTTTTTTCAATCCGGGAATTTTGATGTCAAAGATGCGCCTCGCTTTGGTCGTCCTGTTACGGATAAAATCGACGCCATTTTTGAAAAAGTGGAGCATGATCGGCATATCAGTAGTTACAACATAGCTGAAGAACTGGAATTGACCACAAAACAGTTTTGACCCATTTGAAAAAAGCTGGGTAGAAAAAAAGCTCCGTATTGGGTGCCAAACGAGCTCATTGAAAGAAACTATGAATCGTGTACTCATTTGCGATTCTTTATTGAGATGCAATGAAACCGAGTGTATTTTGAAAAGATAACTGGTGATGAAAATGGGATCACGTACGACAAGAACGTGCGAAAAAGGTCGCGGTCAAAGGTCGGTCAGGCATCACAAACTGTGCCAAAACCTGGGTTAACTCGCAATAAGGTGATGTTATGTGTATGGTGAGATTGAAAGGGTGAGTTCATTATGACTTTTTACTGCCGGGCAAAACCATCGATTCGGATCTCTACTGTCAACAACTGATGAGATTAAATCAAGAAGTGGAGAGAAAGCGGCCGGAATTGATCAATAGAAAGGGTGTGACCTTTCATCACGACAACGCTAGACCACATTCATCTTTAGCCAGTAAGCAAAAACTAAGAGAGTTGACTGGGAGGTGTTAATGCATCCGCCATAATTAACCCTGACCTTGTGCCTTCAGATTTCCACCTGTTTCGGTCTCTTCAGAATTCTTGAGGCTGTGCCAAAATTACTTGTCGCGTTTTTTTGATCAGAAGTCCCAAAATTTCTACAGCAACGGTATCATGTTACTATATACAAGATGGCAAAAAGTCTTCGAACAAAATGGCACATATATACTGTAATTAAATGTAAATAAACGTTGAAAAAAATGTCTCGAGTTTTCATATAAAATGCGAAGAAACTTTTACCCAACCTACGTACATATATTTTATAATTATGTTGATATAGCGATGCCGGGGGCACATCTAGTAATAATTTAAACGCTCAGAATCATTAAAAAATTAAAGAATATTTACTAGTTAATTATTGTGCTATTAGAAAATCGTAATTGTTAATATTATCTTACCGTGAATATGAGTGAAGGTATTGGTGTTTGCTTTTCGACGTGAAATAATGAGAAGAAGGCAGGCATGTGACCCTCCTGAGCTCCAGTGGCGAACAACCGAGCTGATGTGAAAAGCACTCCATTGACTCCGCCGAATGTCGACAGTGCTACAAAAAGCGGAATTACCCAACTCCAACCGCCGAACAGACGATCACCGAACACCTAGAAATGAAATCCGAATACGCCTCATTTATTTGCATAATTTTTTTCTTTTTACTTGTTTAAACATATTTTTAGTATAAATTTATTTAGTAATAAGTAGAGGTGGAATAGGCCTACACATATAACTTATATATAAGTCATATTTAATAAAGTAGAACTTTGTGACTATGTCTTTCTTATTACACGTTGTTGTCATAATAAGACTACTTGATTATGAAGTAAATATTAATAACTTTATAAAGTTTAAGTAAATATAATATGATAATCAGTGTAACAGTGTTCTATAAATCCAGTCAATAAAAGTTTGGCGAAGGTCAATGAAGCGAAGGTCACAGAGACTTTTCCATGTGACACAATAACTTTTTACTTATTTCTAATGAATAGTTTTCTCCAGTCCTTCCCCATGTAAATTTTAAGGTCACCAAATTTCACACTCCTCCGTCTGGCGCAATTTTCTTAAAAAGGGGTTTCGCTTCACATACTTCATCACCATCACCACCACAGCCTATTATATGTCACCACTGCAGGGGTATAGGTCTGCCCTCTAAACATGCGCGTATGGGTTATGGTCCACCACGCTGGCCCAATACGGGTTGGTGGACTTCACACGCGCCTTAGAATTTCTTCTTTTCTTTAACCGTTTGAAAACAATCAGTAAAATAGAAAAAACCCATTGGTATCGCATTCCCGGCATTACCGGGAATCGAATTCGGGCCTCTCGACATGATAGGCCGCGTCTTTCCCACTGCGCCACCGACGCTCACGTATTTAATATATAGATATTGGTACCCAAGATAAACAGACAAACGCGAATGCCGACTTTTTTCAAAAAAGACTCCGAGCCTTTGAGAAATGTATGTTTATGTGTATGTTCGATTATTCATAAAATTAAACCTAACTGGTACCTAAAAATCACTAATGATGATAAGATTTTTATCATCTCATTTTATCAGAATATAACGTTGCTAATTTATCTAAAAATAAATTAAAGATAGTCTATAGGATGAATGACTATAAGATACTACAGCAATACAAACACAAAAGAGGGTTTTTGTTGAATAATTTATTTTAAGAAGTTCGTTCTAAGTAAGTGGATACGTAATGTATTAGTTACACAAAGGCCGAGCCGTCCAATTATGAACCGAAAAATCTACGTTTGTTTTAATGAATTTTTTTTAAAAACTTCTATCATATACCTTTAATTTTTTTATTTTATTTATGTGTCGGGTTTAAATAGAACAGTTCTTTGTAAGCGTAAAATAATTTGTTTGGAAGTAGAAATTTTATCTATGAACACAAATTCAATTCCGTATTTCAATGCTTCCGTAGTTGAAGTTAAAATGATATTGGATTTCTAAATCATTGCATAAGAATTTTTGAAAAAACGAAAAAAAAAAAACCACATATTTATTATTTTAAATGAAACAATTGAAACCATACGTTCTTAAAAGTAAACATAAACTTACTGCAGCCACAGCCGGACTGGTCATCATTTCCATTTTCGAGACGACTGCAAAATACGCGAGATTAGCCATGGCGTAGATCGTAGTAACCATTGGCATAGCGATCCATATGGCACGCGGTAGGTTCCTGTAATCAATTTAAATAATAATAATATTAGTACCACGTGTGTTTGGTTCAACTCTGTCACAGACTCATAAATAACATTAGACGAAACATAAGGTAATTACTTATAATATAAATTTGCGTTTGTGGAACGTTTTCGTTGCTACTTAAGGTCATTATAGTCTAATAATCACAATTTAGTTGTTGTTTCTTGTATATCGTAATCTACCTATATATTTATCTATATAAATAAAAATGAGTCGCTAAATGTGTTGCCAAGCTCAAATCTCGAACGGCTGCACCAAATCAGCGTTTTTTTTTTTTTTTTTTTTTCAAATATTCGTTGACATCCAAGGAAGGTTCCTTAAGTGCAATTTGGAATTATGTATATCTCTTGCTGTTTTATATTCATCATCATCATCATCTCAGCCTAAGACGTCCACTGCCGGACATAGGCCTCCCCATAAATTACTAAAAGGACCGGTTAGAAACGGCCTGGATCTACCGTTGACCCAGGTTATCTATCTTACGAGGCCTTACGAGGCCTATAGTTAGAGACTATGTTTCAGCGCCATATAATGTTATCACTGGCAACACACATTGGTCGAAAACTTTTAGACGCTGAGGAATTTTGGAAAAGATGTTTCGAACGCCAAAATACCCCAACGCTGCCCATCCGAACTGGTTTCGTCGATGGACCTTCCTTCTGCTTGTACAACTGGACATGAATGGACTGGGTTACAAGAATGGGATGCAAACCTGATACGATGACCTGTTAGAAGTCTATGGACTTTTCCAACACTGTAAATTGTTTTCTAACTTCCTTGTTTCTATTTATTCTTGCCTACACGCAATAAATACGATTACTCCGAAATACGTATGTATAACCACGAATAATATTATAGGAATGTTGAGTCACACTAGTCAAAATATGAGGATACCCAACTATTTCTAGATTGCAATAGTCATACGAAAATCTTAATGAATTTAAGAAAAACCAGATTGGCAATATTCCAATAGTAATTCGATAAAGAGTGTATATTAATGCTCCACTGCATATCAAATCGTGATTCCTTCGTGTCGAGATCGAGATGGAATGGCCAAATGAATAAAACATGCAATAAGAGAATAAGTGCTCGGGGTGCTCTCTTCAGAGATTCGAAAACAAAGGCTTGGAAAATATACCTTTCAGACAATCGAAATAATGAATTGAAGATTGTAATGCCTTTTGTAATAACGAAGAAGATTGCAGCTTTTGCTCGCGACTTCGTCCGCGCCTCATTTACTTAGGCCTTAAAACATTTATTCGGTCTTTATTGCTCATATATTTTTGTCAGACATTGAATATTTCATTTTTATTTTGAAATAAAAAAAACTAATTTTATATTAATTTGTGGGGAAAAAATGAAACAAGATTACAAAAAAAAATCGCTATTAAACTCAACAGGATCACCCGCTGGTCTAAGGTGAATCTAAGGTGCTTGAAAATTTCTATTAAATCAGTTTAGTGGTTTTGGAGTCCATAAATATACACATCGATTTTTATAGATATAGAAGATAACAACGGACTAACTAACATAGTTAAAAAAATAGTAGATCTAATCAATCTGTAAACAGTTAATGATAAGAAGAGATCTCGTTTACTTCGCATTCTTTAAGAAAAAGATTATCTAATGCTGCTTCAGCAACAGATATAACCTCTACCTACCTATATCAATATCAAATACAAATCTATGAAGAATAATAATCATGGAATTGAGTGAATCCAACCAAACTAATAGCCAATAAAACCGTTAAAGATATTATTCACAAAGATGAGATAATCGGAAGATGTCAACTTACTAAAATACTGTAAAACTGACTGTCTGGCAACGAAGAGCCTAAACTGGTAGACAACTTAATAATAAATGAAACTCTAAAAATGTATTAAATTAAAAATTATAAAACGATATGTTTCATTATTTTTGAATGAGTTAGCAAAGATTGTATGAAAATAGTAGGTAAATGAATTGAAATAGTAGACGCGGTCTGAAGGTGCAGTACGATGGAGACGTTTCAATGAGTAAGTGTATATAGGTAGAGTTTCACTAATACCTATATACACTTACTATATTATACGTCTATTATATTATACTATGAGTGGATATCTCACGACGGAAGTAGTAAAAGTAGATAAAACCGCTGAGCAACCTAGTTTTACTGTAAGTAATCCTATCGATGAAAAATCTGAGGCGACAAATCAAACAAAAATGAAGTAGCGAAGCGCTGTTTGATGAACTCTCTTGGGGACCACTTCTGAAGTATTTACGATTCGTTTTATCCTTAAGTGTTCAACAAAACCTTAGCTTCCTTTTTGCTTTAAACCTACATTCTGTCGTTCAATACCTACTAAGATTTTAATGTTGGAATAAGTATGGATTAGTATTTAATAACTGTCTAAATTCTTGATTATAACAGCAAACCTTATGAAAGATGATCTGATGACAGGTCCTGACAGGATGTGAAGTTGAAACAATTAGTGGAATTGCTTTTACCACACAGCTAGAAATCCACCAAGTCTCGGATTCTTTTTGGGCCAGTAGGTTGGTTCACCGTATGATACTGTATTGAGATGTTGATCTATAACAGCTGCCTGCAATTGTCTGCCTTTAGGATTTGTTAGGCGTGAGCCACAGATTGTGTTTTAGAGTTGTAGTCATCCCTGATATGTTTTTAAGTGTCCGAGCTTGCAAACATCTTAAGTGGGTGCACGTTGGTGTGTTCGATATCAAAAAAACAAGCATTGAAGGAACTGTATTATTTTAATTAATCAACACGCCCATGGTGAACTAGACAATAGACAGACATAATAATAGACTCACTGACACACAGAGACTCACTCAGAGACATAGACAATCCTACTACTTATTACAATACATCAAAACCCCCCGCTAAGAACCACGATCCTAGTGTTTTGAAGAAGCGTATGGAGAATATAGTGCGGTGACCTTAAATTGTCCTCGCATATCATAAATAACCAAGTTAATTGCTTGTATTTCCGGTGTTCGATGAGGTTTCACTTCATGGTAATATTGGTAGGATTTTGTTGAAATTTTATAGGTATGAAAATTAATCGAATCGTGGAGAATAATTTTTAAAATTCTTTATTTTTAAACTTTTTAAATGTAATGAACGATGCCAATTGGCACAATAGCTTTTACTCGATATTTTTCTGTTATCCGTTCAGTTATCTGGCAGACAAAGTTATTTACGTGCACGGTTAAACGAGACCGATCATGCGATTTATAATAAGTATAAGTTCGAACGTGCTTACAAAATAACGAGGCTTGTTAAAGGAGACAGAGATAAGAAATCTTCCAAGACGTATTGCGATCAGAGTAAGTAAGCGTCTGTCTATATTTCTGTGTGAATATAGACATATGCGTACTTACTTTTAGTATATATTAATTGAGAATTGCTATTATCTTTGTATATGGATTTAAAATATAATGTCCCTATAGCCTTTTATTAATGTGAAAATTTAAATACATTGTGAAGCGCCAGTGTTGGGAAAATTTCCAAATTGAAAAAAATCAATGAAACCTAATCATTTTTTTAAAACCTCTGAATATGAAATAAAAATAAACAATCACGCATAACACTGAGGCAACAGATACAACTCTGTAACAATCTATAATTAAAAATTATGGACTAACTTTCTATTGAGATCATTCCAATGAGCCCAAACACGCTATATCTGCTGTAAGTTGCTGGGGAGCTGGGTATCCCGCAGACTACCTGATGCTGCAGCATCAGATCAAGGTTACCAGGTCATGGAAATACCGCTGAAGTAACAGTACACCACATTTCAAATCAATCGAACATGTAAACGTTAGTGAGATCCCTTCGTGGACTACGAAATGAGCTGATGATCTTCAAACGCACATCTTCATTGTGATTCCAACCGTAGACGGAGACGTGACTACTGCCTACCATGACGCTGCGGAGAACTGTGAGACCCCTCACCACTACCATGAGTTCGTGTACCTTTTTTTTGGTTTCGTAGAATAAATGTAAATGGCGCCTTCAGCTCAAATATATGTGTAATGAATTTAAGTGTCGCTATGATTAAAGTGTTGTGTGACAAGTAAAAGTGCTTTTATTCCTTTGTTATTTATAAGCCTAAAACGCAGTGTGCCTAAATGGCATTATACCTAAAAGTCATTTCAAATAAGCGTTTCGACTAAGTCGTTGATGACCATCTATCACACTTCTCCATATGTGTCTTCGAGTTTTGCCTAAACTTCATATTTCACAATAAGGGAATTAATGCAAACGCCTTCACCCTCACTTCTGATAGCTGGCGCCATAGGTCTCGTGTAATACGACAAAGCAGTCGGTAACTTTCACGATAACACTCTAATAAGCCTTTCAATAAAAAATATAAACTTCATTAACACGTTTAATTTGTAAAAAAAAAAAATTGACAGAATATGCCTTTAGTCTAGGCAACAGAAACGTCACCATTTTTATAATCAAAATTATTTACTTACTTACTCGTGCGCCTGCGTATTAGATTATGTTTCCTGTTTTTATCACTTTTTTATTTCATAGCATTTTTATAAATTATACACATTCTTTGAAATCGGTTGGGCAGTTTCGGATGTAAGTGTTAATGAACATCGTAAAACGTGATTTTTATAAATATATTGAGATGTATATGATTATATTTAAAACTAACTGGTGCTCTAGACTTCGTCCGCGTTGAAAATTAAAAAATATAACGCCTGACAAAATATATGAGCTATCATTTAGTTATAGTTTTACCAGGCGTTGAATGAAAGGTACTCTATGTCCTTGTCTGTATCCCTGACAATCTGTATGCAAAAATTCATGATATTTGGTTGAGTAGTTAAGGTGTGAAAAGGTGAAAGACAGAATCACTTTCACATTTATGATATTAAGTACAGAAGTATGGATAGTATGAATTCCTCACTTACTTATATGGATCCTGTAATTCTTCCGTGACAAAATTAAGGTAATTCCAGCCGCCAAAAGCAAAGAGGCCGGAGTAAAAGGCGAGGGACACTCCTCCAGCGGTGTACTCGCCTTCAAAGGGATGTTGAAAATTTTCAGTATGACCTGGAAACATAGAAATACGTATCTATTTTAATGGAAAAAAAAGGGAGTGCGAGTCGATGTTACCTATTCGCACAATATTGAGTGATTTACCATGTTATTTTAATATCATGGACTTCTTATAGGTTTTCCTATAATCTATAAGTAGAAAACTAATTTCTGTATTTTTTTCAAAATTTTAGGTTTAGTAGTTTCGGTGATAAGGGGGGGAGGGTCGGACAGACGGACACACGAGTGATCCTATAAGGGTTCCGTTTTTTTTTTCAGGCGTACGGAACCCTAATTATTAAATTAATTTTTGAGAAAAAAATTAGTTAAATAGCTTTCAATAGTTTTGCACTCATTAAAAGTAAAAAAGGGGTCGGTATGGCTGACTAAATTGAAAAGTGACCCCTGTGCATTTCGAAGTTTCTAACAATCTCGTCACATTAATTAATAATTATCATATTATCACACACGTGATAATATGATAAATCAAATAATTTGATTTGCTTACATAAAAACTACAAAATGAGTCAGCTTTTAAAATCCATCGTATCGCTAGTACTCTATATCTGGCGCCAGGATTAACACACATAAGGATAAGGTTTATTTGAGTAAGGAGACCTTAATACCAAAACTATAATTAGCCTCAAGTCACGAACTTTCATATCGTGAACCAGTTACAATTATAAATAATAAACAATCTTCATAACATTAGTGTATTATCTGCTTATAAAGAACAATAATTTAATAGTGTTTATTAAATCTATTTTATAATACAATTAATTATATGTAGTAAAGCCAAGGGGACAAAGCAAACAATGTAAATAAAGCCGGCCCTCTGTCCTTTTCCCTCAGATAAAGCGGCCGGCGCTATCTGTTTCATGGAATGGGAAGCCTTCAAAGTTTGTTTACATTCTTTGCGTTGTTGGTCTTGCTTTAGAACAGAAGTCAAAATATAGCTGTCCATATATATGTACAGCACGAAAATACAGCATATTATGTGCTGTATTTCACGGGGGTAAGTTATTTATATAATTACACTTAATAATACCAAAGGCAAAAATTATCCGACCTTTAATATGACGCTTTCATGCGAAACCCGTAACTGATCCATAAAATTTTGTATCGAAATTGGTGCAACTCTAGAAAGAGCAAAGATTCTACTTATACGACGATGACATTTTGCACTCGTCAATGAAATAAAAGTTATTACATAAAGAAGCAACACTTACCAATACATATGTAGTATATTCCACTGATGATGATCACCACCAACGCCAGCAGTTTGGAAGTAGTAAATATGTCCTGAATCCTCATCGTCCATCGTACACTGATACAATTGATTGCAGTCAACACACCTGACAAAATATTATATCATTAATAATTATATACATATATGCATATGTGTGTCTGTAACACCTGTATTTGTGGTTAACCCGGGTCCGACTTTGGAAAGCAGGTCTTCTGCCTACAGTAACCACATCCTTACAGAAGACCACTGTGAAATAACAACATGACGTGTTTCGGTGAGTAAGAGATGCCAGTCTATTTCCCTATGCCTTTCTAATCCCTTATCCTTAATTGTACTAAGGTCGGCAGCGTACTTGCTTTGTGTTAACAGAAGACGGTATATAAGTACGTCTACTGTCAAGTGGATGGTCAGCCTGCCTGAAGACCATTGCATTACACGCATTAGGTACCTAATGCGCAGTGAGGAGGTATAAGAACCTCCTCAATGTGAGTAGGTATAATCAGCTTCAATAACTATCTTAAGACTACTTTTTCTCTCCTGTAAAAGATTTTTGTAGCGAATTATGAGCTCGATAAAAACAAGCATTCAAATAGAAACATACAGTAAAATAGTTCTCCCCGCTATTTCACCCGCTTCGGCTTCTAAGGGTCACAGCATGATGATAAATAACCTTCCACCAATCAAAAATGAATATTTCCTTGAACCTACACTTTTAAGTTAAATTAAAAAACATGTTAAGTGTAATTGTAATTGAAGACCAAAGCCTGCACTTGACATTCAAATGACTATTTAATATCGCTTTCTAGAAATTAATACAACTACACCACAGTTTCTCTAAGTTTAAGTACAATTAAGTTTCTCTAATGCCAGCCAAGCTCTGACACTTTCATCGATTAAAAATTTAATAAGAAATTTAACAGCACACTCTAACAGTGTGTAAAAGGTCCATTATCGAAATATCAAAGTAATAATTTTCGATAGAAAGGCGAGCTTTCGAAATAAGCTTGATATTTATTTAGTAGTTATTAAGAAATTCGTCAAAGCACTTAATTAGTAACATGTATTTTTTATATATATTTCGGCAAGCAGATGAATTGCCCACTTGATGATAGGCACAAACAACGCCACAGGTGTTGCAAGTGCATTGCCGATAAAATCGTAACTAGTCCTTACTATAATGCGCAAGTTTATAGTTTATATAGTTATTATAGCGCTTATAGTTTTATTATAAATGCTCAAGAGAATTTATTAGGTTTTCGCGCCTTTTTTAACCACTCAACCGATTATCGTGAAAATTTGCATTTGTCACGGATAGAGAAGAGAAAAGGTCATACTTTTCATATGGGATATTTTGTTTTACATAGCGGGCAGTCGGCGATGTGATCTGACTCGTGATTGGTCAAATTGATTTTCCTCTCAGTCGGCTCAGCAATCAAGAGTGTCACTCGCTTCAACTCGTTTGTTTGTTAAATATTATGTTATGAAAAGGAGTTATTGATTGAATTATTTTTTTAATGTGATCTTCATTATCACTGCTCTGTGGGGTAAGCGGGTTAAAAACCGCCACAACTGATACGCCGATTAGGCATAGTGGAAAGTAGCCACCGTTTTGCGCAGGCTGACATGAATGTATCATCATTTTCACTATCATTATTAGACAAAATATTTTTCTGAAGGTAGTTTACAGCACAGAAATGAGAGTCCAGGTTCCGTATCCAGGTGCGACTGACCCGACATTCCATGTAGAAATCGCGAGTACCTACCGAAGAGCGATCGCGACCGTGAGGCATCTTCGGCATGTTTTAACCTTAGGTAGGATATGGGAAAAGGGCTTTTGTATCCCTTACTCACGCACCAAAATAAAACAGCATGTTGTTATGTATACCTACTTACTTTGATCCATATATAAAATTAGGCAATGTATGAAAAACATTTATCATATTGTAAACATCACTTTTGCAATAAAATCTCCATCGGTAGGGTAATAACCTTTTTCGGCGCCAGTTATTTGTCAAAAATTACAAGACTCTCTTTGTTTAACTAATGAAAAACAAGCTTATCATCTTCTAGTACAAAAAAGCTACTGTTCAAAGCTAGACAAAAGCCATTAAGAGATATCGCTGCAAAAATAGTATGAATAGCAAACTATATTTCATCAGGTTTTTTTACAAGATTTACAAGAATTAAGTTGTTTTATATTCCCATAGTCATGTCCCTTTATAGGTACAATTGATTAGATTTTTTCAATTAAGTAAAGTGTTATTTTCCAGAATACTGCAATTGTACGAGAAGAAACCCTTAAGTTGTATCTTCAGAAACGAGGATATAACACACGTAGGTATGCTGTAATTTCATGATGGTATTTTAGAAAGGTGTAGTTACTGTTGCCCGACAAGCTACCCAGTTTATAAGTACGCAATGCAGTAATGGGAGACCATTATATACTTCTTCACCATAGAAACAGTTACAGGCAAGATATTAGATATAGACTCTTATACAGACACAAAATATTTACTTCATCTAACTTTTGAATGCTGTATACAGTTCGTACCTTCCAACAAGTAAATAGGTAGGTAATTAAGGTAACGAAGCAGAATCTTTGTTTTCGAGACGAGACGCTCTGCAATTGAATTGACTTGAGGAGGGTAAATGAACCAGCGAGAAATAAGTAATAAATTGGCAATAATAAAGATGGACGTATTTTATCGCCCATCTTATAAGCATTGAAATAATATATAACATTTTTATTTAGTAACTCGTGTCCCGCTCCCGACTTCGAACGAATGCAATTTTTGTCTCTCTCCCGCGTCTGTCTGTCTGTAAATCCTTTAAATCCTCGTAAACCACGCAACCACGCAAGATTATAAATTATTTTAAATTTTAACTACGACGTTACAAAATAGAATAATATCGGCACTATCACCTTTCTTCAACTAAGTAGTTGAAGAAATCACGTTTTCAATTATTATACTTAAAGACGTGATATTTTATGGAAAAATTATGCAGTTTAGACAATAACTAGTGTTTTTAAAATTTATAAATAACTTATTGATTTAAAAAAAAGCATGCTGACGACCACATTTTTAAGTAAACAAAGTACAATTCAACTTTAAATATTTTGTGTAACTTATTTTTTCATGTATTAAAAATAATTTTTAACTTAAGACCGTAAGCTCCGTACGAAAGTGCGGTTTTGTTCTGATATTATAATATCCCTTATAATATTTTGAATAGGTAATTATGATTGTTAATATTTGTTTATGAATTCACATTTTGACAAACAAAAATAAAACAAATTAAGTGAAAAAACTAAAACAAAATTTAATGTAAATTAAGATTTAAACGAATGAGATAATTTAAATAAAGAACACTTTGTTTTGAATATCATAAATTCGAAACAATTTCCATTAATATGTCGTGTACGTGCCGACCCTATTACGTAGGCATATCACTCTGCCCATGTTATTAAATTGCGTATTCTAAGTATCGTTAAGATAAATAAAATGACGTCGTGGCGCCAGACTGGAATACTTGCGTCCAACACTCGAATGCAAAACTTTATCCATTCTCTATTATCGTAAAACTCTTCCAAGTCTTAACATGTGTGCACACGACCCCTAATCATAGCTAAATTTGAAAAAATTATTTCCATAGTCGACCTTCCTATTTTATGTAAAAGTAGTCAGACAGGCTGACAGGTTAACTTGATGGTAGGTGGCTACCGTCTCCTACAATACAAGCAACATTTTGTTTCAGTGAATGTGTAAAGGATGCCGAGGCCTATTCCTATCCTCCTTTATTCCTTATCTTTTATCCTGTTCTGACCTGAGATTGCCTGACGATTATTATAGTCATAAGTTAGTGACGATAACAATTTAGTTCAACCAGATAATGTTGTCAGTGTCAAAGAGATATGCTACTTACATCAATATTTAATTAAGAAAGCCTACCTTTATTTGTTTAATGATTAACCGAGATGTTAGTGCTGTCATTTCTTTGCAAGACAAAAGTTCCCAAAATAAAATAAAATAAAAAATAACACTACCTTGAATATTTCACATAAAAGTTTTTAATTACAAAGCAGTTGTATTTTTAATGACAAACAAGTCTGCTCGAGGTCAAGGTGCCTAGTTCGCTTATATTCGCTCGTGATACTGACATTCCAGATAAAATAAAAAAGAATGTCGGTTAATCTTAAAGACGTCCCCTTCCCAAATAGTCACGATTTTGCGTGGGAAAAACCGGTACCAATATAGACCAGCATATTGGGAACATATGAAACACGCCACCGCTGCAGTATCGCGATTTTTTTTTCATTACTCATACAAAATATACTAAGAAGATTAGGTCGCTGAATTGCACTCCGCTACAAATATCTAGGCTTTGCTATAATCAGTTTTTTTCTTATGAAAAAACATTTCATTTCAGTTCTTTTTTCCTCAGACAGGCTGACGATCCACTTGATAGTAGGTGCCTACTGTCGCCTATTCCCACAAGCAAGTACGTGCTGGCCTTAGTAGGATTAAGAAAGGGATTAGGAAAGAATAGAGAAATGGGCTGTGGCTTCCCTTTTTTTTATCATCTTAGTGGCTATTTCTGTCTGCTAGAGTACCAGTATCACTTCGTCTATTGCTGAAAATGCTGAATTATTGTGATCGCCGTGTAAACTAAAGGTCTCTACCTATACCTACCACCTTAAGAAACTGTAGTACTTTTTTGATAGAGGCATTCTTCCTACGAATAACATTCTTCACATCTTCACAAGCCATTCTATTGAGGCGCCAGTGCCCTGTTTGCCCTAGTTAGCATACACAAATTGCTCCTACTAAGCGACATAGCCTGGTTTATTGTCACGTTTCGACTATAAGCTTTTATGAGCGCTTTGGTATCGATCAGCCCCCTTACTGATGAGTGGCTTCCCTTACTCATTCGCTGAAATATACACATACTGTTAGGGCGGTTAGCATTGTAGTCTCCTGTAAGTGACCTGGCCCCTTAATCAGAGCACTAAGGGAAGCACCAATGGGCTTGTCAAACAAAAAGACTTCTTTTCTTGTAAATGTATACGTACAATGTTTTCCCAATATTCGAAGTAATTATATACTACTCAAAACAAAATAAGGGCCACTAAGATTTTTTGCTGTACCATGAAAACAATAAAGACATTAAATTGTTTAACTTATGTAACTACAAAATAATGTTATTGGTTATAATATAGGCTAACAATTGTTTAAAATAATGATCATGAACTGTTTTTTTTAAGTTCATAATGAAATTGGCCATTTTGAATGAAAAACATGAACAAAAGAAATCACCGGAAAAAAGACAAAATACTGTTCTTGTCACTTTTGTTTCTTCTTTTTAGTAACGAGTATGTCCTCCTCTCTTAGCAATACACTCTTGAAGCCTCGTATGCATACTCTGGATCAAATTCCTCACGTTTTCATCTGGAATCTCCTCCCAGGCACGTTTTAAAGCGTCAATCAGCTGCTGTTGGTTGTAGACCCCTTGCTCATTCTCTCTAACCCTTCGTTTCAATTGGTCCCACAATTGCTCGATTGGATTTAAATCCGGACTGTTAGCTGGCCATGGTAATACCTCAATATGAGACCCTTCTAGGACAGTTTGGGTCGATCGAGCTGTGTGTGCACGGGCATTGTCTTGCATCAGGATGAATCCAGGCCCCACTCGCTGTGCAAATGGGATCACTTGAGGCCTGATGACGTCTTCGATGTAACGTTCTGCAGTTACGGTACCCGCATTTAAAATGGTGAGCTCGGTTTTACCGTGTAAACTAATCCCACCCCAAACCATTACGTTGGGACCACCGAAACGGTCAACTTCGTGGATGCAGGACTCCGAAAAACGCTCGCCGCGTCGTCTCGACACCCTAACACGCCGATCATCATTAAAAATTTTTACTTTGCACTCGTCTGTAAAAAGCACCTTGCCCCACTGATTAATCCCCCAGTTCAAATACTGACGGCAGAATCTTAAACGGTTTGCACGTTGAACCCTAGTCAGAGGAATTCGAACAACTCGACGTCTTGACATTTGCTGATCTTCGTGCAATCGATTACGTATAGTTTGATCACTGACACGGGTACCCGTCGTCAGCCGTAGGTGGTGTTGTAACTTACGGGCCGTTACTGTACGATCACGACGAGCACTTAGTTGGACGTACCGATCCTCGTGCGCCGTTGTTACTCGAACTCTACCTGAACCGGGTCTCCTGGCAACACTGCCGGTCTCTTGGAAGCGATTCCATACATTTTGGACAGCTCTTCGAGAAAAACCCAACTGCAAACCCACGTAACGCTGAGAACGTCCTTCTTGAATCATAGTTATGGCTCTGGTTGCTGTAATTGTATCCATGTGCCTTCGTACTGGTGGCATGATTAACGCGAGATGATAAATGATTCAATTAAAATTGAAAAAGTGAAACTTTTTTCCTAAAATAACCGAAACAAGTTAAGAAGACAATCGAAGAAAAAGATAAGAATAACTTCCAATTATTTTTTTTCTTAAAACGATGGCCAATATTTTTCAAATTAGGAAGCATAAAAGAGATCAAACACCAAAGAGTTCGTAATATCAATATAATGCTACTTATCAGTTACTTTCAGTTTACTAAAGTGCACTTAAATGTAAATAAACTAGTGGCCCTTATTTTGTTTTGAGTAGTATATAAATACTTAGCTAAGAGTGTCGGTGGCGCAGTGGGAAAGACGGGGCCTATCATGTCGAGACGTCCGAGTTCGATCCCCTGTCATGGCATGTATCAATTGTTTTTTAAAAAAACTTAAGTGCATTTACTGACTGCTCTCAAACGGTGAAGGAAAACATTGCAAAAAAAAGCTGCATACGCCAAAGAAGAAATTCTAAGGCGCATATGAATTTCTCCAACCCGCACTAGGCCAGCGTGCTGGATCATGTGGCCCATGCGCCCTTATTGAGAGGGTAGGCCTGTTGAAGATAAAAATACTAGCAACCCCCCCTTCGGCTTCGCACGAAATTGAACTGTTCAAAAATCCTTTCTCAGCGGATGCTTACGTTATAAAATAAAGCTATGTTCCAAACAGCTTCCTAGACTTAGTAGTTTTTTGGTTGTGCGTTAATAGTCAGGACAAACGATTTTATAAGTACAGATGTGGTACAGATAGCTTACTGGAAATAAGCGATGGTTTAATAGTTTAATTTATTATTTTTATTAAATTTTAATGTGTCGAAACAAATACAACATTGAATTCATTTTGAAACGTTTAATTGCTTCATACGAGCGCGAGCGTAGCAACAGAAAACAGTACGAAGGAGACAAAGGTAGGTGGTAGGTAGGTACAAAGACAATAGAATACGTCCGTTGATTAATGAAGATTCCGTTGTAACGTGATCTTCAGCTAATGATCCATGATCCAACAAGACTCACAAGGTTTAATATACATTGCTGTAGATTATACGTAACCATACGTCTCAATTATGGCAACATCTAATTTATTTTTATTGCGTTCAAAAGATTCGCATATTATTCATTGACGCCACTTACGGATCCACAGGCGTCATCTCTCCTAGTGGGCCGTTTGTAGTTCGTCATACTATCATGTAAAAATATATGATAAATAAATAATAATAGACATAAATGATAAGAACATTTGTGCTTCAAGTGTGATTCAAGAGGTTAAAGTAAGAGTTCTGTAAAGCAAAGAGTCCCGAGCTCTAAACCATGCATTTCAAAATTGGTCGTATATTTGCATACTAAGGCCTATATGGTATATACTAGACTAATGGTTCTCATAGGTCTAGATGAAATCATGGATCATACTTACTTTAATATGTTTTTTTTTATAGTAAAATATTGTGGAAGATAACTATTTCTTAAATTTTTCATTTAACTTATCAATTTACATAAAAAAATAAAGTCACTTTTCTGCCTCTATCTTTTTCTCTGCTAACTATATATAATACTGTTAAACCACCCAATGAATTTTCATAGGTACGGATTTCACTAAAGGGGGAGCGATTAACGAGGCAGGATTCTGTTAATTTAGAAAAAAAAATGCAACCGTGCGAAGCCGGGGAAGGATCGCTAGTATTCCATAAAATAAAATATAGGTAACAAAAATTTTAGATCGAAATGAATTTGTCGTACAGAGGATTGCTTTTGTTTTCATGTATCAAAACACTATAGACTTTGTCATAGTCGCATTATGTCCGATTTTTTTTCTGAGAATGTAGCACAAATGCTTATCTGGCATATATGTTTTGAGCATTGATTTTAATATGTAATTTGAACCACATATTCTAAATTTTGTTTGTAAATCTACAACATAACATATTGTTATAATTGTTGTACATAATCTAATAATATTTCAATTTCATTACTATAAGAAAAACATCAAAGTTTTGATATGTATTAGATAGGTAAGCTGCATAAACCATTAAAGGGACAGACGCTGGAATGTTGCTTTCCCTTTTAAGAAAACTATTCTCCAAACTTTCTTTTCTACGTGTAACGGAGCAAGATGTTAATCATCGATTAGATAGATCTATGTGAAAGATTTTTATTATTCACATTTGTGTTATTTAATATTTTTATGTATGTAAAGTATGTAGTTTTTTTATGTAGTTTTATTTTTATGTAGTTTTAACCGCTATTCGAATATATAATATTCAAACATATTTTTTGATTTTTTTTAGTTAATTTATATTTCAATTTTGTAACAACAATTATAATTTATTAACTCATAAAAATTGTACTTACACATTCTAATTACCTATGTATTTAAAATGTGTCATTTCTTTATAATTTATTATAAGCACGCAACAAAAACGATACAGCTTCATTTAAATTGTTTTTTTTTTTTTAGAGAAACTTACTTTGTTTTAAGTACCTATGTGTTTACGTCTAAAGGTTCAATTAATTATTTTATATAGGACACCCTATACAAACACATCCATTTATCAAGAGATCTTAAACTCGTAATCTCCATAATTTGAGTAGATATTTAAACAAGTCAGAAAGAATGAATTGCTTCCGTTCGTTCCTTTGGGGCTACGCGTGAGAGTAGACACCCACTCCATACGTTTTTACAATAGGAACAAATACGATTGTTCATCAAAACAACATTATTATGCTCGCGGTAACGAGATATAGGTACAAAACGTAAGTCGTAAATAAGTTTATTGAGTTGCCAATAACGACCTGTCGATGTATCGATGAGATATGCCCCTCCAATTCAGAGTCAAAAGTCAATTGCGCCAAGTATTCGCGGGAGAGCTTGTTTGGTACACTTCTTAAATTTAGTAAGTACTTGTAACTACTACTTGTGGTAATTCTTTCAAAAAATGTTTCGTTATTTTTAGTTCGACTGTAAAATCGTTAATGAGTCTATCGGTTAGAAAATAAATAAAGATAATTTTAAACTAAACAAGCATACAGTATACAAAGATGATTTATTTTTTATGTAAAAGTGGAATAGTGATCGTTGCCTATTGACACAAGCAACGCCATAGCTTCGAATGCGTTGCCGACTTTGAAAAAAATTAAGGATAATACAGTAGACAGATTGAAAAGTAGACAGAACCTCGTATTTCGAATATAGAGCTAAACTACTGCTGAATTATATGCACTTATTCGTACAGAATAATACTATACATATTGTGAGAAGCACACGATGACACACAACTCGACTCAATTACTTGAATTCAATTAATTAAAGTAGCTGGTAGATTGTTGGTAGGTATATTCATATTATATACCTACTATATTCAACATATTCAACATCATATTCATGTTGATTTAATATGATTCTGATAGGTCATGCAGAAGCAACAAATAAAAATGTCATCTCGAGTACATGATCTCGAAAATAAATTTAAAGACAGAAGAAATACTTACCTAATTACAATTGTTAGGTTTGAAATTGTAAAGTTATGAATAATTTTGGTTACAGTTGTAAAGACACTGCTTTTGAAGCTGTCAGCGAAAATTAAATATCATTATATAGGAATCTTTAACTCACATAAGCACACGGCGGCCAAAAGTCTGACAGCATTTTGCGGAGGATCGCATTCAGGGAAGAACGGCTTCACCACGTACTGGCCGAAGGTTAATGCCACAATCGCTTGAGTCGTAGGTCTAATGATGAGTAGCGCGATCCAAAGCCTCAAAAACGCTGGCAGAGGTCCAAACGCTGTGTAGATGTATGCGTAATCACCGCCAGATCTTGTGATTGAGGTTCCGAGTTCTGCATAGCAGAGGGCGCCCAAAGTGGAGAGGAGACCACACAGTATCCATATTATAAGTGACGCGGCTACAGATCTGAAACAAATGGACGGAATATTAAAACATAAAGAATAGAAGAATGAGTGTGAAAACTACGAGACTAGAGCAACGAAAGTCGAGGTTTGAGAAAAATTTACAAGACTTTGGAAGGTCGTCGAAAATTCTAACTGATATTATAATTAATGTGAAAGTGAGTTTTCTTTTGTTTGTTACGCAGTCTAAACTACTCAAACGATCAACATGAAATTTTGCATACATGGTGTAAGGGGTACAGAACATAGTGCCTTTCATCCAAAAAAAAGTTTCTGTGGGGTGCGGAAGAACTCGCGAGCAAAAGATAGTGGGTTCTTCATAAATATTATATATTTTTTATTAATAACAAATGTTATTAGTACATACTTAAATGATTTATTTATTATTAATAATATTAATAAATATATTAAATAGAAAGAAAAAAATTTACTTTTGATTATTGATTTGAGCAGTTCTATTTTCTTTCTCAATATAGAAAACCTTACACTAGTATATCTAATCATCCCAGTCACTGTCTTAATGGCTAATCCCGCGCATTTTACAATGAAATTTACTAAGTTCATTGATACTTTCGCAAGACTAGGCTAAACTTTCTCGATGTGAGAAGAAATAAACAAATCTAGAGTCTGCCCTCCTCTAACTAAAAAGCCGTTAAACCCAAAAAGTTGTTTCTGAGAAAAACGACAAAATCTAAAAAACTATAAGTCGTAGATTAACGATTGTTGGAGAAATCAATTGAGATTTATTTTCTTACAAACTAAAAGATCCTTTCTGTTCAAAAACCCTTTTTGATTGTTTTTAAATCGCATATTTTCGATTTTGTTAAGCATTTAAAT
Source organism: Bembecia ichneumoniformis (assembly GCA_910589475.2). Taxonomy (NCBI): domain Eukaryota; kingdom Metazoa; phylum Arthropoda; class Insecta; order Lepidoptera; family Sesiidae; genus Bembecia; species Bembecia ichneumoniformis. The sequence continues at coordinate 7,440,541 of OU342521.1, forward strand.
AATTTTTTGCCTCTAAAAACTGTACTAAAAGGTCGTCAACCATACCCTAGCGGCTTTTTAGTGATGTAATTTCAGTAAATTTTTAACTTCTGTAATGCTTTGTAAAATTTATTCTGAAATTCTTAGTTAAAAAGCTGTTAAGTGACTTAATGTCTTTATAGCCAAGCTATACGCTCAGAATCAAAATACAAAACCTTTTCTATTAGCAGTTATACCTCTATAGATGCTTTTAAGCTAAGCATTGTCAATGAAATAAAAAAAGCACCTTGCGCGGATAACTGCCTTGTATTTAAATAATGCAACTTAGCTGCTTTATTGTTAAGCACAAGTTGAAATTATTTTCACCGATTTGATAGAAAAAATGGTGTTAAGGAAGGATAACTGCACTTAAGTTAAGGTTTCTTTTGAAACTGCTTTTTAGTCTATCAACTCCTGAGGTAATATCAAAGAGAATGCTTAACTAAAAAGAAGTTATAGTTCCTTAGCGCCTTTGTAGTCAAGAATAATTAGATAACGTACTTTTGACTAAGGAAAATTCCGAAAAATAATCATCAAAATTGGCAGTTAAGGTACTTTAACGGACATTTTAGCGAAGAAACGTTGGTTAGTCGCTTTTAAGCTAAGGAAACATCAATAATTCTGTCACTGTTCGGGACAGCCTACAGTTCGTGTGAAAAGTGATTAGTGATTGTGCAATGTTCATACGTACAGTGTTCGCATAGAAATGGGCCAAAATAGTAAAATGTTGGCCCATATATACGTATGAACAAACAAAGACAACAATAGAAAGTGATAGGGACAGAAAATACTGTAAATACTGTTTTTGCACAACATTTAATGTTATTTCATAATATTGCACAACTTGCGCAATCGTGTCAACACCCATTGTTATTGGCGCATTTGTCTCGGCGCAGGGCACGATTGTCGCTAGTTGAACCTGTATAAATTGTATTATAAATCGACCACTTTTCTAATAAAATCGCCTTCGCTTCACCGCATTGACCTATGTGACTAGTACGGACTTTGTCTTGGAACCTCACAAACTCTCCCCGATCTGACCCACCGATCGGCTAGATCAGCGACGCTTCTTCACGGGAGCGTTGCCCACTAGCACGGTACACAGCCGTACCGTAAACCCAATGTACGGGAGCTTACAGGCCCGTACATTTATGGTCCAATCGAGCCGGATATAGCCGATTGTATAGCGCTGTTGGTCAGTCGAGGAGAGTGCCTAGGCAATGCCGGTGACACGTAGCACCACCGCTCGGGATGACGAGAGGCCTACAACCTCCGCGTCCACCGTTCGGGACGCCGCGAGGCCTACAACTTCCGCGTCCACCGTTCGCGACGCTGCCGCGTCAACCATTCGCGACGCCGCGTCAACTGTTCGAGACGCCGCGTCGACACTTCGGGACGGCGAGAGGCTAACTACCTCCACGTCCACCCCCGCGGCCATGCATGCCAGTTCCACGGACACATGGTCAGCGGGGTCATCGGCCGTAACGGCAACATCAACGTCAGCATCCGCGACGTTGACTTCGGTACCGGCGGGAGAAGACGCAAGTCAGATCGGCGTGAAGCGTCACCCGTCCGGTACACACGGCACAGAGGCCGTGCATCGTTCGGACGTGCGCTCAAGCAAAAGAGGCACGTCACACTCGTCCAAAAGAAAGACGAAATTAGCGAAAGCTAAAATAGAGCTGTTAAAGCTACAGATCGAGCTTGCCGCCGCCCAGATAGAGGCAATCGAAGAATCTGACGCCGACACCATCGACGACAACACCGTCGAAGACCTCGAAATCACGAAGGAGAGGGTCGACACATGGGTCAATAGTCAAGCGCTCAGCGCGGCTGGTGCGCCACCCCCCATAGTTCGAGAAGTCTGCACAGCGCAGACTCACCAGGCGTCACCGACCACGCCGACTCCTTTCCCCGTGCAACAAATTGAAGATCGGCAAGATAACGGTAAGCTCGAAACAGATCGCATAGTGCCCGCTGTAGCGCCCGTTAGCCAGAGTATCGGGCTAACGGAATTGGCTGCAGCGATAACTTTGGCCGCCAAAACAGGCCATCAAACGGCTCCGCGTTACTTCACGGAGCTACCATCGTATAGCGGGTCGCATCAGGAATGGCTATCATTCAAAGCGGCCTACGAAGAATCGCATAAAAATCACAGTGAAAGTGAAAACATAGCTCGCTTAAGAAGAAGCCTTAAAGGAAAAGCCAAAGAGGCAGTCGAAAGCCTCCTCATATACAACGTAGAAACAAGTAAGATTCTGAAAACGTTAGAAAACCGGTTCGGCCGACCGGATTCTATCGCCATAACGGAACTGGAGCGGTTGAGGGCACTTCCGCGGCTAACAGACTCGCCGCGTGATATATGTGTGTTCGCCACTCGAGTCACCAACACCGTCGCAACATTACAAGCACTTGAAAAGTCATACTACCTGTTCAATCCGGAAATCACCAGAACAACAATAGAGAAACTCCCTTCAGGACTTCGTTACAGATGGTTCGAGTACGTAAGTAAACAACCAAAAGAGCAACCCGATTTGTTGAAACTTTCACGATTCTTCGAAATCGAGGCGGAACTCTGCAGCTCGTACGCACAGCCAGAATTCACGCCGCCTATAGAAACGAGTTACGCACCCAGGCGAACTCAGAAGACCTATTCCGCAACGGAAAATCAACATCGAAAAGTGTCTGCCTGTCCGGTATGTGCCAATACCGGACACAAAACAGAAAAGTGTTCGAAGTTCATAGAAGCAGACACTAGGACACGTTGGAACATCGCAAAGGACAAACGATTGTGTTTCAAGTGTCTACATTACAAAAATAGAACACACAAGTGTAAAATATCGAATTGTAATGAAAATAATTGTTCGCGTTCGCACCATAGACTGCTCCACTTCGAAGAAAAGGTACGTGCTAGTGAAAAGTTCGAAGTTGTCGCTTCCGCCTGGCAACCAAAGGAGACACATTCATTTTTGAAATTTGTGCCCGTTCGAGTCTCCGGTTCACAAGGAAGCGTCAACACCTACGCACTACTCGACGACGGTTCAACGGTGACCCTCATCGATAATAGTTTGGCGCAACAAATAGGCGCGAAAGGGCCCGTTGATCCGCTCCACATAGAAGCAATCGCAAATACCGAAGTGGACGCAAATCGGTCACGTCGTGTTAAAATAACGTTACACGGCGCGACAAACCACCGCACCATTCGAGCACGCACTATGAACAATCTACAGCTCTCTGCGCAAACAGTATCGGAGCGAGACCTGTCAGACTGTCCACACCTCAAGAACATTAAAGAACACCTCAAATATCCACGTGTCCGACCGAAGCTTCTCATCGGTCAAGACAACTGAGACTTATTGCTCGCCACACAGACCAGGAGAGGACAGCGACATCAGCCGGTCGCGTCTCTAACCCCGCTCGGATGGGTGCTACATGGAACACAGACACGCCTACTAGGGCGCCGTGTGGACTCTATCAATCACCTCACCAATCGTACCGAAGACAGTATGGACGAACAAATAAAACAGTATTTCTCTTTGGAGTCGCTGATGATCACTCCAAAGAGACCGTCTAACGACATCGAAGAAAGGGCCGTCAAGACGCTTGTCGAACATACTCGACGAAATAGTGACGGACGCTACGAAACATCGTTGCTGTGGAAATCGGACGATTTTCAGATGCCCGTCAACTACGACAACGCGCTCAGACGACTCCACCATACTGAAAAGAGGATAGATAGAGATCCTAAACTTCGAGATCGCTATGAGCAGCAGATGAACGCGCTCATAGAAAAGGGATACGCCGAACGAGCGCCTCCCCATCGTACGCCGGGAAAAACATGGTACCTGCCACACTTTCCCGTGCTAAACCCCACCAAACCAGGAAAGGTCCGCATAGTACACGACGCAGCAGCTAAGACGATGGGACATTCGCTTAACGACTACCTGCTCACCGGACCTGACCTCATTCTGTCGTTACCCGGGGTACTCATGAGGTTACGACAACATCGAATCGCCGTGTCATCCGATATAGCCGAAATGTTCATGCAAGTGAAAGTTCGACCGCAGGATAGAGATGCGCTTCGGTACCTATGGAGAGGCAGAAAGCGAGGTAAAGATCCTCCAATAGAGTATAGGATGACCTCTCTCATATTCGGAGCCACATCGTCACCTGCAACGGCTATATACGTGAAGAATAGAAATGCCGAAAGATACAAAACAACGTATCCGGAGGCATACACGGCGATTGTTCGAAATCATTACGTTGATGATTACCTTCAGAGCTTCAAAACAGAAGAAGAAGCTATACAGACAGCCCTTCGAGTACAACAAATTAATCGGGAGGCCCACTACGAGTTGCGACAGTGGACATCCAATTCGAAGAAAGTACTCGAAGCGTTCAATGAAAACTCCGAACCGATCGATAAAAGGAGTATAGATCTCGATAATAGTTCAAACATAGAGCGTCTCTTGGGAGTCATATGGAGGCCTGCAACCGACGAACTTACATTTGATCTCAACATGGCTCGACTACCCCCTGGCGCCATCCACAACACTCAACCGACGAAGAGGGAAACTTTGAAAATTATAATGTCTCTCTTCGATCCGCTTGGACTCGCATCGCCTGTCACTACAAGAGCCAAGCAGATATTTCAGGAGTTATGGCGCAGAGGAACAGATTGGGATCAAAAAATAGATGCAGACCTCGCTAGCCAATGGACAGTATGGCTAGAACATCTGAAAAGACTCCGCGATGTCAACATACCTCGCTGTTACCCGAACTACAGTGACGCCGCCACAATCGAGTTACACGTGTTCGTGGATGCGAGCGAAACAGCATACGCCGCAGCCCTATACTGGCGCATCATCAGGCCAGACGGACAAGTGTCGTTGGCGTTTGTAACAGCGAAGGCGCGAGTCTCACCTCTCAAGCTGACGTCCATCCCGCGTCTCGAGCTGCTTGCTGCAGTAATGGGGAGCAGGATGGCAACTACGGTCATCGAAGAGCACGATAGAAGGCCAGACAAGAAGATCTTCTGGACCGATAGCAAGACCGTGCTCACCTGGCTGCAAATAGGCGCGAGGTCTTACAAACCATTCGTCGCGCATCGTATAGCAGCAATAGAAGAAAATAGTAAGATCGGCGAGTGGCGTTGGGTGTCTACCAAATTGAACGTTGCGGACGATGCAACCAGAGACGTACCCAACGACTTCAACTCGCAACATAGGTGGTTCAACGGGCCTAGTTTCCTTCTGGAAAACCCTGATCGATGGCCACAGGAAAAAGTTGTAACCACCTCACCGACCGGCGAAGAAAAAGTACACGTGACTGTTGTAAAAGAACAATCGAAATTGGAGCAGTGCATCCCGAATAGCAACAGATTTTCGAAATGGGAAAAGCTCGTTCGAAGCACGGCACGTGTGCTACATTTCATTCGACTTTGCCGAAGAAAAAGGGATCACGTAAACTACAAGAGAACACAGAAACGCACAGAGAAAGACCCGTTGTGGCGGGAACATAAAATTAAGCAGAAACCGACACATCCGAAAATCACACAACCCCAACAGTCTGAGAAGAACTACTTACCAATCCCCACAGACCTTCTGCACAAAGCAGAATTACTCCTCATTAGAAACAGCCAACAAAAGACTTTCTCAGAAGATTTACGTGATCTCCGAAACAACAGAAAAATAGCAGCGCAGAGCCGACTGCGCCACCTAGCTGTGAAAATCGAAAATGGCATAATCCAGTTGGTACCACGTATCGGCGCTGCATGTGACGTCACCGATCGACAGAAGAGCCCTGCAGTACTCGATGGGAACGAGTACGTGTGCAGGCTCTACATAGAGTACGTCCATAGGCAGTTGCATCATGCTGGCGTCGAGACTACAATAAACGAATGTCGACAGTACTACTGGATCCTTCGGCTACGTCCGGTAACGCGTATGATTATTCACAGATGTCTCCACTGTAGGATTCGAAGATCGCAGCCACCAGTGCCACCTACAGGGGACCTACCAACATGCCGGCTAGCACACCATCGACGTGCGTTCACCTACACCGGGCTCGACTACTTCGGGCCGCTCGCAGTGACGGTGGGACGCACAACACAGAAGAGATACGTCGCGTTGTTCACGTGTTTAACGACACGCGCCGTACACCTCGAAATCGCAGCTTCGCTGACTACAGACTCGGCCGTGATGGCGTTGCGACGCATGATAGCGCGTCGCGGGTGCCCCATAGAAATATGGTCTGACAACGGCACCAACCTACACGGCGCCGAACGAGAACTTCGGCAACAAACAGATCGGCTTCTTCAAGAAACAAGAACAAACAACAAGAAGAGGATCAATTGGCGCTTCATCCCTCCCGGTGCCCCTTTCATGGGTGGGGCGTGGGAGCGCCTCGTTCGCAGCGTCAAGACATCCCTCAACAACGTGCTACATGAGCGGCGCCCCACAGAAGAGGTACTCGGCACATTGATCGCCGAGGCCGAGTACACCGTCAACAGCCGGCCGCTCACACACGTCTCGGTTGATCCGGACGATCCCGAGGCGCTCACGCCTAATCACTTCCTGCTGATGGGATCGGGCCGTGATCAACACCTCGGCGTCTTCAACGAGGAAGACACCATCGGGCGCACGCACTGGCGCGCCTCACAACGTCTCGCCGACTTGTTTTGGCAACGCTGGCTCAGGGAATACCTTCCTGAGCTTCAGCACCGGCGGGAGCCCCAAGGAAGAGGGCGGCAAGTCACCATCGGAGACGTTGTGCTCATCGTGGACAACACCCTTCCTCGCAACACATGGCCGCGAGGAAGGGTCATCGCGGCTTATCCTGGACCCGACGGCGCTGTGAGGACAGTCGACGTCGCTACCGGGGCGGGGACTCTTCGCCGACCGGCTAAGAAGCTGGTCATCCTGCCAACGGAGCCGGCTGCCCTCCAGCACACAGAAGATGCGTCGACCTGACGACGGCGCATCGGCGGGAGAATGTTCGGGACAGCCTACAGTTCGTGTGAAAAGTGATTAGTGATTGTGCAATGTTCATACGTACAGTGTTCGCATAGAAATGGGCCAAAATAGTAAAATGTTGGCCCATATATACGTATGAACAAACAAAGACAACAATAGAAAGTGATAGGGACAGAAAATACTGTAAATACTGTTATTGCACAACATTTAATGTTATTTCATAATATTGCACAACTTGCGCAATCGTGTCAACACCCATTGTTATTGGCGCATTTGTCTCGGCGCAGGGCACGATTGTCGCTAGTTGAACCTGTATAAATTGTATTATAAATCGACCACTTTTCTAATAAAATCGTCTTCGCTTCACCGCATTGACCTATGTGACTAGTACGGACTTTGTCTTGGAACCTCACAAACTCTCCCCGATCTGACCCACCGATCGGCTAGATCAGCGACGCTTCTTCACGGGAGCGTTGCCCACTAGCACGGTACACAGCCGTACCGTAAACCCAATGTACGGGAGCTTACAGGCCCGTACAGTCACTTAACTTATTATTTTTAAATGGTTCCTAGACAGAAAGATAGACAATTTTAAACTGTATTACTTTCAATTTAAAAGTCAAAATTGGCCACTTGAGGGATAAAGGCTTTATAGTTAGAGGAGGGCAGAGTTGCCCACTGCATTTTCACACTTCTCAACTTATATTATTTTTTAAAATCATAAAAACAAATTGCACGGCCTAAATTGTCTTTGCCTCTCTTTAGGGAAGAATGATACATAATTAAAAAACACTGATTCATTCAATTGTTCCCTGTCTTGCCTGCGTATCCGCACTTTTCAGCGTTCAGATTTGAATTACGTTTTACATTTCATATTTTGTATTTTATGACTGTGGCTTTCTTAAGGATTTTGTTTTGGCTTCTGAATATGGAACTGTATTTGACCTATATTTATTAGAATTAAAAGGGGCCGTCGATATTATTCTAAAATAACCTATATATATACAAGTGTCCGGAAAGTCAAAGTCAAGCCGTAAATGGGCGATAGGCCAGGTATTGCCAGTTATCAGAAAAATAAAATAAAAAATCTTAGTTACGTATTTTTCAAGTTATGTGCATTAGAAAAAAAAACAAAAAACTGACACCCTGTCATGGTCTTTCAACTACTGTGACTACAACTCTTCACTTTTTTGAAATATTTTTATCGTGAGGTAACCCTGAATAACTCCTCTGTAACTTAGAGTAAAAAATAAAAACACATCTGCCTCCATTTTTAAGAAAATGACACTTTTTAGCCCAATCATGTACTCAAAATTATTGCAACGCCCAACTTCAACTGCCCGTACTGAAAAAAAAAATGCACTGTACCATTTCGGCAAGTTACTCTAAAAGATGGCGCATTTGATCCAAATTCCAAAATGATATAACACTTGCTAAAATAATCTACAAAAAGAGGTAAAAAATTTATTAAAATTCAATTATAGCAAATGTTCAAAATGTTTGCCTTCAACACGGATACAAGCCCTACATCTTCTTAAAAATGATCTGTTTATTAAACGGGCATAATTTCGAGAGTTTATCTCCTCAGCTGCCTCCGCTATTTTTTGGCGTAGTTCAGCTAAGTTTTGTGGTGGTTTTGAGTACACTTTTTCTTTTAGTGTTCCCCAGTAAAAGAAGTCTAAGTCTAATCCATCTTTGCGGATATTCTTAATCAAGAATATCCGCAAAGATGGATTGGACGAGGTGGTACAATTTCGTGGCTAGCCCGTTCACCAGACCTAAATCCCTTAGATTTTTTATACGTAACTAAGATTTTTTATTTTATTTTTCTGATAACTGGCAATACCTGGCCTATTGCCCAATTACGGCTTGACTTTGACTTTCCGGACACCTTGTATAAGCAAAAATTTTACAAATGACTTGTTACCTAGTTTCTACATAATTATTTAATTTTAATGTTATTTTAATTCTACATAATTATTACAAAGGGAAATGTTATGGCATTTCCTTTTGTAATAACATTAAATTTATACAAACTTCTACTCTTGACACTTTAAAATGGTGCCCATACATAGGTATACTGCAAACATCTGTTTGTTTATCTATTTAGGTACCTACCTAGTTAAACTCGGGTAGAATATTAAGAATAAAAAAGACATAAACAAAATTAATAATTCATTACTCTAATAACAATAATATTGTGCCTTTACATTGTAATACATTAACTACATAAGAAGCAGAATTCACAGTTTATTTGACACAGTTATATGACTGACACTTGCATTTTAGCGAGTGTACAGTATCAGTCTTGGAGTAGAAAACCCGAAATCCGTGAGACTTTTACTAAGACATGTTTTTGATATGTAGGTAATAGAGCGTGAGTAGAGCTAACATCGACGGTTTCAGTTTGACGGAAGGTTTCTGGGTATCCCAGACTGCATTTACTTAGTGTGAATAATTTAAGATTATTATTTCGTTAATACATTCGTTTCTCTACAAATAACTTTTTTAAGTACAATTCTTCGTTCTTATTAAAGTTTACACGAAAATAAAAATGTAACTTAATTGGAACAATTGGATTTTACTTCAATACTTTCAAACTTAAATATCTATGAAAACCCATTACCAAATTGCACGATATTTTCCTAATAATAATTTCTTCCTACCTAATGATACACGTACATTGATGACCCGATCTCCATACAAAACTGATTGAACTCCTTTGGCACACAGATATAGGTATAGTTTATTATGAAAAAATATGAAAAAATTTGCGTGCACAAACGCACAGACAAAGAGACAAGAATTCTAAAAACTATTTTTTTACCTCTGTAACAAGTATAACGTGGACATTTTTTTTAAATAATTTAATGTAATGCACACGGCTGGCTTACAATTTTATTATGTTTTTTATTTTTTATTTTATTTTATTTTTTTAATGATGGGTTTGCTCTTGGCCAGCATCTATCCGTGTAGGAAAAATGAGGCCGACGATGGAGCGAACTCACCCAGAAGATGCCTATTTACTCGTATCTTGAAAAGATTTGGGTTGTATGAGCTCGGAAACACAGAAGCAGGAAGTTCCAATTCCAATAGATAGATAGATTATATTTTTCAACGCAGACGAAGTCGCGGGCACCAGTCTAGTTAGATATAAAAACCAAATTTCGAGACATTGAAAAAAAAACATATACCTACATAATATAATATATTCCTGTCTGGTTTAAAGTCACTATTATGAAAATATGTCAGGAATCTAGAAATATGTGCCTCGACATATTTGAGATGTCCAATCCAATCTAATTGACTTATTATACATTTATTATATTGCATTTGCATTATTATACATTTATTATATTATTCTGAAATGGCTGAAGAAGTTCAAACCGTTTCAATTTACAATCAATTTGATCAATACTTTCATTCCCCATTGCAATTTTATTCTCCATCAATATTGTTATCCATCGGCCCTATCTATACTTCGTTACAAGTATAGGTTAGGTAAGTTCATATACCTTTTTTTTTTGAGGAGAAATCCATTTACGGATATCCTACCGCCGCTGGCTAGAGGGTATGGGTATGTGGGTGTGGAACTCACCTAGTCCTGAAGGGACTGGCAATACCCACTAAAACTCCTCGGTGTCTCCATGTCATTTGGATGGTAGGTAGGTATAGACCGCGTTCTGCCTAGGCAACTACTCCGATCCATCCTAACAGGGCGGTCTAGCCATTGGATGGCTAGATTGACTCCAGTGGGGTATTGCCCGGAGACACCGGGATAATCCCCAAGTTCATATACTGACATAGACACGAGTTGAGAGAAGCGACCCGTAACAAGCGACCCGACTCCGGCCTCGCACGGATGCAATTTTTTTCTCCAAATTATATTCAAAACCTTCTTCGTTTATCGCTTTTTGCTTTAGGGAAAACTATATCAAAATCGGTTGGGTAGTTTAGAAGAAATTAGCGGAGAAACAGAAATCTAATAGGCGGACAGCGACTTTATTTTAAAATATTGTAGTTAGACATAGATATAAATTAAGGCTTGTAATAATAGGCATGATGACGGTATTAAAGAATCAAAGAATAAATGGTTTTGGAGAAAAATATATGTTGAAAGGAGTCTAAAAAATTACTCATTTTTTGTATTAAAATTGAGATTAATAAGATTTTCAATAAAACAGAAGTATAAATACCTGCAATCGGCCATGTTAACTGAAACACCAATTAGAGCGAATGACGTCACGCCAGAATGAAAAATCTGATGAGATGTCGGTGACGTCACGGTTCATCAGACGCGACGCCATGACACCTTAAGAGCGTTTTCGCACGTAATTCAAAATAGATTTAAAAACATTCAATAATTGGCGTTGAAATTAAGTTTTTTGCTGAAATATTATTTTTTTCGGATATGGTAGACGTGTATCTACATTATGGAAGGGAATTTCAAAATCTGTCATCATGCCTAATGTCATTAATATATAAATTAAAAATCAATGTTTACCAAAACCAAGTTCTTAAAATTTTGAAGTGTTGCTGTTTAATATATGAAATAGGATAATATTTACGTAACAAGATTAGGTAACAAAAAATAAGAGCCAAGGCTTGTTATTGTATCTACTGTTACCAGACGCGATACAATTACGAGTAGCAGTCACCTTACACCGCTCACGATTGGCTCAAACACTGCACAGGTTTCAGGGCCACGTCCTGTTAATTTAACTAATTTATAAATGTTACATATCGTTCTTAATATAAGGTTTTAAAATATCGCCTTCTAGCAAGATGGACTCTGGTATCAACGGACTCTGGTTTTCAAACGGGCTGACCAGTCGACTGGTCAGCCGTATAACCGCCGTATATGACTGGTCGATACGCCGTATACGTCAGCCGTATATGACTGGTCGACTGTATAACTTTCCCAAGCTTCCCTTATTTGGATGACCAAATTTCTTAGCCAAAATGGGATCGAGTTATATAAATCAGCTATTCTAATTAATTTCTAATTGATTCTTTGTAGAATCAATTATCCTCAAGATTTGACTCCCACACGACAGGCCTAGCCTAATGTGGAAGTCATAGTCACTAAAGAAAGTACTTCAAAAAAGTAGACGACTCGGAAAATATGCATTACTATATTCATATGTAAACACGTAACCTCTTACTTCTTCTAAACAACCCAACGAGTTTTGTAAAAGAAAGAACGGTAAACTTTCTTTGTTTATCATTTTTCCTTGAAAGTGTAAAGATTATTTATATAGGTATTAGGTCGGGGAAAAAGTCTTTTCGCATATATATAAACTTGTTATAAAATCTCTTTGGCTGTACATACTATTTGTATATGACTGGTGTTGATGATATTAAAAAGGTTACATTTCAAAAAAAATACTGTAATTAAATGTAAATAAACTTTGAAAAAAAAAATGTCTTAAGTTTTCATAAAATGATGCGAAGAAACTTTTTCCCCAATCTATTAATTATCTATTAAAAATAAATAAATGCGAAGCGTGATGCGGATCGCTAGTGATTTATAATCACAGTTTATAATATACCATTACTGATATTGACAAAATAGAATATCTCGAGAAAGGAAAATAATACCTACTAAAAATTTTACTTTATTTAATTTACAAATAAGGTTTAATAAATAAAATATAAATGCCAACATGATTTCCAAATTATTATTTTATTAGAAGAAAATTTGGTTGATTTTCTATCAAAATTGAAAGTAGTGTTTAATTTAAAAGTACATTGTTTCGAAACCGAAGTTTTGAAATATGCTTCTAAGACCTAAAATGGTAATTTTATGGTTCCAGATTTTACTTCAGGTAATATTTTAGTTTTTTTTAAGCAAACAGCTCTTAAGCCAGGATAGTAATTTGAAAAACCAAATGGGCTTCTACATGAGGTTAAAATAATGTTACGTTAAGTTATTTATGTTACTAAATTATTCTGAGATCTTCAGGTTTTAAAAGGTTGCTTCTTAGGTTTTATTTTGACACTCCACATGCTAAAGCATGGTTAGTTGGTCTTACTTACAAAAAACTCAAGCAGGGCCTAGTCAGAAACACATTCGCTAAAACTCTCAAGGATAATTTAAAACCTTCACAGGGCTTTTAGGTTTTCTTGCTAATCATACAGTATCCCATTCCAGAAAACAGATTAATACCAACTTTCGAAAATTTATTGTAACATTTTGAATCCGTTACCTACGTACGGTATGAAGAATCGAAGTCAAAATCTTCAGTCTTTGAAAGTCAAACTTCAATTTCACAGTAGTTTCTATTTATAGAAAACATTCTGTTATTTAATACTGGAATATCAAAGATCCCTATCACCTTTGCTTATGAAACAAAATACTAGTTTAAAGAAATACATAGTTCATAGAATTTCAGAGAATTCCATAGTAAAACTGGACACCATTCGCAATATTGTCACTCATAAAAATACAGTCACATATCCATTTTTTAAAAAGGGTAATTTAAAATTCATAAGTGATCAACTGCTCTGGGGCCTTACCACCACCTCTTATAGCAGTATTATTTTAGTCTTACATTCAAATTTCGTACCATGACTCCTTAAAAGTAAGCTTACTTTAATATTGTTTCCATTAAGAAGTTTTGTGACGTCTTTCGCTATTTCGTTCATTCAATTCGTACCATGACGTTCCATTTGACAGTAAGCATTATTGTTTTAATGTCAAATTTAGCAATCTTAAAAAAGTTGCTTTTTCAAAACGGATACAAAACTGCTAAAGAGAAATAAAGTGATTTTGACAAAAAATAATAATATTACTGTGTTAAAAAGTGAGTAAATGTTATTGTTATATCGATCTTTAAGTGAATAAAGTATTTTTCTTTATTAATTGCATTTTAGTAATAAAAAATGTGTTTGTAGATGGCTAGTGAGTACGAAATTTTCGAATTTTTGGAAAACGATAATTCCCAAAGTAATGTATACTACAAAGAAATCGATGACGACAAATGCGCAGAGAGTGATCCTTTCGAGTTGGACGATGTAGAGTTTGTGAAGCGTTATCGACTTACAAAAGAGCTCACTTATGACTTGTTACACTCTTATTAATTAAAAACAAAGTAACCAAAATAAAACGTACACTTACTTTTTATTTGACATTTTTTAAATTATTTATATAAGTAGGTAAATAAATACCTACTTACATAAATAATAATCACTTCGTTATTTCGTTTTAAAAAACTTCAGTCACTTACAAGTGTAGATGCGTTCTAAAACTTAACAATGAACATAGAAGTCGCGCGAAGATATGGCATTTTTTGTCAATTTTTACATTAACAATATTAACTTGGAACTTTATTCCAGTGTTTCAACAACAATTCTTTGTTATAGCTATAGGAAACAATTGTACATAGAAAGAAATTATGATATCTTGCTTTTGCAGCGTAGAAATAAAATATGTTTCAGAACATACCAAATACGATATGGTGTTATACTTAGGACTCTGTGGCATTATTTAGCAGGGAATAGACAATCATGCAAATATCATTCGTTCACGGCAGGAATAAAACAATATTGTTTTGTGGACGTCATGGTACGAATTTGAGTAATGTTATTTTAAGCTTGAAACAAAACTTCCTTAAAACATGATGTTTTACTAAAAGTTCATGGTACGGGCCCTGATCATCAACAGCCTTGGCCCTGTTGCTATATGCTGCGAAAGGCACGCGGCGAAGCGAGGCGAGAGCATTCACCGCACAAACACAAAACTCGACTAGCAACTTAGTAAAAGTTCATTTTGTCAGCAATAAATTACAAATCCATAAAATTAATTATGTTAACAGTTTTAACGAGATATAAATTTCTAATTTTAATTATGGATACCTATGTAATTTTATTAATACTGTAGACCTGTTTTACCTATACTTATATATATTATTATAGATTAATTTGTAATCTACACTGAATTTTATAAAAAGGAAAGATTTGATTTTTTGTATGTTTATTGTAATGGATAAACTCAAAAACGACATAACGAATTTAAAAAAAATATCTTTCACTTATAGAAAGCTACGAGTACATTATCAGCGAGTAACATAGGCTGTATTTTATTTTCAAAAAAAAAAAATTAGAAATGCGGTTTTCACTGATGGATTGTAGCAAGCTTCGTCAGTTAGTTCCCGTAACATTCCAATCGATTAACAAACAAAAAAGTTACGCGTTATACCGAATACCACGCGTACGAAGTTGCGGGCTCAGCTAGTTATCTAAAATAAATGTTGTTTAAGTAGTTTCTTTTAAATACGAAGATATATCTGATAAAATTATGATCAGACACAACAGTGCATGAGATTGTTAGGTTGTAAACAATGCAACAAATAGGTAAAATATATACCTCTGTGTAATGGTCATACGAGATAACAGTCAAATAAAAAACAAGGTCAATGTAAACTCTTTCAAGTTCTAAGACTTTATGTAAGTATTTAAGTAACTACTATTGTGATAGATTACTTATTACTTTGATCCAGGAAATAAACCGACTTTTTATTATTTAAGTCAATAAAAATATTGAAGGAACATAAACTTCTTCAAAATTTTTATTGACACCGTGAAACGAGAATATAAAAATTATGGTAAATAAGGTAGGATAAAAATAAAATAATGATTTTGTTTTAAATAAATGGAGGTTACGTGAGTAGAGTAAGCAAATAAATGTTACTTCAACATATTTTAAATTAACTAAATAGACAGTTTGTAGGGAATTCTGATTAATGGAATTAATGGAGCGGGGACTCTACGTTTTGCAGTCATCATGCAGCCCGTAAATAAGTGATGCCACTGCCAGAGCCCATTTCTCTGTTCATGATCCTATCCTACCAAGAAGTGAATATTTTATTTTGTTTGGCAAAAAATAACAGTGCTAATTTTTACAAATTATAATATATTTTTTATACTCTGGAATTCCTTACTCACTCACCGAAACACAACAGCACACATGCTATTATTTTACTATGGTCTTCTGTAATGGGTGGTTACTGCTGCCAGTCTGGTTGCCTAATTTAAGACCACGAAACGCAGTGTGCCCTGTCACCACTAAAAATTCTCCTAATAAGCCATAATATATAGAATATATATATATATACAGCTGTTCTTATAAAAAAAAGATATGCGCAACCAAATGATTTTACTATGTAAGTTGATATGAATCCTACTAACATTAAAAATGTAAAAGCTTGTGTGAATGTCTGTTATATCCAAAACATAACTGAACAGATTTTGATAAAACTTTTCAGTTTCAAATAGATTATTCTATAACTAACAATAACAGGCTTAATTTATAAAGATACAAGCTAGCAAAAGCTAGAAAGAAACTAATAAAATCGCCCGACATGATTTACGACCCACAACTAGTGTAAAGACTCTTGGAAGATGGAGCAATAACCTCTCGCAATTTGTTTTCGCAATTCGCAATAGTTCTAAGCCTGATTTGGGTGTGCTAATTAAAGGCATTTTATATATTCATACGATATAAGCACATACATATAACAATTTTCCTATATATAGGTATGTAAAAAGCACCTTTATTAATCATTTAATAATAACACCTGTTGCATTATTTATTGAGCAGTTTCGCCATTAAAAGAACCTGTTAACGTGTCGTTGTCACGTATTTTGTTACATTATAAATTGTTTTAGAGGCAATATCTTTACATTAATCAATAAATGTGGTTTCAATATTATATTGCCAGTAACATAGTCTAAGATCGAAATGTTACACGTGGGGTCATACAACGTCGTAGGGTTGCCTAGCAAAACCTTGTCGCAAGTACCTCTACCATAATTTATTTATACCTTTTTTTAAATGTACTCATTTATTTGGAAACTATAAGAAGTACCGTAGAAAAGAAACCGATCTAAATAACTGGAAAAAAATAGGTTGCCACCTCTTAGTCTACCGCAATTCTTGGGTTGCCAGGTGCTAGAAAAGAGAAGAGACCGATCATAGAAAAGATATCTATCTACGGTACCTTTTCTAAGGCACTTCATATAGTTTCCAAACAAATGAGTGCAATTGTCAAAAAAAATGTATCAAAAATACCTAATTACTTGAGGGCACTCATGCGGCTTTGTATGACCCCCCGTGTAAGCTTTTATTTAAATCACATTTCGAGCAAATAACAGATAGGTGCAGAATTTTACGGTGGAATCTTACATTAATACAGGAATAGATAAATATCAAGTATTTACGTATAATACAAAAAATACTACGTTTTAATTAATAATTATAATAAGACTGGGAATGAAAAAAAGCTATTGTTGAACTTAACAGACAGATTGACGGTCCACTCTCGATGGTAGGTGGCTACCGTCACCTATAACACAAGCAACGATTAAGGATAAGGGATTAGGAGTAGGGAAATGGGCTCTAGGTAGGACAAAGGATTAGAAAGGGCTTTTGTTTTTCGGTGAGTAAGGCCCTGGCATCCCTTACTCTCTCACCAAAAAACAAAAGCAAACGATGGTCTTCTGTAAGTAAGGGGGTGGTTACAGCCGGCAGACGATCTGCGGCAAATGACTGCGAAATGCAGTATGGCCACTACTTAGGATAATTTTTTTTATAAATCTATACCTACATACCTATAATAAAATCGTAAGAGCCGTGTCAGTATATTAAAGATTTTTTGAAAAAATAAAAAAAACCGTTGTACTTATCGTTACCGAGGTCGAAAAAATAGTTTTTAGAATTTTTGTCTGTTTGTCGGTTTGTCTTTTTGTCTGTGTGTTTGTGCACGCTAATCTCTGAATCAGCTTAACGGATTTAATTGCGATTTTCACTGATGTATTGTAGCAAGCTTTGCGTAAGATTTAAAAAGTTACGTGCTATACTGAATACCACGCGTACGAAGTTGCGGGCTCAGTCAGTAAGTACTTCAAGATAAAATCATAATGAAATAAAATTTATACCTAAAAAAATTAAATCATATTTCCTTATTAGTCAATATATTAGTGAAAATGTTTTATTTTTTCAAAATTATAATATAACGAAGTCGATCACGTAAGTCATAGTTATTAAAAGATTACATTAATTATAAGACGGTTTTAAAAATTGTTATGAAACTAATAGACACAGGAAATCTAAACTATTAATGATATATGAGTAATAAACATGTTCGCGCTTATCACTTCGTTTCTACGATTTTCCAAAACGACAACAAATACACACACCCGTGGGCGTTCCTATTGGTTAGAATTAGGCGGGAATTTCAACAGTTCGCTTACCCGGTGTACAAGAAAACTCCAGTTGGGGATATAAAGATTCCGGATCCGATAATAGTTCCAATTATAATGCCGACGCCATTGAACAGTGTTATTTTACGTTTTAAAACCACTTTCCCGTCTCCGTTTGGCAATTCCTCACCCATTCCGCAAAAAATCAATCGCGTGTACCGGTAAACGAAAACACGTGGGTGAAATATTGAATGCGCGATGTTCACGCCGCATAAAAGCAGCGCGGTATCTTGTGTAACTACTGCGGGATTCGTTTGTTAGTCGACGACTCACTGCGAAACCTCTTACGCGACTGAATCACTTTCTGTTAACTTGTGTTACCATTTTTTGTGATCTGTGATACTACGGTACGAACGAGCTGACGTTAGTTGACTGACCGTGACGTCAACGGCGTACAGTGGCGACAACGCCAACCAAGCTGCTACTAAACCCGTCACTGAGGCGCGCATGCGTAGCTTCACTACATAGCTTCGTTCACCTACGATAGTAACAATATACATCTATGGCATACAATATGTATGTCCCCAACGCAATCTAGACAGTTGAAATTCAATAAGGTAGAAAGGGATAGACATATATTGTTAATAAGTGCGAAAGAGACGAGAACAGTTATTTGCCGAATGATATAAGGTGTTAAGGCGGCAAAATTAAAAGTTAATAATAATGAAGATACAGTTTTACACCGATTGTAAGGAAGAGAAATAATTAATTGTTAAATTATTATAAAGTTTTATTGAAATTGATAGTCCATTTGCAAAAATTATGATGCAATACTAATAAAATTCTGTATTGCATGACGCAATACAGAATTAGTATTGCATTTCAACTTTTCAAGCTTTTCAAATAAATATAATAATATATACCTACTTATTGATAATCATTGATATTATTATTTTTAAATAAGTATATATAAAAGAAAATTGGTATTAGCCTCTGTCAATAGTAGATAAGAATTCCGCTAAATGACTGCCCAACTTTTGATGTGATTTTTACTATCAATAACAAAAATATTGAAATATATTTTATTATCTATGAACCCGGTTTATTTATTTGTTATTTATCTATATATTAGATAAATAAAACAAAATTTAATATTTACAGGCTAGATTGTCTGCACATTAATCACTGCTGTGCCATATCCAGTGGAATTCTCTAAAATTGTATAAAAAATTGTCTGCGTAAGTCGAATAAATAATTATTAAATATACACATTTATTAACCCGCTCCGGGTGCACGGGACAGTGGGCAGTGGTCCCGGCCCCAAAAGGCTGTCCCACATAGGGTAGAAGACCTGGTCGACGTCGCCGATGTCGGTGGCAGTGTCGTATCGTTGTTCCGAGCGTCAGGGGAGGACATCTGCCGTCTGGGACTCACCAGTTGAGAGGTATGGTCGCCCACAGATGTTCCGAGGGTCGTCCTAGGAGTAGGACGCGGCTTGGCCGCAGGAGATGGGTCCCCAAGGTCATGGCGGTGCGTGTGGTCCGGATATAAGGCCTCGCTGTTACCACGGATCCTATAATTACCGCTGGTGGTGGAACATGGAGAGGTTTTAGTGGGTATTTCCGGCGATAACTATTCGACGTCGGTCGACGTCCGTAAATGTGATTTCTTCTCCTTAAAAGAAGATACCATCATCCGTTTTGCAAACTGAAAGAAATAGGGAACAGACATCGGAAGTGTTCTTTTCAAATATTTCAGTATAATTAAAAATATTAATAATAAATAACAAAACAGTTTACTGGACTAATATAATGGATAGACCTCATTTTTCTTTTAATAAATTAATTGAATTTATTTATTTGTCAATGCACCGTTTTGTAACTTATTGTAATAGCGCATACATTGGACCTTTACATGTGTTTTATGGAGTGAGAATTACTTATTTTATGGAGGCTGAAACTTATAACAACGAGTTCATCTTAATTTTATAAGCTTAAGTATTTTGTGAAAGTAACTATTTTTATAAATTTGAAATTACTCTTATGAACTTTCAGTTTATTTTTTAATAAATTTACTGTATTTTTTATATTGTTAGCATATATATTTTTTTATGTTAAGACCGTCAGACAGGCCTATGGTCCACTTTTTGGTAAGTGGCCATCGTCGCCTGTAACATAAGCATCGCCACAGGTGCTGCAAGTGCGGCGGTCATAGTAATTATAAGGGATTAGGAATGGATAGGAAATGGACTTCTGCATCCCTTACTCACTCACCGAAAGAAAACAGCACACATGTGTTATTTCAAGGTAGTCTCAAGGTAAGGAGGTGGTTACTGCCACCAGACGGGCTATCAAAATGACTGCGAAACGCAATTTGCTTTGTGATTACTAAAATGTAATCCCACGGGATTTTTAGTGTAATATTAAAAATTCTGAGGGATTCAAAACATTCAAATCATCAAAGACATGTGGAGTGGATTGATGTAATATTTTAATTTAATAAAAATCATGTCTTTAAAAATATTGGGATTTTTTAGGAATGCATTTAAGGACGCAGGAGTTTATATAGTATTTGGCAGGACAAAGAATCAGTCGGCCGGGACATATTTGTCGTACCGCTGATAAGCCTCGGGGTAAAGAAGTCTTGCGAGTGGAGACTGCGGTCTTCTCGTGGGCCAACCACATTCTCGCTGGACCGATGCTCAAGAGAGCGGCTGGCAGTGAATGGATGCTTATAGTTTAAATAAGCCTTAGATATTATTTATTCCTTATAGTTTTAAATAAAGCCAATTAACTTTTATGGGCTAATGAAGACGATGGTTACATTCAACGAAAATAGGATTTTGGAGTTCTATCATTACATATAAGTATTATTATTATTAAGTATTTATTAAAAATTTCTATATATTTCATTCAATTCATTTCAATTTGTTCGGGCTTCAGCACCGTAGACCACGACACTGAGACAGATTATAAGGAAAAACCACGAGTATAATCAGCTTGTGGACTACGAGAAAGCCTTCGACTCAGTCGAAACCTGGACCGTTCTGGAATCCTTGTAACAATGCCAAATAGACAGTCGTTACATGGAGGTGTTAAAGCATTTTGTACAAAACCGCGACGATGACCGTGCAAGTACCTACAGGGTCAGCAGACGATACCAATCCCACTGCGAAGAAGAGTTCGACAGTGGGATGTGATGTCCCCGAAACTCTTTACCGGTGCGTTGGAAGAAGTATTTAAGACGCTGGACTGGGAAAAGCGAGGAATTAATGTCAACGGCGAATATCTCTCAAATCTTCGTTTTGCTGACTACACAGTCATTCAGGTACAGTCGCTGGAAGAACTCAAGAGAGATGTTGGATAGCCTCAGAGGGATGTTGGAAGCCTCTCGGCACATAAGACTTGGGATGAATTTAGACAAGACGAAAATCATAATCAACGAGCATATTCTCCCAGGACCTGTTACCGTAGAGGGTGGGACTCTTGAAGTTGTGCAGGATTATGTCTATTTGGGAAACAAAGACCAAGTTATGCATATAATCAGTGCATCCTGTCAGTGATGACGTATGGTGCCGAATAGTATGGCCTCTCACGGCAGGACTGATCCACAAGTTTGAAGTCGCTTAGCGAGTTAGGAGGTCGGTACATTTTTATTAAAGGTAATTTTCAAAGTTTTCCTACACTCGATTTTAACAATTTTCGTAAAGTGATAAAAACCAACGGTTAGCTATATTTAATCGCAACTACATTAGTAGTCCAATTGCAGCCGGGCTATGCGGGACACGTCTATTTTAATATCAAGAAAAAAATATTAAAGAAATAATGGTACCTACTGTAAAATAAATAAGTAGAGTGCTCTATTTTCCTCAGCGCGAGTTTGCACGGTCGCGTTATATGAATACTTTATGGGCCGATTTATTCTCCTTTGTGTTTATGTTCAGTAGGAGCATTAGAATATGTATGCTTTGTGCTCCTATCAGTAGGAGCACGAGACCGAAGCTAATATTGTGTACAGCGAATATCAAACATTCGTTGGATGAAATCCGAAAAATTTGATGCATCTAAATCTCTGGAAACATTGCTTTCCACTCTTAATTATTTGAACAATACAACCCAAGGCTAATCGATTTCATAAGATCACCATCGTGTGAACTCGAGCAATCTAGACTGCTTTTAAAATCTTGGCACACATTTAGGTACCGAAAAAATCAAAACATTTTATAGCGGCAATTAATTCTGATACTTATACTAATTTAATTATAAGTAGCTATATACTGTATGAAGTATTAACTAGAAAGATTATATTTTTAGGTAGGTACTGCTTTTATTGAGCCATTTTTGGGTACAATTAAAAAAAAGTTTAAACATAGAAACTATATAAACAACAAATAAAATAATTATACAAATAATTATTATCTGCATATTTAAATAAAAAAAGAGCAAATTCACCAAGTACTTACCTTTGTTGATTTGACGATTATTGTTCCGATAGTCGTTTCAGCTAATGGTTTAATACCAAAATGCCTTAAGAGGAACTCGTTACAACGGCTAGATCGGGGACGTCTACAGAAGACCGCAATTTCGTCTGGTGGTTCATCACTGTCCCTGCAGTATAACCACTGGTTGTTTGGGCCTTGCCTCGCTACCAATTACATAAAAACAATAAACATTAAAATAAGGTTATATATATAGTAGCTATAGATGACGGTAATTGTGAACAATTACTATGTATCATATGTATGACTATGTTACGAAGTTCCATTGCAAGCCTATATTATTAACTAGCAACTATTTAGCACTGATACACTTTTTGTTGCAAATTACATATTTACAAAACCTTCCCCCTTCATCGCTCTTTCCATTGGTGAAAACCGTATCAAAATAAAGATAGGTAATTTGGAGCCATGATATTGTAAAAAAATCTAATTAGATTTGCAAATAAAATATATGAACAGTTGATAAAAATAACTCATTTATTTCCACGCATCAATAAAACTCAGAAATGTTTTTTATATTTGGAAAATACTTCATAAATTCATTAAAACATTTGTCTAGTACTTACACGTGAAAATCATGTTTTAAAGACATCGCGGGAGACATCCTGAAATAACACGAATTTGCAACGAACGATGCGCCCGCGTCGAAAGTCGCGGCGCTGCCATCGCTGTCTTTCTTGTCTTGTATCAGACGCCATTTTCACACAGTCCACGAGCTTTCCCGTGTACAGGTAAGCTCGTTATTTTCACTATTATATTCACTAAAACACTTCATCTTCGTACACAAATTCAAAGTAAAAATAATCTAATACACGTTTAGAACATAGATATCATCATTTGCAAATAAAAGCTTGTCTCTTCCCAAAAACAAGAACATTGACCCTCCAAGCAGCACACGTAACACTCAACATGTTTTTTGTTCGTAATGTTAATTAGTGACCACTGATTAAAAATACGTTTCAAATAATTAAAGCCCGCTAAATATATTCGCGTAAATGCCCTTTGATATATCAATTAACGCTACGATAAAGTGTGAATTAGAAATAACATAGAATTGAATAGATTGAAGAATTTGACCGTCATGTTTCAGTTACATATCGATGTATAGACTACAGTGCACCGTTCAGCGGTTCGCGGTGATTAGACAGAATACTATGCTCCGTTCAAAAGACAATCTATTTATGTCATCATGTCCTTATTTTTTTAATAGATCACCAAGCATCCCCCGCTGCGGCAGCGTGGCGAGACACGAGTCGTGTCAAGCCGCTGTGCCCTTCGCACGTGCTGTTCATACCCTGCTACGTCGCATACCATTCCCAAAGGATTATTCCAATAAGTTTTGCAACCAAATAACGCGACCCTATCACTAATGTGATGACTCTAATTGAAAAAAACTGTGCGACAACGACCGACAACATGGACAGAGTTTCGCCCAGTAAAGAAGAGCGTGGAAAATCCTCAAGACCTGTCAGAAACAGACGATATACAAGGTTAGTGTTTTACCTACATCGCTCGACTAAAACGTGACTCATTAACTTTACTGAACAAACAGCTTTGTGTGTCACACGCGAAAAACATGAAGATGAATCGATAGTGTTACGCGATATATATTATACATTTTTTTAAAACATACATTACATTTCAGAAGAAGCATAGTCGCGGGGCAAAGACCACAAAAGAGACTGTTTACACCTGAAATAAAGAGATATTTAAAGGACTGGCTGGTGAGACGGAGAGACAATCCTTATCCAAATAGAGAAGAAAAAAAATATCTCGCTTACGAAACGGGACTCACATACATACAAGTAAGAGAACCTACAACGTTGTTTTCTTGACTTAATTGTACAATCGCTTAACATTATTTATTAACGAAAGCTAACTTTATTAAGTTTGCGCCTTACATCAACCTAATTGGCAAAATGCCAGGAATTGCTATTTGTACATAAATAGGCACTATTTTTGTCACTGCTTTGTTAACGACAGCGTTTGTTGTTTTCTGTTTTCTGATATTTAGTTCATGTCTTTTACCGCATCATCCATCCGATGTTATTTTCGGAACACAAAAGAGACTGAGGAAAATTTCCCCTTTCAGATTTGCAACTGGTTCGCCAATTGGAGAAGGAAACTTAAAAATGTGAACGCTGACCGCAAGTTACCGACGTGGGGCCATCTAATCCGCACATACAATTATCGCGCTCAGGGAAACGTTGAACAATTCAGCATATGTTCGAACGACAGTATCTGGAGTGAACCGGAGCTGACGAGCACCGGCCGGGACTCCTTCGAAGTCGAAAGCGGTAATGGAGAGAGCTCTGACCAAACGAGAGACTGCCAAGACGAGTCAAACTCGTCAGGCGCTTCCAAGGAAAAATATGAGATCTTTAACAACAACTACGACATTGAGAGCAACAAAGACACAAACCTCGAAGGGTCACAGAACAGCACAAGCCCTCTAATGCTAAGCAAATGGTTAGAAAGTGCTGCCCGTTTCCAACCGAGTGAAATGAACTATTCGTGGTGGGCTGACGGACGGCGACGCAAGGAGGCAAACGTTCAAAGGATGACTTTAAACGCAATACCTCGACACGGCCGCGACGAGGTAGAAGCGGCGGTCGCTTTGACTACCTTAGCGACAGCGGCGAGCAGAGTTACTGCGCCTTAATTATTATTTAAGGCGCTAGCCACCACGTACGAGTGACAGACTATACAAGGACCATTATTATATCATAGTAAGCAAATTTATTTTGGGTTAGGGAAGTGTTTAAAATGTAGAGAGAGCTAAGAGCCTCAAAAAAATCAGAATTCAGTAAAGTCCTAGTTTAGGTGATTTAAAAAAGTGGATAACGTTATTGTTATTTATTTTATCAATTTAAAAACCCATAAAATTATAGTATCTGGCTTCAATTAGACTCATTAACAGAAAATTGTAAATTAAAAAATAACTTTGGTATTTTTAGTTCGTGCATGAATTGAATGCATTCGGGGCCTACATATAGTATAGGTAGCTGTAGTTATACTGAATAAAATTTTATTCATTAATTTTCGATGACACATTGGTTCACAGATGCTCTATAGAGCAATAAAACCTTTCATTTTGTTAAGGAAATTTGTTGATATTTAAACCGTTTAAAAACAAACAATATCTTAAGAGGCTTGTTAGACCAAGATGTGTCATCGTTAGGTTTCAAAAATTATAAAAGGGAGAAGAAATTAAACACAACATTATATTGGAGACTCATTAGTTTTCTGCGTAATAGATCACATCTCTAAATAATCTACATACGTAAGTGTTGCTACTTACGTATGTAGATTATTTATTTGTAATGAATGAAAGTGTTTTATAACTAAACTATGAGAAAGTATAGACAAAGTCGCAGAAAAATACTTTCCGATTTAAAAATCGCTAATTGAAAGTCTGAATAAATAATCATGTTACCACCCAGTTCTATAGTGACTATCAAAATATTTTTAGATATGTTAGCTCACAAACTCAAGGGTCTCGTGTTCGATTCCTTGCAAACAAGGAAACCTTACTGGCTTTCGCTTCAATCCGTTGTGTGGTTTCTTGAGCACAAATTTTTGCTATTAGTGCTAAATGGAGTCGTGCGATTGTTATTATTATCAACCCCCGACACAAAAAAGTTTGACCTGTGTGTCTGTGGCATCGGAGCTCCCAAAAGGATGTATCGATTTTGATCCGGTTTTTTTATTTGAAAGCTGACGTGAACGAGATGGTTCTAAGCTAAAATTTATGAAGAACTGTTTAGGCGTTTGAAGATTGTCAGCTCATTTCCTAGTTGACGAAGGGAACTAACTTTCACAGGTTCAATTGATTTGAAATTTAGTATTTGAATACTGTTACTTCGATGGTATTTCCATGACATGACCCGATCAAGTAGTCTGCGGAATACCCAACTCCTCAATAACTTACAGCAGATAAACGTGTTTAGGTTCATAGAATGTCGGGGGTTAATTTATAATTTTTAATTATAGCTTGATTTAATATTAACGAGTGCTAATATTAAGTATGTATCCACACTCCCTGTAAGACATACAAGTAAATATTTTTTCCTAATGAAAGCTTGCTCAACTACCCATTATAATATTTGTATTATTATACAAATTATTTTAAGTCCTAATAAAATGATCTCTGATTATGAAATAAGTAGAAAATAGATGATAATGTCTAAATGTTAAACTTGTGTGATTCATATTACCAATGTGTTATTATGTATTTTTAAGTATCCACCAAAGATTGTTTACGTAAATATAAGTTACATTATTGAAGATTTCTTTTTAATTGCTCCAGATTAAGTCTACCTCTACACTAACGCCATAAGAAATCATGGAATTGAATTATTTACTATAACAATTTCGAAATGCCAAAAATGCCTTTAAAATTTTATTTTTGAAAATGCTACAAAGAGATAATTTAAATAATGAAAATGCGCGTTAATCTCAACAGATCCATTGGCCACGTCGCAATTGATCTTGAGAGTTATTTTATCATTGAATTTGTTTTTGAAAATATTTAATTAAACGAATGAAAATTTAAATTTTGGAAAAAAATAAATCTAAAAGAATAATCAAAAGCGATAGTCAGATTGCAATAAATTCTTATTTGGATCACATTATCTTCATATTATATTCTCACAATATCTAATGTTAATTATGTTATTTGTGATCTGCATTTGCGGGAATAAAATGAGATTGTCATTTTGAAATTTCATATTTCAGCATATAATTGACTGAATTTTTACATTCGGCCACAATTGAATGAAGTTCGTGAAGATTTTGATGTATTTTTTTTTCTATATGGTCTTACTATATCTACCTATGTAAGTATGGAGAAAGAGTTCTTAAAGATAGGTACTTAGTTCTTAATAGATAGTTCTTAAGAGACTTCAAAAGTAGTTCTAATGTGAATTAAAACATCATTAAATCTATTGTGAATTTAAATTCATAATGAATCTCATGATGGAAGTGATAATCACAAAAAAATAATCAAAGCCCTGGAATCAAAACTATCAATAAATACTATCTTAAGTAATCCTAATATTACCTATAAATGCTAAAGTTTGGATGTTTGCACCTCAATAACGCAAAAACGACTAAACGGATCTGAATGGAATTTGGCACACATATGGATTTTTAATTTTAGTGATATGCTTTGTTTTTTCTAAGCTCGGTAGCCAATCCTGTGCGGAAGAATCGGACGGCGTAAGATTTCGGGGAATTGATTAATTAAGTGGACTGCATTTTTGATTACGAGGATAAGAAAGGAGAGGAGATAGTAAAGGAGAAGCGCATACCTTTATGCAGAACCTCGGCGCGCCACTGCTTGGAGTCACTCTCGGCGTTCGTCCCTGTATGGCACTCGTAATTTTCTGCTTTCCTAGATTGTCTATATATTAGGCACTACACTCATAGTCAATTAGCGAATCACTCAACTCTTGTATATCAAAGCGTATTGCTTTGATTGCGGTAATTACGTGACTTTACCCTTATAATGACTATCCGGCATAGATATACCCGATAGCGAATTAACGGAATAAGTGCAGTGCGTATTGCACTCAATAGCGATTACAATGCGAGAAGAAAGTAGTCTATCGAGACGTATTGTCCGGACGTCCATGCAACTATTTGTCCATGTAGGTAATTCTTATATATATGCAACTATTTGTCCATGTAGGTAATTCTTATATAATATATATAAGAATTATATATATAAGAATATATATAATTCTTATATATATTCTTATATATATGCGAGGCAGGTGTTATGTAAATGAACGGGGAACGACAGTGTACGACGCGCGGGACCATGCTTCTTCAAACATTAAAAGGCAAATATTTTAAACACCCTACTCTTATGAGAACACTATTAGTCGCGTCCACACCAGCCGCATGAGCTCGCGAGGCCCCCTCGGGTTAATACCCTGAGGCGGACCTCGCGAGGCAGGCTGAGCCAGAAACTCTCAAACATTCAGAAATGACAGACCAAAACTTTATGAGCGTCGCAACAATACAGAAATAATTTTCCATATGTATATATTTTCGAACGTCAACTTGAATTGGCTCGCGAGCCAAAACAGCAGTGTCCACAACGCACGCACAGCACACACCAAGCACGGTCAGTTTACCGACAACGCACTGCTCGGGCCCGAGGCACTCTCGGCCGAGCCCATGTGCGCCCAAGGAACGTCCGAACCAACTGTGCCTTTGACTCGTGAGCCCGTGCAGCTGGTGGACGCGGCTAAGGACTAAAACAATATGCAAAATTTTGATTTTATTGAACTTTATAATTACTAAAATAAAAATAATGTAATGAAATTTGTTATCCATACGATACATACTCTAACTGCGCATTTATTTTCCCTGGACGCTCTTCAGTCGGGCTTGGCGGTAATTTGAATTTTCTAAATGTTTATGATTTTTTATTTATTAATTCTACAACTAATTCAGTAAGATCCAAGGACTACATTTATAGAGTGATTGGGAGAATCCTTCATGTTCATATGATTAATTTGATTTTAAATGAAACCATTTTGTATAAAATGCAATCTTATTATTATACATTTAAAATCAATATCTACAAAATAATATTTAGCTAAGATGCAATGTCAATACAAACTTCATTAGATCAAATTTTAAACACAATAAGAAATATGTATTTATTTATATGTTACATGAAGCCTTAAATACATCATATCTTTGAAATGTAAAACAATAAATGAATCAAAATAACTCGAAAGTAAGTATACTAGCACAAACAAAGTGTGTAATGGCAATTTTATACTAATGTTTTGCCTTAAGAGCCTTCTGAAGGATTTAAGCATTTGATATTTATATAACCATCAGTGTGGAATAATGATTTATTAATATATGATCCAATAAAATTTGCATGAAATAGATTTAACTTTGCATCTTAACTGTCTTTACTTTCCTCCAAAGGTTTATTTTGTATTTCAATATGTTTGTCCAAATGAGCCACTAGTGTTTGTTGACACTGACTTAGTTGATTCACTAGGCAAGATCCAGCACTTTCTAGTACTGAACAGAGTTGACTTCTGGCTACATCCAAATTGGGAAGTTTACTAAATTCAAGTAACTCATTTCTAGACATGAGTTTATCATCTATTATTCCAGCTGAAAAATAAATTTTAAGGTTAGTGATAGTTTTAAGTTGAAATAACATTTTAAACATATCTGCATTGAACAGTTAATTTACATTCGTTTTTTTAATGTTTTTGTAACCCTTATTGATAACCCCTAAAGAATTTAAAATTCTTTAAATTTCTAAAAATTCTGCACCCCTATTTCTGGTGATATTGCATTTTGCATCATGATTATTTATTACTAGTTGTTGCATGCAACTTTGCGTCTCTTTATAAAATGTTATTCGTGGAAAACAGGAATTTTGTATGGAGGGGTAAAGGAAAATTGAGGGTGAGTAGCCTACGTTATTCGCTGATAATGTATCTTTCCATAGGTTAAAGAATTTTTAAAATTAGTCCAGTAGATTTTGAGTTTATTCATAACAAACATACATACGTACATATAAAACTTTTTTATATAAAAGTATAATACAGAGATTAAATATATTCAATAATATTGAATGAGATATTCACAAATTATACACATAAATCATCCTCAGATTTCTATTTTCATTAATGCAATCATGATCAAAATACATTCACAACTTTCCAAGATTAGCGCAAACATACAGACAGACAGAGAATTATATTGGTAAAAATATAATAAAGGGAACTCACCCATTACAACCAATTGTGGAGTTTTCTTCAATATTTTAAACATTTTACTTGCATTTTCTGGTTGGCCAAAAATGATATTTTGATGTGAAGTAAATAAATGATTAACAGCTTCGTAACGGGTAGTCTTTGTAGCCATACTAACAATGTTCTTTCCATAAGTTCTTAAATGCATGTTATTCCTTTTAAGAGCTGCAAAAACTGGTGTTTTGTCTTCCATAGTTATTGAGTTCAAATGCAAAAATACAACCATTTTAGAAGTATTAAACCAATTGAGACATTCTCTAGCTAAAATCCTTTCAAATGGGTTATCAATTATATCTTTTTGTCTAACTTTTCCTATATTACATTTTAGAACATCAGGTAGAGTGTATTTGGGTGGACCATAAAAGGGTTTGCAAAGATCAATCAAGAGTTGCTTTTCAAAGTGAGGTTTACGTGGTCTCTGAATATTAACTTTTCTCGCATATCTTTTCGTCATCATTAATGGCAGTTGAGTAGCCAAAAGGCCTGAAAAAAAAAGGAATAAGGTATGTTAATCTATATTGAGAAATTTCACGACTTGTATTTATCAATGTTTTAGCTTTACCATTCTGAAGGAAAGCCATTATATATCCCTTTAAACTTATTACTAAAAAAGTTTATTTATATCGAGGAGTTTTGATTAATTTTATTTAGAATTCGCAGAATCAAATTATTTTGATTCCAAATATAGATTAGATTATAGATAGGTTTTTAAGGTTATATACACATACTTATCTATGGTTATTCTTAATATTCTTATAGAAAGAACACAGACCACTATATACGCCTGTGTCTCCGCTAGAGAGTAGTATATTCTTTGGCCTCATTTGGCCTGTATTCTTTAACAGGGATTTGGTGGTATTTAGCCTATATTTAGAAGTTATAAACACAACCACAATTACAAGAGCATATCGTTTAACAGGTACCCAAAATACCTTCGCATTCGCAATAACCATAACAATAATTTACAGCTAATGTAAAATAAACAAACAAATGAATAAAAGTTTCTAACCTATTATCTATTATCCTAAAGTTCTTATATTCATAGCAAGGTCATGGTTCATTATTTTTGCTACAGTTTATTAACCTTTAAGTAGGTACCGTCGTGCATTTTTTGTAACCGACGTGAGTAGTACCGACGTGAGGTGAGGCGTGAGAGGCCACAAACATTATTATTATTATTATTTTTTAAGAGAGTGATGATTTTAAATATCTGTATACTAGCAGTAATTAGCATACCTTGAAAACCTGCTTTATGAATTTCTTGACTTGATGAAATGCTTGACCATTTCTCTTCTGGCGCTCCAGCGGAGAACAATCATATTTATCTATGTTTATTATTTCAGGTAACTTTTTAACTTTTGACAGGACCCGACCGACTGGCAACACTGCTTTTACCATTTCTCAGTAATCTGAGTACCATTTATTTTATTTATTTATCCTCATTTATCCTACTATCCTACTACCTGCTACCTGCTACCTGTGGCTCTAACATGAGTTTAAGATACTACACTCGCTAGCGAGAGCGTAAAACATTTATATGGAAAATTGATAATTTGACATTGACAGTTCACGATTTTCCATACAAAAGTTTTACGTTCTAGCTAGCGAGTGTAGAATTCTACTAATACAACATCTTTGGTAGAATTGATGTAGTATCGTAAACTCATACTAGATTGTAAAACTGTGCTAGAGCCTCTGGCCCCTGGCACTTGCCATCAAAGATGTTGTATTAGTCTGTACCTATAGATGGATCACAAAATGCAGCAATATTTTATTCTTTCTAACACCTTCAAATTGCCATAAGATTGAAAGAGACATACATATATAATCTGTCGGGTCGAAGTTGAGTGAATGTCTCCATTTTGACTATACAATGCAAGCTAAAGTTATAGCGTATAATAGTGCTGTGCATTTTTATTGATAACTAGATATCGTTGATATAGATTTTAAATATATGAGGGATAAAAAGTAGAAATATTTAGAATATATTTCGGTGTACTGTTTGGTTATTCAATATAAATAAAATGTGGGTGCGTACTGGTACTCGCCGCATTGCTAATCGGTTGTATGAGATTGTATGCAACCTCTCGCATTTATTTCACCAAAATATTTCAAAAGAATAGTTATTTTTTGAGTAGAAATATTTAGAATCCATCCTTAAGGGGTAGAACGGGAGTAGGTTTTTATTACGAGAGAAAAAAAACTCGATAATCTTAAAATTTTATTTTTAGAAACGACATCACAGATTGGATAATCTGTGATATCGTTTCATTTTAATCTGTGATATCGTTCATCTGTGATTCGTCAACATTTTAATTTAAAGACTTGCAGTTAATGTTGACGCTTGGGTATCCACGTATTTATTAGTAAGTTTTCTTTTTCTGGGTAATTTCTGAAAAGAAATAGTTTTTGGTTATTAATGATTCAAAAGATTTTCATAATTTTCATAGATTGAAGCATAACTTCTTTATAACTTATAGATATTACTTACTGGTTTACACGATGGTGGTAATTTTAGGAATATTGTCAGCACTGCATACGAGTGTAGAATTTTACGCTGATATCCTTGGCGAAAGCAAGAATCTTCAAAGTTCATCGAGCATATTCTTGTATATTGCGAAGCTCTCCAATCGTCGGCTTTTCTTACATTTTTTGTCCACGTTTTTTTTTTAAATCGATGTCGGTGGGAAATCTGTTATAAATTGATAAAAATTACTTTCAACCTGCAGTGAATGCTAGAAATTGTCAACACTCTACTAAAAATAAATTAGTTATCGATATCGATAAACTTATCACGATCAGACTACAGCACTATATAGCAAGACAAATGTCAAATATTCCGATTAACTTTGGTTTTTGTAAATTTTAGTTATAAACACCAGCTTTTCTTTAAATAAATCAACCTTAGAGCTGTGTATGCATGTACAATGATTCATTTTTAGTAAATAATTATAAAAATTTGTTTACAAAACACCAAAATTAATGAGTGCGAGCTGTGCGACTTACCGGTGAAATGATATGTTTCCATTATTCTCCTTCAAAACACCCACTCTACTTGGACAAACGGGAACAGTACAAGCCATTCTTGGCAAGCAACAGATTTATGAAATCACACTTTCAGATTTTTAAGTATTTTAAATCACATAAAGCTAAACGCGCTTGTCAACCAGCATGATATAAACAAATATGACGTTGCCTCTTTTATGGCGCGCAGCGTTTTTAGACGTCTTATTCGGCTATTGTTATCTCTTTTTAACATACGACATGCAGCCATTAGAAAGACGGGTATCGAGTATCGAAGGAATCTTCAATTTTTATTGTTCCATCTATACACTAATACAATTATCTTTGCTTGCCATAGAGCACAGAACACTATTACTCCTAAGCGGAGAGTAACTTAGAGTAACTTATTATATATACGCACTTGCTATTTAGTTTTATTTGGTATTTATTAAAATTTATTAATTATCCTCGTCGTACATTACCCAAAGAGTATATAAGGTATATAACCACTACCCAAAGACCTTATACCTAAACAAGATTGTGCACTTAGCTGAAAAAAACGAGCCGAGCGAGAAGGTCTTAAGGGGGAGTGCGTCTCTGTCTAATATAACGACCATGCGATTTAAATTTTTATGCAATCTCCATCAGTGAGTCCGTTTTACGAGCTCTTTACTAATGCAAATGGTTGCCGCAACATGTCTTTGGCCGCAACTTGTGTAATAATATTAGAGAAAAAATGTACCACTGTACACTAGGTATACGTTTTCTCTAATGTTTAGCTTAATTAATATTACTAAGAAGTACTTATATTTTTTAACTGTCAGTTGAAGCCAACATTTTAAAATTAACTGCTCAAATGTTTTAGTTGTTACAAGGCCAAACACGGTTTTTTTTCCACTTTTTACCTACAAACTAATGAAATGAAAGCGCTTTAGATTGTAGAATAGGAAAATCAAACTAATTTGATAATTTAACAGATTTATTATATAATAAAATAAATTCACTACACATTACTAAATATAACGTTCGCAATCTTAATGTACTCGATATATCCTTAATGATTTCTATCTCATGCCTATTTTCACACTTTATTGATAAAACAGGATGAATAAAATTTTTATGGAGTTTTGAGAAAAAGTACTGCGTTATAATGTTAAGCATTTTCTTTATATATGAATCACACGAGGATTCACTAGAAGTTTTCAGCGAATTTAACTACTTCATACACAAGTTTTGAGGCATATTTCAAGCCACCTTTGTCAACAAAAGCAGTAAATGAAGAAAATTCACAAATGCCCATGACATAAACATGGTCGGCGTGCCTTGCCTGGATAATGTATAACAGCTAGTCAAATTATATGGTCACCCTACACTGGATTAGAGAGATAATTAACGATTAATACTCATTTGTGGAAAGATATACCACATCCCGTATAAAGTTCACTTTTTACGCAACAAGTTTTCACCATTTGCGTAAAAAAATTAACAAAATAACTCCACAAATTAGCACATAAACATAAACCAAAAACCACGTCCAAAGATCTTACCATGTCGATGTTGAAGCTATGCGCCATATTGGTTTTAAATCAGTGTTACCATTTTAAAATTACTATTTTTAATTTCATTTAAAAAAATTAGTGATTTAAACCAACAAAAAACTTAAAATCACAAAATCAAAATGGTAGTTCACAAATTCAAAATGTAGGATAGTAAATGTGTGCCAAAATTGTCATTATTAAAAGAGTTTTTCGTTAAAATACCCTGTTATAAATTAATTTCTAAATTCTACCACCCAAAATAAATTTTAATGCTTGCAACAACGTAAAAATCAAAAGACAAGGACACACTCCCCCATTCGTACCTCTCTTTCGGTTCGTTTTCCCCTTTTATAGCTTGTACAGAAACTTAAACCTTATGTCAACACAACTGAGTTTAATTTGCTATAGACCGATTATGTCAGTGCACAATCTTGTTTAGGTATAATGTCTTTGCCACTACCACATCACTACCAAATCACTACTTACTAGTTACTACTTACCTGTATATAAATCAACTTGGTAAGGTAATGTAAATTGTAGTCTTGGTTGTCTAATCTCATCTCGATAATTTATACATAAGTAAGTATTTTAAAAACCTATATTTCTTGTCCATATTGTCTTTCAGTCAGCTTATCAGCTATCACATCAGTTAGAATTGAAGTTACAGGTTAGGTTACAGACATTTGTGCGCCGTGATATGTATAAATGTATTATTACTTGTACCACTTTAAATTTGTAAATTTTAATTGATTAGGATTTAAAGAAGAAATGGAGAATTGTAGTAAAAAGTAGTGATTATATTTTCTTTGGATTGAGTTGTGGTTATATTTTCCTGTATATGTGTTTCATAATGTTATGTAGTTTGAAGTGTTTTCTAATATTAAGCGAGATCTCAATTTTAATTTTACCTCTATTTATTTACATAAATGAATTGTTTTCAGTCACAACAAAATGCAAAGCAAAGGTAATGAAACTCCACCCTCGTCAATAAATGGTGACGAAATAACGGGTATGGAGGAGGATGGCGTTATATTTCTTGATGATGTGGAAGAAATACAGCTTGGAGATGAAGAGATGGATGGATGGCAATTAGATGCAGAAGAAGAACCTCCTGAGGATCTTTCGAAGTTAGTGTTTAATAAACACGATGGTTCTGTATTCTGTTGTGATATACACCCTGATGGAAAATTAGCAGTAACAGGTGGCGAGGATGATAAAGCATATGTATGGTCCATGGAGGATGGTCAAATATTCATGGAGTGCACTGGCCACAGAGATTCAGTGATTTTTGTTGGGTTCAGTTTTGATGGAGCTTTTCTAGCTACAGTAGATATGGGTGGAGTAATTAAAGTTTGGAAAGTTGTGGAAAATAATCTTAAGGATCCGTGGCCGCTCGCCTTTGAATATGAAGTAGATGATGTGTTATTTGGTCTATGGCACTTTGGAGCCAGAGTGCTTATTTGTGGAGTTGCAGATGGGGATATATATGTATTTAAAATACCATCGGGTGACATTAAAGTTCTAAAAGGCAATAGTTTAAGAGCAGAATGTGCTAAGGTATGATATTCCATAAAATTATGGTAGTATGTTATTATTGCTTACAATAAATAAATAAATAAAAATGCATAGCTGGCACTAAAGATCAGTTTAGTTCTATTAAGTTAAAACACAAGTACTTAATTATTTGTAATGTTCCATATAATGTAACATTTACATATTTAACATTTTTTTTAAATTTACCTTACTTTTTATTAAACGAAATTTTTTTTACTAAAATAAGAATTTAAAAGGACAAAGGGCCATACTGCTTGCCACAATAGGTGTGTCAAGTAAAAAAAAAACACGAAATTTCTGGAAGCTATTTTTCTAAAATTGTTGCTTATCAAATTCATACTCAATTACAGTTTTTAGAAATCAGTTTATAAATGGAAATATTATGATGCAGGCATAAAATTTTATGCTAAAAGAATTTTAATATTTTTTCACAAATCTAATATACCTATGTACTTCATTACTGTTGAAAATTCAAATTACCACCATTGACAATTAATGGAGCTATTTTTATAGCTTTTTAAGGATGGAGTGCGATTGGCAGCTGGTTATGGAGATGGAGCTGTTAAAGTATGGGATTTAAAAGCAAGTAAAGTGCAATGTCAAGTAAGTGAAAGCCATGAAGGCAGCGTGACAGCTATAGACACACATCCTGACAACAATTTAATGGCTTCAATATGTAAGGCGAGTAAGTGCTGTTCACTTATTAATATTTTTCATACAGCACTTCTAATTACTAAATATAAACAAGGCATGTGAATAAATTAGATTAAAATTCAGACTTCTTATGGTTCGTTTACACTATTACGTATATATGCGAGCTTGCATTTGGTATTCATCCAATTGCAAACATTTCACCGTGCCGGTTGCGTTTTCTATTGTCAAAAAATTGAAAATGTAATGAAATTGGTTTTGTTTATCGACTTGTCAATTTTAAAACATTAGATTAATTTTTTTTTAAATTGTGTAAATGCCATTGTGAGTGTAAGAGGCCAATACACATGTAATAAAAAAAGGTTTTGTTCTAACTCAGTCTAAAGTATTCGATTCCCGTCTAATTCGGTGTGCCCCTGTTTATTTACTGAATATTTAATAAATATGAAAATTTGCAGACACATTAATTTTGAGCACATCAACAAATGGAAAAATTGTTCATAAACAAGTAATTGCTAGTAAAGCAGTGGAAACGGTTGCTTTTGCACAAGATCCAGAACTTGGTTATTTTGGATTAGGTGAGTTAAGTTTTTATATGATGGGTGAGGTCCAAAATGGAATATAGATATTTTGAACAGGTTTGAACAACTATGATATAGATATCATAGTTGTTCAAACCTGTGTGATTAATATTACCTACACCTACGTTGTTCCTATACGTGAAGACCAGGACAAGGCCGACATCGCTGCACATCAGCCTGAGATGACCACTTTGTTACAGCCAATGAGGCTGTATTGTTTCTTTGAAGTGTGAAATATTAGTGTGAGTGAACAAACAATAAGAAGAAGATTGGCAGAAAGTAACCTAGGTGCTTTTTGTCCAGCTCGCATCCCTGAAATTCTCACAACATTGAAGAACTAGACTGTTTTGCTTAAGAATGCGTTCAATGGACTATGGGTCAATAGGAGAATGTATTGTTTCCAGACCAGAGCAGAGTAGCCTTAAGAAGGTGGGCGTCAAGGTGTATATAGACGTCAAAATGAGAGGTTTGCTTCTTGTGCCATGGTAGAAACAGTCTGTTATCAGGGGGGCGCAATAATAGTATGGGGTGGTATCAGCTACGAAGCTTGTGCCTAACTCATTATGTTCAATAGAGGCAGTTTAACCACCCAGAGATATGTGGCATACGAGCTCCCAAACACTCCCCATACCTTAACTGAACTGCTCTCATATGCCCTCGTATTTTCAAAATTACACTGAATGTAACGTTCTCCTTTGTTTCTCAATTACTGTCTTCCGTCAATCTAGTTTAAAAGCACCCTGCACATATCAGTGAAAAGTACCTGTCCCTGTCCACTAATTGTACCGGTGTGTGTATTATGATTATTATCAAGTCAAAGGATTCTTTGTAATCTTATTTTTGAGACTCTTAAATTCGTTAAGATTAATTAAATGGATTATTAAATCGTTAAGATTTAATAATTCATTGTTATTTGTAAATTATATACTCAGTACTCACCTTTTTGTCCCATAATTATCAGCTTCTCAGTCTGAAATATCTTTCTGATTTGATCTATACATATTTTAACATTAGTGGGTGAATTTAGAAATAAATTTTAATTTGGATCAAATATTAATTTTTTAAATTTATTTCAACACATTATACACACATAATTACAGGAGTACCCAAAACGCTGTAATAGTCCCTTGATCATAAATTAAGTTTACAAATAAATAAAATTGAAGTGTCTGTAATGTCAAAATAACTGCTTTAACTAAATTAATATCAAAGTATATAGCAAAAAAAAATTAAAATTTTTGTTGCTGTCTTTTTGGACCGGCTAATCTCCGAAACGACTGGACCGATTTTGACGCGAATTTCACTGTCGGATAGCTTATGTTAAAAGAGTAACTTGGCTACATTTATTTTAGGAAAAAAAAGCCACAGCGAAGTGTAGCCTTGTTTAGCTGGTAATTTATTTATACTTATAAGAAATTATAAACTTAATTATTATAAGATATAATAAATAGTGAATTCTTTCAGTGTGCAATGGTCAATTAATAATGAGATTCTTGTTTTTCAGGAACATTGAGCGGTTCGGTCACCATCTGGGATGTGGCCAAGCAAATGGTCCGCCATGAATGTGATGGTGAATCGGGAGTCACCAAGATGATTTGGATCAAGAACCACCTCATAACTGGCTGCTTTGATGGCTCCATTCATGGGTACGAAGGAAAATCTGGAGTCCGCAGCCTCCTCCTTACTGGCAACCGATCCGAGATCCTCGACTATTGTTACAATGAAAAGACCAACACTATACTGACTGCCACAGACGATGGCACGTGTCGATTATTTACATGCGAATTTAATACAGACAATTAATAAATTTGAATATTTGTTATTGTCCACTTATAAAAATATTTAATTATGTGAAAGAGTTTGTTTTATTGTTTTTTTTTAATCAGTCTATCCTTTCCTGAAGGAGTATTATGTCTCTTAGTTCTATTTTAAAAATATGGCATTTGTAAGTAAATAGCGTAAATTAAACTGTCTGGAATATTCCAAACAGTAAATAAGTATTTGCATATTAATTTATTTTCCAAAACTATTAGAAAGTATCTACGGCCATTGGGGATTAGAGTCAAATTTGAAAAGTTTATATCCATAGTTCTAGGGCTCTGATCGAACATGGGTTAAACAAATAGTTTTAAACGATGGTTCATTATTGTGAACCCTTTTAGCCAGTATTAAAGTTACAATTATAATTTTTATTTACTGACTTCGCTTGGATATT
Source organism: Bembecia ichneumoniformis (assembly GCA_910589475.2). Taxonomy (NCBI): domain Eukaryota; kingdom Metazoa; phylum Arthropoda; class Insecta; order Lepidoptera; family Sesiidae; genus Bembecia; species Bembecia ichneumoniformis. The sequence continues at coordinate 7,480,574 of OU342521.1, forward strand.
GAAATAGAATAAAATCTTTTTTCGGGACTGGAGCATAATTCCTGTGCAGACGAAAAATAAGACCACTTTATGGTATAGAAAAAGAGTGTAACAAGGTCCAAAGGGGACTTGAGGAATTAGACAAATGGCTAACAAGGAAATGTATTTAGTTAGTCATTGCAAGTGAACATGGACAGGTCTGACGAATCATCCGTAAGTATGAATGTAGGAATTGCGTGTTAAACCAGTTAAAACTAAAAATTGGGTTAAAATTACGAGTCGGCTCTTTTTAGGATTTATTATTTACTAGCTGGTGCCCGCGACTTCGTCCACGTTGAAAAATATAACACCCGAGGAAATATATGAGTATTTTTTTTGCGTGAAAGAGTATCAAACATCCATTCTCACAAACTTTCACAGAGCGTTAAGGCAAGCACCCGAACCACTCATCAAACGGGCTCGTATTAAATTTTAAGTTATGCTTTGTTTCTTTCCTTATCTGTATTTTTATTTGTAGTTGTTGGTTTATTATCTTAATTACATACAATTTCTTTCAATTATTAAGTTTTTTTTTAAATTAACATTGATAAAATCCGTATGTTAGGTATTACATTTTATCACTGCACTGCAGATACTTGTATGTAATTAGTTTATAATTCATGTAAATAAATACATTTGTTTGTTTTTATTAATGTGAATTAATGATTTTTATTATGCTGTTTGTATTTAGATTAAAATAAAATAGAATTGAGTTTTATTAAATGCTGTCTATAATTTATCTTTTAAAAAAATCGTCAATAGAACAGGATTTAGTTATGAGAATCTCAAAAAGTCGTTTCTTATAACTAGAGAAAGGCAACATTTTCGATTATTCACTAAATAACTGGCAAATCTAATAAGATAATTTTTTTACGTACGAGGGTAACACTAAAGTTGTTAGAAACTCGAAAAATAAATGTAGGAAGCTGTTTGTATTCTTATTGTTTTTCGAAGTAGTCTCCGTTCCTTTGTAAGCACCGTCGCATACGGTGGAACTACTGACTGAAGCAGTGGGCCCACCCTTTAGGGGTCTCTTTCGCGGCGTTTTCGAACGCTTTCATTGTATCTTCAGAGCTCATAAAGCGAATAAGGGCTCATAAAGCGCGAAGGCTCTAAGTTTATTTTTTTCTTTTTGGGAATAAATTGAAATCACATGGTGTCAAGTCGGGACTATAAGAAGGATGACTCACTATTCCATACCGTACATAGACAAATATTCGATTGTTCGAATGGCGGAGTGGGCTGGAGCATTGTGGTGAAGGAGGATCCTAATACTTCTTGTCGAACAATTTCCAAGATACGAGTAACTTGCAGTAGGTACCTATTAATGGAAACTGATAAACTGAAGTTAATTACCTAAACATAAATATGAAATAAATAACATTATTTTTGGAATAATAGCTTAAAATTTTATTTCTATTTGTAGGTATCTAACATTTATATTTAACGTGCCCGCGATTTTGTACACGTTGAAAAAGAAATATTATCTACGCCTGACAAAATATATAATCAATATAACGCCTGACATCTTTATTGCTGTTATAGCTTTACCAGGCGTAGGATTTCTATTTATAGATGATCCCTCGGGAACAGCACTTATTTTCTGGATGAAAGGTACTCAAATATACTTTTTTGTACCCAAAATTTTATGATGATCGGTCGAGTAGCTAAACAGGCAGACAGAGTTCAATTATTCAATTCAATTCTTCAATTACCTATCATTTATCTGGACCCATTATAATTTAAAAATTTGTCATACCTCTGAGATCCCAGAGATTAATCCAAAAGTTGAAATTTAATGCGTTATCCCTCGTCGCAGCCGATACGATGATATGCCACTTTCTGTTGTGGCTGAATACAATTCCAGAGTCAAGCTGCTGATGCATCCAACACGGAAAAGAACACGGCTACTCAAGCTCTAGTTCCTCTTGCAATGTCAGCGTAGAACCAAGCGGAGCGAGCGTTCTCCGCTGCCGGTTATCTTGCCCATAAGATATGAACCCATAAAGTACGTAGTTTGGCTGACGAAACACTTCGAACTAGTTTTCTAGGAAAAAACTTCCAAAACTCAGTAGGTACTCTTTTCACTCAGTAGGTAGCTACATATATAACTTTTAATATTTTTGTACTTATTTTAATAAATTGATATGTCATGCTATGCTTTGTTATACTAGGTACTTACTTACTTTCTTATCGACAAACGCGGGATGCCGTTATATCGGGATCCTGCCCTGCACTAGTGAAAATTCTTGATCCCGCCGACACCGAGATCGGCGAGATAATAATACAACTAATAAAACTCTATATAACTTCTTAAAATTTACGTGCACATATTATATTCTCTAAAACATTCCTAATCCATTATAAATAGTATGGATTTGGGCCAAGATTTTTACAGTAGATTATAATATCTAATATGAGATCAGATCTTTTCAGAGCAAATCAGTTTGCATTATTAACAAAATGGAAAATGGTAGACCGGTTTTTAAAATTTGAACATTTTGTCATTATTAAGGTATAAATTTGCCAATTGTATATAAATTGCAAAAAAAATCTTATTATATTGACATAAAAGTCTTAACTATTTGCCAAATAATACACACATGGACACAATTAGCGGAACATAAAAAAAAGCTAAGTATATATACCTATGTATATATATTGCAAATTTTTTTTTAACAGATATGAAGTAACAAACCAATTGATATCCATTAACATCGACTTTACAAAGTCTTAATTAAATTTTATTAAAATAATCAAAATTAAAACAAAGTGCACTTTTTCTATATTTTGTGATAACAAACACTGTTGAAATATGGTATGCCTAGGTACTTGGGCGATTGTAGCTACAGTTTGGAAATTAAATGAACTTAATCAAAATCAAAATATTTCTCCAAGAAACTCTTATGATCGTCATATAGAATTACCAGTTAAATTTAAATTTACCAGGGTTTCGGAAAAAGGTCAAGATGACGATCCTGAGAAGAAACCCCGAAAGAAACTCAGGATACCTACTATTCTTTTTGTCATCTTTAAAATATAAAAATTACAACAATTATATACCATTCCAGGCTTCATTGTCACTTAAATAATCAGTAACCTTATAAAAATAGCCTTTCCAGAGGAGTTTGTTTTTAACGACAACTTTAAATTTATTTATAGATAAGGTTCTGATCATCTCAAGTAGTTTATTATAAAACCGTATACACTGACCCATAAAAGAATTACTTATCTTGTGGAGTCGCGTCTTATGTAAATCTAAATTATTTTTAAACCTAGTACCTATATTGTGTACATCACATTTTACATTAAATTTTCATAAATATATTGACATGTAAGGTAAATGTCCCATATTTCGGCATGTTAAGGCTCTTAAGATTTTAAGATTTTTTAAATATATTACTAAACATGATACCAGTTTGAAAGCTTTTGTGTGATGAATGTTGGTACTTTGCCGGTAATTTCACCCTAGAATTATATAGTTTTAATATGAATTGTCTTTTATATTAATTTATTTGTGAGCCTCTTGTTTGAACCCTATTTCGTGATAAAATTTGGCTCTGCTTCTAAGTTCGTGAGCTCGTGGCCCCTGTTTCGTGATAAAGATTTTCTACAGTCAGTAATGATAATTTATTAATAAAAAACATAAATATTTAAAGGGTTTAATAGTTAAAAACAGGATAGACTTTTTTTAAATAAAAAAGGTGTGAGCGTGAGATTCAGCTTAATACCAATAAATAAATTACTTACAAATTAAAGTTTAAAACAAAACTCAACGTGTTTTTCGTTTAAACCTTTGGTTTGCTAAAGTATACACATTAATATTAGGTATGTAGGTACATACATTACAGTAATGTATATAATATATATTACATTACTGCTATCTCTTTGCATGATTAAGAAACAAAATTATGAACTTAGTAATAAAAATAAACTTAAATGAATTTTAATAAATCTAAATACTTAAATATTTTTTTTTTTTATTATAACCTTTATTTGCCAACTTTTTCTTACAATATCTATTAATTAATAAAAAAACGTTATTGAATGTCGGCGTGTCTTTGTGACACAAAGGCCTCCTCCAGCAGCTTCCAGTCATCCCTCAGTCGTGCTATTCGGTTCCATAACGGGCCTGCAATCTTTTTGATGTCGTCTGACCAACGTTTTCCCGAGAAAAAAAAGAAAAAGAGAGAATTCTATATCACCTAACTCATCAATACAGAAGAAAGTCCATGTATCTAATTCGATCAAAACTGTGGATAAAAGGACTTTAAAACCAAATATACTTAATTATGTCGAACGAGGTAGGTCAGCTTCACTGACTGAGACTACAAAAAATTTTTTTGACAGGCATTGACATCCGGAATAACAAAAGAAAAAACATAATATTATCCAATTCAACTTTTTTTAAATGCACCCCAAGCCGGCCGGTCACCGTGGGGGAAGATGACCACTACCCTTCAGCAAACTTAAATATTTAAATAATTTCAAATAAACTTAAATAAATTTAAATGATTGAACTTTGAAGAATAATCATTAAAAAAAAAACTCTTTTATAGACAAAACATAAGCGTTGCTGGTAATCCATCGATTGGAATCGATGACTTATTGATTTTTTTCTTTGTTTTCTAGTAAAAAAGATACCTACCCACTTAATAAACACAGAGAAATGAGTGTATCGATGTCACGAACTTGAGGAAAAGTAACAGAATCGAGTTCCTTGTTTCGTGTTATTGATTTTTGGAAATTCTCGCACTCAAATTTGTAGATCTTTTTTAAATTATGTAATTTAAAAATTATTTATCCGATTTATAATTAAAAATATATAATAATAAATAAAATAAACAGAATAAAAAACAAAATCATGCCAGTAGTAGCTATGCGAATTTACCTTAAAAATGTAAATTTAGGTCAACTTCAAACCCGTATTATAAGAATTCTAGTAAATAAAACATATACCGAATTTAGCTCATAAGAAACTTAATTAAATACATTATTTGTTTTGTAATTTACGTTTAAATTATCTTAATTATTATATAAATGCACAAGCAACAAAAATGTATCTAGAATATCTCTGATTCGGTAGTGACACGAAATAAGGGACACACGAAAAATAAATTGACCGCTATTTCGTGAGTCGATTTATTGCAATTTTAAAGGAATTCTATGCTTGCTATAACTTTTTTCAAAATCTAATCGATTGTTAAGGAACACAAAAAAACACAATTAAAAGTTCTAGTCAAATGCTCTTACCTTTGCCTGTCCGTAAGCTTAACAAATAAGAGCGCTAACCTTACGGTGACAAGGTATATACGCACGCCGCACAGCTGTTAGTCGCCGATTGAGAGTTTCAAGCGTCGTATTGTTCTCAGTTTAGTCGCCAAAATGTTGGTACTTGATTTTTTAGACAGTTTAAATGATAGAGATTTGGTACTAATTAATAATTTAAATAAATAATGTTTAAATTGCTTATTTTTTGCGCCACAAACAAAACTAACGAAATAACGTACTAGCACGAACTAGGGGCCCTTTACCTTAACAGTTAAAATCTTTAAAAAAAACAACTAAGTAGGTATATATACCTACATAGGTACATAACATACATATTATTATTTTGTCCTGATCAAACTATGTATTCCATAAAAAGAGTATACTACGTATATATTTATATTTTATTTGTATTTTATATAGATATACTTATATAAACTTTTTTATCCATAAGTATACAATACACATAGATTTCAAATACACTTAATAGGTAGCAACCAACAACCAAAGTAACTACATAGCCCTGTCATTGAACTCCATTGAATGGAATACAAATTGTTAATATCCTGCATAAAAATGACCTGTTATCATCTTATAAAAAATCACAATACAAAAACTCATTTGTTATCAACGTTACACATTACAGTAGTTCTAATCAATGTTTGCTAAACCAACACGTGGTTACACTGGTTACACGCACTGGTTAAACAGAAGGAAGAACAAATGACTGCACGCACTAAACCAAACTTGGCAGTGAAATCATTATGAAACACCAAAATGAGTCTTTCGGAGTACGCATTAAGGTCGAATGTGGCCCAAATCACAATTACACCCTTGTCGTTCTAACATTCGACTTGCTCCACTAGGCAGATGGCCTGCGATTGTTGGGCTCGTCGTGTGTTTGCTTGCTTTCGATCCTTTGAAGCGAATGAATACTTTTGTAGATATTGGAGAGACGCCGCGCGACGAATACAGTTACGCCGTTTCTACCGATTCGTTGCTTTATGTTCATTAATATTTTTTTAAATATTCAAACGTGCCAGTGACATATTAACCCTCGGTGAAAACTTGTATTTTATGAATTAATTTAACCCGACATTTAAATGTTGAGTGACCGAATGCTGGAATTATGTAAATTTTAAGTTTCGTGATAGTGTTGTTTATATGTATTTTATCGGCATATGGTGTTTTATGGTGTTACGGTTTCCACGTGGTGTTTCCGGACACGGTTGTCTCGTAATTTAATGATGCAATCCTTGCATGACGAAAGCTCAGATTTTATGTAATTATCGCCTGTTCATTTGTATTAACATGAAATAAATTTTGAAAATTTTAATATATTGTGTGCAGTGTTATTTTGTGTTGTTAATATTTAAAAAAAACCAGTACATTTTAGTTATAAAATAATGGCAAAAGTGGCCGCCGTGGAAGGCCTTACGCCTAAAGCCATGGACACGTGTGGTGGCGAAGGTGGAAGCGATGAGAACAGTTCAAGTGGTGGTGTTCGTTTAAAAAAGGAATTGAGCCTGATGAACGGTGTTGCTATTATCGTGGGAGTTATAGTAGGATCGGGGATCTTCGTGTCACCCAGCCTGGCTCTCAAATACTCCGGTTCTAAGGGTATGGCGCTCATCGTATGGGTACTCTCCGGATTTCTGTCTATGATTGGAGCTTTATGCTATGCAGAATTAGGTAAGTTAAATTTGACACTAATGGACATTCATTCATTATTTTCTTTTTCAATGTCACAAATTTTTACCCCTTATTCTATTACATAAGGTGATCGGTCGATACATCTTTTGCCAAATAAGGTGGTAATAGGTAACTTCTTAATTAAGGTTTTAAAATATCTTGATGAAATTTCAGGCAGGGTACACTGCGTTTTGCAGTCATAAATTTAGCAGCCGGTCTGACGGCAGTAACCACCTCCTTATAGAAAGCCAGCCTGAAATATAGGTACTAAGATATAGGTACTTACATGTGTTTTTGTTTCGGTACACTTAGATAAGCATCCCTTGCTCACTAGCAAGGGATGCTTATCTAAGGTCGACAGCAAATTTGTGTCGCCTATGGCGTTGTTTGTGTTAATGATTGTAGCCACCTACCTTCTAGTGGACCGCCAGCCTATCTGACGTCCTTTCTCCTGATATAAAAAATTAACAGTACCGCTATAATCACAAATCTCACTTATCTGAGGCCAGCAGTATCATTATCATATTAAGTAACTTGACGTTCTTCCTGACCCGTTGTTAAAAAAAGTTTAAAAAAGTAGGTACCTCTAGGTACTAATTATATATGATCATGAAACTAATATTATTAGATTCCAAACTATGATTTACAGCTAAGTAGTTATATTTTTTTGTAAAAGAGTAATGTCAATAATCACATTGTTTAATAAACAAGAAATGTTTGTTACTAAGCATTATTTTTACCATGTCAAGCCTATCACAATAGTCCCACAAGGAACCCCCAAACCACACGATTATGGTCAACTGAAAAAGGTTCATTTGCACTATTGACGTTGTCGAGAATCGAATTCAAAACTTTAGAAAACCAAAGATGTACAAAATAGTTTACAAAAAGTATTTAAATACAAAATGCAAATGCTTTCTTAATTTACTGTTTCGAATGCAAAATGCAAAATAAGTACATACTTACCTACTTTTGTTTTTTTTTGTATTTTAAAAACTAAATACAAAATAGGTATTTTCAAATTATTTTATTGAAATAAATACTTTTCAATGAGATTTTATTATCGCATACAGTGAGGTGGTTCAATTAATGTAGGATATATTAATAACTCCTTTCACTAAAATAAATTTTATCACTGTTCCCGAAATTCCCCTATTCAATACAATCTCCGCGCGCTCCCAGAAGCAACCTCTCATTCCTCGCTATTCGAAGAATTTCCCGCCATTGTCACTTCACTAGACAAGGCGCCTCCAGTGGCTATTTGTCGAGTCGCCGACCCATTATATGAAAATTTGAGTGGTAATGTTGGCGAGACTTAACAGTAAAGTATTTTGTATTTTACAAATAGAAAATAGGTCTGGAAAGGTATTTTAAACAAAATACAAATGCTTTTTTAAAAATTGATATGTATTTTGCCTTTTAAATATAAGTAAGTACATAATATATTTCAAACTAGTTGAGCCCGCAACTTTGTACACGTGGTATTCGGTATTCGGTGTGACTTTTTTGTTTGTAAACCGATGAAACAAACACTAAATGTTACAGGAAGCTTGCTACAAAACATCAGTGAAAACCGCATTCAAATCGGTTAAGCCGTTTCTGAGATTAGCGTGCATAAAAGCACAGACAAAAATTCTAAAAACTTTTTTACCCCGGTAACATAAAGTACAACGTGTAGAAATTGTTTTTTTTTTTTTTTTTAATTTAATGTACAGGCACGGCTCGTTTACGATTTTATTATATTTATAAGTCGCATCTCTATAGAAAATTAAATTAATTTAACTCTGAATTTACAAGGGGCACACTGAAATGATCGGGAATAGAATATTTCGGATTGAGTTACAATAAAACCTTTTTTAGAATTTGAATACTGGCCTCTTAGAATCTTAATGACATTCAAACAATTTTTTTTTTTTATTAAAAACAAAAACTATGTTAGTTTAAAGTTGACACGTCGTTAACAGAAATGGAGCTCACGCGTGATCATTTCCGTGCCATAATTTATCACAATTTCGTCGCGGCTTATCTCAAGATAAATGTCTCAGCGAACTTGTTTCGATTTATGATGTTGAAGCACCAAGTCAAACAACAATATACCGCTGGTATGCCGAGTTCCGATGCGGTCGTGTGTCGCTCAGCACTGTTTCTTCTGCAGGTCGACCAAGAACAGCGGTCACGCCTGAAAACATCGCAGCTGTGCGAACTATTATATTAGATGACCGTCATGTGACATACGAGCAGATTCGGGCTGTTATCAGTATCGGAATGACTGCAATTCAGTCGATATTACATAATGAGCTGTGTGTAAGAAAGCTAGTTTCCCGTTGGGTTCCCCACAATTTGTCCTAAGAGCAAAAGGCGGCTCGTGTAGATTGGTGCCGGAATACTCTGCAACGCTTCAACGGAGGGAAGTCAAATGCCGTTTATAATATCGTCTCAGGTGACGAATCATGGATTTATTCATACGAACCTGAAAGAAAACATCAGTCAGCAGTTTGGGTCTTCGAAGACGAGGTCAAGTCAACGAAAGTGGTTCGCTCCCGCAGCGTGTCAAAGAAAATGGTCGCTACATATGTCTCGAAAAAGGGGCATGTTGCTACAATTCCTTTACAGGAACGCAGAACGGTTACCGCCGAGTGGTATATCACGGTTTGTTTGCCAGAAATGATAGCCGAACTCCGAAAAAATAACCCGAAACGTCGCATCATCTTACATCACGATAATGCGAGCTCCCATACGGCTCGGAAGACAAATGATTTTTTGAAGCAGGAAAACGTTGAGCTGATGAGCCATCCTCCGTACAGTCCTGACCTGAGCCCAAACGATTTCTTTACATTCCCTAGAATGAAAGATTTATTACGCGGTCAACGGTTTGAAGACCCCGAAGCAGCTGTGGAAGCGTACAAGTCAGCCATTTTGTCAACATCAACTTCAGACTGGAATTACTGTTTTAATGATTGGTTTGCACGAATGGAAAAGTGCATTAAGTTGAACGGAGAATACTTCGAAAAACAATAAAATACAATTTAGCTATACCGTGCATGTGGTTTTTCTTATTCCCGATCATTTCAGTGTGCCCCTCGTAACTCCCTTTTATAAAATTTTATTAAACAGTTGATAAGTTTTATTTTACATTATTATCACAAAAAATAATCATACTTATGAAAAGAAAAAGACGAGTTATGAAAAAACCCTTTTCACTTAAAAAAAGGCACGCAGTCGTTTCTTTTCCACTGACATATTTTGTTGTGGTACTAAGTACCTAGGTACTCAAATAATGGTTATAACAGTTCACAACCTCATTTAACTAATAGCCCTCCGTGATAATAACTACGATAATTTGTAATGAGTTCTTGCTACAAGCGATAAATGTCCTTCTGGAACTCACAGCACGTCCTACAAATACATGCGTTCCAAATGCCTTTTTAGAGAATCGAACGCTTTGTAAGGCTTGGCAGACTATATTTAAAAACCGGTCCATTCCAAAACTGGATATCTGGCGATCTAGAGAAGCAGGGCACGCTTGACGCTTGCATTTTAAGAATACGAGTATATAAGGAGAACTCGTCTCCCTGTCTTCTTCTTGTTTCTTACCCTTTTATAGTAATTTCTGCTTACATCTTTTTGACGTTAACGACAACTATATTGCGGCTTTCTGGATTTCTGTCCGAACTTTTACTTAGCAATTCACAAGGAACCAAGTGAATACTTACATTTATCAAAATTTACCTAATGGAAACGCTTTTTAAAATATTTTTTTGACAAGAAACTTGATAACCAATACTTTTAGAATACAATTTATTGTTTATCTGTCCTTTGCAGAATGAATGTTCAATGTTTAACATTAAAAAAAAATTCACACGAACCCGTGACAAAATAATTTTACTATTGCTGATATAGAAAGCTGTTGCTATGCTGATACTTAGTTCTGTCACTATAAATAAAAAACATTGGACGTAATCTCAAGAAGTAGGTCTCACCACTAACTACATGGGAGCAATGTCTAGTTTCAGTTTTAAAGAGTCCATTTTTTTTAATTTTTTGACTAAGATACAACTCTTCAAAAAAAATACCATAGAAATTTTAACAATGTGCTGTCCTGAAAGAGAAATAAAATAATCACTTTAATTTTTTTCTCATAACTTGTGTAGAATTTAATTTATAATTTATTCTTAAAAAATCATTAAGTAATGGTGGTCTGGCAAGCAGTTGTATCAAGAATAGGGGAGCCTTTTTCTCCACGTGTTGCCATATAATCCAACGGATTAAGTCTGGACTGGTGGAGGGTTAGTCTTCGTGCCAGATGAAGTCAATTTCACGCACTGCCAGCTAGTTTTGCGTGCTTTTCGTTCTATGAGCTGGGCGTTGCTGGAATACCCAGTGTTATTGAACATAGTATGAGAAAGACAAAAGGATATTTTGATACACAACTGAATTCGTTTTTACGCTTTTCTCACAAAAATATACCTCAGTTAAACCCGAGTAGGAGACAGCTAAATCATGAGTGATTATGGAAAATGGCCTCCCTGGACACGCGGAATTCGGCTGCTCGCTTCGTCACTGTTGTGGGCATACCTTATCATTTTGTTTATTTTAGCTCTCCACGGTAAAAATTCTTTCATTTGAAAAAAGAATTTCACGGTGCTTTTTTCCCTCCGTACCGCTTCAACAAAACGCGGGATCTCTTCAGTCTCAGGTCCATTAAACTTACATCCAAACGATCTTTTTTTCTTCAATAAGCTCGAAGCCCTAAGTCTTCATTCAACACCCTTTTCACTGTGGTTCTACTTAACCCATCTGAAGGGCCAGCAGGTTCTGCTTACGCATGGGATTTCTTTGGATTCGTGTCTTCACAGCTTTTATCACTGCTGCTGGAGTCCTAATAGTGCGAGGGCGACCACTTCTTTTTCTTGAATATTTATTATATCATTTGATAGAGAGATAAACGAATCTTTTGGTTATATTCAAATTCTTCAGTAGTTCAAATTTTTGATGCAGCGCGATAACCGCAACTTGAAATTACAAATAATACACATTTTTATTTTCATAAAAGATTCGACATTCGAATAAACGAGCAATAATTAATTAGAAGTAAGTCGCTGGCAAGAGCTAGTAGGTACATAATAAATGAATAGAATAATGTTATCGGTAGACTTTCTACGTTTAAAAAACATTAAGGTCAGACAAACGTTAAGTGTGCGATAACAGTCTATCAAATTAAAGATAAATCGAATATATAAATATCTTAAATATCGAAGAGGTTTTCCTTTTTTTTTTCACATTTTGAAATATCCATATAAACTAGAAACGAGATGTAGAATCTTTTGACAAGAAAGTGCACTATTAATAATTCCCAAAATAAATATTACATACCTACTTGTTTATTTATATTTCCTATATAATGTTTCTTCCAAATTTTTAAGACAAAAATTTTTAAAATGAAGGCGGACCTTTTATTTATAAACCTACATATTTTTTTACCAAACTTCATTATCTAGGTCTTCATGACATAACTAGGTATTTCCTACTTTAGTCTACTATGCATAGTACAACTGTAGTCCGAGCTTCAGTTGCTTGAATTTACAAAATTATTCTGAAGTTAACTTTAAGGTGCCACTAGAACTGTTTTGTTTCTAGCTGTGTGCAGCGACTTTGCTCTTTGTGTATCCGTTTACATTAAAATTCTACCAGTCTCTTTGTGTTATACAATTTACCATTAATATTTGAGGTGCAATTTTACCACGTTTCAAGTACCTATATTGTGCGCGAAAACATATTTCCGTACAAACCTTATAATTCCCTTTCTCCCGCTAGGTGCATCCGTCTATAAATTTTATCCTACTATTTAGTAAAATAATTTTAAAATTAGGTTTAATTTAATTTAATTTTAGCATTTTCAGACATCACTCCAACACTTTTACCCACAACTTCACCTCTGTGTTTAGTTAAAATATAATCTTTGTCCTTCCCCAGGGTTTTTCAGTACTATGCTACTACCATACAACCGTCTCCTAGTTCAATTATAGCAAATTACTTACAAGGCGTCATATACATATTGTCATATACTCAATAAAAAGGTCTATCTAATTGCCAATTGTCATTCAAATCCGTTCGATTGTTTGACTTTTGCATTTACAAACAGTTATATAAACCACTCGAAAATAATCTTTAAATAATATTTAATCTTTAAAATTATTTTTGCTGGACTTCTAAATTAGTTTTGAATAACAGCGGAAGAACTGACAATAACTTTTAGGTATTCGGACGAGGCTGTAGAGAGGACTTGAAACGACAATTCTTGGAGTTTCCATAGGAACTATCATAGAATTTTCCGAAGACTGGTTTTTCATAATGAGTCGCTGTATATAAGAGAACACTGGAGGAGTGCGTATTACAAAGTACGTAATTAATACAGTTAAAATATTATTATTTTTTACAAGAGGGGAAACTTATAAAATATATCTATGAAGAGATAAACACCGCACTCTGGTCTGCTTATTTTCATAAGGGTATGTGGGACTCTTACCGCACTAAAACCCCTCTCGGGATGTTTTACTGTTTTTAGTCTTGAGACTAAAAAACGGGATAAAATATTTTGCCTACATTAAAATGATGCCATTTTAATCCCATATACCTATTAGCAACAAATAATTCTAGCAAATGTTACCTATATTTGTATTGCCCGGTATTGTTGAGTTACCTGTTTAATTTTCAGGCACAATGATCCCAAAATCTGGAGGTGACTACGCGTACATCGGGGAAGCCTTTGGATCGCTCCCTTCGTTTCTGTATTTGTGGGTGGCGCTGTTCATTTTGGTGCCGACAGGAAACGCCATAACAGCACTTACCTTCGCGCAGAATATCCTCAAACCGCTGTGGCCTCAGTGTGAACCTCCCGGTCATGCTGTTAGTCTGATCGCCGCTGTTGTTACTTGTAAGTAATTTTAAGTATATGATAATTTAAGATCACATAAAGGCTAACAACGTCTGTCTATATGTACCTATAAATGTGTTTTCTGACTGAGTGATCATCCCGACCGTCACAGAGGGACAGTTACAAAATCGGCGGTTACAAGAAATCTCTCAGCTGCTATCATCTTATTAGATTAAATGCCTAATATCTCATTCAAATGTAATTATTCTCGTACATGTATCAATTGCTATAAGTATATAGAATTAGGTAATATTTACGGTCTATAATTATATAAATTATTTCGTTTCTTACGTGAGGATTTTGACACAGACGTATTCCTTATGTGAGGAGGTAGGCTCTCTACCACGTTAGTAGCACAATGTCCAAACTAATATTGCCAGGACTTCCCAGTTATCGTCTGCCAGAGTGGGAGATGCTGACGATATTCGAAACATGCAGAACGATCTCTATCGTTTTGAAAGTTACATTTAAGTGAGCCTGTTTACTTAGTAAACAGGCTCACTTAAATGTCAACACATTAACTTTCACAAGAAAATTACTCTCGAATCAATATTTCGTCTTAAAAGTATAATATCTGTTCTAAAATTAAACTTGGTTAAATGTCTTGGTAAGTATTTATTTTGACTCCAATATACTTTTTGATATGCATATTGAACACAATAATAACAAAAGCTACAAAAATATTAGGCTTTATCTAAAGCACCTATTCGGAGCTTATTCAAATAATAAATATACTTAAGCAAACTTGAATGTGGTTCCCAAGTACATAACGCGTATTGAAATGGTCCATGGAATTACTAGATCTGCAAGTAAAAGTAACGATATTATTAACAACGATTCCACTTGTAAAAAAAATCATGTAAGTACCTACTCCTAATTACATTACTTAGAAATATCGCGAATGTGGTGTATTTGGTGAAAATCCTTAATGGTGTGACTGTCGACAAGTCAGAGCTAAATAAAATTCTTATTTGAGTCTTTGGATACAGTACCTGTACTGTATGTTCCTCTAGAGCATTAGAGAAATTTTATTCGCTTACCTACGTAAATTCTTGAACAAACTTAGCAGATCACTAAAGAACATCGTTCAAAACCAGGCCATTTTTTTAACTTATGCTTTGGAGATTATGGTGATAAAAGTCTTTCTTAATTTCAGTAATTTCTTGTGAACATTTCTGATTTCGTAATTAAAAAATTAAAAAACTTTTACTTTTAACAATTGGATTTTTTAATACTTTCTAACTTAAATATCTATGAAACCATAATTACCAAATTATAAGATATTTTCTCAGTAAAATCTATAATTTCTTCTTACCTAATGGTACGAGTTTCAACTGTTAAAACGAAAATATCTACTCTATGCTAATGGCCCGATCTCAATACAAAACTTATCTAGAGGTCCTAAGGCAGCGGTTAGTAATTTCTTGACGACACCTGTCTTAGATTTTTCTTATTTGTATATCAATATTAATTTCAATTCCTTATTTTTTCTTTTTCCAAAATTTTTGCTAATTTAAAATGCTTGGATTCAATTGGTCCTTTTTTGAAATTGTACAAAATTTCAAAACTGTATATCTATACTAATATTATAAAGCTGAAGAATTTGTTTGTTTGAACGCGCTAATCTCAGGAACTACTAGTTCGAATTGAAAAATTCTTTTTGTTTTGAATAGTCCATTTATCTAGGAAGGCTATAGGCTATATAACATCACGCTACGATAAATTGTATTATATATAAGCAGTGTCCAGTACCGCGCGCCCCATGCGCACGCCGCCGCCGCGCCGTATGGGCCGCAGCGAAGCGTTGCCGAGTTCAGCTAGTTAAACATAAGTATAATCATATTATTCGCTATGTTTAAGATCACTGTTATAATTATGAATAGCTGTTGATTTACCTACTGAATAAATTGATGAAATAAAATTAATAATTTAATCCTTATTCGAAACTAAGCTCGAACAAAGATTGTAAAAGCAATCTGGCTCTAATCTATAACCTTAAACGGAATATGAAGACGAACTGGTACTTAAGGTCGTTAGGGCGATCGTAAGTCGTAACGTAACTGCTTTTGTACATAGTTGTGGTGGTATAAACGCGTCAGTGGCGGCGCGGGCGGTTCGTCGTCTCCGACTCGTGATTGCGGCTGACAAGATAATGAGAGCTTCCTCTCGCATTCATCTGACACACACTCTTGTGCGGAATCACTTGGCAAACACACATATACGTACCGTAAGGGCATTTAATGAGCGACGATTTAAGCTATTAGGATTTAAGCCCACATCCGCATATTGATGCCTGTTGACACCTCACTGTGAGATTCTACATTCACATAAATGCTTATTAAAATAAGACCTTCCCGAATACATAATAACTCGTTGTGTTAAATTTTGGAAGTTCTCATTTTTAGACAAGCGTTTTTATCGTTATATGGTACTCTGACGACTAGATCTATTGACGTCTATAGAACAACACCAATGGAGGGCAGAGGTCGTCGCTTAACCAGGAAAAGGTGTAGAAAGAAACTAGGATAAATGGTAATAGGACAAGAAAGTTATGAGTTCTCAAATCACTTGTTCAAGCACCAGCAGTATTCCTCAAAATACATTACAGTATACCCGTCTTTTGTGAGAGGATGCTCGTTTACTGCTGACATGCTGGCTGCACATTTATTACTGCGGGACACACATTTGTGTGCCTATCAAAAAACATCGAAAGTTTTAAGTGTTAAACGTTGATTTCAGGTTTTCTAACTGCGATTAACTGTTACAACGTGAAATGGGTGACAAGGCTACAAGACTCCTTCACAGCTGCGAAGATTCTCGCCCTTCTTCTGACGTTCTTCGCCAGTTTGTGGTACACTTTCTCGGGTCACACGGAGAATCTTGAATCTATGATGACTGGTACCAACACGTCGCCCAGTGCCCTCGCCATCGCATTCTACACTGGATTATTCTCATACTCCGGATGGAACTACCTTAACTTTGTTACGGAAGAATTGAAGGACCCTTATAAGTAAGTGCTCGTTTGAATCAACCAATAATATTCTTGTCTCAGAGACAGTTAAACAATGTGTATAATAAACCTACTTCCTCGACGTTGCCTATTAGAAATAATCTTCCTTTACTCACAAATGAGTAATTATTAGACTGTTGTGATATATTTTATACTAGCTGAGCCCGCAACTTCGTACGCGTGGTATTCGGTATAGCGCGTAACCTTGTATAAACACTAAATGTTACAGGAAACTGCATTCAAATTGGTTAAGCCGTTTCTGCGATTAGCGTGCACAAACGTACAGACAGGACAAAAATTCTAAAAACAATTTTTTGACCTCAGTAACATAAGTACATGTACAATTTTTTTTAAATATTTAATGCACAGACACCGGCTCGTTTAAGCTACGGCTTACGATTTTATTAAATGTATAGATTATATAAAATCATCATCAGCCCATGTCTCTCCATTGCTGGTATGGATGCTATTCCACTCCCATGGCTCGCCATCACGCGGGGTCTTCTGTCCTTTGCATTCAGCAGCTTCCTGCGAAACCTTTCAGGTCATCTGTCTATCTGGCCACAGTGCGTCCCTTTCAAATTCCCAGCCTCCATTCGAGAACTAATTAACCCCATCGGTTATCCGTTGTGCGACAGATGCCCATTGCCACCTACAACTTGCTAATTCTTTTAGGCTATGTCAACAACTTCGGAGAATTTCGGGTATATAAAATGTATGTATCATATTACTTTTATTTTAATTTATATACAGTAATAAGTAATAGTAGGAATCCATAGATACTTACACTTAGATATGCTTAGGTATATTTTTAAGACGATATTCCTAATATATTAGATCGTTTGGGAGCTCAAATATTAGCTCAATAGGGAATCCAATCCAAAAAAAGGCGTCTAATCCAAAAAAGGCGTCTAATCCAAAAAAGGCTTAAATATATTTTTTTATCAACATTTTTGCTTTAGAATTATGTCTATGTAAATATTTTTTAATATTATTCGTATTAAATCGTATTAATTCGTATTAAATTCGTATTTTTAATATTATTCTTTTTCGTTAAGAAAATAATTATTAAAAAGTGCATAAAAATGTGGGAAATTCAAAATACTTGAAATGGTCAGATCGAATGTGACGTCAAAGTCTATGGAATGTGACGTCAACGTCTATGAAATGTCAACAAGCGTGTAGATGTTTGTGATTTTTAACATTTGATTGTATTGTAGACTGTGACGTCACGACAAGCGCGCCAAAAGGGCGGGTGTTTAAAGTGCCCGTAACTGTTAGTTAATTTTAACTTTTTTTTGTTACCAAATTTCTGTTTTTTGGCGCTGAATATTTTTTTACGGTGATATAACGATATAACCTATCGTATGAAAATATTTAAAAAAAAACGTGCATAAGTATTCCCTATTTAGGGAACACTTATCTGTTAACTGTAGTCATCCTCTTAAACGCCGCTTTTCCCTTCATTGAGAACACTCTATAACTACCTATATAGAAATATGTTGCATGATATTTCTATAGTTGACTATATCAACCAGCGAAACCAAATATATGTATTATAAAAATCTTAAATGACTTTAAAATCTTCATTGACAATATGGAAGGTTCTGCATTATAAGATTTGTAACAAAGAAATTCATCAAGAACTCAAGGTCCTTAAAAAAGGGGAGAACAGAGTTTATAAAATAACTAAACAATTTGCTTCACGACCACCCTTGAGCAAAATCCTGGACCCTTGGTCGAGTGGTTGCCAGGTGTTTGCCTCATGCTTTGCCATTCCTCATGCGCACTTGCAGCACCTGTGGCTTTGCTTGTGTAACTACCTATCATCAAATGGCCTGTTTGACGACATTAACATTAAAAAAACTCTCTGCAAATTATTACTAACAAAGTAAAACTCGAAGACTTCATAATTTGATAGGACTTTAAACAATTAGGTTGATAATGTAATAGAAAATTTACCTACGAGCTTTAATAAGCTTTACGAGCCTGTTGGATGAGTGGTTAGGGTGCTTGCCTTATCGCTCTGTTCTATGGTTCTCGGGTTCGATTCCCGGCAGGGTCAACTTTGAAAAATGAACTTTTAAAATTTGGCTCTGGTCTGGATTTGGAATGTAGTGGCAGGGCACACTGCGTTTTCGCAGTCATTTGGGCAGCCTATCTGGCGGCAGTAACCACCCCCTTACAGAAGACCACCGTGAAATAACAGCATGTCTGCTGTTGTGTTTCGGTGAGTGAGTAAGGGATGCCAGAGCCCATTTCTCTATCTCTTTTCCCTTAATCCTTAAGTTAGCGCACTTGCAGCAGCTTTGGCGTTGCTTGTGTTATAGGCGACGGTAGCCACCTACCATCAAGTGGACCGTCAGCCTGTCTGCCGATCTTGACATAAAAAAAACCTAAAATGTTTTGTTTTTCATTTCAGAAATCTTCCAAGAGCTATATGCATATCTATGCCAGTAGTAACACTAGTGTACACCTTGACTAACGTCGCATATTTCGCTGTTCTCACTGACGTTGAAATCAGAGCTTCAGAAGCCGTGGCCGTCACCTTCAGTGAGAAAATTTTGGGTATGGTCGCCTGGATCATGCCCCTCTTCGTTGCACTGTGCACTTTTGGCTCATTGAATGGCGCCATTTATGCTTCATCGAGATTATTCTTTGTCGGCGCAAGAAATGGACACTTACCGTTGGCAATATCGTTAATTGATATTAAAAGGATGACGCCTGTACCTTCACTCATATTCATGGTAAGGATTGGATACATTTAATCTTCTAAGAGTAACGTGGTCGCATGTACTTTATTTGCTTTCTAAATGAGATTCACGACTTAGTGTCAATTTAATGCACTAGAGGCTCTACAGTGATATAACCATGGTACACCATTAATTCAATATTCGTTTATCATATTAGAGAGAGATACTTAATACTAGCTGAGCCCGCAACTTCGTACTCATGGTATTCTGTATTGCGCTTAACATTTTTGTTTGTAAACCGATTGAAATAAAACAAACACTAAATGTTACGGGAAGCTTTCTACAATACGTCAGTGAAAACCGCATTCAAATCGGTTAAGCCGTTTCTGAGATTAGCGTGCACAAACGCACAGACAAACATATACAGACAAACAGACAAAAATTCTAAAAACCATTTTTTTTACCTCGATAACATAAGTACATTTTGTACAAATTGTTTTAAAAAAAATAATGTACAGACATATTATGGCTCGTTCACAATTTTATTATATGTATAGATATAGATATTCGCGCATGATTTCGCCACTAAATTTATTATCTACCAGTTTATATTTTACATAGATTTTTAATATATTTTTTTTTTGTCAAGATCGGCAGACAGGCTGATGATCCACTTGATAGCAGGTGGCTATAGTCTACTACAACACACGCAACGCCACAGTTGCTGCAAGTGCTTGTCGACTACGGTAGGATTAAAGATAAGGGATTAGGAGGAGAGAGAGAGAAATGGGCTCTGGCATTCCTTACTCAATCACCGAAACACAACAGCACACACGCTGTTATTTCTGTAAGGGGGGGCTACTACCGCCAGACGGGCTGCCTAAATGACTACTTTCCTTGATGTGAGAAAACCACTACTTTCCAGATCCAGAACAGAACCAAATATGAAAAATTCATTTCTCAAAGTTGACCCTGCCGGGAATCGAACCCGGGAACCCTAAAACAGAGCGTTAAGCACCCTAACCACTCATCCAACGGGCTCGTCAAAAATGTTATGTTATTAAATTTTTTAAAATGTTATTAACGTTCTGCAGTGGTGCCATCTACAAGTGACTTTTATGATACTTTGAATTAAAAATGGAAATAGAAGCTTTTGAAGACGTAAATTAACAGAATATCCTAACAATTATTAATATTATACTTTTGTAATATATCCTTTGCAAACACCCTATTATTTCTTGTGTTCCTTAGCGACTGAAGCTACAGTAGGTACAATCGACACTGTTTGATGTCCATTATTAAAAATTCTTCAGACACACAATTTTTAATCTTTAATAGTGATAATAGATATAGCATGAAAAGCATAATAATCTACCTAAAGAAATTTTGTGTAAATCGTACTAATAGGTGACTTTCTTAAAAGTACTCAAGGTGGAAACAAACGCTAAATACTAAAAATATCCATTGTTTAATGAAGATGTTACAAGAAATAGACAAGACGATTGCTTTGAAAAAAATATATATTATACTTAAACATGTGAAGAATCAATTGTATTAATTAGAATTTTCGTTAAAGTAATAGAAACTCCACAAAAAAAGTTAGAACACAAGAAGAAAACGGCTTATTGCGCGGATATGAATCCTGTACCTATTAATAAGTTAATGTCAGTTTAAAAAATTGCATTAATGTTTTTTTTATTTGTGTATTATTCTAATGGTAAAAACAAAAAAACACCATTTCTAGGCCTGTTGAATTGTCTCCGCCGCCAGCGAGTTCTATTGTAAATGTAATTTGCCTCAAAGAAGCCCTTAATCTAATATAATTAGGTAAATTCATGCCTAATAATCATTTCGCACCTTTCACAAACATTTTCAAAATAAATTTTAACAAAACCCAAAGGGAAAATTCAATAGGGGATCGGACAAATTTTCAGAAAGTGTTTTAAATTAATCTTCATGGATATTTATTCCCATAAAAAATACTATTTTATTTATTTATAGCCTTTTAGGTACTCAAAATCATGTTTTAATATTGTTTGTTTGAAAATGCCGCCAAAACGCCACGATAGTTCATCTGAGAGCGCATAACGTCAATTGTGGTCATATCATAACAAAACAGCTGCATTGGCATAAGTTCGCAAGAAGTTTTGTTTCGTTGAGTAGATTCTTTATTTGTTATTGCCACACAATTGCCACACAATTGCCACAAATGATTGCCCACAAATGACGTCACGCACTGTGATTGGTGTTTCAGTATAGTTTAAAAATATTGTAAATAATAAAATTTTATTTCTTCATTTAAAAATATTTAAATGAATTATATTGAATTATTATTCGATAAATAATCATAAAAAAATATATATTTTCTTTCTAAGTACATTTTAGATTTAATCTGATTACTGTCCGATCCCCTATTATTTCTCTGTTTGTTTCAGTGTTTAGTAACTCTAGTGTTGCTAATCATAAATAACGTGGAGTCTTTAATCGTCGGAGTGACTGCAGTGGAGGCGATATTCACTCTGTGTTCGGTGACGGGTCTTCTGTGGCTGCGATACACACGTCCCGATCTGAAGCGACCCATCCGTGTCAACTTGTTGCTGCCGGTAGCTTATATCATCATTTGCATATTCCTTATCGTGCTGTCTTGCTTCAAACATCAAATAGAAGTCGGCATCGGTGTGGCATTCATTACTTTGGGGGTGCCCGTATATTTCGTATTTATTAAATGGCAGAACAAACCTAAATGGCTGCTGTCAACCTGTCATTGCTTTAACATTATTTGTTCAAAAACATTCCTCTGTTTACCAGAAGATTCAAAAGAATTATGATCAACGAACTACATAGGTACGTCCTTGTGTAAAAAATACATTTGTATAAAATTGCGTTCATTAGTTTATATAATCGACAACACATTCCATTGGATGTGTAACTTTTGTTTTTATATATCGTATCAACAATTAGACAAGTCAATATATGTACATGTATCGAAAAAGGATGCCGCCTCCTGATTGGCTGTGGAAGTGTAAAGTCAAGTGTATAAATATGTATCCAAATAATCGGTTCATAAATATGTTTCTAAAAACGTTTATAATAAATATACACACATAATCTGTCATTAATATGTTTCGCCTATGTTTGAGATATATTATTGCTCATGTTATTATTAATAAAATTTTGGAACATTTACGAAGACATATTAATGATGAGAAAAATATTATATACATATTCCATGATTCCTTTAGTACAATGTTATTGTAATGGTTTGGTAGGTATACATTTTTACATTTGACTGTACCAATTTGGTTATAAAATTTGAAATTCAAGCGGGTCGTTTATATTGTTTAAAAATTCTTGCGTCTGTTAGATTGTGGCGTCGATGATTATAATATAGTGTGAAGGGATTATTAATGATTTATTACATATTTAAACTAATCGCAACTTCTCGCTACACGCGAGGCAATAACAAGTGCGAGCATATCGAAGCATATTGCGCTCTCACTCTCTCTTGTAACCTTATTGCAACGCGTAGTGATATGTTTTTTCTTAATCGATAATTTTTTACAAAATTAAAATCAAATATTTTATTTTAAATTTTGACTCAAAAATAAAAACTAACGATAAACAAAGACTAATGATAAATAAAAACTAATGATAAAATATGATTGATTAATGATTGCTAATTATTAAATAACATTAATAATTATCGTCATCTGAGCCACTTTCATCGCAATCGTCATAAGAGGCTCTGGTAACTACTTTCTCAAATCTTCGAGATTTGAGTATTTAAGAGTATACGTTACTCACTGTTTAATTTTATGGCTAGCGCCAAAGCAAGCACAACACTACGGCAAAGCAAGTTTTATTGCTCCGCGTGCAGCGAGAAATTGTGTTTAGTATAGTATTTATTAGAGTGTAGTTTTTGACATAAAAATCATGGCTTCTTTCGTAATCTTAAATATTATTTTTATTAGGTAGGTAGTTACTATAAAAATTCGGCA
The DNA here is from genome assembly GCA_910589475.2 of Bembecia ichneumoniformis. Lineage (NCBI taxonomy): Eukaryota > Metazoa > Arthropoda > Insecta > Lepidoptera > Sesiidae > Bembecia > Bembecia ichneumoniformis. Next base: position 7,504,187 of record OU342521.1, read on the forward strand.
TAGTTGCAGGTAGTACATATGTAGTCCTTTTCTGTAAAATATTTGATAATATTTAGAACTAACTGTCAAAGCTTTACGGTTCAAATCACCTATTTAGAAAATTAGTACATATTAATTATTATATATTGCATAGGTAGATAACCTATCTAATATAATATTTACTATATACAAATTGTTGATACGAAACTGAGTTTTTATTTAATTTATAAAGAAATCATTGGACACGAATGTTAAGTGGCGGGAATGAATACCTATCTAAACCAATAGAAAGGTACACGTACACAGGTCAACAAAAAATTGCCAGATAGCCTTATATACATATACTATGTATAATTTTTTAAAATATTGCGGAGTCGTTAGCAATATTTAATTAAACATAAATTGTAAAAAAAAAATATTTGCAAGCATTTACATGACATGCCAAATGGTTAATTTAATCAAAAAACTGTTTTTAAGGAAATTATGTTTTTAGTAAGTTAAGATTAAGTACATCTTTTTGAAATTAGATCAAGCATTGATTGAAATGCTTGATCTAATTGGCATCATATTAATAACTAATCAAGCTGAGGTCATACGTTATTTCCAAATCTGATTGTCTTGATTTCATATTTAAACGTGTTGTTTAAATCGATATCGAAAACATAATGTATTAAACACCAAATGTAACCTATCGAAGATGTAATAGTTACCTTTTTAAACTCAAAATTCTGTGTCATCTCTTGTCACTCCCACAATCCTGCTGTTAAGTCTTTATAGTCTTATAGACCTACTGTAAACATACAAAATGTTTCCTGAGATTCAGTGCATTCAAGTTTGCATGTGAACAGTTTTTATACCTAACCAAAAATATTAAATATATAGAATATAAATATATTTAAAATATATAAACAAATAAAATAGAAATATAATAATATAAAATACAGTTTAAAATCAACATACATAACTTAAATCTTAAAATAATATACTGTGCAGAGAAGACATTCAGAGCCCACTAGTTGTTTCCACTATATACCTACCTATACTCACTATTCTTAATGTTTTTACATTTTATAAATTGTATATTTAAAAAACATCGAATATAAAAGTAGGTAGCAGTGATAGGAACTTTTACAGAAATTTTAGTGGTCTTAATATTTTTCTAAATTGAGCACGCTCAACCACGCTCGATCATATGAACAACGATATTCAATTTTACACTGTACCTACATATGTATATTTATATACGTATTTATACACATCATTTCTCTTTGTTCTCAGAAAATGTAATCCCCTTTGCCCTGGCCCTACCCCTTAAAATTTTATTACTTTTAACATAAATAACATTCAATAGAAAAGCTATCTATATTGTATCGTTATTTATATTAGTTAGCGATATTTTTCCAATCAATTATTCAGCGCACGCCGATAAAGTTGCAAAGCGACGCTTTTATTAGGTGTGATATTTTGATTTCGTACTAAAATTCTTGTTTATGAAAACGAAACAAAATAGACATGAATAATGAAGCTTCTATTTTTGTGAAAGAATTTTTTAAATTAGTTCAATAGTTTCAGAATTTCTAACGTAAAAATAAATGCACAATATTTTCTCTATTATACAATAATTATTTACACAGAAGTTACCTAGTTATTTTACTTCAAGTAATTTCCGGGTGTAAGTACAGTTTTCTGAAACTAAAAAATCATCACAAGCAACATAATCTTCATAATTTTTATAGTAATTTTGTTACATTATAGGTACCTAAGTAGCGACCTGACTCCAGCTGCACATGGATGCATATTTTTTTTTTTCGAAAATTATGTAGACGAACCTTTCTCGATTATCGCCCTTTCTAATAGTGAAAACCGATATTAGTTAGCGAAGAAATAGACAGAGGCTGACAGCGATTTTATTTTTTAGCTAAAATCATTACCTACTATAATAATCAAAAAAGTAGCCCTCACAGCTTTTAAAAATTATACCACTATGGCATTTTCCTAGTATGGTTGGCAGCGCACTTGCACAAGTGGACAGTCAACCTCTCTGACGACCTTAACATAAAAAATAGAATTATTCCTAAAGCTGTCTGGTCTAATATTCCTATTATTATAAAAAATAATAATAAGAAAACCATAAACAAAATGGTTTTCACATTCCAATAGAATTTAAGATTTCCATTTCAGTTTTTCCAGTTTTATTTTAGATTACATTTGGTACCATGGGTACCATTTTAGATTACGTATATAAGTAGGTAAATATAAAATTATGTATGATTCAGTACGACCTCAAGAAATGAGATCTGTATGAATAAATATAATAAGTATCTTTATTTTCGTTACTTTGCGTTTGTCTAATTTAAATATGTAAAAAATAAAAATAAAAAAAAACATTTTAAAAATAAATGAACGTGTTTTATTTGTTTTATGTCTTTGATTTGAAGTCCTTCTGTTATCATTCCAGACTGCTTTTATTTGTTCAGATGTTAATTTTCATGATATCACTAAAATGCATTGTTGCATCAATATCTTTTATATTTGCATCAGGCTTATATAAAATAGCTTTAGACATTTTTTTAAGAAAAAGACAGTACTTACCTACTTAGACTAAGTTAGCCGCAAGACTGCGTTCCTGACTCAGCTTCAAAATATCCGAAGTACCTAAGTATAAAAACTTCCATTGTCTAAAAAAGCCAGTAACATCTGTGCTTATTTCTCAAAATTATTTATTGGAAGTAATAATTCGTCCATTTTTAAATACTTTTTTCTTTCTAATTTTAAAGGAAGGTATTGTTGACTCAAATACACCCTTTTTATTTGTTGCAAAATATTTTATGTATCGACCATATGGCCAAATGTTTATTACACGAGTAGGTAAATGTTTCAGAGGCATTTTGGGCTCGAATAATAGTCGTACAGAGATCTGCAAGAGAGCAATGGATTCGTAAAAGCTTATACTTTAATATGGATATCTTGGAAAATCGGTATTTTAACTTTTTCCTAGAACAAAATGAATTTAAACAATGGATGGTTTTAGACGCTACGCGCGCCGGCCTCGTAACAACATAATTATGTAGTAATTTTACGGTTCTTTTTGGGCATTCAGACTCATTTAATGAATAATGTATTTATTTCTGATTAAAGTACAACTATTTAGGAGTGAGTTACTTATATAGTCATAAATAAATGCGTGGCGAATTTTTGAAAAATAAAATATATACGTATAAGTAGGTGCAGATTCGATAATTGAACTGATCCCGTGAAATGGTGTTTCCTTGATGTGAAATCAATAACACCCTGACCAACCTGTCTGGCGGAGTTAACTTTCCCATTAGAGAAGATCAACGTAAGACATTTCGCTCCGTGAGTATGAGATACCATAACCAAAACTATACCTACCAATAACCATGACTATAATCACACAAGAAGTGAGTTTGTTTGTTAGGCTATTACTATTTTTCTTTTTTTTTCACTTTTCATCCAGAAAAAAGTACTGTTCCCGAGGGATCATCTAAAAATAAAAAATTAACGCCTGACAAAAATATTTGAACAATAAGATTTAATAAATATCTTAAGGGGTAAACGTGATCATAAGGGCACGGAGAAAGTCGAAGGTAAAAGCTAGTAAATTAATCATACAATGACACAATCGTAGTCCCAGGAGCGTTTATAAAGGTTCTTTACGGTCTCCTTTTCCTTTCAACACAACGTGATTCTACAGCAGGATTGTAGATAAAGTAGTTGAAATAATAAAACTTTTTTTTTTCTTATTATCCTCCGGCACAAACTGTAGCCTGTATTTACTAATTACATTTTTGTTCAGAACTTTGTTCTATCTATATATATTTATTGTTATTTTATATTTGTTAAAGTTTCTCCTATTACAATAATTTTTATTTGCCCTTATTAATTGCCCCTTAAAAATAAAAAATTGGTTCTTCAACGGAGAGGCCGGATTCAATCTTCGTGGATTTGAGTTATAATTAGATGTAAATCATTGGAGTCCTGAGCGTGTCGGTCAAGTGACCGACACCAGGTGAGTCTCATTCCGTTACTAATCAAGGTATGATTAGCAACGGAATGATAAAGACAATAAGAACCGCCACTTCTGTCTCCGAGGGCATGGGGGTTATAATAAGTCCGAAAATCGAAGTAAATAAACCGTAACAGCCGTAACAATAATCGTAACAGTAACGGTAACGGCGACTAAAACTATACCGTAACCAAAACATTCAGAGTTGGCAGAGCAAATTGGATAAAGGCGAGAGAGTGCCATCTCCTTACAGAAGAACCATCGTGTAATAAGAGCACGCGGTTGTTTTGCAATGAGGATTGCCAAAACCTTGCGTTGATTTTGGAGGGTTACATACCTCTTCACAAGCGTCTCTTTCAAGATCGAAAAGCATATGATTATGTTTTTAATTTCGGTTACGGTTAACTTTTTCCTATCAAGAGTCGAAAGCGCATTAATGTGTTTGTAGGTGACCTACCATCATGAGAACCGTAGCCGAAATTTAAAAAATATGTTCGAAGTTTTCCTTTTAACGATTTAACGAGATACATTTAAAAGTTAATAAAAATATTATAAGAGCAATTCAAATTCTCAGTAATATTATAAAATCTCTTAAATCAAATAAAAGTTCAAGTGAAATCAAATAGTTTATTTCTCAAAAATAGGATAATAAGATAACTTTTTAGAAGTCGATTTCCCGATTGGATTGGTCGATCCGATTCTTTTCGCATATAGTACCTATGTATAAACTTGTAATAAAATCGCTTTGACTGTACTGTAAAATGTTGTTTCCAGCTATTTTTCATTTGTTTTTCTTTCTTTCAAAATGACTGAATCTAATGAAGAAATTCCATACAATTTCGAAAAAATTCCAAGATGATGACGATCCTGTGAAGAAACCCCGAAACAATTTCAAAGATATTCAAAGTATTAAAAAAAAGGAATTTTAAAGATAACTTCACGTGTTGTACCTATAACATAGTATTACAATCATAGTAGCGGATATAATAAAAATTTACTGGTGGATAGAAAACATAGAGTTTTTGTGATCAAAAACATGGTCTGCGAGGCGTGACGTCCACGTCCGCCGCCTGAATAGACGGTCACTTCATGTTACCAGTCATTGTGAACCCACTGCGGTATTATATCATCGTGCACCCGCAGACCGAGGAAATTGGTCAAATTACAGTTTTATAATCGTTACGGCAGCAACTACGTGTTTCATTTTTGCGTGCATTTAACAAAGCATGCTCTAGTATTGGTAGTAGCCCCGTCTACAGTTGCGTTGTCGTAAAAAGGGCAATCTGTCTAGACTAGAGTATATTATGTAGGTACTGCTTGTTGTACCAACCACCAAGTAGACCCTTAACGGCCACCCTTTAACTGAAAAAAAATTCAAATCCCAAGAGATATGAGTTGCTTTAGTTTATGACAACCATAAAATATTAAACATACATAATTATTGGTAGTGGACTTGACACCCGTCAAGGTTTTAAAACATAAGCAATGTAGGACGAACATTCATTTTACTTACTTTACTTAGGTAGTAGTAGCAGTGCTCATTGCCTTCCGCATTTATAAAGAGGCAGCACACAGAGCACATTATCCTATCCCCTCACAATCCCTTAATCTTTTGTTCTACAAATCGCCATTGCTATCCCTGTGGCTTTGCTTGTGTTAATAGCCAACGGTAGTCAACTACCATAATTTTTTTTTACTGTCAGCGTTGGTCTGAAGTACAACTGCGTTGGCAGGAGGAGGAGTAAATTTCTCAAAGGCCGGTGACGTTCCTTGGATGTTAGTGACGGCCGACAACTGGACAGCAATGACAGGGTTGTTTCCTGCTGGAAAAGAAGAAGGATGAAAAAGACATAGAAGGGTCCTAGTACTGCGAAATAATGCTATCGCGGTCCCCGGTACTGGGTACTAGAGAGGGTCTTAGTGGGTCAGAATCCCTCACTACAGGTCACATCGGTGTCTTTTTGAAGATTTTACTCCTCTCGCCATTGCCTGCTGCCGATTTGTAAGTAAAAAGCATCTGTTGGTACAATGATACACAAAGTACATATATTTGTTTGTAAATACGTTAAGAAATTTTACTAGATTGTTGGAAAATTCAATAGGAATTAACATACGGAAGCCTACGTCTAGCAGTTGACGTACTTTTTTAAAGTTAGATAATCCTCATAGATACACGTCAGCGTGGAAATTTGCTGATGGGTTATAGCGGACTCTTACCGGCTAAAACCCAACGAGATTCTGGCGCGACGGTACATTGGCGGACTCGCGGGGCAAATACACTAACAATTTGTGTTGAGGGCAGAACCGCGTCGCACTTTGAGCGATTAAAATGAGTTTTTAATCTAGATAGTTAATTTATTTGCCTTGATAACTTAAGGCAAAAAAGTTACACATCCTGTGATCTGTCAATGAAAATGAGTAACGGAGTAACGGTTGTTTACATCCGTTATAGTGATTATCGCAAATCGTGAATGAACGTGCTATAACGACGGGAAAATTCGATATAGCAATAATATTATTGACACACGATATCTGCCGCAGTGGCTGGGAATGTTTGTTTTGGGCGCAGTCGATAAACAAACAGACGATTACCTAATCTACGACTTTACACACACATGGATCACGTGGATTGGTATTTAACAAGTAACTGACAAATAAACAATTATTTTATAAACAAGATGATCATTCAATCAAAATATGACTACTTCCTTCGTGTTTGTTTATGCTTCATGTGTTTATAGGCATGACATTTTGAATTTTCCGCATAAAAGCAAGATAAAGCTGTTCTAAGGTTGAAATGCGCAGTGTACTTAATTACATAACTGCTTTAATTAAGCTCAGTTGAATAAATGACAAGCTGCTCTGAAGAATAGCCAACAGGAAGCTCAGTTGAACGCATGCTCAGTTGCTCTCACGGATTCTTAGTTAATCGAATGCTCAGCTTCTCTCAAGGAGTATAAATTAGAGATAAGCCTTGATTTGATAAGGAACAATAATCACTTGCCGTAACCTGGAAAGAAAATATCCTGAGAAAATTTGCTTATGTGAGAGAGAACTTATGAAAATCGACTAGTTTACGTCACGAGTAATTAATACACGTGATTTTTGCTTTTTAATGTATATGTTTTGGACGTATGGATGGGTTAGAGATAGTAGGATATATGTAAAGCATGACCGCGCTGTGAAGCCACAGAGGCAATGCAAGTATGTCAAGACGCGTACGCTACGACTGCGGGGTAGGGGTACCCGATACCGAGAAACAATCTGGATTCCACGCGAGCGAAGCCGCGGGCACAGCTAGTTTACTTATAAATCAGTTTTGAGTGCATTGCTATATTCACGGCTATTACATTTGTTAAGTGGGTATATTATCGCTATCTCAATACGCCTACGAACCTAAGCACTAATATCTACACTAGGCTTAGGTATTACCAACTCTTGAAACCGAATTCAATAATTCAAGTCCATTCCAATATATATTATTAAGAGCTCATTTGTATGTTATATTGTATGATTGCCCAGCCTAATCATAGAAAGAAGATGGGTGAATATCACCTTATAGGATTCAACCAATGAAGTATGTAGGTAAGCAAAAATTTAAATTTTATTAAAAAGAGGCATGTAATATGTTTGTTTATCCTTAGGTATACCTAAGGTGATTACTGTCGCCAGATGGGGTGCCCAATTGATTGCGAAACGCCGAATTACCCTGCCACTACCTGCCAGACCGAGACCAGAGCCAATTTTGAAAAGTTCATTTCAATAATTGGCGCTGTTGCGAATCGAACCCGGAAACACTGACTGAGACAGATTGACCTCGTCATGTTTATTTTATTCGTTTATTTACCAAAGAACCTACTTATTTATTTTGTATATTTATTAAAAGAGTAGGTATTATCATCATTTCGAATATTGTCGCCATCGAGAAAAAGGAGACCATGCGTTTTAGTACTTACTTCAGGACCCATTTAAGATTAGCTAGTAAGATGTAAGAATAGAAATGACTTGCAATGAACTCTAATAATCTAAAGTTAAGATTAAAGTTCCATGAAATATTTAAATTATTAATTCTCTATTGGTATTTTAGAAAATACATATTATTAGATACTTTTTTAATCATAAAAATATAGCCCATGTAACATTGACATTGATCAGAAATTATAGATAAACGTGTAATAAATTATAAATTGTATTAGGTACATATATTATCTGTAAGTTTATTAGGTAAAGTAGCTATCTGAGATAAAATTAAGGACAATACGACTGTGTTAGTATAAGTACAGTAGGTTATTACTTAATGATAATTGTTTTCAAGTTCAAATAGATTTTTTACTAGTAATTTCTCGAATTTACTCAGATTTTCAAGAAAGAAGGAGAGACTGAAACAAAAAATAAAAAGCTACCTAAAATTAGTCAGTACTTGAAGAATGATGACTTTAATAATGAAAACGTGAGTGAACAGTGCTCCAAAAGTGAAGAATTGGACTTTACTAAAAGTATACCAGAATTACAAGATGAAGCACCCGACACCAGTGTCTATCCAGATCCAGAACAACCACAACAAGGTAATAGCAAAAATCAAAGAGAATTTAGCGTGAACAATTTTCAATCTTCGCCATATATTACTGATAAAGGTAATTTTAAAGAGCTAACGGAACAAATGAAAAGGTTCATGATTGAAAGCGGACATTGTAAACCTAAGGGCCCTTTCTTAAAACATAGTGACAATAGATCTTTTCTAGAAAAACATTACTATATTGTTTCCAAGTCTAGCGTAAAACTTGAACGTACAATACGTACATGGCTATCCTATTCTTTAATACTTCAGAAGGCGTATTGTGAACCGTGTTGGTTATTCTCAAATCGGGCATCTAAAAAAATACAAAATGTTTGAATGGAGAGCTATGACGACTGGAAACGCCACGCCATAGAAACACACGAGACATCGAAAATTCATCTGGATTCTTGTCTTACGTATCAACAGTGGCGGCTACATGGAACACTCGATGAAGACCAAGAGCCCATGACCAAACTTTGGCGCCAAGTACTTCTTAGACTCCTTGATGTTACTCTGACACTTTCAACGTGTAAACAGGTGGTCACAACTTTCATGGCCACAGAGAAAACGCAGATAGCAATGATCCAAGCTCCCAAGGAAACTTTTTGAGTGTTGTTGAGTTATTAGGAAAATACGACCCGATTTTCCAAGAAGTGTTAAGCAAACCAAAGAGCCAGATAAAATACTTAAGTCCAAAAATACAAATTGAGCTAATTTCTATCCTGGTTCTAAAAGTAGAAAATGCACTCATAAATGAAATAAATGTCACACCATTCTACTCTATCATATTCGATACAACTCAAGATATTTCAAAAATTGAACAAATGTGTTAAATTTACCGTTATTGTATGATCGAAAAAGATGGTAATGGGATACCAAAGGCACTCGTCATTAAAGAGACATTTTTAGGATTTAATGAAGTTAAGGATCAAACTGCCTTAGCAATGTCCAAGCAAATTATTAAAACCATAAATGACAAAAATATTCCTCTAAATAAGTGCCGAGGATAAGAATATGATGGATATGAGGACAATGAAACGGACTTATGGTGAAGTTCAAAAATTCATAAAAGATTTCGAGCCAAACACCATATATGTATGTTCACTGTACTGCTCATAACTTAAATCTAGTACTCAATGATACAGTGAGAGAGGTTATTGATATGCAATTTTTTTTTTTATACAGTTCAACAAATTTATAATTTTTTTGGGCATAGTATACAAAGGTGGAATATTTTATGAAGTTTTATATTTAATAAAGAAAGAGATCTTCAACTTCAATAACATTAAAAACATTAAATCCTACTAGATGGGCAGGACGTTATGATGTTGTTTTTACTTTAAAAGTTTGGTTTGTTGAAGTCCTAAAAGCGCTAACGGAAACACTAAAATTCTGTTAAAATGCAAATCAGATGAAAGAAATGAAGCTGTTTCACTCACGAAGAAGATCGAAAACTACTATTTTATTATGTTATTGGTTTTCCACTGCAAAATTCTACAAACTACCGATACAGCCTCTAAACACTTCAGTCTAAAGCCACCGATCTACGTTTGAAAATTTGTCTCGAAGAATTGGAAAGGTATCGACATGAATTTGTAAATTTAAAAATGGAAACAAATATTGTAGCAGAAAAATAGTCCATCACCCCTGAATTTTGTAAAACTAGTCAAAGGAAAACGCCATTTTGACGAACTTTGCGTAGATGAGCGTCTCCAAGATCCGGAAAGTTTGTTCAAAGTGAACATATTTTTACGAGTATTGGACATGATTATCAACTGAAATCGCAACCGAACTTGCAAAGTTCAAGGTGTTTTGCAGCCTTCAACTTTGCAAATTTTAAATGTAAATCTATTTAAAAAAGCTCTAGAATAGGCATGATGACAGATTTTGAAATTTCCTTCCATAACGTAGATACACGTCTACCATATCCGAAAAAAACAATATTTCAGGAAAAAACTAAATTTCAACGCGAATTATTGAATGTTTTTAAATCTATTTTGAATTACGCGCAAAAACGCTCTTAGGTGTCATGGCGTCTCGTCTGATGGAACGTGACGTCACCGACATCTCATCAGATTTTTCATTCTATCAAAGCAAAGTCAAGCAACACGATGGCACTTACCTGGGCGTGACGTCATTCGCTCTGATTGGTGTTTCAATTAACATGGCCGATTGCAGTTATTTATACTTCTATTTTATTGAAAATCTTATTAATCTCAATTTTAATACAAAAAATGAGTAATTTTTTAGACTCCTTTCAACATATATATTTCTCCAAAACCATTTATTCTTTGATTCTTTAATACCGTCATCATGCCTATTTGTTGATTTAATAAAAAAGACATTTCTGAATCATTTGCCAGGGAAATTCTCAGTTTTCAGTCTTATTGAAATTAAATTGTTATTTCATAGTAAATGTACCCATGCTCTTGAAAATAACATTGTTATTACTGTTGGATAACTACTTAAATGGTTTATTAAAATTAAACTAAATACAAGGTGACGATTTTTACTGATAGGGCCCCATCAAAAGAATTTGCCACGGGCCCCAGATGGTATAGTTTCGCCACTGTCCGTAACCTACTGTAAATGAGGACATAGTAGCGGATAGTGGTACCTAGGGAAAATTCGATGATGTGTGAGTCTTCATAAACACAAATCAATACGTTATCATAGAGGAAATTCAGTTTTAATTCCGTCGTAATCTTATCTATGTAGGTACACTGCTTACTTAATATTGATTCAAAAATGCCAACATTATTGTAAAAGCTTAGCATTAATTGTATTTATTAATTTACTAACGTTTGTAAGATATAATTTTATTCTTAGCGTTCAGGTAAGCTAAAAACAGGTATTCGGAACTAATATATAAAGGAGATTTAATTGATTGTTTTCTTTGAGCAGACCGGTCTTTAAGTCCTTTTCCGAGAAACGAAATGACCCTTGGAGGTATCAAATATTGAAATTCATGAAATTTGGCAATCAACAATCTCAAAGTGCAAATAAAGGGAAAAAATCTAAAAAATATTTAAAGTAGATAAGATAATTATGTCGCATTAGCTGTAAAAATATGATATAAGTACTAAGTACATACATGTTTCATTAATAGTGACAAATAGTATTGATAATAAGTGAATCTTGACCAACAATATATTATTTCCCTCAGAGATAAATTTAGATGAATTTATACTGTCTACAATCATAAACTAATTTAGATACTAATGTATCTAATGATTAGAATGTATCTTTACATTCTAATCATTTAGTACATCCAACGATTTGGTCCACGCAGATAATAATGTTATAAAAGCAATGGTTTGTATGTTTGGATGTATGTTTCTCAACAACGCAAAAACGGCTAAACAGATATGGATGAAATTTGGCACACAGGTAGTTTATTACCTGGGTTAACATACTTTTCCAAGATACTTTTTATCTTGGAATTAATAGAAAAACCGTCTAAGGATCGTCGAGGGACCGTCTAAAAATATTAAAAAAAAATCGGCGCCACTGTTGTCAACAGCGATGTCGGGTGTTATAACATAATTATGTATATTTTCATTTTTCAACGCATATGAAGTCGCAGATAAAGCTGGTAATGCAATAAAACAATGCGCTTTATTTCTACTTGGTTTACAATATTAAGTCTACTTACTTTTATCATATAAGTATAGAAATTACTAGCTCCAAAACAAAACACAAAACTTACACGAAACTTCTTCACTTATCCCTCTTTCCATAAGTGAAAACTATATCAAAATCTATCGTGCGGTTTAGAAGAACTTGGCAGAGGAACAGAGAAAGGCGGACCACGACTATTTCATAATATTTAAATGTAGATACGTAGGGTTCATCATCATTCGCTTTTATCATTCATTTTAAACATTTTTGTGTCCTTTTTATAATGTGACCTTTTTATCTACTTTTTATTACATATACACTAGTCGGTGGGATTTCAAAGGAAAAAGAACAACAGAATCAAAGAAAAGTAAAAAGGAAGATTGACAGGTTTTTCACGGGAAAGAGCATTCGGGAGAGAGAGCCTTAAAGAGAAGGTGTAAGGAATATATATATATAATATCACTTTGTTTATATATATATATATATATAATAAAAGTGATTCAGTTTTTTTTAAAGGAATCAGAAAGGGGATCGAGCTGACGATTTTATGATTATCACATCCAGACTGAACGAATCCAACTCTTATTTTTATTAAGTCGACGAGATCCGCTTATACCCTATCATTACCTGTGATCCTGTCGAAAAAGGGAATAAAGCTACTCCAACGGAAGATCCAACGGAAGACGTGATCAACGGAAGATAAAAATATCTATATACAAATATATAAGGACTATAGTGTTTTTAATGTGCATATAGGGACTAGTGAAATTAAAGTTTAGTGTTTCCTTAAAATCTCCATGTTTTCTTATAACCCGCTACCCCAACAGTGATACAGAATTGTTACACTACAATACATCCATAATGGGTGACCCATTACTCAATTGGCTTATTATAAATTCACTACAAAGTAAATTCGCCCACTTTTCTATACAAGTCTCAATTTAACCCCAGTTTATTCTAACAATAAATTTTGCATATCAGCTAAATGGTTTTCACAAAGTGGTTTTCACACTTTTTTTTCGCTTAAACCTTTTGCAGTTTCAAATCAGCTCTACCACTTCTTAGATACAATATGAAAATTGACATTTAGACGAAGCAGCTTTTTTTTTTACTTTCGAACAACTGAAAAAGTTGAACCAGAAAGCAGCCGATTTATTAGGATTTACTTCGTGTCTTTTGTAGAACAAGTCAATTATTTTATGTTTAGGAAGCATCCATTTTGATGTAACATTGTCAGGAGTACAATAAAGGCATGTCCTCTATTGATACATTATATTTCAACCAGAAATGAAGTACTATTCCCCGGGGATCATGAAAATATATCTTTATCTATCTATTCTATACATATAATAAAATCATAAAGAAGCCGTGTCTGTACATTAAATATTAAAAAAAAAATTATGTACTTTTACTTAAGTTATGGAGGTTAAAAAAATAGTTTTTAGATTTTTTTGTATGTTTATCTGTTCGTCTGTGCGTTTGTGCACACTAATCTCAGAAACGGCTTAACCAATTTGAATCCAATTTTCAATGATGTATTGTAACAAGCTTCCCGTAACTCAATAAACAACACTTAATAAACAATAAAGCCTTTTTTTAACGAGGAGTAATCCGGTTACAGATTTCCTATCGCTGGCTAGACGGTAGGAGTATGTGGGGGTCGCCCAGCACCTGACCATAGCGGCACTGGGAATACCCACTAAAACTCCCCGGTGTCTCCGATCCACCCCAGGGCGGAAAAAACAATAAAGCCTAATAAATTGAAGACTTTCACAAATGAACATCTGTTCTTTTAAGATTTGAAGCATTTTACTTTTTGCAAAATAAATTTTGATCTGAAATATCCTACGATACGATCCTCTTTTTTCATTTATCCACTTTTTTCTTCGTATGCGATTACGAACAACGCACTAACGATTGAAGGTTAACTTTTTAGCGACATCTATTCCTTTACCTTTGATCTTTTCTTTTATCTTTCCTTTGATCTGAAATATCCTACGATTAGTTATGAGGTATCTCCAGATTTTCCCTTTTCTTATTACCTATTTAGAATTACATTCCTCTTTTCTCATTTACCTATCCACTTTTTTCTTCGTACGCGATTACGAACAACGCACTAACGATTGAAGGTTAACTTTTTACCGACATCTATTTCTTTACCGTTCACTTTCCAGTTACCTAATTGTATAACAGCCTGTATGATCTACGCTCAATTGTTGAATCTGCTTAAATGTACTTTTGAAATATTTGAGCTTATTTCAGATTATCGTTAATAGATTAAAATTAATAAATTTTATAGCTAAAAGTCTTTCTAGACGTACATATTTTGTATTCTCATAAAAGTTATTTTGTGAGAAATTCACCAAACTACAAAGCTCTAATAAATATTCCCCAAATGGCAAAGTAGGAAGTACGTGATGTGTCCAAGCAGACAACTATATATAACAATGAATAAAAGCACGTGACCTGCCTAACAATATTCTATTTTAATTAAGTTTAATTATATTAAACATTACGAATTGTATCATTTTCTTGTTGCAAAGTATTGGCTGATTTTATTTTATTTTATTTTTTTGGAAAACGAATGGAAAACGATTAACTATGCGAATACTCACCTATGAGACATCAGTTTAATTGATGTATCATATTCTAAGATGAAAGAAGCCTTTAAATCAAAGAAGTCGGAAAGTTACTTATCAAAGAAGCCTCTGAATAACATGAGACAACCCATGTGACCGATTTCTCCAACATGGCTTAGTACAGCCTCAGCCATCAAAAACCATTTAGAATAAATTAAAATATAAACAAGTGGGGCTTCTGAAAGAACAATAATTTTCTGTTTGTTGTCTCCTTATATAAAACAAATTGGAACAAACGTAAATCTTTTATAAATAAATTGTAAAGTTTCCCAATTTTGTACAAAATACAAGTATGCGAATTATACTTTAGTAACGGGCTAGAACCGGCCTCTAAAGCCATTCGCGTCAAGTGAAAGTAGCAGACGTACACTCTACTTCGAGACAGTAACGCGTGTGTTTCCAATTTGCATTTTGTGTGATAAATACAAATAAACAGACAGGAGAAGCGCGTGCGTTGCGAACAACCGATGCGCAAGCGCAGCGTCACGATCCGTCAGTCAGTTTATCGTCCAGCAAAACACACTCGAAGCTGATCGGGCTGATAGTGCGTTACGGTGGCTCGGGGCTGCCGCCCGGCGCAGTGACCGTCAGTCGCAACCATGCTGACATCGTGTACCGTCGTCGTGGGCCTGACGGCCGCGCTAACTGCCGTCACCACCACAGGTTTCAACGTACCAATACCGACCCAAGACTTAAACAACACACTACCCGCCGAGCAATACTTCATAGACAAAATATTCGACAAATACGGAGACAAAGGTGTCATCACGTTTGAGGTAAATTGCAATTTTTACTTGTTTGTTAACTTACAATCGCCCACCTAACCCACAGTCACGCTCGACTAGACAAATTTCTATACTTACCTATAGTTAAATTGGAGCCAACGATTTTCTAAAAACACCTTTCAACAATTCGCTAACGGAAGTTCATCGAACTGATATATTTTCTTATGAAACCCTAAACAAATATATTAAACCGTGTCCTTATCTTAATCGAAAATACCTGCTTATCTGTTTATCCGTGTCAATAATAATCAATTGATAGTATGGTTCGAGGCCCGACTGTCCTGACTCCTGACATAGTAGCAACCTATTACATACTCTTCCACAACATTCCGTCTTTTAATAATTTGCTCACAGAATTTGCTCTTTACATCTTGTTGAGTCGTTAATTATTTTATCATTCAATTACTAAGTACGGTCTAAAAACATACGGTATTTTTCTATTGCATACTTTGTTGCATAGACAATAATTTAAAGAATCATAACGGAAAGATCTTTGTCTAACAAAAAGATTGTTAGTAGAAAAAAACTAAACAATCCGATACTAGGCAGATATATTTATATAAAGAATCTAATTCATTCACTATGATTAACGAGGTGTGAAACAGTCTACAAAGAGCAGCATATTATGATAATGTAACCAACTGTCTCATAAAACAAGTAAACGCATTATAACCTGACTGAGTCTTTTCTGCCACAATATTTTACTTTAAATTCTTAGGCATTTAAATGACATAACATATTTATTTGTTGTAATTATACACATTATGTCTTTAACAATACTTGTTGTGTGCTAACTTAGGTTAAGAACCATTTGAAAAAAAAATCTACATTGATGAATGCTTATTTTTATTTAAATTTTATACCTACATAATTAAAAAATCTGTGTCTATATTGTTCAACTAAAATTGAACCCTTTCTATTTGTCTGATCTGTTTATTCTGATTTGAATTTACATCTTTAAAGTTTTGATAACTGCTATTTAAATAATCTTTGCTCGTTTAGTCATTACAGTTTTTCGTTAACAATATTTTTAATGTTGATTTCTCTAAGTAGGTATATTTAAAAAATCGTACTCTCTTTTTAATCACTCGTTTGATATATCGGTTTAACTATGTCTTTTTTTTTAATCTTTATTAGGACAATTTTTATAAAAGAACATATCATTTTGCATGGTAACTGGTAACTATATCTACGAGTGTGTCAACTAGACCTCTATCTATAAACAGACAGGCCTGATTTACTATTGTAAAACTCTCTCTGGCATATTGGCACGCTAGGGCACTATTCAAATTACCTACTTAAGGCATAAATTGGCCATTGGAGCCCTGCCTACGCATGCTCCTGTTTCGGACAAGTTCCTTTAAAACACACAGTAAAATTCCTCCACAAATGGTAAATCTCTATTCAAATGATGTGTATTTTCTACATACAATTTAAAATACGTGACGCTTACAAGCAATTTACTAATAATGCTTCATAAATATTATTATCGCAAATATTAATAACTACTTAGCTGAGCCCGCAACTTCCTACGCGTGGTATTCGGCGGTATAGTTTTTTTTGTTGTTGTTGTTAACCGATTGAAATGAAACAAACACTAAATATTAGGGAAAGCTTGCTACATGACATCAGTGAAAACCACATTCAAATCGGTTAAGCCGTTTCTCAGATTAGTGTACACAAACGCACAGACAAACAGACATAAATTCTAAAAACTATTTTTTGACCTCGGTAGCATAAGTACCATGTTTACAAATTGTTTTTTGAAAAAATATTTAATGTACATACAGCTCGTTTACGATTTTATTATATGTATAGATCAAAGAATAGACTAAAGGTTTTGTTTTTTACATACGAAGCCAGGTACCAACTATTGGGTTCTTTACAATATTATAAATTAATAGAGAAACAATAGTCTGACGAAAAAGTATATTTACTCCCAGTGGAAGTTGTTATACTATCTAACAAAAGGTGTACGTAATAACGCCCCGGATTGTATTTTGAATGATTGAAATCCATTGAAGCCACGAAAATTACGTTCGTCGAGCATTGTTCTTGAGAAAAAGACTAACAAATGTCAAAACATTTGCTCACAGATGTTAACTTACAATGCGGTGCACAGCTTCAATGTAATTTTGCTAAAACTTCTATTCAATACTAATGCGAATAAAAAAAACGGGACAAGTGCGAGTCGAACTCGCGTGAAGAGGGTTCCGTACGATGTTACCTATCCGCACAATATTGAGTGATTTACCATGTTATTTTAATATCAAGTATTTTTTTCAAAATTTTAGGTTCAGTAGTTTCGGAGATGGGGGAGGGAATGATCGGACAAACGGACACACGAGTGATCCTATAAGGGTTCCTTTTTTTTATTCGAACTTATGGAACCCTAAAAATTGGTGAAACCACACTTTACTTAAACGAAAGAAGAAGTAGAAACCAACCATATTGATAAGTTTTAATATTTGTTTAGAGAAAATATCCTCTAATTTTATAAAATATAAAACAAAGTCTCACGCCGCGGATCTCTGTCTGTGCGCGATAATCTCAAAAACTACTCATCGGATTTTCATGCGGTTTTCACTGATGGAAAGAGCATTAACCGAGGAAAGATTTTGTATTTAAAATGATTTTGTAAATCCGTGCAAAACCGGGGTGGATCGCTAGTATTTTAAAAAAATACTGGTACTATAATACATTAGCTTTTTATTTCCATATTATATTAATATTTTTATATGTAGTTAACTGCCAAATGTTATTTGATACTGACTGGTACCCGCGACTTGAATTGGCCGCATTGAAAAATAAAAAATATGACCGCCTGAAAAAATAGATGAGCAATATTATTTGCTGTTATAGTTTTGCCAGGCGTTAGATTTTTATTTTTATATGATCACTCGGGGACAATTTTTTTTTTCTAGGTGGAAGGTTTTTTTTTCTATTGTCCTTTTCTGTATACTGTCTGTCAACGTGCATGGACATGTCATAATGATCGTTTCGAGTAGTTCAGTAACTAGAACTGAAGATATATAGCAATAATAAGTCTCCTTTGTGGAATCAGAATTTCTTCCGCATTTTGGTGTGTTAAATATAGACCTAATTAAAATTTGTGGCTATCGTACGCGTGGCATTCGGAATAATATCCAATCATCACTTTACAAACTAAATTTAACAAAAGTTTTACTAAAATCGCCCGAAGCGCGTTTCTAAAAGAAGAGATTGGAATGAAAACCGTAACCAAATGTCACGGGAAACTTGCTGCAATACATCGGCGAAAACTGCATTCAAGTGGGTTAATTCGTTTCTAAGATTAACGTGCACAAACGCACAGACAAATAGACAAAAATTCTAAAAAAAAAAATTATCTCCATAAAATAAATAGGGTACAATATTTTTTTATTTTTTTAAATTATGTAGGTACATCAAAAACAGCTTGTTTACGATTTTATTATATGTATTGATTTTACATAAGATATACTTTATCTAACGCTCTTTTTTAATCTTCACTTCCGCGTTCAATTCTGAATTTTATATGCCTAGTTAACTTTCCCCGTTGAAAAGTGTATAATGCTGTCACATGCATTCTGCTATGCGATCAGTTAGGTTAAATTCTTTGTATTTTTCTAGAACCTACCTACTTGATTCTAATACATATATACGTGCTGGTCTAATATGGAAAATACTGTAAAAAAAACTAGCATTTCTGCAAAAATATTTGTCCATATTTAATGTTGCTCTGCTTTGGTGTTTGTCTATATTGCTATACGATTTGATTCTAAAGAAATTAATTTTTTTCCGTTTATTGTTTTTTAATGAGCATAGCCTTATTTTACGACCTTAGATTTTTTCAAAAAGTTTATCAAAATATTACTATTATTTGTAATCAATTCGTTTCGTTAATTAGGTAAATACATCCCAACATAAAAATAAAATTGAGGTGTCTCTTTTTAGTGTCAAAATACTTATAACAAAAAACCAATATTAAAATTTTATTGTTTATCTGTCTGTTTTTTTCCGGCTAATCTCCGAAACGGCTGGACCGTTTATGACGGGACTTACACTGGCAGATAGTTGATGTTATAAGTAGTAACTTAGGCTGCTTTTATTAACATATCTTACTTGTTATTTAGACTTCTTCGTTTATCGTTCTTTACATTAGTGATAACCTTATCGAAATCCGTTGGTTGGTTTACAAGAAGTAAGCGGAAATACAGACAGATGGTGACAGCGACTTTCTTTTATATTATGTACTAGCGATTCGCTCCCGACTTCGCATGAATTCAATTTTTTCTGGAAATTATTATACACAAAACTTCATCGTTTATTGGTCTTTCCAAGTTCTGCTCAAATCTCAACTTCGGCACTACTATCGAGTCCAAAGCCCAAACAGCGGCCAATAAGCTGGGCATCCTAAATAGGGTGAAGCTATGCTTCACACCTGAACAGCTCCTCTCTCTGTATAAAGTCGCTTTATACAAATGAGTCCAATCTTGCATGGAGTATTGCTGTCACCTTTGGGATGACTCGGTGGATCCAAGGGTGAAGGCTCGATCATTGGCGGCCGTAGACGCAAAATCGCGTATTTGTGTCTATTCTATAAGATGTACTTTGGAGAGTGTGCTAGAGAGCTGCATGAGATCATGCCGCCATCCCCTTTCTTCTATTGGACAATCAGACGTATGGTTGGTTACAATCCTTACCTTGTCGAAATCCCTCTAATTCGGACCAAGCGATTTAAAACATATTTAATAATGCGCACTGCTAAGGAATGGAACTCTCTGCCGGCGTCTGTATTTCCGAGCTAATGTACAACCCAAATCTTTTCAAAGTTCGAGTGAATCATCTGGTTGATCTTGCTCCATCGTCGGCCTCATCTTTCCTACGCGGCTATATGCTGGCCAAGAGCAAATCCATGTTTAATAAAAAAATATTTTTTTAAAAATCCATATATAAAAACCGAATCATAATCGGTTGAGCGGTTTTACAGTCCATAGGGAAAATACATACACACCTCGATTCTTTTTAGCTTTTACCCGTGACTTCGTCCAATTCCATTTCTTGTCCGATCACTACTAAACTTCACAGGATCACCCGCTGGACTAATCTGAAGATTGCCTGAAAATTTCATCTAAATCAGTTGCACGGTTTTGGAGTCTATAGAGAACATATAACACACACATCCATTTTTACATATAAAGATTTTTATATAAGTATATAGAAGAAGACTAGCGATCAGCTCCGACTTCGCATGGCTGTTTTTATCCATTTTTTTACCTTTATAAATAACGATGGTACATATATAAACTTTCTGGACTTTTGAACCCACACATTTTCCAACTGAATATGAATTTTTACCCAGATATTTACATTCTTCATAATGGTGTCTTCTTAAATCTTTTTTTTTTTTATTATAAAGTTAAAATAAAAATATTGAGGTATCCTACATTCTACAAAAGACAAATGAGAATAATGACCACTTCCCATTTCACATTCGCCCAAAAATAGCAACAAAAGTAGGTAGGATGGTTTAAAAAAGAAACATATTTTGCTACGCGAATTTTTCTATTTTAAAATTCTCCATCGGTTTATTGAGCAGTTAGTTGTCAAGTGTTTATTTTATATTAAGTAGGTAAACGTACAATCCGTAAGAAACATTTTAATGCTTGTCATTTGGCACGTTATCAATGTCATGAACAGGGACAAACATTAGGGCGTGGTCAAATTTGAAATGTCATTTTATTACTTGATTATTAGACGGTTAATAATCAATCAATAAACTGTTTTACAAGTATTTGAATTTAGAGCTGAAATCGCAACTCAGATAAGCGGCTCCTACGAGCGTAGTAGCTGTTTTTTCTAGTGTGTAACTAGAAAAAACATCTAGTATGTATCTAGTAGTATGTAATCTAGTATGTACGTGTTACATACTAGATTAGACATATTCGTACACGTAATCTATACTTACAGAATTGTTTGTCCTGACTGACTATCAACGTACAACTAAATCTATAACTCTAGAAAGCTGAAATTTGGAACATAGGTTTATTTTATAACGTTGGGATCCGCTAAGAAAAGATTTTTGAACATTTCAACTCCGTGCGAAGCGTCGCTAGTAACAAAGAATCGCAAAATGTGGCCGTGTTCGGAAAGCTCCAAATTCATCCAAATTCCTCAGTGTCTTAAAATATAAGTTTTCAACCAATGTGTATTGCCAATAATCACATATGGTGCTGAAATCTGATCTCTAACTATGGATCTCGTACAAAAGTTCAACGTTACTCAACGAGCTATGGAGACGCTTGGAGTTACACTGCGAGATCGTATCAGGAATGAGGAGATTCGTAGAGGTACTAAAGTTACCGACGTAAGCCGGCGTATTAATAAGTTGAAGTGACAGTGGGCAGGACACATAGTACGGAGAGCCAACGGCCGCTGGGGCCGGAAGGTTCTCGAGTGGAGACTACGGACCAGCAAGCGCAGCGTAAGACGTCTACCCACAACATAGACAGACGACCTGATATGGGCTGTGGGTCGACAATAGACCAAAGCTTCTTCTCACCTGTCCTTTTAGATAATTATGGGGAAGGCCTAAGATCAGCAGTAGAAGTCCTACGGCTAAGATAATGATGATGAAATGGGTTTCTGAGCGCAACAAATTTATGACTGGACCAATTCGACTTTTTTTTTAATATTAGTTAAAGATTGAGGAAGGTTCTTTGAAGAAATTTAAAAATTGTCCATAAAATTGCATCAGTGCCAAGCCAGGGGGGGGGTCGCTAGTAGTATTATTTTCACTGATGTTCAGCGTTGATAATAGGTAACCGTTAATTGCAACTTTGTTATCTCACTGTCTTAGTTCTCCAATAGCTAAATATGCGTCATTTGTTCATCTTTTATTTTCTTCGAACTTTTGTGCATGTCTTGCAACTTTTTGCAAGTACTTATTTCAACTTCTTGCGTGCATGTCGCACAGTTTTTAACTATGTTTAGACGACTTCACAGATACTCTCCAACACAGTGTACATATTCCTTACTATATTTTCCTTCGCCGTTAGAGTGCAACGAGCTTATGCTCATTTTCTATAAGTTAGTCGTTAACCAACGTGAACGTGCCTTAAGAACGTGGCCAGAATTTGCGCTGGCAAATTAATTGCATGGACAAACATATGAACTTCGCACATCTTATGTTATGAAACATGGATACCGTTTCATTCATTCAAATATATGCCTATAACATATGTATATTCCCGAATTTTCTTCTGAATATAATAATAATATGTCGGAAAGAAAGTATTTTGATGTATAAAGTTGGAATAAAAAATCTCCGATTGTAGATACCTAGGTACTATTTATTACCAAATAAAACAAAAAACAGTTTTCCATCAATTTCTAATTTGTCTTCTGTTATGAATAATTAAATGACTTAAATTATCT
Source organism: Bembecia ichneumoniformis (assembly GCA_910589475.2). Lineage (NCBI taxonomy): Eukaryota > Metazoa > Arthropoda > Insecta > Lepidoptera > Sesiidae > Bembecia > Bembecia ichneumoniformis. The sequence goes on from OU342521.1 coordinate 7,527,233, forward strand.
TAAAAATAGCTAGATATATTTTTTTTACAAAAACATGAAACTGCACCTATTGTGATATCAGCGAGAGTAGCAAAAAATACATTCAAGATTTTTCAGTCTGGCAATTTTAATGTTAAAAATAGAATTCCCTCTGGTCGCCCTGTTACAAATAAAAGTCCAAGCTATTTTTGGCATGGCCACAAAACAGTTACGACTCATTTGAAAAAAATCAGGTTACATATTAAAAAACTCGTTCGTTGAGCTCACTGAAAGAGACCTCTTGACACATGTTCTCATTTGTCTCATTAAACACAAAGAAGCTTCTTCTCGACCTAACCACTTAACGAGATCATTGGGGAAATTAACTTTTCGAAAATCAGTAACCACCTCCTTACAGAAGACCACCGTGGAAAACAGCATATGTGCTGTTACGTTTCGCTGAGTGAGTAAGGATTAGGATGAAAGATGGTAATGAGCTCTGCCACCCGGCAGAGCTCATTACCATCTTTCATCCTAATCCTTAATCCTACTATAGTTGCAGCACCTACCATCAAGTGGACTGTCAGCCTGTTTGACAACCTTCACACAATGAGGACCTATCAAATTAAATTTAATTTGAAACTACATAATTATAGATTGGAACCATTTCTACAACTAACAAATATATCCTTCAACTGATGAAAAATATCTACTATTCGTCGATCCAGAATGAATATTTAAAAAAATTGCATACACTATAAGACATGCAGTTTGTGGACAGTGCAGTCTTAATAATATTTTCTTCCCTGTAATAATCATTGTAAAGAGAGCAAAACATAAAATCACTAAAATATTATCACTCTCTAAAATCCACATCCAACCTATCCAACCATCCAAACCCTTAGTCATTAGTTCATTAAAACCGCCTTGAAGAAAAAATCTTTCTATATCAGAAGAGAAAATATGTATGTACTTGTAATTCTGCATTAGTCTCTGTAAAATAAAAGTGTTTCTACATCAATTGAAACTTTTGCGATTAGGTTGCACTTATCACCTTATCGCATAATAGGTTTGTCACATTCAAGACGATATAACGCAACCTTCAACTTGACATTGCAGACTTACAAATATATGTATCGTCTCTTCCTTGTCGCGACCATTCTTTTACTCTATTCGTGTGTTGTACCTAGTCCGTTCTGTTGTATGTGTTTTACAAATTACTTTTAGGACATTTAAATTAAGGGACCATACAATACAATTGATCTTCCAACATTGCCCTTATACGGACCTCATCACGGCTCTGTCCCACGAATGTTTTTGGTTCCTAGCAATTTTCGAAGAGATATGAAGTTCTGCCAATTAGCAGTGGTATAACCTTTTGAGTGTCATTACATCCTATGCCCAGTGTGTACTTTGGACATGAGATGTTTCTGCCTAGCTATAGTGCTGAGATTTTTCAATCGAGCTGTAGACAAAGTCTTGCAGGGTCTGCATCCTCTCTAGTTTTGCTTGTGTCCTAATGCGAAAGTATCGGCCTATAGGCCTCCTTGCCAACCTTTGTAAGATTTTAAAAAAAGAACAAATCATGTAATGTTATTAATTCACATTTTGTACAGATAGGTAGTTCGTTATTTTGGAAAAATAATTGGTGTAATAATTTTAAATGTTAAAAATGATTAACGAATAGCAGGGAGACCACTATAAATATAAACAAAAATTGGTGCAAGTATGCTGCCTATCCGGATAGGATAAATGATAAGGAATAGAGAAAGTGCTCTGCATCGAACATCTGCTATATTAAATGTTCATTCTATTTTTCTTTAAAACTTAGAAGTAGTGTTACAAGTGCGTATATTTATTTTTATTATTTACAATAAAATATCCCTCAGTTATCATTAATTTTGTAAGCGTACAATTTTATTAGGACTGTTGTAAAAAATAACCGTTAAATATGTGAATTGAACAGGGCTAACCTGAGGTTTTTGTAGGTATACACATAGAATCGTTATCTTCATGGTCTTAGGTTTAATTTGCACTTAACTGCAACATTATCACGGTATTAATTAAAATCATGTAACATTAGTAGCGCATAGCTTAACTACAAAAAAGAAATAATCATTAATTGATTTTCTATATTAAATATTTTTCAATATTAGGCTTTGTTTAAGTGTGAATATTTTGTGTTTCAGGGATTCGAACACCTCTTGGACAGTCTGGGGTTAGGTGGACGCGTGTTCACCTCGCCACATGATTTGGCCATTCATCGCATAAATGGTACATTTCGACAACTGCATGATAATCAACACAGACATCGACGTTCGCCTTCCGGATTCGGTATGTATATGTTAAGCCAAATAATTTATGCTAATGTAGTGCTAGTAGGCAGATATAATCTCAGTTTGGAAGAAAGTTTGACATCAGAAGAGGTGGAATTTAGTGTCACAAAACGACACATTTGAGAACTTAACCTAACCGGATAACAAACGTTTCGACGACACAAAAGAAAAACGCTCTTAATAGAAAAAAAGATTGAAAGTGATAATTTCGTATATATATTCTCGGTCGTGTTCCTTAAAGTTTTTCGTGGCTTTATGCACTATACCTCGGCCTCCACTCCGTCCGGTTCCCAGCTTCACTCAGGGCAAGTATTACGGGAAGACCAGTGAGAGCAGTTACTTGGTCACACCAACGGCTAAATCATTCTTCAAGTCTCTTCTCTTGCCCGTAATAACATATTTATCGAGATCGTCTGGCAATGTGACCAAAGTAACTGAGAATTTTTTGATAACACGTCGCTGAGATTCTCATTTCTACTCTTAATTGCTCCAAGACAGATACATTGGTTTTTCTGGCTGTTCATGAAGCATCTTTCTACAACACCACATTCGAAGGCACAATCTAGCATTCGAGCAATTCCTTCTACCTATCCATATCAATATGGAGAAGATCAATGTCCGGACCAGACTCATCTTGATGACATTGGAGATCTTTCTGTCTTGCCATATACGTTTTGCACATTGCCGCTTTCGCTATTTGAATCCTTCGTCTGATCTCTTGTTCACTTCCCCCCGGTCAGACGGTAACAATCCAAGATAAACAAACCGACTGACGAACTCTAGATCGGAGAGTTCACCAGTCCTAGAAAGTTGACCGGTTCTGTCAATAAGCATTATTTTTGTTTTTGCTATATGTTTTTAATTAGGTTCATATTCAGATTTAAAGATGTGCAGATCATGTGTACCTATATAATGATTTAGCATTACCTCGCTTCGAAATCATTTGTTTTCCAATATATACCTATAGAATTCGGTTTGTAGAAGATTTTTCTTCTCTTAATTAAATTTGGAATAAAATTTTCTTTGTCATAATTATATTCTTAATAATACCCAAGCAGCACATTAGTGAATTTTGCAGCTTATCTTATAGCTTTATGTTCTAAATGAGTGGGTTAACAGTGTTTGATAAAACTTATAACTTTAAATACAACTCAAAATTGTATATAAGTTCATCCTCTCACTTGTAGTTGCTTAGGAACGTTTTTTGTTTCTGTTTTATTACTTATGGTTGGGTAAAGTAGATTTTGCTTCTTAAAGTTGCATGCAGGTTTTAATTGTCACTATATAAGAAGCAATAGTGCTATATAAGGCCCTAAAGTCACTTATAAGCAACGTTTACATATAAGTGGGAACATACCCTTATTTGGAACTCTTAATTCCAAATGACAAGTATAATAGAGTAGTATATCAGCAATAGTGGCTAAAAAGATAATTTTACGGCTCTTTTGGAACCTAAAGTGATTGCAACTTTTAAGGCTTAGAAGTACCTTATTGCCACTCCAACGCATAAATAGGAGTCTCAATAGACTCATAAAAGTCTCAATAGGAGGTTTTTGAAACCAAAAGCAGTTATTTTCACTTATTTCAAACCACTAACGATCTAACAGTTCCAAAATTAGGACATAGTATTTTATTATTTCTATTGCCCTTGTCAAAATAACATTATTCGTCCTACAAAAGAGCAAATAATTAAAATAGGGCCAATTTTATAGATCACATTTGACATTTTTCAGCTTAGCTTCATAGTGAAGCTTCACTGACAGCTTCTGTCATTATTTCAATAAACGTCTATTTTTATCTGAAAAAATTACTGTGCAACATTGAACGCTATTATTAAAGAATAGCGTTCAATGTTTATTGAACGTTTATTGAAATAATGACAGAAGCTGTCAATGAAGCTTTACTATGAACCTAAGCTGACAGATGTCAAATGTGATTTATTAAATTGGCCCTACTTTAGTATTGGTAATAACATTCACTGCTTTGCCACTTGCAAGATACAAATAAGTGATTTTCAGACCTGATAGTTCCAAATAGAGAACAAATAAGTGAAAATAAACACTGTAAGATCTTTTTTGTTTCGCCATGTTTACAAATTGGAGTCCTTGAAAATGAATTATTTTAAACAGAATTTTATCACACTTGCGCATAATCACAGACTTTTGATAGTTGTGACGATGTTACTTTAACATTGTACGTAACCTACAATCATTAGGTCAGGTTTTTAACAGTTTTATTTCTTATCAGTATCAATTCCTTATTTGATTTAGCACTCTCTTTTTAAATATTCCTGATCAAATCAAAGGCGCATCGAAATTTACAAAGAAACCATACTATAGTTTCACAGTAACAAAAAATTCGCAGGAATTTCGTGCTTGTTTCATTGCTTGTATTACGTGAAGTTTTAATCATTTACCCAAACAGAGGTATAAATCTAAAATTAAAATGGCAGATAACATTCACTTTTAAAAAACAACTTATTGACAAGTTGCCACACCACTCAAAGGAACTTTGGCGTCTTATTTATCACTCATTGACCGAACTGAAATTATTAATTCGGTCAATGAGTGAATAAATAGTTCACTGCGCATAACTTTCACCCATAGTTCTAATAGACACTTAAGGTAATCGTGAGATCTCTTATGGATTCAATTTAGAACCAAAAATAGGCTGCAATTTTTCTCCCCGTGGTTCTATATTGGTTGCCTAAGGGTTCTTTCCACCTATATAGAACTTAATCATGGCTATATATTTCACTTAAGTATGTAAATAGATATGATATAGGAGCTATTTCCCACCCAGTTGTGCTACTTGGGTATTTATTATTATTTCAATAGGTGTTAATTGACCATGACTGATAAGATATCAGTCATAGTGAATAACCAAAAAAAATCTTTGTTACAGTAGTGAAAGAAGGAAACTTTTTTAAGTACGTTTTCAAGGTGAATTAATGTTTGAAAGGAAATACATGGACTCTGGTCGTCACCTCGAGTTATTGTCGCGTATACTTAGGCGTTTAACCCAATCGCATTGACCTTCGAGACATTCGCGAATAAAAAAAATTTCATATGTACCTAACTATGAGTAACTAAGCTATGTCCCGCGGTTTCACCTGTAATCTTCCTCAAGAATTTGGCTATAAAATGCAAAACGAACTTTTAAAATCTTTCTGGTAGTCCCAGATTTAAAAGCGGTTAAACCAAATAAACAATCACACTCTTCAGCTTTCTATATTAGTAGATATAGCTTTCTATATTAATACGACTTGAATTTTCTTTCATAAGAAACTGTAACTTACCTACATACGGACTTTGTGTTAGGCCTTTTAGTAGTACAAAATTAACAATTTATATGACAATCTCGATCATTATAACGTAGAAATTAACAAAAAGGTGGGACAAATAAAGATATCTAGTGACATGTGCTCTGGCATCACTCATGCACCGTAGCGCCGTTATTTCAGCACACTTGCTGTTATATCATGGTATTTTAACGTTTTTACGGTCACACAGCACAAGCTGCCCTGTTTCTGACTGCAGAACAGAATATAACCTGGCTTCTAATTAATATCTGTGCTACAATAATTTTAGGGCATTTTTTTAATTAGCAAGTTATTTTTCCATTCATCAAAGTTATATCAGACCACAGTAACTCTTCGTTAGATGCATCGCAAAACGAACTCACTCTGTCCTTTCAAATTTTAGTCAAGGCTTTTTTGTTGGTTTCCTAGTTATTTTATTCGGCCATAATATCACCGAAGCTGTGACCAATCTAACAAAATTACAATTTGTATTCGTTGTCTGCGATCAGAGCCCGTCGATCGCGACGAAATTATTATTAAATAACTCTGATTAGATACCTATAAACTCTTATTTACTTTTTGCACAAGTCAAGGGCGCAACTAAATCGAATGGTGTTTTTGATGTCATTCTAAAGATAGATCGTAAGATACTTGCATTCTCCGACTTCATTCCTACTCTGGTTTTATTTATTAATTGTTTGATCTTTCCAATCGAGACCGGAAAATGAATCCGGTGTGACTTGTCCCAGCCATTACGTAGAAAGCGATGCGGTGCTGATATTTCTGCTTCGGCTTTCTAACATTCTTGTATTGTGAATACACATATATTCTACGTCTTTCAAAGCTCATTCAGGTTTATGGTTATATCTTACCTACGCGTTGCCAATACACAAATATTGTTTATCATTTTCACACTAAATATCGCCCCAATGATATCTACTTATTAAGTTTACAATGAGTAAATTCTTAGACAGAACATTAGTTTTCTTTTAACAAATTTCTATAATTTGTTTCTTCGTGGATTGTAAAAAGCATAATTTTATCATCATAAAAAATATAACGCACACAAAATAATCTTATTTGATTATTGATTTATTGGATAAGTAAAGTTTCTTCTATTAAATGCTTTTCATCAAATCAGTTTTACTTTTGTAACAGTAAAAGCAGATATATTACTTGGTTAATTGTAAATTAAGTAAATGTTAAGTAGTCGATGTAAACTAGTCGCCTCCGCAAGGAAAGGCGGAGGAGCAGTCACCGCATTTGTCATTTATGAACTGGCGATTATCCAATTACGACTGCCGTTAGTGTCCGGTCATACACATCTTGCCTGTCGACCCTACTTATAATCAAGGCCCTCTCGCAGACGACTACATAGACGTTACAATAGAGATTAGATATAAATATTAAGTGTATCACACTTCATGTGCGATAAATGCGCAATGCAATCTATTATAAAATATTAATATTGTTATTACAGCAGATCCTATACTGAAGAAGTCATGCCTTTCACCAAAAGAAATATTAGAAGTTTACGGTATGGAAAACGAACCGGGAGTAATTACCATAAATCCGAAGACATTTTTAGAGATGTGTCCGGCGCTTGTTTATCAATTGGATCAACGGTCTTGCTACAAAACGGAAGCTCCAACGCCAAAACTTGAACGACATTGGAGTAAGTAAATTTCAGGACATATCACTCCTGATAATTCGAAAAGAATATTTAATTATATTTATATTACTCTATTTCTTTTTCAGCGTGGATTTACGCCAGTTTGAGCATACTGGTCATCAGCGCTACTGGTCTTTTGGGAGTGGCAATAGTGCCTTTGCTCAAATCTGTTATATTCAGTTACGTTTTGCATTTTCTGGTCGCTGTAGCTGTGGGCACGCTTTGCGGAGACGCGTTGCTGCATTTGTTACCACACGCTCTCAAGTCTCATGGACCTCCATCGGAACCGCAAGAAGAAACCGAAGTTATACTCAAGTGCTCGGTCACTTTTCTAACTGTTCTTCTCTTTTATTCTGTGGAGGCAATCATGCAAACGTTACACGGAGGCCATTCTCATTCGCATGATGTTTCTCAAACTAAGACTGTCGAGGAAATCAAAACTGAGTCCTCAAAGCAAATTGAGCCTATCGAACTCGGTGCTATGATGCCAGGTTCGCCACCACCGCCTGTTGAACGACCGATGACATCCACGGCACTGATGGTGATCGTCGGTGACGGCTTACACAACCTCACTGACGGATTAGCTATCGGCGCTGCTTTCAGTGGAGATCCAGTAACCGGTTTCGCTACTGCCCTCGCAGTGTTCTGTCATGAGTTACCTCACGAGCTCGGTGATTTTGCGGTCCTACTACGTTCCGGCATGAGCATCAAACGCGCTCTCTACTATAACTTGCTCTCTTCTGTGCTCAGTTTCATGGGCATGGCCGGTGGCATTTGGTTAGCTGAAGACCACGAGTCTACTTCTCAGTGGATCTACGCGGCCACAGCCGGAACCTTCTTTTACATAGCTCTAGCCGACTTAGTGCCGGAAATAAATGAAAATAATAATGGCAAAAGTATAAATTTAGTGTTAGCTGTACTCGGTATTCTAACTGGTGGGGTGATTATGCTGCTCATTGCACTACACGAAGACTCAATACAATACCTCTTTAAGAACGTGGAACAATGATCGTTTTGTAAACTAATAAGCAATAAAATGTGATAATTATCACCACTCATGGTTGTTCTTCGCTCGTGTCTTAGTCGTTTTGTGGAATCCGTTTTAGAACATTACGATTGCTGTAACACTTTGAGTGAATATTTACTTTAAAATTTAGTTTTTATTGCTCATATATGTTTGTCAGGCGTTGAACTTTTTTTATTTTTTTATTTTTAGTTTAACTCTCGGGAACAGTATTTTTTTCTGAATGAAAGATACACTGTGTCCTTTTCTGCACCTCTTAACAACGTGTGTGCAAAATTTCGATAAAATACTTTCGAAGATTTGCGAATTTGAACCAACGAACATTTTTTTATATTGATATATACTTATCTAAATTATGAAATCCGACACTGCTTTACGTATTTCTAGAAATTTTACAGCAATTATTAAGGCTTTTATACTCCTAGTGTTGCCAGACTTATAATTGTTAGTTTGCCCAATGTACCTAATTTATATTTTATTTCTATATAAATTTGTACCTATTACATATTTATTACATATGTAACGGGAGTAATCCTTCCGATTTTCAATTCATTTAATATAATCCGTGTATAATGCTCATTGTTGACTATTGGAATATATTGACTGTGCAGTTGCTCTCATTCCATGTGAGCACTAATCATTTCTAAAAGTTTTGTTATACGCTCACTAAAAGAAACTAAACTGAAATCTAGACTTCATTTATGTCAGTAAAGATTTTTATTTATATTATACATTATTGGAAAAATATTAAATAATTATTGAATATTGAAATGAAACTTCTTTGCGTGCGAGGAGAGTAAAAATTCAAAGTCGATTTTTGTGTGACGCTTCAGTGTAACAATCACGTGACGCTTCTTGTAACGTTTCTCCAAAAGTAAATACTAGCAATAATTAAAAAAAATTAAGTTCTCTCTCTAACGCTCTCTAGGTACCGCTTACTATGATCGTCAAAAAAGTTTCACTTTTGATATGTGTACTATCAAAATAATTTAATATTAATTAATTAATTATTAATTTAATTATTAATTTTTTTAAATATTTTAAACCCATTTTTACTGCTGTGCCATTGTAAATTTACGGGCGATTGCACCTACTTACTTAAGTAATAAATAATTCGTATATTTTTTGTACAGTATTACAGTTTTTTCAGTATTACAACGTTCCACAAGGCGACTTTCATGCGAGGAAATCTTTGTATTTATAATTGCAGGCTGATCTAGGATTAGTTAAACTTAGTATGATAAAGTATTAGTTTTGTGTTGGTAAATTAGAAACTGACTATAAGTTATTTCATATAGTCACGTTATTTCTATAATTTCCTATTCTCTGGACGACTTTAGCCAATGGGAATTTAATATCTAGGTATAATGTTTAACACCAGCACATAGTTTTAAAGATTTTAACACTTGTTTAAAGACACATTCAATACAAATCAGTATACGTAAGTACATGTTAACTATTAGCAGATTAAAATTCTTGCCTACTTTGAGTGCGGGGTAGACTAGTACATGTATATTATACTTAATGTCTACTCAAGTTATCATGCTTACTATCAAGTTGAATTTCTTTCTTCTAGCTGCCTCTTATAAGATTTACCTACATTTTCAGATAAATACCTTGTTTCTCTAGAAGCAAATCAAAATCATCTTGATCTTGACGCTTTCGTAACCAGCTCGGCGATTATAAAGTCGATTTTTTTTTCTTTAGTTTACTTTTTTCTATGTTAAGGTCGGCAGACAGGCTGACGGACAACTTGATGCTAGGTGTGGTTACCGTCGCCTATAACACAAGCAACACCACAGATGCTGCCGAGTTATAATGTTCAGACTAAAAAATTTGAACTTTTTAAAACTTAGTGTTGAGAGTTCAATACACTGGAAGACGCTACTTCAGCAATTTTTGGGTACCTACCTATTTAAAGCTATGTCTGGTTACAGCATAATAAGTTAATTTAGCTATTATTTAAGGTTTATTATGTAATGTTATTTGTTCCTCACATTTGGTTTTAGCATGTAAACAAGGCAAAATATACACACACATTATAACATTGTTTCCTTTGAGGAATTAATTTTAGTTAAGTAGATCGTTGTTTAGCTGTACCTACTCTGATGTAAATATGAATATCAATGTAATATAATTTTTTTACGTTTGGGACCAATGTTGTGTAAGCTTTATAAAACACATATCATTCCAGCATTTCTATATTGTTGTTTAAACAGCAATTTAGTCGCCCCATTAAGTTATTGGAACCTACAGTATAAATACAGTTGAGACAACTAATTTCTCTTTTTGTTTTCATTCAGTAAACTGTGAATAACATGAAGCATTTCAACTCACAAAATTATTAAACATATCCATCCCCTCGAATAATTAGAAATTTAAGATACCTACATGGCAGTTGTATTAAAATATTAATAATAATTTAGATTGTATCGATTACTAAGACAGACTTTACGTCAAAATTGAGTGTGTGTATTCATCGTAGATTTCAAGTACCTCCTTAAAATATATGAAAATATTTATACATTATACTATAATTTAATTTCTACACGAACTCCATTCGCTGCTTTATGGATTAGACAAAGTGCTCAAAAATATTTTATTTCCTTAGCATTGTACAATAGCAAGCACACCTCACATACCAACAGTTGAATTATATTCTAAAAACTATATTTAGCAATAAGAATTTCTATTTGTTAATGATTATAAAATCAGGTATATCATCGTGTCAAGTTTTATTATAGTGTATGTAGGTATATTTTTTTAAAGAATTTATTGCAAACTTGATTAGCGCTTGCTGCGAGAATTTATGATTAGAATTTTATGTGTTTATTTATTGTGATGATTTAATAAAATCCGTTGTTTAAGGATAATTGTCTTTTTCTGTAAATTTTTGAAAACCGCAGCAAGAAGCTTTCGTTTTAGTGTTTAGGCCTCAGCAGACGAGGAATGCAGAAAATTGATGTTGGCCGTGGATTTCTGGGTAGGCTTTCTTATTATACTAATGTTAATACAGTCTGTGGTGCCGGTAGTTGTAAACCATAGAGAATAGGATAAGGAGGACAAACTTACATAGGTGTTAAACTGAAAAATGGCAAGCTACAACCATTAAATAATGGTTCATAAATTGGCCAGAATGGTGCTTGGGGTTGGTAAGCTTTGGGGTTTGTTATGAAAATATTAAATGGGGAGACAAGAATGTGGTTGGTTTTAACGCCACCAAAACCTAGCGTGTTTGTTCTATGCGAAAAGGAACCCACCGACTTGGCCCTAACTTTCCGAGGTGCCTATGGCCAATGATCTCGAACTTCTTAGCATGAGGTTGTGTTCAAATCTCAACTTCGGCATTATTACCGACTCCAAAGCCCAAAGAACGTCCAAAAAGTTGGGCATCCTAAATAGGGCGAATCAATGCTTCACACCTGGATAGCTCCTCTCTTTGTACAAGACACAAGTTTGATCTTGCATTTTTTTTAATGTTAATATCGGCAGACAGGCTTACGGTCCACTTGATGGTAGGTGGCTACCGTCGCCTATAACACAAGCAACGCTAAAGCTGCTGCGAGTGCGCTGCCGACTACAGTAAGATTCAGAATAAGGGATTTGGAGGGGATAGGGAAATGGGCTCTGGCATCCCTTATTCACTCACCGAAACACAACAGCACATGTGCTGTTATTTCATGGTGGTCTTCTGTAAGGGGGTGGTTACTGCCGCCAGACGGGCTGTTCAAATGACTGCGAAACGCAGTGTGCCCTGCTAATACTTTCCAGATCCAGACCAGAACCAAATTTGAAAAGTTCATTTTTCAAAGTTGACCCTGCTGGGAATCGAGCACCCTAACCACTCATCTTGCTGTCATCTTTGGGATGGCTAGGATCATCTTTACACTAATAAGAACTAAGCTGCAGAGCTTGGCACATAGACGCAAAATCGCCTGTCTGCGTGTATTTTATAAGATGTATTTTGGAGAATGTGCTCGGGACCTGCATGAGATCATACCGCCTTCCCCCTTCTTCTATCGGACATTCAGACGTACGGCTGGTTACCATGCTCATCTTGTCGAAACCCCTCTAATTCGGACCAAGCGATTTAAAACATTTTTTATAATGCCCTCTGCTAAGGATTGGAACTCCCTGCCGGCGTTTGTACTTCCGAGCTCCATCGTCGGCCTCGTCTTTCCTACATGACTATAGATACTGGCCGAACACTAAGCCAAGAGAAAAAAAAAAAAACAATCACACACCAAGGTGCGTCAAAAAACAAAATGCGATGAAAACAATTACGAGCGCAAAATAAAATATTGATGGCGCTTTTTGAGAAGATATAATATGAGTTTTAAAAATCCGTAGAGTTATTAAAAATTATCAGATTTTATTACTAAGTAACTAAATACATTAACACCAAATATTTATTGAGAATCATTCACAAAACACAACATTCTTATTCAGCTTAATCAAAATTCATGTAAATAAACCCTTGAGGCTTATCGAAACTACAGCATATGCAAACTTTTTGCTCTGTTTTTCTAATGACAAGAACAAATAGTAAATAATAAGTCAGAAATGTGTCAGTAAGAATCAAGTAATTATGTATAGGACTTTCCTTGTAAACGTATTGATTTTTATTGATCTGTATCAATAATTGTTACTTTGTGACAACCATTAAAATGCATAAGATTCTGGTAAGTCCAAGAATGCTTTCTGTTTGAAAATATAGACCTATTACCTATGCCTATACAAGTATATATAAGTACTTGCCTGCGATTAGTATTTTCTTTATTTTGTGGATTCTAACTATATCGAAAATATAGTTAGAATCATAATCTCTTTATCGAATCATAGTCAAAGAAAATACATAACCTCTTTATCAACTAACATTCTGCCCAAACGATTTTCCCAAGAGAAAAAAAATCCTATTATATTTATTTATGTAATAAAATAAAGAGAGCATTAAGAACTCTTAAGAAGAAAGCAGTCCAGTGTTTAGTAAAAAAATGATTGTATTACTAACTACTGGTTATGTTTGAACTCACACTCAGTTAATACTGATATGAGCTACTATATAAACGTAGGTATAGCTTTTGTGTTAGTGTTTTTATTTCTTTATTTGTATGCTACCGTATTGTTTTTTTTTTTTTGTTTTTTTTGCTTTTTGTCCAAATATTGCTACACTTACATCATCCATTACTCTCCCGTCAGAAAAAAGTATAAAAAGTCAGAAATATTTATTTGTTTTATTTTTAATGCAAACACAAAATTGTTTCTGAATTAGAATTGAATTAGAATTCTGAATAGAATTCTGAATTAGAATATGGTAAAAATTCTAATATTTTCTAGCGCGCTCATTTAAATATGTCTGTTTTATATTTTTATTTATATGTTATAATAATATACATTTGTATATTATATGTCTACCAACGCCATCTATATCAGACATGTTTCGTGTATGAACAGTAGGTAGTAGTAGTTGGTTAGAAGAGGTTATTTTATAGTAGATGTGCATTAGATCCTTATTTTAAATATCTTATTATTTTAATATAACACGGGTCACAGTTGTAGGTATATTAATTTGTTTTAAATATTATGTGAATAATATATTATATAAAAAAATTAAAATCATTAAAAATATTAAAATGTAGGTAATGAAAATTTTTCCTCAAAACAAGAATGTAAACAAATCATGAACTATTATAAAAATAATGTTGTCACAATTTTTTTTTTCAAAATAGGTACGTTAAGAAACAAATTTTCTCAGAAAAATCTTTTTAATTAAATTAATGCACATAAAATACTAAAAGTGATATAAATGTGCAAAATAATTAGACGATAATCTTAAATAATTTTTAATTGAATTCAGATCTTCGAAGATATGGAAACAGGGGACATTGTTATTTAATTGATTTAATACTGAATTAATAACTCGGCAGTATTAAAAATTACAATCTTAGAAAACATACTAATCTAATAGGAAACTTGGATGAATAAATGAGTCAAATAACTCAAGTTTCCACGCGAAATGTCAATGATATTCCATCTGCCTATGAAAATAGATCCGTCTTCCTCAAAAATAATTGCCACTAGGAACTTTTATAATAAACTCTAAATTCAAATATTCTGTGATTTTTTGTGATATTGAATTTTTGTGAAATTCAGATACGGCTATTTAATTCAAAGTATGAAAACAGAAGCCATTGTGATTAATTAAATCTAATCTCGGCACCATTAAATCAAAAATTAAATATTCCAATAACAAAAACATACTTAGGTATTAATAATGGGGCACATGGGAGTCAAATAAGTATGGAAGGTAGAGGTAAGAGAAGGAGAACCGTATGTGTGTATCAAAAGCTGTCCGTTGAAAAGCGTTAAATTAGGGTGGCGCTACTGTAGCAGGAGGATAAATTTTAAAGAAAACGCAAAAAAATATTAGAGTAGGATAGAGAAGTAAAAAAGAAAGAAAAACTTCCGCTTTGATATGGCGCCTTTTCAAAAATAAAACATAAAATAGGAAAATAATAAATTACTAATACATAATATGGTACATAATAAATTTTTCAACAGAGCACACTTCACTCCTTCAACCAGACTAATACAACATCTTTGCCTTCAACAACTGCTAAGTTCATTTCATACCCATTTACTACTCTAGCGTCATTCTGGAGGGATTTGGAAATATTATTTATTGCATTCAGCTGGATACTTTTCCAACTGTTCACCGAGAATATGAGAATGACCTCCTTACCTCTACCCTCCATAAATTTAAATTTTCGAGCGAAATGTCATTAATGTTCTTTCTGAGCAAAGAGATCTGCTCCACCTTCTCCAAAAACAGTTGCTACCCGAAACTTGTAAATATCTGAGCTCAAAGTTCAAATCACATTTTTATATTCTTTATCTTCTGTGATTCTGATATTGAAGTGTCATTAAGAAGTTAAAACCATATACCATTTCGAACGTTGTGCGCATGTCCGAAAACTACCTTATAAAGCATCTTCTAAGCTGCATAACTCGTCAACCGCGCATGTGCATAACGTGAGAGAAAATATCTCTCTTGCTCGGCAAGCTGCCACTTACGGGGACTAGCAATATAGGAGATTAAATATATGGTTAAAACCATATATTTAATACTCCTATATTGGAAGTAATAAGTACCATCGTACACTATAGTTGTATAAGGTCCTTGGTTAAAACCATAAAACCATAGTACATGCTACTTTCAACCAATATAATTATGACAAAAGAAAGCCAGTCTAGTTTATCGTCAAAATGTTACTTCTGTGTAAAAGCAATATAGATAACCTAGAGTTTTGAAAAATACTACATGATGCGTTATGGTTAGCATCAACGTTGCCAACTTAACGGATTTCCCGTCATATCTAGCGGATTAGGGTGTGAAGAAACGGGAAGAATCTTATTTTGACGGCTAACGGATTTTTTTGCGGAATTTAGTATAGCAAAAGATTTTATTCGAATAAGCCTCGGCGATAGATTTATTTTTATATTTTCAAATTTCAACGATTTTATAACACAAAATTCAAAACGAAATTTTTATTTCTAATATGGCAACTCTGTAAACTAAAATTATAGGTACGGGAATTTCCCTAGGCATAGACAATGTAGCAGAAAGAAAAAAATAATGATGCTATCTCTGTTACACTTTAGAAATATTTGTATTGTTCTTTCTTTGTTAGTACATTACAGACAGTGCCAATTATCTGTATTTTGTTAAAAGTTCATTGAATGTTGTTTGGTGAATATGCCGAAACATAACTATGAACAAAAGTTTCGTAGTGTGACTGTGGGTAAAACTGTGGGTAGTGGCTTGTGGGTAAAAGACTGGATTGTAAGAAAAGAAGATTGTTCCGGCGAATCATTTCCAGAATGCAAATTATGTCGGTGCATCGTGAGTAAAAGCAATAAGTACTCAGATTTAAAAGTTAATGCCATTCTTAATATACGAGCAGGACTATACACATATGAGTTACCAGATAAGGTAATAAATAAAATTGGAACCACTCAAACCTACCAGCCGTCAACTTCTACTGTTACTGCGTCCGGGATGGTTGAAACCAATAATGATTATTGGTCATTATGGCCAATAAGTATTAGAATCTTTTTAATAAAATGTTGTTGAAATTTTCATCAAACTTGAGTTAGTTTTTTTTATGTAGTCTTTTATTTACCTTAATTTTGACGGATTTTACTGACGAGAAAAATGAGAGGTTTAACGGATTTCTAACGGAATTTCGTAATGAAGTCGGCAGAATTTCAAAATTATTGTTGGCAACACTGGTTAGCATCTATCTACTTAATAGTCTGTGGACTGTGAGTGACTGACTACATGAAAGAAAAGAAAACAAAAAAAAAGTAAGATAAGGATCTAATTTAACTTTATCTGTTATAAAATAAATTATTGAAACTGAACAATTTAGTTTATTTATATCTATAGAACAGTGTCTAGTTCAGCTTTTATTGTTATTTATTTCAATTCGCAATGCTTAGAGGAATAGTAAGTATTTTTAGAATTCATAAAAAAAATAACAAAGAAATCATGTATGATATTTTACAATTTATATACTGTTCATATGAATAATTTTTATGTATGTACTGAAATTATAAGGTCATGTATACCGATTTGTGGTAACGGATATCTTTGACCTTAAGATTTATGTGTTTACTGCTTTATTTAGATAATTAAGAAGGCGTTAAGCTGAGCTGGACCACCTCCCAGCAGATGGTGCCAACAGCAACATAAACATAGCTTGCAGTGGTTGTTTTTTGTATGCTTTGAAAGTTCATATGTATGAACTAGCTGACTATGAAAGTGAAACAAACTATCAAATCAAAAACTTCTATTATAACTGAGGTAGATGTTGTGTACTTTACAAAATGTCATTTGAAAAGTAATCTGAAAACTACACATTGATATCAACATAAAGAATCACTACGTAAGCGAGCCCTAGATAGAAATATTAATTTTCAACAAAAGCAACAAATATAACCTAAGGGGCGTTGGTCTACTTGTAAGTGCAACCGAATGTAACTGAAATTTCACAACCAGAGCCAATACGGAAACGAACGATCGCTAGTACAGACTGATAAAATTATTAAAACCCATAAAAATATGCATTAATTCTGTACTTACGTTACAATTAATATTGTTATTACATGGTGAAACTTTTAAAGTTTTTACGTGATAATAATGCAGCCGTATATGACTGTTACTCGCAGTGCTCTAGAGAACACTAAGTGCAAAGGTCTGAATTAGCTTGATGAGTATGCCTCATTTACCTTGAGTTAAAATAAAAGTCTTTGACACTTTTAGGTTTGTTGTTTTAAAGCCAGATATTTTAAAAGAGCTAATTAAGTGAAACATAACGTTTAGTTAACATAAAGATTATCAATAACGTCTAGGCACTTTGTATGATTATAAATGCAATTTTTTTTTTACATTGATATAATTTAATGAACTGCACTTTTTACAATAAAAATCTGTCTTAATAAAAATAAAGCAACAAACCCATTTTTATGGTGAACATTTGATGCCCAAGTCCGCCTTGCTAAATTAAATAAAACCTACATACAATACAAACCTATCTTTTAAAACTTTGAAATTGTTAAGATATGCAACCTCATATCTTATGTCAGTGACCTAATCTGAGATCTGCTCTATGGACCGTTGCTTAGGAACGGTTTGTTTTATTTTATATAATTGACACATATGTCAAGTGCCAATTGTGTGTATTTACGTTATTTTACCAGTTTGTTGTACATATTAAACTATCGTAATATTTATCGCTTTCCATCTGATTTTTCCTTGAAACATCCTCGGACAACACGAACGATAACACAATCGTTCACATGGTAGCAGAGCAATGATATAATCTAGCGATTACCAAGGAAGATGTCAGTTATAAAAATCGAACCACTAGGAAGAGATAATTACGATACGTGGGCAATACATGCAAAAGCTTACCTTACGAAATGTAAGCTTTGGAAATATGTTACAACAACACTAATCAACAATCCCAGTCAAGAACAGATAGAAGCAGATGATTTAACAAAATCTGAGCTATTGCTGCTCATATCAGCTTCTGAATTAAAGCAAGTAAAAAACTGTGCAACTGCTAAGGGAATCTGGGACACACTTGAAGGTATTTACGCTAGTAAAGGTCCTGCCCGAAAAGCCACACTTCTGAAACAAATTGTCTTGGCAAAATTAACAAAAAATGGGGACGTAAGAGAGCACTTGAAGAAATTTATGGACAATGTTGACAAACTCAAAGATCTAGGCGTTGAGATTAATAGCGACCTACTGTCCATAATCATGCTCTATAGTCTTTCTGATGATTATGAAAACTTCCGGATTGCAATCGAAACGCAAGAGACTTTGCTAAGCCCGGACAGACTCAAAATAAAAATAATCGAAGAGAGCGATGCCAGATGCCGCAACGCAGACTATAGTGAACAAGGATCGTCCAACGAGGAAGTATTTTATGCAGCCTGTAAAATTTGTAAAAAGAAAGGCAACATATTTAAACGCCAAGCTCACAAAATTTGCACGAATTGCTGGCAGAAAAATGCCTCTAAGAAGGTCTACAAACCTGACAAAAATAATTTTACTCAGCTGTATAAAAACGGAAAGGGAGCTGCTGACAATATTTGGGTGTTAGATAGCGGTTGCACCTCACATATGACATATCAGAAAAACTTGTTTAAAGATATGAAAAGTACATCCCGAAAACTGAACTTTGCCACTGATGAGATATCCGCTGATATAAAAGGCACAGGTGTTGTACCAATAGTTACTCAGTGCGGATCACTAACTACAGCTACAAACCTAAGAGACACACTGTATGTACCCAGTTTGAATACAAATTTGTTGTCAGTTGGAAAAATAACGGACGCTGGTTGCTCCGTTCACTTCACCAAAAATAAAGCAACTGTGAACAATCCTAAGTACGGTACAATTATTATCGCCGAAAAACACTCAGACGGGCTCTACTACGTTAAACCTGAAAAACCAGAACAACGTAATAACCTTACCAATGATAATGTTCCAAAAACAAAAATGAACAACTCAAGTACAATGGAAGAATGGCATCAAAAACTTGGGCACATGAATGCCAAGGATATGAAACTCGCCCTCAAAAATGGCTTATTGATTGGACTCGATTTCGATGCCAACGAAACTTTATCTGAATGCGAAACCTGCATCCAAGCAAAAATGCATCGAGTGCCTTTATCTTCGGAGAAAACAACTCCAAGAACGACGGAACGCTTACAAATAGTTCATAGTGACGTGTGCGGTCCTATTAACACACCCACACTTGGTCAGAACAAGTACTTTGTCACTTTTATCGACGACTACAGCAAATACTGCCAGGTCTATCTTATTAAGAACAAAAGTGAGGTACTAAGCAAGTTCAAAGAGTTTAAACAACAATCTGAAAACTTTACAGGAAACAAAATAACATTTCTACAATCTGATAATGGCACAGAATACGTAAATAACGAGTTTAAAAGATTCCTCAAACAAAACGGGATACAACGCCGACTATCAGCACCTTACACCCCACATCAGAATGGTGTTGCTGAAAGAAAAAACCGCACTCTAATAGAGAAAGCGAGAGCCATGATCTTAGGTTCTAAGGCTCCACGATATCTATGGGGTGAAGCACTGTTAACTGCAAATTATTTATCAAACAGATCTTTGAATCAGGGAATTGAAGGGGCTACACCATTTGAGAAATGGGTTGGCAGGAAACCCTGCATAAATCATTTGTATACCTTTGGAGCAAAAACATTTGTGCTGCTGAAAGGCAAAAACACGCACAAATTTACACCAAAAGCAATCCCTGGAATGTTTACAGGATATTCTGAGACATCAAAAGCGTTCAGAATATACCTACCTTCAAAGAAAACCGTTATCACCTCGAAGGATATTAGAGTTCTAAAGAAAATGTACTTTGAAGAAGACACCAAAGGCATGGAAAAACTTACTGAAAATTTGAACGAACATGACTTGAGTGATGATGACAGTGAAAACAAAACAGAAATATTTTTCCAAAACAACAGTGTACTGCAAATGCAACCCCAGCAACAGCAAAACGATGCACAAAATAATGATGGCTTACCACATGATTACATTCACAACGCTGAAAACATATCTAGTGAATATGAGTCTGCTTCTGAGGACGGAGACGACATTCGTGATGATATAGAAGAAGTGAATGATGTTTTTACTGAAACAACTACTAATGAAACTGAACATGAAGAAATAGAACAAATTCGCATGCAACTTCGTGATAGAACACGGATTGAACGACCGAAAAGATTCGATGACTTCATAATGGCTGCAATAGAAGCTGACAAACCTGTAGAACCCCAATCATATAAGGAAGCTATGAAGTGTACCAATAAAGCTGATTGGTTGGATGCCATGCAAAGTGAATTTACCTCGCTCAACGAGAACCATACCTGGGATTTGGTAGATCTGCCAAAAGGCAGAAAGCCTCTGCCCTGCAAGTGGGTCTTCAAAATAAAATCAAACCCAGACGGTTCAGTAGACAGATACAAAGCGAGACTAGTCGTAAAAGGATTTTCCCAGAAACCGGGCATAGACTACGACAAAACTTTTAGTCCAGTAGTTCGACTGAGCACCGTACGAGCCGTATTGGGCCTGGCTGCTCAAGAAAACATGGTTCTGCAGCAGTTTGACGTTTCGACTGCATTCTTAAATGGTTCAGTAAAAGAAGAAATCTATATGATGCAACCTGAAGGCTATAGTGATGGCAGCACTAAAGTCTGTAAACTAAAAAGAAGCCTATATGGTCTTAAACAGGCACCTTTGTGCTGGAATACATGCATTTCAGAATATCTTACTGAATCTGGCTTTAGACAAAGCACAAAAGATCCCTGTCTCTACATTAGCGAACAGGTGCTAATAGTTCTTTATGTAGATGACGGATTAGTTGCGTCAAAAAATGAAAAATCTGGAGCAGAATTTATTAAACAACTGAAAAGTCGGTTCAAGATAACAACCAAGCCAGCCTCGTACTTCTTAGGGATGGAGTTACAAAAAACTAAGGTTGGCAATATTACAGTTGACCAAAAAGCTTACACTAAGAAAGTACTAGACAGATATGGAATGGCAAACTGCAAGTCTGTGCCAACACCTGCTGTAAAAACTACTCAACAGGAAGAGGAAGACGGAAGCGAACCTGATGCCACGAATTTTCCATACAGACAGGCAGTAGGCTCTCTAGCATATTTGATGGTAGCTACAAGACCCGACATTTGCTACGCAGTAAGTGTCGTGTCTCGGCACTTAGATAATCCCAGAAAGTTGGATATCCAAAATGTGAAACGGATTTTTAGATACTTAAAGGGAACTATTAATATGGGACTGACATTTAAAAAGTTCAGCACAGAAAAGATACTCATAGGATACAGCGATGCTGATCACGGTGGAGACCCCACTACGGGCCACTCTACTACCGGAATGGTTTTCCTATTCTCGGGACCAATAATGTGGAAGAGCCAAAAGCAAAATACTGTGGCAATTTCATCTACAGAGGCTGAGTTAATCGCTCTTACTGAAACTGCCAAGGAACTAATTTGGTTGAAAGGGATTTTGGAGGATATCACCAAATTACAAGAAGTACCTGTGATTAATGTGGATAATGAGTCAGCCATAAAGCTTTCAGATCACCCTCCTCATGAGTTCCACCGAAGAACGAAACACATAAAGCTCAAGCATTTCTTTGTGAGGGAACTTGTAACTAATAACGAATTACAAGTTATGCAAGTACCAACTGAACTTCAACTTGCAGATATGTTCACGAAGCCCTTATTTGGACCAAGATTGAAGGCACTGTGCAGCAAAATTGGAATTAACAAAACTTATTCCAATTTTTAAAAGTTTGGTGGGTGTTAAGATATGCAACCTCATATCTTATGTCAGTGACCTAATCTGAGATCTGCTCTATGGACCGTTGCTTAGGAACGGTTTGTTTTATTTTATATAATTGACACATATGTCAAGTGCCAATTGTGTGTATTTACGTTATTTTACCAGTTTGTTGTACATATTAAACTATCGTAATATTTATCGCTTTCCATCTGATTTTTCCTTGAAACATCCTCGGACAACACGAACGATAACACAATCGTTCACAGAAATCAATCAAAATTAGAATGTCAATGTGACACTTTACCTCTTTTTTACAAAATTGCTTAAAAATGAAATAAATAATTATAATTAAATAAACTAAAATACAATGGGTTTTTTAGCTTCATGTTTAAAAACTGGTGTAAGTTAATACGGCTAATGTTGATTATGTGTGATATTATTATTTTGTCTGAATAAGTATGTAAATTATAGTATTTTTATGACATTTCTAAAATAACAATGAAACAAAATTGAAATATACCTATAACACATTATTATTATTATCATGCAATGTGTATTATTGTTGTGCAAATTTGTTGCAATTTTGACTTATTATGTCTCTCCATGTCTCCATTATCTAATCAATTTAATGTAATTAGTATATATTACAAATTTAATCTTTTCAGATAATTTTTGGTGCAGGAGTTTATGCAGGAGTCTATGTTGCTCAAAATTATCAAGTTAGTATTGTTGTTCATAACAAATGCATCTTGTAAATGAGTAAATAGTATTTACACCAGCCACCTATATAATATCAAGGGAATATTTAAAAACGTTTAGTTATGAGTATATTCAAGCTTGATCATTATTCTTTATAGTTTAAAAAGTTCATTTTGCTCACCTCTGTCTGTTTCATATTGTGACTAGGATACACTAGCAGAAAATTCATTCCCCTCTTCAAATTAACTACTTATACACACTAGAAGCACTTGAGACTCAATAACTTAGTAAAGGTGTATTGGTTATCTATTTTAAATATACAGTAAGTAATTACATAGTATTTGTAACTTAGATAATATACATAAATTAGTATTTAGATTTACAAAGGAGGCTATGCTAGGCTATCGTTGTTGGCACTTGGTGATGAAAGAACAACATTAAAAGTATGTTTAAACAGAATATTAGGCTTGATTCCTACCGGTAAAATTATTTGAGTGGCCTCTTTTGTCTGTCACATTTCTGGTAATTGCTGTAGATGATAGTTTGAGTGCGATGTTTATAAAGTTCTTATTACTTTTTTCTTTTACACAGGATACAGTAGAAGTCATTTGTAAGAAAACTGTCCAGGAATGTGACAAGGCAATTAGCAATAAAAAGAAATGGTTTGTTTTTTATTTTCATTATTTTGTCAGGAAGCCTCTGTAGTTCAGATATGTTTATTTGGTATACTTTTGTATATACTATAAAATACATAACTTTGGTATATGTATTTTAAAAACTTTTAAGTTACACATGAAATTATACTGTTTTAGGATCTTTGTTTGATATATTATGTGAATGATATGCACATCTTACAATTTATTAATTAATGAGTTGTAGCCATAGTGTAGATTTTAGATAAAATTATTTAATTTAAATCTTTTTCTTTTCAGATTGATAAAGTTGAAGACCCAAAAGTACTTTTTGAAAAAGCTCATGCATTTATAAAAGCTAAGATGGCTGAATATGGTGGAGACAAAGGAGGGAAAAAGTGTGATTAATGATAAAAATCTATCTAGGAACTCATGAATTAAATAGTCATTTATAAATTGTAAATACCATTTATTATTTCTTATTACATATTTTATTAAAAAGTAATAAATACAAGTACCTATTGTTTAAATGTGTCTAAATCAATGACAGACCTCCTCCAAAATGTTCCACTCTTGTAAGGGGTTCTTCAAATGCTAACCAATCACTTGAATGTGTAGGTAAAAGACCCATACTTTGACATTTGTATAAAGCAAGTAATATATTAACAATGTTTCCAATGATGTAGACTATCTTCTGCCCAGCAGCTTGGGTGCCCTCGACCATTTTGAAAGTGCTTTGTGTAGAAAACAGTGCTTTGACAGGCCGGACTATCAACATACCTACCATCATTATTGGGAATATTGAAATAGAATTTCCAGCCATATACATTATAAACAGATTCATAGGGACCTGTTTTAGTGGTCCCAAAGCAACATCCCACAATTTTTTAATAAGTAGTAGATTTGAATCTGTGTCCTTTGATGATTCCGTGTAACTTGCATTAGTGGATTGACTATAGCCAGGTGGAGATGGCAACTCTGTCGTATTAGTGCGGTTTCTGCAATAGTTACGAGAATTGTAAATAATCAAGCAATTATTATAGACGAGCCTTTGGATTATGTGATAATAATTATATGCTTACTTCTGGTTGAAATCCAAAGCCCATTTGAATTTCTTGGTATTTTTCAGTTGAGACATATTTGGGTTACAGAATAAAACAATTAAAGTGCAGATGAGAACAAAATTACAATATTTAAGAGTTGATACAACAATAAGAAATATAAATTTACTATTTTTACTGAATTAATGAATTTTCTAGTATAATATGATATGACACAACCTATATATAGTAACAACTTGACATTGACAGTCTTGACAACATGAATTGTCACAGAACAAATTAATCTATTGTCAATGACATTTAGCAGGAAAAGCGGTTTGAATATTGATATTGCGCCTTGGTTATTAAGTTATTGGTTGAACTTTTATGTCAACTCAGAACAAACTTACAACTTGACTTGGTGTAAGGAAATGATACAATAAACATTGACAATAAAGGAGATAAATTACATCTTCCTTACAACAGATAAATTATAATTAAATTAAATTAGAAGTTATTAAAATACAAAGTACTTTTTAAAGCAATTACCAATGGTCGGTACCGTTCATTTGAGAGATTCCATGAAACATCTACTTGTGCAAGAAAGTATAGAAACTATATAGCGAGAGATTGAAGTTCACAAACTATGTTTTATTAACCAAATTGTTTTCAACAGACTTTGCTATCCACGCACGGTACTCAGAAAATTCACCCCGGTATGGCTTATACGAACTCTGAATAATTTTTGTCTACTGACCTATATCTAAGGTGAATTATGTAACTAAAAGTAAAAAGAGCGTACTTCTATGTTACCTATTATTTTTAAAATATTATAATATCTTAAAAGATATAAATTCCTGTTTATTTATTTCATAGTAATATATAGATTTGTTTGTTATTAATTTTGGCTTTATTTAGGCCACACCTTCGTTTCACATGCATCAAGTTCTTGCGGTAGAGGCACGATGTTTGTATCAATAGTTTTTAATTTTTCCTTCGAAACTAGATGTTCTCGACAAAATATAGTAATTCTGTTGCAAGCTTCAAGTAGGATATCTTCTGGCACCGTCAAAACGATTCGAAAAAAGTTCGGGTATTCAAAACACTGTAAAAAAATGGTATAATTAATTAGTAAGTATATGTAGACATCACTGAAATAAAAAAAAATATTATTGTAGCTTTTTATAAGCAGTAAAATATTATTATCGATTCTATATTGGACGACCAAACATAATTAATTTGCCTTTATTATAATACTAGCTGTTATACGCGACTTCGTCCGCGTCTCTTTATATAAAATATTACTCGCTGACAATGTAGCTTCTGTAGATGAAAGAATTTTTAAAATCGGTCCATTTGTTTTTGAGTTAATTCATACAAATCTTTTCTATTTATAATATCAGAATAGAATATAGAAGTATAGATTTCCTTTTAGAACTAAGTTTAATAGTGGCAGACCAATATAGCGACAGTTTCCACTCGGTCACAGAGGACCACTGCGAAAAAGCAGCATTGTATTATGAGTAATCCCAGAGAATAATTTGCATTTAGCTATAACAGAGAGCAAATTTGGGACCAAATATTTTTGTATGTCTTAGAAATTAAAAAGATTCATATTTATATTAGGTCCACACAAACTTACATTTGGCACAAGGTTACACATTAGGTATTAGGTTTAGCAGCAAGAAGTCACCTAAGGTCGAGTGGGACGTAAGCCTGCTTGTCATTGTAGGAGTTTATTTATTGTTAATTTGAGATTTAATTTTTAGCCACCCTAGCTCTGACTTCTGCTCAGTTATTCAGTAACATTTAGCATCAAAATGTTTATTTATGTAGGTACCTACCTGCTTACTTAAGCTTTAAAACATCAAAATACAAACCGTTCCTGGTAAACAGAACACGGACTGCTCAGATACCAAACGTTCTACAAAATGTAGTTCATTTTTAAATTCGGGAAATAGTGGCATTTTTATTTCAATCATCATGTACATGGCACCCTGAGGCATAATAGGATGTAGACCTGGAGCGCGACTTAATTCTTCATATGCTATTTTTGCTTGCCCCTGCAATTTAAACAAACAGTTCATACAAAACCTACAAAACAAAATTACTTTAACCTATTTTACTAAATACATGTACAATACGTCTACCTCCTACAAGGAAACTCACATATTTCCAAAGATATTTTCTTTGCATTCGAATAAATATATTTTAATAAAAAAAATTCCACCGTTCCGTCATAATCTCTGGAACGTGTATAGATATTCATACCTACTCTTTGACAAACTGTTCTGGCGATGAAGATTATTGAATTCGAAATTGGTTCTTAATTTTTGAGAAGAGACAAAAATCAAAAGGTGCCAATTCTGGAAAATTGGAAATTTGAATGTGATCTATGTATGATTTTTTTAACCATTAAAATATTTTTTTTGTTTCATAGAGAATCTCTAATAAAAAATGCAAAATGCTCTCACCTCGATAAATAATATGACTTCGTCAAAAAAACTTTGTGGCGTTTGCCTCAAGATCGTCGGCAACGCGCGTTGTACTAACGTATTTGGTCCTATAATTCTTCCTGATAAATTTCTTAGTCCATCCCGAATCTCCTTATCTAAAATATTCTGACGGTCATGAATTATAACCCAACCCATTCGCCATCCAGGCACTAGAAACCTCTTTGTAATACCACTGCACGTGAGAACCGGAACGTCTTTAGAAATTGATGATATGGCAGTGAACTCGTTTCCGGAAAACACCAATTTTTCGTATATTTCATCTGCGATAATCGGTACACGATTTCTCGATGCTATTTCTAGTATTTCATGTAAATGCTCCTTAGTAAATACCGAACCGCAAGGATTTGATGGATTAATTACGACTAATGCTGCCGTTTCGTCATCTATTTGATTTTCTAAGTCTTCAAGATCCACTTTCCATTGTTGATCTGGCTACAAAATACACATACGGCTTTAGACATAACATAATCTAAGTATAAAATATTCAGGATCTATTTTAAATCAAGGATCTGTCTGCGTAGTGATTAAAACCAGATAGGTATACATATTGAAGAAAATAATGCGTAAATAAACATTATGCAAATGTCGTTCACAATAAACTGGAAACTTGTTATGATTCTAGAAACTTGTATGACATCGTCTACTTATATTATACAAGTCGTATATACCTATGTATCAGCTTATATTTAATAAATATGGAAGAAGCCTTCGCGAAAGGAACTTTTCTAAGATTTCAATTCAACTCACCAGTAAATTGTAATACTTAATGTCAATACCTAAACCCAAAGCTAAAGTTTTATATATCATGAAGCCGGGTCTCGGTACAAGTATGTTTTGGCCTGAATCAACAACAGCTGTGATGGCCAGTTCGATCGCATGGGAACATCCGCTGCAGAGTATGACGTCTTCCGCCTTGACGGGTCCTTGGTGAGAGCTATATTCAGCCACGGCCTGCCTTGCCTCAGGATATCCGATACTAGGTCCATATCCACGACTCGTATGTAATTCTATGCTGTCGCGAATGGCTTGGAGTACTTGTTCAGGAGGGTTCAAGTTTCCAAAAGTCGTTGGATCACCTAAAATAATTTAAATCACATCAAATCACTTTAAAATCACATGCTTTAACAATTTTTAATAACGTTAATTATTTTTTTCCAAATTGTGCCAAATCCAATAAAATCTTGTTGACCTTGACTTAATTGCTAAATTTTAAACTATTCTGTCATAAGAACCTTATGAAGTTATATTTCTTTTTAAATAACACCTGCGTAGAGACTTATAAGCTATTTGAATGGTAAATATATTGGATTAAACCAAAAAGAAACAGAATATTAAATATATGTGAAATAAATATAGCAATAAATGTTTATATAAATTTGATGTGAATAAGTATTGCTTTAAAATTAGGCAAGTGTTAAAATAAAAATTGTTTCAAAATACTTTAAATGTAACACGGAAAACACTAAAATGAAGATTCTGTATTATTACATACCGCTTATTGTAATAGCTTACAATTTTGTATGTAATCCTATTATGTTTTCATTTATTATGCAGGTATTTTATCATACTTAATTAATCGAAGGGCACACTGCTTTCCGCAATCATAAACTTTGTAACTCAACTGAGGGCTACACTTGACCTGATTTGACTGACCCTTACAGAAGCATTTGTTATCTATTTTTGTTTCAGAACGTAAGTAAAGGATATCATAACTAATTTTTCTAATACCATCTTGTTTTTTTTCTTTTACCCTATCACGTCCGTTACCGCGTTTAAATCAACATCGGTATCCACTAGCACGGTAACACAGTAATTAACCACAATAATCACATGTTGTTTAGGTATAACTAGTCGTTTTGCTACCATGAAATGTAGACTTTCCAACAGGTGGTCATTTTGCGATCTAGTCGTTTTACTACTAAGCCATTTGGAGACATAGGCGTTACACGAGGTGGCTGTTTTTCGATCTAGTCATTTTGATATTAATTAAGCATTCAGAAATTAAAACCTACTCGGTGGTCGCGTTACTACAATGTCATTTTGAGATATAGGCTTTCCGCAGCTGTGGTCGTTTTGCGAGCTAGTCCTTTTGTAGATCAAGTCTTATCATATAATATAATTAGGCAGTCAATGAGCAATAATAATAAGTTATCGCCTCTAATAACTATATTAGGTAAGAAAACAAAGTGGATTGTCGACGACCCAGTGAATTTCGGTAAACCAGAGCCCAAGAGCAAATACTCGTATAACCACACCGGTAATTCATCCCGGAATAGTTCATTCTCTTTGGGGACGCATTGAATACATTTCATTTAAATAAATGTACATATTTTTATCTTAAAAGTACACTTCGACGGAAAGTTTTATTCAACGGTTGCAACGAATGTACAGGCTTTGGCCGTATTAATATTCAATTCACTTGTAACTTTCCGCTATACTTTGTATTAAGTATACTTACAGAGACAGAAATCAAAATGTTTATGTTATCTATGTTTTTGTTTTGAATTAAATTTGAATTGTGCGTTTGTTCAGTTTCTTGATTGACAATTTTTTATATATTAGAAACTTATATTCGAGGCTAACTTCAAAAGTTCGTAAACACTAATTGGTACACCAGAAAAAGGTAGAAAAGGGGTATAGGATTCCTCCTCAATATGAGGGATATAAAAAATGCTAATATGGTCCTCCATTGGGGATTGTTCAAAAATTCACATGTCTTCGAACACTGCAAGTCATTTAGGAGTCATGAGTTTCACAACTTTTTCTTTCACCATTGGGGCAAGCGATCATTATTTGTAACTAGCTTTTGCCACGTCACTTCTTCTTAGGTGTTAAAAAATTTATATCTCATATGTATATTTTTATCAAGCGTTGAATTTTTCATTTTTATTTTTAGATGATCCCTCGGGAACAGCACTTTTTCTGGTTACCGTATATCTTTTTCTCTATCCCTCACAATGTGTAGGTATGCAAAATTAGCCGATGATCGGTTGAGTAGTTAAGGCGAAAGTGAGTTTGTTTGTTTGAAAATTTACCAAACAAACAAACTCACTTTCGCATTATTTATAATCCAATGAATTTAGGTTAAACGAATAAAGTTAGTATTGAAAGAAATTGTAAAACACTCTTTGGTGCTGGAACTACTTAGGTTCGAACCTACTTCTGCCATATTGGTGGCCGAGACTGCTACCCACTTGACAATCACTGATTCTGGACTATTACCATTATATAAACAAATGAAACTCACAGATGTTGATTACGTTATTGACTTAATTATGTGCAACATAGTTCTTAAGATCTAACACAAAATCGCATGAAATTGGGCAAGGTTTTGTCTGACTAAAACGCCACACCTCTATTTGATTTAAAAGTCACCTCTATGGATCTAAAACTTTTTGACATTTTTTTTAAGGATGTACCCGGGCAAGTCGTAAAACGAATGAGCAATTTGCCAAGAATAATGTCCACTAACACATTTCTTTTTGTCTCTATTAACTTTGTTGTAGGTTTATTTGTTCGAGGTTTTAACTATAGCTAATCACTACTTATTCATGATTAATAACTTTTAAATGTTCAAAAGTAGTTAACACTATAATTTCATTCTCGCCATCGAATATTGTGCGAAATCGAATCAGGAGTGAGGAGATTCGTAGTCGAACGAAAATTTACCGACATAACCCGGCGGATTAGTAAGTTGAAGTGGCCAGTGGAAGGGTCACATAGTGCGGAAAGCCGACGGCCGCTGGAGGTGGAAGGTTCTCGAGTGGCGGCCACGGACCAGTAAGCGCAACATAGAACGTCTGCTCACAAGTTGGACAGACGACCTGATAAGGGCCGCGGGTCGACGGTGGGTCCAGGCTGCTTCTGATCGGTTTTTTTGAAAAAGTAGGGGAATACCTTTTTCCAGCAGTAGGTACATACACCTTATCAGACAAAGGTACTTTTCATCTAGAACAAAGTAACTGTTCCTATGGGATTGTTTTAGCAATTTAAGAAGGCCATATAAAAAGAAGTGAGCAATTAGAAAATAAATAATATAATTTGGATAAATTTGAAGTGGTAGATAGAAGTTTTAGCAGACTTTTTTAAACAATGTAAAACTATTCACATTTCCAAAATTTTGTATACGACGAAGGTTTAAAAACCGAAGCTTGGCTATTTGAGAGCGAGATACCTAGGTTATGTCTATTTACAAGTTGCAGTAAAACCGAAAATTCTGTGAGACCTAAGATTTACTAGACCAATAGTGTACAGTAATAATCGAAAAAACACTTAATTATTACTCTACAAAAAAGAGTTTAACTTTTTTTTAATACCCTGTCAGACATAGATGATACTGTACATTCCCTACTTTTATATGTAGGGCATGGAAGTATTATATACTACGTTTAGCAGTATATAATACTTCCATGATGTAGGGACTTTAATTTCATTAGAAATTATCTACTTCTTTCGTAGAAATAAAACGGCCTACAAAAAAGGCCGGTGCGTTAATATTTGAGAAATTCAAAGTTAAATAGCTAATTTCTTGCTGAAGAAAGGTAAGAACAAAGGAGAAACCTTAAAATCTGTTAATAAAAAGGTTTATAATAAGCCTATTGTAACTAAACATACATATAATCCAAATTTTGTGTAGTCTCATAAACAAACAAAAATATTTAAAGAAAAACTCACCGACTGAAAGAGCTATCAACTGCTTGTTAGGATTCGGTTCAACTTTGAGACGCTCTATAATATTCCTGATTAGATTTTGGGTGTTCCGAGCGAGCGCAGAAGCGCGGACCTCCCAGGTCTTTTTAGCGCGTGACCTTTGCGACATGGGCACTAAACTTGAGGAGTATTAAAGGCTGTGGCGACGACGTCCAAATTAAAACTAAGAGTAAAGGTATCCACTCGATACACCACACTTTTGTATAAGAGTGTTAAGTGGTGTTTGGCGAATATAAGCTATCGACTCACCGAACTGGTTTGGAAAATGTAGATGAGATGACGACAACAGACCCACTTGTTTGTAGGTATATTCCACCCTTATTTTATTCAAGCACTAGGTACATTTTATTGTTTTAACAGAAACAATGTTTATTCTCAAATTCTCTGCTTATTTAGGATTCCTACTGCAGTAATCACATCTTTAAAAATATTAAAGTGAAAAAATTAAATACACATATTTCTAAAAAAATCAACACGAGAACCCAAATCCGCCTTTATGCTCCAGTATTAAGATCTATAATATAAATATTTAGCATATAAATATTTAAAAGATCGCGTAAAAATATTTTGGAACCGGTTACTGGACTACTAATAAGGTAGAGAGCTATAGATTGGAATTTTTGTCTTATAGCTAAGATAAGGTTAAATAAAATGTTATGTTTATATAAAACTATAATATGTTCATTTATTATAGAAGTTACACACATGTATCGTTGGTCTTTGTATAGTACACGTGTTATGGACACGCCTCCCAACTAAGAAATAACTTCATAAAGCGACTTGTCATGCGAAACGAGGATCAAGGCGAACCGAGGAAGATTTTCAACGAGATGAACGAGATGAAACAACGAGTAATGGTGAGGAGGCGTATAATGTCTTCTTCAGTGTTAACTAAATACTTGGTCATCACGACCGCTCTAGTAAGTTGTAATGGTGTCGAAGAAGACACGCTACGCTTTGCTGCGAAATATGCGTGAGGCGCGCACGGTTCTGGAAAGTGTATGGTATTTTTATTTCTAAAATGGTACTTTTATTTCTATAATAAAAGTAGCCTAAGTTACTCCTTATAAAATCAGTTATTTGCCAGTGAAAGTCCCGTCAAAATCGGTTCTGCCGTTTCGAAGATAAGCCGGAACAACAGACAGACAATTTTTTTAAGATAGGTACGTACTAATATACTTTGATAACATTTAGAAAAAGCAGTTATTTTGATATTAGAAACAGACGCTTCAATTTTATTTATTAATTATTAGTATTTATTTTTATGTTGAGATCGGCAGTCAGGCTGACGGTCCACATAAGCAACGCCAAAGCTGCTGCAAGTGCGCTACCAACTACAGTAGGATTAAGGATAAGGGATTAGGAGGGCAAAGAGAAATGGGCTCTGGCATCCCTTACTCACTCACCGAAACACGTGCTGTTATTTCACGGTGATCTTCTGTAAGGGGTTGGTTACTGCCGCCAGAGGGCTGCCCAAATGTCTGCGAAATGTAGTGTGCCCTGCCACTACTTTCCAGATCTAGACCAGAGCCAAATTTGAAAATTTCTTTTTCAAAGTTGATCCTGCCGAGAATCGAACCCGGGAACCCTAGAACAGAGCGTTAAGGCAAGCATCCTAACCACTCATCCAACGGGCTCGTGAATAGATATAGATTAGTATTAGTATGGTACCTACCTAAGTATAAAAAAATTGTCGACTAAGCGCCTTCTTTTAAAACATGTCTAGAGTCTTTTCTAAGTATTTCGCATGGAAAAATTATGTAAAATCATCTTGTTCTTAGCTGAAAAGTGCTTATTTAGGTAAAATCACTAAACTTATTGAAGACTGTTAGAGAGACTCTGTAAAAGAAAAGCTAACAAATACAAATAATTAGATTCAATATGCAAATATACCTTATACCTACGAAGAAGTCTGAAGACAATTATAAGAGACCATTAAAAAAACGTTATCAAAGAAACATTTTGTTCGTTAGGTAAAATAGCTATACTAATAAGGATTAAAAATGTTAAAAATATATTCAAACGTGAATTTAGTTTAGGAGTATTTTTGACAAATGAGTAATACTATTCGCCTCTGTCTGTTTCTCCTCTTATTTCTTCCTAGCAGCTGACGAATTTTGATACGGTTTTCACTAATGGAACGAGCAATAAATGAGGAAGGCAGAAAAATTTGTAATTTTTCTGCAAAAATTGTAGCGTAATTTTTAAAATAAAAATTAATTAACTATACCTATATAGATCTTAGTGACAGTTATATGTATATGCAATTATTTATAAAAATGAACGACGCCTCCCAGATGTGAAACATCGAAACTATTTTGTATAGGAAATATGCATGAAAGCGTGGTTTATTAAAGGCAATTTAATTTAACAATCAAATTACATTGAAATCTCCGGCCGTACACTTTATAGTCTCCTCCATATTACCTACATACGCTATACGTATACCTACGAGCTCATTGCGGTGGATGGAGGATCGCTAAGCCGAGTATAGAATCGTATAATTACAAGCTCCGCCAAAGTGTTAATCAAATGTTGGCGTTGGCACACTAACACTCGAACATCGGTCTCAACTCTCACCCGCCGCAAAAGATGTTTCACATCAAAAAATATTTAGATACATTAAATTTAATAATTAAGTACCTAGTTTCCGTTTTTGCATTTTCCGTGCGCAGTTTCTCCTTTAGGGAAAAAAAATCCGCGAACCGGGGGTCGAGAGGCAAAGCTGCCTTTCTGAAGACTGGGAAGGAGGCGCGTCATCAAGTGGAGAATGTGGTCGTCGTTTTTTTTTTAAGTTTTATATTTTGCAATCAGTCTATCGACCATGAGCAAATGTGTTGAAAGATTATGGCAGGTAGAAATGTGCCCCATCAGGCACACCACACTATGTACCAGGATGCCCATTAAAGTCCATCTAGTTGTAGGATTTTAAGCCTTTTTAGTCTGTTTGTGCAGTCATTTATTGCTAACTGGCAAGCCAGCTTGTTCGGTCAGCACGCAACCTGTCCAAATCGACTCATTCGTCGTCGAGACTATACCCTGACAGAGTGTGCGTCGGCCGCCGTGATCAAGATTTTTAAAAACTATTATAAAAATGTACCTACTTTACTAAATATATTTCTAATAACATATTTATTTTATTAATTCATTATTCGGGTTACTCGGACCCAACGTGTTAGTTAAACCTATTGTTAGTATATACATACATAATATAAACATAGAGACATTATATTATACAGGGTGACATTATATTATACAGGATCAAATGAGGTGTGGTGGTAGAGGGGCCCAATACCTATCCAATGGACCCCCATGTATGTTCAGCGATTATTATTAGATTTCGAGTTATTCAGCTTTTTGTGCTGCTTT
The DNA here is from genome assembly GCA_910589475.2 of Bembecia ichneumoniformis. Lineage (NCBI taxonomy): Eukaryota > Metazoa > Arthropoda > Insecta > Lepidoptera > Sesiidae > Bembecia > Bembecia ichneumoniformis. The sequence goes on from OU342521.1 coordinate 7,562,405, forward strand.
TACGTAACTCCGAATTCGTAAACAATTTCTAATCCATTGTTACTAAAGCTATAATTTATTTTTATTCTTATAGCCTGATACTATAGCTATCACATGAAAACATAATTTAATTGATGCTATTGAACTACACTGAATAAAAAAATATTGTTCTCAAAAATTTTCTAAAAGCGAGTATAAAAACTTAACTTTCTAAGGTTATAACTCAAAAAAATTACTGAAAAAAAGAAATTAAAAACTATCTTAAAACTTCTTTAATATTCTTTCAACACGTCACACAATTTCATTTGAATATCTGTAAAACTTCTGACCAAAATCTACTTTACAAATTAGGAAAGTGAAAATATCACTTTAATACCACGTGCCTTTTGTTTTCAAATTCCAAGAAAGTTTTTCGTGTAACTCGTTACCATTGTAGTTTTGACTTATTCTATCAATTCAAAGACAAAGACAAAGCTAGCAATGCAGTTCACCAGTTTAATTATAACTTGATACAAAAAAATTAACTGTTTTAAATGTTTCAAAATAATATGTATAAAACAACAGAATAATAACAACGATTTAATATTTTCATAACAAATGTTCGAAATGTCCACCAACAGGCACATGCGACATCTCCTTAAAAAAATAAGTTTTAATATATAAATGTATATAAACTTTTTTTTATCATTTAAGACTTATTTCTCTCCACATGCATCATCAAGCAATGGTTCATGTAAAAGGAGTCAAGACTATCTGCTATCATAGCCAAGATTCGAGATTATATTTGTGAATTGGCACCATATTGGCTTGGAACTGTAAAATAAATAACTATACTTAGTTCTACTTATATAAGTAATTTGTATTTTTAAGACGCTTAACTTTAGCTAAAAGGAATAATAATATATACTTTCTTACGGCCAGAGATATATTAAAAAGAGATCTCTTTTTAATATTTATTGACGGCCCGTTGGATGAGTGGCAAGGATGCTTGCCTAACGTCTCAGGGGCCCCGGGTTCGATTCCCGGCGGGGTCAAGTTTGGAAATTTTAATGTAATTTTCAAAATTGACTCTGGTCTGGATTTGAAAAGTAGTGGTAGGGCACACTGCGTTTCGCAGTCATTTGGGCAGCCCGCCTGGCGGCAGTGACCACCCCCTTACAGAAGACCACCGTGAAATAACAGCATATACGTGCTGTTGTGTTTCGGTGAGTGAGTAAGGGATGCCAGAGCCCATTTCCTTATCCCCTCCTAATCCCTTATCCTTAATCCTACTGTAGTCGGCAGCCCACTTGCAGCACCTGTAGCGTTGCTTGTGTTATAGGCGACGGTAGCCACCTACCACCAAGTGGACCGTCAGCCTGTCTGTCGACATAACATTTAAAAAAAAGTCTTCTTTTAATCTATACATACATACAATATAATCGTAAACGAGCCGTGCCTGTACAATAAAGATTTTTTTCAAAATAACTATTTGTCGTGTCAAAAATATATTTTTTTGAAATTTTTGTCTGTTTATGCGTTTGTGCACGCTAATCTCAGAAACGGCTTAACCGATTTGAATGCAGTTTTCACCTATGTATTGTAACATTCAGTGTTTGTTTTATTACAATCGATTAACAAAGAAAAAAGTTACGGGTTATACCGAATACCACGCGTACGAAGTTGCGGGCTCAGCTAGTTAAAAATAAATTTTATAAAAGAGGCCTGGGATCGCGTTTCAAGTTTTAGCTAGATAATGTATAATAATAAAACAACAACAACAGAACAACATGTTGTTGTTCTTACATAATTAAGTATATGCATAATATTATGATACTTACTAAAATATTAATGGTCACACCGCAAAAATATGTCGTCGTTTGCAATGTAGGTACGAAACTAATATTATCCAGACGAGTTTTCATGTTTTGTTTTTCTACGCATTTCCCGTCGTCACTTCACTTCGTCCTTACTGTTCATTGTTTATCTAACAATTAAATGGTTTTGTTTTGTTTATAATTTTGTTCTGAGTAGGTATAAATAATAATTATTAAAATAAATATAATTATAATAAATACCTAATGGAAATAAATAATAATAATAATAATTGTTTATGATTTCTTTACAGTAAGATAAAGAGTTTATGATGTGTTTAGAATAGGGAAAATGCACATTTTTTTATATTTTCATACGATATGTTATATCGTTATATAACCGTAAAAAAATATTCAGCGCCAAAAAAACAGAAATTTGGTAACAAAAAAAAAGTTAAAATTAACTAACAGCTAAGGGCACTTTAAACACCCGTCCTTTTTGCGTGCTTGTCGTGACGTCAAAGTCTACAATACAATCAAATGTTAAAAATCACAAACATCTACACGCTTGTTGACATTTCATTCCTTAGACTTTGACGTCACATTCGATCTGACCGTTTCAAGTATTTTGAATTTCCCATATTTTTATGCACTTTTTAATAATTATTTTCTCAACGAAAAAGAAATAATATTAAAAAATATTTACATAGACATAATTCTAAAGCAAAAATGTTGATAAAAAAATATATTTAAGCCTTTTTTGAATTAGACGCATATTCCCAATTAGGTATAAAGAAGGAAATACCTATAAGTAAAATATCTACACATACCTACCCATAAAAAAACTTTTCAATTTTTCAAAAAAATGTCTGAATAAAAAAATAATCTTATTTATGTTTAATATAAAATTAATCTACTATGTAGTGTTCATAAATGTTGTTCTTTAGTGTTTTAGTGATTTTGGTAAGTATATTTTTTGCATTTTTTTAAACAATTTCCTCAAAAGCGTAATTTTCAAAAACAATATTTAGTGCAAGTTATGACTAAGGAAAAAAGTCATAAGTGTGGAAAAATTACTTTGATTTATGTATTGGTAGTGAAGAAATGTATTTTTTACTTTCTATGCAAAATTAAAATCGAAAAGTTATAAGCCGCAAAATGTTTGAAACCGGTGTCCACACTATTTATTAAAACAGTTTTATCAGATTTTTTTAAAGTAAAGGTCTTCAAGCAAGCTGACGCTTCACTTGATGGTAGGTGGCCACCGTCGCCTATACACATTATTCACTAATAAAGTCTTGTATGCCCCAATAAACAGCTGACATGAAGGTGCAGTGTTACTGATTCCATTGCTTCTAAGGGATTATTATGGTTAAAATGTCCAGTCAGCAAAGAATTAACAGAATATTATCATTATTTAAAAAAGTTTCACTTCTATATTGTGTCTGTATCTTCTATCCAATTAGTTAAGGACAACACCCGCATATTTTAAATTTCGATTTATCATACTTTTTGTAAATAATTTTCTTAAATCCTACAAAATGCATTACCGGTGGTAATCCATGTCATCATCTCGACCGGACAAAACCGGTCTGCCAGGATATCCACAAGCAATCCCACGACCAACCCACGCCCCACAAGGGGTCCCCTAGCCACAGTCTCTCTCTTATAGCAAGAAACGAAAATGCTTAACGGTCCGCTTCAGCCAAGGCCAGTAATAGAGTCCGCACCAATTTTCTACTAATTTTTAAAAGGTTTCAATTTATAAAAAGAGTAGCTGAAGATGGAAAACAATTTTATATTAAAGACGCACAAAAGAGGACCACGGCTGAATTTGTCGTACAACTGTATGCGCAATCTATGAAAGAAAGTACAGAAAAAAAATTGCCTACCGTAAAAAAACTTATTATATTTATTTAATGGTTTAGTAATAATATTTTAAACTGTTCAATATGTTCGTCATATAACCTTCATACCCCATAGTAGGTAGAGGTACTCATACTTCATACATAGGTATGTATTATAGAATAAGCTAGAACCGTGAAATAGCTACCACCGTGAAATAACAGCACGTGTGGTGTTGTGTTTCAGTGAGTGAAGTAAGAGATGCTAGAGCCAATTTCCCTATCCCCATTCCCTTCCCAATCCCTTATCCTTAATCCTATTGTAGTCGGCAGCGCACTTGCAGCAGCTTTGACGTTGCTTGTGTTATAGGCGACGGTAGTCACCTACCATCAAGTGGACCGTCAGCCTGTCTTGCGATCTTAACATAAAAAAAGTGATAATCCATTCATATAACCCATGTCTGGGGGGCATTTCCGTATCGGCAATCCAGAGACGTGTCCGAAGGAAGGGTCTGAAAACCGTACACGTTGACTCTGTCCAAAAGAATCGATAAAATACTATTAATACTTACATTTTATTGAATTGATGCCAAAAGCAAATAACAATAATTTGTCTAGGTTATTTCTTTCTAGATGTCATGACAAATGACAAATTTTACATAAAAGAAAGAAAGAATGAGGGTTTTCTGAAACGGTCTAATAGGCATGGTGACGGTATTAAAGAATCAAAGAATAAATGGTTTTGGAGAAAAATATACGTTGAAAGGAGTCTAAAAAATTACTTATTTTTTGTATTAAAATTGAGATTAATAAGATTTTCAATAAAATAGAAATATAAATAACTGCAATCGGCCATGTTAACTGAAACACCAATCAGAGCGAATGACGTCACTCCCAGGTACTTCTTCTTTTTTTTTATTTTTTATTTTTTTTTTTTAAAGTTGGCGATTCGGCTCATCCCGAAGACGGCCATTGTCCGCCAGTGTCAAGTAAAAAATAAATCTTCTATTGGACTCCGCCACGAGCTCCGTTTAACGGAGCCCGCTCGGAGTCCACGTCGTGTGGGCCTTCTTTGTCCCCAAAACCAATCCGGTCAGTCGAGCAAAGGTCGGTGAGGAAAAAAGCACCGACCCCTGCAACCGCCCGGATTGCCAAGGGTGAGCCCCCCCACCACGACAAGGTCCTGGGCCACCTAGGGGGGGCCCAGGTACTTAAGTGCCATCGTGTTGTTTGACTTTGCTTTGCTTTGCTTTGCTGATGAGATGTTGGTGACGTCACGATTCATCAGACGCGACGCCATGACACCTAAGAGCTTTTTCGCGCGTAATTCAAAATAGATTTAAAAACATTCAATAATTAGCGTTGAAATTTAGTTTTTTGCTGAAATATTGTTTTTTCGGATATGGTATTGCGATGGCAGCACTGTAGCGTCAGGTCCAATGAACTGCCAAAATACATAGCGAATTGCAATTTTCTATGATAAACGAATTTCTATAATTTATGTTTAGTACCTACGACTCTGTGCTATCTGACAGCTGTTTAGACCTGACGCCTACGAAGCGCCGTCTGGTGGCAGAAAAAGTATGGAAAACCCTTATTGAACAAAAATTTTTAACTTAAAATTACAATCAAAATATTCCTATCGATTATCCAGAATATTGTAGGTAGGTACTGCGTTTTGTTATCCTCCTCTATTTCTGTGTGCCCAAATGGTGCCCAATGACTTTTGACATTTCAACTGACAATCAACCATCGGAGAATCCGATCGATGGGCCGAAGATGGGGCATATAAAAAACTCAAAATTAAAATTAAAATCAAAAGTAGCAGATCTCGAAACTAGTCAGTCAAGTCAAGTAAATTTTTTTTCTTTAAATTTTCCAAAACAGATCCGTCAAGTCCAAAGCACAAGTCAATAGTTGTAAGATGGGTCCATACTAGGGTCTATGGGGCCGTACATAAATCCAAATTAGTCCGTCAATAGCTTAGATAGAGTATACATAAGCAATGTAGGTCAATAGATAGATACTCAGTGTAAAACACAGAACACTTTTGAAAACTGCTGAGTTTAATGTTTTACGTAAAATAGAAAATTCCTGCTGAATTCCTGAAAATATTTCAGGGTTTTTAAATAAATGAAACAAATAACAAACTACCATGAAAAATAAATGAATTGACAAATTGTGTGTTATTTGGGCAGCTTAACAGTGAAGTCACTACAATAACAGTAATTAAAAATGAAGGGAATTATGCTTAACGATATCGTGAAACTGTCTTTGACTAAGATGTCTTCTCACTTGCCATTTAAAAGATATTTAACTAAAACTGTTACGTCGAAAAACGATTCATTAAATTACTGTGCAGATATAGTAAGGTAAATCTATATCCAGCTATCGATTGAACATAACGCTGTAACTAAAGACAGTATTTACATAAAAAAAGTACTTAAATGTCTTCGGTTATTTCTCATCTTATTTTACAGATAGGCAGCATGATTATGAAAACTTTTTAGCAACACTTCTTATGACAAAAACTATTCGTTCTCCTGCTTTAGTAGTCAGAGCGTTTAATGTTGAAGTTGCTCGGATCCAAGATCAAACATCTGATCCGCAAACAGCCGCCTTCAGATTGCAATTCTGGCAAGATAGTCTCAAAGATATTTATAGAAAGGATCAAACTCTTCGAAATGTACCAGCCAATCCAATAGCACAAGAACTATTTAAGGTAAAAAAAATATTTAAATGCTACAATAGGTAACAAATCCTGATCTTTCTCCCCTAAAACTTATTTCTGCATTCAATTATTCATTTAATATATTCATAAGAAATTCAATTCGCAAATTTTTAAGTACTCTTTAAGAATCAATTCAGAATCACTAGATTCTAGAGAAGGAACTCAAGTATTTCTTACGACTGTACAAGTTAAATTCAAACCAGACATTATGCCTTTACAATCAAAAAGCAAATTGAAATAATTCTGCTTTAATTTGATAATTAGTTAAATGCTTATACAAGTCTATTATTTATTTTGTGTACGTATATAAAAAATGCCAAAAATTGACAATCACTTGCTGGGACTTTTAATTATAAGCATATTTGTAAAGGTGACAATAAATTGCTTCAATATCTGAACAGTTATGATCAAATGATTAATCAAAAAATATTAATTCAATATGTAATATCTATTTTAAGGTCTGTTTATATCTCCAGACAACGAACATATCAGACACATAGCATGTCAAATAAAGTAATATTTCATATGATATGTAAGAACTTATTCATATCTAGCGTAACGTATCCGCTTAGATGTCCGCGCGAGGACGGCATTCGCAGTGAGAATATTTTGTCTGAGCCAGAACGTCTCTGAAGGCCTCCGATATGGATCTGTGCAAGTAACTGGCTGGTGGAGAGCGGCTTCTAACTTGTTTGGTATGGCATGTTTCTGGTATGCTAGATGTAAATAAACTGTGTCTGAGAAGGTACATGTCTGAGAAGGTACACCCAAATGCCTACCATTTTACAATAAATAATAAGTTGATTTCGATTGGAAATTTCACTCAATGCTAAAGCAAAAAAAACCAAAAAATATTATAATTGCATTAGTGCATAGGTTCAAAAGTTATTTTGTCCTATTTTCTTACTAAACAAACAATCTGGCTATTCACTTTATTAATTTAACATGAAAATCTATTTCAGATTTGTACTGTCTACAATTTGCCTCGAAGATATTTAGAAAACCTAATCACATCTCGAAGTACTCTGTTAAAATCAAAATATTTTCGCAGTCTCGAGGACTTGGAGAAATATGCTGAAAATACAGTGTCTCAAATATATTATTTATTATTATGTGTGGCCAGTGTAACCAATGTTCATGCGGATCATGTGGCTTCGCATTTGGGAAAAGCTCAGGGATTGACTAATATGTTGAGGTTGGTTAATTTTATTCAATAAATATTAGTCATGAAACAACTACCTATACCAATTTATGTGGCTCCGAATGAAGTAATTTGTATTGTAGACATGACCCAACTAACAGGTAACACATTAGAGTCTTAACTGATGGTCATTAATGTGATAGAATAATATGAATTGTGTTTTAATATTTTTTATGTTAAATAAATACAAAAGATTTATTCACATTTTCATATTTCAGATCAATTCATGTTTCAAGCCACCACAAAACGATATCTATACCAATGGACATTTTAATGAAAAATGATATTAGTCAAGAATTGGTTTTAAGATGTGTTGACAGTGATAATATGAGAAATGCCATATTTGAAGTTGCGACGAGAGCGAATAATCATTTGCAAAAAGTATGCCACTATTTCATTTTTTGCTTTATTTCTTTTCTTCGTGAGTAAATTCCGGGTTGCCATCCAAAAAAATGTAACAAAATTTTATTGCAACCATACATTTTGTCATGAAGTGATCATTGCAATCTATATAAGTAAATATGAATAGCTAAATGTTTTGCTATGGCCAAATTCGAGAAAGTCTGAGGGAAAGTTGTTATGAACAGATAAGAGACTATTGGAAATATAGTCTGGAAAATTGCATTCATGCAGAGCTGGGGGTGGGTCTCTAGTTTCTTAATAAAATTTTTTGTCAGTAAACAATTTTTTTTTAAGAGCCACCTGGTTTATTAATTTAAAATCATTATAGCTGTTAATATTAAAAAATTTAGTTTGTGAAAATAAAGCATAAACAGATTGGGAAGAAACTTGGCTCACAAATAGGCCATTTCTTTTATTAAAAAATGCTAAATAGATTTCATTCCAAAAAAGCATTGCTGTGGAATAATAATGTTTTGAAATTAATTTAATTTGCATGTTAGTAAAAAAAGTTCAGTTTTAAATGGATGTAGTGAGCAACATCTAATAATTTAATTGAATACTTGAAATAAATAGATATACATACCATCAACTATCAAGTGGACCATTCAGACTGCAGCCACCCATTAAAAAAATAAATATTCGTGACTTTCTGTTTCAGGCAAGAAGTATTGTTGTACCAAAAGAGACTCGGCAGATATTTTTGCCAGCCGTTGCAGTAGATATGTATTTGAAAAAATTGCAGAAACAACAGTTCAACGTCTTTCATAAATCATTACAGCGTGGAAATGCAATGTTACCTCTAAGTTTATATTACAACAGAAAGATTAATAGTTTTTAAAAGCGATGTCTACTTGTAGTTTTAAAATGTGAAAATACATTGTTAGTAAAAAATATGCAGTTCTATCCATTATTGGGACAGCTGAGTAAAATGTAGATACTCCAAAAAGGTTTTTTCTAATAAAATTTGAAATAATCTCTTTTCGTTTGATTTTTAATCCATTAGTTTTTATGTAGCTAATCCTCAAGCATTTGATGAATGAAAAAGCACTTTACTTGACTTTAATATTTAAAAGCATGTTTTACAACTATAAATACATGATTTTGTCAAACATTGTTTTCGTAGTCATTTATGTTTCATTCCGAAATTGGATAAGACATTAATATTGACCTTAGGTACCTACATTATATTTTTTTAATTTAAACAGATTTTGCTTACAATGAAATACATATTTATCTCTATTATTAGTGATATTAAAATTGTTCTCTTAATACCTAATAGTAAACATAGCATCTTGACAAATATCTGATAATATTTTAGAGCATTTGATGTTCTCAATCAACTTGCGGTTTAGTGTGCGTATACAGGCTTCCTCCATAATTTTGATTCCAGCTGATCAGCCAACCCAAATGTTTTTTAGTCTTGCTTGCCGGTCTACGAAGACGTCGACAGACAGGGTGACGGTCCACTTGATGGTAGGTGGCTACCGTCGCCTATAACACAAGCAACGCTACAGGTGCTGCAAGTGCGTTGCCGACTACAGTAGGATTGGATAACGGATTAGGAGGGGATAAGGAAATGGGCTCTGGCATCCCTTACTCACTCACCGAAACACAACAGCACGTATATGCTGTTATTTCACGGTGGTCTTCTGTAAGACTCGACTTACCTTGTAAGACTCAACTTAACTTGTGTCATTCAACTTACCTACTGATCCGCTAGGTTGTGTCGTTGACTTTCACTTGTATACGATCTCTTCATTTCAGATCAAGCAATCCCTCTTCATAGCTCGTTCAACTTTTTCACATGATCCATAGAAACCACGTTTCAGTGCCATTAAAATATCATGGTCAATAAGTTAGTGCAGTTCTTGGCTGCATCATGATTTAGCAATTTCATGATTTGAAGGGGGCGACCACAATAGATCAATTTCAGAAACTTATTAGAATAGTGATCAATAACTTATTAGCATCGAATAAAATATGGGTTGGTGATTTGAAAGAAACTTCATCAATCTAAGGGTAGGTACTGAGTCCTGAGTAAATTTTTACCGAGGGTCTACTCATGATCGAAAAAAATGATGGGCATTGTGACCAGCCTATTGCCATTTCAACTTGCTAAATCTCTTGGCTATGTTGACAATATCTCTCTCACCTCCGTTTTGCTGACGATATCCTAGTCATTCTCGGGGCCGGCTTTACATATAGTGCAAGGTGTGCCGTGCACACGGGCGCAGGTTCTTAGGGGGCACCGAGCAAGCGCCGCAACACCTCCAAAGAGCTTGTGTCGCTGGCGGTAACGACGCTCTCAAAGACTGCGTCTCGATGTTATGACCAACGCCGGGCGTGGTAGCAAGCATTTAAAATGTTATAAAACCAAAAATAAAACATATTGAATGAGTTTCAAGATAATGATGGAGGGCGCCAGGGTATTGATTGCACACGGGCGCTACATGAGCTAGAGTCGGCTCTGGTCATTCTGGTACAGTCGCTGGAAGAACTCGGAGGGATGTTAGATAGCCTCAATGTCGCCTCTAGGCGCGTAGGACTTGGGATGAATTTGAACAAGAAAATTCTGTTCAACGAGTATATTCTCCCAGGACCTGTTACCGCAGAGGAATGGAGGCGACGAATTGGAAAACGCAGCGTGTCGTCACACGCGGCCTGCGGACAGAAGACCTAAAAGGCTTCGCGGGAAGCGGCTGGATGAGGACAGAAAACCGTGCATGGTGACGAGCCTTGGGAGAGGCGTACATTCAGTAGTGGAAAGACAAGCTGATGGTGATGATGTTGACCACCTTGAACAGTGGTCCAATATATTTAAAAATTATTAAAAAGTATCTTGGGTAAGCAAATAAAACAATTTTCTTTTAGTGTAAAGTTTATAGAAATTGCACTATCACGCACAAGCTTATGCAAATAAATACCTTGTAAGAGATTTAAGCGACATGTTTGGCAACCTGAGTAATAAGTATAGTAAAACTACAATTAACTTTACATATTCCAAATTATATTTATTTTAGTACCTACCCAATACCGCACCTATCGACTAAAAATAGCGATAAGTATCTAATCATTTCATGTTACTAAACGTAAAGCAATCTTATAGTAAGCACATCGGTAACCTGCATTTTTATTGCTCACTAGCGTTCCGCCCCCGGCTTCGCCCGGGATACAATTTTTATATATAAGAACATTCCCCGTTTATCCTTCTTTCCATTAGTGAAAACCGAAATAAAATCGGTCTACCCGTTCACGCGTGATGCCGTGACCAAGGGAAATGGGGATTCATTTTTATATATAGAGATAAGATTAAAGAACATCGCGTGTCAGGAAATATGCGTATGATACGTATGAATGAAAAATTGACTATAAGTAAATAAAATTTACTATTTTTTTTTATAAGTATCTTCCACGTTTATCTGGTTAACTATTGAAGCAAACCAACAACAAACATAAAAGATTATATAATATATATGTCACGTCTCGTTTACGATTTTATTATGCGAAATCAATCAGAGTTCACATGCAGTTCCATAAAACTGGAGTTTTCAATTGCTTGCACTTGACAAAAAAAAGTAGCCATCGAAGTCTTGGTATAAGCAACTAAGAGACTAAAAGTTGTCCATTGAGGACACTAGCAACAATTTATATGAGTAACACAACTGGCATGGGTACAATTTTCATCGACATCCATCATGAAACTGTGGTATTTTACAATATACAATTTATTACAGAATACTGTGCCAGTGATTCAAGTTTGCGCAGACCGAGGGCTGTATCTAGTTCTCAGCCACGATTTTCTGAGCTAATTTTCATACTTAACGTTTGCACAGGCTTAAAATATAAGTTTTGCATAATAATATGGTGTAAAAGCTAGCTCTCTATGAATTTAATGAAAATGTGCAGCAATCGTATGGATCTGTGCCCGGAGTACACTGAAGAATAGAGGTAAGGAGGACTAACTTATAGATAGACCAGTCCTCGCCTGCGCGGCCCGCTGCCGGCACCTCTCTCGGTCCCCTTTGTCGTTATACCCCCGCGCCCCTGTACCGCGCGGGCGAGGACTCATTTAAACGGTCTATCTATACATGGGTGTTTACTATCAATTTACAACCATTAAATAGTGGTTCATAAATTAGTCAGAATGGCGTTTGTGCAGCAATAAGGTTTGGTATGAAAGTATGAAGTTGCGCTGTTCTTGAAAGCACTATAAACAAAATGCTACTACAGCCGACCCACACTCTCTCATGTATGGAGTTGGTCCTACTTACCTCTATTCTTCACGAGTACAAAAGACAACAAATATCAAGCACTTTAAAATAATCTACAACGTATAGGTGCAGTAATAAATAGGTAATTCACGCTCTTACATACTACTTCGAATACAAAGTCCAATATCAATGAGAGTGGGCTTAAAAATAAGAATTATCATTAAAAAAATGCGAGTATTCAGTAAACGTGCAAATAAATGATTATTACACTCAAATCATCACACTTTGGTAAAGAACACACATAATATCTTTGGTTGTGCTCAACACTAATTCCCATCATTATAACAGTGATCATAGTTATAGATATACTGTTTAAATTAGTCTCATTAAAACTCATTTGAACGGTCTATCTATATACAGTATAATTTATGTAACAATGCGTATGTAGGTGTACATTATTATTATCAAATAAATGCTTTATTTAAATACAACAGACAGTTAAGAAAAAATAGATCACTAGCGTGTCTTGTTTTCAGATACACAGTGGACACATATAGTTATATTTAATAATTTAAAACATTTTTGTTACACACGCGTAGGCGTCTTTCACATAAGTAACAGTTTGACGTCACAGTACACTGACCAATTGAAATTGTGTTGTAAAATGGAATGTGATTTCATTGCCATTTTAATTCATTACAATCTTCGTTAGTCTCGTAAATTATGCAGGTTATTGATTCGTTTAAACAATTTTCAACCAATGCATTTTTTACCGATTGAACGGTAATGTTTAGAGCCACCTAGCGTCTTTTATAAGAAAAACGATTATATCATGCAAAGAGAAAAAACATTTTTGTTGTGATTATTTATGTCATGCCTAGATTTGTGATTCCTGTGCTTAAATAAAAAACATTTTAAAGCACACTTTTAACGTTTAGTGCTATTGTTGTACAGGACCCCACTTCTTAATTGTTTTTAATTAGGTATATGGCATAATTAAAGTACCCATTGAAAAGAATAAAAAAGAGCATCTCATAAATTAATAATTTAAACATTAATTAAAAATTTAATTTCATTAACTTCACTGATATATGTGAAACCATTTTTCGACAATATTTTCGTTTATTTATTTTCAATACGCTTATGCGCTATTACACCTAAATTACGTATAAGATGCAATTTTAAAAAATAATTCAGTACAAAATTAGAAAACACATTAAATTAAGTTAGAACGCTTTGCACAACAGAGGGGCGCTACCATTGCAATTGCCATCAATTGTGTAATTATCCACTCTTTGAGGTTTGGTAGGATATTGAATCTATGCAAATAGATAAAACTGAAAAAATTCTTAATAGGTTTTCTTAAAAGGACCTTAAGCTCTTTTTAAATATCTTTGGAGTGCATGCAAAAATTGTTGTTTTTTGACTACTTTTCAGTAGAGCAGAAAAACCATTTTATTTTGAACCAGTTTTGAGAACATGAAAGGAATTAATTTAAAAAAATCATAATAGTATATTTTTATAATTTCAGTAAGCACTTAGCTGTATTTAGGGTGTATGACTGTTTATTTGATTAAGTAATCGAATAAGGTTAAAAAAATCGGAAATAATTTATTATCAAAACAAAAAAATGGATTTTTCAAATATTGATCTATTAAATTGTTGGGGTTAATCTTCTCTGAGACTACTGCATCGATCTTAATCTTCATTAGTTTGTAGAAGACATATTTCATCTCTTGAGGTGGCAAATGCAAACCGTTGCACACAGCTAATAAGAAAAAGCTATATTTGCAGTATTAGCGCTCTCTGTTGGATTGAACAACACTTTATAACACTTTGGAGCATTTAAAAAACACAGCCGAAAACGTAAGTCTAATTTGGAATGTAAAAAATTTAATTATAAAAGCTTAATAATGTTTCTGTTTAGAACAGATTATAAACGTTATTATATTATTCTTACAACTAGAGTATAAAAGCTAGTTATAATATTAAGTACAACTGTTTCATCACAATGAGCTGCATAATATAAGCTAGACAATGTTATTCGGATGGTGTTAGGTCTTTCTCAGGTTCACCCTCAAAAAGTATCTGTTGAAGGAGATCGTAGATAGGTTCAAAAGCCTTCCGACAAGCTGCATTGGTCGGTATGAGGTAGTCGTGCATATCGTGATGACTTATTGTACCATCACTTTGTATGAAGCCTTTGTCTATAGAGACCATTTCAACTTTATTCATGTTTGCAACTTTTTCACGTAAAAGTTGATTGATTACAACGTTTTTTTCTCTTAAAGAATTGGGGTGTTGTCCACGCGGGAGCAGACTCTGGAATTTTACATGGTTTACAACAAATTATTCCAACATTACATTTTGTTGAAAATCATAGAAACAAGTTTTATGTAAAAAATAAGTAATCTCATTACATTTTAAGGATATTTTTATTAATGTACCTTCATTAATCACAAAATAAAGCAACAAGGCTATTAAATGGTTTTTCATAGAAATACAGCAGAATGTAAAGACAAAAAGCTAAATGTGGCTGTATTCAAGTTTTTTGTTTCTTGTATAGCAACAGCCACAACAGGTATGGTAAATTATGTGGAAATATGATAATAAAAAGCCGGCAACTCTAGCTTGGCATTAGTGAACTAAATGAGGGAAAACATGTTAAGGTGGCGACTGACATGACCAAATTGATGTGAATATTCACATCTAGAATTTGTTCATTGTGAGCAAATGCTTGTGACACCTTAATATTTGCGACAAATAAATGTTCGACTGTGCTCCATCCTCAGCGGTTGTAGTCAAAATTGCGGATATAGAGGTAGTTTGTGCTGCATTCCTTTTAATGTTTTTTGCTATTTAAAGAAGAAAAGAAAGCGTATTTGGATGACAAAAGTGTTTTCTCCAGAGTCCACTGCATTATTCCAAGCAAAGAAAGCAACAAATTCGAAACTTCTTATGTGCACTCGTGACTGACTTGTTTATGTAAAATTCAAAGGGATTACCAAAAAACCATCATATGGGTGGAGCATTGTTGGGTGCTCTGTCATAGAGCTGCTCGGTTCGCTGTACCGACGTGCCGAATATTCATTTTGTAATCTGTTCACATTGAGTTAATGTTCATGTCGGTCGCCACCTTTATATATCCAATGATATTTAATCATGTAGTTAGTTCTGTTTATATTATTTTTTAGTTGATATTGCTTCTTTAAAATTTAGCAAGTAGGCTGCCTACTGACCTTAATTGGATAAAGGATAAGGAATAAGTTTTCCCATTAGACAGTAAGGGTATATTGTTACTGTAACCGGACTGGTTACACAGATCATAACTACTGCACTCAGTATGCCCAATTACTACTAAAAATGAATGTTACCTACTTAATTTTCATTTTAAAACTTAAATGAGCAAATATGACAATGAAACTAAAAGATATGTTCTAAATGAAAAAACAAATGTAACTAATTTCAAATGTTTATATAATAAATTATTATACCATCATACTTACAGGTAAGACTATATAAGCAGTAGGATGTTTCTCTCTAATTGTTCTAACTATTTCTAAAATACCTTCGCACACTTGATCTGCTGTATGATCAACATTATTAGTCCCAACATGCACTACAATAACCTGCAATACAAAACTTTGTAGCTGAATACTAGTGAAACACTCACGAATGTATTTTAAATGTAGATTCTATATTTGATACATATGCTTTGGGCTTTAAATATAAGTACTTACTTTGGGCTCAACGTGATCCAGTTCCCCATTTTGTATACGCCAAAGAACATTCTGTGTTTGATCTCTATAAATACTGAAGTTAAGGCAATGAAGTGGAGCAAACCATTGGTTCCATACTTCAGTGTGCTCCAAAGCCTGCAGTATAGAATCGCCTATAAAAATTACATCACCGTCTTTTCCTTTAGCGTCGGACAGAAACCTGTTATGCTGAAAATATATAATAAAGACAATAAGGCTAAAACATATTCAACATAACTTAACGGCTTAAAATGTATACTGATGGTTCTGAATTCTTACAATGCTGTTCCACCTTCCATCGCCTTCGATGTCTTGTTGAGGAGCGGCAACAGAACACGGATTCATAATTTATAAAAGAGACCTTTATTTAATACAAATCAAAAAGTTATTGAGGATGTTGATTTCGGAAAAATATTTCTATATCAAATAAATAAGCTGTCAAAATTTGTCTAAATATTGAAATGAGGATCTCGAACAAACACAGAACCTCTCGCTAGAGAGTATATATGTTCTGTGCACAGAACTGTATAACATAGAGTAACTTCTGCTGTATAAAGTATCAATAGATTACCAAAGAATAAAAAACAGTGTAATAACCAACCACAGACGCATGTGTACCCAACCGGAGTTTTCTGTGTTTCTTCAGCTACGGAGTACGGAGCCCGCGTGCGCCATAGCACGTTATAAAATTTTATGGCGCGGCAGTGGTGGGTTTCGCTAATTCTATGTATATGTCGGCGGCAAATCGTATAATCCGGCAGATCGTGATATAGCGCCGTTTCATTAAGTTCGGAATCGTAATATCAGTTAAATCGTTCAAGTAATCTTTTAACTTTGAATAAATGAATGTTGAAAATATTATAAATACTTAAGAATATTACTTAAATATTTATAATATTGTCACCCTACATGAAAGATATGCATAACAATGAGCAGCCTGGTAGCCGTCGAACGATCTGACTGATTTTTATTAATTAATAACTAGCGACCCGCCCCAGCTTCGCCCGGGGTGCAATTTTTATATATATAAACATTGCCCCTTTATCCCTCTTTCCATTAGTGAAAATCGAATTAAAATCGGTTCACGCATGATGCCGTGACTAAGGGAAATAGTTCTTTTATTACTTCGCCCCCCAAACATCTCAAATGCTCCCCGAATCAAATTGTTTGAAAAAAACACTGCCTATTTTGGCCTACGCCTATTATAGCACGTCTTATTAGAACAAGTACCTACAAGATACCCCTGTTTATATTATCCAATTTTCCTTCAGAAGTATTTTCCATTTTTCCTTTAAGATATTTAGGGGGCGAAGTATAAAATAGCAAGTATTATGTATAGAGATTTATAATATCCACGAACAGCAGAGAAAATGTGCAAATACATTCTCAGGTATAAATTAAATTGTGAAGTCTGAAAATTTGTACTACCGATCGTAATGAAAATTGTCCATACACATTGTGTTAGAGATAAGAATTTGAATTGGCACATAAAACTTCATATAGTTTAAATTAAAAAAAGGAGAACAAAAATAAAAATAAAAAAATGTATTGACAGGTGTGTAGGTACTTGAGAAGTTCGATAGGGATATGAAAACAGTTTTGGTTCGGGTTTAATTGTATTGTTAGATGATGTATATTAACTAGTTTATAATGTATTAATATATATTTTAATGTGAAAGAAATACTTAGAATAAACGTACATATATATAACTAAAAGTTTTTATTTGATGAAGATTTCCCCATAAGACATTGTCAGGAATACAGAAGGACATAGAGCACCTTTCAATAAGAAAAAAGTACTGTTCCCGATGTATTTTTTTACAAAAAATGTTATTTGGGATGCCACAAAATGTTTCTATTAGGTATATTTTTTAAATTTTTAACAATGAAAATTTTGTTAAGTGGCCATTATTAATGAGGTTAAGTTTTAGCTGAGCTAATCTAAAAAAAATAGGAGATTTTTTGGTATACCTATATATTTCGCTTGTATATTCATAGCCTAAAGCAGGGGTTCTCCTTTGTCAAATTGTTTAAAGACATGTTGACGGGGCTACCGTTCAATGAAGTTTACAAAGTTGAATGTTGTTATGTGGCAATACTTATTTGTTTTGAATTTGTGTGTCACAATTCACAAACCTTACAAACACTTTATGGAAACTAATGTGGAGACAACACTAATCGATGATGATTTGTAGCTCGGACCAAATATTTGGTCCGATTTGTCTCCGGAACTTTGTTCTCTACTATCTCTTGTCTATGCTCTCTATATAATCTGTTCTGTAATAATATTGATCTGTGCTTAATTGCTTATTCTACTGTAGAAGTGTAGATGCTATGTCCAAATTTCTAAATCTATGATTTTGTGATAAAAATTAAAATACAATTTTAGATCTAGATAAAATAGAATAATCAAGAAAAGTTTAATAATTATAAAATCATATGCTTAATACATAAGTGTTTTTATAAAGTTCACATTAAATCGAATATTTGGATACTTTGTATTGATTAAATGTTTATATAAAAATTGATTCGTGTATAAAATTCAGTAAGTTCAAGAAGGCACCAACATAATTATTCATTTCTAATATTGATAACGTGTATCATAATTTTAAATAAATCAATTTTGTTTTGATTCTTGCATTTATTTTAAATTACGTGCCTATGTATTAAAGAACATAAAACAGTAATTGCTATTGTAAAAATAGACATGGGAGATGAAGTAAATGAAATGTCAATGGAGGCTAGACACAAAAAAGAGAAAAAGGAGTTGCAAGCTCATATTCAAGCTCTTAAGAAATCTGCTAAAAATGATAAAACAAAGAAAAAGGAATGTTTAGCTGAGATAACAAGATTAGAATTAGAACTGGAGAACCGACATAAAAAAGAACTTGAACATTTAGACAAAGTTGATGAGGTACAAGCAACGGAGGAAACCCACATGGAGGTTACAAAAACTAAAATATCGAAGGCTCAAAAGCGCAGAGAAAAGAAATCGCTAGAAGAAAAGAAGAGAGGAGAAGAAATCAAACTGCAAGAAAAAGAAAATGTAAATGGACCCAGAAACATAGAAATCCAGGTTATTGGTGCAAAACTTAGAGAGAAAAATTTGAGTATTTATCATGTCCCTTCGGACGGCGATTGCCTGTACAAAGCTATTGCTCATCAAATGATAACAACAAGAAATAAATTATATTCTGTTGCTGAATTGAGACACACTGCATCTATATATATTGAACAAAATAAAAACGATTTTTTACCATTTATGAGTCACCCTGATACATTTGAAATGCTTAGTGATACAGAATTTAAAGAGTATTGTGATAAAATTTCAAGCACAAAGGCATGGGGTGGACAGTTGGAGATCAGAGCATTGTCGAACAGTTTAAAATGTCCTATAAGTATTATTCAAGCGACTGGGCCTGAATGTATTGAACAAGGTGTTGAATTTGAAGGACCCCCTCTGGTTTTATCCTACCATAGGCACATGTACCTTTTAGGAGAGCATTATAATTCAACAAAAACTTATAGTGAATCTAGTGAAATTTCTGAGCAAAATGATAGCATATAAAAATTTTGTTGGTATCAATATGTTTGACAACATAGCTGAAATTTAATAAAATATTGCCAATGATGAACAAAATAAATGTTTAATTAGGTATATTTATGTTTTATTTTTAACTCTTAAAAATTAAACATCTTCTTTTTTGAGAAACTAATAATTTAAAACCTAAAACATGTTGAAATAATTTAGATGAAATGTTTAATGAAAAATCCACACTTTGTATTTCACACAAAAATTGTATTGATACTGGTTAGGCTCCATTCTGAACTGGTTTCTGAGTATTTTCTTCTTCCACGTTGGGTTTATTTGGATCATCTGGCTTCATTGCAGGGAACAAAAGCACCTCCTAAAAAGGAAAAAAACTCTATTAGACAAATCTAGAATTAATGGTGGGAAATTTTTACCACTATTTTAATTTACATAAGTCAAAACTGCCAAGAAGCATGTTGTAACTTGTGTTTGGCACCCATTTGTATTTGGTTTGGTTGCAGTTTATGGCACATTGGCACATCTGACAGTCGCATCTACTAAGTAAAACTTTAACACATTTGATCACATTGAACACACTTTGATTTCACAAAATAACACTAAGTAAATGGACAAATGTGTATTATTAAGAAAAATAATGGCAACCTTCAGATACATTATGTCTCATGACATGTATGGGCGACATATATGCACAAAATCTGAAGACTAATAGCACAGAATGCCCAAGGAAAGAAGCCATTAAATTGTTTCACTTTCTTTTAATGCATTATTACAATTACGGGTTTTCAAGCAAACCTGAAGCAGATAACCCTTACAAAGTTATTTTCATAACTTTTCTAGGAAGCATTCCTAACTTTAAACCAACCTTTATATTGTTGGAATCTGTGAGGAACATAGTGAGCCGATCAACTCCTAGTCCCCAGCCAGCGGTCGGTGGAAGCCCATATTCAAGGGCAGTACAGAAAGCTTCATCGGTCGGAGGAGTTTCATCATCTCCAGCTGCTCTATCCTTTGCTTGTTGTTCGAATCGTTCCCGCTGTGTTGCAGGATCGTTCAACTCTGTATATGCATTACATATTTCCTTCTTCATAACAAACAGCTCAAATCTGAAAGACAATAAATAAAACAGTTGCTCAAACATAGCCTTTAAAAAGTTTAATAGAGGATTCCAGGCATGCCACAGACAACTTATTTTCTAAATAACAAAATGTGGTGATTCAAGTAGCATGTTCCTATGTACTTTGAACGTATGCCTATCTGCTAAGTTGGGTAGACTGCCGATTTATAGCAATCAGGTGAGAAAGTGAGTAAAAATAGGACTATCTTCTTAAGGCCGATTTTTATATTATGTTTCGTAGAATATTATTACAAAATAATATTTAACACTGCCAGACACTTCTAATGGGCCATAACTTCTGTCAAACGTTTTAAGACCCCTTTTATTCTGCAGCGTGTTGCGTGCGCATTTACTGAGAGCACCCCGCCGGCGCCGGCGCAATTTGTATGAAAGTACATAGGAACACTACTCAATTCCCCACATTTTGTCCTTTAGAAAATAAGTTAGGTCTGGCATGCCTTGGGATCTTACTCTATAAAGAGACATTTTTTACAACAACACTCAACAAATTTTTATATGGTTTTCCTAATGGAAAAAGTAATAATGAGGTTTGCAGAAAAAAATTGCATCTCTGCGAAGCTGGCATCACACTTCCGGTATCTATCATTCAAAACTATTTTATTAAAAAATGAATGAATTTGATTACCTGTTAGGCCTTCCATTGTCATGGCGAAAAATTGCATACCACAAATGCTATCAAAGGGTGGAATAAAAAGATTCATTCGAAGATTCCTACAAGACAATAAAGCCCTTAACAAAGGAAACGTTCCTACATAAAAATAATTCACTGTGCCTGTTACTGAGGGAAAGATGAAAAAAAGATGATATTTTAGTTGACGATAAAATTGAACTAATTATATCTGATTAATCAAAAAATTAAATATTGGCCATAAAATGCTTGCAACGTCTCACAATATGACGTGCAAAATGTGGCACTGAAAGGGACTGACATTTTTTTATTTTTTACTAGCGACCCGCCCCCGGCTTCGCGCGGGGTGCAATTTTTATATATATCAATTTTTACGAACATTCCCCGTTTATCCCTCTTTCCAATAGTGAAAACCGAATTAAAGTCGGTCTACCCGTTCACCCGTGATACCGTGACTAAGGAAAATGGGGATTCATTTTTATATATAGAGATTAGCTTGTAATACAAAAACTAAATAAACGTTTTTGACTTCTAGTTTTTTTTTTCTACTTACAGGTACTTTTGATTTTACCACTGTAGTTATTTTAAATAATCAGTTAAAAAATGACCAGTATGTATCTTAAAAGCTGCAAGTCCTAAGTAAAACCCTGCTAATTTTTAAACCTAAGTAATTTTAAAATACATTGACACATTTAGGGTCTATTTCTCGAGATATAACTCGGAAGAACAGTATTCCTTTGGATATTTTTCTCCACTGAACCATTTTTCTAAAATTTGGCTCAATAATAGAAAAATATTATGATAGATGTGAAGTATTTAGCAGAAGGATAATAAATTAATCCCTTAATCCCTAGTTAAACAAACTTGTTTGTAACAAACATCACAAACATAAACTTCTAATGCTTTAAATCCTAAATGGATAAATTTACCTTTCAGTCAAACCTGGCACATCTCTATGGTACTTAGACAAAGGGCTCATAATTTGTGGGTGGTCCAAAATGAATGTTGGATTGATACATTTCTCTTCAAGAAATTCTCCCACTAACTTGTCAAGCAGTCTTGCAGTGGTTCTTGGTGGTGGACATTCAATCTAAAAATATATTTATTATCGGATAACATTAATTATGGTTCACTTGCATTAACTTTACCTAATTGTCAATAACTGGATTATATTTTGAAGAGTGACGATTCTTAACATATTAATGAGACTTGAATAAAGTCAGTCTTTGCATGTAAAGCAAAGGATATCTTTTCGAGATTGAAATGAGTGTTGAGCCTCATATTTTTATATTACCTCGTGTTTTTCACACAACTGACTAAGCAGTTTGTTGGCCTCCAGGGTGTCAAGTTCCACTGGCGGAGGCAATTTCACTTTGAGAACTTTCTCTAAAGTTGCAATCATAGGCACACGAGCAAAGGGGGGTGTAAAATCTATTTCCACCTCTTCACCTTCCGGTCCATCAGGGTGATATTTAATCTGAAAATTACATGGTAGATAAATGGACATCTATATGAAGATATTATGATCAATTTATTGACTGTATTT
This sequence comes from Bembecia ichneumoniformis, assembly GCA_910589475.2. Classification (NCBI taxonomy): domain Eukaryota; kingdom Metazoa; phylum Arthropoda; class Insecta; order Lepidoptera; family Sesiidae; genus Bembecia; species Bembecia ichneumoniformis. Next base: position 7,585,186 of record OU342521.1, read on the forward strand.
CTTCATGTATTTCATTCGTTTCCAACAAAAATCGTAGTTATCACAAACACATGCATAACTAATAAAGATAAGTGCACTGTCAAACCAATTAATTCCCTTGTTATCGTTGAATAGGTGGCTTTGTCATCCATTCTTCGCATACCAAAATAGATTACAGGTTGCCACGTCATGCCAGTCTACTAATATTCCAAAGTAAACCTATCACTACTGGCTGCTATGAAACAATTTCAAATCTCTACACTTACCTTATAAGTGCCGTGAATATTTTTAACCATTCCAGATATCATTGTCTCAGTTATTGTAATGAGATCATTGTAATCAGCATATGCCATATAAAATTCACATGTCGTAAACTCTGGGTTATGTGTCATATCAATGCCTTCATTTCTGAATTGTCTACCAATCTCATAAACGCGATCGAGACCACCGACAACAAGCATTTTGTGGTATAACTCCGGTGCAATTCTCATGAACAAATCCATGTTTAACTCATTGTGGTGGGTCACAAAAGGTTTGGCTGTTGCACCACCAGCAATCATATTCATCATGGGAGTTTCTATCTCCAAGAATCCCATATTGTCCAGGAAATGCCTAATGTATGAAACTATTTTAGCCCTTGTATAAAATATTTGCCGCACCTGGAAGTCACAGTATGTCAATTTTTAAAATAAAATTTATGCATGATTTTAAAAATAAAATTTGATTTGTATGCATTAATTTTCATGGGTGGTTTATTATATACTACTGAATAATTTAACAACTTTGATATAATATGTTGCTTTAACAAAATGTATGTTATAGTCTCACGAATTTTGAGTGTCGAGTTTTTTAAAGACCAAATTTGAATCTACTGGATCAATAAATAAACCACCAACAGTACATCTCCGATATGCAAGGTCTGCTGCTGTCTTGAATGTATTCATAATATGAACACAGATTTGGGGTAATACCTGTCAATGTGAGATAAACCTGCACAAAATTTTTATGCAAGAGAAGTTTTTTGGTGCCAATTTTATTCTGGTACATTCTATGAAAAAAGAGAAACAAAGCTTGTCATAATCGTCATTTCGCCTTCCTTTAGTGCTATTTTAAATCAAAGGTCTAAGCAAAAACAAACTTCAAACAATTGATGTAAGTACAAAAAACATGATAAAAAACCCTTTCCAGTAACTTCAAACAATTAAAATTGAACCTCCCAAATATATATCACAAAGCAAGGACAAGTTGGCCAAGTACTTAAATTAAAAATTGTATTTTACCAACATACCTTATCATTCAAAATGAGATCTAAGTATCTCTTTCTAAACCTAGTCTCCTTATCTTTAAGTCCAAAATGCAAATGTGGCAACATGTGTAGACATGGAGACAAAAGTGTAATACTCTTTGGTATAATCGAGAGCTCGCCCTTTTTTGTCTTACCGGGATGACCTTCGCAACCAATAATATCTCCCCTCCTTAATTTATCGGTATCTTCTATAAATTTTTCTTCTGATTTATACATTTTTGCATTAGCCATGACCTTAAAAACAAAAACAAAAAAATTATAAAAACTCAATAAAATACCCTGAGCAGGACAATTCAACTGTTTTATGTGAACCTCAATAAAAATATGTTATTGAGATTAATTCGCTTTTGGAGGGCTTTAAGGTATGTTTGCATGAACAGTTTCATACAATTTCGGCCGCAAGGTCGCGCGGATGTATATATTTCTTGCCTAAAGCAAGGTGTTGCTTATCAATACTATCTTGGCTCATGATGCTTTTCAAGTAATCAATTTTAACTTTGAGAAGCTGTATTGACTGGATTCTGATCGTTTGATGAAAACATTTGGATATACTTCTTGGAAATTTCTAAAATGTAGTGAATAAGTTATATTGCATCATTGATAGAATAGAAGTTATAGTGCATTGAAGTTCCACTGTTACTATATTTGAGAAGGTCTTCCCTGGATAAAAATTTGAAATAATTGACATCGTAAATAAAACCTAATCGACATTCAATGTCGATTATTATAAGATTTATCATTGTATTATAATAGTTAACTCTGTGCATTTTAACTGCTGTAAAGGTTCATCAATATGTTCATAACCAAACATTCCAACCTCGTCAAATTTAATGCCTCAAAAACTCAGGCGTGTCTATTCACTGCAAAAAGGAGTCCCTTTCATCTTACTCCAACTTTCCGGGGTAATCCTGTGGAAATTTCTGACCATCTGGATCTCTTGGGTGTCACCTTATCATCAACCTTGAACTTCCGCTCCTTCATTGAGTCCAAGACAAAAATTGCTGCAAAAAAGCTTGGCATTCTGAGCAAGGTACGACGGTATTTCGCGCCTAAACAGCTCCTTGACCTTTATAAGGCTCAAGTTCGTTCTTGCTTGGAATACTGTTCCCACTTGTGGGGCGGTTCCGCTAAGTATCAGCTTGAGGCCTTGGACGCTGTTCAGAAGCGAGCAATAAGACTCATTGGCGATGACTCCCTTACCGGGGCTGGCTTGCAGAGTCTTGAGCACAGGCGCTTGGTAGCCAGCCTTTCGGTGTTCTACAGGATTTACTTCGGAGAGTGTGCGTTGGACTTGCACCAGCTAGTCCCCCCTAGCCCCTTCTACCATCGGACAACAAGGCGCACATTTAAATGTCACCCTTATATGGTTGATATACCTAAAATCCGCACGTTGCGGTTCGGGTCAACTTTTTTGATTCGAACTGCTAGCGTGTGGAACCAACTTCCAGCACCCTTGTTTCCACTACACTACAACCCTGGACTCTTCAAGTCGCGAGTGAATCGGTTCTTAATAGACAAGCATGCTCCATCTTAGATCGCGTCATCACTTACCATCAGGTGAGACTGCGGTCAAATGCTTGATCTATCATTATAAAAAAAAAAAAAAAATTCGATTTTTCCTTACTATTCTTTTTATTAACCTGTATTGTGGAATTCTTGAATCCAGTCACAAAATGCATGTGAAGTATCGATAGTGATATAAGTGGCTTTAAAGAAATATTGCCACACTACTCATATGTACTACTAAATTTTCAACAACTTGAAAAACTCTTTTGGGAGGCCCCCACAGGTGCAAGGCTTTAAATTATTTGATAATACTGATTACAGTTTAGTTTATTTGATATTTCCTGTATTAAATATTGCTCTGACATTTTATTGACATACAGCAGGCATTCGATAGAGTGTGGCACAAAGGATTTCTATTTAATATTAAGAAATACATACCACACACATTCTACTCTGTACTGGTTCTACCTAAAGGATCATATTTTCCAGGTAAGGGAGGATGGTGCCACATCAAAATCTTTGGCGACTCAAAATCCTTGGCCTTACCTCACTCGAACAGCGTTGACAGAGAGGAAGTCTCATCGAGACTTACATAAGATCTACGATGTGCCCTGTCTCCAAGAACTATACACCCTTGATACTAACAAGCACTTAGGACCCAAGCAGCACATTAGTGAATTTTGCAGCTTATCTTATAGCTTTATGTTCTAAATGAGTGGTTTAACAGTGTTTGATAAAACTTATAGCTTTAAACACAACTCAAAATTGTATATGAGTTCATCCTCTCACTTGTAGTTGCTTAGGAACGTTTTTTGTTTCTATTTTGTTACTTATGGTTGGGTAAAGTAGATTTTGCTACTTAAAGTTGCATGCAGGTTTTAATTTATAAGCAACGTTTACATATAAGTGGGAACACACCCTTATTTGGAACTTTTAATTCCAAATGACTAGTATAATAGAGTAGTATATCACGAATAGTGGCTAAAAAGATAATTTTACGGCTCTTTTGGAACCTAAAGTGATTGCAACTTTTAAGGCCTAGAAGTACCTTATTGCCACTCCAACGCACAAATAGGAGTCTCAATAGACTCATAAAAGTCTCTATAGGAGGTTTTTGAAACCAAAAGCAGTTATTTTTACTTATTTCAAACCACTAACAATCTAACCGTTCCAAAATTAAGACATAATATTTTATTATTTCTATTGCCCTTGTCAAAATAACATTATTTGTCCTACAAAAGGGCAAATAATTAGTATTGGTAAAATAGCATTCACTGCTTCATTGCTACTCGCAAGATACAAATAAGTGATTTTCAGACCTGATAGTTCCAAATAGAGAACAAATAAGTGAAAACACTGTAAGATCTTTTTTGTTTCGCCATGTTTACAAAATGGAGTCCTTGAAAATGAATTATTTTAAACAGAATTTTATCACACTTGCGCATAATCACAGACTTTTGATAGTTGTGACGATGTTACTTTAACATTGTACGTAACCTACAATCATTAGGTCAGGTTTTTAACAGTTTTATTTCTTATCGGTATCAATTCCTTATTTGATTTAGCACTCTCTTTTTAAATATTCCTGATCAAATCAAAGGCGCATCGAAATTTACAAAGAAACCATACAATAGTTTCACAGTAACAAAAAATGCGCAGGAATTTCTTGCTTGTTTCATTGCTTGTATAACGTGAAGTTTTAATCATTTACCCAAACAGAGGTATAAATCTAAAATTAAAATGGCAGATAACATTCACTTTTAAAAAACAACTTATTGACAAGTTGCCACGCCACTCAAAGGAACTTTGGCGTCTCATTTATCACTCATTGACCGAACTGAAATTATTAATTCGGTCACCCATAGTTCTAATAGACACTTAAGGTAATCGTGAGATCTCTTATGGATTCAATTTAGAACCAAATATAGGCTGCAATTTTTCTCCCCATGGTTCTATATTGGTTGCCTAAGGGTTCTTTCCACCTATATAGAACTTAATCATGGCTATATATTTCACTTAAGTATGTAAATAGATATGATATACGAGGTATTTCCCACCCAGTTGTGCTACTTGGGGAGGACATCCTTTAAAACTTTGCCAAAATCCAAGTAAGAAAATATCTAGGAAGCACTTTTTACCTAACCGAGTGGAGACGGTCTGGAACAGACTTCCTGAAAGTGTTGTCATGGCGCCATCAGTGAATTGTTTTAAGAACAGACTGGACAAAATGGATGAAAATATAATCTTCAAACTATTTGATACACACGCGTCAGCTCAATAGCTGCTAAATATATATAAATTGTGGTTTAAATATATATAAATAAATATATATATAAAATCAAGATTCCATGACATTCTGGCTGGTGTTCCCTAGGGATCTGTACTTGGATCAGTACTGGACACTATATTTATAGCAGATCTGCCACAGACCCCTGGAAGAACAGTGGCTACCTATGGCGACGACACCGTGATTTTGACACAAAGCAGTTGTCACAAAAAGGAATGATCCTTGTATCTCATTCAATGGGGTAAAAAACTGACTTTTGCTCACTTCAGATGGCAGCACTGTTGTGTGTTCCCCAAATTTGACAAATAACTGTCATTTTCCATAGTAATTTTGTAAACAAACAAAAATAACTGAATTTATTTAATTAACATGACGCTTATGTTCAGCTTTGGATTGCAAAAAGACGGAAATCCATATATTCCCTAAAGATTTCAAAAGAAGAAAACAATAGATAAAAGCTTTACGAAGAAAAAATTGGGAGAAGACTAAATATTCGAAGTTATGTGCAGTAGATGCTTTTCTTTTCCTCAACTGTTCTTTTAACTGCTTAACACTCTATCTCAAATACATTTTTGTAGAAATAAAGGCAAATTCGCTCGTAAATACAGGGAACCAAAAACGCAATATGGGGGCGAATTAGGATCACTCAACAGTGGCGCCACCTACAATTAGCTTTCAGTTTTTAACCCCATTATTTGGCAGAACTATCCATCGACAACAAGGTATTAATCTAGAAGACAACCTATTTGGACATATGGCATTGGGCTTTATGGTTCTGCCTATGACTCCAATGTGCCATGGTTTATAAAGAATTTAGAAGTTTATGAATACCTTTGTATGCCAACAGTGAAAGAAGAAATAAGGGCCAGCTCTGAAAAATATAAAGCCAGCTTATTCGGGGGAAAGACACCCAAACAAGCTGGCTGCCAGTTAACAATAAATGACTGCATAAACAGACTCAAAAGGCGTAAAATCCTACAACTAGATGGACTGTTATGGGCATCCTGATACATAGTGTGGTGTGCCTGATGGGGCACATCCCTACCTGCCATAATCTTTCAACACATTTGCTCATAGTCGATAGACTGATGGCAAAATATAGAACTTGCAAATAAAAAAAATTGCTCTGATATTGAATACAGGGATGAGCGAACATTGGAACAATTTTCCTTCGGAGGTGTTTCCACCTAGCTACAATATGTGCATCACAAAGTGTGCCGTACACAAATTTCTGCAGGATCGGCAGCACTCTTGCAATCACCCTGGTGTTGCTTGTATCCTGAGTAGCCATCGACCATCAGCCTGCCTGCCACCATTTATAACACATAATATTAAGATTATAATTATTTGGTATTTGTATAATGTACATATAAATACTGGAATTTTCAGTTACCTGAATTTTTACACCCTCAGCTCTTAAATCATAAAATCTGAGTTTGGAACTGGACTCTCTAATTGAGTGTATCCTTCCTGCTACTGACAATGTAATATTTTCCAATATTTCCCCATCATTTACTTTATTATATTTCTCAATGAAATCCTCCATAGATATCGTAACATGGAATTTATGGGGATAAGGATGATTCTCTTTTGGTCCTTTTTTCAGTTCAGCAATGGCCGCCGATCTCAATTTATAAAATTCATTCGGATTAGTTTCTTCTTCGTGTTTTGGAGTTTTCTTTTCTGCTACAGAAGCCTGTTGTGCAACTTTTTCCGTTTTCTCCTTTAGTTTTTGTTCAGCTTTTAGTCGCCGTTTCAACTCACTGTAAATGGAAAGCTTTGTAAGTCCTTACGGTACTAACAAATAACTAATTAAACATAAAATATCACCAACCGTTTACTTAATGTTGAGCAATTTACTATGCGGTTAACGACCAAAGAGTTTCTTGCCATCTGGCTTACACTTGGCAGTGCCATGAGAGTCTTGAAGATGAACATATTTAATGATTTTAATCACACAATACTCACTTTTTAGATATTTTCTCACCACTAGCTTCTGCCATGACTTGATATATAAATATTCTGAACTGTAAAATATTTTATTCGAGTAAAAAGGAAACAGGCAATTACAATTTTTGTATATAGCCTTAATATTGCCCCTTGCCACCATCAGCCACCATGCCACATGTAGAAAATTGAAATCGCTAGAGAGTATATGTATTCTGTCATTCTCTATCTACGCCAAAATCATATTCATATTGTCAATGTGACGTTAATAAAATTAAGTTGACAGGTTGACCTTGTTCAGGTTGTTCAGTGATACAAAAATTACTTGATGACACTGACACTTAGACTAGCCTGAGCACATACAGAATACATTATTTTTCCGAATTTGTTTCCTATTTGCAAAATCCCAATTCTGAAATTAGTGAGCCTAACGCACACGTTCGTTTTTTCCACTCAACATTTACACTGACAGTCCCTACAGAAAGGATAGCGATAGATAGGACGGATGCACCACAATGGGGAAAGACCATTTAATTGCGATTGCGATTTTTGGAAAAAAAAAGAAAGGTGGGACGTATTCGTTAAATACTCAGAGAATTAACGAAAGTTCCTTGTCGTGATGAAACAATATATTATATTAGTTAGTAATCTAGGATTAGTTAAGACTGATAATGCTTCGGTATCGCATTAGGCATGCCTGTTATGATAGTCGTGAGGTAAATAAATAAATAAATGTATTTATTTATTTATAATAATTATTATAAATATTATAATTATTAATTATATTTATTTATAATATAATAAACAAACCAAACACGTCAACTATTTACAGCGTTTGGAATAATCTCCGGATTTACGAACGTTGCGGTAGTACAAACAAAGTAGGTATATTATGCAAGCACTGCGTTCTGCATGACGTCATTATAGGCATTTTTTTTTTCGAAAATATTCTCCAAACGCGCGGCTATTCGGAAATATTTCCGAATAGTTCTCAAATGAACGTGTGTGGAAAACAATGGACTTTATGTAGATTTGATACATTAAATTACCCACATTCGTAAAATGAATGTGAAAAATATATGTACACGCGGTCAGGCTTATATTAGGTCGGGGAAAAAGTCTTTTCGCATATAGTACATATGTATAAACTTGTAATAAAATCTCTTTGGCTGTGCTATTTGTGTCTGGCTGGTTTTGATGACATTAAAAAGGTTACATTTCAAAAAAGGAAACAAATTAGTAAAATGTTGTTTTCATCTAGCATAATCATAAGAGAACCCGATGGGCCATAACATCAAAAATGGTTGTGTCAATCTATTTTTCATTTGTTTTTCTTTCTCTCAAAATGAGTGAATCTAATGAAGAAATTCAATATATTTTAAAATTTTATTACAAAAAAGGAAAAATGCCACGCAAGCCGCGAAAATTTTTTATGGACGTTTATGGACCTAATACAGCGTCAGTAAGAGTAGCACAAAGTCGATTTAAGCCATATTAATCCGGGAATTTTGATGTCAAAGATGCACCACGCTCTAGTCGCCCTGCTATGGATGAAATGGCGCCATTTTTGAAAAAAAAAAAAATAGAGCAAGATCGATATATCAGTAGTTACAACATAGCTGGAGAAGTGGGAATTATCACAAAACAGTTTCGATCCATTTGAAAAAACTGGGTACACAAAAAAACTCGATATTTGGGTGCCACACGAGCTCACTGAAAGAAACCTTATGAATAGGCATGATGACAGATTTTGAAATTCCCTTCCATTATGTAGATACACGTCTGCCATATCCTAAAAAAACAATATTTCAGCAAAAAAACTAACAACGCGAATTATTGAATGTTTTTAAATCTATTTTGAATTACGCTCGAAAACGCTCTTAGGTGTCATGGCATCGCGTCTGATGAAACGTGATGTCACCGACATCTCATCAGATTTTTCATTCTGTCGAAGCAAAGTCAAGCAACACGATGGCACTTACCTGGGCGTGATGTCATTTGCTCTGATTGGTGTTTCAGTTAACATGACCGATTGCAATTATTTATCTTATTGGTTTTTGTAATAATGCCTCCACTGCGTTTTGTGATTTTATTTTTTTATTTTATTTTATTTTATTAGGGAAAACAAACAATTACACCATGTATATTAGACTAAAGAAAGAAAAAAAAAACATACATAAACTTAAATAATAGTGCAATCAACAACATTTTCCACAAAGTAGTAAATCAATTTTATACAGAGAGGACATATAAACACACACCAATAAAAAATAATACAAACCAAGAGAGAAAAATCAATAAAAAAAAGAACAATAAAAGAACAATAAAAACTCATTAAGCTAATGCATTGATTTCATTATATCTTTTCTATATTCTTGTGGACCAATTGCAAACAGGTCAATTTGTGTAAAGAAACTATTATATGCATGCATAACACGATACAAAGGCGCACGTTCACCAGCGTTAGTTTTGCAGTGTTTTGCAGATCTAAAGATCACAATTGAAAAAAAAAAAACACTGTTCAATATTAATGTGCAAATTGTATTATCTTCTCTGTATAATACATTTTATGAAATAAAATGAAAACTATAAAAACACATAATTTCTATTCGTCTTTTTCTTCTCTTCTATTTTTTCTCTTCTATTTTTTCTCACAATGACATATTCAATCTAGCTTTTTTAAAAAACATTCTAATTTCAATTTTTTAAGTCAGCCAGGATTTAAGTTCAAAATAAATCAACATCCCCTCTGAATCTTAAATACCTGGCTGACTATTACTACTCAATCTTTAAATATTAAATCTAAGTCTATTTAATAATTCATGACACTAAAACATCTTCATTAAAATAAAATACTCATCTAACATCCCCTCTGAATTTGACTATATTAAACTTTTCCAAAAAACCCCAACTGACTGTACTACACCAAAATAATCTGACTGACTGTACTATCTATTCACCTATAATATCCATCACATACATTAGGTACTCAATACCTATCTTCAAATACATTAACACAAACACAACACTAATTCCTACAACAAATTAACACCCTAAATATAAAAACATCACCTTCAAATATAAAACACTAACTTCATCTTCATCTTATATGAAGATCATCATCAAAAACATTTCCACCTTCAATTACTTCACTATATAAAACTCCTCTATCTTTAAACTTCAAACCATCTCTTATTTCAACATTTCACCCCACAAATCTATAATCCTTTCTATATTTCTTTCCTCTCACCAACTCCCGATATTGCTTTCTATTAGTCTCCTTCAATACAGCCATCAGTTATCAAACTAAATTTCCTGAATCCTTTCGTAAATAATTTTTATCTCCATCAAATCTTTCAAAATATATATTCCCTTTTCCTTCATATTAAAATTTCGACTTAATCATTTATTCTTTTCAAAATCAATTTTGTAAAATTTTTCACAAAAATGTCATCAATTGTCAAATCAATAAAAATTTTCAATTTTCGTAGCCATCTTTAATCTTTCTTTCTTCAACTTTCTTCATTAAAAACATCTTCTCTCCATAACATTTTCATCTATAATTCCAAAATTTCTTCTCTATAATTTATGCAGTGGAAGCGTTCCTGGGCCCATAACCTCTTATTGGTTTTTGTAATAATGCCTCCACTGCGTTTTGTGATCTAAAGATCACAATTAAATAAAAAAAAACACTCTTCAATATTAATGTGCACATTATATTATCTTCTCTGTATAATACATTTTATAAAATAAAATGAAAACTATAAAAACACATCATTTCTATTCGTCTTTTTCTTCTCTACTATTTTTTCTCACAATGACATATTCAATCTAGCTTTTTTAAAAAACATTCTAATTTCAATTTTTTAAGTCAGCCAGGATTCAAGTTCAAAATACATCAACAATTTATTTTATTGGAAATCTTATTAATCTCAATTTTAATACAAAAAATGAGTAATTTTTTTAGAGAACTTTCAACATATATTTTTCTCCAAAATCGTTTATTCTTTGATTCTTTAATACCGTCATCATGCCTATTATGTATATCCACTCATATGCGATTCTTTATAAAGATGTAATGAAACCGAACCTTTTTGATAACTTGGTGATGATCGTGCGAAAAACGTGGTGATGAATGTACGACAAGAACGTGCGAAAAATGTCGCGGTCAAAGGTCGGTCAGGCTTCATAGACTGTGCCTAAACCCAGGTTAACTCGCAATAATGGGTGCTGTGTGTATGGTGGGATTGGAAGGGCATTGTTCATTATGAGCTTTTACCGCCGAGCAGAATCAATTCGGATCTTTATTGCCAATAACTGATGAGATTAAAGGCAGGAAGTTGAGAGAAAGCGGCCGGAATTGATCAAAAGAAAGGTGTGGTCATTCACCACGACAACACTAGACCACACACATCTTTAACCACTCAGCAAGAATTAAGAGTGTTTTTCTGGGAGGTGTTAATGCATTCGCCATATAGCCCTGACCTGGCACCTTCAAATTTCCACCTGTTTTGGTCTCTTCAGAATACTTTAGGCAGTGTCAGGTTAACATAAGGAGAGGACTGCCAAAACTGCTTGTCGAGTTTTTTGATTAGAAGTCCCAAAATTTCTACAACAACGGGATCATGTCACTACCTACAAGATGGCAAAAAGTCATCGAACAAAACGGCACATATATACCTACTGTAATTAAATGCCAATAAACTTAAAAAAAAATAAGTCTTGAGTTTTCATATGAAATGCAAAGAAACTTTTTCGCCACCCTATTATAAATGAAATAATACGCCACCTCTTAGATAGAGAATGGGAAGCTAATAAAATCATAATTAACGTGTTTTTTCACAATTTTACTACTACACACAAAAACTAAATAGTAAATACATGTCTACTATTTAGTCACACTCAAAGAATATACTACTCTCTAGGTCACACTGCAATGCACGCGCTGGCTTCCATCGGGACCTCTTAAAACTACTCTCGACTCATCCGAGAATAGAACGTTCTTCCATTGCTCCATGGTCCAGTTTTGGTATTGTTGAGCAAATCCATATATTTAATACTCCTATATTGCTAGTCCCCGTAAGGGTGAGCGTTGCCGAGACGGAACTACATATTTTCTGTCACTCGTTGATACTTGACGAGTTATGCGCATGCGTTACGACTTACGACAGTAGTGGGCAAAGTAGTGGGAGTAGTGAGAGAAACCCAGCCTATAAGATGCTTATCAAAGATGTTGTATTAGTCTGTACCTAATGCTTATAATGTAGTTCTCGGACATGCGCACAACGTTCGAAGTCTTCATGAGGGAGACAGACGTCTGCACCGTTCTGTCGGCATCGGTTCGGTGCACCCTACTAGCAATATAGGAGTATTAAGTACATGAGCAAATCGAAGTTTAGTTCTCCGGTGCTCTGTGATCAACGTTCTTTTTATCGTTCTAATGCTAACGCTTACATTCCGTACCTCAAATAGGCGATTACGAACCTCGGGAGCCGTAGCAAAACGATTTCTTAGAACGTTGAACACGATGAAACGGTCTTCTCTTTCAGAAGTTCACCTCATACGACCTTGTCTCGGTCTTCTGGTGTAACAGCTGTTTCTCTGACATTGTGGTTCGAGTATATCCCAGCATTATGACCTATACGACGATAGTTATAACCCAGCATACTGCGAGCATTAAAAACTCCTTTCACAAAATATGATCAATGTAGCAATGAAAATAAATAAATAATTTATTTTCACTATTCCCCGAAGTTCTCCTATTCAATACAATCCCTACGCGTTCCTCAGAGCATTCCCTGCTATTCAGGGGAAATTCCCCGCCATTGACAACACTGTAATTGTCACTTCACTAGGCAAACTCGCAAGGCTAAAGGCTTGCTTGCAGCGTCTCTCTCTATTGGCTATTGTCGAGTCGTCGACATCGACCCATTAATGAGTAGTATGTTGGTGAGACTTAACAGTAAGGTATTTCGTATCGTATTTTACAAATAAAAATACGTCTCGAAAAGCATTTCAAATCGCAAAATGGTTTTTAAAAAAAGATATTTAAATGCAAAATAATATAACATAGGTATTTTGCATTTTAAATAAAAGTATTTCAAATAAGTCTCATCTCTACTATAGGATTGTCTTGTCTGATAGGTTGATTAGGTTGGTCGCGGCCATATCTACTATTTACCGGCCATTATAAGAGTGCTGTTCTGACAGGTGTCAATTCCATACATTTTCTGTATCATATATTGGGAAATGAACTTTATGCAATGGACATAAAGAAATGTCAAAAACGCATTCATAGAATGACCGTACCACAGTTTTAGTATTATAAAACTGTGACCGTACTATAGTTTGTGGTCGCGGCCTGTGGCTCTAGCATGACGATACTACCAAAGACCTTATACCTAAACAAGATTGTGCACTTAGCTGAAAAAAAGGAGCCGAGCGAGAAGGTCTTAAGGGGGAGTGCGTCTCTGTCTAATGTAACGACCATGCGATTTAAATTTTTATGGAATCTCCATCCGTGAGTCCCTTTTACGAGCTCTTTACTAATATAAATGGTTGCCGCAACATGATTTTGGCCGCAACTTATTGACACTTGTATAATAATATTAGAGCAAAAATGTAGCACTGTACATTAGGTATACGTTTTCTCTAATGTTTAGCTTAATTAATATTACTAAGAGTACTTATATTTTTTAATTGTCAGTTGAAGCCAACATTTTAAAATTAACTGCTCAAATGTTTTAATTGTTACAAGGCCAAACACGGTTTTTTTTTTCACCTTTTACCTACAAACTAATGAAATGCGCTTTAGATTGTAGAATAGGAAAATCAAACTAATTTGATAATTTAACAGATTTATTATATAATAAAATAAATTCACTAGACATTACTAAATATAACGTTCGCAATCTTAATGTAAGAAATGTCCTCGATATATCCTTAATGATTTCTATCTCATGCCTATTTTCACACTTTATTGATAAAACAGGATGAATAAAATTTTTATGGAGTTTTGGGAAAAAGTACTGCGTTATAATGTTAAGCATTTTCTTTATATATGAATCACACGAGGATTCACTAGAAGTTTTCAGCGAATTTAACTACTTCATACACAAGTTTTGAGGCATATTTCAAGCCACCTTTGTCAACAAAAGCAGTAAATGAAGAAAATTCACAAATGCCCATGACATAAACATGGTCGGCGTGCCTTGCCTGGATAATGTATAACAGCTAGTCAAATTATATGGTCACCCTACACTGGATTAGAGAGATAATTAACGATTAATACTCATTTGTGGAAAGATATACCACATCCCGTATAAAGTTCACTTTTACACAAGTTTTACGCAACAAGTTTTCACGATTTGCGTAAAAAAATTAACAAAATAACTCCACAAATTAGCACATAAACATAAACCAAAAACCACGTCCAAGGATCTTACCATGTCGATGTCGAAGCTATGCGCCATATTGGTTTTAAATCAGTGTTACCATTTTAAAATTACTATTTTTAAATTCATTTAAAAAAATTACTGATTTAAACCAACAAAAAACTTAAAATCACAAAATCAAAATGGTAGTTCACAAATTCAAAATGTAAGATAGTAAATGTGTGCCAAAATTGTCATCATTAAAAGGGTTTTTCGTTAAAATACCCTGTTATAAATTAATTTCTAAATTCTACCACCCAAAATAAATTTTAATGCTTGCAACAACGTAAAAATCAAAAGACAAGGACACACTCCCCCTTTCGTACCTCTCTTTCGGTTCGTTTTCCCCTTTTATAGCTTGTACAGAAACTTAAACCTTATGTCAACACAACTGAGTTTAATTTGCTATAGACCGATTATGTCAGTGCACAATCTTGTTTAGGTATAATGTCTTTGGATACTACACTCGCTAGCGAGAGCGTAAAACATTTATATGGAAAATTGATAATTTGACATTGACAGTTCACGATTTTCCATACAAAAGTTTTACGTTCTCGCTAGCGAGTGTAGAATTGGTGTAGTATCGTAAACTCATACTAGAGCCTCTGTAAATAATGGCAATATGTGTCCTGTGTCGCTAACGAAGTGATGAAATTATTTTGCAGACTATAAAAGTAGTTTAAAAACAATAATTCATAATATTTGAACATAGATAAGTACATATTATTTCCAAATAAATATCGTCTGTGGTTTATCTCGGTAGAGAAAATCTGTGGAGAAAATTTTATTCTGAAAGTGAGTAGCTGTTCTTATTCGTTGTTAATTATTGTCGTTTTATAATAGTGTTCCCTACTATATTAAATACACTAAAAAATAGAAAAACGTCTGATACAGTCAGGTCAGATCCCATTTTATATGTTCATTATATATACTTTTCTTGCAGTCGTCTTAATTGCATGTGCAGTGCAGTAAATTGCGATCTTGCATTTTCCATCTTCATTAACATCCACAATCTTAATTTCAGGTGCATTCTTATGTAGACAGTGTTGTTAGAGACTAACAGGCCATTAATACAATACTATGCCTCTCTTTGGTAAATCTCAAAAAAGCCCAGCAGAGCTTGTGAGAGCATTGAAAGATGCAGTAACAGCTCTAGAAAGAGGTGACAAGAAAGCTGAAAAAGCCCAAGAAGATGTCAGTAAAAATCTGGTAAGAACACGCAACAAATACAAGTGTTAATATAAAAGGGTGTTGTAACTTGCATTCAATAAGACATTTTTTTAACAGGTATTGATAAAAAACATGCTTTATGGTACATCAGATGCAGAACCTCAGACAGATATAATTGTTGCTCAGTTGGCGCAAGAGCTGTATAATACAAATTTGTTACTGCTTTTGATTCAGGTAAAATTATCTATAATACATTATAGTTAAGATACCAGTGAGTGCACTGAATGGCTAGCCACAATACGGACTATCGTCCGGCTGGCTGAAGGATGTGGTTGCAATTGCGGCTAACCAGGTGCAACTAGCCACAACTGCTACCAGAAGGTGCGGTGTGAGAAACCATTGTGAGAACCCATTTCCAAGATTTGACTATTTATTATATTCAGTTCAAGTCGCAGCTACTTATTATATTTACAAGTGTTAAATAAAGAAAAAGATACTGGGTGCATCCTTATTTCAAACACGAGATGATACCAAGTATTTTGGAATATTTTTCAAACAGTATGAAAACTATGAAGATAAGTTTTTTGGATAACTAGAATGAGTCTGAAATTGTTTGAAGAACTATTGGGTATTTTAAAAATCAGCATAACATAGAAGGGCACACAACTGGGCAATTTCATTAGGCCGTGAATGCAAACTGACCGCATAGTGTATATAGCAACCGTCCGGCTGGCTGCCAGTTGGCTGATCCCATTATATGAAAATTTGAGTGGTATGTTGGCGTGACTTAAATATTTTAGAAATAGAACTTAATATTTTAGAAATAGAAACAATACGTCTCAAAAAGTGTTTCAAATAGAACACAAAATATATAATAAAATGTATTTAAATGCAAGGTATTTTGCATTTTAAATACAAATATTTCAAATACTTGGCTCTAAACGACTGGAGCGTTTGGCCAGCAGCTACATCACAGAGCTTATAAAAACTTTGTTTTCGTACATATTTTTCATTGGGGACAGCCAGATGGCTGACTGCATTGTGGCTAGCCGCATAGGGCATATGTGACCTAAGACATAGTCAAGTTAAAATACTAGTACCTCATAGTTAAGATACCAGTAATAGTAATAGTTAAGATAATTAATAATGCTCATTTGTTTAATTTTGCTAAGCCATATAAGGAAAAATGAAACACTAGCAATATTATTTCCTTCCTTACTCTCCTTTCAATATGAAATATGTATAAATGAAATACACGTTATATTTTTCAGAATTTAAACAGAATTGACTTTGAAGGTAAGAAGGATGTGGCACAAGTCTTTAACAATGTGCTTCGACGTCAGATTGGAACTCGGTCACCTACTGTGGAGTATATTTGCACTAAACCTGAGATACTTTTCACTTTGATGTCTGGGTAGGTTTAAAACACTAATTTGATTGTAGCTTAAAAATAACTTCTAGAATTATTATCATGTAACAATCTAAAGAGGAAAAAATAAATACGGGACGGCAACGAAAGAGATGGGAAGATGATGTAGTAGAGGTGGCAGGTAGGAAGTGAATGGTTATATATTGCACAGAATAGAGTGGAAAGGTTGGAGAAGGCCTTACCCTTTGGGCAAACAGAAGAGAAGAAGAAAATAACAGTTAAAAGAAAATGTAAAATTTACTTTTCTGAATAAAGGACTTATTATAATAGTAATCATATAACGACTGTTTAAGATAGTCTCCCGTGGATGTGCAGAATAAAAATTTAGAAAGTTTTAGGGAGTATATGAAAATTTTAGGGAGTATAATTGAGAATATATGAAATAAAAATTATTGACAGCAAAATCTGGTACCAAATAAAGTAAACTGCTTATTGAAACAGCATTGAACTGAAAATGCACTATACATAATGAAATAGCAACTATACCCTACAAAGATAATAAATCTGACTTCTATTTTCACTAGAAAGGTGAAGAAATTTATTAGCAAAAGTGCCAATTATTTGTCATTTTTTACAAATGAATTGTGAATGAAAGTGATTCATTTTCATTGGGCATCAATGAGTAATGAATATTGAACAACATCAAAAATTTCATTTAAAATGAATACTTTATGATTCACAATTAACAAGGAAACAGGTCATGCACCTGGGAGGTCATTTGATTGCAATTGTAAACAATTTGTTAAATGATTTAGAGGTATTAATCTTTTAATAATTAAAAAAAGGCTGTGTAGCCTTTCGTAATTGGTTCATGTTACCAATGGTTTTCAAGGAACATTTGAAAATTAAAAGTTCCTGAACTGTAGATTATACTGATACTTAGCTCAAACCTGATAGTAAGAATGTGCATAATAAAAAATCTGCAAGAATCATATAATAAGAATATAATAATATAATAAGAATCTTGCAAAAGTCCTATCAATGTGGTCACCTACTATTTTTTTTTGTTTCTTTACTAGGAAAATCAGGAATGAAAAATGAATTACAAAGTTTTCTGATGTTCGTGGTTGATTGTTTTGTTTTGAAGTTAGGCCTAATGTAAATTGTATGAAATGTAATAAAATGCGAAACAACTTATATTAACTTAACTTATATGCGACTGTGAATTAATACATGAACTATATTATACCTCATCAATCCAATACTTTAAGAACATAAAGCTATTAATTGTAGTGTAGACTGTAAGTTGAAATATGTCTTCATTAATTTGTAATTGCTAGTGTCTGTCTGGTTTGAATAATTAATATTTATAATTAGAAAAAAAAAGTGTATAAATCAAAGTACACTTCTTGATAATAGTATATTTGCTCATAATGAATATTTATAATTTTTTTGAAGAATGGGATCTATTTAATAATGATAATAATTAATAAGTATTTTCACTTTTCGAACAATATTTTATGACCGTTTTCATAGTCTATTTTCTCATTTAACAAACATAAATTAAAAAAATAAAATATTTAATAGATTAGAGTTCCAGTGACATCCGTAAAATTGACTGCATGATTTAAAGTAATATTTACAGACAGTTGGGTTTTGCAACTGTTAACAATTTTGTTTTATATTATTTTATTTGTTGATTAATACATATTTTAATGTAAAACAAATTAAAAATATTAGTGTTGCATCTAAAGGATTTTGTAAATTAAAGTGGTTTAATTTTAGAAAACCCTTGCCTTAATAAGGGCATTGTTGTAAGCCGAGCACCAATTGATAAATAATATTTAATTTTTAGTTATGAACATCAAGAGATAGCATCTAACTGTGGCACAATGTTGAGAGAGTGCGCTCGATATGAAGCTTTGGCCAAGATAATGTTGTATTCGGAAGATTTTTACAATTTCTTCCGTTATGTGGAAGTTTCCACTTTTGATATTGCCTCAGATGCCTTTTCTACTTTTAAGGTTAGTTACTTGTTACTTTGAATTTTTAATAATATATTGCATTGTTTCCTACTGATTTAATTCTAGTTTTCACATTCAATGTTCTTAAACAAATGATCAAACATATTTTTTTTAATGTTAAAATCGACAGACAGGTTAACGGTTAACTTGATAATATGTGGCCACCGTCACCTATAACACAAGCACGCCACAAGTACTACAAGTGCGGTGTCGACCATAGTAGGATTAAGAATAACGGATTGGGAAGGGATAGGGAAATGGGATCTGACATCCCTTACTTAATCACGAAAACACAACATCAGATGTTCTGTTATTTCACGATGGTGTTTTGTAAGGGGGTTATTACTGCCGCCAGATGATTGCGAAATGCAGTGTGCCGTGCTACTAATTATATTCAATATTTATTTCTTAAATTCTATTGAATAGAATTGATGGGACAAGTTTAAAACTTACTTTCTACAACTTTTTTTAATAACAATGAATGACAAGACAATGATATAAGATGCTCAAGAAGCAACTTTTACTTGAGCAATAACAGTCATTCACGTTGAACATTCAAACCTTTTTGAATTGGGTGAGCCTTTCAAAATGCCACTGCAGCAATATGAGATAAGGCTAAACACTGGTGTGCCTATTTTTGTTGACCTACTCCCATAAGTGATCACTGTTTTGAAAATAAGTTGAAGGATACACATATTCATGAAATGTTGTTATTGCTGGTGGCTGTTGGTTGTGTAGTTGTTGTTTTTAAGTCTCGAATAAAATAAGAACTAAAGATACACCACTCCGTGGACGGCAGAGTGAAGCCGCTAAAACTACGCCTCACCTTTTGTTGAGTAACATCAGTGCGTGGAGCTTGACGTAATAATAAATTAAAATATTTACTAATGAAAATGCTAAATTGCGCAGTGAAAGGGTGTAAAAACCAGTCTTCCAAAAATTAAAAGCTGGCTGGAATCACATTTCAAACGTGAGTAAACTCGGAAACCCAATGTTTTCAATAAAAATTGAGGTTATAGCCGGCCTACGCACACATGTTTATATAATTGGCTTCACTATGTTGTCTCTAAAATTCTATCTTTAATTCTTATTAAGTCTGAGTTTTAAGTAAACAAATTGGCGTTGAATATATGAAAAGCGTCTATATTTACAGGAACAATTTGTGTATTCGATCTTAAGTTTAGAAGAGGAAACATTTCAAAATTATAATATATATAATTATTTCAGGAATTGTTAACACGACATAAAATGCTGTGTGCCGAATTTTTAGAAGCTAATTACGACAAAGTGTTCAGCCATTATCAACGCTTGCTCAACTCCGAGAACTATGTGACTCGACGGCAAAGTCTCAAGTTGCTCGGAGAGTTGCTTCTCGATCGCCACAATTTCTCCATCATGACTCGTTATATAACGAATCCCGACAATCTTAAACTCATGATGAATATGCTCAAAGAGAAATCACGCAATATTCAGTTTGAGGCTTTTCACGTTTTTAAGGTATGTATGTAGCGAGTATGTATAGTTTTGAATTTTTTTATTTTATATCACCTAACTTTTGTTTTAAACGACAATTTTTTAATATAAGCTTAACAGAAATCTACAAAATTAGCCAACCTTTTATGGGTTTTAACAAGCTTGTGAAAACTTACACTATAAAGTTTCATTAATAATAAACAATTGTCCATAAGTAAATTTAAAGGTTGTGTTAAGGAAACTATTAAATAAAGAAGAACACTATTATTATGAAATATTAATTGATGTCCGCGACTTCGTTCGCATTGACAAAATACATGATAAAAACATATAACGCCTGACAAAATACATGAGCAAATAATTTATTGTTGTTATACTTTTGCTAGATATTTGATTTAATTTTTATGATTCCTTAGGAAGATGACTTTTTTTCTGGATATAGGTGCCTTATGTCCTTTTCTGTATTCCTGACAATGTGTATGTAAAATTTCTTGATTATCGGTTGTGTAGTAAAGGCGTGAAAAGGTAACAGATCTGTTAGACAGAGAGTTTCACATTTATAATATTAGTATAGATTGCATTCTGTAGATGCTCCAAAGGGTTTCCTGCCAGTTTCTTTCTCATAAAATCATCATTAAGAACTGTTGGTTCGTAAAGTTGTTTTAAATTTTCAACTTTCCATGAAATTAATATACATTTTTTGGAGTTTATTGGAGTTTACTCCTGAAGAATCAATTTTCATATAAGGCCCCCCGGCCGGTATGGAAATTTTATGAGTGAAATTAATTTTTAACTAAAAAGCGTTACTACGCTTTGACATTTGGGCGACAGCATGTATTTATGTTAACTAATTCTCTGGGCTTATAAAAGTAAACGTCGAAATCTTTTATGAAAAGTGTAGTCCGCGTTGAGGAACGAATCGAACGAAACGGCGCAGACATCAATCGTAGAAAAAATTAACTATTTGAACTTAAAGAACGTAGTGACATCTGTATATACCGAACGTAACTAATATAACTTTTTTTTGGAACACGTGACATTTGAGTATGCAGAATGTGACATTGAGTATCGACACGAGGAAAATTATACGTTTAAAGGAGTAAACTCCATTCATGCGTCGGAGCTGACACATTTTTTTTATAAAATAAAAGTGACGTACCTGTGAAAACCAAAAGACGGACTGTGGTCAAAACTCTATACTCACGCCTGTAGACACAGGCTAACAACAACTAACAACGCAATCTAGAGGGTAGCGCTCTAGATTGCGTTGTTAGTTAACTTTTTCCTGGATCTGAACCTGGGTCTCAAACCTGGGTTATATGTTAAATACGCTACTAAGTTTTATAATGTAATTTCAACGTTTCAGGTGTTCGTGGCCAACCCTAACAAACCGAAACCAATATTGGATATTTTGTTAAGGAACCAAGATAAATTAGTAGATTTTCTCACAAAGTTCCACACGGACCGTTCGGAGGACGAACAGTTCAATGACGAGAAAGCTTACCTTATAAAGCAAATCAAGGAGTTAAAGCCGTTGGAACACTAACATCGATTCCGGATCCTCGGCAAAATGAAGTTAGTTTATAGATGCTATTATATTTGGTCGCTTCTAAGTCAGCGGACAGGCGTCGAGTGAAACACCTTCACAAATAAACGTTGGAATTCTAAACGGAATTTACCAAATGGGTCTGTGATGTCTCAGGGAATGTATATTGCGCTAGCGAACTTTCTAATAAAGATTGATAGGTATTAGTTTTGTTTGGGTCGTTTTCACTTATATTTAATGTTTTGTAAGTTGTTAAAACCGCATCTGGTAGTAAATGATGTGTAGGCCATTTTTCTTACTTGTCCTATTCTGTAAACAAATGTAGCTAGATTCTGGATATTTTATGTGAACATTAATACAAT
Organism: Bembecia ichneumoniformis; assembly: GCA_910589475.2. Classification (NCBI taxonomy): domain Eukaryota; kingdom Metazoa; phylum Arthropoda; class Insecta; order Lepidoptera; family Sesiidae; genus Bembecia; species Bembecia ichneumoniformis. The sequence goes on from OU342521.1 coordinate 7,607,588, forward strand.
CTCGGCATAACAATACAGTGCGATATATAGTAACTTCTGTTAAGTTAACGCAGAGAGTCGCAATCGTGATTATGCGATGACACTGTTCATTATCTATTGATATATCTTAAGTTAATAAAAAGCATATGTACAACTGCCGTAAATATTACATTGCTTGTCTCTGTGATGCAATATATAATGAACCGGATACTGCAAGGTTTTTTCTAAAACTTTTTTGTGTTAATTAGACATTTTTAAAATTAATAAAATGAAGAATGCATAAAGAAATATTTCTAAATTTAATCGGTTTATCGAATTAAAACTTGAACACACTTGCCATCAAATCATAAATAGACAACATATAGAAGAGACTTATTTAATACTAGATGTGCCCCGCGGTTATATACGCGACTGTTTCATAGGGTGCCGACCATGCGTTTCAGCCGCGCGGTATAGTTTCTCTTCGACATAGGCTTGTACATTTTCGTTTCGCCTCTTCTCGGTCGTATTGCATCACATCGTTCATACTTTGTTTTCGTTTAGCGTTCTTTCTAACTTATTTTTGCTCGGCGGCACCTAAGAATCGTAACGTAATCGTATCGTATTAAAATGCTATGCAAAATTTTTGAAATCCTATTATCAACCAATATGATTTCCATCCAGATATCCAGAGAATATTAGTAATTTAGTATAGACTGTAGATGTGAAATTACAATGATAATACAACTTGTAATTTTAAAGAGAGTTTTGTATGAAGATCTGGCCATCAGTTTATTTTTGTTTTTAACGGTTGCAACTTGTACCATTAGGTAAGAAGAAATTATACATTTTACTGAGAAAATATCGCGTAATTTGGTATTGGGTTTCTTATATTTTTAAGTCTGAAAGTATTAAAAAATCTGTTTGAACTACGCACTGACTCGAACAACGTATCGAGTTACGTGCTTTGCACTCAATGTGTTAATTTTCGGATGTTTTCATTTACAAAATCTGAAATATTCTCAGGAAATTTCTGAAATTAAGAAAGACTTTAATTACCAAATTGTGGAAAATGTAAGTTAAAAAAATGGCATGGTTTTGATCCTTTATATCTCTCGAAGATTAAAAGATTAATTTTGATGATTGATTGAAACATAATATAAAATTACATTTAATAAAATATTATTTAAAAGAGAAATGACGACCCGGTCAATTAATTTAATAAATTAAGATTGGTTTCTTATCTAAAAGGCTCTTATGCACTGTTACATATGTTTCGTTATAAACTTTGAAAAACAAGTTTTTGATTTTGTTAGATTTTGTTTATCAAATAAGATGAGTAAGAAAAAAAGTGGCAATAGGTAGTGGCGATTCGCTTTGAATCAGTTCTCCTTCGTTTCTAAAAAACAGTCTAATATTGTATAATATGACATTTGAGAATGTTTCATTTGTATGTATTTCTAGAACAATACCAGATTTATACATTGTTAATCTTAAAGAAAATATATTTTATACATTGTCAAGTCAGTATTGGTTACGTAGATAACTTTATTGATATATTCACAATAATCAAATTTTAATTTTAAATGAAAACGTCACTTTGTATTTTATTAGTTTTCGAGCTTAGTACCAAGTAATGTTTTAATTTAATGAAAAATTACATATGGAAATTTTCTTTTAAATGTGTAAGTAGTTTTATTGTCCAAATTTCTGTAATATATTTTTATGTATAACAATTTGTTGTTTATTTCTTCAACATTATAATTTTTACAGTTACATTGAAAACTGAATTAAATAAGATATTTATATCATTGGAGGTATTTTTTTACTTATTCTCCTTTGAAACTTTTTTTAACTAAGTACATAAAATTTAAATTTAGCTTTTTTGTTTGACTACACCACGTAGTCGTGCGGTGTAGTTCATATCAAAACTATTAATATTGAATTGGCCAAAAAGTTCATGCGGCATCAGACTAACATGTAAAACATTATTTTAGAAGTCTCCTTTTGTAAAAATCCCTGTTCAGTCTCAAGTGTTATAACTAGGGTTAGAATGACTTGTAGGAATCAATACGGGGCTTTTCTCTTCCGATGCCCAAAACCCAAACCCAAAATATAGCACGCATATGTACATAGTGAGAGACAAACTATGTGTTTTTTTCTAACATATACCCTCTGATTTCAATCGTAGTGGCTATCAAAAGCCACCGTATCGTCCACTGGCCTCACCCCTCATGCGGGCGCCCGTGCCCCTCACTCATTTCCGTATTATTTTGTCGAAATACGGGACGGGATGGTCAAATTCGGTGACAGTCCCGTAAATACGAAACGTACGGCAACCCAAGTTATAACAATCAGTCATTATTAATATTGTGTCCGTATATTCTTTAACGACGTTATAACCATACAGATCACAAATACTTTGCTAGAAGTCTGAGCTGGAGTATAAATGATCAATTAATATCAATTTAATTCCAATTCTTTACAAGGATTCAATCTACTAATCGTGGAGAAAAATGGATGTCGAAAAAATCTTACATTCCAAAAACAATTTGAACGATAGATCGTTTACATAAGACGATATTATCATTATATTAGGATTGCCGTTTTGACAGGTGTCACTCTCCATGCATTTTTTATATTAATTAATCGGATATGAATTTTATGCAATGGACATAAAGATATGTCAAAAACACATTCCTACCGTAGAAGAATCGGATGTGTGTGAATCAGCGTACATTACGTCAGAACCCGTTCTCAGGGCAGGATTATCCATTAGGCGGTGTAGGCAATTGCCCCCTAGCTCAGTGAGAAGAAATAAATAGAACAAACATTTTGACAACAAATAAAAATGATAAAATTTGCATATAACAAATTCTTAATAACAATATCATTGCCATTGCCCTGTTTTTTATACTATTGTATGCGCCAACGCTGTTGACACACGGGGCCATAAAACGTTGGAGCAGCATTGCCAATATCGCATGCTCTCTCGCACTTACTGGCCTTATGACCAGGACTAGTGATGCGCCGTGTTACTATGGATTATGTAAATAAAACTTTTGTTTTATTATGAATAAATAAAATCTTATTTATTCTATTTATATATTTATTTATTTATTAAACAAAATCCACAGCCCTAAAATCATACACAATTTAAAATATGAAACATCATGTTTACAATCGCTATATACTAAGCACGAAGAAATATCAACATGCTTACAGTCGATTCCAGCTGCAACATTTCCAATTATTCTGACGAGCCCGTTGGATGAGTGGTTAGGTGCTTGCCTTAACGCTCTGTTTTAGGGTTCCCGGGTTCGATTCCCGGCTGGGTCAACTTTGAAAAATCAACTTTTCAAATTTGGCTCTGGTCTGGATTTGGAAAGTAGTGGCAGGGCACACTGCGTTTCGCAGTCATTTGGGCAGCCCGTCTGGCGGCAGTAACCACCCTCTTACATAAGACCACCGTGAAATAACAGCACGTGTGCTGTTGTGTTTCGGTGAGTGAGTAAGGGATGCCAGAGCCCATTCCTATCTACTCCTAATCCCTTATCCTTAATCCTACTGCAGTCGGCATCGCACTTGCAGCAGCTTAGGCGTTGCTTGTGTTATAGGCGACGGTAGCCACCTACCATCAAGTGGACCGTCAGCCTGTCTGCCGAACTTAACATAAAAAATAAAAATAAAAAAATTCTAGAAACTGATTGTAGATTAAATAAAAAAAAAAAAAAAACTCTTAGCAATAATCAATGAGTAGGTACTCAAAGTATCGACAATGCGTGCAGAACATGCACAACTCTAGAGTTTAAATGATTTATGGCCCCGTGTGCCAACAGCCTTGGCGTTCATTATAGTTCGTCATAATTCAGTACATTTCAGAACGTATTTCATAAGTTATTGAAGATTATACAGACTTATAATAGCCGTCACGAGAAGCTGTAAATTATGTAAACAAACATTCAGAGGTTCACAACATTTGGTTCGAATAATTATATACTTAATGTAACACAAGAATTAACCAAAACGACACTGATTTCTAACTAATAAAAATAAAAACCAAAATTAGTAATAAAATCCAGTATGTATATAAACTAATCCACAAAAAAGAGCAACTCCAAGCGCATTTTAAACTCGAATGACGTATACTCCAAAATTGCAGGCCAAATGTTTACGTTCTCTTCTTTATAACCCAGTGAAATTAAGTTGCGCTGTACAAATACGTTCCTTGATTGCCCGTGTGACAAGTTTATTTGTTTACATAATTTACAGCTTCACTATCGGGCGATTATAGACTCTTTAAAACTTCGCATTTGATAACATTTTTAATGGGGTGATAGCATATCTTGGCAGTGCAGTAAAAATAGCTGAATTATAAATAGAATTGAATAGTTGAAGAAGGATCCCTGAGACGATTACGGCCGGCTCTACCCATTCTCCTTATCTTATGATTTTTTTTGCTATTAGTATAGCACACTTACATTCTGTGTTTCTCGGCAAGGGTAGCCTACTACAATCAGTCTGTCCCCGAACTTTTATCATAAAAAAGGCTGGATTTAGTATGTGAACGATAATCGTAAGTTTTATTTATTGTAACTCTGATCTCTCACTCTGAAAAACAAACGTAGCTATTTCATTCAACACGGATCAAATAGAATTAATAGAATCAAATAGAATAACGCCAAAAATATGTTTTGTGCCAATAGAAGAAAGAAAAAAGGTATTCTAGCGAGAGTTATCATCAATAAAGGTACATTACGACATAACTCATGCTGGCTAGACAAATAACTTTAAATATTGTAGCATAAAAGCGTACTATACTTTGTATTGTTATTACATACTTTGTTCTGTGTTCAAAAATTATATAAAATATTATTTATAGTGTATATTATTTAAAAGGGTAAAAATTATTCTAGGAACAGACGAAAATAAACAGAATCGAAACCGATTTTATGTTTATTGCATAGATATTTTGCTGTTAATTGAGGTATTATATGAATTTTATTATTTTTTAAATTCATAAATGAAAAATGGCGTATTACAAATCGACCCTTTGTTGATAATGTACCTACACATTAATACCGCCCCACACGAAATGTTAGAGGATTCCTAACTTCCTTAACTTATTATTACGAGGTTATTTAAATAAAAAAAACCTGGGAATGATGACATTTTTATTTAGACATAGAATAATTATTCAGAATCGTAATCACTGTACAAATCACTGCGTGGTTTTAACTTTCAATGTATCACAATCATAATAAACATGTATTTTACAAAGATAAAACTAGAATAATGTAGGAATATAAGAAAACTCGTGGATTAAAGGTTATAAAAAAAGGGAAGTAAAAATTAATAACTTTGAGTATAAAAATAACCAAACATGTTTTACGAGAACATAAGAAATAGGTCGAATATAATTTTTTTTTCAGTATTTCGCATTTGATTCAATCTAAATAAACATCTACTTAAATTAAAGTTTTCAGTTATCATACTTTCACAGTGTAATAATTGTCACAATGTCAATGAACGTGTGTGAGTTTTCTCAGTAATTGCTCTTAAGTGTACATAGAACACAAAATAATACAGATAATTAATAAAGTAATAGCAATTTTCTTGAAGAAAATTCTAGAGCATTTCAATTATTTGAGCTTTCAATTGGAATGAGAAGAAATTTAACGAACAAAACATTGGAATTAAACATAAGTTTTACGAAAATGCTATACCAAACGGATACAATGAAGTGTCTGATGTAATATCAACAGGTAGGGGATTTAATCATTAATTTTATGTTTAATTCAATTTGGTTTGAAATTCTGTACACAGAATCCCAAATAGTGACGCGATCGATTTGATATAGCCTTTATGTAACGAGTTGTATAAATTTCTCTACAAAATGCGACTAGAAATTACTTTTTTATTTTTTTCACACGATCGCTTAGATATTAAACGCAAGTTAACGAGTTACATAATTTTGTAATGTATATCATTATTTTGCATTTTGTGTTATAAATAATAATAAGCTTACAAAGTTATTATTCCTGGAAGCTAATATTTCAAACGATTGCACGGCTCCGAAAGAGAGGACTGGGCATCGAACCAAGACCCACTATTCAGTTAAAACACATCTCGATCCCGCATCACCCAATAGGAGAAAATTGCATTAAATTACTAAGGGAATCATAAAAATTCGGGTGATAGTATGGTAATAGTCCCCTTCCCAGTACCAGAGCTGTGCATAAGCACTAAGAACAAAAATAGTTGCGATTACTATGCAAAAGACCTTTCGAACCTGCACTACCAAAAGTACCAAGTGAAAATAAGAGATTAAAAATATGGAGCCTCATTTTATATTACGAATACGTGCCAAGGTTAAATATTCTTCTTTTTTTCTACCGAAATTCATTCTTTGGTATCCACCAGGCGATGGAAGTGTTAACCTTCAAGTTCGGTCGCGGTGCACAAGTGAAAGATTTTTTTCTTCAAATTTGCCTCTTTTTAAAAAAAAAAACAATACGAGATTGGCGAACGTTACCATAGTGAAAAAAGAAATGACAATTCTCGTGTGCATAATTCTGAACGAGTATTAACAGTTTTAGTCTGTAATAATGTTCTGATTGATCTTTTACCGTTAACTGTTTAATTATTATTGCTCTGACGAAAAATTAAATTTAAAAACTTAGCATAAACAATATTAAACCTAATTACAAAAGGGTTATAAGTCAACATTTATAAAACAAGAGTTTATAAGGAAAGTTAAAAGTGCTTTGTTTGCGTCTGCAAGTTATAGTGACGATCACGTTAAGACTGTAGTAGACAGATAACATTCAAATAAAAATATTAAAAAAAAAACACACGCATGCCAAATCGAATTTCGAAAATAATTCCTATTAACTTTACCCTGGTTCATCCAAGTAATTGTTCATCAGTCTTTTCACTTTAAACATTTATGCCATGTGCTCTAAATAATTCCAAATAAAAAAAAAAAAAGAAATATGTCATCAATAAAATAAAAGTGGTCCGGTCTTCCTTAAAACGACCTAGCTTAAATAATAAACACTAAATATAAAGAACGTAAATTATTATACATATTATACACATAGGAAAGAAATTACAATCGTAACCCAAACATTACTCTAAATGGACAAAAAAAGAACTATTGAAAATCACTCTATACGCGTTTATACGCACCACACAAAGCACATTTAATTGCGGGTTTGAAATGAAGAAAGCCTTTTTCATTTGTCCCTTTAGGCTAAAGAAAAACGCTGAAAACGTTAAGAAATAAGGAAAATGTGTTTCGCTTGGATGGAGCAATTCTGAAGGTAATTTTCAGATTGAAAATTTAAATTGATTTAATATTAAGTTGAGGTGAAAGTTTGCCAATAATTTAAATAACTAAATACAATGTCTATTAACATTATTAACAATTTACAAATTATGGTACTAACACAATTGTAATTACATAGAACGCTTTTCACTTCAAACGCTATAGTTAGACCGAAACCGCCTTACTGAGCTTAGGCAGGATGTCAGCATTGTTTTACCGTCATCTCGTAATATCGAGACCATAATTTTCCCAGCGGCTTAATATTTCTATAATAAAAAAGTAGACAAGAAAAGGTTTAAATACAAAAGTTACACGAATTTTGTCAAAATGTTGGCGGTGACTACAGGTATTGCGAAAAAAAAACAACTTAAATAGTCAATTATTGTTGATGGTTATGAATTAAGATTCATCAGTAGAAACTTTCATCAGTTTTAATATCCGTAAGTTATAAAGTTCGAGAACAAGAGATGAATTTTTTTTGGCGAAAACCTCTAAGAAACATTACGCACACAATGTAAATAAATAGTTTCAAAAAATGTAAATTGAAAAGACAATTTATAGAGCAGCCTAAAGTTATTGAGAAAATATTTAGCAAAAATCAGTAATGACAGAACTGAGAACAACAATTGTATTCTCTTGGAAAAAGATTCGTAAGATACGTCCAACAATATCAACCACATATAAACTTCGGTTAAACTATAGTAAGTGTGTACCAAACGAGAGATTGCTCAATATTAGAACAGAATAAAAAACGCACACAAACCTACGTTCATTTAAAGCGCTGCGTTAGTTTCATCACTTGTATGCGTACATTAAATTGACACGTTTGCAGTGACTGTCGCAATCACCTTTTATCATCAATATATATTTTTTTCGTATGACCCAGCAGACGTTCTTTGGCCGAACTCGAAAATAATTTTCTAACCCGATTGTGGCCCCACCTATCGGGTCCAATTTTATTTTCAAACCATATGTCAAAGTGACGCGACACTTAACGTCAATCAACGACGGAATTATTTGAATATTCTTCATACAAAAATACTAAAATCCCGATTAAAAAATGGGGCGTGCGTGTAGGAGGGTGAAAAATACTTTACGACCTATTCTCAGACCTACTGAATATACACACAATATGCCATAAAAATCGGTCCAGCCGTTTCGGAGGAGTTTTGTTACAAACACTGTGACACGAGAATTTTATGTATTAGAAAGAAGATGTCTCTAATTAATTTAAAAGAAAAAATTGTAAAATAATTTCTTTTAAAAAAATTTTTAAAAGAAAAAATTGTAAAATAATATTTTTAATTACACTATCACAAGTACTGATACAGTAATCAATACTCTAAACTAGATACTATGAGGATATTGTTTGATGTTAAACAAATTCTATTGATGAGGTAACATTAACATGGCACCACTTCAAAGGAGTAGGATATGTGGCATTGCACGTTTTAATATTATCATACACGCTAAAGTTTCAACATTAAAAGAACAACAACATAACCTAGTTAAGTAACTAGGTGTTCAGCAGTTTTTTTGAGGCACACATTTTAACAAAATGTGACAGTTTCGTGAAAAAAGACTTGTCTACCAAATCATTTCAGTCCAAAATTAAAGAATAATATTATATTAAAAAACACGTTTAACAGAAGGCAGTTATAGAAAAGTAGAAATAGTATGTGGAAAAGTTAATGCAATACTTGCTTCTAAAAAACATGTTACATATTGGGTTTGTGCTTTTATGACAAATCTTCAATAAAATTTGTCCAATTTCTATGTTAATAGACGCGGTCAGTTCCCAGTAGCCACATCGATGTGACTACTGATACAATTTTATTCCCATTAGTTCCATTATTTAGAAAATTCTAAACTTTTTTTTTCGTCACAGTAATTATATTGGACATAAAAATTTTCACGATTGTAAAATTGCGTAGGTACAGTAAGTAAATTTTGAGTGCATTTTATATTAAAAATCGCTTGGCAGCCATGCTCCTAGTACTTTTAATAAATTGGGTTCCTCAAATAATTTAACTGCGGTTCTTAAAATTAGTGAAAATTAGTTTACATTAAACAGAATTTTCTAAATAATAGAACTAATGGGAATAAAATTGTCCCACTAATTATATCAACGTAACTACAGGAACAGACCATAGATGCAAGTGAAAAGTTTTAGTGCACAAACATGCATTTCAAGTAAAATAAGCGAGTAAATGTGGTATTAAAAATACTAAAATACGTTTTCGAGACATGTCGCATTGATGGCAGTGGATACAATCGTAATTATAACCCCTCATATAAATTCTACTGGTTTTTAACTTAGATCCTAGTTAACTGTTGATAAGAAATATTGATCTTAACTCTGCGTTGTCTTTTCAAAGATAATTATTTCAACTCGACCTATCGTTAAAATGACAAATACTGTACTATCGGGCCTTCACATTTATAGCCAATACAGACTACTGGGTCCAGTAATTCATTTGTCCATATATATTATAGATACCATAGATATCGGTTTGACTAATAATTGATCATTGAATAAAATCAGAAATTTCAATTCAACAGTTAACAGCTTTAACGGTTCATAACTAGTTGAAACTTAGCAGTATATACTCGAGAATCCACAGACTGTTATAAGGTAAGTATATGTTATAATGAAGTAATAGTCCTAGCTCATGATGATGAGTTGTCCAGTGTTATTGGCGTATACGAGCCCCTGTCCGGGCTGCGGAGCCCATCGCAGACAGTTAAGGCTGGTGAAACTATGCTCCCAGTTCTGTTCCAGTTCCCTGATCGGTGATAGACCTGTACGGCTGGAATTCTCTGAAATATGCAATTAAAACAAAATTTAGCCTGAAAATAATTGTGTGTTTGGAGATAAACACAAATTATTAGTTTTATTTAAATTACTCGTTTTATTTTAATGAAATATTTTATATACCTAATTAAAGTTTTAAGTCCCAAATAATTTATCTATGCAAAAATCAAAGTGTAATCTCTGTTAAGTTTACTAACTTCACAATCCACACATAATAAAATCGTAAATGACCCGTGCCTGTACAATAAATATTTTATTTAAAAAAAAAATTGTTTTATTCCAATCGGTTTACCAACATAAAAGTTATACCGAATACCGAAATAGCACTAGCACGAAGTTGCGGCACAGAGAAATAATACTACAGAGGAACAGCTTCAAGGAGCGTGCGGCGGCAGGTACTTCACTACATGCGCAGCTATGTGTGCGTGACCTCTCACCGACGGGTTCACGAACGTGAGCCGAGAGGATCTTCGGGCGGCTTCGGCAAACCCGAGCGGACAAGTGGCAGGGACGCGCGCGAGCGACGCAGAAGCAATAGTTTTTTATTTATTACGTAAAAGAAAAGGAAATGGTTAATTGCTGTACTGGGTTGTATGAACAATACTAAGAGAAATATATACGTAAATGTGTCATTCTTCACATACCCGAAAGATCGTGAGAGGTAAGTACCCGAGTACAGTTTTATGGAAATGGCACGTTATCAATATTACGTTGACCTGTAATTAGTAAGTAGGTATTTATAACAAAACTAACTAGATAAGTACCTAATAAAATAAATAAGGATTGGAATTACACCTAATTCTAAGAGTTCTTTTTCTATTTTAATACAGAAGCAAATAATAAAATAGTACCTAGAAGCAAATTTACAAGACGTAGGTACAAATTAGGCGGTCTTGTCGCTAATAAGTGATCTCTTCTACATAGACAACCTTAGCACCTATATGGCGCAATAATTTATTTGAATTACTAACTCGGAATTCCACATTCGGTTTTGGGTCATTGATATGCACAATATATTTATATTAATTCTTTTTTTTGTTTGAAAGGATATACTTGTTTTGTTGCAATCTGATGATGGAGTACGAGGTGAAAATCGGAATCTCTTTAACGGATGGAAGCACATGCATCGTGATTGCGTTAGTGGATCAATGATAATAATAATGATGAAAAATTATAGGGAGAACTGTCTAGGTATGCTAAAAACTAGAAATTGTGAAATAAATAAGTTTTCATAAAAACTAAAAATCGTCTTCAAAAATCAACCTAGGTAGGTAGCTATTTACACTAAAAAGTTAAAAATAACATTATTAATTTCTTATTCACAAGTCATCATCATCAACTCTATTTGGAGTCGGTGTCAGCCAATGAGGGTTTTCGATATTTTTTCTGCCACCAGACGGCGCTTCGTAGGCGTCAGGTCTAAACAGCTGTCAAATAGCACAGAGTTGTAGGTACTAAACATCAATTATTGAAATTCTATTGTGTTGGTTTAATAATTTATGTTAAAAAAATACATAGAAAATTGCAATTCGCGTATGTATTTTGACAGTTCATTGGACCTGACGTTACAGTGCTGCCATCTCAATTAGACCCTTTCAGAAAACCCTCATTAATTATGCATTAAAAAAAACCTTATACAAGGCTAAGAATTTATTACACCGTAAAACGAAATAACAAGAATCTCAAATATATAATTTTTAGAAAATGGAAGCCATATTAATAAACTTATTTACCAACAACAAAAAATCATTTTTTTATTTTTCCTGTGTGACAACCCTACAAGAATAGGCTAATAAAATTTACGCTCCTAAGGAGCTGTCGCTCTGTATAGATACTCTGTGGTTGCGGGCACGGGCACAGCTAAAGTGTACAACATGTATGTATCAAACTAAAATATCAAATTTACCTAGCGGGTCGAGACGGTAGATCACCGCGAAGACGTTGCGCTGCGGCAGAGTAGAGAAGCGCCGCGAGCCGAGTCCCACCGCTAGATGGCGCGAAGTGGGCGACAGTGCTACCGACACCGCGCTCTGATCCAGCACCGCCGTATGCAGGCACTGCCCCAGCCGACCCCACTCAAGCGAGTACACCCCTGCACAGTACATCCACTCACTGTTCACTGACGACCCACTCGATGGTGGCATAGATGGTAACTGCCGCCTTACGAAGCGCCAAATTTATGACTGCGGAACGCAGTGTGCCCTATTGCTATCTGTTGATGTACGAAAATTCTTATGCTTGATTCTTATTCGAATCAAGTAAATTAAAAACGAGTGGACTGTATGAATGTTTATTGCAGACCATTTGATTGTTCCAAAAAATAGAAATTAACAAAATTTTGTAAGGATTAGGTTGAGTAAATGAAGATATTATAATTAGGTTTTTATTATATGAGTTGTGGGTTTCCGGGATGATGGCCCAGGTCTGTTGGAAATTCTTCCAGGAATTTCCAACAGACCTGGGCCATCATCCCGGAAACCCACAACTCATATGGATACCGGCCGAGAAAACCTACATTCTACTATTAGGTTTTTATTATTGATATCATTCAACAGAATTTTGTTTGTTATTTATTTCAACTAGTATTTACTCAGAAAGTTTATTAATACTAAATTAATACTATAAGCAGTAAACTAATTTATTCCAAGTTTATACATACTCGTATAGGTCGCGCGGTGGTTTAAGATCGCTCGGCAAAACTAGTTGGGGCAATCGGCGCATGTGTGCAATTATTTTTTTTCTTATTTCATATTTTTTGTATCTTACTAACATAACATATAATAACACTAGTTTTTGCTTGTGACTTATCTGTTAGTATATTAAGAAAAATAAAAAACAAAAGATCAATACGCAGCGCGGGAGGTGAAGAGCGAGCGATCTACCAATAAGGTGTCGGCGCCAACGCGCACCACCCCTCGCTCCTCTGAACGAATTGAATACTACGCAATACGCATGCCCCATCTACTTTTGCTGAGCGATCTTAATAGTCCAAGCGCCAGAGGTTTTTTTTTTGAAATGTACGGGACCGGCTATTTTTTTTTTGGAATATGTACAGGGGTGTCCCCTGATTGTAAATCCAAGTTGGCGTCATCGGGGGGGGTGAGCGTCAGCCGCCATCTTGAAAAACACGTTTTATTGAATATCTCGCGAACCGCGCATCGTACGACAAAAATAGTACAAATCATTTTTGTAGATAATAATATTTGCCATCTTTTTTATTTAAAACTTTTTTCTGTAAAAAGCATAGTTTTTTATTTGTAGCGCTTCAAACTTTTTAAAATATGGTTTTTGCTAAATATATAGTTAAAGGTTCATGATAAATGAAAAATGGTAATAACTAAATTTGTAGAGCATGAAATTTCCTATAAATTTCATTCGAAACTTTTTCCCGTAACGTTTATAGTTTAGGAGCTAAAACGCTGTAAATGTCGAGTGAACGCAAAATATTCACGAGATTATAATGCTATATATTCAATCATGCGCCTATGAGTTGTAGTATATATTTTGGGTCGTTCGGACTTTCCCCCTCAACATTCCTACAATATTGCGGAGCTGCTTGTGGATGCTGAAAAGCTGGTTTGAAATGTTCAATCATTTGCTCGAATTGCAGTGGCCAAACATGCGACAACGTGCCAGACGTAATAGATGCCATCGAAAACGAAATCGAAGAAGACACAGCCTTCGATTCGTCTCCTTCGGATATGGCGGAGGCAGAAGAAATCGATTCAGAAGGAGATGAGTGTCTTCCGTCGACATCGAAAAGAATTAGACTCGCCCTGTAAAATAATGCGCCACGTTTTTACATAATAACTTTTATGATGATACTATATTAAGCTACAATAAAGATCGATAAATTATTCGTTGTTCTCCACACTATTTATAATTTTAATTGATTCGTTACACAGCTGCATTGACATTTTTTGGAACACTTTATGCCATTTTATGCGTTATGAAATGGTTTTCGTATACAAACGAGCAATATTGTCACTGATAATGTACGAGGTGCAAGTTTTACCTAGCTGCAGCTCCTAAACTATAAATGCTACGGGAAAAAGTTTCGAATGAAATTTATAGGAAATTTCATGCTCTACAAATTCAGTTATTACCATTTTTCATTTATCATGAACCGTTAACTATATATTTAGCAAAAACCATATTGTAAGTTTGAAGCGCTACAAATAAAAAACTATGCATTTTACAGAAAAAAGTTTTAAATAAAAAAGATGGCAAATATTATTATCTACAAAAATGATCTGCACTATTTTTGTCGTACGATGCGCGGTTCGCGAGATATTGAATAAAACGTGTTTTTCAAGATGGCGGCTGACGCTCACCCCCCCCTATGACGCCAACTTGGATTTACAATCAGGGGACACCCCTGAACATATTCCAAAAAAAAAATAGCGGGTCCCGAACATTTTTTTACGAACCTACTTTTTTTGCTCCGGCGCTTGGACTATAAAGCAACGCGCGACCTATACCATATGCGAAAAGACTTTTTCCCCGACCTACGTACAATAAGAGTGTTATTGTGCATCTTGTGAATCATAAAAATCCATACTAATATTATAAACGAGAAAGTAACTCTGTCCGTCTGTCTGTCTGTAACCTTTTCACGCCTAAACCGCTGAACTGATCATCATGGAATTTTGCATACACGTTGTCAGGGATGCAGGAAAGGACATAGGGTACCTTTCATCCAAAAAAAAAAGTACTGTTCCCGAGGGATCATCTAACGCCTGGCAAAGCTATAACTGCAATAAAGATGTTAGGCATTACATTGCTCATATATTTAGTCAGGCGTTATTTTTTAATTTTTCGACGCGAGCGAAGTCGCGGGCATCAGCTAGTAATTAAATAAATAGAATTGCATGTGAATAATACCTTTGGTAAAGTATTTTCATTTAATTATTTTAAAAGTAATGGCAATTTCGAACGTACCGAGCCAATGGCTGGTGGTCCTGAGGCGCGGCACGGGCAGCAATGCCACGAGCAGCCGGCCGTCCTTCGAAATGTCGATGCTGGCGTCGTTGTGGATCTTACAACGTTGAACCACTACGTTCATCGTGCCTGCAAACCAATATTTCCGTTAATTAAATTGCTTCAAGTTGCCAAACCGTAAGCGAACGTAAGCGATATATCGACCATGCATGTGTTGTGTACAAACAGGTTATGCGACTGTCACTTGTTTTTTTTTTCTCTAGACCGTTTCTTTTACTAGTCTCAGTTTGTAAATGGCGCGTACTTTTTTATTTCATTGAAAATATTATTAGTAATTGTTATTTGTTTCAAATGATTATTTATTAATGGAGAATAATTATTTTCTATCAATGTTAGTTATATTATGACATATATTTAGTATAATAACAAATTTATCAGAGAAAGATTTGTCACTATAGAGACCATTTTATTTGAACCGTCGTCGCGTCGCAGTTGTTTCTAATGTACAAAAACAGAATATAGTGTATTAATAAACGATGACTGACTGTCGGCGATGTTCGGAGTAGCGCCAGTAGTGAAGTCCCAGGCTTGTATGCGATGGGGGGGCACGGGGAGTGCCTCCGAGATAATGCCCGCTTCCAGCAGTCCCGCCATTCCTGGCAGACGTCGCGCGTCGAACATCTGCGGCCCTCCACCGCCACCGCCACCGCCACCACCGCCGCCGCCTCCACCTCCCCCGCCTCCACTCCCACCCCCACTCCCACCTCCGCTACCGCCTACATCTTCCTCTAACATTGCATTCTGTAACAATCAATGGTAACAACCATTGGTTGTAATATAAACATGAAGTTAGACTACATAGTACGGAGAGCTGACGGCCGGAAGGTTCTCGATTGGAGGTCACGCACCGCAAGCGTACCGTAGGTCATCCAACTACAAGACTAATGGACAAACAACAGGATAAAAACCGCGGGTCAACGGTGGATCCAGGCTGCTTCTGACCGCTAGTATTGGAAAATTATGAGTCCTATGTACAATAGTGAATGTCCTACGGCTGAGATGATGAATGGCTCAACCAATCAAGGGGGATGAGGCCATTGCCTTACCTCTGTCGTAGGGTTCCCGGGTTCGATTCCTGGCAGGGTCAACTTTGAAAACTTTAGTTTGGATCTGATAAGTAGTGGCAGGGCACATTGCGTTTCACAGTAATTTCGGCGGCCCATTTGGCGGCAGTAAGCACTCCGTTACAAAATACCACCGTGAAATAACAGTAGGTGTGTTGGGCAGGGTATCCCTTACACATTAAGTTGTCTTTACTGCAACTGTATTTTCTCCTTTTAATAAAATATTTTCAGTCAGATCGACTGCCGAGAGCGAAGTCACAGTGAAATCGCTTCATCAATGTGCTGTCGGTTACCAAATTAAGAAACACGTTACATGCTGAGTTTACATTCAGTATGAACGCGACTTGAGGTCGTCACCAATTGTGTTATATAGTACATTATCATATTTATCTACACTTAATCATCTCAATAAACTCTTAATTATTTACATACTGTAAAACAATTTTGCTTACGTTTGTTAATACTGGCAGTAACGAAGCACACATTAAAAAGGATGAGCCAGAGATGTACTTATTAAAGATGGTTAAATGGCAGTGCATCTAGTTTAAAAAAAAGTCTGCTACATTATAAATCATATTTTACCTGAGCTAATATTATAGGCTGCAAATATTCCGAAATTCTGGAAAATCTCGAAGGGTGAAGACGCGATGACGGACCTGAGGCCTCCGCTTGATTATCGCCTGCCTGCATCAGAGGATCGCGGAGCATTCTGATTGCTTCCTCCGTGGATCTGGTGACGGATAGTGGAGTTACAATGTGGGATCTGTAAAAGCCAGTGAAAGTCCTTCGGCTGGCCCCGTCCGTACTGTTCTGTATAGGCGGTGATCCACTTCCGGTGGGGTTGTCCGCACTGCTAGGTGGCAAATTAAACATCTCACGCACCGAAGAAGGCGTGTACAAACGAATAGTCTGCAGTCGCCTAAATCTATTCCTAGCTGCATTTCTCAATCGAACGGCTTGCATGCGAGCTATCCTCAAAGAGTTCAATCGCTGTTCAAAGTCATTTATCACTTCATCTCTGGCTTGGTCGCGCATATTCGAGGCGTTAGACGGAGAGCCTGCTGCTCTATCGTTGTCACCGGATTCGCTCGCGCGGGATTCTGCTGGCGTAGGCGGTTTTCGGGGTAAAGATCTCAAAGTTGGTATTCGATGAAACGATACCGGTGGCAAGACTCGCTTTTTAATGAGGGGATGAACAAGAGGGTTTGTTCTATGCAACGCTTTTAAACGTTTGCTTTCCATGTACAGTTCCCTTCTGAATCTCGCAGTGGCTGAGTTATTTCTGTTAGCGGCCGCGATCTGTACCGCGAGACGATTACTCCACCTTTGGGCGAAGGAACTCGTAGACGGTGTTGGAGTTTCCTCACGGTCGTTGCTTTGCGTCGCTTTCGGTTGCGAAGTGGACGGTTTGGATGCACTCTGCCTCGTCCGTCGACTACCAGAGAGTTGGTTTAGCAACTGCTCTTCTAAATCGCCTTCACTGGACGAGGAATAAAAAGCAGCCGGTGAAGCGGCTTCGTCAGGCCCATCTACATTCACGGGTCCAGTGTGATCGATATTTTGTATTCGAATAACGTTAAGTGATTCTACACGACGCTGACCGGCAGACGGCGAGGCACCGCTCGATCTCTCGGGTATGACTCTATTTGACATCAACAACAAACAAGTTAAGGCTAGAGCTTTTTTTAGCGTTCGCAACATCGTTATTATAAGTGGACTCAATCCTCGCTCGTCCAGGCACATCATCATCATATTGAACATCACTGAAAGCACACCCATCGCGCGCATGCGTATTTCGTGTCTAGTAGCACTAATTTCGATGGCCTGGGCGAAATACCTGCGAGATCTATTGGAAATTCTTTGGGGAATATGAACATCAACAATTCGAGATCGTAGCCTTAATTCGTCGCCAGCCCGCCACCTATAACCGGGTTGCAGTCTTCGTCTCATAGATGGTGAGGGGCGAGAGCTAGGTCTTGTCGACGGAGATCTGCCCGAGGCAGTGCCGGACGTAGAGGCCGCACCGGCTGTTCCGGCAGCACTCTCGCTGTTCCTACTGGCAGGCGAAGCGCTACCACTCGATGGCCTATCGCGAGTCGTCGATGTATTTCTGTGACTGCTTCTTGGAGTTCGGGTGGTATTTCGTATGTTATCGGTCATCTCAGTTAAAATCATGCACCTTTCGAACAACGATCTAGTATAGTAACTAGGCACGTTTCGTCGACCAGATTCTCTATGTAACGACAAAATCCGACGTCGTAGATTTTCCCACAGGTTGCGAAGGTCGCGCATAGACGTTCGATTCCCGCGAAGCCACATATTAGTAAGTTCCACGGTATGTTTTTGTAAAGCGATTACGCCCTCTTTTACTCTCCTGTAAGCTACCTCTGAAGAAAGCGTGTTACGGTCACTCGGTAAATTGTCTCTACCAGTAGAGGGCCTATTCGAATCGTCGTTTCTATTCGTAGAAGGCCTACTCGGTTCACTGTCCCTACTAGTAGACGGTCTATTCGGATCATTATCCCTACTAGTGGAGGGTCTATCCGGATCAAAGACATTAACGTCAGCAGTTTCTTCACCACTTCTCCCGTTAGCGCCGAGTTCCTCATCTACGGGCAGATCCAATAAGGTTTCACTTCCGGCTGGACCGCTCTGAGTGCGTACTCTAAACCGTCTACTTCTCGTGGCTGACACATCAAATCGACCGAGTCTATGAGCATTGGCTTCATCAAAGCTGAAATCATCGTTCAATTCGAAGTCAATCCTGTAAGTCATTTGCGAGGTGGCATCTGCCTGTGTGGCAGCGTTCGGATCTCGGTCCGATTCTCTCGACTCTTCATCTCGGAATGTAGTGTTTCTTGTTCGGAATATATTTACTTCTAGCGAATGATCACTGTCCGTGTCCGAGCTCGAAATGAGCAATTCGCGGAGCGCGGCGGCGTCTTCGCGCTGCTCGTCACGTTGCATACTGCGTTCCACTATCGCTATTGTCGAAAAAGACATGTTTGTGATTAAATTAAGCAATCTAGTACCCGAATCTCGTAGAATATCGCGAATCATATTTAAGCTTTCAGAGATAGCCTGGGAGTCCGCATTTCTGTCAATATCTTCAGGGCCCAGCTGAGTCGATGAGTTTGTGGTTGTCGGTGCTTCCGTAGAAGTTGAGGTGGAAGGTTGGTTTTCGCGGTGCGGTGGGGGGACAGAAAGAGAAGGTCGCGAGGTTTCTCGTCGCTTGTGGGCACGTCTTTCAGCAGTAGTCTTACTCCTGGCCGAAGTATAAATACTGGTTCGCGAAGTATTACTGGATGTAGACGGCGTCGGCTGGACGTCACTAGATGACGAACTTCTCTCTGTTTGGGTAGTTTCGTTAGTAGGAGAGAAAGGATTGGGCAGTAATCTACTACTGTCTTCATTTCGATTAATTCTAAGGGAAGCCAATGGGTTCAACGGCAACGGTTCAAACGGAGACTCGGGCCCGAAAAGAACGTGATTTAGGAACGACATTCGGGTTAAGTTTTGACTTCTGAAAAAGAAAACATATAATAATGAGAACTGAGTACATCTTAGAATGTTAGAGTACTTATTGTAAATAATAAGTACCTTAATGAATTACCGCTAGATGTTGAAGCGCTTGACTGATCATTGGTAGGGTTAATAGGCATATCATTGATGAAATCGGATTGCCGTGAGGTTCCAGGAACAGGATTTGCTGTAAATGGCAACTGTTTTAAAAGACAGATGAACACAATATTGAAGAAAATATTTTGATTTAATAAATGGTTGAAATATTTTCATTCATCATTACGTCGTAAATAATAAAAGATCAAGTTACGATATTAAGTTCTTTTAAAAAGAGTTATTTAATAACGACCACATAATATTGAACAATTCATTGTTGTAAATTTGGTTTGGTCCATGTTGGCAACCTTTTTTCAAGAAAAACGTTTACGAAACATGCATTTAACATTCTAATTATGAAAAGAAGATTTTTTTTCATGGCTGATTATGAAAAAAGGTTACTAAAATGGAACAAACCGTAAATTTTTACACGTTAAGTTCTATATATAGATTTCAAAATAGGTGTAGATAATACTGCGTTTTAAGTGATTAGACCTGGATTTATATTTATTAAACTAAGGCTAGGTTCCCACTGGACCGGGCCGGTAAAACTGCCGGAAAGTCTATGGCTGATCAATTTTTATGAAGCTGTTCACACTTTGCCAGACGTTTTGTCACTGTGGAGCGCCAGCAGAACGCCGCTTAATTAGCTCTGTCCCCACTTTAAATTTAGTAGCGTGGCGTAAAGTATGTTTAATACTAAAACTAAACTTCGACGATGGCGTCCGGCTCAATGTGAACAGCTACGACCGGGTGCCAGTTTCCAGTGAATCTAATGGTCTGGCGCAGTGGCAACCTAGCCTTAGAAATCCGATATGTTTACAAACTAACTTACCTTCAGCAGAATTGCCAGTACTGGTTGACGGGCCAGGGTTGCTAGATGAAGTTGTAGAAGGTGAAACATCAGTTTCCATTGGGTCTGTGCCTCTATCAGTCTGTAGAACAAGCGTTTATTACTGCTTAAATTTACACTTTTGCGTAAATTTACATTCGACTAAATGTTAATGCCGAATCATTAATAACTTTTCGTCAGACATTTCTTTAGGTATACCTACTCTTCACCTAGATATAATTCTAATTATGAAGATTTGAAGCGAAGGTTGAATTTTGAGATGAAAAAATTGTACACTATATATAGGAGTTGGTCAAAGGACGAAACGAAAACCTGAATTGTGGCCAATAACAAGCCACCAAGATTACAAAAAAATAGATTCAAAATACCATATAGGCATCATTACAATCAGTGGAAAACTTTAGTACAAGTACTAAAGAAATTAATAGAAACTGCAAAATGTCCGTAAGCATTTTAACAGCCAGCTTCCAGAGATTATTAAAATTATTCTTAAATATATATGTATGTCCAACATAGTGTGTCTGGTCTACGGTTTCGGAGCCTTTATATAGGATACAGGATCAAGATAATATTAAATATAGGATCAATTTTATCGACAATTCACCCCTCATTTGTCATCTTCCCCAGCCATAATGAAATGGCAGCCATTTTAATTTTCACTGAAGCACGGGCGCGTGTGTTAATTCAACTATATTTGCCCATGTGGAGGACGCACAAAGCAAATAAAGGCTTCATTTTATAGCTAAAGATATTGGCAATAAGAAATGCATGTCAAATTTCTAAAACCACTTCATTCATTCCGGTAGTTTCCATAATATAGTGAAAACCTCATTTTTGAGAGTGTATGCGTTTTTCTATTCTTCGTTTAATGCAATCTCTGTCCAGAATGGATTTTTTTCGACGTCTTTCCTTCATTATTTATGACTAGCTGTGCCCGCGACTTTTTTGACCTCCGTAACACAAACTAGTACGTGTGTACAAATTGTTTTTTATGTATGTACAGACACGACTGATTTTATTTTATATGTATAGATAAATGAAGCTACACTACTAACCCAGCAACAGGACTTTGAGTATAGAATGACTTTAGACAAGACATTTACACTATTATCTACAAAGTGATGCTGATACGAAAAATTGCGAAAGTCCCTAACACTCTACCGACACGGTTATCACGAAAAACTCTTATATCGACATATTATTGTCACATATAAAGCTTTAACATAAAAACGCCATTTTTTTATATACATTGTGTGCGGAGTGATGAATTTCGTATGACATAATGACAACCTTCATACTCAGTCATTATGATTCAAATTTTACAAAGTAGCGTGAGGCTATAAGTTAAAGTGGCATGGCAGTTTGTAGAAATCGAGACAATCAGAAATGTTTACCGTGTTTGTGGGAAGCGGCGAACTAGTGATGCCGTGCCTCATCATGAGCCTTTGATAATTTCTCACTAAACCGTCGTACCTTTGTACCAGTCTTTGGTATGAGTTTATGATCAAGTCTTGTTCAGAAAAATCAACCTGTAAAATAAAACGACTAAAGATGAATTACAATGTTTTATTATCTATTACCTTGTTGAATCCATAGAATTTTCTCATGGTCAATTTTTATTACCATTCTTCACAACCAGCTACGAAAAAAAAAGAGGTAACTTTTGTAGACGACAATACCAAAAATAAAAACTTTTATCACTGTTGCATTAAATGAATGCTAGTATTTTGAAAAATATTAAACAGGATTTTTATTCAACAATTTGCATATAATGTACCTATCATGAAATCTACATAAGCAAATTAATTTCGCAATTTATGAATTAATGAAAAATAATACAACTACAGTCAGCCTGGATAACTTTGGATACTTTTTTAATATTATTATGCTTACAGACATAAAATATTATGATGTCGTTTATGGATTAATAGGCTGAGATTATTATAATTAAGCTTAAAACTTCATTAGAATGACGTTTCAATTCACATTCAAAGTTAGCACAGAATTCGGAGAATAAAAACTAAATAATTAGATCAATTGCGGAGGTTTTGGGTAACTAACATTAACATAGTTAAGTATTATATTAAAAACAAAACTTTCTCTATGGTTAACAGTTTGTATATATGAACTTTTGCTGTATCAGCTGGGGATACCACAATCCCAGCACATGTTATCTTTGAATAAATTTGATTTGAAACACCGAAACATATTTCAAAAATAATTTCACTATTTGAAAGGTATAATACTCGCGAATCTTCTTGGGCTCTGACCTTGAGCAGGTGTCTCGTTTTCACATGTACAATTGCGAACAATATAGCGCAAGTGCTTTCTTTCTTGTAGAAATCATTGCGTCTCGCTCATTTCGTCGCAATACCTCACAAACAGTCCCAAAATCGGTTACTTTGACTATATTTAATATTTGACATGAGATATCGCCAGAGCCCAAGAAGATTTGCGCCGATTATACATTATTTCTAGATTCTACATACCAAGTATGATTGCGTATATAATTAGACCATTGATAGTGTCCGGCAAGGGGTGTGTAGGTTTTAGTGTTTTAAAATGTATGTTAAGAAATCCTTTTGAAAAAAGAAAAATTAACCAAATTCTGTATAGATAATAAAATACGGGATTATTAAACTATAACTATTAAAAAAGAAATAGTCAACGGATTTAAAGAAAAAAAAATAATTATGGTGTTTACAATCTCAGTACAATATAAAAAATGTTGTAATTGTTGTTTCGTGAAAATAAATAAACATGCCAATCAATTTAAATTGAGAAATTGAAGCTTCCGAAATGGTTGGCCTCTTAAAAATGACATTTATGAAGTGAATGCTCGTTTTTGTTGTTAACTTATATAAAATTGTATATATTGACGGCGATTTTTTACTTAAGTAAACCATGAAAAATGCTTACCGAGTTTGGACCAGTAGGAGTATTTGTGATTCGATGCCTCACCATAAAGAGTCTTTGATAGTTCCGTACCAAGCTGTCATATCTTTGTACTAAGTTTTGGTACGAGTTCACTATTAGGTCCTGCGCTGAGGAATCTCTTAAGTGATTCCTGAAACCTATCTGCCCGGGACTTTGGTCCGGATCGTCACCCCTGTTATCTTCTTGGTTAGTTGAAGTGTTAGTAGTGGGTGTCCTTTGCATTGTACTGGGTCCAGTACCTCCTGAAGCTGGCCACAATGAAATTCCAGTTATCAATTTAAAACCGAGAGCGTCAAACGCTACGTATCTGAAAATTTAAATGTGACCGTGATGTAAAAAACACAACAAAATGTAATGATAACGAAAATGCCTCAGTGAAGTTCTTTTCAAACTAAAAAGTATACAAACCTTACTTTCTCGTTATAATTGTTAGTGCAAACTTTAGTAAATGGCGCTGGTTGACTCCAGTCCCAAAAATATAGTTCGTTCTGTGTAGCTATTACCAGTAACTGTTCCCGAGGGTGAAAAGCTAACGATGCTATTACATGTGTACTTGATACATTCCATACTTCACTGCCACCCTGTAGTGGTAAATTATTTGTTATAATTACTGTATATTAAAAGCAGGCCATCCGTTTGTATCGTAGTTGCCAAAAATGTGTACCTCCCTATATTAGCTACATATTTATAAGACGGTTGTGCTCTCATCAAACATAGGACATCCATTGCTGGACATAGGCCTCGCCCCATAATATTCCATTAGGACAAGTCAGAAGCAGGCTCGAACCGCGGCCCTTATCAGGTCGTCTGTCAAGGCAAGTCAGGGCTGTGGCCTACACTCGAGAACCTTCCGGCCCCACTGCCAAGGCATCTCATATCACCTATTACGAGCACAACATCACAAGCGCTATTATTTGTGGTTGATTTTTGTATTGTTACTGCCGTCATAAAGGCTTGCCTAGTTTACGACCGCAGGCGATTGGCTCAGCAGCCGCTTTATTAGCTGCGATCGGATCACGTGCCAACCAATCTTCGTTCAGATATTCAATCAGCTATTTAGTCAGTATTCACGGAGTAACTAACCTATATATGAGCTAACTAATATGAGCCATCCAATTCCGAAACACGTCAGTGATTTGTCACTTACAAACATCAACTCTCGCTCGTTATGAAATAGTACGTCGCCAGTGACAGATCAGTTCGTACGTGACTGTTTATTTCGAAATAAAACAAAAATGTTTTCACAATGGCTTGTTTTTCTATTCGGTGGTGTGGAAAAAACAGTAAAACGTCGAGCTTTAAAACAGACGGAAACACATTTCATCGGTAATCATTTCAATTTATATTCATATAAACACGGCTCAAGATAAAATGGACAATGATAGTGACACGTATCTTTTCGTCTTGCTTTCACTTAAGTAAAAGCCCTATTAAGTCATCTCATTCTAATCTTTTTAGTGTTGTACTCCAGTAATCAAATTATATGTCGATAGTATTATTTATTATGTAATCTATAGCTTAGCTACTCCGTGTATCATTCCTCGTATACCCGTCAAAATTGACCGAGTCTAAGCTTAACAACAATTCAATTCACAACACGTGTACCTATATGTTAATTCACTAATTTGAACTTCACTAGAGACAACCGGTTGTTTATTGAATTATGATATACATTTTTCCACTAAGGCAGGGTTCCACTAGTGTCAGGGTTCTCCGCACCCATAAATCGGGCGCCCACACATCTAGCAGTAGGTACCACCAACTTAAAAATCACCGAGAAACTTGTACATGTGCTGCTGGGTTTATGTGCATGAATATGGAATGGTGAAGCCCTTAACTCTATCCTCACCTTGTCTCATCCTATATCCTGTCAAGATATGATCATATATGTCTCGCCTTCCTATATCTCTATTATTAAAATAAAAACCTAATAAGAAATTATTTATGCACTAAAATTTGTGATTCTTTGAGAAAGACTTACTTTTTTGGCAGTGAATAGTCAGTGTACAGTATAACTTACATTAGTTATATCCCAAACTCGGACTTGGCCGCCAAGACACCCAGAACCTATCAGCTGCGGGTGCGATGGGTGAAATGAAATACACCATGGTGTCCGAGGGTGTCCTTTCAATATTCGCACATGTTTTCCACTCGCCAACTCCGACACATAGATATTGTGGTTACCATGCGTACTTGCTACTTTCGTCCTAAAAGCAATTTTCATTTTGAGACACTTATTCAAGCCTAATATTTATAGTAATGATTTACAGAGACAAACTTATCCTACAAATATAATATTTTCAACATTATATGATTTGTATTGGACATCAACTATGTCCTAGATTCTGTTAGCTTAAACAAAAAATAAAAAATTGGAATATTTCAGTTTTGAAAAATAAGGAAAGGTACAAAATTGATTTATCCGTTATAGTATTATGTAATAGTGTATGAGCATGTCATAAGGCTGTTTTTTATTTATCATTCGATTTTTTCTGAAACAAAAAATTGATAATATTTATGTATTATAAAATAAAGTCAAATTACTCACCCATCAGGACTAAATACCATTAAGAATGTAGAACGTGCATATCCTGGTAGGTCACAATACTGAAAATATAAATAACTTATTAAGTGAATAAAATATATTAAAAGTTAGTACAATGTTAGTAAAGATAACTTCTATTTTAAACTAGACCTTAAAATCGCCAGGCGCACTCCGTACTTTGGATATGAAGTTAGAAGTACGCGGCGGGCTCGACTTGTCGGGTCTAATTCAGTGGGCTACCGCGGGCCGGCTGGGTCGCACACTCGATCAAATAAAACATTTCATTTTCGGTAACTGTAACTTACCCATATCAGCACCCAAATTGTAAGGCGTTCAATCCGATAGCGATGATAGACATTACTATGCCTGTCACTTGGTCTTTATGAGTCTTGCGGAGCGAGACGTACCCTTTCCGATTATCGGTATTGGAATAAATACCTATGAATCCGAGCACAGATTACAATACAGTGTTAAGTTACATACGATTCACTCAGCCAGCCTCTATACTATAATACCATAATAATTCATTCAAAATTTTGATATGCATATACCTACCACCCACTAAAAGAGACGTTTAGTTTCATAGACTATGCCGCCATAGAAAAATTAGTTTTCTGATCTACATACTACTAAGTACCTAGACTAGGTAGTTTTATTAGAATCGTCATTTGTACTTTTGTAGAGTAATATGGACATAATAGGTAATTAAATATTCAGATTAAGTTATTCTTTAACAGGAGGCAACTCTAACGTTGTCAGAATTGAAAGGTGAAAAAACATTTAGGTGAAAAAAACTGTAGGTAATTAGCGCTGTGTGACCTGAATTGCATTGCATTGAGTCAGAGTAGAAGTCCCTATTTATTTGAATGACTTTGTGGAGTGAATCTTCTGTACTTGTACTATTATGTATTCTGTGCTTTTAACAAATATTGTCTATATTTTTAAAATAGGATTAATTAAATTTTTCAATATTCATTTAGAAATCAATAAAGCCTTAGTTTAATTTTGATGCCAAATTATTTTATTTTGACCTTAACATATAATAAAAAAATAGAATTAAGGATACAAAATAAAATGTACTGTGGTTCTATGATCCCAAATTAAGCACTAATGGCAATAGACTTAAACTACACACACCGGCACAATTAGCGGAATAGAAAATGAAGTACTCTTCCTTACAAGAGAACCAGTCAACCTATACCTTTGGATACTGTGATAAATCGTTGAAATTGATTGCTGAAGTTTGGCAGCAATAAATCTATAGGTGTGACCATTTCTTGCATTTCATCTGCCCTAATAATCTCTTGTGGTGCTAAATCGGGCATTATGGTGATATAAACTGAGATGCCCTAAGATTGACAAGAAAAAAAAACACTAACGAATAAGTATTAGCGGAAAACAAAAATAAATCAATAAAAAAGTGATTGGTCGCTAATGTTCCATTTTTAAATAAGAGTTCAAGATAAAAAAGGAACTTAATAGGTCAGGCTGTTATAAAATATTAGGATGTTTTTTTTCTGTTGCGCTAACTGTGCCATATGTATATAAACAACACATTAGACTGGTGCTGTCACCCAAAAAAGTTTACTTGGCAGGAATCATTTTAAACAATTAACCAAGACATTTATCCCCCCCTAGGTGGGCCATGACCTTGTCGTGGTGGGGGGGCTTACCCTTGGCAATCCAGCGGGTCGCAGGGGTCGGTGCTTATTACCCGCATCGGCCTTTGCTCGTCCCGCCGGATTGGTTTAGGGGACAAAGAAGGGGGGGGGTTCCGAGCGGGCTCCGTTAAACGGAGCTCGTGGCGGAGTTCAACGGAACTCGTAAAATCAAACCACTTGACATTGGCGGACAATGGCCATTTTTAAAAATGAGCCAAATCGCCATTTATATATAAAAAGAAGAAGAAGACATTTATCATGTTGCTTAAGCAAGGTTTTTACAAACTTTTACATATTAGGTCGGAGAAAAAGACTTTTCACATATAGTATATATGTATAAACTTGTAATAAAATCTCTTTTGCTGTACTATTTGTACCTGGCTGGTTTTGATGACATTAAAAAGGTTACATTTCCAAAAAAAAACAAATTAGTAAAATGTTGTTTTCAGCGATTTTTCATTTGTTTTTCTTTCTGTCAAAATGAGTGAATCTAATGAAGAAATTCCATACATTTTCAAATTTTATTACAAAAAAGGAAAAAATGCAATGCAAGCTGCGAAAAAAAAATTATAACGTTTATGGACCTGTCAGTAAGAGTAGCACAAAGATGGTTTTTTTAAGTTTTTTTCAATCCGGGAATTTTGATGTCAAAGATGTGCCTTGCTCTGGTTGCCCTGTGATGGATAAAATGGACGCAATTTTTGAAAAAGTGGAACAAGAACGGCATATCTGTAGTTACGACAGAGCTGAAGAACTGGGAATTGACACAAAACAGTTTTGACCCATTTGAAAAAAGCTGTGTACACAAAAATGCTAGATATTTTGGGTGCCATACGAGCTCACTGAAAGAAATCTCATGAATCGTGTACTTACTCATTTTATTGAGACAATGAAACCAAACTGCTTTTGAAGAGATTGATAACTTGTGACAAAAAGTGGATCACATACGACAAGAACGTGTGAAAAAGGTCATGGTCAAAGGTAGGTCAGGTTTTACAGATGTGCCAAAACCTGGGTAAACTCGCAATAAGGCGATGCTGTGTGTATGGTGGGGTTGGAATGGCATTGTTCGTTATGAACTTTTCATCACCAGGCAGAACCATTGATTCGGATCTCTACTGCCAACAACTGCCAAAGTGGCCGGAATTGATCAATTGAAAGGGTGTGTTCTTTCATCACGACAACGCTAGACCACACTGCAAAAATTAAGAGAGTTTGGCTGGGAGGTGTTAATGAATCCACCATATAGCCCTGACCTTGCACCTTCAGATTTCCACCTGTTTTGGTCTCTTCAGAATTTTTTGGGCAGTCTCAGGTTAACATCAAGAGAGGACTGCCAAAACTACTTGTCATGTTTTATTGATCAGAAATCCCAAAATTTCTACAGCAACGGGATCATGTCACTACCTACAAGATGGCAAAAAGTCATCAAACAAAATGGCAAATACATACTTACTGTAATTAAATGTAAATAAACTTTGAAAAAACAAAGTCTTAAGTTTTCATATAAAATGCGAAGAAACTTTTGCCCCGACCTATTATAATATGGCCATGCAAATAGAAATATTATTTTATACCTTAATTTTAAGATGTTTTTTTACAAGCAAATCCTCCGCAACATTCTCCTGTACAGTTTTATTCGATGGTGAATGGGGAGGATCGAGGCCCAGTTCCCTCCATTGCCAACTACGTACAACATTTCCCACATTGTGATTTTCCTCAAGTGTATCACTTTTAAGGCCGAGCCACTCACTGTCTAAGACAGGATCCATTATCCTGTAAATTTATTTATAAAATGTTTGCATTGACAACAGACATTATAAACAGTAAAGATAAACATAAGTATACTGACCTTATCTTTCGATACAGCTATATTGTCCTGTTTGCTATATTCCAAACATTGAATCTGAAAGGTTTCATAATTCATAAATTGCACTAATTCCTAATAAAACTATCTTAAAATAATTTTTGTGTTCATATGACTTATGTAACCGTTTTATGCAAACGAAAATATATCTCTGTTTTTATGCAAATAACGCATTAAATAACCTTAATGATTTCGTTCTCGTATTGTACCTACATAACTAAAGATGAATGAAATTGAAATGTCCAAATTATCAAATGGGGCGATGTCGAGTGAAAATTTACGATTCAAAAGGATTATGTAAAACCTCAACTTATTTCTAATTATCATGATGCTATACAATATTTTAGATTTGTTATAGACACGCCGTATGCTGTAATACATAATCTGTTTTACTCGGCGAATAAGCGCTAGAACAAACATTTACCTTGATCATATTGTATCATCTGGCTTATATTTTAAAAAGACCTACAATCTTAAATAAATGATTTTTAAAACAGCAATTCCCTATTTATTATTTTATGCACTTTTATTAATGTTTTAGAAACAATATTTTTCACCACGGAACACAGGACACACAGCTACGAACTGTCATTGTTTTCTCCATAGCTCAGATTAATTCAGATTATTTATGCATACTGACTGACAGAAGACAATATTCCTAAATTTTATTGGACATAGAACAAAAATTTTTACAATTATTTAACTAAATATATTTTTTAAATATTTTACCTATACCATAGTAGGTATGATAATTATGGCAAATGAAGTAGATACCGACAACCTAGGGCAAACCCAAAAGTTCCTTTCCAACGCACTCGAAAAATATATATTTTTAAATATTAAAATTTAGTTTGTTATTTAAAAAATAATATCCACCGGAAGGCAGTGTTGTTTAGGACGTCCACCCACAAGATGAACAGTCGAGTCGAGCTGTAAAGCCGAATTTACATTACGAATTAGTGTTATGCATGATAAAATTAATTTCATGAAACTTGTTGCAGTACTTGTGTCACTAGTTTTATAGTATCGTGAAATCAACAGTATCGGTAGGACCATGATGGCTCCGCCAGCATCGAAGCTTTTTTTAGCAGTGCAAAATTTTGTCATACAGATTTTAATATACCTATTGAATTAAAAAAAAATTGTCTGGAAAGAATAGACGTTGGTGGATACGATGATGGGTAGCAAGAAAGCTAGCATCTGGGTGCATCTCACCTTAACCTTAACTAAACCTCTGGATTAGCAGATGAAGATCCTGAGAGTTTTCGAATGAATAGAAGTCATTTGGATTTTTTATTGAATAAATTTTTTTTTTCGGCTGGCCATCGTAGGTTTGCCATTTTTAAAGCGTATAACCTGCACAGTTTAACATACACTCACGTTCACTCCTCGCATGCGCTTTCGCTACACTAGTTTCGCTTTGAAGCCGAGTTTACATTACGAAATTAGTTGCATTCATCCACAATTTCACGTGTAAAGCCGAATTTACATTACGAAATTAGTTGCATTCATCAACAATTTCACGTATAAACATCAAGTTTTATAATGCATGCACTAGTTTTATGACACTAAAATGGTTTCGTGCCATGCGCAATTTTTTGGTAAAACTAGTGTCATGCAACTAATTTCATCGTGTAAAAGCGAAACGAAACTAGTGTCGCGAAAGCGCCTGTGAGGAGTGAACGTGTGTGTACGTTAAACTGTGCAGGTCTTACGCCTTAAAAAATTCCCTCAATAATCATTCATTCGAAAACTCTCAGGATCTTCATCTGCTAATCCAGAGATTAACTGAGTTGCATCCAGATGCTAGCTTCCTTGCTACCCATCATCGAATCATCCAACGTCTATTCTTTTCAGACAATCTTTTTTTAATTTAATAAATTAAAATATGTATGACATAATTTTGCACTGCTAAAAAAAGCTTCGATGCTGGCGGAGCCATGGTCCTACCGATACTGTTGATTTCACGACACTATAAAACTAGTGACACAAGTACTGCAACAAGTTTCGTGAAATTAATTTCATCATGCCTAACACTAATTTTGTAATGTAAATTCCACTTAAACATCAAGTTTTACAATGTATGCACTAGTTTCATGACACTAAAATAGTTTCGTGTCATGCGTAATTTTTTGGTAAAACTAGTGTCACGACATTAATTTCATGCAACTAATTTCGTAATTTAAATTCGGCTTTAGGGGCGTGGGTCGTAGCTGGATTTAGGCTACTTATGACCGGTTTTACTGGAAAACTATGGGAAGGCCATGTGCAGCGGTGGATCTAACATGATGATGATGATTAAAATTTAATTGTAAGTAAAACCTTATGAATTAATTTTAATGAAGCTTTTATTAAAATTAAAATATTTTCATTTCCTGATATATTTTAATGCTTATACATAACAATATGATGCTTTTTATGTCATTTTATATGAAAAAATGTTTGGAGCAAATAAAGTTTTTTAAACAGTAGAAGTTTAATAGTATTTTGGCTGTTTCCTAATGAAACAGCTTAAATGCTTTTGCATGAAATATGCAGTTAATAAAATGAGTAGGTAAGGAATGTATAAACTGGTTTTCATAGAAATCTAAACAGTACAATTATAATTGGAAAATCATATTATCTTCTCGAAATTTTAAGACTTTAGCGCGGACCGTAAATTTGTGTCCATCATTCAAGAGTTTTATTTTCATTATGTGTCCTTCAAAAAGACCGCAAACACCTCTTCGTGGTCGCCACTTGATTGTGCCTAATGCAATCTGTCAAACGAATAGTAAGGACTATAAGATAAACAAATTGAAACCACATAGATGTATGTAAATGAAACATGATAAATAAAATTAAGACTAATATTTTAAACTCATTAAGCAATTAAAAACAGGGACCTACCATGCAAATAGTAGGCAACCTACATACACGATATGCAATTATATCGATGTCACTCAAAGGTAGGAAGGCGACAGCCTCTAATGCAAGTTTGAGCGCGTCGTCATCTCGGCAACGATTAAATACGGAATTAATTTTGGCAAGCGTTCACTTTAAATTACATTCAACTTCTAAGCTTATATTACAGTCAGTTTCGTTTATACAACACAAAATTTTACGTCGTAAATAGGTAAACATAAAGCAATATACGGGACACTATTAAAAATAGAATAAGAATTATTTTGATAAAAAACCTCTCCAAAAGTCACCATTTGTAAGGGTAGGGCAGCCACGACGCGTCACTCGCGAGGTCATTGACCCAAGATCATGACCTTGACCCCGATGTTGGGACCTTTGACACCGAGCACGTGACTTTTGAGCTCGAGGTCGTGACATTTGACACCGAGGTCGTGACCTCTGTCGGAGACGTCGTGACCTTTGACGTCGATGTAGTGATCTTTGACGGAGAACGTGACCTTAGAACCCGATGTGGGGACCTTTGACGCCGAGGTGGTGACCTTTAACACCGAGATCGTGACCTTTGAGACCCAGACCGTGACCATTGACGGCGATGACGTGACCTTTGACAACGAGGTCGAGACCTTCGCCGGAGAAGTCGTGACCTTTGACCCCGTGGTAGTGACGGTTGACACCGAGTTCGGGACCTTTGACACCGTTGCCGTGACCTTTGACCCCGATGTCGCGACCTTTGACACCGAGGTCGTGACCCTTCTACCTTTTAACCTAACCGTTCCAAGTCGGATTTATTCTAGTAGAGGAATCAGGAAGGAGAGGTTTTGGGTTATTTTAAAAAAAACCACGAAGGCTTAACATCCTAACCTAACAGTTCCACGAAAACTCACGCCGCCGTTGTAGAACTATGCAGCCGGCTCATGACGTTGTAGAAGTCGACCTCTGTGGTACTTATTCGTAAAAAGGTGCGTTTCATCAACTTATACGCCTCCCAATTGTACCCGATCATGTGCTTCGGCTACTTCGCACACTTCCCTCAAAAAATGGAAAAGTTGGATGGTCTATTTCTTACTGACACCGACTTCTAGTGCCGCCTTGTTAACTTTGTCACCTCTAAAAAAATGTAAAATTAACCGCAGAGTTTGTAAAGTTGTCAAGGTTTGACTTTTCAAAAAACATGTTTTTGAGTGGTGACTTGGTTACATTACATCCCCTTCTCCGACAACGCCATCGAAAACCTACTCTATTGTCTGACCACTTACCAAATAAATCGCGCCAAACATTAGACCCAATTGTAGCCGCACATGGAGCGGCAATGGCTTGAATTAAAAAAGCTATGCCGATCATGCTGCATGAAATGGCGCCATATTAACGATCAGCTTAGGCACATCACGAACTGCCGGATTACACTATCGGCCGCCGACATATACTTGATGACAGTTGGTTTAATGAATATTCCCAACGGAATATTATCAATACTTTGTGCCGATATTTCTAAATTAGAAGTTTCGGTAATTTCAAAGTTTGAACCTTCATTTGCCATGATAATAAAAATTATAAAATATTACGGGGATTGAAACAATGGAATTACGTAACGTTGTTATTCACTTACAGTAGCAGAAACGGTGCAGTGCAACGTGAAACCAGTGCATCGGCGATGTACCTACCCGTGGGAACCGGTGCGAGTTGACACTGTGATTTCGATTACGAATCGGCCTGTTGTTAGGCGTGTGGAAACACGTGGAACGTCCTTGTGTAAAAACGGCGGGGACTGGTGGTTCTTGGTGCTAGGCAGTAAATCCTCGGCACAATGGAGCTTCTTTAGCTCAGGAAGTGCGTCCTCTTCGTTTATCGTGAGATAAACGGAGAAGACAGCACGCCGTTGTAGTGTAGTGAGCGGGCAACCAAGCCCGGGCAGTGAATGACTTTGAATTTATTAGGCCGTCGTCAGGAGTAGGCGACTAACGACACTTAAAATCGGACCCTATAGGAGTTCCAATGCCACAAAAAAGGATTTTTTTTAATCTTTAAAGTTCAATATCTCCATAACGGTTAAGTTTCGGACATCATATTACATAATTTAAATCCATCAGAAATGACCTGAATAATAAGGTGCTTTAATATTCCGTACGATTTTCCTTGTAACCTATATACATATTTCCCTACCGTGTCGAGTCGAGACGACCGATCTCTACGGATTGATGCCTTACAAAGTACAGTAGCCTTACAAACTGTAAGGCTACTTACCATGTAGCCTTACAGTGGGCAATGCTGGTAATGCTCGGCCTTCAACATGAAACTGTAAGACTTCCACTGCGCATTTCCTGCTAAAGGGTCGGGGGTCGTCAACATTGTAGTCGTATGTGAATATTTCTAGCATGTTGGGTTCTTTCAGCACTGTACTAATCCATACATGAGATCAAAAAGACTCAAAGATACAAGTTTCTACTGTTGAACCGACATTACCAGTTATCATTGCAAACATTTTTCCTACTGGGCCTTCACTGCTCTTAAATTATTGACATTAGGTAACTACTTATGTACTGTATGGTTTTTAGGTACAATATTTTATATTTTTTCGTACTACCAATGTTAATATTGATTTAATCACGTAAATGGAATATTTTGTAGGTACGTACTTACAAAATGTTGTCAAAAATGTACCGAAGAGAACGACATAACGAGATTTTTTTCTAAAAATTTGATTCACAGCAATTTCGCGACGGGTATAGATTATTCTTTACGGGAAGGTCGCATGTGCGATGTGCGAGCGATTTAATAACATAAATCGTTGAGTTTTCATTACGTAGGTTTGCTCTCTTGGGATATTTTATATTAAATTACATACATAAAATCAATACTTATAAATAGGTAGATTTTTCATAGAAATGTAAATAATTTTGATGGTAGTATTAAACCACGAAAAATTTTATGATTACGAATGAAGACCTGTTTTTCACACTTCATACACTGATCTAGGAAAAGCTAAAGATAGAAGGCTTAAACTGTCCACAGCAGGCCAAATAAATCGATATTTGCTAAAATTCGTTGATCCATGTTATTATTATTATTATTATTTTGTAAATATTCTGAAAAATATTTACTTAGAATTTAAAAAGAACTGCGAAAAATCTTTAAAAATTTTATATTCCATGTATGGAAAGTCTTCGTGAATCTTTCATCATTTTGTGCCGATAGATAGGAACATGATTGAACGCGTCGAAGCGCGAAATGGCATCTTGCATCCTTTCTCAATACAAACTACACGTTTAAATTATTTATAAATCTAAAGATGTTTTTAAATTATAAATGTAGATTAGGTACAGAAGATTTTGATTCACTTAAAGATATTCGCCGAACTAATTAGCGATTACAAACTGCTCAGTGGCCAACAACACCCCTCTTTTTATTCCTTTTTTCAAGGTTTGTATAAATATAGGCAGCTGATATAGTATCATTTAACAATATCTTCTGCACCCAAGGTAGGGAGCTCGTTATATAGTCTGCGCGTTTTTTTTTCTTTTATGTTAAGATCGGCAGACAGGCTGACGGTCCACTTGATGGTAGGTGGCTACCATCGCCTATAACACAAGCAACGCCACAGGTGCTGCAAGTGCGCTGCCGACTACAGTAGGATTAAGGATAAGGGATTAGGAGGGGATAGGTAAATGAGCTCTGGCATCCCTTACTCACTCACCGAAACACAACAGCACACGTGCTGTTATTTCGCGATGGTTTTCTGTAAGGGGGTGGTATTGCTATTTTTCTCCTTTGTGCATTCTAACACCGTTACTACGCTGCCTGCAATTTTTTTCTTATGTCCTCATTTAAATACATTTTACGTGAATATTTGTATACCTAATAAGTACCTATATCAGTATTTGTGTAATAAGTATTGTATAATGAGAGCACGTGCACTTTTGTGTTTCAGTGAGTCAGTAAGGAAATCCAGAATCATCTTCTTATCCCTTATCCTTTATTCTATGTAGGGTGACGATAGCCACCTATCGTCAAGTGATATGATATGACATGATATGATATAAGTTTAATTTATATCATAAATATTAAAACTATTTAAACTAACGGAAACATAAAGTATAATTATAATTAAACAATATTAATTGGCTATTAAACAAACATTAATTTGGCTAGGCCCCCTTTTAGTTGTTATACATTCAGATATAAGTATAGGTATGTAGGTATATTAGGGTTAATTCATAAAACAAAGACCCTCCCCGCGTCTGTCTTTATGTCTGTCCCAAAAACTACTGAACTCATTTTCTTGTTGTTGTCATCTACATCTATCAACATAGTGATTCCTAGAAAGGTTTAGGTATAATTAGATCAAGCCGATGAAGAAATATGACGATGATTGTTGAAGATGTCGGAAAAAATTAAAGCCGTCTTTTCATCGAAATCGCTGCCCAATCTGTTTGAAATTTAACAAAACAATGTATGGTGGGATTGTTTCTTTTTTATAGGTCTACAAAAAAGTCGGCGATGGCACATTTCTATCTTTTAAGGATAGCTTATCAAATGAAATACGTTAGTTACTTTAAGCATTTCATACACATTATAATAGCCCTGTACACCATACAATTTAAATGAATATCTTAGGAGTTATCGTAAATTAAAAACTATGCGTGAAAAAATAAATTCAAGCGGCCTCGCACCAACTCGACGCGACGGCGAGTGTTGAATTGATTTGTTTGTTTGTTGAAATTGTATCCGCCCAGAATAACAGAATAACTATTAAAACATGTGAAATATTCACGAAATAAAAAGAAATAATGTTACATATCACGTTAACACAATAACAAGACGCGTTTAGATGCCCGAAATAGTCTCCCAGAAGTCGCCGAGCACATTATTATTTCAGGATTGTTCTCCAAAAAGTTACAACATGCTACCGTTTATAGCAAAGTTAGCTTGTTTCTGTTGGAGACGTAGCTTGCTTTCGTGTATCCCAATTTAGATATATCCACTTCCCGTGACGCTGTATTTGATACACTTATTTCGTTATCACTTCGTTTAATTTTAGAATGTTTTTAATATTTCTTGTATGAAAAAGAGCGTTGTCACATCGGATGAGATACTTAATGGATAGAAGAGAATAAGAAAACAGGAGAATAGGCTCTGAAATTCTTTAATTACGCATGAAAAAGAACATCACACGAAGGTTGCTATTTATGTATTGACCCTACTAATGAAAAAAATAAAAATTGATGATTGAAATTGGTCTTATTGTTTTCGAAGGACTCTCCATGATCGATATACTTTTGCATGCGTTGAAACCAATTTTCGAAGCACTTTTTCCACTCCGATTGAGGTACCGGTAAAACGTGGTTTTTGAACGTTTCAACAGGTTATCCTGCTGACGAAAATCGTTATCCACGTATTTTATTTTTGATCTTTGGGGACAAAAAGAAATAATTTGATGCCAAGTTAGGGCTGTACGGGGCACGGCCAAACGATTCGATGTTTTGGCCGGTATAAAATTCGTTTGTTTGATCCTATGTGCAAATGCTCGCTTTGTCATAATGAAGAATGATTCGCCTCCGTTTCGATTTTTTCCGGATTTCCCTGAAGACTTCTGGCAAACAAATGGTCGTGTGCCATTCGAAATTGACCGTCCTATGATTCTCCAAAGGCACTGTCGTCATATGACCAGTATCTTTCGATGTGCTTTTTCCGCGAACAACTTTTGTTGATTTTTGCTCATTTTGGAAGACCCATACAGACGATTGCTGTTTTATTTCAGGCTGATATGTATAGATCCATGATATACATAGCTTTTGCACCTCGATGGTTTCTTTCAACGTTTCCTTGCACCAATCCACCTGAGCTTACTTTCGATCGTTTATCAAATTATGCGGAAATCAACGAGAGCAAATCCTTTTTACGGACAAATATACATTAAATATCTTATTGAAGCTAGTTATACCAATGCCCAAAGTTTCCACTATCTCATGGTATCTCACGAATCTCCTCATTCCTGATTCGATTTCGCAGTGTACCCCGAGCATAGCACGTTAAGATACGTTGAGCTTTCTTACAAGGCTCATAGTTAGAGACCACGTTTAAGCGCTTTATGTCATTACTGCAACATAATGTATGTTCGAATACTTTTAAATACTCTGAGGAATTTTGGATGTCTCGGAGGTTCATTGGTAGATAGACATTAATATACTGAATACTTCAATGTAATAAAATATGGCCTATATAGTGTTAGCTATATATTTTTGAAAGAATTCTTGTAATTAAATATAAATAAACAAATTTAACTTGTTTTAAGAGGCCTATGGTGATTTTGCAACGATTTCAGTCAATTTATTTTAGAGATTTTTCATAAAATAAACAGAGTTGAGTACTTTGTAATATGTCATTAGAAAGATTATTTCAATAGTAATGGAATAAATGAGCCACATTTTTGTTTTATTTCTGTAATTTCGATTTATCCATCATGTTCTAACATCCGTTTCAGAAAATTTGATGTTCGGGGACTCAATTTTTTTGCTGTTTTCAGTCGACATTGTAGTTTAAACTTAACGAAAAAAATACTGTGCATTGGCATAGAAGTCTTCTAAGGAATGAATGAAACAATTTTTTATTTTCGTACAAAATTTTCGAAAAATAAAATATAAAACGCAGTGCAATTTTCGAAAATATCCACCCAAAACTGATGATTTTTCTGAATAGGCTAAATGTTGTTTGCTAAAAATAAAAATACCATTGTAAACTTTACATCATCAACTACTTGTGTGCAAAAAATGAAATAAATAGATTTACAAAAAATACTAAAAAAAATTTTCGTAAAAACACGCAAATCTTGCAATATATTAGAAGACACATTCCCTAGCCGGTCAGTCCGCGCCAAGCGCTTCTAGAAGGAGGACGTATCGCTTTTCGTTGTGCGCCCACGTGACCACATCGAGCGATCGAACGGCGAACCGGGCAAACAATATAGCGCAACCAAAATGTTTTGACAGTTTTCTTTTTATATTTTTTTTGTTGTCTACTAAATATTGATGAAAACTATGTTTTTGTTTATAAAGTATAATTGCGATGTATATAGTATGTAATTTATATTTCAGATATTCGTTGTTTTTTCTTTATTACGAAGATAACTATATATCGAAGAAAAATAGAATAGAATTATAAGTAATCCAATATTTTATTGATCTAACAATGACGCGTGAGAGAAAAAACAGTGCCTTTGGAATTGTGAAATGAAAAAAAAATTCATGAATTCAGAAGGTTGATAGGTGCAAAAAAATATTTAATGGACATAATTTTTACTACCTTTAAGGATGATTTATATTACACCGGGCCGTGCCCCGTCCGGAGCCCGGTGAAGATGCTAGTATGCTTTTGTATGAACCAATTCATATTACACCGGGCCGTGTCCGTGCGCTCCAATCGCGAAATTTCAAAAAAAAATTTCTTTTCACCGTGCGCTCGGAGACAGCTTCGCGAGGCCCACTCGGGTATTAGTCTTTTTAGTGGTATCATTTAATGTATACTTAGTTTCTTTTTTAAATTGTTAAAATTATAAATAAATAAATAAATTAATTAACCCGAGGCTGACTGAGCTGACATATATTATTTTTTCAATAATATATGTATATTAATTTATTCCTGGTAGGTATAATATATTTCTGCTTAAATATTTTTTCAAAAAATAATTTCAAAAATATCTCGGGAGCGGTGCGTCACAGACCCTGCGTGTTTGTGCTCATTTAAGAGGTCTTGGGGAGAGGAATTTTTCGGTGAAGACGAAATTTCGAAATTCGCATTTTTGGACTTTTTCAAAAATATCTCGGGAGCGGTGCGTCGCAGACCCCCCGTGTTGGTACTCATTTAAAAGGTCTCGGGGTGAGGAATTTTTTGTTCACGATGAAATTTCGAAATTCATATTTTCGTTGAAAAACAAAAAAAACATCTGTTTAAAAACAAAAAAGTTACGCGTTGTTCCGAATACCACGCATACGAAGTCGCGGGCACAGCTAGTATAGTAATATTAATACAAAATAGTATAATAGTACTTGGAAATGAAAGGCATGGGCAAGGCCCGGTGGCGGCCCGTCGGCGGCACGGTGACAAATAACAAACCCGGCCGTTGAGAAAAACACGGTGAGCGCCCGGCCCGGTGTAATATGTTTCATCCTTTACTTTTGGTCTGTCTGTCTGCAAACAAAACTGAATCAATTTTTCAGCCACTTCACGTAAGCCTAGCGATCTGAAACTTGGCCAACATAGACTAAGACTGCAGGTGGAACAAGAAAACAAATTATAAGCGCGAAAAAGCTACAACTTTTTCTTTTTTCAAGTCTTTATTCATTTTCAATTTGGAAAACACTTATGTCAAAAACTTCTTTTGATTTCTCGCTATTTCACATATTTTTTTCGTGTTTATTATCAAATTACAATATGAAATGGGGTGTTAAAGAAAATAGGATTGCAGCCTTACACAGAGTGGGTATGGAGCCGTCGGTCATATTCAAGACACTTCAGAAGCTTGGTATCAGCTGTATGTTCGTATATATCGTACTATCGACAGATATACTAACACTTCTTCTGTCGATGACCATAAAAGATTGGGACGGCCGCGTGCTGTTAGAACTACAAAGGCTGTTAATGCTGTTAAAGCCAGAATTCGCCGAAACCCCATAAGGAAATAAAAATCTTATCGCGAGAAATGAAGATTCCGGGTAGTAATCTGTCGCGTATATTAAAACAAAACCTGAAGCTCGGTGCTATTGTCGATATACAGGACATGCCCTAAATCAATCCCTACAGATAAAGAGAGTGACTCGATCAAAACGCCTTCTGTCCCGATACGACGGTGAAAGACACAGAAATATCCTCGTTACTGAAGAAAACATTTCCACGATTGAAGAACACTACAACAAGCAAAATGACAAAATGTACGCTTTGTCATTGAACGCTTTGTCACCTCAACCCTATATGAACCAAAAAGAATTTTGAAAATCGGTTTACAATTGGCGAAGATATCACGTAACATACATACAAGAAAAGACATCAAAATTGAAAACCTCCTTATTTTTGGAAATTGTTTAAAAAAACCATATATTTTCATTGTACAGAGCTTATGAGGAGGTCAAGTTATAGGGAATTAAATTCTCTAAAAGATCTTTACTGTGCCATTACAATAAAAAATTTATTACGGCTTTTACACCATTTTCAAGACGAGAAAAATTTTGAATTTTTTTTTAACATTGATTTATCTGACTATTACTCATAAATCGCCAACGAGAAAAAAATTTGAAGCTTGGATTCAAGAACTAGAAACTTGAAGCTAAAATTTCCTTTTTTAATGAGCTCTATACGACCATTTTCTTCGAAGTTACAGCCTGTTGAAAATCACCTAAAAATTTGGAACTTTTTTTTATATCCTTTAATTGTTGCGTTTAGTGTAGAATAAAGACCTTTATCAAAGCTAAAGGTGGCCATTTTGAAAAGAATTTTTTTTTGCTGAGGCTTAATAAATATGTATACGTAAGTTTAATTATGATTACCTTACTTCATAAAAAAATAAATGCATTTTCATTTGTAACAGAATTTATGGATTTATTAGGTACCTTCCTTAATTTTATTAATAGTTTCGGATTTCCGGCATTATTATAAAATTTTCAAAAAATAATAAATAAACAATCACAATAAATAATAATAATGAATGAAATAATAGTAAACGATAAATAAAATAATAATAAATAATGAATTGGCTTTCTCTACGATTTCACTATTAGTGATTTACTTTTTCACACATATGTATCAGTAATGGAGGTACATACTCAAAAATATTTAATATTTAAACTAATATAAAGTAACTAACATTGTATAATTCTTAATAAATATAAGAGAAAAAAATATTGAAAAAAGACATTACTAATTTATTAATTACTATAAAAATATATGGAAAGGATCAAAACCGTTTACACCGACTCAACCGCTGTCCGTAGTTTAGTTCACGAAAGATCACATGGCGGCGCCACCGCCGCGCGTCAAATACCTATTGTCGAGCGGCGCGATATCACCTACGGGGCCTTAAATTGGCGCCCTATCTTCGCGCAACAATAAAAATGCTTGTTTTTTGATTAATAATAATTAATTATGTATTGTAATATCAACTTTTCTCCTAGTCCAGGAAAATTTAGGAAGCGTTCTAGGAAAATAGGAAAAACAAGGAAAATTCTTATTATATATGGCTATAAAAGCCTTTAACCATTTGCCAGATAATATAAAAATGTTGCCTTTTCCTACTTATAAGAAACGAAACGGCTTTTAGAGATTCTCATAACTATCCTATTATTCTATTGAAGATGATTTAAACATAAAAACTCAATTCTTTAGATATTATTTTATTTTTATCTAAATATCAACAGCATAGCAAAAAGTTATTAGGTAATTCACTTTAATAAAAAACAATAATACTTACGTTTGTTTGTTTTTATAAGCTAGTTACAAGTACATACATACATACATACAGCTAATACATTTTATAATTGTTAATTTAAAAAAAAAACTTTATAATTGAAAGAAATTGCTTAAAACAATAAGTAAACAACTACAAATGAAAAAAACA
This sequence comes from Bembecia ichneumoniformis, assembly GCA_910589475.2. NCBI lineage: Eukaryota > Metazoa > Arthropoda > Insecta > Lepidoptera > Sesiidae > Bembecia > Bembecia ichneumoniformis. Next base: position 7,650,741 of record OU342521.1, read on the forward strand.
CATAAGGAAGAGACACAAAAAATTCAAAATGTCAAAAGAGTAGTTCGTGCGCTTCAGACAGCTTCAGATCGCGCCACATCGTACCGCGCCACGTAGGTTGGTCACATAGGCACAGACATAGGCTAGTACTATTATTTATCCTGTGACGTAGGCCCGTAGGCCACTTCAATAACTAAATGACTGTTTGCGTTCGCAACAAAATCGCTCACGTGGACACCGCCAGGCTCTAATTTTATATTATGCACCCGTGCCGCGGCCGGGCCGCTCCGCTATGAAATTGTACGAAAGTGGTGTTGAGCCGTGCGGCCGCGCCGCTACTCATATAATTCGACACCAACAATTCATACAATTTCAACAGCGGAGCCGCCCGGCCGCTCGGTCGCGCTGATGCATATAATTCGAACCTAACTTTTTTTTTATGTTAAGGTCGGCAGACAGGCTGACGGTCCACTTGATGGTAGGTGACTACCGTCGCCTATAACACAAGCAACACCAAAGCTGCTTCAAGTGCGCTGCCGACTGCAGTAGGATTAAGGATAAGGGATTAGGAGGGGGATAGGGAAATGGGCTCTGGCATCCCTTACTCACTCACCGAAACACAACAGCACACGTGCTGTTATTTCACGGTGGTCTTCTGTAAGGGGGTGGTTACTGCCACCAGACGGGCTGCCCAAATGACTGCGACATGCAGTGTGGCCTGCCACTACTTTCCAGATCCAGACTGGAGCCAAATTTGAAAAGTTGACCCAGCCGGGAATCGAACCCGGGAACCCTAGAACAGAGCGTTAAGGCAAGCACCCTAACCACTCATCCAACGGGCTCGTCGAACTTTGTTAACTTTGTTAAATTTAATATTAACAAAAAAGTTAAATGGCCATTTTTATGTCAAACAAAATTCTCTACAATATTTGTGTGAAACATTTTTTTGTGTTATTTGGAAAACAACATCTATTTCTTTTCATACTTCTACAGGGTGGAATCGAAAATGTCTTTCATCTATCGCTATTTCATATCTACTAAAAACTTATATCAAAAACGCCACTGAAGGACTCAAATTTTGATTTGTTAGTAAATTTTCCCTGGACTATCCACTAGGAGACAAACCCAGTAGGAGTAATTTTATAAATGTCAATGGAAACAACTCGGTTTCACCTCCGTTTTATACAAAGATAAATTGAAACCGAAACCAAATAATAAATAAATCATGAATGAAAGCATGATAAGGAACAAAAGCCTAAAAGGAACAAAAATGACGATTAAATTAGATCTTTTGTGTTATTATAATTTAATTAAAATCCCCAGGAAATCGTTGTCACGTGGTCTTCGGGCACTGATTAAAATGCACGGTTTCAACAATGGTACATTGTTCCGGATCAAACATTTTGTACTTTGTGTTAATATTAAACGACATGACAATGACGAGTGGACTTTCAATTTTGTTTGCTTTGCTTAAAATATATATATTGAAACATCAAGTATCAACATTGATTTTTTTTCCTTGGAGACAGTAAGTAAGTCTTTTCGCATATACCTAGTATGTATAAATTTGTAATAAAATCTCTTTGGCTGTACTATTTGTATCTGTTTGGTTTTAATGTCATTATCATTCAATAGAAGAAACTAATTGGTAAAATGTTGTTTCCGGCTATTTTTCATTTGTTTTTCTTTCTGTCAAAATGAATGAAGAAATTCGTAAACGTTTATGGACCTAATGCAGTGTCAGTAAGAGTAGCACAAAGTTGGTTTAAGCATTTTCAATCCGGGAATTTTGATGTCAAAGACGTACCTCGCTCTGTTCGCTCTGTTACGGATAAAATGGACGCCACTTTTGAAAAAGTTACCGCCGTTACCGCTACCGCCGCAAAGAACCATCGATTCGGATCTCTACTGCCAACAAGAGTTTGGCTGGCAGGTGTTAATGCATCCGCCATATAGCCCTGACTTTGCATGTTCAGATTTCTATTTGTTTCGGTCTCGTCAAAATTCTTTAGACAGTGTCAGGTTAATATCACGAGAGGACTGCCAAAACTAGTTGTCGCGTTTTTTTATCAAAAGTCCCATTTCTACAGCAACGGGATCATGTCACTTCCCACTGATACTAGATGGCAAAAAGACATCTAACAAAATGGCACATATGTTATGTAATTAAATGAAAATAGACTTTGAAAAAAAAAACTTCTTGAGTTTTCATATAAAACAAGAAGAAACTTTTTCCCCAAGCTATTATAAGTTACACAGTTAGTTATTAGTCACATGTGATTATTTTCAATTAATCTAGCTGAAAAGTTTTAAAATGCTTAGTTACATTTCAAAGAATCGTCAATTTTGCGTTAGTAAGCGCTGAGACAGCGCCGTCTCCTCGGTCACGTCGATATGACCGCTGTCGTCAGTGAATCATGCATATTTTATGTAAACAAATGTCAAGGGCCAGTTATACCTTTAATTAGCTAATGTGGCCCGGCCAACTCAAATTATATTTGAAACTGAAATCTAAAACTTAAAAGTAAACGCAAAATGTAAGAAAAACTGGTTGAAGATATCAAAAGTCAAACCAAAAAAGGCTCAAAGTGACTTGCACTTACACGAGCAACAGTTTTTTGAATGCTACTAAATATACATCAGAGGCGTTGATTTATTTTGCTTCTGTCTACGATCAGAGGTGATAAATCAAAGTAAATAAGTCCTACTGGTCCAGTCAATTACCATTTTCCTGTAAAATTTTGCCAAACAGCACCGATTCGCTCAAAAATTTGGCTTAATTTGAAAAGACGGGCTTGATATGCCCGCTTTCTCCTGCCTAACCGCCTGCGTAGATCTAACACCTATCTGATGGCAGGTAACTTAACCATAATCTTGATTAGTCTTTTAGTCTTTTTTGATGCTAAATAGGCATCAGAAGTGGTAAATTAAAGTAAATAATAAGGTTTTTTTTGTTTATTTTATCAAACCAAGTCTTTACTGCCCCAAAAAATCAAAGAAGTCTTAATGCCTAGGAAACAAATTGTAACTTAACCATCGTCCTATTAGTGTTTTTTGAATGCTAAATATGCATCAGAGGTGTTAAATCAAAGTAAACATAGTATAGTGCTTACGCTGTCTCGTCTTTTTCCAAGTGCTCACTGAAGAATAAGGAGTTTCACGTTTGATGTCAGCTGACCTGACGGGCAACTACGCCGAGTTGAGTGCACTAAGCACTAATTGTGAGTGAGCTCACCTCCGCTAAGATCTTTAAACTTAAGACTCGCAAGTTTTCTCAAAGTCCAGTGTGGAATTACGTCTCTGTGCCAATACTGTGCTTGATATAGTGTCCAAGTTCATTTCAAGTTATCACATTATGTAAGTAACTTTAATTAATCATTTAATAAATATACAAACTCTACTGTGGCCTCTTAGCAAAACTTGTAATGGATATACAAGCCACTAGGGACATATTTACAAGTAAGGTCAAACATGCAAAACCCGCAGCTGGCGAGTACCTACTCTATTAAATTTTGTACACTAAGAAATAATCTTTAGTGATATATTGTAATCTCATAAATTTCGTGTACCTTTAGTAAATATATCAAGCAGGATGTCTGTTGTTACTGTTTTATATAAATATTGTAACGGAACGAACGCTTCTTATTACCAAATATGGGCATAAATTCGCCAGAATGCCGTGATTGGCTCCTGCCAATTGCATGATCACCAATAGAAGGCGTGCTCACAAACCTCGTCTGGTACAGGCGTCACATGCCTCGTCTCCCTCGACCCCCGCAGAACGTTAGCGCCCGCGAAATATACTAAAGCACAGCGCAAGAGAGTTGAGAGACAGTCATGTCTAGGCCTCGGCGGCGCGAGCCCGCGCTCGGCTCGCTTCCGCTCGCCGCCCCGTCAGCCCTGCTGACTCGCGCGACATAGTAGGTACGCTACCTATATTATTCCGGGTGTAAGGCCTTCCTCTAAGAAGACCTACCTAGGCTTTAGTATCGGGGTTAGTGAAGCCCCGGGTCCCGTGTGTGGGACCCCTTTTAATTTCTGTTTGTGTAAGTGTGTTGTTTAGACAAAAGCTATGTGTATCTACGCTTAATAAACTTTTGTACGAGTCCGTGCTCTATTATTTAGGGGACCCCGTCCCCGTCAGCTAGCCCTTATGAACGCCCTATCAGTGCCTCCGACGAGAGGGCCACCTTCACATCGGCACCCTACGTGAGGCGCCCGAACACAACGGAGCCCTACATGCGGCGCCCCGTCTCTCGGCCGCTCAACGTGCGGCGACCTCGTTACACCGGCGGCCCTCGTAGGGCTGCATCCTCGTCACATTGGTGCCTAAGTGGGGGTGCTCGTCACATAGGCGCTTCAACGTGTAACCCCGCGTTACATTGGCTGCCCAACTCGCGGCCCGACCCACGACTCGTTAAAGTGTTTTGAAGAAATGGTTTCGTCATAAATAAAGTTGAGTGTTAACAAAAGTGTAAGTGTTTGTGAAAAGGATACGACGCCACATAGCGGCGGCGTCGTATAAGCGCTTAACGTGAAACAGTCGTTCGCGCCCTTTCAATAAAGTGATAAAAGTATCATGTTAAAAGGATACGGACTTCGTGTCTGTATAAGTGCTCAACGTGAAACAGTCGTTTGCACCCTTTTTCGTACGAAATAGTTTTCGTAATAAATCGTTAAAAGTGTTACGTAACAGCTAGTTAAAGTATTGTTCTAGTTACTATTTGTACCTTTACGAATAGTTTCGTAATAATAAAATCGGTAAAGTGTTTGTTGATAATAATGTCGCGCCGCCTTCGTAGTAATCCCACCGGGGACTTTGAAGACACAACCGAAGACAATGAGCAGCCTGCGACTGAAGACAGGCTAGCCTCGTTAATTGAAGCGTTTGCTCGGGCGCAAGCCGACTCCAATCGTCAGCTTGTCGAGGCCTTAGTGGCAACGCAAAGTAACACAGGAGCCGCCACCTTCTCGCCGGTCCTGTCTACCGACTCATCTACCGTGCGAGTTCCGTGCGGCAATTTTTCAAAATGTACAGCTCGATTCGGCGGCGACGTCAGCGCCGACCCGGGCGTACTCGAAGCATTCATCGACGCAGTCGACGTGTATAAGGAATGCACAAACGTAAGTGATGAACATGCACTTAAGGGCCTGCCTATGTTATTAGAAGGGCAAGCCGCAATATGGTTTCGAGGGATAAAATCGACGATAACTTCCTGGACCGACGCACTGGCGCGTCTCCGGTCTATGTATGGTGTTCCGCTACCCCCTCATAAAATCTTCAGATTAATCTTCAGTCAGGATCAAAGGGACGAACGTGTCGAAATATTCGTCGCTCGAGTACGTTCCCTTTACGCCTGGATTCCGTACGAAATTTCAGAAGTTATGAAAATCGATATGATATACGGACTACTAAACCTTTCTATAAGAGAAAAGTTACCAAGGGATTCGTGCGTCACACTGGACGCACTCATCGAGAAAGCTCGTGAAATAGAAGATACGCTCTCCGAAGGGAGGGACGCCGAATGTTTGGTGCGCCCGGGCATGGTTCGTGCTCCGGTCGCGCCCATTACACGTACAGACGTGTCTCCGGCGCACTCTGTCCACTCGCGCTTGTCATGTGCGACAACAGAGGGCGCCAGCTGTGGTGTCGGCCGAAGGGCCGGGCACCGCTTCACCATTAATGAGCGAGGTGTCGCTCGCTCCGAGGTGTTTCACAACCGCGCTGGCGATGGTGCGCACGGCGCCCCGCGCGACAGTCAGCGGTACTACAACAACGGCGGTTTCTCCAAACGCGCCAGAGGGAGTGCGGGTGGCGCTCCCTCCTCCAATCAACAAGTGTCAAGTGCGTCCGTATCCCAAACGTCATACGCGAATCGCGAGTGTAATCCGTCAGTGAAAATGTTTAAAGGCAATCTGTTTTGCTCTTATTGTCGTAAAAGTGGTCACGTACGCGATAAGTGTTACCGTATTAAATCAGACAATGCCAAAAGTGCAATAAAGTGTTACGGGTGCGGTACCCAAGGTGTTATTAAGGCGAACTGCAAAAACTGTTCTAGGAACTCTTACTTTACGAATAATGATTATGGCACTAGTTGTGCTTCGAGTTCACGCGGTGCTGCGTCACCGCTAAGCGATGCGACGCTAACGTCATCGCTTGCGCCTACGACATCGGTTGTAGACGCTGTAAATTTTAATAGTTTTGCTTTCACAAGTTGTTCATTGTTCAAACAAAATGTTTGTAGTCAACGCCCTATACTATATATAGAGATTTTTAATAAGAAAGGCACAGCAATTGTAGACACCGGTGCCAAGGGCTGTGTCGCTAGTTCTTCTCTTCACGCCTTCTTAGTTAAACATGGTCACCCAATCCACAGCGCTATTAAAAATGTTAAATTAGCTGATGGTATTGTAAAATGTATGAAGGTATTCACAACAGAGGTCGAGGTGAAATTTTTCGGTAAAAGCATTCTTGTTGAATTTATCATTTTTCCAGATGCTCAAAATAATGAAACGCTTTTGGGAATAGACTTCCTCAAACAAATGGGCATCTCCTTCGACTTCGGTGAGTCACTGTGGTATTTCAGTAATGACCCAAATAATGTTCACAATCTTCAGTATGAAGAAATTTCACCTCACGCCTCGTGTGCTGTAGTAAACGTATTAAGAACAGAGGAAGGCATTACACTTTCAACTCGTGAACGCGATCAACTTTCCCAATTAATTTCAAAGTACGAGGAAATCTTTAGTCCAGGGGGAGAGCCAACGCCGTATGCGGAGCATCGCATTGATACAAGCGAGCACGAGCCGATAGCCGTGCCGCCCTATCGCCTCACCCCCGCTAAGAAAAGGGTAATGCAGCAAGAGATCGAAAAGATGCTTGCTGACAATATAATAGAAGAGTGCGAATCAGCTTGGGGTGCTCCCGCCCTTTTAGTTCCTAAACGCGATGGCACATACCGCTTTTGTGTCGACTATAGGAAACTTAATGCTATAACAAAAACGGATTCGTACCCTTTACCCCTAATCGATGATATAATACACTCCACGAAAAGGAATTGTGTAATGAGTACCATAGACATGCGATCTAGTTATTGGCAGGTGTCTGTAAAGAAGGAAGATAGGGACAAGACAGCGTTCGTAACGCCGTTCGGTCTGTTCCGTTTTAAACGAATGCCGTATGGGCTACGAAATGCCCCGGCCACTTTTCAAAGATTAATAGATCGGTTCCGCTCGGGGGCCTCGCTCAAAGACGTCACAATACTCGGTTACATCGACGATTTGATTGTGATTTCAGCATCTTTTGAGCAACACATGAAGGATCTGCAGGCTGTCTTCGACCGCCTGACGACCTACGGACTCCGGGCCAACCGTGACAAATGCATATTCGCACGGGACCGCGTCAAATACCTCGGGCACGTCATCACACCACAAGGAGTGTCACCCGATCCCGAGAAGGTAGCGGCCATCACTGACATGATGGCTCCGCGCGATGTAAAACAGGTGAAAACGTTCCTACAGACTTGTTCCTGGTTTAGAAAGTTCATGCCTAACTTTTCAAAAGTGGCTCAGCCGCTTACGGTCCTCACGAGAAAGGACCAGCCATGGAAATGGGGAAAAGAACAGGAGCAAGCTTTTAAGGAGCTCAAAGCTCTTCTTACCTCGGCACCAGTGCTAGTACAACCCGACTATAGTAAACCATTTATTATAAGGACCGATGCAAGTAACTACGCCCTCGGGGCTGTTCTACTTCAGGGGGAGAGTCCCAAGGAAGAACACCCCATCGAGTTCGCCAGTCGTCTTCTGCTGCCAGCTGAACGCAACTACTCCACGACCGAGCGAGAGGCGCTCGCGGTCGTCTGGGCAGTAGAAAAGTTTCGGGGATACATCGACGGACATGAAGTCCGTGTTTCAAGTGATCATCAGCCGCTGAAATGGCTGCTTATGCTGAAAACACCCACCGGCCGTTTAGCGCGATGGGCAATGAAGTTACAATCGTTCAATCTCAAGGTCGATTATACGCCAGGGAAGGCTAATTTAATCGCCGACACGCTCAGCCGTCCACCGTGCGACCACCATGCGCAAGGAATCTGCAACATATGCACCGTCACCATTGATACGCCGCGCTGGGATGCCACACGGCTACGTGAGGATCAGCTCAACGACCCCGATGTGTCTAAAATTGTCAAAGAACTTGAGGGACAAGAAGAAGTCGCCATCAAGAGATGGACTGACAGAGGTTACTATATGAGTAAAGGAGTTTTGTATCGTTACTACGAACCAGATGCCGAGGAACCCCAGTTAGTTGTACCTGTAAACCGAAGAAAGGAAGTAATGACGGAGTGCCACGACACTGCCACTTCGGGTCACGGAGGAGTTGAAAGAACCCTACGTCGCATTTCACAAAGATTCTATTTCCCCGGTATGCGTCGCTACCTCGACAACTATTTGAAGACATGCTTAGAATGTCAGAGGTATAAGCCCTCTAATCAGAAGCCCGCCGGACTCATCCAGACGCCCGTGCCCGCTCAGCGCTTCGAAGTTGTAGCAGTCGATCTTTTCGGACCTCTACCTAAGGGACCTAACGGCGAAAGGTGGATCCTTATCGTCGAAGACACTGCCAGTAAATGGGTGGAACTGTTCGCCCTCGTCGAAGCCACCGCTGAAGCATGCGCCAAGGCACTAGTCAACGAAGTTTTCCTACGATTCGGAGTCCCGCGCAGGCTTGTTTCCGACAATGGAGTCCAATTTGTTGCAGATGTCATGCAACACGCAATGTATGTGCTGGGCGTACAACAGACGCTGGTGCCGCTCTACCACCCAGAAGCCAACCCCGTCGAACGAAAGAATCGGGAACTGAAGACTCAGCTGGCTATTCTACTAGGTAACGAGCATCGACAGTGGCCTGAGGCACTGCCATCCATAAGGTTTGCCCTCAATACAGGCAACACCAGTAGTACCAACCAAACGCCCGCGTATTTAACTTTCGCACGAGAACTACGCGCACCCATCGACGCCCGTGCTGATCTACGTGCCGTCATTGAAGCGGAAAATTATGTTCCACAGGTAACTCCGTACCTGTTGAAGCTTGCGGATACTTTGAGTACCGCCAAAGAAATGATAGAAAAAAGTCAAGACATAAGGAAGAACGTGAAGGACGAACAGAGGCAAACCGGTGAGGACTACGCACCTGGTGATTTGGTGCTCTTACGGAGCCACGTACTTAGCAACACCAAGAAGGGTGTAAGCTCAAAGTTAGCCCCTCGAAGGGATGGACCCTACCGTATAATCAAGAAGGCGAGCCCTACCACGTATCTGGTCGCCTGCTGTACTGCGCCGACTGAAGTCATCGGCAAATACCACGTCTCGGATATCAGACGTTACCACGCCCGTGAAGGCGAACAACCGGAGCCCGTGTTGCCCAAACGGAAACGCGGGCGACCCCGTAAAACTGTAAGGTTCTCACTATGATTTTTCCATTGGTTTTCACAGATGTGGGGGCCCTTATCTGTGAAAAAGGGGGAGACTGTAACGGAACGAACGCTTCTTATTACCAAATATGGGCATAAATTCGCCAGAATGCCGTGATTGGCTCCTGCCAATTGCATGATCACCAATAGAAGGCGTGCTCACAAACCTCGTCTGGTACAGGCGTCACATGCCTCGTCTCCCTCGACCCCCGCAGAACGTTAGCGCCCGCGAAATATACTAAAGCACAGCGCAAGAGAGTTGAGAGACAGTCATGTCTAGGCCTCGGCGGCGCGAGCCCGCGCTCGGCTCGCTTCCGCTCGCCGCCCCGTCAGCCCTGCTGACTCGCGCGACATAGTAGGTACGCTACCTATATTATTCCGGGTGTAAGGCCTTCCTCTAAGAAGACCTACCTAGGCTTTAGTATCGGGGTTAGTGAAGCCCCGGGTCCCGTGTGTGGGACCCCTTTTAATTTCTGTTTGTGTAAGTGTGTTGTTTAGACAAAAGCTATGTGTATCTACGCTTAATAAACTTTTGTACGAGTCCGTGCTCTATTATTTAGGGGACCCCGTCCCCGTCAGCTAGCCCTTATGAACGCCCTATCAGTGCCTCCGACGAGAGGGCCACCTTCACATCGGCACCCTACGTGAGGCGCCCGAACACAACGGAGCCCTACATGCGGCGCCCCGTCTCTCGGCCGCTCAACGTGCGGCGACCTCGTTACACCGGCGGCCCTCGTAGGGCTGCATCCTCGTCACATTGGTGCCTAAGTGGGGGTGCTCGTCACATAGGCGCTTCAACGTGTAACCCCGCGTTACATTGGCTGCCCAACTCGCGGCCCGACCCACGACTCGTTAAAGTGTTTTGAAGAAATGGTTTCGTCATAAATAAAGTTGAGTGTTAACAAAAGTGTAAGTGTTTGTGAAAAGGATACGACGCCACATAGCGGCGGCGTCGTATAAGCGCTTAACGTGAAACAGTCGTTCGCGCCCTTTCAATAAAGTGATAAAAGTATCATGTTAAAAGGATACGGACTTCGTGTCTGTATAAGTGCTCAACGTGAAACAGTCGTTTGCACCCTTTTTCGTACGAAATAGTTTTCGTAATAAATCGTTAAAAGTGTTACGTAACAGCTAGTTAAAGTATTGTTCTAGTTACTATTTGTACCTTTACGAATAGTTTCGTAATAATAAAATCGGTAAAGTGTTTGTTGATAATAATGTCGCGCCGCCTTCGTAGTAATCCCACCGGGGACTTTGAAGACACAACCGAAGACAATGAGCAGCCTGCGACTGAAGACAGGCTAGCCTCGTTAATTGAAGCGTTTGCTCGGGCGCAAGCCGACTCCAATCGTCAGCTTGTCGAGGCCTTAGTGGCAACGCAAAGTAACACAGGAGCCGCCACCTTCTCGCCGGTCCTGTCTACCGACTCATCTACCGTGCGAGTTCCGTGCGGCAATTTTTCAAAATGTACAGCTCGATTCGGCGGCGACGTCAGCGCCGACCCGGGCGTACTCGAAGCATTCATCGACGCAGTCGACGTGTATAAGGAATGCACAAACGTAAGTGATGAACATGCACTTAAGGGCCTGCCTATGTTATTAGAAGGGCAAGCCGCAATATGGTTTCGAGGGATAAAATCGACGATAACTTCCTGGACCGACGCACTGGCGCGTCTCCGGTCTATGTATGGTGTTCCGCTACCCCCTCATAAAATCTTCAGATTAATCTTCAGTCAGGATCAAAGGGACGAACGTGTCGAAATATTCGTCGCTCGAGTACGTTCCCTTTACGCCTGGATTCCGTACGAAATTTCAGAAGTTATGAAAATCGATATGATATACGGACTACTAAACCTTTCTATAAGAGAAAAGTTACCAAGGGATTCGTGCGTCACACTGGACGCACTCATCGAGAAAGCTCGTGAAATAGAAGATACGCTCTCCGAAGGGAGGGACGCCGAATGTTTGGTGCGCCCGGGCATGGTTCGTGCTCCGGTCGCGCCCATTACACGTACAGACGTGTCTCCGGCGCACTCTGTCCACTCGCGCTTGTCATGTGCGACAACAGAGGGCGCCAGCTGTGGTGTCGGCCGAAGGGCCGGGCACCGCTTCACCATTAATGAGCGAGGTGTCGCTCGCTCCGAGGTGTTTCACAACCGCGCTGGCGATGGTGCGCACGGCGCCCCGCGCGACAGTCAGCGGTACTACAACAACGGCGGTTTCTCCAAACGCGCCAGAGGGAGTGCGGGTGGCGCTCCCTCCTCCAATCAACAAGTGTCAAGTGCGTCCGTATCCCAAACGTCATACGCGAATCGCGAGTGTAATCCGTCAGTGAAAATGTTTAAAGGCAATCTGTTTTGCTCTTATTGTCGTAAAAGTGGTCACGTACGCGATAAGTGTTACCGTATTAAATCAGACAATGCCAAAAGTGCAATAAAGTGTTACGGGTGCGGTACCCAAGGTGTTATTAAGGCGAACTGCAAAAACTGTTCTAGGAACTCTTACTTTACGAATAATGATTATGGCACTAGTTGTGCTTCGAGTTCACGCGGTGCTGCGTCACCGCTAAGCGATGCGACGCTAACGTCATCGCTTGCGCCTACGACATCGGTTGTAGACGCTGTAAATTTTAATAGTTTTGCTTTCACAAGTTGTTCATTGTTCAAACAAAATGTTTGTAGTCAACGCCCTATACTATATATAGAGATTTTTAATAAGAAAGGCACAGCAATTGTAGACACCGGTGCCAAGGGCTGTGTCGCTAGTTCTTCTCTTCACGCCTTCTTAGTTAAACATGGTCACCCAATCCACAGCGCTATTAAAAATGTTAAATTAGCTGATGGTATTGTAAAATGTATGAAGGTATTCACAACAGAGGTCGAGGTGAAATTTTTCGGTAAAAGCATTCTTGTTGAATTTATCATTTTTCCAGATGCTCAAAATAATGAAACGCTTTTGGGAATAGACTTCCTCAAACAAATGGGCATCTCCTTCGACTTCGGTGAGTCACTGTGGTATTTCAGTAATGACCCAAATAATGTTCACAATCTTCAGTATGAAGAAATTTCACCTCACGCCTCGTGTGCTGTAGTAAACGTATTAAGAACAGAGGAAGGCATTACACTTTCAACTCGTGAACGCGATCAACTTTCCCAATTAATTTCAAAGTACGAGGAAATCTTTAGTCCAGGGGGAGAGCCAACGCCGTATGCGGAGCATCGCATTGATACAAGCGAGCACGAGCCGATAGCCGTGCCGCCCTATCGCCTCACCCCCGCTAAGAAAAGGGTAATGCAGCAAGAGATCGAAAAGATGCTTGCTGACAATATAATAGAAGAGTGCGAATCAGCTTGGGGTGCTCCCGCCCTTTTAGTTCCTAAACGCGATGGCACATACCGCTTTTGTGTCGACTATAGGAAACTTAATGCTATAACAAAAACGGATTCGTACCCTTTACCCCTAATCGATGATATAATACACTCCACGAAAAGGAATTGTGTAATGAGTACCATAGACATGCGATCTAGTTATTGGCAGGTGTCTGTAAAGAAGGAAGATAGGGACAAGACAGCGTTCGTAACGCCGTTCGGTCTGTTCCGTTTTAAACGAATGCCGTATGGGCTACGAAATGCCCCGGCCACTTTTCAAAGATTAATAGATCGGTTCCGCTCGGGGGCCTCGCTCAAAGACGTCACAATACTCGGTTACATCGACGATTTGATTGTGATTTCAGCATCTTTTGAGCAACACATGAAGGATCTGCAGGCTGTCTTCGACCGCCTGACGACCTACGGACTCCGGGCCAACCGTGACAAATGCATATTCGCACGGGACCGCGTCAAATACCTCGGGCACGTCATCACACCACAAGGAGTGTCACCCGATCCCGAGAAGGTAGCGGCCATCACTGACATGATGGCTCCGCGCGATGTAAAACAGGTGAAAACGTTCCTACAGACTTGTTCCTGGTTTAGAAAGTTCATGCCTAACTTTTCAAAAGTGGCTCAGCCGCTTACGGTCCTCACGAGAAAGGACCAGCCATGGAAATGGGGAAAAGAACAGGAGCAAGCTTTTAAGGAGCTCAAAGCTCTTCTTACCTCGGCACCAGTGCTAGTACAACCCGACTATAGTAAACCATTTATTATAAGGACCGATGCAAGTAACTACGCCCTCGGGGCTGTTCTACTTCAGGGGGAGAGTCCCAAGGAAGAACACCCCATCGAGTTCGCCAGTCGTCTTCTGCTGCCAGCTGAACGCAACTACTCCACGACCGAGCGAGAGGCGCTCGCGGTCGTCTGGGCAGTAGAAAAGTTTCGGGGATACATCGACGGACATGAAGTCCGTGTTTCAAGTGATCATCAGCCGCTGAAATGGCTGCTTATGCTGAAAACACCCACCGGCCGTTTAGCGCGATGGGCAATGAAGTTACAATCGTTCAATCTCAAGGTCGATTATACGCCAGGGAAGGCTAATTTAATCGCCGACACGCTCAGCCGTCCACCGTGCGACCACCATGCGCAAGGAATCTGCAACATATGCACCGTCACCATTGATACGCCGCGCTGGGATGCCACACGGCTACGTGAGGATCAGCTCAACGACCCCGATGTGTCTAAAATTGTCAAAGAACTTGAGGGACAAGAAGAAGTCGCCATCAAGAGATGGACTGACAGAGGTTACTATATGAGTAAAGGAGTTTTGTATCGTTACTACGAACCAGATGCCGAGGAACCCCAGTTAGTTGTACCTGTAAACCGAAGAAAGGAAGTAATGACGGAGTGCCACGACACTGCCACTTCGGGTCACGGAGGAGTTGAAAGAACCCTACGTCGCATTTCACAAAGATTCTATTTCCCCGGTATGCGTCGCTACGTCGACAACTATTTGAAGACATGCTTAGAATGTCAGAGGTATAAGCCCTCTAATCAGAAGCCCGCCGGACTCATCCAGACGCCCGTGCCCGCTCAGCGCTTCGAAGTTGTAGCAGTCGATCTTTTCGGACCTCTACCTAAGGGACCTAACGGCGAAAGGTGGATCCTTATCGTCGAAGACACTGCCAGTAAATGGGTGGAACTGTTCGCCCTCGTCGAAGCCACCGCTGAAGCATGCGCCAAGGCACTAGTCAACGAAGTTTTCCTACGATTCGGAGTCCCGCGCAGGCTTGTTTCCGACAATGGAGTCCAATTTGTTGCAGATGTCATGCAACACGCAATGTATGTGCTGGGCGTACAACAGACGCTGGTGCCGCTCTACCACCCAGAAGCCAACCCCGTCGAACGAAAGAATCGGGAACTGAAGACTCAGCTGGCTATTCTACTAGGTAACGAGCATCGACAGTGGCCTGAGGCACTGCCATCCATAAGGTTTGCCCTCAATACAGGCAACACCAGTAGTACCAACCAAACGCCCGCGTATTTAACTTTCGCACGAGAACTACGCGCACCCATCGACGCCCGTGCTGATCTACGTGCCGTCATTGAAGCGGAAAATTATGTTCCACAGGTAACTCCGTACCTGTTGAAGCTTGCGGATACTTTGAGTACCGCCAAAGAAATGATAGAAAAAAGTCAAGACATAAGGAAGAACGTGAAGGACGAACAGAGGCAAACCGGTGAGGACTACGCACCTGGTGATTTGGTGCTCTTACGGAGCCACGTACTTAGCAACACCAAGAAGGGTGTAAGCTCAAAGTTAGCCCCTCGAAGGGATGGACCCTACCGTATAATCAAGAAGGCGAGCCCTACCACGTATCTGGTCGCCTGCTGTACTGCGCCGACTGAAGTCATCGGCAAATACCACGTCTCGGATATCAGACGTTACCACGCCCGTGAAGGCGAACAACCGGAGCCCGTGTTGCCCAAACGGAAACGCGGGCGACCCCGTAAAACTGTAAGGTTCTCACTATGATTTTTCCATTGGTTTTCACAGATGTGGGGGCCCTTATCTGTGAAAAAGGGGGAGACTGTAACGGAACGAACGCTTCTTATTACCAAATATGGGCATAAATTCGCCAGAATGCCGTGATTGGCTCCTGCCAATTGCATGATCACCAATAGAAGGCGTGCTCACAAACCTCGTCTGGTACAGGCGTCACATGCCTCGTCTCCCTCGACCCCCGCAGAACGTTAGCGCCCGCGAAATATACTAAAGCACAGCGCAAGAGAGTTGAGAGACAGTCATGTCTAGGCCTCGGCGGCGCGAGCCCGCGCTCGGCTCGCTTCCGCTCGCCGCCCCGTCAGCCCTGCTGACTCGCGCGACATAGTAGGTACGCTACCTATATTATTCCGGGTGTAAGGCCTTCCTCTAAGAAGACCTACCTAGGCTTTAGTATCGGGGTTAGTGAAGCCCCGGGTCCCGTGTGTGGGACCCCTTTTAATTTCTGTTTGTGTAAGTGTGTTGTTTAGACAAAAGCTATGTGTATCTACGCTTAATAAACTTTTGTACGAGTCCGTGCTCTATTATTTAGGGGACCCCGTCCCCGTCAGCTAGCCCTTATGAACGCCCTATCAGTGCCTCCGACGAGAGGGCCACCTTCACATCGGCACCCTACGT
Organism: Bembecia ichneumoniformis; assembly: GCA_910589475.2. NCBI lineage: Eukaryota > Metazoa > Arthropoda > Insecta > Lepidoptera > Sesiidae > Bembecia > Bembecia ichneumoniformis. The sequence goes on from OU342521.1 coordinate 7,666,741, forward strand.
GAGGCGCCCGAACACAACGGAGCCCTACATGCGGCGCCCCGTCTCTCGGCCGCTCAACGTGCGGCGACCTCGTTACACCGGCGGCCCTCGTAGGGCTGCATCCTCGTCACATTGGTGCCTAAGTGGGGGTGCTCGTCACATAGGCGCTTCAACGTGTAACCCCGCGTTACAATATATAATAATTTTATATAAATACTGTCCCTCCCTAAGCGAAAGGGTTTGCTCGTACAGCAAAGTAATATATAGCAAACTACATATTATATACTTAGCCTCTGATAATTTCTCTACTGCCTCTAATATCTTTTAGCAAGAATTTACACGGGCTCTTTAAACAATTTTCTGTTTGTGGTTTTTAATCAGGTTTTTCAAAAATTTTTATTTAAAACGTTGCCTTACATTTCTATAATTTAAAATATTACTAGCTGACCCAGCAGACGTTGTCGCCTGCTCGACACCTATCGGGTCCAATTTTATTTTCAAACCATATGAATTTTATATATAAATTTATTCGTTCCTAATAGTTTTAAAAACGAAATAAACTTTTTTTAATTTACAAAATAGGATCTAAAATTTTAAAACTGATACCAACAGTAGGTATAAGGAATGGATAAAAAGGTAATTTAATGGTTTATACCTTTAGGTAGGTATAAACCATTAAATTAATTCACAATTCAACGTGAATCGTATATAAGACTACTGAGTGTTACACGATATATTGGATTAGTGAATAACGAAGCAAGAGAATAGAGTGCACAAAGAAAAATAAAACTTTGGCCAAATGAAAAGGGTTTGCTCTCCGCATACGTACGTATTAACCTAACAACGCCAGCAATTTAAAGAGGCTTTCACGAAACGGAAGAAGCTAAAGCAATGAAAAGGGATTTTAAAAGAACGAACATGAAAACCATTAAATTAAATTTAAATACCATGTCATAGTAATATATAAAATAAATACAAATATTATAAATGTAAAAATAACTCTTCTGTATGTAATTTTTTAAATACAAGCGTCACAATCTGATTTTGTCAAAACTTGGAAATTATGTACTTGACTGGAATTTCAAGAAAGACCATAGACAAATTCGTAACTTTTTACGGGTACGAAAGTGTGGAAAAAATGGTTCATAAATAAATAATGTAGCTAAGTAAATACTCACAGTGACCCTCAGTGATATAATTCCCATCAATCTTGAGCTGATGCTTTCCCTCGCTAAATGGATTGAAGCCGGGGTGAACGGGTATCGGTCCAAGTGTAGAATATTGTCAGATGTATTCAATCACTTTTACGATTCGCACGTATGTTTCATTCTAAGAAGGCGCATTAAATAAAAACTCTATACCGTGCGCTGTGTCCGAAAGCCAAATGGGCGTCTTTAACACTTTCAAGTGAGGAATCAGCAATATTATAGCGCGTCAAGATAATCTCTATACTAATATTACACAGAGAAAAGATTTGTATGTATGTATGTATTTTTGTATGTTTGTAATGAATAAACCCAAAAACTACTGAACCAATTTTAAAAATTGGTTCATCTATAGGAAGCTACATTATCAGCGAGTAATAATTTATTAAGATAAGCGGACGAAGTCATGAGCAAAAACGAGTATTAAATGAAGTGACACAACGTTTATTCACGTTGCTTACTAATTACTTCTAAAAATTGTTCTTTTTCGAACAACGCTTCAAAAATCTGCGGATCGCCGAGCCATCCTGAACAAGTCAAACGAGACATTCATTCGATGCGGGTCGATGGCTCACTTCGCAAACTAGTATCATCGCATAGCAGCTGCGACTCATATTAAAGGTGCTGCGGGGACACCTCTGTTGGTGGCTCATCGGATTCAAGCGCAGTGACGACGAGAAACCATCATTAGCACTGTGATTATTGAAATATAATATAATTTTATTCGTGTACTATAAGTATCGAGTCTTATTCGCGTCTGATGATGACTGTAGGTACTATAGTATAATATTATTGCTTTTACTCTGGCTGTATACCCCAGAGGAGGACCCGATATATGTGTGCGTATTTAATTAATCAATCAATCAGTCATCTATATCTTCTATATTTATATTGATCTATATCTATAGATACTTATAATATTATAAAATAAAGTAACTGTCTGCCTCTATCCTCCACTAACTTGTTCTAAACCTCTCAATACATTTTGATACGGTTTTCACTAACGGAAAGGTTTGTGTATACAATTTTCACCCATGCGAAGCCGGAAGCCGGTCGTTAGATAAAAATACATGATAGGACTTATGATAGGACTTTATGGAATGTAACACCCGACTTGCTCACAGAGTGACTACTCTGTGAGTAGGTTACAATAAGGTTATAAAATACTAGTAGGTATATAATATAACCTAAATAAGAGTAGTTTTAGTTGCCGCAGTTTTAAAGAGATTTAACTACCTTAAATAATATTCTCACTAATAAATAAAATACTTAAATTTAAAACACAGTTGAAATAAAAAGATGTGTTCCTATTTTTAAAAACGTCATTTTTTACTGTTCCTGACGAGGGAGTGAAGTGGTATGCCTACTGTTTGAAAATGCTCATATATTTTAGGAAAAGGTCCGATTTCAGGGGATAATGTGTTGAGACCGAGTGCCGTACGCAAATAGCTTCGACATCCGGTGATAATACGGCCTTTGGAGGTCATCAGGGGCCTTTTTCCTCTCAAACACTAGGGTATTGTGCAAAAATAACTCATGATCATAACTAATATGAATGATATTTTCTAAATATCAAGTATTATCAAGTTAAAAGGGCAAGATTTCGTTCAGTAACGTTTTTAAAATTATAAAAGCGAAATTATCGCTCTCTGTTTCAGTGTTTTCGGTAAAATTTGATACGCAGAAAGTGTGAGCTATAACCCGTTTTTTTAATGCAACCCCTGCTGAGATGATACAGTAGGTAATGAAACATACACGATGTTTATGTAAGCAATTATGTTTAGGCCATTGGTTGTCACTCACCATAAAAGACCACCATGTAACACACACACACACACACACAAAATTACAAAATTTATATTTAATTAAAACAAACCTTCTGTAGGTACTTATTTGATAGGTTAAGAAAGTATTAACTTTTATGGAAGAATGAGGCTCCTGGCAGAGGCTCCCATTTAAAAGGAAGTTCAATCACAGTCTTCAATCAAGGAGTCTTCAATCACAGGTTTATTATGTAAGCGAGTTTTGTTTCAGTGAATAAATATTTTAATTATTTTTTATTATTATAATTTGTGCCTGAAACACCCGGGCACCCGGCTTAGTCGTTTAATTAATATCTCTTATAGGTGACGGTACGTAAAAAATTGAATGTTTTTGAAATATTTAATTTAGACTACTGATGATTACTGAGAGTAAAATAGAGGATGAAACTAAGTACGAAAGTTCTCAAAATTAAAAATGCGTTCTTTCATTTAACATGATTCACAAGCAGGTTATTAAAAATTCTAGGTAAGCCAAAACATTTATTGTAATAGCATTGAGAAGTATAGACAACTTGCACAACATGCTGATAGATCGAATAAATGAATATATTCGTGTGGTCTTAATAAATTTCTCATGCGAGACGTAAAAGGCCCTTAACGTTAAATATGGGATGAAAATGGAGACGATACGACGCCGATGACAATAAATAATAAATATTACATAGATATCGGTAATTCTGTACAGTGATTTCATTAGCAATGCAAATATCGAATTTCTCGAATGGCCTCTGATGTATTGATATTAACTTTTTTGTATTTTAACCGTTTAGAATTGTATTATTTTTTTTCAAAATAAGATATTTACATCGCACTAGAACTAGCCTGATCACGTAAAAAGAAAGATAATATATGTATATCATTTTTAGGAAAAACTATCAAAAACTCCATGTTTAGATTTCACTATTTTATGTTTTAGCGAGACGGCACATCTGTCTCGCTACCAACTACCACCATATACCTATTCATAGTCTGTCACTGCCACAAGCCGTGCGACCGGCCATTTTATTAAACCGCGTTAGTCTAGAAAAAAGATCGCAACAATAACAAGCGTAGACTCAGCCGCCGATCTCGTCCCGCGAGGTTTGAATTTATTTCATCCGCTAATGTTATCAGGCAATTGTGCTTGTGTTTATCTATTTGGTCACGCTTCCCGCTCCACGAGTGTAATCATTGAAGTGGGGAAGTGCGGAAGCTTCTGGACTCCGTGTGTATGACGGGAAGTGCGGAGACTTCTTTCATTTGCTCGTCCTTTGATTACATGTACCACCATCGAAAAATACAGTCCACTTTTATAATTGCTTGGCATGACCAGATTAAATAATTGCGGTTTTCCATAATATAAAAGTCAAGTAAGTAAATAAATACTCTTAACCTTGGATTGCCGAAAGACTATTTTTCGTAAACACTTTCAATAATACTTCAGCAACTTACTGAAACTTTCCGTTTCAATGAGTTTTAATGCTCAATCTTGTTTTTGGTATTTTATGCTTTAAGTAATTTAAAAAAAATATATTAAAATGCATCTATTAGAAATAAACACAATATTTTAAAGGTTCTAATAGGATATCGGTTTTGAATTGAAAATTGTCACTAGTGGTTACTGAATTTTTTTTACAGACGTCTATCGATATCGATGTCGAGATTTTTTCGATAGGAGAATTTAATCCGCCAAAGGAATTTCAATTAACGTTGAGCACTGGGTTCTATCGTCCAATCATATTTGTCAATCTACATTGCTCTTGGAATAATGTTTGCATTCGACATTGGTTCAACATATATTTATGGACGGATAATATTTTTTTTTGGTAATGTATCACGTGTTTATGTAAGTATGTAAATGCAAAGTATATAATGGGTTCAGTACATTTCAAAAAATATAAAACAAGCGAGATCTTACTTTGTTGACAAAACAAAATAAAACAAATTGGATGAGTGGTTAGGATGCTTGTCTCAGGGGTCCCCGGCCCCGGTTCGATTTCCAGCGGGGAAAAGTATGGAAATGAACTTTTCAAAGTTGACTGTGAACTGGATTTGGCAAGTAGTGGTAGGGGCATACTGCGTTTCGCAGACATTCGGGTAGCTCGTCAGGCTACAGTAACCATCTGCTTACAGAAGATCACCGGGAAATAACAGCACGTATGATTGAGTATCCTTATCCTTAATTCTGCTGCAGTTGGCAGCACACTTGCAGCACGTAAGGTGTTGTGATGGTCAGCCTGTCTGTCGACCTTAACACAAAGAAAGAAAAAAAGTGCTTTTTCTTACACGCTTCAAGAATATAATATTTAACAAAGCTATTTGTCTGACAGATTATCAAAATAAACTTTGGTACAAGGCATAAAATACTATACAATGCCTATGCCAGGAGATCTTACTTTTATATATATATATAAATACTCAAAACAAAATAAGGGCCACTAAGATTTTTTGCTGTACCATGAAAACAATAAAGACATTAAATTGTTTAACTTATGTAACTACAAAATAATGTTATTGGTTATAATATAGGCTAACAATTGTTTAAAATTTAAACAATTGTTTAAAATTGTTTAAAATTGTTTTTTTTTAAGTTCATAATGAAATTGGCCATTTTGAATGAAAAAAATGAACAAAAGAAATCACCGGAAAAAGACAAAATACTGTTCTTGTCACTTTTGTTTCTTCTTTTTAGTAACGAGTATGTCCTCCTCTCTTAGCAATACACTCCTGAAGCCTCGTATGCATACTCAGGATCAAATTCCTCACGTTTTCATCTGGAATCTCCTCCCAGGCACGTTTTAAAGCGTCAATCAGCTGCTGTTGGTTGTAGACCCCTTGCTCATTCTCCCTAACCCTTCGTTTCAATTGGTCCCACAATTGCTCGATTGGATTTAAATCCGGACTGTTAGCTGGCCATGGTAATACCTCGATATGAGACCCATCTAGGACAGTTTGGGTCGATCGAGCTGTGTGTGCACGGGCATTGTCTTGCATCAGGATGAATCCAGGCCCCACTCGCTGTGCAAATGAGATCATTTGAGGCCTGATGACGTCTTCGATGTAACGTTCTGCAGTTACGGTACCCGCATTTAAAATGGTGAGCTCGGTTTTACCGTGTAAACTAATCCCACCCCAAACCATTACGTTGGGACCACCGAAACGGTCAACTTCGTGGATGCAGGACTCCGAAAAACGCTCGCCGCGTCGTCTCCACACCCTAACACGCCGATCATCATTAAAAAATTTTACTTTGCACTCGTCTGTAAAAAGCACCTTGCCCCACTGATTAATCCCCCAGTTCAAATACTGACGGCAGAATCTTAAACGGTTTGCACGTTGAACCCTAGTCAGAGGAATTCGAACAACTCGACGTCTTGACATTTGCTGGTCTTCGTGCAATCGATTAGGTATAGTTTGATCACTGACACGGGTACCCATTGTCAGCCGTAGGTGGTGTTGTAACCTACGGGCCGTTACTGTACGATCACGACGAGCACTTAGTTGGACGTACCGATCCTCGTGCGCCGTTGTTACACGAACTCTACCTGAACCGAGTCTCCTGGCAACACTGCCGGTCTCTTGGAAGCGATTCCATACATTTTGGACAGCTCTTCGAGAAAAACCCAACTGCAAACCCACGTAACGCTGAGAACGTTCTTCTTGAAGCATAGTTATGGCTCTGGTTGCTGTTTTTGTATCCATGTGCCTTCGTACTGGTGGCATGATTAACGCGAGATGATAAATGAATTAATTAAAATTGAAAAAGTAAAACTTTTTTCCTAAAATAACCGAAACAAGTTAAGAAGACAATTGAAGAAAAACATAAGAATAACTTCCGATTATTTTTTTTTCTTAAAACGATGGCCAATATTTTTCAAATTAGGAAGCATAAAAGAGATCAAACACCAAAGAGTTCGTAATATCAATATAATGCTACTTATCAGTTACTTTCAGTTTACTAAAGTGCACTTAAATGTAAATAAACTAGTGGCCCTTATTTTGTTTTGAGTAGTATATATATATATGTGTGTGTGTGTGTGTGTGTTTTTGCTCACGAATTTTTCCACGCCCCTTTTTTCAAAGGCGTTGAATTTTTTATTTATATTTTTAATGTTCCCTTGGGAACAGTCCTTTTTATTTGGAAGAAAGGTATCCTTGATAAATTTGTAATCAAAATTTTATTGTAATCGGTTGAGCTTTATTATATTAGTTTACATGTAGATATGTACATCAGCAATAACAAGCTTTGCATACCTCAAACTATGTATAAATTTTAAATTAAATATACTTCTATCAAATGCACATACCTACTTCATATGAAATGCCCATATCTGCTTAGGTCTTACATAATGAAAATGTGTTTGTATGTCATTATATTCGCTTGTTTTTCAACACATGTTTGCAAGCTCACATATAGAATGTACTTAGCTACTAAATGCAATATAAATATCACAATCATTTTTTCTATCATGACTGGATGCTAAACGCCAAAAGCATATTGTCCCGAACGTTGCAAGATGAGCTTCTTCGCATTCCTTGGTTCAACTTCTAAACTGACAAGAAAGTTCCTTGTATTATGGCTTTTAGACTTCGGTCTGGGAACATTCCAACGAACAAGTTTGTACATTTAATGAAAAAAGTGGCTTCTCCAAATTTTGAGGGATGTGGTAAAATTTGATGATGTACAACATATTTTTTGATGAAATGTCTAAGTAAACAGGCAAAACGTGAAACTGTCTTTGCGTTTAAGAGAGACGAAGTACAATTTAGGCCGAGATATTTAATAATGACCTGGCTGCGTCATAACATTGCATTGGCTAGGGTAATGTGTAGTTCCCGCTATGGCGGGGTGCGGTTGTGTCATAACGTTCCTGCGGCTTCGCCCATCGCGCTAGAAAGTAGTTGGGTTTTGGCCTGTAGGAGTCCGGCATAACCCCGTAGCGTCCCTTTCGCTGCAGGGTATCTATGAGGATTTCCCAACGTTAAAAGTGTAATGTAGAGTTGTAAATTAGAATTAGGTAATTGTAATTAGAATTATAGTAGTTTTAAGTTAATATATGTGCTTAAATTTCTTTTAATTAGCCAAACACAACAGCTCACTTACTGTTAATTTTAGATGTATTGAAGGGAGTATTTAATGCCAAGCTAATGACTGTGGAATAGAGTGTACCCAAAATTCGTTAAGATATAAACGTCTAAAAACCCAATTAATTACTATAATTTAGTTATAATTCTATATCTATGTATATCTATATCTATAGCCCCGAGGCTTCACACGGAGTTAAAATTTTCAAAAAATCCTTATGCGTTTATTTACTTTCTCTCTCTCTCTCTTTCTCTCTATCTCAATGGCAACACTGTCTCGTGCGCACCACGCTTAGTAGACGCGCGAGGCATCGGCGAGAGTTGACGTATCGGGAGTCCGTCCGTTTAGTGCGTGTTCGAGCCTGTGATTCATCCTACAACAAGGAGCCGCTGCATTACCTATGTTCCAAATTTCAGCTTTCTAGACAGTACTTTTGGCTGAGCGTTGACACTTTGTCAGGGCTGTGTTCCAGGAGTCCTTTGGACAAATACTGCATGAGCTAGATTGGTTCGATGGTACTGGAACGACCTATAATAGCTACTATCAGAATTTGAGTTTGACAGCGGTGTTTTTAACCCGTAAAATTAATTTATTTTCGAACAGTTCTGTTTTGTCACACTTATCAACATTTTATACTTATTTTTATTTCGACTATTTTATCGAGTTGATGGATAGTAGATGCATCATTTGACATAAAAAACTGTCACATTTGACAGCTGGCCAAAATTTAGTCAATTCAAAAGATTATGGTCTGTCTTAATTATGTTGAGGTATATTTAAAATAAGTAAGCAGATGCAATTTGTAACATTAGCTGTAACACCTTGTAACAGTATACTTACAGATAAAGTTTGCTATATAGTGAGGTAGGTTTTATTCGTAGGAATTTAATTCGCTAGTGCAATCTGCTCGACAAACTGGACGTCGGCAATCGTAGTAATTTAATGAACACTTCCCTAATCGAGTGAAGAGATGAAAGCCGTTTGCCCGAAAAATCACATTTAAACTAACATTTTCATTTGCTTGAAATTGAAAACATGTCAGTTTCGAAATTTAATTTAAATCTAATAAGCAAATCACATAGAGGGAAACCAAGAATGAGTTGATTGTAAACATTAGCTTGTTTTTTTTTTTAATTTTATGATAATTAATTCAATAGTTTTTATTAAAATTTAAAACATTTACTCACAACCTTTTTAAAAAATTAAAAAAAAGTTGTAACTAAATTACTAGATATGAATATTATAAGAAATAGATAGAATTGAGCAATGGGGGTTTTCGATACTTTTTCTGCCAGCAAGCGGCGCTTCGTAGGCGTCAGGTCTAAACTAAATTATTGAAATTCTATTTTGTAAAATACATAGAAAATTGCGATAAGCGTATGTATTTTGACAGTTCATTGGACCTGACGCTATAGTGCTGCCATCTCAATTAGACCGTTATAGAAAACCCTCACTGAGAAATAGAATTAGTATGGACATTGCAAAGAAGATACATTTTGAGTTATTGTAGCTCCGGTTCTAATCAACAAATCGAGATGATTTTGCCCTCAAATTAAAGGTTTTTCCGAGTTCCTTCAATATATGTTGATTTATTATTGAGATATATGAGAAAATATTGAAAAAAAAATTTTTAATTACTTTTTGTTTAATAAAAAAAATAAAACCATGGTTTTATGCGAGCGTATAGATACCGCCTGGGTTATCGCTCGATTTCTATTACATAGCTTGAATACCAGACCTATTACCAGAAAAGAATAGTCAATTTCTACTAAATTTAGCTCTTATTAAAGGTCATCATACAAAATTCTTATTTTGTATTTAAATTTGAAAATAATCCGTATTCTCGGAGACAACGTCATTAGTTTAATCGCTATTTTTGGTGATACTTAATTAAACTTTTTCAGTAATTTTATTACAATTTTTTATCGCATTAGGTTTTGAAACGTTTTTACGATTATATTATGGAATATTTTCTACTTAAAATATTGATCAGAATAATGGTTTGCTAATTACTTGTTTTTTGGACAAAAACAATAAATCTAAGAGATAACTGTAGCTTTTCAGAATATAAATTGGATGTTCCGAGAGCGGAGATATATCTTTCCATTAGAATAGCATTATTCTCTAACAGGATTTTTTCTATGCTGCATATGTATCCAACAGAATAAAGGATATTAATATTTGTAAACAGGTCAGAGAGACGATTTATCATTGCGTAGATATACGTTTACGGCCGATATCAGAAGATTTGTTCCAGATCAAATGCGAATCCGATATTTACGCATCGTAATGATAGGGGACGGAAATTTGGAAACAAGATATTTCCTATAAAACACAAGTTTTACTCGTCTCTTTTTCAACACTGGAATTATAGTTCCTAGCATTAGGGTATCAATAGTCTATAGTCAATATATTGTATGTATAATGTCATTTGGGTCTTCAATGACATTATAGGTATATTAACTTAGATAGAACATCAATCTCTATATTTAAACTTTAGTACCTACGATGTCGAAAACCGGCATAAACCATCTGAGGCGTTGAAAAATAAAAAAATAACGACTAACTAAATATATGACTAACTAATATGTACGTTTAACATCTTATTGCCGTTACAGTTTTTCCAGGCGTTAGATGATCCCTCGGAAACAGTACTTTTTTCCGGATGAAAGGTACTCTATGTCCTTTCCTGCATCCCTGACAACGTGTTTGCATTCATTTCATTCATTTAATTAATTTCATGATGATCGGTTCAGCGGTTTAGGCGTGAAAATGTAACAGACAGACAGACAGAGTTGCTTTCACATTTATAATATTAATAACTAGCGGCCCGCCCCCGGCTTCGCCCGGCGTGCAAATTTTATATACCCTAAAACATTCCCCGTTTATCCCTCTTTCCATTAGCGAAAACCGAATTAAAATCGGTCTACCCGTTCACGCGTGATGCCGTGACCAGGAGAAATAGGGATTCATTTTTATATATGAGATAATATAGTATGGATTGTGCAAATATCTTCTTCCGCGTTGATTTTTTTATTTTTTTTTGGATGTACCCTCGGGAACAGTACTTTTCTTTTCTGCATGAAAGTACTTTCCTTCTCCGTGTCCCCTGACCACGTGTATGCGAAATTTCATGGTGATCGGTTGAGTAGTTAAGGCGTGAAAACGTAGCAAACTCACTTTCCCATTTAAAACATTAGGATCGCTTCAAATAAAATTAAAATTATAGTAAAATATAGATTGCAACAATAATTATTCTCAGTGAAGGTTATCCGTAAGGCAGTCTCGTCTATTTGCCTCGAGCTTTGTTAAGCGACTAAACCTGTTAGCATTAGATAAGGCAGTTGCTTCCATTCTACTGTGTTAAGTTTAGCTAGCTTTGTTTTAACGCGTGCAAGTCGTGCAACCCAGTTTATGAGTAAGCGGCAAAAGTTGGCTCGCTCATAGCGAATCACGTGGCGGATATCGCGTGTGTTGTCGACCTATTTTTTTCAGTTTAAAGAGCTTCTAACACCTAACTCTAGTAATACTACCATACAATTATCGTGTCTACATGTTTAGTGCCTTTAAAGAAGAGTAGATATGTTATGCATATATACAATATACGTACCTATATAATTTCTCTTGATTGAAAGATTATTTTTTCAATTTTAATTACGGAGGTTATAAATTGGGAAAAGGATGTAATTATGGTGATCGATAAAGTACTTTTGGAGATTTGCGATTTTCAACAAACAAACATTACAAGGTTACATTGTCAGTCATAAAGGACGATTTTAGATGTAACGGTCTGTTAAATTTAATTTTAATAGTTTCTGTTCTATGTACATATTATATACTAGCTGACCTCGGCCACGCTTCGCTGCGGCCCATACGGCGGTGGAGTGCGCGGGGGGCGCGCGGTACTGGACACTGCTTATATATAATACTATTGATCGTAGCGTAATGTTATATAGTCTATAGCCTTCCTCGATAAATGGAGTATTTAATACAAAAAGAATTTTTCAATTCGAACCAGTAGTTCCTGAGATTAGCGCGTTCAAACAAACAAACAAACTCTTCAGCTTTATATATTAGTATAAATTTTAGTTAAATGCATATTGTAAATTAGAGATAATTGTAATAAATTATATAGACATGTGATAAAGGACCGAAATAAGTTTTATATGACCATAATATGGTGTCAAGAAGGGAGGGACATATAGTGAGGGACGAGGCCTTGGTGATAATTTACTGGCGCGCCCCACGGGATCATCCGGATAAACGACTGCGATAAATCTTCACATAACTCCACAATGCTATTGTTTATTTATTATTTTACACTTACTTTATAAAATCCATTTAATTTTGTTTATATATGTATTATGTATTATCTCCAAAATCCTTCTCATCCAAAATTCCTCAGTGTCTTAAAACAAAAATTTTCCACCAATGTGCGTTTTCAGTGATGACATATGGAGCTGGAACGTGGTCTCTAACTATGGGCCTCGTAAGAAAGCTCAATGTTGCTCAACGAGCTATGGAGATGGCTATGCTCTGGGTTACACTGCGAGTCAAGACTGGGAAAATTCATAAACTAACGAAATTTACCAACATACCCCGGCGGGTAATGAGTTGAAGTGGCAGTGGGCAGGACACTGCATTGTTTTATTGAAAAAAATTTAATGTACAGACAGACACCGCTGTATTACGATTTTATTATATGTATTACGATATTACGCTCTACTGCTGGGCAGAGGTATCTCTTTTGTTTCACTTCTGTGTAAGGAAATACAGGTTTTTAATTTTCTAACTTGAAATTCTTCTCATGCATACAAGTTACTTCACGTTGCTTTTCTTCACTGTTATAGTTATAATTTCTAATCTAGACATTGTTTGATAGGTTTGACTGGAATTAAAACCTGCTCTCACGTGTCGGCAATTCGTTCCACTAACACATGTCACTCAATAAATTAAATTAACGAGATTAAATTTAAACTCTAAGTACCTATTGCACAATTACATTTGAATGTTATGGATTTATTGATTGGCTGAAAGCAGCAGACGCCTTTTTAATTTGATCTTTGGCTGCCTTTGTAGCTTAGTTAGGTTCGTAGATAAAGTCTATTGACACCTTTGATGTAGACCGCCCGTTCTAAGTGCCACTTCAATTAGTGAAGGTCTCTCGAACTTTTTCTTGTTCATCGCCAGTCTTAGTGACTACATCCTTTTCTAAAAAACACCAGCCGCTACAGTCACTATTAACTTTAATTCTGTTTTTATTAAAAATATTTTCTACGTATAGAAGTAAAGTATAATAATAATATTATATTCATTGTTAAAACGAAATGTAGTCCAACCTAACCTCTATACAACAAACCTCATTGCAACGAATTACTTACTTGGTATAACGAATATTTTCTAATTCCCTTCGTTTCTTTATATCGAGGTTGCACTGTATACTTTATATATGCTTACGTGATACTCCAACGCAAAGATATTGAAAGACTACAGAGACTAAATGATAAAAACGAAAACAAATTCTTTATTATTCAAATAAATTCCAAATGTTTTTTGAAGTAAATTTTAATCTACTATGCAAAAAAAATAATTGAATGTAATGTCTAAAGATCTGATACAATTTTAAATGCTAGAAGTAATCAGTCATCAAGATATTGCGTCTGAATTGTCGAAATCAGATGCATGTCAACTATGCATATATCAAATGCATGTCAACTAAGGGCGAACTGCATACTACCCCTGAATGGATGTTGCGTGTTTGACTTGTTACTTGTTATATTGATATACGTTTCAATACTAAATAACATCTAATTTATACGTAATGAATCTCTTAATAATCATAATGACAAGCGACACGCTCCCGGTTTTGCATGGGTGCAATTTTTTTGTATAAATTATACAGATACCTTACCTATATGAAAACCTTTCTCGTTTAACGCACTTTCCATTAGTGAAAACTGCAACAAAATCCGTTGCGTGGTTTAGGAGTTAGAGAAAATACAGACAGACACGGGTAGCGACTTCAATATATACTATGTAAGGATGACATTTTTAATGTATGTGGTTTATTAGAAGCACTTAGCGGAGAAACACACAGAGGTGTACAATGAGGATGAGGTGTATTTTATAATATGTACATATACAGTACATATAGATATACTAGCAGATATAGATGTTTACAGTTAGGTGCGCAGTTCAAAGCAACGTATGGGTCAAAATTTGGAACACAAATGCTAAGAAATGCTATGTGTAATATTATTAAAATACATAATTTTTTATAATAATCATCTCAGCAGTGGCACGTCCACTGTTAGACATAGGCCTCCAACATAATTTTCCAGTAGGCCAAAAGAAGCCTGGATGGAAAGACTTATAAGGTCGTCTTTCCATCTTGTGGACGACCTACGCTGCGCACTCGAAAACTTTCCAGCCCCAACTACTCTCGGCTATGTGTCCTTCCCATTCCCCCTTCTATTTTTCAATTCGCCTTGATATTGCGGTGACTTTCGTTAATGTTTATTTATAATTACAATATTTACTTCTTTAAAATCAAACTAAAATATAAGTACCTACCTACTAAACGTCTTACGAACTTGTTTGGCCTGTGATGGGTTTATACCCACAATGTTTCCTAGGATGAATCTTACAGTATGACAAGTTAATAGTGACCCAACTAAGTAGAGGTAGTAAGTAGATAAGTGCTTCCCTTAAAGTTTTTCTTAAAAAAGAAAGAACACCCTCAAAACAGGTAAACATCTAAGAGTTCGCGACAGGAATATTTAAGTTTCCCTTATTCGACGTGCAGGGTCAACTTTGGAAATTAACTTTTCAAAGTTGGTTCTGATTTGACTTGGACTGAACTTTTGGCAGTCATTTGGGCAGTCATCTGGCGTCAGTAACCACCCCATTACAGAAGACCGTTTATAAGGGTATAAGTGAATAAGGGTTGCCAGACCCCATTTCCCCATTACTCCCAAATCTCTTATCCTTAATCCTACTATGGTCGGTCTGTTAACTTCTACTTTTATTTACATTTTATTGACTAATTAGCTGAGTCCGAAACCTCGTGCGCGTGGTATTCGGTATAGCGCGTAACTTTTTTGTTTGTAAAACGTTTGGAATGAAATAAACACTAAGGGCGGCTTTTACCAAACAGTTCAACACGTTTTAAATTCTATTTACATATTAAACTTGTTTGGCGGTCTTGCACGAGAAGTAAAACGCGATTAAAGAACTGTCAAAATTAAACGGCCAAAAATGGCTGTTTAGCACGCTAAACATATTTAACATTGGTATGTTTGAGGTTATTTGAACTTCGTTGTATTGGGTATTTACTTGTGTGGTTGTTACCCATTTCTGTGATATTTTTTTTTAAATTTTGATTACAAAGTTATGAATTTGGTCGAGTTTATTTTTGTAATTTTGGAAAGTTGAAAAGTTGGGTCCGCGTACCCAGTTATTTTTCACCGTGCCACTCATGATGATGAAATCTCGGCTTTAATAAATAATAAATAACCACGTGAACTATTTTGTTTCCCGAAATGACAGTGACAGAATAGACAGATCAAACACAATTACAGACACTTTGGTCACAACACGATTCATTTTAAACAAAAAAAACCGTCCTACAACACGACAATGAAAAATGTCACAACAATGATCAAATCGTAAAACGAAACGTACAAACCACAGACAAATCTGTGTAAATCTGTGTTTAGTTAAATACGACTCTAAATGACAAGGTGCAAGACATACTTAAACACGCTTAGAGAAAACATATTTAACTAAATCGATTTAAGGTCATTTTAAATAAATTTTGGTAAAAGTCGCTCTAAATGTTACTGGAAGCTTGCTACAATACATCAGTGAAAACCGCATTCAAATCCGTTAAGCCGTTTCTGAGATTAGATTAGATTTATAAACAGATAAAAATTCTAAAAACTGTTATTTTGACCTCAGTAACATAAGTACGACGTGTACAAATTGTTTTTTTTTTTTAAATTAATATACAGACACGACTCGTTTACAATTTTATTATATATGTATATGTGTTGACTAACGTAAATAGGTTATTTCTCGCAGTAAATACATATAATTTTTGCGTCACTGAAAAAGTTACATAGAGAGAAATTGTGTACCTGTTTTCGTAGAACAATATTTTTCCATAGACGTTCTCCTGTCGCATATATTTCAACCGGTCCTAATAAATCTCCATTTTCATTGAAAGATAAACGAGAGGGAGAAAGGAAAATTACAAAGGACTTTCTTATTAACCAACTTATTTGAATTTATATTAGGTGAATTTTTAAAAAGCTTGTTTAAAATCATTTTTCTGTGAAACGTTGGACTAAGCGATTTCGTTTATACCGTTGATGAGAACAATTGCCGGGTATTATTATTTTATCTGAAAATGTTATCTTTAAGTATTGCATTTTTACTGAGCATTATTTGAATTCAATTTACTTATGGTTTTTTTTATTCTAACAAATAACTTTTTGTATGAATTAATGTAGGCCAACGTTAATTATGGCTGTTTTCAAAACGTGTGGTGCTTAATTAATTGTAGATCCTTTATATCATACAATTTATTGTGTATTTTTATTAAAACACATGAATTTCTTCTTTTAAATTAAACCTACACATCATTGAAAACATTTACAATTTAAAGAAAACTACCAAATGTTTGTCTTTTTTTAATTACCTATTTAATAGATAATTACAGTTTTAAATAATAGAAGTACTTCATTCAGAATTTGAATTTATATTTGACTAGCGACCCGCCCCCGGCTTCGCGCGGGGTACAATTTTTATATATATAAACATTCCCCGTTTATCCCTCTTTCCATTAGTGAAAACCGAATTAAAATCGATCTACCCGTTCACGCGTGATGCCGTGACCAAGGGAAAAGAATAAGATTAACTTTATATATTTTTTTAAGGAATTAATGCATTGAATAGCAAATAAAAAACAGTTTGTTTTTATTTTTTTTACACCTACGAATTTTAGCTACATTTATTTTCTTAGTTTTATTTCTTTAAGTTATATTTATCTTCTACAGAAAACCATCGAATTTTTCCTAACATTATTAGTTTATGAATAGGTAAGATGACAACAAAAATGACTAGAGCTTTTACTCATCAAAGACTTCAACTTAACTGAAATTTATTTAAAAAATAATTAAGTTTATAATAATAAAAGCTAACGGTTTGAATGGAATAAGTATTCTATTATTAAGATGATAACATTTCGCAGGTGCGTTTGTATAAAGGCTGTTATAAGGAAGACCACCGAAATGGGCCGACGTGTATTATGTTACGTAATACCGAAAATGCCTCCGGTCGCCTCCGAGCCTTTGAAGCGTATTTTCCTTATTACATTGCTACCTAGGCAGATAATGCAGCGCGTGAACATACGTACGAAAATAAATTAATAAGTAATCCCACATGAATGACGTTGAATTAAACGATAGAAGTTATGTTTTCTCAATGTGTTTTGTGACAAAATTCATCTCGGACTACTGAAAATAAAGTGTTCTTTATTAAATTAAAACATAAATAGGTCCTCACCTATGAAACTGCCGATTTTTAATACTGGCTAGTGAATATTGATATCTTTCGTTCTACCTACTTCGAATTCCAAATTCACATTAATTTTATAAGTATGACATTTTTTATAGAAAATCAGTTGTTTATTTGTTATCCCGTCGTTACATTTTTCTTTGATATCGCTGTTTCTGTGACCATGGAAAAATGGAAATTGCGCGTTATTTTTGAATACGAGTTCCGTTGTGTCACCAACGCAGCATTGACGGTACGATCCAGTCGTTTTGATACCGACCCGCAATATCAACGAAATGTATGGACCAGGTAACGCAAGTGAACGCACAGTACGTTTTTGGTAGAAATATGCTTCCGTTCTGGAAATTTTAATCTCAATAATGAGCCCCGCAGCTGACCGGAGATGAAAGTCGATAACGACGAATTAAAAGCCATAGTTGAAGCAGATTTATCTCAAATTACTTACGTCGGCATTAGCAGCAGCTTTCAACGTAAGTGATAAAACAATACTGATTCATTTACGTCAAATTGGAAAGATAAAGAAGCTTGGAAAGTGGGTACCGTATGAACTCACTAAACAACAAAAAAATCGCGTCGAAGCTTGCCTTACCTTGTTGAGGCTTGTGTTGAGACTTGTGATGAAAAGTGGATTCTGTATGACAATCGAAAACGTCCGTCGCACTGGTTGGACACAGGGGAGGCAGCCAAACCATGTCCCAAACGCAAATCGAGTCAAAAGAAGCTGCTTGTGAGTGTCTGGTGGACATGTGCCGGCATTGTTCATTACAACTTCTTGAGATCTGGCACAACAATTACTGCAAAGGAGTATTGTGAAGAATTGCAAATGAGGATGGACCAGCTCTCTGTCAAACAACCGAGATTTATTTTGTCAATTGCTCTAGTCCACTCCTTCTTCACGACAACATTCGTCCACACACCGCACAACAGACCGTCTCAAAAGTACAGGAGTTACGACTGCAAACTCTCCATCACCCACCATACTCACTAGACATTGCACCAAATGATTTCAATTTTTTTTTTCGGAAATTGGATCACTTTTCACACGGGAATAAATTCAAATCCGATGAGGCGGTGGAAAACGCCTTTAATGAGTTCATATATTACCGTCCCCAGGTTTTCTACGGCAGAGGAATTAATGAAGTTCCATTAAAATGGTAAAATTGCATCGGTAATAATGGCCAATACTTTGATTAATATTTTTTATTTTTCATTGAAAATAATTGTTCCATTTTTTCTATTAGGTTTCTAATAGACCAAATATAAACTATATTTGCCAGTATTGACTGAGAATTATTAGTATTATCATTCTAGAATCAAAATATTGTTTTGATTTGAATATTGTAAGTAATTCTAATAAAGAATTATTAGAATTATTATTAGTAATTAGTAATTGAATTCTTTATTAGTAATTCTAATAAAGAATTCAATTGTATATATTTTGTACAATATTCCTGGAATTGGATAATATTTTTTTAAAACAAAAACAATTTCCATTTCCTGTTAAGCTAATCTAATTTGCTTTAGGTATTTGGTGAATCTTACCAAAAAATCTGATAAAATATCTACGAATATGTAAATAATTCTTTAGAAACATCTTTCGATTGGTATTGTGATTAAACTTTTAAATATTATTATTTTACAGTAAAATTTAATAGAAAATTATTTTTTACAATAATTAAAATATTCCTACACTCACACACCGAGCTCCGCAACAAAACGACAATAAGAATTAAATGACTCCATTTTGCATATTTATATAGCAAAGCTACCAATTATATAATTAATCAAAATTTTGATTATTTACAAATATTTTTTTATTTTAGAAAATAAATTGAAAAATTGAGTTTTAATCTCATCTTATTAATAGGGCGTCTCTTAGTCTAGTGTCGTTGGATTTTAAAAGCTTCCTTTTAAGTTTTATAGCTTCACAAAAGTTTCATTAGCATACTTAAAGTTCCGAGATACAATATGAGTGAAAACATTTGCGAATACGTACAGGCTGGTGGCTGGTATTTAGTTCAGTTGGTGGCGGGACTCATACTCGTAATAAGGTTAACGAGGTAGAGAAGGCTGCTAACGAGGAAAACCTAGCGAGTTTTATTTGATTTAAAAAATCCAGTACGTTGAAAGGAAATGCAACTATTTTATTGTTCGTGTGAAGTATTTAAGCGTATATTTTTGTAGAATAATAATTGTCAGATTATGTGTAGTATGATAATTGTCGTTATCAACCTATATATCAACCTTTATAGTATATAATATTGGATATTTATACTAGTCAAACAAAATAAGACTAGTTAACTTACAACTTATACGTATTACTAGATACTTATAAGTAGTAAAATATTGATGTTGCAAACTCATTATTATCTGAACTCTTTGCTTGTGGTGTTTGAGACAAGACACTGGCCTTCATTTTCATTAAATTTTAAATTTGAATTCTTTATGGCGTTATGTGTGGATTTTTGTTTTTCTCAGGATCTTTTTGCATTGATTTTCGTAAGAAGTACGAAGGCATTTCACGATTACTGCAACCAGAGTTGTTACAGTAATTCAAGAAGGACATTTGCAGCGTTCTTTGAGATTGTACTTGGATTTATCTCGCAGAGTCATCCAAAATGCTTGGAATCATTTCCAAGCAGAAGACTTGCCAGAAGACCAGGTTCAGGTAGACTTCGGGCTACAACTGCTTCCGAAGACCGATACATACTCTATGAGTGGTAACAATGGCGGCTCGGAAATTACGACGAGTGTCTTCCGCTGACAACGGGTACCCGTGTCAGTGATTAAATGTTTCGAAATCGGTTGCACGATAATCAGCAAAGATCAAAACGACGAGTAGTTCGAATTCCTTTGACCAAGGCTCATTGTGCAAACCGTTTAAGGTTCTCTCATCAACATTTGGACTGGGGACTATTCCTTTATTCCCCAGTCCAAATGGGCAAGGTGCTCTTCATGGACGAGTGCAAAGTGAAATTGCTTAGTGACATTGGGCGTATTAGGGTGTGGAGGCGACCTGGCGAGCGATTTACGGATGACTATCCGCGAAGTTGACTGTTTCGGTGAGCGATTGACGGACTCAATGATTGATTATCTTATGAAGGAAGTATAACTGCAGAGCATTACATCGGGGATGTCATCAGACCCCATGTTATCCCACTTGCACAGCGAGTGGGTCCTGGATTCATTCTGATGCAAGACAATGCCTGTGCACACACAGCTTCAGTCTGTACTGGAAGACTCTCATATTCAAGTGTTATCGTGGCCAGCGAACAGTTCGGACTTAAATACGTTAGAGCATATTGTATGCAATCTATTAATCTACATACATATATAAAAATGAATACCCATTTCCCTTGCTGGTCACGGCATCACGCGTGAACGGGTAGACCCATTTTAATTCGGTTTTCACTAATGGAAAGAGGGATAAACGGAGAATGTTCATATACATATATAAAAATTGCACCTCGGGCGAAGCCGGGGGCGAGTCGCCAGTTATTCATATTTATAAGACTTATTGTCTACAATTTGTGTTTATAGAATATAACTTAGTATGTGTGATAACTCATTGTTGATGCTAGACAACCCTATCAAGGGTTTAAGACATTACCCACCATTTTATTAAATGTAACCGTTTGTATATAAATAAATAAATATGTGGGATCAATTGAAACGAAAGGTTAGAGAGAATGAGCAAGAGATCCATAACCAACAGCAGCTGATTAATGTAATAAAAACGTCTGAGAAGAGATTTCAGCAGAATACGTGAAGTTTTGACCTAGAGCATGCAATCTAGGCTTCAGGAGTGCATATATAAGAGAAGAAGGCATACCCGTTAGAAAAAGTTATGCAGATTTTTGTATGTACCCTCAGCGCAAAATGTACAAAAAGCAAAATATATTAAAAAGAATTGCATACTTCCCTCACCGAGTCCTTACCCCAACATCTACGAACCATGTTTATTTGTGCAGAAAATCTTGACATTATTTAACACAAATACATACTGACATATATGTCAATGACCAACTCAACTCCTCGCCAATGACTTACACTCTGTAGTAAAAATGTTTGGTGCAAATTATAAACTAATTAATTAAAACATTTGATTTTAATCTTATTTAAAAATAAACTATATCAATTTTAATCGAGAAATTCTATTATTGAGTAAAATATTGTTTTGGTGAAAAGTTGTAGACTAATGTGTATTTGTAGGTAAAATAATAATAATAAATAATTACTAACTATAACTACGCTAATCTATTTGACATTCATATTTCTCAATTCATATATATGTAATTATTATAAAACTGTTATATGACTTATGTTTATTATATGGAGTTTATTAGGTATATCTCTTTCTAATATATAAAATTCTCGTGTCACAGTGTTTGTAACAAAACTCCTCCGAAACGGCTGGACCGATTATTATGATTTTTTTTTCTATATTTGGTAGGTATGAGAATAGGTCGTAAAGTATTTTTCACCCTTCTATCCCTACCCCCTTAATCGTGAGTTTAGTATTTTTGTATGAAGAATATTCAAATAATTTAACCGTCGTTCATTGACGTGAAGTGACACGTCACTTTAACAAATGGTTTGAAAATAAAATAGGACCCGATAGGTGCCGCCACAATCGGGTTACGGAATTATTTTCGGGTTCTGGCAGGACAACGTCTGCTGGGTCAGCTGAAGTAGGTATATAAATTAGATGTTGTAATTGTCTTGATATCATCAAATATTGAAGCAGAACGCGCATAGGAATCTGAGCTTATTAAAAGCCAGTCATCACTTACATTCTGAAACAAATAAATTATTATGATTACTATTTATGATTTGTTTTCTCGTGATTTTTTTCTTCATTTGATCTATTGATTTATTCCAAGTCCATACACAAAATCGAATAACTGAGGTGCTTTTGTAATACGTAATACTTATAGTGCTATGGTAATATTAGGTCTCTTCTATATAAACCATACAACTTATTGGATTGTTATTGGCTTCGAAACGAACTTTATCGAACCCGGAATCCCAGAGTTCAAGGGGCTAAAGCTTCAACTACTACACTAATGGTTGATTTGTTTTCAAACAACAACTTCGATATCACGGCTCCAATATAAACATAGTTTTAGTTAGATATTTGTTTCTCACTGAATAAATGAAGCTGCACTCTCTTATTTATTCCTAGCGATGCGCCTCCAACCTTGTACGGATGCGTTTTTTCTGCAAATTATAATGCACAAACCTTCCTCGTTTATCGATCTTTCCATTAGTGAAAACCGTATCAAAATTCGTTGGGCGGTTTAGAAGAATTTTGCGAAGCAACATACAAAAGGGGACAGCGACTTTATTTTATAAAGTCTATATTTTCAATTGTTGTATTTTTTACTTCTATATACATTAACATATTATAAATTATAAAGTTTCGGTCCCTAGTTCAGCTTCTATATGGAGTGTAATCTTGTGAAAAGCCCGGCGAAAAGATAGATATAATTTTCTTCCGTGTTCGTCGCGCTTCACCGGATCAATTGTATTTTAAAATTAACGAAGCCGCATGCAAAGAAAATGACACATAGTGCATGAGTCGATGAAATTTCCATTGAATTGCAGATGCATTCAGAGTGCTTGGCGAATTTATGTACTATATACTCACTCCCGACCCGTCTCGACTCAATAACTGTGCTGATTCAAGCGTGACTCCTGTGAAAAATCATGATTTCATCATCAGCCTGTCTCCCCTGCTGGATGTAAGATCTCTCAAGGCACGAACGCACGGTCTCCGTACTTCCCATCCAGCCGCTTCCTGCGAAGCCTTTCAGGTCGTCTATGCACCTGACCGCAAGGCGTCTCATGTTGTGCTTTCCAATTCGTGGCCTAATACATTCGAGAACTCCTCTACATGGGCGACGGTAGCCACCTACCATCAAGTGGACCGTCAGCCTGTCTGCTGTTCTTAGCATTAAAAAAAAGTTTATTTTTTAAATCTTAAAACGGATACATGGGTTATCCGCTCTGCAACAGATGTAACCGGCCCATTGCCACTGCAACTTGCTAATTCTCTTGACCATGTTGATAACCTTGGTTCTTCGGTGAATTACAGTATTTCTGATCCTATCCATCAGTAGTATCCTAAGTATCCTTCTCCGCTAAAGTAAGAAAATTAAGTAATTAAAATAGTCTATCCACCAGTAAAGTCCAGACAAAATATTTAAAAATTCATGTGTTGGTTTTGTTACAAATAACAGTTTGTGTTTATTTGACGAGCCCGTTGGATGAGTGGTTAGGGTGCTTGCCTTAACGCTTTGTTCTAGGGTTCCCTGGTTCGATTCCCGGCAGGGTCAACTTTGAAAAATGAACTTTTCAAATTTGGCTCTCGTCTGGATCTGGAAAGTAGCGCAGCGTGCCCGCGTTTCGCAGTCAATTATGCACTCCGTCTGGCGGCAGTAACCACCCCCTTACAGGTAAGGGATGCCAGAGCCCATTTATCTATCCCCCTCCTAATCCATTATCCTTAATCCTACTGTAGTTGGCAGCGCACTTGCTTTGGCGTTGCTTGTGTTATAGGCGACAGTAGCCACCTACCATCAAGTGGACCGTCAGCCTGTCTGCCGATCTTAGCATAAAAGGAAGTCACAGACAACTAGTCTATTTTATTTATTTGTTTATATATTTACATACACAGAAGATATATTTATTGTTAACAATAACATTACAATTTCGTATTAGTGGGTGAGCATGGAGGAAATTGTTTCTCGAGTCCTTGGAGTATGACGACGAAACTTCGTGGTGTAAAGTTGACGCTATTTATATCCACTGCTTCGCAACAAGAAGGGAAAACTTTGTCAAATCAACCCCCTCGAAGTGCAGCTCTGTTTACACTTAAACAATGAGATTGGAGTTATTAAGATGGTTTTGATTGTGATAAACTTGGACGGGACATTGAGTCGCGCTCTTATTCAGATGCAGATTTAGGTCAGACACCGATTGACTTCGGACATTGTAATCAAGAAAGACTTTTAAAGTTAGATTGCATGGGTAATCTCCACTAAAAGACTTAAATTTTAATTGAGTTACCTAAAATGCTTAAAGCATTTTAGGTAACTCTTAAAGCGGCCTTTTTTTCCAAATATTCGTTTAAGTCTGAGAGGAATTCTTACGAAGAGAAAAATGATCAAAAAATAAAATAGAAATAGAATGATCGCGGGCTCGTTTTATGATAGAGGCTGTCAGTCAGGGTTAAAGCATCATCCTCTGACATCCCTTATTCACGCAACGAAACAACAGCAACAGCACATGTGATGTGATATTCTTTCATATGATAAGTGTCATGCCAGTAAACAGCGTCAAGATTATTTTTATGTGCATTGTTGGTTTCAGTACATTTTTTATGTAAGGTTCGGCAAGCAGACGACGAATACTGGGCACCGACATGGTAAATATGATCTTGTTCTAAGTTCTAAGTATAAGTATATTGTTCTAAGTAAATGAATATAGAAGTATCGCGTTATATTATACTGTGGTCCTCGAAAGCAACTTCAACTTCATTACCGAGATTCGGTATACTGTGGGAAAAATGATCTTTCATTGTGGAAAAATGATTACAGTTATATTTATTTATATCTAATTCAGTGGGTAGCAATGTTTTTAGATTATTTACATTATTTGCCGATCTTAACATAAACAAAAAAATTAAAAAGTTATTTTATGTTCATATTGACGCAGTATACTAAACATTTGACTATTAATATTGACTACTAACAAGCCTAGGTACTAATAAATCGACATGGTCCTTAGTCATTGTAAAATATATAGAACATTTATTCTTTTTTTATTTGTTTTCTGATATAATGTAGTCGAAAATATAAGTAAATAAAAACAAGGTTTTTATTGAACTTTTATTTTATTTTTTTAAGTAAGATAAAAATAGGGAATTTCATCTTGTATTTTGACACTTGGTATTGAATTTTAATAGTTGATATGTGCTTAATTTTAAATCGAAAAGGAAGTAAGGTCCTACAAATTAAATATTTATCTAAATTGGTAAATAATCCAAGAGATTTTCAAACAAATTCGTCTTTAGCGGTAAAAAAAACCAAAGTACTTACCATAAAAAACTACATGACAAACCGATTTACCTTTTTTTATTGATGAGAAGTTACTCATCTTTTCTTCTAAACACTTTTTTGGGACACGTTGTTATAATTAGGGTTTGTATCGTTTTATTTTTGTAGTTCGACAAACCCGTTGGATGAGTGGTTAGGGTACTTGCCTTAATGCTCTGTTCTAAAGTTCTCGGGTTCGATTTCCGGCAGGGTCAACTTTGAAACTTTGATTTTTTTTTTAAAGTTGGCTCTTGTCTGGATCTAAAAGTAATGGCAGGGGGTACATTGCATTTCGCAGTCATTTGGGCGATCCGTCTGGCGACAGTAACTAATACCCATTACAGAAGACCACCGTGAAATAACAGCAAGTGTACTGTTTCTGTGAGTGAGTAAGAGATGTGACAGAACATTTTCCTATTGAATTCCTTATCCTTAATCCTATTGTAGTCGGCAGCGCACTTGCAGCAGTTGTGGCGTTGCTTGTGTTATAGGCGACGGTAGCCACCTACCATCAAGTGGACCGTCAGCCTGTGTGCTGATCTTATAATAAAAAAAAGTTTTAGCAATTCCAGTTAGCAATATTTAGGATATTTTCGCATTTCTTTCCTAATTTGCTTATTAATTGTTTGTTCGCCTATATTGCAACATTAAGTTCCTAGTACTTAATGATAAAAATCTTATTCGCATTTTGTAAAAAAAGTAGTTTTTTAATAGTCTCTTTCAATATCAATTTCGTATAGGTCGCCAAATTATTCTGTACAAACTTTTCAATGGACAGGCAATGTATCTACGTAATGAAAACAACACAATAACGCAAAAGTTCCAATGAAAGCAAAAAATTTATAGAGGAAGTTTACGCAGCTAGTTCGATTCGAAACTAGGCCATAGTCCGCATACGAAGCGTTCTTGACGCTGTTTGAATGAAACCATGACTTCAATATCCTTTTGATGTGAGCTTTTGAAAAGGTGGGCTGTGTATAAACTTGCTTTAAATTTGGTGTACATTGGTTGGACGCTCTTTAGGTATTACTCGAGGTAACGAAGCCGCGAGGGATTTGTGCCTAATATAATAATTCTGCGGGGATGTTCGTTGGAGATTACCAGGAGTCTGCCGAATCGATAGACACGTTCAGTGTAATGCAGAATTTAAATTAGCCAGCTCTGTCGATATATAAAGCTAGACTATCTGATCTGCGCACTTATCTCTTGCGTGAAGTACGTGATTATTATTAAGGATAGGCTTAATTAATAGATTCGCTCTTAAATTCTAAGTAGACAACGCTGGTTGAATTCCTTCGAGGGGTTTCATGTTTATGCTCTCTTATTAGTTAAACATTGTTAGAAATACTGTTCATTAGTACATAAGTAAAGGATTAGATAAACATTTTCGGCAACACCTCCAAGGGTTTTAAGCCAAAATAAATTTTTCCTCGTGTGGTTGACAAAATTGCTTGTATATTTTAATTTTATTCTTGATAAAAAATGGGGAAGGCTTTTTTTTACTAAGAATAAAAAAACAAGCTTAAAACTAGCTTACTTTATTACCTATCACAAGCTTAAAACTAGCTTACTTTATTACATATCTAAAACAACTTATTGTTATTTTTGTTAATTGTTTGTGGAAATAAATCAAGCTTTGTTATTATTAATCAACGACTTTGGTTTGTAGAAACTTTTATATAGTAAGTTTCTATAACTTAATTTTCTACGTAACCAGTTTTTTTTATTTAATTTTATGAATAAATTTTTATCTAATGCCTTTAAAAGACGTTGCGTTCTTTATAATGTTTATAAAACATAAATAAAATTCTTTAGATTATAATAGAGCAAGAGCCCGCGAGGGCCAGGCCTTAGTTAAATAATAAAATGTAAAAGTTTCTCTGTGTATGCCCACTATACAGGTAAGAACGATCCCAGGCTATGAAACTTGGGTCGCGGTGGCTTTAGCAGGTAACAGGTAGTAAAGGTGTGTAAAATTGTGTCTCAAAGTTAGTATAGTATAAAGCTTAGTTTTCATATATTTTATTAGTGATAATCTTAGAAATCGTCTCGTCCACAGCCAGACACTTAGTACAGTTGCAACCCCCTGCCAGGCACCCTTAAAGTAGGGTTAATTTTATTTATACTTTAGTTATAATATAAAAGCTGAACTTTATATATGTTACTTGGAGAACTATAAAATGATGTTTCCTCAGTAGCCAGACAGTTTTGATAGTTCCTCCATACTGCCAGACACATTAAAGATCTATTGTAGGTGCGAGCGCGAGGGATAGATGCGTAAGCGGGTGCGAGTGGGACAGTGCGTTCGGTCCACGGCGATCTTTTATTGAGCATCAGCTGTCTATTATTCTGTATTCTGTGGTAAACAATTTTAGATTTATCAAGAAAATTTATTATATTAAATTATCAGACTCTAAACATTAACTTTTCAAAAAATTATTTAGTAAAATTTTACGCAAATAAATCTTTAAATCAACAATCCAAAAATGTTTTAGAGTTTTGTAAGCTTCATTAAATATTCAATTCAATAAAAATTTCAATATTTTGCAAAAAAAATTTTACTATAAGGAGGGAATAATTATTGTGATAGTAAAACATTTAATGAAAAAGGAGTTTAATTATAATTATAGCCATTGTATACAAAGTAAAAAATAATATTTTAAACATATTAATTTTTTACTGACAAAGTTGTTAAAGAATCACTGACATAATTTGGTAGTTGATCCCCTTCAAACCATTTAAAATGGTATTGGTCAATTTGCTGTACCCAACCATTATTTTCCATAGGAAGTTGTATTTTTTAGGTGAGCCTTGTTCCAAATGGTACAAATATAATTTGCTCACAAAAATTACTGTAATAGTTCACTTTTACAAGGTGGTAAACTGCTAGCGTCGAGTTTTTTTCGATTAAAAGCTTCATTCACATCAGAGACTGTATACGAATCTATGAACATTTGAAGTCTAGCCGCATCAACGTCAATTATATTACGAACATTGTATATATTGCATATAAATCTCTTCGGGTAGTGTACAGATATGAGTCGTGAAATTGTTGTACAAATTTCAAATTTATCTAGAGAGTATTAATATTTAGAATCGAGTGAAATATGAAGCAAGTCGGACAACTTCACATGATTGCACAGGATCTGTATGGGGACAGAGGAAAGGTTAATGTGTCTGGCAGTATGGAGGAACTATCGAAACTGTCTGGCTACTGAGGAAACATCATTTTATAGTTCTCCAAGTAACATATATAAAGTTCAGCTTTTATACTATAACTAAAGTATAAATAAAATTAACCCTACTTTAAGGGTGCCTGGCAGGGGGTTGCAACTGTACTAAGTGTCTGGCTGTGGACGAGACGATTTCTAAGATTATCACTAATAAAATATATGAAAACTAAGCTTTATACTATACTAACTTTGAGACACAATTTTACACACCTTTACTACCTGTTACCTGCCAAAGCCACCGCAACCCAAGTTTCATAGCCTGGCATCGTTCTTACCTGTATAGTGGGCATACACAGAGAAACTTTTACATTTTATTATTTAACTAAGGCCTGGCCCTCACGGGCTCTTAGACTATAATCGTTTCATTCTTGTTTTCCGAATAACGCAAAGACGGCGAAGTCGTCTTCGTCGGATTTCGTTTTAAATATCGAAGAAGCAAGTTTATATCGACAACTGTGACTAACTAACTAAAAGAAAATTTATTATAAATCCATAAATTTTTCTTTAAATTTGGCTATAACGAAAGATTTTCAGCGTCTCATTTGCCGTTTAAATTTCTTTGGATCGTAAATCCTGTGACCAGTTTGTGTGGTTGAATTGTCTCCAGTCGACAATAGATGGTGCTAAATAAATTACAGTGTATTTTTAATGTATCTTTAGTAATGTTGGTAATATTATAAATGTAAAAGTTTGTTTTAAAAATTGCGATAATTATTTCTTCTATATATAAAAATGAATCCCTATTTCCCTTGGTCACGGCATCACGCGTGAACGGGTAGACCGATTTTAATATGGTTTTCACTAATGGAAAGAGGGATAAACGGGGATAAGGGATAACGGGGGCGGGTCGCTAGTGTACGATAAATATACGATAGTTGTAGTTAATCAATTGTTTTTTACTATTCTAACTAATGGCGTTTTGCATCTTAATAGAGTGATATAGTTCTGGCAAACCCTGGGGAAGGAAATCTGTGCCTTATTCCAGCAAAGAACATAATTAAGTGTGTGATTATTATTTGGTGAAAATACTTTAAACTTATGGCGTTATATTTATTTTTTACTTAATATTATTATACATCGAAAATTTAGTTGCTATTTTTAAGTATTTACAAATTATTACAGTCAATTTGAACCATCCTTCGTCAAATGTAATTGGAAAGCGTTGTTATAAAAGAAAGGGAGGCGCCAAACGAGGCGCCGAGTGGGGTTCTTGTTGTGAAAAATGTTGACTTTATGGAAAAGTCGTGCGTGATTCGCGTATGTAATATACTCAGTGGATATGTACACTGTTCAGACTAGACGAGACAAAGTAATTTATGTATGCGTTTGATTAAAGGTGAGTGAAAGCGAAGCTTTGTTAAATTTCAAAAATACTTTTCTTGCCGAAAGAATCTTTTGTAATTGCCAAATATTTGTTACTGATTAATTCTATATTTGTGGATTTGGTTTCGTAAAGAGTGCATTGTTATATTCTTTTAATATTCTAAATAAGCAAAAACATAATCATTTTCAGCAAATTGCTAATACTCAAAGATTTTATTCATGATTTTTGTTTTAACGCTCAAAAGTGATGGTCTAATTTTTTCAAGGCTATCTTTTGCTAAATATCAGAAAAAACGTTGTACTGTTTGTGTCATAGGAAAAAAATGAATTAATAAGGTTTTATTAGGCATATTAGAGTTCAAATGTGTATGACAAAGCCTTACATAGTATAAATTATTGAAGTCGCTGCCGGCGTCTGTTTATCCGATAACTCCTCCTAAACCACGCAACAGATTTTGATGCGGTTTTCACTATCAATTAGATAATTTTTCACATAAGGTTTATTTCCTTACATATTATAAAACAATGTCCACCGCCATTTCTGTCTGTATGTATGTTCGCGATAATCGTTTGACATTGTCGCGAACATACATGCAGATATACATACTGAACTGATTTTCGTGCGATTTCCCTGTATCAACAGAGTTTTCCTTCTATTCTATCCCTGAGCATCTATATGTGTATAATGTAAACGTGTGTTGTTAAGGTTTTATCCTTAGATTCCAGAGGGCTTACAAATTGGAGCATACTATACACAGGTGTATCACCAAGCAGTTCTACCCAAATCCGATAGATGTCGCCGCTTCACCAATTCTATTGTACTATAGATTATGCCATCAATAGTGTTATATTTTTTATTTTTCAACTCAGGCACCAACTAGTACATAATAAAAGCTAATTGCATCCGTGCGAAACCAAAGGCGGGCCACTAGTAACTAATATGAGGAATGTCTAATCTGGTAAAAAGCGAATGTGCGAATCTCTCGTAGGAAGTTTAACTTTAAAAATTTCATCATTGTGTTATGATTGGTGTCGTAATTCTAATATATTTAAATAACGACGCATATTTCTTCAGATTTAAGTTTGTATGGCAGAAGTGCAAATGTTATCTCTAAATAATAATTATATTATATTTAAATACAGGTATTCATTAATTATCGTATTAATGAAATGTTATTGGTGTTATGCTTACCTAAATATAATGCGTAAAAATGCGGCAGTATTAGTACTAATAGCTCACTGAGGCTCACTGGGTTGAGATGGCTGTGAAGTATTCGATCCTATAGATGCATTACCTATTTAACTTCTCTCGTCTATTCATAGAAATTGTACCAATTTCTATGAATAGAGATTTGGCCGTGAACTCATGTAAAAGCCATTATTGATTTAATGTAAATTTCTGTTAATCAATACATGTATACTTAGATCTTTGGACTTTTTCTTTTTTTTTTATTATTTTGTAATAATCCTTGATTATTATATATCAGAATGTGTAATAATTGACAACCATTTTAAAATTAACATGAAATACTTTCTGGGATGCGTTGGAGAATTAAAGTTTTTGACATTAAAGTGTTGACATAACCCAAAGAATCAGTTAGCTAGAGCAGGTAAGAAGCGTCTGGGTAGACGAGTTTTTGAGTGAAGAAGACGGTCGAAACGGTTCTTCCTCACTCGATTGAAGACTATAGCAGTGGATGGATGTGATGGGCAGAGGACCGCGTATGAGGGCACTTTATTAAATAGGTCTATGTCCAATAGTGAACATTTGTGGAGTGATGATTATGATGATAGTTTCATAATACATATGTTTTTTAAATTCCGATTCGTGCAAAGGCCTGTCCACGGGAACGGGCGTCGCAAATGGCGGCGCGGCAAAATAAATAGGCCACGGGCAGAGCCGTTTGCCGCCTCGACCAGTATAGTATACACAGAGGGAAATGTCTTTATCAATTATCTTGATATTGCTTGAAAGAAAAGTAGTAGTTTTTTGGTTCAAGACTATTTGCAAGAGTATTTGAATTAAATAATTGCAAATATTTGCAAGAGATTGTGGAGTAAGTATATTATTTGAATAAAAATCGGTGTACAGACAAAGAATTCCACAAGAAGTATGAGAAATACAGAATATATCCAGAATTTTCTTTGAAAATTTATTGAACGGAACGGATATGTATGGAAATTATATTTTTATTCCATCCAACAATCTCTTCACTGCTTGTTGTTCACGGCGGATATAACTAAATTGATTTGGTTTCTAGAATATTCGCCGCTTCTACCGCTAGACCCCGTGGTATGCGTCGTACTGTTTCATATATGTATTCGCAGCGAATGTCCGTAGCCAGGTCCAAAGTTTCCTTGTAAATAAAACAGTTTATTTTTTATTTGTTAAATTGTTGTGATTATCTTCTTAGTTTTTCCTCTTTTCTTTTACATAGTTTTAGTAAATAGTACTAGTACTTTATTCCGCTACTCCAATACTGACACACCTTGATTGATAGTCAATTTACCTTCCTGATTACCTGGTAAAGTTGTTACTACATTTTTTTTCTTTTGAAGGTCGATAGACACTCTGACGATCCACTTGATGGTAGATGGCTCCCGTCGCCTATAACACAAGCAACGGCATAGGTGCTGCAGGTCTGCTGTTAAATATAAGGGATTAGGAAGAGATAGGAAAATGGGTTATATACAATCTGTTGTAAATATTCTAATACATTTGTATACCTAATGCTTATTAATACGCAAGTTGTTCGAGACCCGTAAATAGCTGCACCAACGCTATTGTGTTTTGAGAAGTGGTTTTGAGAACTAGTGACGTTAGAAGCCATTCCCCTACCACTCTCGCAACCCTCCTTCCGGCATGTGCTATGAAGTCATAAAAATTCGTATGTGGCAGGTTTTCTTTAATATTTTCCTTCAATAAAGAAATGAGACAATACTATCTATTTTTTTGAAGAAAGAAAAGAAACCATTAAAATTAAATTAAAGATAAAATTTGTGTAAGATAATGTTACTGAACAGTAAAAGTCAAAGATAACTAAGTTTGAACATTTGATTGACGTGACGCAACTCGGGGCGATCCTTGTTGCCTCGTTTATCGGATTTTATCAGGAGCGGCGGGACACTTTATTTCCAGAGTAGGTACATATTAATTTTATTTTTAATACACCAAGAACAGGTACCACATTCGTGTATTGCTTTCAATGTCTGAATTTAATATCAAATATTAAGCAGTTTTCACATTTTATTTACTTTTTAAAAAATAACTAATCTACACAACACTGCAGGCAGGCATGCGTACATAGATGCATTGTTCAAAGCATAAGAATAAATAGTTCAAAGTTCCCAAATAAGTGTCTTTATTTGCAAGATAAACAATTCACATATCCCTATCCCTTCCTATTCCCTTATGCCTAATTCTACTAAGGTCGGTGGTGCACTTGCAGCACCTGTGGTGTGCAGCATCTATCATCAAGTGGACCGTCAGCCTATCTGTGCAAAAAAAGTCGGTTTTCACACTGGGGCACTTTACGAACGCACTGAAGGAAAAAATAACACTTTATTTCTTATCTACAGTTCTAGACAGAAAAACAGATTTTTAAATAACATGAAAAATTGTAGATAAATTTAAGTGACTTTGTTTTTTTTGTTTTGTTTATGCTTTATAAAATATAAATAAAAAAAAAATACAAATACAAAACCTACACTTTATGTGAAAATTTTAATAGGTATAGTAATATTTAGGAAATTTTTAATTTTAAGATAGAGAAACAGACTCTAGCATCCCTTACCCAACCCCTTACAGAACACGACATGTTACTATTGTATTTGGGTGAGTGAATAAAGGAGGCCAGTTTCTCTATCCTCTCCTAATCCCTTATCCTTTGTCCTACTGATGTTGGCAGCGCCTACCATCAAGTGGTCGACCATCACCTTGCCAGCAGAACTTTACATAAATAAAGTAATATTATGAATAATTAATAAATGAACCCGTTTTTCAGTTTTTTTTTATAATGATAATTTATGTTCAACGCTAAAGATGATGAACTAACTAAAAGAGGTAAAAAATTAATAAAGTTAAAATACAGCTTCCATTACATTGTTTGTTATTGACAGCCCCTCTCACAGCAAATATCTACCCCTCTTTATTGTCCTTATTACATCCCCTCTTGAGGCTTGATACTGAAACAGTTATAAAAATATAAGCGAGAGTTTTATCTTACATCGCGTTAAATGGTATAAGATTTCTCGGGTCCCAGAAAGGAAGTTATTTTGGGCTTATTTATTCGAGTGGCAGGCCAACGAAGGGTATAATATTTTCTATTAAGATAATTTTATTTTCAAAGTTCGTTGTGGCTTAATGCCTACTACAAATGCCCACTAAGCGAAAGCAGAAAATTCATTAAATAAATATTCATTCATTAAAAAATTATTTTCATTTGAAAACAAAACACTCGGTGACAGTGCACGAAATGGAAAGTTATAAATTCGTATTAAGAATTATGTTTGTTATATCAAAAAGAATTGTATAAGTTGAGAATGACTAGACCAATTTAGTATAATATTTGTACAACATTGTTATATATAACTTGAGTTTTAAGGATAAGAAAAAATTGCACAGTTGGAAATTTGAAAAATTCTTTTTTATGGTTATTATGACTATAACTCGAATTCGGAATTGTTATTATCATTTATCCTCTTATTGTTTTGTTCAGAATTAGAAGTTCATGTAAACAAACTTTAAGAGAATAGAAAAAAAAGGTGATAATTATATAATTAAGTTGTTTATTGTATCCACGAAATCTTTTACAAAATTTAAAATAATATGCTTTTTCTTCTTTTCAGGAAATTCAATTACATCAGAAATATCTTCGATTAGGGAGGTGCATTTTTTCATCGAATTATATTAACTCAATAATAATAAGGTAATTAAGATTATAAAATGAAGATCTTATTTTGTACTCACATTTTAAGCTAATATATATTTCTTTCTTTTTTCTTTCACAAACCTTTATCGTTCTTTCCTTTGGTGAAAACCATATAAAAACCGTGTGGTTTAGAAGTTAGCCAAGAAACAGACAGAAACGGACAGCGGCGTTATTATAATATTCGTATGTACAGTGTATACATAGAGATCAGGAAGATATGTTTTAATTTAAAGAGCATGGAATCTTATAGCTAGGTTGTTCTGTTCCTTTTTCCATTTATCACTTTTTTTAGGAAACTAAATTTAATATCCAGAATTACGCTAAATAAAAACTTTATTAAAATTTATACATAAAATCAATACAAATATGGACCCGACGGTTATCTCGATGTTTGTTTTTGTATTTAAAAGTGTACCTATAATCGAAACTCCTTCACCGCCCGAGGAAAATTTTTACAAAGTAGTTTAAGTTAGAGTCGAAATGTATATTTTTCGCTCCATCGGAGACAGGAATAGGCCCCTGAAGCTGAAGTGGCGCGCCGACGTGAGCGCTCCCCGGGTCGTTCACCTCTCACCGTAATACCCCGCCCCACATTTTTCTTTTCGGACACCATAGCGAGATACGTACAAGTAGCGTACGCATCACAGAATGCGCCTTGTCCTGCATTGTCCTGTGTTCGCAATCCCATGTACGCTGTGTAATCTTTTCGCCTCAGCGAAATGTTTCAAGGAAAAATTAGACGCGTAACTGGAATAAGACCTCATTTTTTCCACTTCTTTCAGACGAAGGCCGTTTTCAAAACAAACACTGTCATATTAAAAACTAGCCTTTGCGCGCGACTTGTCCGCGTTGAAAAATGAAAAAAATATAACGCCCTACTAAATATACGAGCAACTAGCTTAGCCCGCAACTTCGTACGCGTGGTACCGTTAAAGGGCGTAACTTTTTTGTTTGTAAACCGATTGGAATGAAACAAATACTAAATGTTAGGGGAAGCTCGCTGCAATACATTACTGTAACCTGCATTCAAATCGGTTAAGCTGTTTCAAATATTAGCGTGCACAAACGCACAGACAAACAGACAAAAATTCTAAAAACTATTTTGACCTCAGTAACATAGGTACAACGTTTACAATTTTCACCCTTCTATCCCCACCCCCATATTTTAATCGCGATTTTAGTATTTTTGCACGAAGAATATTCAAATAATTTAACCGTCGCGTCGCGTCGTTCATTGACGTGAAGTGACGCGCGTCACTTTAACATTCTATGGTTTGAAAATAAATTTGGACCCAATAGGTGGCGCCACAATTGGCTTACAGAATTATTTTCGGGTTCTGGCAGGACGTCTGCTGGATCAGCTTAGTATGTATAGAATTTATTCAATCTTTATTGCAGTTGTAGTTTTGCCTTGCGTTGGATTTTTATTTTTATGATCGTTGGGAATAGTTTTGTTTCTGAATGAAAGGTACCCCATGTCCTCTTTTATGTCCCTGAAAATGTGTATGAAAAATATCATGATGATCGGTTGACTGTTAAGGCGTGAAATAAGAGTATGCGTTTTACTTGAGCTTTCTTAGCATTTCACTGCAAGTTTTTAAGCATCAGTTTGCCCGAAAATTAATAATTGTTTGACATGGTCATGAGGCCGATGCGCACTCAATGCAAGCGTTTTTTTCATCCTTGCATTTTAAAAAGTTTTTTTTAATAACAATATACAATCCGATGCGTGGTCACAAACTGGATAACTCGTCACGTGTGCTATTTTGTTTCAGTGAAGGATACAATGGCTTGGAGACATTATTGGAGACTGTAGCCCTATCATCAAATAAACGTTAGCCCTTCTGGCAAACCTTATCATAAAAAACAGAATTTTTAAAACTACTCCAGACATGATTGCAGTAAATTTTCAGCGTAGCAAGCTGTTATTGCTAATCATGGTGAGTTCTTTCATAACTTTATGAAAAATCGTGATACGAAATAATTGCTATTATTGCTATATATCACTATTCTTATAACTAATTAACTTTAACCTATTAATGCATAATTGTTGACTATATCAATATGTTAATCAGGCACTCTAGCCACAGTCACAACTTAATGAAGATATATTTTTCAGTTTAGACGCTACAACGGTTTCCTCGACAGACGAGAATACGTACCTATCACTTTATAAAGAATATATGAATACATAATAAGAAATCGAAGAATGTATATATTTAAAACGTAATTAAAAGGATGAAAATAAGACAAAATGTTTTAATTACTTACTTTGTTTTCATTAAAAATTTAGCTTTCTGTTTTTCCGTTTTTTTTTTACGAAAAACTTGATATGATGTATAGGCGGATGGAATATAATTATTATAGACTTAAAAAATGAGAGGCTCCGAAACACAACAATGCTTCGAAACGACTCATACTCTGAAACACAACGGTAGGCGATTACATAAGCAACGACCATAAACGCAAGCAACGCCAGGGAGAATGTAAGTATTCTGGTGACGCTGATAGGATTAACGATAAGGATACGGACAGGAATAGGGATAGGGACTAAGGTGCAGATAGGGAAGTGAGCTCAGGCATCCCTCACTCACCCATAGAAACACAGTTGCACAGTTGCTGCAATTATACTATGATTTTCTGTAACCGAGTGGCTACTGCCACCAGACAGGCTCCCCAAAAAATCGTTTTATTGGTGGTCCTCCCCTTTTTATTCCATTGTTTACTAGAAAAAGTGGTTGAATAAAGTACTTCAATCATTTTAACGCTATCACCGTCTCATTACTGACACGTGTGCTGAACTTTCCTTTTAAGTACGAGTATGTTAACCGCAGGGATGACAAGCGTCGCAGGCAACTACGATAATTGCTTTGCGAATTACAATAAATCATACAATATTATTATTGTACATATAAGTTAAGTTAGTTGTTAAGTGTTGTATAGTTATAAATCTACTCGGCGACCGCAGCTTCCTATTCGTAGTGGAAACGACCTTATTTATTACGTTCACATTCACATCTCTCGAGGAAATGTATTTTGTCAGACAACTTTATGTAACTCCGACAGTATTATATATAATACCTAAGTAAAAAATTTATTTGAAAAAAACATTGCAAACACACATAACTTCCGTTAGACAGTGAGTGGAAGGGGCTCATAGACGTCAATATCAATCAAACGAGAGGTGTACGTTGGAAATAAGAAAATACTACAAGATATTTTATGCTAGAAGCTCCGAAAGGGATAAGTCGTGTTGAGGCTAAATAATAGGTAATTTTCTCTTTTTTTATTTAATGGGAATTGTCGCGAAACATTCTGCCATTTTCAAGTAGTCAAACAGTTGAGCATACTATGCTCCCCAGTCTTGAAATGTAGAGGAACACTCCCTTACAGAAGACCACCTTCAAATAACAGCTTGCTGTTTTGTGTTTTGTGAGATAGGGATACCAGATTCAATTTTCCTATCCCCTTTTTATATCTTATCCTTTGTTTCGTCAAGGTCGGCAGCGCACTTGTGACTCTCCCAAAAAATAATAATAATAATAATAATACACAAAGCAAAATAATAATTATTAAATTTTATTATAGATTTCAAAAATAATACTAATGCCAAGTCTGTTTTGATAGTTTTTTAAAACGCCTTAACTTAAATCTATTTTCAGCCAATAGCTATTGGTCGATATCGACGATATGTTTTTTAAAACACAAAAGCAACACAACAATTTATTGGCGTCATTAAAGTATTTCCGTTGTTTAGCGTCTTTATCTGAAAACATTTTAAAATATACTAAGAGATTACATATTTTTGCTTGATCAAACATCGATTGTTGATCGATGATGAATAATTGTGATCGTCGTTTGAAGTTTTATCGCCCGGTACCCATCGATCTTTTGACTATCGAAGGATGATGTAATGTGGTGATACTCTAACTGTTGATATCCTTGACATTTGTTTGATAACTAATTAAGAAAAATAACTAATTATTAAAACAATATCTAATTCATGAATCTGGCTTCAAACAAACGTTACCCACGTTTTGACGACAAATGAGTCAGTAGTGTTTGTCGGTCAATATTAAGTTAAAAATTGTTAAAGTTTCAAATAAAATGTAATGAACTTGTATGAAATTTTCCTGTTTAAAATGTTTCATATTCATAACAATATTTCATAACTGTCTGTACATCAGTTGCAGGTTTGATAATTTATCACCGTTCATACAATGACCGCGAGTCTTTCCATAATAAATATTGTTCGACAAAAATACCGTGTAAAGTTAAGGCAAGAATATTTTCCACAGAAAATACGACTAATTGATATTCTATATAAATTGATATAAAAATCATTCTGTAATCATTACTGTTGCGATTTATGTAGTGTATGCACACCTAACATACATATTTACACTGTACTCGTACCCTTTGTTGAGAGGGTAGGCCTGTGCCTCTGCAGTGGAGACATATAATAGGCTGTTCATGTACAACACTAAAGCCTTTAAAATTTACTAGTCCTTACCTACAGGTCGCTATTACAACCATTTTGAAGATGGGGAAAAACTCTTTAATTTTTTTAATTG
The DNA here is from genome assembly GCA_910589475.2 of Bembecia ichneumoniformis. NCBI lineage: Eukaryota > Metazoa > Arthropoda > Insecta > Lepidoptera > Sesiidae > Bembecia > Bembecia ichneumoniformis. The sequence goes on from OU342521.1 coordinate 7,706,552, forward strand.
CAAACGGTATAAAAGAAATTTCCTTAAAAAATGTTCGTTCATAAAAAAACGAATTTATGCATAAATATTTGAAAACAAAAAAGTGTCAGTTAGTGTCATGTCAATTACCGGCGCATTTGTTTACACAGCCAACTGACGTCATGACCACAGAGCAAAATGGTTTCCAGCGTTTTCGTCAAATTACGCGCGAAATTTGAAAATGTAAATTTTAAATGCATTTTTATTAAACTTATCGATTGAATAAAAATTTGGTGTTTTTGTTAGTGGTTCATTAGCACTAATTGAAACACTTTTTAAAAATGGGTGTAATACCCTATTGATGGCGCCATTTATTATATTATAGGTACTACAATAGAATTAGGTGAAGCGGCGACATCTATTGCATAGTATGCTCCAATTTACAAACCCTCGGGAACCTAAGGGTAAACCTTAATAAACCTTATACCCCTATATAGATTCCTCAGAAATTACTCTGTTGATAGATGAAAATGGCACGATAATCCGTTCAGTAGTTTTTAAGATTATCGCGAACATAGATACATACAAAAAGATACGACGGGGGACTTTGTTTTATAAATTGTAAAGATTGTCATTTCCCACGGCTAGCCTCTTTTTTTTATGTTAAAATATTAATTTAGTCTTTATTTTTCATATATTTTTGTTGAATCTCTCACGTTTATTTTTAGATACATAAATCTAATTTTGTATTAATTTGTAGGCAAAAAATGACACAAAATTACAAAATACAAAATAAAAACTCATTATCCGATCGCTACTAAACTTTACGGGATCTGAAGATTGCCTGAAAATTTCATCAAAATCGGTTGAGTGGTTTAGGAGTATATCGAGAATATACATACACATGTACGTTTTTATATATAACTAGTTCTTGCCCGCGACTTCGTCCGCTTCTTTTTACAAAATATTACTCGCTGATAATGTAGCTTTCTATAGGTTAAAAAATTTGAAAATCGATTCAGTAGTTTTTGAGTTTATTCATTATAAACATTCATGCATACATACAAACAAATCTTTTCTCTTTATAATATTAGTTTAGACATAGAAGAAGTTATAGTTAGTTAATTTATAGTTAAGTTGACATGGATAAAAATTGCCTTCCGATTTTTACATAAAAAATACATAACTGAATATTTCGAAAATATAATTTTCTCAAAATTAATGAGTATTTCAAGTAGCAAGTCTCAGTGCAGTCGCATCTAAACAACTAACTGCGTTTTATAATTACATGTCTGAATGAGCACTGAATATTCTTGTCAGGAGATGTCAGAGATTTTACTAGGCGTGCGCTCATTTGCGAACCGACGTGGCGGTCATCGGAATAGTATAATTTTATGAAGATGCGGCCAAGTCTCAATTACTTCGTATTCAGCGGTAACGAGCGAGGGTGTTGACGCCTTTCAGTTCATAGATATGCTCATCAACGAACTCTTATACATTTATTTACATTAAAATGAATTTACCTTTTCAATGTCCTGGCTGTCTTTAAATACACTTCTTTTTTAGGCAATTTAAAAAGTGTTTATTTACTTTCATTTGAAAGTAATTGCTTTTTGGGCGTTTTATTTTTTCTTTTTTTATTTAAATTCGTACTCAAAGTTATTACTATTAATATTCGATGTATTTTATGAGTCGCGGTTTCGCCGTTATTAATTTGGTTATCGTGATGCAGTCAGTTAAATTCAGATGCAACACATTCCTGCCATAAATATTAATTATCGAATAAAAATTTACACTATTTTTTTAAAAACTTCAGTTGTATCCAACAGAAATGTCCGAATCTCCGAGCAGACTTTTATATAATTTACCATATCCTGCTTTCTAAATTTTTAAAATTGATAGCATAAAATTGTCGTATTCCTTTTTTAGAAACTTCTAATGACCGATTCTTTTGTTGAACACATTTTTTTCTTTTTTTTTTTAAATTGAGGTCGACAGACAGGCTGACGGTCCACTTGATGGTGGGTGGCTATCGTCGCCTATAACACAAACAACGCCATAGGTGCTGCGTGTGCTGGCGACCATAGTGGTATTGAGGACATGGGATTGAGAATTACTGCTGCCATACGGGCCGCTCAAATGACTGCAAAACGCAATGCCACTACTTAAATACTTTTCATAAATTATGCTTATTTTTTGAAGAAAAATTTGGTCAGCGCATAAATCGTTAAGACATTAAGACTATGTGCATTAAGACTATAATTATTACTCTAACCAAATCTTACTTTATGTTTCAGAACTAAATCGCTGCAGCCAACGACGCCATCTAGTCTAGATGGCAACTACTCACCTTATCGGTTATAATTTTTTTTAAGTCTTAATTGACCATTGATTGCAAAAAGATTCAATAAAATTTTATTTTTAATTGATTAGGCCGTTATTTATAAATTAATCACTGCACTGTAACCTGTTGAAAAATCTTTCACTACTTGAATTATTACTACTCAAGTGGCCCGCCGCCGCCGGCTTCGAATGGATGCAGATTTTTTTCTGCAAATTGTATTACAAGTACTTCGTTGATAGCTCTTTCCATTAGTGAAAATTAGTGAATACAATTGAGTGGTTTTTTTTAGCCTAAAAACAAACACAGACGCGTATAGCGACTTCAATTCGTATTTGTAGATTTTATTTCAGATTGACCTAGGTTGCACATAACGTTTACTAAACCGAGATAAGTGTTACTTATTGGTCTAATGTTGCTTATTCTAAAAAGTATGAATGAATTTTCGGACTTACTTCGGAGAGTGTGCTCGGGAGCTGCATGAGATCCTACCGCCTTCCCCTTTCTTCTATCGGACTTTCTCAACTTTTTAAAATCCCTCTAATTCGGACCATGCGCTTTAAAACATCTTTTATAATGCGCACTGCTAAGGATTGGAACTTCCTGCCGGCGTCTGTATTTCCGAACTCATGTACAAGCCAAATCTTTTCAAGGTACGAATAGCATCTTCTGGGTGAGCTCGCTCCATCGTCGGTCTCATCTTTCCTACACAGCTGGCAAGAGCAAACTGATCTTTAATAAAAAATAAAAAAAGAACAAATACAGATGTATAAACTATTCTTTAGAAGTTTCTGTCAAAATCATATTTAAATTTATAGAATTTTTGCAAAATTTTAAGTTTAAGTTAAAATATTTAAATGGTTCAGTAATATATGTATTTCCACCTTAAATTGAGGTTTTAATACACTTACCCGGATAAGCACGCATCGGCGCATCATGTGGCAGTCGTGTTAATGATGAAAGTTGGTTTTCAGTCAGGTTTTATCCGCAAAATTCCAGCGCATATTTGCGTAAACAGTTGAGATCTCAGAGTCCCACATTTTCCTAGAAAATCGCTACATTTTCCGTGCCGAAACATTTTAAATATGATTTGAAATTTTCTTTGAAACGCAACAATCATTCAGTTGCAGAAAATTCACGCGACATTTATGTATGCGACGGTGAGGAAGATTTATATTATTATTAGGAATAGTTCCTATTACCTTTAGATTATTGCTTAATCAGAATGACACATAATGATAAAATTCTTATTATACTTCCTTCAAAAGACCACCGTGAAAAAACAGTATATACAGCATAATATGTGCTGTTGTATTTTGGTGTTTGAGGAAGGGATGCCATAGAGCTTTCCCCTTCCTCCACCTTATCCTATCAGAATCTGCAGAGTACTTGCATCCCTTTTCTTGTGTTTTTTTGTGCTTATAGGCGAAATTAGAAAAAAAAACGTGCGCGTGCATATCAGAAGTAAAACCTCTTTTAAGCCATCAAATAGATAGTAAGCGGTAGATGTCAGAGATAGAGAGCACAAAAGAGAGAGAACTTAAATAAAAAAGTTAAATGATTAATTACTTTTGCAAAAACGTTAGATACGTACAGGAAGCGTCATATGATTGTTACACTGAAGCGTCACACAAAATTAGACCTTGAAATTTTACTCTCATTGCGCGATATGCACTCATTTGCGTACGAGACAATGATAAAAATATCTTAAACTAACTGGTGCCCGCGGCTTCACCTGCGTTAAAAAATAAAATAAAAAATAACGCCTGGTTAGATATATGAGCAATGTAACGCTTAACATCTTTATTGCAGTTACAGTTTTGCCAGACGTTAGATGATCCCTCGAGAACAGTACTTTGTTCCGGATGAAATGTACTCTATGTTCTTTCCTGCATCCCTGACAACGTGTATGCGAAAATTCATGATGATCAGTTCAGCGGTTTACGCTAGTTTTCAATTAAGTACCTCTGGTTACGGATAGATAGCCATCTGCGATAACCAGTAACTTTTTATCTATCTTCAATTTGGTTTTCACAAGCTCCAGTAACAGCTATCTATCTTTAAGCAAGAGGCGATAACCGATATATCTCAGCCCTCCCGTACGTTCCTTTGCATGCATATTTACTATGAAGCGAGAAAAAAAACTCACTAAAATGGACCTAAATAAAATTGTTATTGTTACCAATATATTAAAAACTACTGAAATTACAACTTCATATATTAAATAAATGTTATTTTGTTAAAAAAGGACCATTATTTATAAAAAAACTGCTTGATTGGAAATGTCAGAACGGAACGTCTCTGGAATTTTTTGACCGTTATTAACAGCTGTGACATTGGTTGGTTTTGCATTATAATTAAATTATGCAAAAATGTTGCATTAAGTACTAATAAAATTTTAAGTTAGTTTTTGATTTTAAAACTATGACGAGCAGTGATGAAAGTGATTCCGATATCGATATTCTGGAACAGATTGAAGAATGGGATATTGAAGATCAGCAATTACTTCAAATAAAAAATTATAAAATAAGAATTAATTACATAGTGATACTTAACGATTATGAATTTACGTACAGGTTTAGGGTCAGTAAAACCGTTGTTAATGACCTGTTAGCCGAAATATATCCTTACATAAAGGTAACTTCAACAAGGTAAGTACGAATCTATTATTAGGTGATTATTATAATAGGCAATACATGTGAATTGGTATTATTGTGTTTTAGAAATCATGGCATATCTCCACTGCACCAACTCCTTTTAACATTAAGATTCTACGCATTGGGTACCATGCTGGTAGCTGTGGCTGATTTCGTTGGAGTTTCAATACCTTCAGCAAGCAGAATTATTTCTAGTGTGTCTGCAGCAATTGCTAGACTATATCCAAAATACATTCGCATTGAGAACCACACTCAGCAAGAATTCTATAACATAAGTGGATTCCCTAAAGTACATGGGGCAGTGGATGGTACTCATATAATGATACAGTCACCTAGTCAGTAATTCACTTTCAGTCATTAATTAATAATACAGTTAAATTATTAAAGTAATATAATCTTAATGATATATGTATTTAACTTACAGATTCTAATATTGGTGAAGAATTCCGCAATAGGAAAGGATACTTTTCTATAAATGTGCAGGGAGTTTGTAATGCTCATCTTATATTTTTAAATGTTGTTGCCCGGTGGCCAGGCTCAGCTCATGATGCAACAATTTTTAATAACTCGACATTAAAAGGTGAATACAATACGTACAAAAGTACATATTTATAATAATCTTTACAGATACATAAGTACCCGAGGAACCGAGCTTTGCTCGGAATGAAAAATATTTTAAGTCCTAGGGATAGCCATTTATGAGAAGCCAATTACATATATGTATATTTATAAAGAATTGCTCCTAAATGTATTAGGTTATAACAATACTACCTGTTTTCCACAGCTTAGCTCGGAGTGCCACATATTGATTCCTAACGTAACTTTCAAACATTGTTTCACAAATCAAATATTGTGTGAATATGACCTCAATAGGTTGAGTCATTCAAAAGTAACAAGATGTCTAACATAGTATAGTAGTAAAATACTATGAGTTATTTAACTTATAATATTGTCCTAAATCCTAAAATAAACTTGCAGCTCAATGTGAGGATGGGGTACTTGGTGACAGGTGGTTGCTTGGTGACAGTGCATACCCATGCAAACCTTATCTCCTAACTCCACTGCTAAATCCAGTTACTCAAGCCGAAGAACTATATAATGAAGCACACATAAGAACAAGAAATACAATTGAAAGGTCCTTTTTTCCCTTAAACTTATTCTAACTTATTTTGATTAGTTAGTAATAAATGTTTTTTTTACTATTTACTATGTAAGCTATAGTAGCATTTATATATAACTTTTATAATGTTTTAGGTGCTTTGGAATCTGGAAGAGAAGATTTCCTGTTGTGTCTTTAAAAATAAGATTAGCTTTACCTAATATTTATAATGTAGTGATTGCAACTGCAGTGATGCATAATATATGCAGGATAATAAATTTGGAAGATATTGAACCAGAGGTAGAAATACCTTCCATGGAAATGGATCTGCATAATACACCATTTTCAAATAATAACCAAGACAATAATGAACGCCTTCAACTTATAAGAAATTACTTTGGCAGGTGAAGATGTAAATTGTAAAATAAAATTTAATATTTATACCTAAGATTGAAGCCTTCTCTGAAGTCTGTCTGTTTATCCGTGTCTACATAATTTTAGAAAAGATGCCATTCAAAGGTGAATGCTGTGTATTTGTAACTTCTTTTTTTTATATTACATTTCGATAACCTTTTAATTTTACATTATTTTCAGTTAATCTTCATGAACAAGTTATATGTCAGCGACGAACTAAAATTGTGTTACCCGAATGAAGAATCACGGACCATGCCATTATATTGTCAATCTTTATAGAAAAAGTGTTTGAGAAAAACAGTTATGTACATACACAATATCAACACTAGGAATAAAAAGAAAAAATATTCTTTGGAGCAATCTATAATATGCTTTATTTTTACGGGTCTCATACTGAACATGCCATTAGCTAAAATAAACTAAGAATAGTTATTAATTATTAATTGTTTCATTTAACATAGAGCGTAATAATTCAATTTCCTTTTTCAAATTTAGATTTTCCTCTTTTAATTTTAAATTTTCCTGGAGTAATTTTGTTCTTTCCTCCTCATCATCTGGTTTTTGTTGCATCATTTTATTTTTTTTTCCAATAAAATAGTCTGCTACTGCATTGTTTCTCAATATTGATGATTTGATTAATTCGTCTCTTGCAGATCTCTTTTTACCTGTAAAAAATATAAGAATACTCTTATTACATTATTTAATCGTTTTATTTATTGATTTCTATACATCTTTTTAGATTTTTTAGTAAGTCCCAATGAGGCGGGTGGCAGTGATAATTTTTTTAATAAATAACTACTATGTAGTATATACTACAACAAATTAGTAGTTGTAATTCAAAATGCCCTAAAACCTTCAATGCCTAGATTTTAAATCCATATGATGGCAAGTTTATCTCGGTTATGGGCATTGTACTCACCTACCATCAGGCAAGCCATTGGCCTGTTTTGTTTAGTAAAAAAACACTTAAAATACTACCACAAACAAAAAATCTGGTTTACACTGAATATTCCTGTATTCAAAAGTGTATTCAAAAGTACCCTGTATACACTGAATATACCCTGTATTCAAAAGTGGAGATAGAAAAGACATATCCAAGTATAGGCCAATATGTATTTTATCGGTGTTTTCTAAAGTTTTTGAATCGTTGATTTGTCCAGTCCTGGCATGGCATATGAAACCGGCGATGATGGAAAATCAGCACGGATTCGTTAAAAAAAGATCTACTATGTCAAATTTGGCTTTGTTTGTGGATGACTTAGCGGTAGCGTTGGATAATAAGGCTCAAGTGGATTGTGTTTACACGGATCTAGCAAAGGCATTTGATGTCGTTGATCACTATATATTGTTAGAGAAGCTTAGGAGATACGGCGTCTATAGAAATCTCGTTAGTTGGTTCGAGTCATACTTAATAAATCGTGAAATGAATGTGGTTATTGGAGGATATCAGTCGCACACATTTGTTGCGACGTCAGGAGTACCACAAGGCTCTAATCTTGGTCCCACGTTATTTGGAATATTTATTAATGATGTAGCTGATTGCTTTAAACATTGTCAATTCCTACTATATGCTGACGACCTTAAGATGTATAAAAAGATTAATGACATTAATGATTCAATCGATATGCAAAGCGATTTAGATAAGCTTGTAGTATGGTGTAATCACAATAATTTAAAATTAAATCACTTAAAATGCTATAGTATCACATTCAGTAGAAAAATTAAAAACGTTAAGTTCGATTATTGTATTAACAACAATGTGTTAGAGAATGTGGAGCAAATAAAAGATCTTGGCCTAATTATAGATAACAAATTGAGTTTTTTACCTCATATCGATAATGTAACTAAAAATTCATTAAAATTATTGGGTTTCATTATTAGGAACACAAAGGAATTTAAAAAGTCTTCTACCAAACTAGCACTGTTTAACTCACTGATACGAAGCAGACTTGAATACTGTTCTGTTGCATGGAATCCGTATTATCAAATACATAAGAATAGGATAGAAAGAGTGCAGAAGAAATTTTTACGACACTTAGCATACAAGGACAAAATGTTAAAAAAAGTTAACAGCTACACTGATCTCTTAAAATTATATAAAACATTGTCACTGTCCAATCGCAGGGACTATATTGATCTCTCTTTCTTAAAGAATATTATGGATGGAGGGATCGATTGCCCAAATCTGCTGAGCAGGGTGCGATTGGCGGTACCAAAGAGTAATTCTAGGTCGCATATTAAGAACAGGCTAACGTTCAGACCTAGAATCGCCAAAACTAATCTGGGCGGAGCCGCTCCCTTGAGCAGAATGGTCGTCACCTACAATAATTTAATTAGGGGAACTGGTGTAGATATCTTTCAGTATTCCTCCGCATGTTTTAAAAGAAGGGTTAAAAAAATTCTTTTATCACGTACTGCATAATGGTTTGTTGTTTTATGAGTTTTTGTTTTTTTTTATTCCTTTATTATTGGTTTATTTTTTAATTTTAATTTTTTTTGTTGTTTTCGTCTTAGTGCATGCCAAGTTAGCCTATAAGTGGAGTATACGATATTGTAAATTAATTTTTGAATGTGTTTATGTATAAGGATTATTGTATACTGCGTTGGCTTCCTAATAAAATAAATAAATAAAAATAAATAAATAAATATCTAGGTAGTTCTACATGCAATATCAGTGTTATACATGAGATTCAACTGAAAAGGAAAAAAATATCTGAATTGTCTACTAACCAGCACTGCTTTTAGGTGTAGCGAAATATAATTTATTTTTCAAATATGTCTTTTGAGAAGGCTCTTCGACGATGGGAACATGGGAAACGACACTACTGCCTTCCGACTCCAACTCAACTTCTGACATATCAATGACCTGGACCTTTGCATTTTCATATGTCACAATATCCCGGTTTGCATCTCCATCAAAAGGCACTTTGTGTCCATCACAAGTGGCACCTAATATAGCTGCCACTCGGTCAAGTACGTCATCCGGTGGGATATATTCGGGTTTACCACCTCCAGTCTGAAAATAAAGCAAAAACATTGTTTCAAAACACTTTGATATACTATAATACTGCCAGTTATTTATAATTTACAAATGCTTCCGAACCTTTAATTCATTCATTCTGATTTTGGCAGAACGTTTTCGTGCAGCTTTTTTCATATTTTCCCACTTTAATCTCAATTGACACGTGTTACGTGGACAACTGGAAACTGCTGCGTTGAACTGGTCTTTTATGGTGGACCAGGCTTCGTCCTTTAATTTATTATTGGTGGCGTTAGTAGCCTTGCTTGTGACAATTTTGTTGGCTTCCACCAGTTGAACCAACAGCATACTGTCGTCCTTTGTTAGAGGCACACCCTTTCCCTAAAAATAAACAAAAAAGTAATTACTAAGGTACGAAATTGTAAATAATCAAGATCACGATATCAACATCACGATACTTACGGTACTCATATCTTCTTAATTTTATAGTATTTATATTTGAACTGTGATTGTGAAATTAACAACTTTTCTGTATGATCGCTAAAAATCGACGGATAAAGCAAATCTTTAACTACAGTAATTTGACGTATCTGAGGTTAGCTGTCAAAACATTATAGAAAAGCACAGAGCAGATATCCCATACAAAATTCTATCCACAGTAAACAGTAAGCCCTTCCGATGGATAGATAATATTGAAGATAGAGTTTGCTATCTATCTGTAGTTTATTGAAATGGAAAAATGTTACTGTAGATAAACGTTGTTACTGTAGTAAGGCAAAACGATGGATAGATAGATTATTGAAAACGGGCGTTAGGCGTGAAAAGGTAACAGACAGATAGACAGAGTTACTTTCACATTTAAGTATGGATGAGACCTTCTCCATTTGTATGTGATTTGTAATAATTTTATAAATATTAATAAATTTATTTCATTTCTGATTCAGACGTTGTTTTTACAGTCGATTTAGGTTATTACATGAATTTAATGCAAGATATGATAAGAAAGGGTAGTAACAAAGTTAATTAAAGCTATATAAAGCTAAAAATTTTCTTTTTCAGTTATGAACTTTATGCTGGGTGCATTCTGCATATGTACCATTTTTCACACGTTCACTCCAGTAAATTAAGTACTGGACTAGCTACATTTTGCAAAAGTGGGTTATTTGGCTTTATGATCGCATATTTCTTCGCAATTAAATACTTCAGCCGCCACTTAACAACGTCGAAAACGGGTGGCCCTTTTTACTTACAAAATGTGGAAAGAGTCTAATTATGTTTGCGAATCTTAGTCTATCAAAGAGTAAAACTGAACAATTACATATAGGTATACAACAAATGGCGCGTGAGGCCACTTCAATTTAGCTAGCATATTTTAATACTGAAAGATAAAAATAAAGATCGACAAAAATATCTACCTAATAGTCAGCAAATAGTGACAAGTTTTAAAAATTATTAAAGTAATTCAAATAGAAAATTTTGAATTTGGCTTCCAATAACCAGGGGCCCTAGCCAAGATGCAAACGCTTCCTTTGCGTACTTACGAAACGAAAGAAATAAAGCCCGGTGATTGGTTGTTGTAACAGTTGTAACTTCAATGCATCTTGGCTAGGGCCCCTGGTCGCTTTCCGAAACATTTTTGGACAGATATTTATGATTTTTTTTTATTTAAAAAATTAATATTTTTGAATATGGAGTGAGGCGCCCGCCTTTTTGATAACACGGCAAATATAAAATAAGATATTCATGAATTACACAAATAAACCATCCTCTTTTCATCGATACAACCAAGAATAAAATCTGTTCACAACTTTTCGAGATTAGCACATACATACAGATAAACAGAAAAAAACAAGAACTTTATGCTAAGTAGGTACTGTAATATATCAAAGATCGACAATCCACTTCGTTTGAACTATAAACCTGTAAGTTTTTCAATTTACGTTGTTTCTTTGTTTTTCATGCTGAAGGTTTTTATACTGTTAATTAATTTAAGAAAATTAAATTTAAGGTATTTAAGGAAGGCGAAGCCACGGGTACTAGTTAGTTTCATATTTAATGTAAAGGATGTTTGTAGTTTATCCATGTAGTTTCTCGCATGGAGTATTGCTGTCATCTTGGGGATGGCTCAGCAAAATACCAACTTGCCGTACTCGACTCGGTGGATCATAGAGCTAGGAGACTCATTAGCGACGGTACACTAATAAGAATGAAGCTGCAGATAGGCACATAGACGCAAAATTGCCGTGCTCGGGAGCTGCATGAGATCATACCGCCTTCTCCTATCTTCTATCGGACAAAATTCGGACAGACGTACGGCTGGTTACCATCCTCACCTTGTCGAAATCATTCTAATTCGGACCAAGCGCTTTAAAACATTTTTTATAATGCGCACTGCTAAGGATGGGAACTCTTTGCCGGCGTCTGTATTTCCAAGCACAACCCTAATCTTTTCAAGGTTCGAGTGAATAGGTATCGCTCCATCGTCAGCCTCATCTTTCCTACATGGATAGATGCCGGCCAAGAGCAAACCCATTTTTATAAAAAAAAGGACGCAGACAGGCTGACGGTCTACTTAATGGTAGGTGGTTACTTTCCGTCGCTGATATCGTGTCACAAGGATCCCACGACCCCGCCCATTTACGGCCGCGCTGGAAACTCGCCGGATTTGAGCCGGTATAGTAGGAATCCGGCATAACCCGCCATCGTCCCGTTAGCCGCATATGCATGAGGATTTCCCAACGTTAAACAAAAAATATATATAAAAGGTATCGTCGTCCAAAAACACACAACACACAACACAAAAACTTCGCGAATACAATAAACAGTGGCGTCTTCGATAGGATTAAAGATAAGGAATAAGGTGGAGATACGAAAATTATCATTGGCATTTCTCATTTGTTCACTGAAAGACAACAGCACACAAGTGCTGTTATTTAACGGTGTTCTAAAAGGATTTGTTTACTGCCGCCTGACGATCTTATGACTGCACAGATCGGACTGTGCACTGTTTACTAATAACATATACATATAGATGTCAAATATAACTTTTGTTGAAATATCTAAGTTTTTCAAGGTGTAAACGGAGCCAAGTAAAAACAAACCGACGAAACAAATGTGGGAGGTTTGCGGGGTCGTAAAGTATTTAATTGATATAATTGGCGTTTCGGCCGGCCATTAACAGAACCTTTCGAACCGACCCAGCCGGGGCCAGGAAACGACGCCATTTTTTCCTCTTACAAATGAAATTCACTTGGGCATTTTTTTCCACAAGTCCCTTTCAGAGCTGTTCATTTATTCAATTCGGATGGATCCTTTATCACAATTTTAGACAATAATATAAAGATATTATGTTGGGTTATGCTTTATTTAACGCTGTTTTTTTTTTTTAAATTTGCAAGTAAAGCTTCTTTGTTTAAAAAAAAACATATGTCGATCAATATTAGCGCCAGTAGCTAAGCGGTATTTCGCTTGAGAGATAATTCTTTTAAGATTAGGCTGCATATGGGATAACTCTAATCTCTGGACCGGCGGCCCGAAATACTAACTGGATTTATTTGAATCGATAAAGCTCCGAGTGTTTGTATTGTTTCCGATCCGATACTCCTTCATATCAGAAGAGATGACTTAGCTTCTCTTTGTACGTTCTACTGGCGTACTAATAGCACCTTTTATTATGCCATTACCGTTAATATTTGTTGCGGATATCGCGATAAATTAATTTTATTCGATTTAATGAAATTTGTTCTTTTACCGGCCCCATTAAAAAGGTACGGGGAAGGAATCGAGTATCAATATGCTTCTCAGCAGCCATCTAAAAGATTTTGTTAAGCTTATCTCAGACTGATTAACATAACCCGAAGCACAGTATATTATGTAAAAGTTTCATTAATTCTATTATCGTCCAATGGATTATTCTATTATCGCTAAGGCCGAAAGGTTCTCCAGTAGAGGACATGGCCAGAGCCAGTCCTATTAGAAAAAAAAAACGGGACAAGTGTGAGTTGAACTCGCGGAAGAGGGTTCCGTACGATGTTACCTATCCGCACAATATTGAGTGATTTACCATGTTATTTTAATATCATGGACTTCTTATGGGTTTTCCTATAATCTATAAGTAGAAAACTAATTTCTGTATTTATTTTTTTTCAAAATTTTAGGTTCAGTAGTTTCGGAGGTTCAGTAGTCCAAATAAAAAAACGGAACCCTTATTGGATCACTCGTGTGTCCGTCTGTCTGACCATTCCCCCTCTCCCTATCTCCGAAACTACTGAACCTAAAATTTTGAAAGATATACAGAAATTAGTTTTCTACTTATAGATTATAGGAAAACCTATAAGAACCCCATGATATTAAAATAACATGGTAAATCACTCAATATTGTGCGGATAGGTAACATCGTACGGAACCCTCTTCACGCGAGTTCAACTCGCACTTGTCCCGTTTTTTTTTCATAAACAAAATGTATGTGTGTATAAAATAAAATAGTAATAGAAGGCGGTAAGATATTTTTAAAATTATCTTTATGAACTTCTATGTACCCACATATAGTGTCAATTTAACAATATAAATAAATAAATAATTATAAGTGCCTCTACTTTTTTAAATAAAAATTTTCACCACATTCAGTACTTTGTTTCCTACATCATCGTCTGAAACTGTCTTTAACAATCTTCGCCTTTATCTAGCAAATATTCTACTGCTCAATTTACCAAATAAGACATTTTAACTAATTTGATACGAGTATTTCCATTATCAGATTATGCAGTATAATCTATACTTCTATACGATAACATTATAAATAGAAAAAAATGTATGTAAGTATGTATGAATGTATGTATGTTTGTAATGAATAAACTCAAAATCTACTGGATCGATTTTAAAAATTCTTTCACCTATAGAAAGCTACATTATCAGCGAGTAACACTGGCTACTCACCCCCCCCCATCTCTCTCTTTACCCCCCTCCATACAAAATTGCCGTTTTCCACCAATAATATTTTATAAATTGACGCGGACAAAGTCGCGTGCAACAGCTAGGTATCATATAAAGTAAAAGCAATGAATTAATTGTGGTGCGTCTCGGATTGTAATTCTCGATGCGCTGCGCCGCCCGCCCGCCGCCCGCCGCCCGGTTGGCTCACGTGAAATTATAATAGCAAAATATAATACCGTAGGCAATACATACGAAAAATAGTCCTTAAATCACGGTTGGCTAAAGGCCGAGCAATTTTCCTACTCAACTCTAACAAAATACGAGAGGGGCGTTCGAGGAACTACATTTAGCCAAGTACCTTTGGAACCTTATCTTTCTTATTACCATTAAATATTACCTACGTATTTCGTATAACTACATCTTCATGCGTATTTTGTCTTCGAAACGGAAAAATACGAACGAGGCATTCGGGGATCCAAAAATTCATCACTATTTTTGGAGCTGTTCCACAAATATTTTTATTTTATTTAGAGACCAATGTTTTCATTGGTGTGGTTTTTCTTTACAAAAATGTACAGGAATATTTAAATACGTTTTTGTCTGTGTATTGAAATATTTCCATATGTCCTTCTGGAATGCTTTTATATGTTTTCTGTTTGCTTTTTCTGAATTTTGTTTAGGATTGCCTTGTTTCTGTATGATGTTATATAAATAAAACCTAAAAAAATTCACTTATCATCAATAGATCGTAAATCTTAATCGAATACGCACGTATTCTACATCTATATATATTCCATACATATTATAAAATAAAGTCGCATTCCGTCTCTGTCAGTTTCTGCGCTAACTAATCTTAAACCATGATATGGTTTCCACTAACTGAAAGAGCGATAAACGAGGATAGTTTGTGTATATGTATACTTTGCTGAAAGGATTGTCTGTGCGAAACCGAGGGCGGGTAGCTTGAATAATTATATTGGTTTGTCCACTTAGTTTTTCTAAACTTTTTTTATTCAGATTTAAAGATTTTTATCAAGTTTTAAATTTATCCAGTTTTAAATATTATTGACTTAATGAATTCAATACAAATTTTAGTTCCACTTTCCACTTTAAATTATACCTAAATAGCAGACAGAAATTTGATACTATATTTTTCATTTATTTTTATGTTAAGGTCGCAGATAGGCTGACGGTCCACTCGAAGGTAGGTGGTTGGCTACTGTTGCCTATAACACAAGCAACGGCACAGGTGCTGCAAGTGCGCTGCAGACTACAGTAGAATTAAGGATAAGGGATTGGGAAGGGTTTGGGAAATGGGCTCTGGCATCCCTTACTCACTTACAGAAACACAATAGCACAAGTGCTGTTATTTCACGGTGATCTTTGTAAGGGGGTGGTCACTGCCGCCAGACGGGCTGCCCAAAATGACTGCGAAACGTAGTGTGCCCTGCCACTACTTTCCAGATCCAGACCAGAGCCAACTTTGAAAAGTTCATTTCCAAAGTTGACCCATCCGGGAATCGAACCCCGGAAGTCTAGATCAGAGCATTAATTAAGGCAAGCATCTACTCATCCAACGGCCTTGTCAAGAAAAACTTGTAAAACGATTTTAATACCTTGACATGGTTTATACTGTATGCATGAACTTTTATTCCAAATTAGAAGTGTTTAGTTGTAAGTGAGTGAGATTTTCTATTAATAAATATAATATCACACTAGAATTACTATTAATCATTAAAATCCATTAAGTATTTGAAAATAAATAGCTTAGTAACTTTTTCAATTCGGATATTATACCGTAAATATTATATTATATAAGTAACTATCATAATAATAATATTATCTAGTATTTACGACACGATAACACTAAACGTATTAACCTTAACAGACTTGTCGAGACATAAAGAGATCATAAAGTTCTACTAGCAAAAATGGATTATAAGAAGGGAGACCTCGCGTCTGTAAAGTAGCGATAACTTGTATACAGGAAGTGAAAGGTGTTGTTTTTTGATACAAATAATGGTTAGTCAGGACCAATAGAAGCTATTTGAACTATTCAGAACTATTTTGATAACTATTGAAACTATTTAGATAAATCAGAATTACATATGGATTTATTCATTTGTAAAAAAGAAACAAAGAAAGAAAAATATTTTTCTAAGTGTGCCTACAATTTACTAACCCCACACTAAATGATGGAAGTAAACGATTTCATTGTACAAACACTAAACATGTGAGCGCTAGCGCCACGAGCGGCTCAGCTCGCATGTCGATACCGGTCCGTCAAGCAGCTCTAGTTTCGCGTGGCTCGGGCACGTATCTGTTTTTTGCTCAAAATGCGCTCAGTTTGAGTCGCTTAGATTGTTAAGACGCAGCTCATGAGCACATTATACAAAAATAGTATATAGCATATGGGTGTCTTTTTTTAATAGCTTTTTTAGATTGATCATAATAAGACTTGAATTGATTATAATAAAAGCAGCAGCAGACACTTGCAACGACATGTCTTGTTCACGAATCAACTGAGACTCGCGAAAGGTGGTGGGGTGGGTCACACGCTCACTTCGCGTCGCTCATGATACTCATGGGGGATTCTCGGGTCAAGCGGCTCAGTCCAAGCGGCTCACAGTGCTTGTGCTCGATTGTCGATACGGAGCTGTAACTATTAAAATTATTAATAGCTGTAACTATTAAGTTATTCTCCAAACATGAATGATACGACAGAAACAACGACTATAAATATATTTATTTTTAAAGTCAATTCTTCGCACAATTCCTACGAAACAAAATTGTGCGAAACCACTTTTAAACCTGTAAGGAGTTGGTTACTGCCGCTATACGAGCTGCACAAATAACTGCGAAACGTTGCCACTTTTGCTAGATTCATATCAGAGCCTACTTTGAAAAGTTCATTTCTAAATTTGGCCTGCCCAGGAATCAAACCCGGGACCGTTAAAACAGAGTCTAGTTTTTAATTATAATTGCCAAAATTTATAATAAAAGCAACATGACACATGAGGCATTTCAATGTTCACAATGTTATTGTTCTATCGTATAATTCCACTATTGCATTTCGAATTGCACGGAGACAACTAATTACAAAATTATACATAAAAACAAAGCTAATTAGTAAGCGTGAGCCTCGGGTCGACAGTTGTGTGTTTTTAGGGTTCCGTACGTCCGAATAAAAAAACGGAACCCTTATAGGATCACTCGTGTGTCCGTCTGTCCGACCATATCTATCTCCGAAACTACTGAACCTAAAATTTTGAAAAAAAATACAGAAATTAGTTTTCTTCTTATAGATTATAGGAAAACCTATAACAAGTCCATGATATTAAAATAACATTGTGTGGATAGGTAACATCGTACGGAACCCTCTTCACGCGAGTTTAACTCGCACTTGTCCCGTTTTTATTTCTCTTTGAAAGGATTACATGGTTTTAAGCTAGTTAGGGGTTTGCGTCGGTAGCAAAGCTCATAGCTCTCTTATTATGCGGTAGCGTAACACTGGATAAATTGTGAGATCGCGGGAAGAGAACCAATGTAAATGCAGGTTTCCATGTCGCTGTGCTACGACGAAAAGCGCGTGCATCCGTCTCGGCGGGAATTAAATCTCGCGAGTGAAAAGGTTCCACGTGAACTAGTACTGTGCATATTCATAATGAAACATTTTTTTTTAATTCTTTTACCATCTAGTGTAAGGTCTCCCTTTCGTTCTCTAATCTTGTGGAAATATCAATTATGTCACTCTTTTGGCCCATCGCTAGTTTCCAAAACCTGTAACAAGCTTCTTGGAATGTCATTTCTCCTTAATGAGTTCGTATAATCTTAGAGTCCACCACGCTTATACACTGCGGTTTTTCAGGACTGCGTTCGTCTTACACAAGACAAGTTTTCTCGAGAACATTGTCTTTACCGTTTGAGTCAGTGATCGTTATTCATTAAATTAGAAAAAACTTAGGCGCGATTGAGATTCGAACCTGGTTTTTGTATTGTCGGCTGCCTAGCGTTTATCCTATTACTATCAACAGCGAACTTAGTGAGAGTGATACCTCGGATACAGGATATCACGGTTTCATGAACCACAACAGCTATCTACCTTCTATAATACATAAATAAAAATTGAGATAAGATAAATAGCTCAACCGATTTTAATTCGGTTTTCAAATTTAGAAAGAGGGATAAAAGAGGCGGGTTGTGTATTTAAAAAAAATGCATCTCGGGCGAAGCGAAAGTGAGTCATGGTTACAAATAAAATGATGGATTATTCGAATTTAGCACAGTTGAATGAATAAATAATGATTCCATGAACATTTAATTTTAATATTTCAATTTTAAACTGCTATCATGTTTTAATTCTGATGTAATATGAAAAAAAAGTAGATACGTGTACTCCAACCATATCAATTTGCCAATATATTATTTAAAGCAATGTTTCTTCAATCACAATAAGCGGTTTGCAATGATAATATTTCTTATTATCAGAGAAACTTATACGTATACATGTTTTCACAGGACGCTATGTTCAGCGCCTTAAATTCTTTACTTGCATAGAAAACAGACGCGCATTCATTAAGTTAATGAAACGTTTAAAACGGGTACGCTGGAAAAATGTCGATTTGAAAATTTTAAAACACACATTAATACAAACCGGTTAAAGTAACGGATCTTTTAGAGTAAAAATAACAACAACAAAAAAACATTCGCGTATAAAGAGTATACGACCCGTATACTAGCGTATAAGAGTATAAAGAGACGGTCCACTCGGTGGTGGATGGTTACCATTACCTACCTATAAAACCCAAGCAATCATTGCAAGTGAGTTACTGGCATACATAATGTAGATTGGATAAAGGAAAACGTGACAATATGACTTTTTCAATTACACACTTACCGAAACATTGCAGCATAAGTGTTTTGTTATTCCACAAGACTTCATGTGGTGCCTGTGGATGGTTACTGCCGCCAGACGGACTGTCCAGTTTAATATTTCAAAATTGTGTGTGCAAACCAGAAAGTGGAAGAGGATATTTTTCAACAAGCAACCGTTGGTTAACAATAAAAAAATTTCCGTGCTGAAAAATAAAATATATAACGCCTGACATATACATTGACGCCTGAAATTATGCTTTTTGTAAATGTTGGATATTTATTTTAAGATAGTTTGTGCCCGCTGCTTCACCCGCGTAGAATATTTAACTTGCGTCCATCTTGAAATTCTATTCTAACTATTGCTGAAAGAATTTTTTAAATCGGATAAGTAGTTTCGAAGATTACCTCCTACATACAAACAAATATACAACTTAACCTCTTTCTAATATTAGTGTTGAAAGGGAGATAGGCAGTCTGACGACGGTCCACTAGATGGTGAGTGGATACCGTCACCAATGGTATACCTACAGTTACCATTGGTACAAGCAGTACCAATGGCATACTTACAGTTACGCTGCCAGTATTTATTACCATATTATTATGTTTTGATGTTTGAAAGCAATAGATTGCTGAA
The DNA here is from genome assembly GCA_910589475.2 of Bembecia ichneumoniformis. Taxonomy (NCBI): domain Eukaryota; kingdom Metazoa; phylum Arthropoda; class Insecta; order Lepidoptera; family Sesiidae; genus Bembecia; species Bembecia ichneumoniformis. Next base: position 7,726,442 of record OU342521.1, read on the forward strand.
GACAATAAATAATTTACGACACTATTGTCACGAAAATTCGACAATTTAGTTGAACCAAATGTTTAAAAAAATATTACTGAATACCTGCAGTGATCTATCAAGCAAAACATTATATTTGCATGGTTCCTCATCAGCTATATAAATTCTCATATTATATTATACGCCTAGGTACACACGGCGTCTGAGCCACGTCTGAACAGGAAATGGCCTCTAGATGGGCTGTGTCACTCGGAACGATTCACAGATTCACAGCTGCAAGGAATATAACAGAGATTACGTGTTGTTTATGTCTGTAAAAGTTATCGTACTCTAAAAATACTTTATTTAAATTGGATACTATTAAGTACTTAACGGGAAATAGCTTGGAAACGACAAATCCAGTAATCTATCTAAATCGCTTAGACAATTGTTTGAATTCCGGAAGACAGGAATGTGGATTGATTTTGTTGTCTTGCTGGTCAGAAGGTCAAGCCGCATTAATTTTAATGGTAGACCCAATAATAATGTAAATTACAAAAATTTTCCAATAGTTGCAAAGTTCAATTAGTCTTTGGAATAATCAAAGATTTTTTTGTTGAATATTCTGGTATTTACAGCATTTGTAATAATATTAACTAATCATAAAACCGTTAAGAAACTAAACATATATTCAAGAAGCGTAAATAAATTTGAAACTAATTGGAATTAAAAATTATATTTCAAAAGTGTTTCATGGTCTGATTAATTTGACCTTATAGGAGTATGAACAACTCCTAATTACTGAGTATTGCTGATATCTCAGTAATATTAGGCAATAACTGCGTACATCATCGATGCATTTTTTTTAATGTTAAGATCGGCAGACAGGCTGACGGTCCACTTGATGATAGGTGGCTACCGTCGCCTATAACACAAGCAACGCCAAAGCTGCTGCAAGTGCGCTGCCGACTACAATAGGATTAAGGATAAGGGAATGGGAAGGGATAGGGAAATGGGCTCTGGCATCCCTTACTTCACTCACCGAAACACAACAGCATACGTGCTGTTATTTCACGGTGGTCTTCTGTAAATAATAAAATAAAATAATAAAATAGTAAACGAGCCGTGTCTATACATTAAATATTCATTATTAAAAAAAAAAAGACAATTTGTACACGTTGAGCTTATGTTGAGGTTTAAAAATAGTTTTAGAATTTTTGTCTCTTAGTCTGTGCGTTTGTACTCGCTAATCGAAAAAACTTGATCTATTTTAATGCGGTTTTTGCTGATATATGTGCAAGCTTCCAGCAACATTTAGCGGAAAAAGGACAAGGGAACCTTATATTTAAGGACACGGACGAAGTCACAGGTAAAAGCTAGTAGTAGTAGTTTAAGTTTCTTTTACATATAACGGAAAATATTAAGCAATGTATATAAAAATTAATTGTCCACTTTTTATATAAGAGTAGACAGGCTGACGGTCCATTATAGTGTCATCACAAGGAATAACATGCACGATGTACTGATGAGATAAAAATTCAGGGCAATGCTCTGGTATCTCTTACTCGAAACAAAACAGCACACGTGCTATTATTCCACGGCGGTCTCCCATTCATAGCTGAGACAGGCAGTGTGTCCGATGCAACTACACGCTATCACGCTAGCATAAGAAAAATGTCAAAAAAAAAGGAATTGAAATTGTCTTAATATTACAATTTCTTTTCAGTTAGAATAAGATATTATGTGTGCCAGAACATAGAATGAACAATAATTATCTAGTTTGCATTTGTTAAAAACTATGTAGTTTTTACCCGCAACATCGTCCACATATCTCGGGAACAGTTTATTTTCTGGATGGAAAATGCTCAGTCCTTCTTGTATCCCTGACGTGTATGCAATTTACATTACAATCGGTACCTACTACAAAAAAAAACTCACTTTCGCATTAATAAGATTAATTAGAACTGTGTATTCACAAAAATGCGATGGATATCTCAATTATAATATCAATTTATGGTAGGTTTATTCAACAAAAAAAATCTTTTTTGTTTATCTGGAGGTAAAAAAATATCAATTAATAAATAAATAGACGATTGACCTTTCCTATCTATTCATGAAATGCAACAAATTTAAATAAATATTCTGTAATGCAATAGGTACAGAATAGTTTATATTGCCTAGTTTTTACAGCCTGAGTGATGTTTTTATCTCGACTTATTACATGGGCTGAAAATTCCCGGGCCTAATACATAGATGGCGCTAGTTTTATTGCATTCACCAAAGATGTTGTATTAGTCTGTACCTATAGATGGATCACAAAATGCAGCAATATTTTATTCTTTCTAACACCTTCAAATTGTCATAAGATTGAAAGAGACATACATATATAATCTGTCGGGTCGAAGTTGAGTGAATGTCTCCATTTTGACTATACAATGCAAGCTAAAGTTATAGCGTATAATAGTGCTGTGCATTTTTATTGATAACTAGATATCGTTGATATAGATTTTAAATATATGACGGATAAAAAGTATGGCTAAATGCGTTTCGGTGTACTGTTTGGTTATTCAATATAAATAAAATTTGGGTGCGTACTGGTACTCGCCGCATTGCTAATCGGTTGTATGAGATTGTATGCAACCTCTCGCATTTATTTCACCAAATTATTTCAAAAGAATAGTTATTTTTTGAGTAGAAATATTTAGAATCCATCCTTAAGGGGTAGAACGGGAGTAGGTTTTTATTACGAGAGAAAAAAAACTCGACAATCTTAAAGTTTTATTTTTAGAAACGATATCACAAATTGGATAATCTGTGATATCGTTTCATTTTAATCTGTGATATCGTTCATCTGTGATTCGTCAACATTTTAATTTTAAGACTTTGTTGACGCTTGGGTATCCACGTATTTATTAGTAAGTTTTCTTTTTCTGGGTAATTTCTGAAAAGAAATAGTTTTTGGTTATTAATGATTCAAAAGATTTTCATAATTTTCATAGATTGAAGCATAACTTCTTTATAACTTATAGATATTACTTACTGGTTTACACGATGGTGGTAATTTTGGGAATATTGTCGGCACTGCATACGAGTGTAGAATTTTACGCTGATATCCTTGGCGAAAGCAAGAATCTTCAAAGTTCATTGAGCATATTCTTGTATATTGCGAAGCTCTCCAATCGTCGGCTTTTCTTACATTTTTTGTCCACGTTTTTTTTTTTAAATCGATGTCGGTGGGAAATCTGTTATAAATTGATAAAAATTACTTTCAACCTGCAGTGAATGCTAGAAATTGTCAACACTCTACTAAAAATAAATTAGTTATCGATATCGATAAACTTATCAAGATCAGACTACAGCACTATAAAGCAAGACAAATGTCAAATATTCCGATTAACTTTGGTTTTTGTAAATTTTAGTTATAAACACCAGCTTTTCTTTAAATAAATCAACCTTAGAGCTGTGTATGCATGTACAATGATTCATTTTTAGTAAATAATTATAAAAATTTGTTTACAAAACACCAAAATTAATGAGTGCGAGCTGTGCGACTTACCGGTGAAATGATATGTTTCCATTATTCTCCTTCAAAACACCCACTCTACTTGGACAAACGGGAACAGTACAAGCCATTCTTGGCAAGCAACAGATTTATGAAATCACACTTTCAGATTTTTATGTATTTTAAATCACATAAAGCTAAACGCGCTTGTTAACCAGCATGATATAAACAAATATGACGTTGCCTTTTTTATGGCGCGCAGCGTTTTAAGACGTCATATTCGGCTATTGTTATCTCTTTTTAACATACGACATGCAGCCATTAGAAAGACGGGTATCGAGTATCGAAGGAATCTTCAATTTTTATTGTTCCATCTATACACTAATACAATTATCTTTGGCATTCACCTCTTTTTCAGTTAGTACTGACCTTCAAAAGACAGATATTAAAATGTCATGATTATTCATTAGTTTGTGAGTTATTGTGACGCTACTTTGTTATTTTCAAAACAATGAATCAAAAACAATTTCGTGTTTTAATTTTACACTGCTTCTTGATGGGAAAAAAATACCGTTCTAGCGAAGCAATGGCTTGAAAAGTGTTATGGGTACTCCACTCCATCAGAAACAACAATAAAACGTTGGTTTGCTGACTTCAAACGTAGTCGTAGAGACACCGATAATGCAGAACGCAGTGGACGTCCAAATGAGGCGGTAGCACCAGAAAATATCAAGAAAATCCACAAAATCGTTTTGAATGATTGAACAGTGAAGTTGCGTGAGTTAGCTGACATCGTAAAGGCATCAAAAGAACGTGTTGACTTTATATTGCATGAGCATTTGACTATGAGAAAGCTTTGTTAGCTCACTGTTGACCAAAAACAAGAATGTGTTGATGATTCTGAGCAGTGTTTGGCCATATTTAAACGATGGTGACAATGGATGAAACATGGATCCATCACTTCACTCCGGAATCAAAACGATCGTCATCTGAATGGACAGCAACTGGTGAACCTCGTCCAAAGCGCTCGAAAGCACAACAATCGGCTGGAAAGGTTATGGCCTCGGCATTTTGGGATGTGCGTGGTGTATTATTCATCGACTATCTTGAGGAGGGAAACACCATCAACAGTGAATATTATAAATAGCGTTATTGGACCGTTTGAAGGCCGAAATTGCAAAGAAACGACCGCATATGGCAAAGAAAATTTTTTTTGTTTCATCAAGACAACGCACCGTGTCACAAGTCAAATGGCAAAACTACATGAATTGAACTTCAAATTGCTCCCACGTCCACCTTATTCGCCAGATTAGGCTCCCAGCGACTACTTGTTGTTCGCAGACCTCAAAAAAATGCTCACCGGTAAGAAATTTCTACACAAGTGGTATTGAAATGTTAGAGCAGCGCTGGAATCATTGCGTTGCTCTTATTGGAGATTACGTTGATGAATAAAGCTAATTTTGAACAAAAAAAAACCGTATTTTCTTTGTTGGGCCCTTCTATGTTAACAGTATTTCGTTAGTAAATAAGATTAGATTTTTCCGACCCTGCTTTGCATAATGTTGATATGTATTCTAAAAATAGTAGGTAGCTGTCCAATATTGTCTATTTTGATCGAAACTAGTTTGTTTGCCATTGAATTCTCCGTGCCATTTTGATAAAACTCCCCATCAGTTTTATCCAAGACTGGCATCTGTAATATTTCGTGCATCACAAAGCTCTCTATCAACGTCTGTAACGGAAACCAGTATAGAAGTGCTAATAATAGTTTAACTTTAGTTTAACTCCTTATCGTTTGTTTATTATAAAATGTATAGCAATATTTATTATTATATACATTTCCTATTCTATTTTCTAGATATTCTGTGTAATAAGAATTTAAATAAATTTCTAATAAATAAGTTTTCATAAAAAAATATTGATGAGCCCGTTGGATGAGTGGTTAGTGTACTTGCCTTAACGCTCTGTTCTAGGGTTCCCGGGTTCGACTCCGAGCGGGGTCAACTTTGATAAATGAACTTTTCAAATTTGATTCTGGTCTGTAGTAGCAGGGCACACTGCGTTTCGCAGTGATTTGGGCAGACCGTCTGGCGGAATAACAGCACGTGTGCTGTTGTGTCTCGGTGAGTGTGTAAGGGATGCCAGAGCCCATTTCCCTAACCATTCCCAATCCCCTATCCTACTGTAGACGACAGCGCACTTGTAGCAGCTGTGGCTTTGCTTGTGTTATAGACGACGGTAGCCACATGGTAGCCACCTACCATCAAGTGGACCGTCAGACTGTCTGCCCATTTTAAATTAAAAAAAAATACAAAAAAATAATAAAATACAATATAATATAATTATAATTTTTTAACTAAAACACCGTTTGCCCAACCACAAAATGAAAGTTGGCACAATATGTATTTTTCTTTAAATGAGGTTTTGGCTATCAAATTTCAAGGCAGGTGAAGTCGTGACTAAAAGCTAGTTTTTTATATATTTAACAGTGAATTTAGATAGGCATACTTTTTTTAAATTCTATAGTCAAGACTTAGATTTACGCCTATTTTATCATCTATCTGGTTAATTAAACTGGTTTAACTGTGTTAAATTAGCGTTCCGAAGTTTGTTTAAATTGACAGTTAGTTTAAAGTGATTTAGACAATTAAATTAATCAGTACTACTGGAACCTTTATAGACAACAATATACTTTAATAAATATACACTGCCATTGCCCTTTAAACTTCATCCTAGTTAGAAACGGAAGCTTATTTCCATCATTGTATTTCCATGAAGCATAAATAGTTTATGAGAAGCCATAGATTCTGGAATTATGATACATAATTATGATCATAAACCCATTTTATCTAATTCAATATAATTATTTATTTATTTATTTATTTATTTATTCATTTATTACAAAATATTACAGATATCATTATCTAAATAAATGATTAAGTATCAATTATAAAACAATAATAAAGTCGAAAATATATTTTTAAATACCTACGGCACTTAAATAAAATTTACTAACTTGAACGGTACATTACATACACGGCGTGTTGCTACCCAAAAGAATTAAAATCGTGTAAATCAAATAGGAATATGTATTTTCTTAATGATAACAACGAACAGTCCTTTTCTGTACGACTGACAACGTGTATGCAAAGTTTCATAATTATCAGTTGAGTAGTTAAGGGTCTAGTCTCGCTTTGGAAAACGAAGAAATAGAGGACCCCAGACCGTGCGCGCGGGGACGGCGCGGCGGAGGTGCCGTTGCAAACCCACCTAGTTTTTTTTAATATCAATTATGTACCTAATACTGCCCTTTATGAAAATTATAGTCAGCTAAAAAAGCTGCCGGGCTTGAGAGAGCTATATTTAACTCAATATTTACATAATAAAAACCAAATGTTTAGAAATACTTGATTATATTATTACTTGTATATTATAAAACTTAATTATATTATGAGTTCTTTCTTCCACTCAATATATTTGTATATATATTGTATAATATATTTGTAGTTATTCCTTTATTTTATTAGAAAATAATGTTATCAGCAGCGCCAAATATTCAACGATATTTAATTTTTAACAGATTGCAGCCTTAAGGCGTTAATGTGTAAACAAACAAATTCAGTTTCGCGTTTATATAATACTGGCAGGTGCCCGCGACTTCGCCCGCGTTGAAAAATGAATAATTGGGCGTGTTTTTTAATATTTTAGATGATCCCTCGGGAACCTAACGTTTTCCAGGATAAAAAGTATCCTATATGTTAATCCAGGTAATAAACTATCTGTGTGCGAATGTTTGATCCAAATTCGTTTAGTAGTTTTTACGTGAAATAGTAACATACATCCATACATTTTCACAAACTTTCGCATTTATATTGTTATATAGTACGACTATCTATCTGCCCGGCGAACTTCGCAACACCTCAAACAAGGTATTGTTCGAATTCGTTTCATACAAAATGTATGAGATTTGTTTTCTCGTGAATATCGGTCCAGCTGTTCTCGAGTTATAAATGGTGTAACTAACACACAAATTTCTACTTTTATAGACTAGTACTTTTATAGTAATACTTTTATAGAATCGGCCTATTTTATCATTAAACGAAGACGTTATTCTGAAAGTACTCTTACATTAACTGTTAGGTCTTGATTAACATTTAAAACACAAGTCAGAAACAGGTTCGAATATCGGAACATATAATTTCATGCTTGACCGATACAACTTGAACTTTTCTCAGAAATGGTTAGTTAAACTGAGGTTACTTCAAATCATCTACCTGCCTTCTTTTGTAAGTCTACAAAAAAAGTTAACTTTTACCGACAATTTAAAAACAGGTGATTTTTAACCACAATTAAACATGTGTTAGAAACACATTAGAACTCGGTTTACCAAGTAACATAGTGAGTTAGGGGAACAAATTGCCCCCGAAAGCTATTTTTTATAATAAATGAATAGGAACTGACAGAGACACAGACGCAGGTTGCACCCTCAGGGTTTTTGAGTCAGCGATAAAGACTCAATCGCCTGCTTTTGACGGGGCGAGTGACTTTCTTCACTTTCCCCCATGTATTGAGAAAATTTCATAAAGGGAGTATTTATGTATCATTACTATGCGAGAAGAGTGTGCACTTTGTTGATAAGCTTCAGTGTCAGCTGGAAATGTTATTTTCATATGATCCCCGGGAACAGTACTTTTATCTGTATTCATGATTTTTTATTTTATCATGATTTTTATCATGATCGGTTGCCTGAAAAAGTAAGAGACAGATACGGTTACTTTCATGTTTATAATATTAGTATGGATTTTATTCAACAACTAGAGCCGGAGGCTCCGCACATATTATATAAATTAATGTAATGCTTTTATTATTATTAACACATTTTAATTATTTAATTAATTTGTTACAGTACTTATCGATTGTTTTATAAAAAAGTGTTAATTAACGATTAATGTAATAATCGAAATGTATTAGCAAGCGCGCGCATACTTTTATATAGGCTTTTTGGCAATAGCGGTCGGTGGTGGTAGGGTCTTGTTGGCTTGGCTGGCATGGCAATGGCATAGAGCGGCGCGGAGCGGCGTGGCTTGTGTAGCGGTGAGGTGTGCGGGGAAGCGGGGAGAATCCTCTCGAGTCTCGGCGCCCTCGCGAAGTCTCGACTAGCGGGCCGCGGCGCGGCAGGAGGCGGGCGGCAGTCGGTGTCTGACAATGGGAGGATGCAGTTCATTCCGTTCCATGCCACTACCAACCCGATCAACCGCGATTTCGTAGATCTAACAGACTCGTGGAATTTTTCTTAACACGCCACGATAGTGGCAATAAACCGTAAACATTTACAATATCTACAAAAATTGGGAAATCGTTTTTCAAATTTATTCAAAAAACCGGCTCCAAAGTTGACCTGTGTGATTGAGTCGGAACTGTCAGTGCGCGTGTTGTGCTTCTATCGATAACATAACCTATACTTCAAGGGCAGGACGAACGATACTGCGTTTCGTGATTGATGTGGAATAAGTTGTGTGAGCTGGACCGAGCTGGTCTTGAATGTTATTGAGGTATCCCTGTGGGCGTATTCGAAAGTTTGAACATCGATCGGGTGACGTGCGTGCGTGGGATTGCGTTTATGTAATCTTTGTTTACCTTGGGAATATGCACTGTGCTGACTAGACGTTCTAATCTGCAATTGGCGAAAAGTTCTCTCGTGTATACTGTGTGATGTTGGTAAGGGATTTGTACTATTATTAATTTTATATGTTAATTTTCTTTTTATTATTTGCTGTTTTTATTGTATCAAATTAAATTGCACCTATTCTATTAGTTTAATTTGATACAGTTTACCGTTTCTACTATCTGTACCTACTAAAGTATTTTTTACGATGTTTCTGCAGGTTTCAGTGATAATAATTTAAAGGTACCTAGATATAAAATATTTTTTTGGAACTAATAATTACAACCTATCTAAGTACCATAAGTCCAGATTAATTTTTTAAGTTAAATGATAGGTTCACTTGATGGCAGGTGATCACAAGTACAAACAATGGGAATGGGCAATTTAAGCGCGCTGCCGACCCTGTTAAAATTAATATCTATTCTATATCCTGTACATATTATTAAATTAAGTCGCTCTTCGTGTCTCTGTTTCTCCTGTAACTTTTTCTATACTAGGTACCCAATGGATTTTGATACGGTTTTCACTAATGGAATAGTGATAAACGAAGAAGCCGGAGGCGGGTCGCTAGTAGAAGATAAGAAACAAGGTGGGAACGCAAAATGTGGCTTAACAGCACAAGTGCTGTTTTTTCAAACGGTCTGTCCCTACTGTTAGATTACCTACATACTTGGACCCCGTTCAAGTTTCTTCTAAGTAACTGTTATATTAGCTTCAATTTTGAATCAATTTATAACGGGTTTCATCCCTAAGAATATAAAATTCAATAAGAAAAGGGTTTCTTTGTGTGTATTTTAAGCTTGTTTCTTTTTTCTCAGAACATGTTTTGGAATAATGAGGTCCAGTGAATAAAGAAGAATATGAATCGATTTAGAAGAGTATATTTTTGAATGAGTATCGAAACTGGGGCATTAGTCAAAGTAACATTTTAAAAACGATAACGAAGTTCGCAAGAATAAAATGTATAGGATTGACATATGCCGTCGCTAAATCACGTGGTACATAACTGTTATGGTATCATATCATTATATCATCATCATTACTGTTTTGGTTGTAGGATCGATATTGAGTATTTTGCAACTCGCAAAATTGCACAGTGAAATGGACTCAGGTCGACGAGGGCGGGTTACCGCTCTTTCAGGAAGACGGTCCATATTTCATGAGCGCCTGTCGCGGCTACAATAGCGTCGCGATGAGGTCGTCGGCTCGCAAGATTTTTGCAACTATTCTCATGTGATCTTTGCGTCTTCCATCGAGGCATTAATTTTTAAAACTGGACCTGAGGTGAATTTCCTTTCAATCAATTTATAGTTAAAACAATGTGTTTCTTGCTTTAAAAAAAAGATAAGTAGGTACGGTACGTACATAAAAACGGACTTTAGGTGTGAATAGAAATTAATATAATAACTGTATTTTTTGCAGTAGGTTCACGCGTGAACAGGTAGACCGATTTTAGTTCGGTTTTCACCAATGGAAAGAGGGATAAACGGGGAATGTTTTACGGTATATAAAAATTGCACGCCGGGCGAAGCCGGGGGCGGGCCACTAGTTTAAGATATAAAGACAAACTTTTGTTCATATTTCTAAGAACATAAAATAAACAAATTATTTTAAAAATTACTGTACTGTGTAACTATTGAATTAAATCAATATAATAATACAATAACTTTCGAAACGATTACAGTAACTAAATTCAAACAATTGTCAAAAGATAATTGTGTACCTTATAAAACATTGTAAACCATATTGCTTAAAAATGCGTGGAAATGAATTGTCTTTTTACGCAATGTTAACTGCCTTGACATTGAATGAAGACCACTGCGAAGATTCAAATTGCCAAAAGAGAACGGTTTTCTCCACATTAACTTACTTTTATTACCTATTTTCTTCTGTTTGACGATCTAAGTTTAACCTGAACTTAAAACTTATTTAAGTCATATTTAAATTGTGCAAGTGACCTTAACATTAATATTATTATTTATTCAGTGGCTTAATCTTACACTTAACAATAAAATGTACGAAGAGCAAAGTTATCGCAAGGTAAAAGAAATTATCAATAATATGGTTCAGTAGTGGTTTCGCACAATTTTGTTTCGTACGAATTGTGCGAAGAACTGACTTTAAAAATAAATATATTTTTAGTCGTTGTTTCGCACAAATATTATTTTCATAAAAAAACTTGAACCAAAAGTACTATATCTATATATAACCAATATCTCTACAAGGGTTTCCAAATATCTCTACACAGTCTCAATGTCAACTTCCGAAATAGCACTTAAGGTATCATTACACTCTGGGGAAATTAGAAGGAATTGTGGCAGAATTACCTTAGTCTTGCTTTGTTAATATAAACTTAGAATAAAATTCATTCTACAATAAATAGATATACCCCACTCGTAATTAAAATTGAGACGGTTGTTAAATAATCCTGTTTAATTTATTCCGTCTGTTATTTTTTTTATAAATAATTGGAAGGATTCTTTGTTATCTCTGTTAAGAAAAGCCCATATTTACCCTTAATGGGATTTGATTTCAAAGGGAATTAAGCTACCTTTTGTTATTTGTACTCAAAATAAAATCCTAAATACTTAAGTAAGTACACATCATTTTTTTTTTATTTCTTCCCTCGGACACAAAATTATACGAATAGGGCTTTTTCGTTATAAGTGGTGAATATAAAAGTACCAAGTAATTTAGCATTATTTATTCAAATTTAATTGATCAATTTAAACTTACCAAGTTACTCAACAGTAGAAAAATAACAGGCATTTATACTTGACTAGCTGTGCCCGCAACTTCGTACGCGTGGTATTCGGAATAACGCCCAATTTGTTTATTTGTAAACAGATTGGAATGAAATATACACTAAATATTACTAAGCTTGCTACAATACATAAGTGGAAACCACACGAAAATCGGTTAAGCCGTTTCTGAGATTAGCGTTCACAAAAGCATAGGCAATCAACGATTTTATTATAGATGAAAGATCAACAACCTAAGCTGAATCCCACTTAATATGACTGATCATATAGATCTAAGGTCAACTTACATTGGAAAGTTAAATCACCTAATATTGCCATTTTTAACTTTATATAAATTTTCATCTTTTTACAGATGATAATATATAGTTAACTAAAGTATCAGCCAATTGAACCGAAAAGTTATTTTATTGCATTTTCATCGAAAAAATTTTGGACGTGATTTTTTAAATCTACATAACTTTTTTTCTAAGATTAGCGTGCACAAACGCTGTGCGTTTCTAAACAGACAAAAATTCTAAAAAAAATTCTTTTGACCTCGGTAACATAAGTACAACGTGTATAAATTGTTTTTTTGAAAAATTATTTAATGTACAGACACGGCTGTGTGGCTGACTAAAACCATAATCTAAGGATCTAAGGCTGATTGGTAGTTGTGTATGTACTCCCACGTGTAGTCCCATAAAAACTGTATTCTAGTTATAATTGTAAATTGTATTTTTTTTTAATTGTAAGTTTTAAGTATACCGGACCCCAGCATTCCTTTTCCCGCAGGAACTGGGGTTCTAAGGTAATTTGTTAACCCCTTAACTAGTGCACTCAGCATTTAGTCTCAAGCGCTGCAATATAAGTAGCGAGTTATGTATCAGTGTGGCGGGAAATAATAAAAAAAAAATGTACAGACACGGTTCGTTTACGATTTTATTATATGTATAGATAATAAGAGTATCCATATGGATAGAGATTATGTCAAACGCTTCTAACTTACAAACCACGAAAGATGGTCAAATGTGTCACCAAAGGCAAGTAAGATTCATTCTGCATAATCACTACTAGTAAGTACCTACTTACTTCTTCATAATACTTGGTCTTATTTACTGAGTGCGGTCGTGAAGAAAGCGGGTTTTATTGTGGTTGTCCGATGTAAACTATTTCGAAATTATACTCTGTGGTGGCGAACAGGAGCTGTTCTGTCTGTTTGTAAACAAAACACAGCAGGCCGCCTGTAGCTGCGCGATCGTATGACTCATAATCAGACCGGCGATGTCGTCATCATCTCGGCCACGAGCCACGAGTACCAGCACACATTACGCCTTTTCGATCCCTTTTCTTAGTTCGTAAAGAATCTTTTGTTCCGAATTTGAAAACACATTTGACTCTTTCAAAGGAGTTCTCATCGGCCAGTATTCTCATTCAGCACGTTTGATGTCTAAATTAATTCCAAACAACGCCCCCGCCGCGTTGCCAGTCATGTCGCAGCTAATGTACGTTGAATGCATAGATTACTAACAGACCACATTAACGCTCCCTCGGGATACGAGAGGTATCCCTAACCCCCACGCTACCACCTACATTAGTTTTAGGTAGGTATATTTCGGGGCTAATTCTACTGAAACTTTAGGGTGGTCTCTCAGTCTTAATATAATAATTACATTACCGCAACGTTTCTAGAATATGATACAATTTTATTCGGTAATTTTTTTTATCGCTCTGCCGTAATTTTATTTCTCAACAATGTTTATGTGTGCTAATTACGTGTTTTATGTTTGTTGCGGCTCGCGTTTTGTTTGTTATGGTTTGGTGTTAAATGTGTCACGATTTCGTCATTTTATAAATATGTATATCTATTGCCAGTAAGCTAGTCCTCATTGGATGAATCTATCGTTGCATTGTCTTTTATATTATCTTTAAATAATATTAAAAATAAGAACTGGTAGGTTCTTTTTCTATTTTCTTTTGGCACTCAACTAAATTGTTTTGACTACGCAAATATTTTGATACGTTCTTCCCTATTCCTACTTAGAAAAATATTTTCCGGAATCTAATGTTATGGAAAAACCAAATGGGTTGTCACGACAATATAGGAGCAGGTTTGACTATGACTGGTCAGTATGCGGCTTTAGCCTATCCTTCAACACCAAAAACAGCGATGTAAAATTATTACCTTACTCAGGTACTTGACTGTCCTTCGGATTTCCAGCTCAGCGACCCGATGGGAAGTCAAGTTAAACAAATATTATACTAGGAACACATTGTTTATAAAATTAATAAAAAATATTTGTTTAATAATACTACGTGTCCTTGTTAGTTGCACACCTACAGACTACACAATGTAGGGTTCATACTTTTAATGTGTGTACCAAACATAACACAATATTTATAAAATAAGTGGCTTTCTGCCATACAAAATAAAAATGCCTGAGATGAACAAAATGAATTTTATTCACCTAATTGTTAATTCCGGAACTAATTACACGACAATAAATAAAATACTAAAAATAATCACTAGGTATATTTCACCTTAGTTATACCTACTACAGAAAAAATATACAGACAAGTATTATTTGATAAATAATTATTTATTTATTTCTATTAGAATTAAGGACTTTTGGTAATTTCTGAACTTTCCATGCATTTTAGGTATTTAAATTGAACGATAAATAAAAGTGATAAGTGTTCGTCACGTCCCAATCTAGAATGATTAATTAAAATAATAAATTTAACCTTCGCCGCTCTTGTGACTTGATTTGAGAATGAAGTCGCTTGAAAACTGATTAACTTCTGACCTAACCGATTTAGCACAGTTAATTAGCAATTAGACCTTGAAATTTCATTAAACGAAGTCGCTCCACTAAATAGGTTGTGACCTAGCTTTACAAAAATAGTCCTTTTATGGAGTATATAAACTATTTAAACTATTGCGATGATGGAAGCATGGAAAGTTTTATAACTATAGTGATTTAACCCCACTATCAAGGCATAGAGCATGGGAGATATAACTATGAACATTATTTTGTATTATTTATTAGCGACCCGATGCAATTTCTTTCTCCAAATAAACCTTTCTCGTTTATCGCTCTTTCCATTGGTGAAAACCGTATTAAAATCCGTTGGATTGTTTATAAGAATTTCGCCGAGAAACAGACAAAAGCGGACAGCTACTTTATTGAACTTTGACCGTTTTGAAATTCTGTTCTAATTTTTGTAAAAGATTTTTTAAAATGGGATGAGTATTTTCGAATATTACCTCCTTTTACTTCTTTATAATAGTGGCATAGATAATGTAAGATAATAAAAGTAGCGATATGAACACCGTTCTTTTCATACAAGTTTGGTTGGTTTCAACTCTAGAAATTTTTGTCTACATTTTTGTTTTTACTGTTGTTTTCGATTTTTAACATGAATTATCTTACGGTCAAATAATAAAATAATTTCAGATTACAAAAAGATACACTATGCAAAGATTTTCAACTATACATATAGATCGGGCAAGACGAGAGGTTCTATAATGTGACATTTACGAGAGAACCACGTGGTACAAAATCGCTCAGTCCATCATCACCTTTACAAGGCTATTTAACTACGCCATGTAGTCGAGTGAATAGAGGGGGGTTACCTTACAAACGGTCCGGTAGTTCTAAATTTTTGATATATTGATTTTTGATTTGTGTTTAACATGCAAAATGCAGAATCAATATTTTTGTAGGAAAATTTTCCCAATTCCCCCTCTATATATTCTATATATTTAATCTTTTTGGCACTGTGCCATGTACGTGTAATAACGATGGAGACCTTACTCTAGTATTTATCTAATTATTTATTCAGAGTAAATTAGTTATTTTATTTGACACTTAGGAATATTTCTCAGAATGTTCTTATAATTCTCAATAAACATAAATATTCATTCATTCTGAAGTTTTAATATATTTGTTTACGGTTTCCGCGAGTATTTATTGATATAACGGTTTATAAAATTCATAAACCGTTAAAAATAAAAATTGTTATTTAAAGTGTTTGTTTGTGTTAATTGTTTTATTGGACTATTTTTTGTGTGAATCTTATTTTTCATATTAATTTAACACTTGAAACAATTGTTGACAAAGTAAGGCAGACATAATGCAAAAATATTTTCTTTTTGTCTAATATGGTGAGTAGTGTCTACTTAATAAAAAATAAAACATCTCCAGCAACATTCAGATACCGAGTGCCGAGCGAAACAAACCGGAATCTCAAGTGCAGCCGAGCGCACACTCAAGGTCGCATTTATCTTTTAAAATATAAATTGAGTGTAATAGAACGTTTTAAACCACTTTAACGGAAGCCAAGTAGTTCATCGGTAGAAAATTAAAAAGATTCCAAATCACTTTCTTTTAAAACCAGTGACGATAAACGACTTGTTTTATCGCAAAGTAAAAACCGAAACTGATTTATAGCCGTTCGAGATCTCCCCAAGACGAACCGTGACGCGGGTAACGGGCAATCGAGTTTATATTGACTAGTTTTTGCCCACGATTTCAACTGTTTTGATTTAATATTTCTCGACTACATTATGGTTGGTGAAAGGAGGAATCATCTTCTTTCTTAAATTTTTTCCTCTATAGTTATTTTAATAAATTACTATTATTTATCGAAATCAATTCACTAGTTTTGGTTATATAAAATACATAATTGTTGATTAATTTTGAAAAATGTAACAAAAAATAATATCTATAATTTATTTAGTCTTTTTTTTTAATGATTCTAATTTTTATGCGTTAATCAACATCCTTTTCTAATTGCTTTTGTTTCAATCTTAAATAATAGCCCATGTTAATTTGCAGTGTGACCAATAGCTACAAAACTAAGACGTGACTTAATAAAACTAACTTTACATGTGACGAATTAAAACAAATAATATTGCTTTTAGCATTATGACCAGTTAGAACACATTTTTGGTGTGACGAGTTGATGCCACAATCCGGCGAGCGATCAGGATCAATATTTTTGTAGTAATATATATTAAATATATATTCTATATATTAAATTTTTTTGACTGTTTCTGATCGCCGTAATCAGGATGGCCATGGCGTAGTTAAATAGCCTTGTAAAGGTGATGATGGACTGAGCGATTTTGTACCATGTGGTTCTAAATGTCACATTACGCAACATTTGGTTACAGTATTGGGTACAGTACAGTGTAGCTGTCCAATAATGAATGAATCTGTTTCTCATTTTTTTTTAATAATTGCACAAAGCAAAAAGTCAAACAAATACTTCTTTATGAGATTAGCATAGACAATCCAGATATAAGTAATTAATTTTGCATTGATTCCAAAAGGCTTGCATTGATTCGGATATTACGTTTATCTAACAACGCCCGCGAGTAAATTAATTATTGGATTTCTCATAATTAGTTCAAAACAACTATGTGCTTTCTATTTGTATAACATATATTTTTCTGTATGCTACAGAATTAATAAAGAAGTGAGATACACGTAACAAAATTACGCTAATTTGAGATGTCGCGTGACGGTTGTCGATTTCTCTGTTCTCTTTAGAAAACATGATTGTTCAAATCACGGGTATTACGCGATGAATGCCGAAATGTTCTTTTTTTTTCTTACTTCTTGGTCATCTTAAGAGAAAATGCTAGTCTGACATGCGATTTCAAACAAACTATAACTTTCATATGAATTGTGTTTAGGTATTTTGTTTAAATGAACTATCAAAAATTGTTTACAAAATTAGAAAGCTAATATTTTTGAAATTAACTGCATATCTTTTTTCATTAATATGTCTTAAGCAATAGCATTGGAATTCTAGAATTTATTTTATATTTTTTATTTAACGACATTTACAGCTATGAAATGTTAATTGAATTTGTAAACATAATCTTCTACACAAATAAAAATGAATCGCTAATGTAGCGCTAAACACGAGAACGTCTTTTTTCAAATATTTTTGAAAAATATTTGAAAGTTAGTTTTTTTTTCGAGGAAAAAAAATCCCGAAATAACACAATAACCCCAATATTTTTCTTATTCCCATCCAAAGTTCCCAGCTAACATTTAAAATATTTCAAACTAGCTTTTGCTCGCGACTTTGTCAGTATATGTTTAGAAATTATTACTCACTGATAATGTAGCTTTCTTAATTTTTACTGAATTTTTAAAATCGGTTTAGTAGTTTTGAGTATATTCATTACAAAGATACAAAAATATATACATATACATACAAATCTTTTCTCACTATAATATTAGACTAGTATAGACAAGTATTGACGTCATAACATGACATTAAAAATGATCATTGACATCACGGTAATTAATTGTTATTCAATAAACAATTTATTTTTGTTTAAATTACGCAATCAGAACGACGTCTGTTGAGTCAACTAGTAACTATATAAATAACTTATGTCTGCAAATTCAGTTGAGTACACTAAATTTGTAAGTACAAACAGAATCATGTTAGGTATATGTATTCTATTTGTGACCACTGTTTTGATCCGTAAATATCCGCGTATCGTTACATAGTGTGGTATCGACGATGGGAGAACCGAGTAAACGAGCTTGTTCGTCGCGATTGGCAACGAGCGTAAAATGTGGAGCGTCGCAGCTGAGCCGTTCACCAGATCGATACTTGATACGCACATCGCGCTCTGAATGCCGTGACCGGATTCAAAGCCTAAGCCACAAGGAGTCACACTTTTCTAAAAACAAACCAACTCTTCAAACAACCGCCTGTTAGATGCATTAGCAGCAAGCCTCCTGCTTGTCTATAAATGGCACGCCCGAACGGTCAGATCTTTCGATAAGACGGTGACTCAGTTCCTCAATATAATCATGTTAATGCGAATTTATATCGATTTATCTGATTGCGCAGAAGTGCCTGTCTCGAATCCATTTCAATGCATCTAATCGAATGTTTATTTTTTGTAATAATTTAAATTCTCTTATTAACTAGTCATGTGGTCGTGAGAGCAAAGAAGAAGTGGCTTTCTCTAGGTGTGTGATTCTGTGCTATGGATATGAATTGACATTTTGCTGTTATGTTTGTCAAAATAATAATTGATTGGACATTGATGTAATTCCTATTTGAGGGTCGGTTTTAAAAAATAATGAGTTAAATAATTAAACAGATCATCTCAGCCGTAGGACGTCTACTGCCGGAGATAGTCTCATAATTTTCCAATAGGAAATAAATATAATTAGTCTTATTTTATGTCGTCATTACAAAGAGATTTGTTTTCTTTTGTCAAAGCTATGAAGAGTTTGCTGCAGCAGCTTACGTCTGTGGTTCAGTTTTGTAATTCGCATTGTATTAGTAGCGAAATGATTTTCGTAATACCAGATCACAAACTAAATGACTCACGCCGTTGGTGGTAGGTGTCCCGAGAACGTTACTCAATCTGAAACTATAGTTTGAACACTTGTAGATTCACTGTGATAATTCGCTTTCAATTAATATATTAAGATGAATTGCCATATCAATTTAAAAAGATTTGAATTGAAAATAATTGAATAAAATTGTGCCTAATAACAACGATTAATCTTTTAGGCTTGTTGATTCAAAAGTAACCGTTACTTTCCGTAAATGAATAGCATATTTCAATATATATGTAGGGAGAAACAGAGAAAATAACTACGACTTTTTATCTTATAATTCATAATGTATAGATATCGAATATAATTGCGAACTTCTGTCGTGAAATGTAATTTAAGAAAAAGAATGAGGATTTGTGTTAGAAATAACGTTGGCCGTGTCGAACATGAATTATAATAGCGAATTAAAAGTATTGCTTTCATATTTTTTTTTTGTTTTATTTGCGTATTTTCGGCCCTATATTTTGTACCCTCTGCTACATTAACTGTTATTTCGTCAATGTTTTGCCAATTTAATAGCAAGTGTTATACCTTTTTGAGTAGCTAAAGATACGTAGAAGTTTTAAAAGTCATTTGCAGAATAATTTCCATACATTTTTTTAAAAAAGCACTTCAAAGTTAAAAACACTTAAAATTCTTAAATTCCAAACATTGTCGAGCAGTCTTTTTAAACTGTTAGTGGTAGGTTAAAAAGATATAAAAATCGGATCCTAGGAGCTCCAATCCAAAAAAAATCGATATAAAAGCAAAAAAGAGGGTTTTTTAAAAAAAATCTTTAAAGTTTATTATCTCCATAAGATTACATAATCAAATCCATTAGAAATGATCAGGAATAATATAACCTTTAATATTCCGTACCACTTCCCCTGTAACCCATGTATATAAAAAAAACTAAATTCGAAAATAAAAATAGGTAAGTAATAATACTTAAAAATAAAATCCTAGCAATTATAAAAACGTCAAAACATAATTTTTTTATTATTAATTTTGTAGGTTATTATCGTGGAACTAGCTGGCACCCGCGACTTAGTCTGCATTGAAAAATGAAAAATATAACACTTGAATGACTGACATCTTTATTGCCGTGACGACAACGGTGGCGCCGTATTTTTCATATTTTTAGACGATCCCTCGGGAACCTAAATTTTTTCAGGATAAAAGGTATCCTATATGGTTAATCCAGGTAATAAACTATCTGTGTGCCAAATTTCATTCAAAATCATTCAACCGTTTTTGCGTGATTGAGTACAAACATCCAAACGTACAAATTTTCGCATTTATAATATTATTACGATAAGTATACAACGTAAATGGCTCTACTTCTGTAATCCATGATTTCCTGGTCTCTATATATGTGGTCGTAAATTTGAGCATAATGTCCGATATAAAGTGATGTTTTTATTTACATAGTGTACATAGGTGCATACGAAGCCAACGCAACGACTTACCTACGAGTATGTCGTGAGAAATTTTCTACACATGGAATTATTTCGTCACGCAACAAATAATAGAAGTTAAACACGCACGTTAACTTCTTTCGCGTTACGTGTAATGTACAACACAACTATCGGTTGTGAATTAATTAACCATAATAATATTCGCTCACATTCTGGGTCATCGAACTAACGGTAAGGCATTAGAAATGTACTATACTATTCATTAAGCGCATTTGTTTTAAAAAAAAAAGAGAAAAAATAACATTTGTACACGTTATAAGTACTGTTGCAGAGGTCAAAATAGTTTTTGGAATTTTTGTCTGTATGTATGTTTATCTGCGCGTTTGTGCACGCTTCACCAATTTGAATGCGGTTTTCGGTGATGTATTGTAGCAAGCTTCCCGTAACATTTGTATTTCTTTCATTCCAATCGGTTTACAAATGAAAAAGTTACGCGCTATACCGAATACTACGCGTACCAAGTTGCGGGCTCAGCAAAATAAAACCGCTGTCCGCTCTGTCTACTTCCTAAACAAACCACCCAACTGATTTTTGATACGGATTTCACTAATAGGAAGACCAATAAAAGAGAAAGCTTTGCATATATTATTTACAGAAAAACATTACGTCCTTGCGAAGCTGGGGGCAGATATAATTAAACCCGCGTTAAATCTGAATCCTGGCGTATAGTGTGCCCACTTCCATATTTCGCTCTAACGAAAAGAAAAAAAAAATCGGATTAATACTCTCTTAGGTTTACATGTTCGCACATATGTACACGATTTTTGTCCCTGATTTTAACTCTGGTAGCATGGGTCACACAATAAATCAAAAAGCCCATAGTTTTGTCGATAATATGCTTTAAATTAGCAAAACAATTAGTAAATTTAAACGTCATTTTTCAGAAAATTATAAGTAATTAAAAAATCTTTCTCGTTTATCGCTCTTTCCATTATGTAGTGAAAACCGTAGGTACTATCAATATAAGTGACATGGCACACTGCGTTCTGCAGACATAAACTGACCTCTTACAGAAGACCACTGCGAAATTATAGCACGCATTGCGTTTGTATTCCAGTCTAAGCAATGCTAGAGAGTCCACTCCTCTGTCTTCTATCTATTTTATATCCTGTTGCCTGTCTACTCCCCTTGTGTCATTTTACACTAAATGCTGTATTTCCTAGTTCTCATGCGAGTTAATGGCGCCGCTGCGATCTTCTTGGTTGCATCGGTACTTAAAGACGTCTGCCTGTTCATTGCACATTATCAGAAGCAAAATGAAAAAAAAGTTCTCATTCGTTGTTGCTCTTAAAAAACATTAAAAATGTTTTTAGTGAACCCGTTTCAATCAGTTAATGCAAATAAAAAAGACCAATTTTATCTAAACCACGTTCGATCTGAATTAACATAAACAAACAGTAATAACATTTTAAAAACATTCATACAGCAAGCGAAGATAATTTTAATAACAAAAGTACAATAGATGATTGAATTTTTCTCACAATTATAAAAAAAACCGTATTAAATAAAACGACTTTATATTCTTCAATTTCACAGTACACTATCAGATGATTCAAATTAGATCTCGTTCTCTAATATGACGCGAGTTAACGGTCTGTTAAACTTGTTTTGTCTGTGTTTTTAGCATTTTTACCATTTCAATTATTTTATTATTACTAGTGACTCCTCTCAACACAACACTACATCAACAATAATGTAATCAACAGTGAACGATCCGAAGTAGATCTTCGTTGGTCGCTCTGTATGTATTTTAATTGCTGGATCCGTTTTGATTGTCCCAAGTCTTACATCCGTATAAAAGTTGTGACAAAGATACTAATTGTGACCCAGTCTTCATTCAGGCTCGAGGCTCAATTACACTAAGGTCGACGGTCGATTTCGCTTGCCAGTCGAAAGCGGCAACGTATAGTAGCCGGCAAACTTCTTGGACAAACGACCTTGAATGCGCAGTAACGAAAAATAGGTCTCTTTGTCTCTCGTGATCTCTTTTCTCTCTATACCACCAACTAAAACGTTATTAACTTAATCAATAAAAACTCACGCGATGGCCAAGAAGTTTGCAGGGTACTATACCAAGTGTCTTGTTTAAATACTCAAATTCTACAAAGTCGGCTATAACGTCTTTTGGGTGAATTGGACGACTTCAGCAAGCGACCGTCTACCAACCGGTTTCGCAAACTATTCCCTTCCGTAGCACCCCATGAATCGTCATGGTGAATATTTTAATGGACTACCGTGATGTGGGCCAAGTTCTAGGCGACATTCAACTCATAATCAGTATACAAACAGAGCCTTGACTGCCGTCTGGCCGACAGTTACTTTGGTGTAAACAACACTAAACGGTGCCGAAGGCGTCAGTCTACCTAGTGTAGATATGTGTAGATGAGTCAAGCCTCTCTACAAATTAGACTGACCGATTTGTAAGTTTTGTCTGATGACGATGACGTTATACCTAGGGACTTTACCTTGACCCCTGATCATATAATCTGTAGTATAACGTGCCTTTTTATAAGTATTGGGTGAAATTGGAGCTATTTTAAGAATTTTGACAATAATCGAAAAAAACAATGGAAAACAAAAAAAAATCCTATTTTATTTTTGTAAAAATAGAAATTTCAATTTTATATCCCATTATTTTGAATTTATTTGCAATGTATCGGTATTGTCTGCAGTTTGCAGTCAAGACTGCAAATTCTTATTTAAACGCGAATGCAATAGGCCTCAAAAGACAAAAAATAGAATTTTATTTATATAATTCAGAGTGCTTGGAAGATTGAGATGTACAGACCAAATTAAGACAGCCAGGAACTGTTGCGTGCACGAATGTACCAGGAATGCGGCGGGAGAAATGGCGACGTGTAACTCAGAGGTGATGATTACCACGACCATTATGCGAAGATTGGTTCAGAAAAGAAGAAAGGTTTGAAGTACCTCATTGAAAAAATCGTCTGTAGACTATCCAAAATAGTATTGTATAAATTTAATACGCATATAATTTTGAAATGAAAATAGGAACAGTAGGAAGTCCTTGCTTGCATATGTAAATAAGTAGGTAGTCACTAGCGTAGTTGACGCTTTGATTTAATCAGCCTTAGCCTTACTGGACCAAATGTTTGTGCAAATGTTTGGGTTATTTTAATTAATATTGGTCGTTCGTTACTACGCCATATCTTCATCTAACGGATTAGCGCAGACATTGTTTAGGTTACTTATGATGTTCTGGTTTGCGGAGTGTTTTGTTACGCAGCGAGCTCGTTAGCTATTGGAAATATTATTAATACTAATTCTTCGAGACGGCATTCGTTTTGGGTTATTATTTCTATTTCCTAATTCATTAAGTGCTTAGTAACAATATTTTGGTAGTCATATAAAATTTCATTAACTTGCATGCTTATGGTTGGTTAAAAAGTATTTTATCTTTTTTACCATTTTATCGTATTTTTAAAAGAAAATTAATGCTCCAACAAATAATTTCCAGAGAATGTGACTAAACCGCAACCTATTTGATTCATTCTACATCCAATACATTAAATCTCAACGAGTTGGATCAATGAGTACTTAATTATTTGTTAATTGGATAGCACAGTCTATGTGCTTTCGGATCAAATTTCAAATCCTTTGGTTAGAAGAAAAAAAAAGATAAAAGAGAAAGTTGTGTTGAGAAAGGCGATCGCGGAAAGGATTTTATATTGACGGATAGTATATTATGTAAATTCAATATATTTCAATATCTTGCGTAAGATAGATTAAGCAGGATATAAAAATCAACAGAAGGAATTAGAATCAAGATAATAAAGAGATAAGAAGAAGTACCTACATTATTATAATTTTCTTGAGCAATAACAAAACTTGCAAAGTAGATTTTCAAAAAATCCTCCGGAGTCTTCCATACTTCCTTGCTGAATATTGGCAACAATGCACTACCAAATACCAAAAATTTGCAATGACTGTTACTATGGCTACAACTTTAAAACTACAATCATAGATCTAGATTTATGACTACATAGTGAAATTCAGCAGCACAAAACTTTTTCTATACTTCATGTGAATATTTAAAGATAATTTATTGATATATCTTTGACAATCACCGATAGCCAGGAATTCTTGGATTTTTGTTGAAAAAAAATTTAAAAGTAAACTATGGCTTCAGATTAACCCATAATTTACGCGAATAAACCCAAAGAAAACGTTACATCGTTGTAGCGTTGTACAGTCGAATTATTATCATAACAAATACCATAAAAAATATTATAACAAATAGCACAACTTCAGATCCTTGCGTTGCCCACACAAAAGAAAACAAACTTTTTAAAAGATATCGTTCAACGCCTTACAAATAGTTGGGCTGAATACAAATACTTTGTTGCACAAAAAGGCTGAACAGCAAACCGTTGTAACAGTCTGTGTATGCGAAGCGGAATAAGGAATATCTTCCTCAATCCCTTTAAATGACAACAATACACAATGAAGCTATTTACCACACAAACGTGATATTATGGTGTAAATAAAGTATGACAATAAAACTACAGTTTAAATCATAAAATAAGTCATATAAGGTACATTCTTGGTATACTTTATTACTTATATAATATTTATTAACATACTAGCTTTTACCAGCGATTTCGTCTATGACTCTCTTTCTTGGGCGTTGAAACATTCATTCAATCTTTATTGCTCACATATTGTCAGGATCCCTCGGTAACAGTGCGTTTTTTGGATTAAAAGTACTACATGTTCTTTTTTGTACAATTTATGGTTTTCAGTTTTGAACAAACGAACATTGAATTTTTATGTATAGTTAGATTTATAAAAAAGAATTTCTGCATTATGGCTTTGATTATTATAACATTATGCTCCTGCGTAAATTACAGTAATGAAAATGATTTCGAATCTATTCCTAAGATATTCACTAGAATATTAATTAGTTTAATTACCCTTGACTAACTAAGGCTTTTAATTTTTTTTTTATGATTTAAACACACACATCGTCATATACCTAAGTTGTAAGTGCGCTGCTTACCTTTATGAGCAACATTTTTTAAACCAAACCATAAGTTTAAGTAAGATGTATTGAAAACTAGATTTTCCTTCTACTTCATGCTTATCCTTCTGGAGCTGGATGACTTGTACCCCTGACAATGTGTATGCAAAATTTCATGATTATCGATATTAGTTAGGAAGATAAGGTTATTTATTTAAGGACCTAAAATAGGTCCACCTTGGACTTACTTTAGTTGTCGATTCCATTTATTTAAAAACCTGATCCATTGCCGTATTGTTAATGTGTTGTTATGTAATATTATCTTTTTCATAATTCATATGTATTTTTATCTGCTTGAATATCATTGCAAACAAAATGTATTAAAACAATTATGAGCGTTGAGTTAAAATTGAAAATTTGCACATCTGTGTCCAACTGCGTATTGTATACAAGGTGTGACAAGGTCACCAATGATATCATTCTGCCCAAGCAGCAACTACGACCGTAAACCCAATCGAGCGTACAATAAGAATGCGGATACTGTCCGATTTACTAGAATTCATCAGTTACAGTTGAAAAACGTTAACTTTGCGGTCAATGAACGTGATTTACAATAAAAATTGCATTTGAAAGAAAACATACTGACGTTCGATTAAAAACTGCATTGTTTACTTTCTTGGTGGTTTTTAAATTGTATTATTTTTTGTGTAAATACAAGCGATGAGACCCCGGCTTCGCACGGATGCCTTTTCTTTTCAGAAAATTAAATACACAACCTTTCTCGTTTATCGCTCTTTCCAGTAGTGAAAACCTTATCAATATCCATTGCGTGGTTTAGTAGAAATTAGCTGAGAAACTGCACAGGCGGAGAAACAGACTTTATTTTATAATTATGTATTATAAAATAGTCAGAAATCGTTAATTATTTGTGATAGGCAATTGATAACACAATGTTACTATAAGAAATACTCGAAACTAGCTTACAAATACCTTACTGCATTATACAGTCTGTATACTATGTATGTAATCTAAATATCTAAAAAAGTTGATTTGTGGTAGAAAATTTAAAAATCTTTATTATTTATTTTTTATGTTAAAGATCGGCAGACAGGCTGACGATCCACTTGATGGTAGGTGGCTACCGTCGCCTATAACACAAGCAACGCCAAAGCTGCTGCAAATGCGAGTGTAGGATTAAGGATAAGGGATTAGGAGGGGATAGGGAAATGGGCTCTGGCATCCCTTACTCACCGAAACACAACAAGAACACCTGCTGTTATTTCACGGTGGTCTTCTGTAAGGGGTTGGTTACTTCCGCCAGACAGGCTGCTCAAATGAATGCGAAACTCAGTATGCCCTGCCACTACTTTCCAGATTCAGACTAGAGGCAAATTTGAAAAGTTTTTTTTTTCTCTTTTCAAACTTGACCTGCCGGGAGTCGAACCCGGGAACCCTAAAACAAACAATTAAGGCAAGCATTCTAACCACTCATCCAACGGGCTCGTCAATTAACTAATTAATAATTATATTTAACAAATACAACTAGTTGGAATTGATATTTATTTTGTGCATGTCAAAATTGAAGTTCGTGCTAAATATTCTTCTTTACGATAATGTTTTGGCTCCCATCAGATTTCTAATGATTTTGCGAGTGTTGCGAGCGTTCCTTTTTTAAATAGCAATTAAAAAAGAACGCAAAATTCAAATTAAAATTTAGAAATAGCAGATCCCCAGACTATTTTTCCAAAAACTACGTCAGTCAAGTCCAAAACAGTCTTGGTCCGAGAGCTAAAAATTAATAATATATTCGTAATGTAAAAAAGTAGGGACCCATACAGTCACATTGAAATGGTACATGTCAGATATGTTTAAATTTGTTTTGCTTTTAGCGTGACTGTTTGAACAAGACGAGTTTGTTTCGTCATCCACAAAAATAAACTACACAGTAATTATTATGCCTTTTATCTGACATCATGTTTTACGGTAGATATTGGATACATTTCTGTCGAAACTTGTTAATAGACGTTTTAACGCTTTCTACTTTCGGCGGCAGGCGTTTATTGAAAATGTCTGTAAAGGCATTCACAATGTGATTGACAAATTGCCACCGATCGTCGGGTGTTTGGGGCACGTCACGCGGCTCCCAACAATGATTAACCCGCGACCCGCCAGCCTTCTGCCTGACCCGCTTCTTTTTACAATGACATTTTGTATAACATTTTGATTATCTGGTTAAAGACGATCACTCAACACAAATGCGTTACGTGTAACTATTAAATTTAAATAATAACTACTGTAATATTACATTAGATGGGAATTCCAAACCTCATGAAGGTTAACCGACGAATCCAACTCGGCTGAGCATCGTTTGGAAATTACGAAGCATCTTCTCGTCCAATATTCTCATTTATCTTCTCATTCTATCTCTCATTTAGATCATAGCCACTAGGTTACAGCTCGAAGACGTAACTTCTAACTTGCCCTAATCTTCATCAAGGTTAATCTTCAAGGGTGCTCAGCATTCTATGGTCGATGTTGCCTCATTTAATAGAATCCCTGCCAATGATATCCGTAGAACTAAAATCAATGGTCAGCAGTATATATTTCTTCAAATACTTAAAGTTAATTAGTTTACTTTAAAATTATAAGGTAATTTTAAATGCTCAATTAGATTATACTAGCTGGTGGCCGCGACTTCGTCCGCGTTGAAAAATGAAAATATGTTTAACATAACGCTTGCGTCCTGCATCAAGCGAGCCCCGTCGTTCGCGTCGCGTTGGTGCGAGACCGCTCCAATTTATTTTCTCCCGCGTACTTTTTAATTTAAGATATCTCCTAAGATATTCATTGAAATCAAATTATGTCAAGGGCAATATTGTTCAAAATTATTTTAGAACAAATTTGATTACTATAAAAAAGGTTATAGCGAGTCAACCTCAAAGATAGACATATATGCTGTCGCGGACTTTTTTTTTCGAACTTTTAAAGGGGAACAATTCCGTCATACATAATTTTTACGTAACTTTAACCGTTTACGCACCGCACGCAACCGAAGTTCTCAAAAGGGATAAATTTTCCCGATTTTGTAACATTTTTCATTGAAACTCCGCTCCTATTGGTCTTAGCGTGATGTTATAAATAGCCTATAGCCATCCTCGATAAACGGACTATCCAACACAAAAATAATTTTTCAATTCGAACCAGTAGTTCCTGAGATTAGCGCGTTCAAACAAACAAACTCCCGTCTTGTGGCTGAAACCACCTACTTACAGAAAGCATGTTAGAGTTCTTTTCCCTACCTCTTTCTAATCTCTCATGCTTAATCCTACCAAGGTCGGCAGCGCTCTTGCAGAATGACGGTAGCCACCTACCATCAAGTGGACAGTCAGCCTTACATAAAAAAAAGAATCAAGCAAAGCATCTTAAATATGTAAGGACGTGTTTCTATTTGATACAAAGTGTTCCGATGTTAATGTTTGCTCTCACGAGACGGACGTCGGCTAATTTGATATAAGATACGAAATGGAATGAAAACGCGAACACATAAGGCTTTTATGTTCGCGGGTTGAATAATGAACGACTCGTTGTTGGGCATGTGAACGGAGGTCACGTATAAAACCGCCTTTGCACCGAGCACCGGTTCGATGTCCGGCCCGCGCTATGCAACAAAAACATCTCTTACAATTTACAAGTGCATAATTCACATGAACCCATTCCATGGTTGCCTTATGATTGAACAGTGATATTTATTGTTCTGCTTACGAGATTTTACGGATTTAAACAATTTCTAGCTGCATTCAATGTTTATGAGTTGCATGTCTGAGGATTATTACTCCTAAAATTGACAATATTTCAAGTCGCGTCGCGAAGCAGGCACAAATACTTTTTTCACTTCTCATGCTCTGAAAGTGCTTATTTGTGCAGGATATAGGCTGCACAAAATCGAATTTTGTGCACAAGTGCATTAACGTATCTACTCATAAATGTATCTATATTAAGGCAAAGAAAATGAGCCATACAGCCAAACACAATAAGAAGTTCATAGATAGAATTTGTTATTTTATAATATTTATTTAAATTTATTTGCTTTATGTGTTTTTTAAGACATAAAAGATATTAAAATTTAAATTCAAGTACGGTAGGTTATTTAATTAATTTAAGAAAATTATTATTACTTCACTTCACTTCTTCTTCAAAAAATGGCAATATAGCTCATTTTAAAAATGAAAATTATTATTACAAAATTAATTTAATAGCAGGTTGTATAGGTCTGCAGCCCAGGCCAATGTCATAGGATGTCAACGTCAATGTCGTAAGATTAAAAAAAAAATAAAGCGGCGGGAAACAGCTCTTGTTTTTTTCGTGCGTTTAAAGAAATGTTATACTACTGTTTTATTTCCTCGCAATCGAAGTGAAAAGCAGAGTTTATAACTCGTCCACAAAACCATTTATATCCTCGACATTACTATCAGCCCTTGCCTTCGGCTCGGGCTGCTAAAAGTCTCGGATAAAAATGGTTCGTTTTGTGCACTTGTTGTAAAATCTACTATTTTTAAATTAAATCATCTGTTAATTTACTTATTACCTAATACATATTAAAACACACTCAATGGGTGAGTGCTTATTAAAAATAGGAATAATAAGAGGAAATCTTTTACACGTTTTCTACATTTAGAAGTTGTTAATATAATAAAATTAGTACTTCATCGCAAAAAAATGCATTCTTTACCTATTATATGTTCGCAAATTTAAAAAAAATTCAATTTACAGTTTCGTTTGTTTTAAAAGAGCCTCGGTTGACACCTTCACCTTGGCAGTAATCTACTATTATTATATTATTACTGTATACGTCTTTACTAATATTATAAAGATGTACCAAAATTTGTATATTGTAGGGGGTAACCTTCGAAACAGCTCATCCGATTTAAAATATTCTTTCACCAATAGTTAGTTAGAAAAGAATTTCAGGGTGGACATAATTATGTTATATATTATCTCGTAAAATGAAAAGGCTTCTCGTGGTAATCGTATTTGCAAAGTAGGTCGAACGAAAACGTTTCTTTCGAACGCTGCTTTAACGGTGAGAGATATATGATTAATATCTGTAGAAAAGTTGTAGAGCTTGACAATCCCTACAAAAAAGACGACAGCGTATGTCTAGCTTCTATATTTAAACCGCAAAAACTACTTTTTTGCGTTAAAAAAAATTAAAATCGTTAAGTTAAATTTATGAACAAAATTATGAATTCTTATCAAAACCAGCAAGTTTATCGTCACAAGTATTCAATTTTACCGAGAAACAATTTGAATTCCACGCGAGCGAAGCCGTGAGCACAGCTAGTATCAAATACAACTGTATAACTTATTTTATTTAAATATCACTTACTTCTATGCATTGTAAAAATATTTCTATGAATCGGAATAAAAATCTATCGAAAAATATTTTATACTTAACGACCATAATGAAAATTGAATGAAATCAAAGCCTCGATATTTCCCGGATGAATTTAGTGGCAGTAAGTGTTATTATAATATATTATGCTTGTGTATTCGAAGCATACCTAAATACGAAATTTAAAATGAATAATGAATATATTGTTGAGTTAATGATATACCGCTACTACGATCATGAATATTGAAAGAGAAAGCATTTGAATTAAATTTAGTACGTGGGTTAATTAAATGTCAATTTACAATTGCTAATCATATTAATTATATACAATACGGTACTTGCATTAATATCCATTAGGTTTGTTAATCCGATAACAACGCTCCGATTGTAAGCATTTTTTCACTAAGCAATTCTGCGACTAATTTAAACAGAAGAAAAAATAGTTCTATATAACAATTTTACCGGATTCCTTGCTATACGATTATATCAATATAATGAAAAATCTCTAGAGAAATCACAGAGAATATCAAACGGGGTGAACGATAGCCCCTAGCACTGTACTTTGCCTTCCCTTACAAGTTCACAAAGTTCACGACTGATCGAGCACAGTCTTGTTAATTAAATGCTATTGTTTTTAATTATTAATGGCACTGCTAATGGTGAGAAAGGCTTAAGACCCTTTATGTTTGTCAAGTACCCGTAATGGGGCTTTGAAAATTCAATTTCGCACAAGAAGCAGTGTAATTGCCGAGAAAAAAAATTATAATACTTTTTAGAGGGATTCATACCAAAAATGATTGATTATATTATGGACTATTTCACTATATGTAAAACAGGTCATCGTCTATTTTTTTTTAAATGAAATTATAATGTTCTTATCTAATAAATAAAAATATTCTTTATTATTTGAAACCATATTTCAGTATCTAACAATGCATTTACCGCTGGTTCGGAATGAATATTTTATGAGGAAGCACTAGCAATAAACCTCATAGTTGCAAGCATTTATATAAATAATTTAATATACATGTTTTTACGTTAAGATCGGCAGACATGACGGTCCACTTGATGGTAGGTGGCTACCGTCGCCTATAACATCAGCAACGCCAAAGCGCTGCCAACTACAATAGGATTGAGGATAAGGGATTAGGAAGGGATAGGGAAATGGGTTCTGGCATCCCTTACTCACTCACCGAAACACAACAGCACACGTGCTGTTATTTCACGGTGGTCTTCTGTAAGAGGCTGTTTACTGAAGCCAGACGGGCTGCCCAAATGACTGCGAAACGCAGTGTGCCTTGTCACACTACTTTATAGCTCCAGACCAAGGCAAAATTTGAAAAGTTTATTTTTCAAAGTTGACCCTGCCGGGGATCGAACCCGCAGGAACCCTAGAACAGAGCGTTAAGGTAAGCATCCTAATCACTCATCCAACGGGCTCATAGAAAGAACCAGTTTCTCCTATATACGTGAAAATTGTATTTTTTTTTAAACTAAGAGTGTATGCAATCCATCACCTTAGCTGAATTCACTGTCCCCAAAGTTCATCACTGGTGACACGCGAGTTTCCTTCCGATGTTTTCCTCCAAAGTTACAAGAAAGCGACAATTATTTCTAATCCGCACATCACTTCAGGTAGACACGAGAAGCCGGACCGAGATTAAAGGCATCTTCAGCTTCAAAGCCTTCTTCGGACTTCAACAAATGTTTGAATAAAAATTTTAAAAAAATTGTCGAATTTGTCTAGCAGTCTGCGCTTGTAGCAATTTAGCGATTCGTTTTCATTTATCAGATTAATTAAAGAAATTTATCAATTTGTCTATATATTTTAGAGCTAACGTGTCAAATAACTTTTTTTGTTATTTTATATCATTTTCTTTGAAAACATTCCCTTTATTTGAAAGAAAAACATAGAACAAGCAATATTTAGAACAGGGATCGAATGTGTTTCAGTTCTACTTCTGGTATGGATGCATAGAAATTATTTGAATATATCCTTCTATTTTGAGTTTTCACTAAATCAATTCCAACAAATCATCGTTTATATTTAGCGGTTGAGTAACAGATGGTCCAATAGCACTTAAAACAATTCTGTTTCTCTTTATCGCTCAAGGATATCTAAGAGGAAAAGTATTTATTGATACTTCTTAGAAAACAATGTCTTTTGTTCTCATCCCATTTTTGTTGTCCCTTTCTTTGGACTGTGTTCTTTTGAAGTAAAAACACGAATTGAAATCACCACTAGGTAATTATCTCAGTGCAACGGGACCGCATTCGATTGTTTATTGCATCCGCCGCCGGATGTTTCTATTCTCTTCGTATTCCGTGTTTCCTTTTTTAAAATGGATTGCCATCGCCGTAACATATCAACATTCGTATTTCATTTCGCTAGCATATGAAAGAGAAATAATCAATATAACTGGGGATTGGTACAGATCGCATCGGCCTTAATGTATGCGGTCATTTATATCTAGTCGTATGCATGCTAGAACCATTTCGTTCTAATAAGATTTACTGCTCCGAGAGGCGCCGACCGTCTTGGTGTCGGGTATCACTTGGTACTTTCTATAATAGTGAAATCCTGAGCCCGTCGCTCGTCCAACCGTGACCTCGCATTGATATTTCTGCACACTTTGACGGTGTAATTCGAGACTTCAAATCGCATTCAAGGATTTATTACTTAAATGCGAATCTGGATTTACACTATTTTTAAACTGCGTTTACTTTATTCTGGCGGTGAGTTTTAAAACTATTTCAGACACTGTAAAAACGTTGGTGCCTGACTGACATTTTTGTGTAAAATCGTCAGACAGACGACCCATTTGATGGTAAGGTGGCTACCGTCATATATAAAACAAGGAACGCTACAGAAGCTGTGGATGACCTTAGTAGGAATAAAAAAAAGAGACATGGAAATGGGTTCTGACATCCCTTACTCACTCACCGAAATATAAAAGCACACATTTCATGGTAGTCTTCTCTAAAGGAGCTCAATTTATGACTGCGAAACGCAGTGACTGAATATGGTTCAAGTTAGTTCAGTTAACATCTTTTTGTACAATTTCTAGTAGTCGAAAATATATCTATTAAAATGTCAAGTTAAGCAGTAATTATGAAAAAATTTGCGACTTCCGCTAGTATTTGTCTATCTTTAGAGGCTAGTATTTTTGTGCATGACTACATTTTGGTTATAGTAAATTAAATTAAAAGTGGACATTTTGGGAACAATAAAAAATTTTATTTTTATAATTCTCAAAATGTCCCAAATTGGACATTTCTTGTGGGACATAATGGGAATAGACCATTTTAAGTACCATGTTTTGGGTATTAACAGTAGTTGAACATTTACCATATTAAGTACTGTTGTACCATCGAAACATTTAAATAACAACAGAGCTTGTATTAGGTCAGCGCTTATAGTTTTATTCCTTAAATCAGTGTATCTATTGATCTCTGTAATAAATAGTCAGCCCACTTATTTAGCTGTCCCTTCATTGTCACGAATCCGTTCGCGCACTTTCTCTCGCACGATTGTTCCATTTAAAGCTTACACTAACAAATCAAAGTTTCTTCAAACCCTTTCATCTGAACTTTCCCCGTCGGTATATATATTTTTTTAGTAAACCGGCTTTTATCGTGAGCTTATTAACAGTTGGCTCCCAGGACACATTAACATGTGTGAAAATTTATCGCTTTGGTTGTAAACGTGTACGAATGGGAACATTAATGTCTTCGTGTTTGCTTTTGGATTTAGTCAACGTTTGCTAACAGTTTTATCTTTTGAGATAAGTGTATTAGTGAACACCACAGACCTCTCAAACAGAAGCAGACAGTGTATGATTTTTTTTTTTAATTGCTCCATCTTACTTCATTTATGCTCTTTTCTTCACAGACATCAACGACATCACTGGTGGTTAGATTTCATTAATTATAATTATTTTATTCGGAGTATTAAAACACACAAAAAGATTCCTAAGCTGTTGTTGTTTTTCTTGTGGGATAATAACTCATTATGCACCAAGAATTAAAGGTTCATACTAACTTTTTCATTAATCCGGCGGCGGATGCAATAAACAGTACTGATCTTTTTTATATCTAAAGTTAGGCAGACAGCCTGACGGTTCACACGGCTATTTGCTGCTGTCCCCTATAGATACTGCAAGTGTTCCTCCTATAGTAGTAGGATGAGGGGCCTCTAGCATCCCTTACTAACTGATTGATGCACAACAGCCGTACATGGCGATTTTCTACTAGTTACTTCCGCCAAGACGAGTTGCTAAGTTTATGATTGCGGAATGTATCATTCCAAAAAAAATAAATTTAAACATACTTCCCACAAAAACATATAATATTTCAAACATTAAGCTGACCACCTGTAATTTGTGATATGTTTCGTCTGATACTAACGAAGTCTATGGCGTCCGCACTGTTACATTTACATGTTTTCGGTTCGTTAACCCCCCACATGAAATCGATCGATGCATCGACGTTTTGTACGATAACGATCACAGTAAGATCGAAATTATCTCACATGGAATATCGTGGAAAGCGGTATGCTCATAGCGAAGCGCAGTGATGCATGTTGTTTGAGTGCAGGGCGTTGGTACGGGCAGTGGGTGCATGCTCCCAGGCCTGCCACCCGTGTAATTATATGCTACTCAACCGCGCATTACTTATTGCTTTGTTATTATCTAATAAGTCGAGTTTTTGCGCCCTATACTCGCATGAGAACACTTGCGCTTTCGCTCGGTATTATTAATTGCTGGTGTTGTTCAACATATGGTGCATTATTTCACGCTCGGTATGGCCGACAGTTTTCCGGTGCAGCTTGCCGGCGCGTTACCGCTTCCAAGGCAAATAAACACACGGCTTTGACATTTTTAGCTCCCGCGACCCGACCCGTAGCAAACATAGTTCACGTCGCTCTGAAATGCTGCGCGAGTGGCGCGTGTCGCAACGCTGTTTGTATTCTAACCTAACCCTATTATAGAAGGTCTGCAGAGTCGAACACGTGCTACAGGCTATACATAGAAACGGGTACAACAAACGTTAGATTTCATATTAATAGCACATCGCGTATTCGTGAACTATTTTCTATGTCCTTAACTTTTTAATTTATTTTTTGTAGACCGACGCGCCCGACTTCGCCTGGGTGGCATTGGGGGACTTTATAGTATACATAAAATATAGCATATTTTATGTTCATCTGGAATAATGCATCTTTTAAATATAGAAACAAATTTTTAAATAGGTGCAATGCGACGTTACATAAGTACGTAAACAAATATCGCTCTCCCTTTTATAATATAACATATAACTAAAAATATAAATATATAACTAGATTGACGCACCCGGCTTCGCCTGGGTGACATTGGGCGACTCTAGTATGCATAAAATATAGCATATATGTTCATATGAAATAATGAAATAAACGGTGCATAGTGAAATAATAATTTTTTAAATATGTGCAGTGGTTCCGAAGATTACCGTCCAAAATTAACAAACTTACAAAATATAATAATAAACTTGTAATATTTCCAGTATTGTCTGCATGGGAGATCACAGCAGCACATGTAACGCGACGATGTCTGTAGCTATCGGCCAATAACTCTACTGCCAGTCACAGATAAAATGTTTAAGCAAGGTGTCTGTCGGCATATGCACGATTTCTACTCGTCTACATTTTTACTTTAGGTATTGTAGATTAAAAATTTCTTTTTTTTCTCTTGTGATTACTTACCTAATACAAGTTTCTACTAAAGTAATAATACTACCTAATTAGTTTAATATAACACATGAAAAAGTGCGATTACCAAATTTTCTGTCATTGGAATTGTGAAATGTTGGACGAACATTCGTTTTAATTGTATAGGTTTATTTTGTCCTTCAATGCGACTACCGGAAACAGACAAATATAGTCTAGTTTTGATTCTCGGCGTGGATGAACTATCTAGGTATATAATTGACTTCATTCCGCAACGTCAGCGCGCGTGTCCTCGCATTTATCCTGTTCTTCAATAATTCAAATGGAAAAATTAAATTGAATATAACCCACATAATAAGCAGTTGATATGTAATGGTCACAAAATCTTTTTTATTATATAAAAAATGTGACTGAAGTAAATAAAAGTCGAGAAAGAGAAAGTAGTGAGTGAAAAAGACTCTATTTTTCTGTAACTGCTAAGGCCTATCAAACCAAAGTGTTTTTCTTTTAAGAACACAATATGTAACAAGTAAACAGTGTACGAACGGCGCAAGTACAATAATCGTAAAAGTGACTCGATCCCCTTGTCGAATAAGCTGTGCGCAAACTGTCCGTGCGACGATAAAGGAAAATGCATTACTTCCCATTCCAAAGACAGTTTCCCTCAAAGCTTCCCCTCAAAAGGATGGCGCAGATCATTAACGTCTAACTCCGAAACTGTTCAACTTATTAAAAAGCCTGTCTATAACTTCGTTACAAATTTAGAAATCTGAAGTTCGAATAATTTTAAGCTGGAATTCCTTTTATAATTTTCATTACCCTGTCTTTTTATTCGTTAGTTAGTTCAACGCTAGTCAGTATTTTATAGTTTCATTTTTTAATTTAGAATAGAATTAACTTCCGTCCTCAACGTCTCATATGCTATTATGAAAAAAAAAATCGGCTGTATCCCGGTGGAAAAATTGTCAGTTGATGTCCTGAAGGGTGTAACGCAGGAATCAGACGGGAGAATCTACGTGTATGGGAGGGTACCCCTCCTCAACCCACCTACGGAGCCGCAGCTGATGTTCACAAGGCTTCGTCATACAACTTACGCAAGCATTTTACGAGTTATCGCCCGAGAGTCGACTTTGTACCTGACTCGTGGTCTGGGTCCAGGCGTCACAATTTTCACCAATTAATGATTTTATATGCAAATTTTTAATGCCTTGGGTTAAATTACGGTAATTTTCTTAGGGATCTCTAATTTTTTTTAAAATAAAATGTCTATGTTTATCTAGTTTATCCTGTTTATCTATGTTTTTTTTTAGTTTATCCATTACAAACATACAAAATATCAAATATTTTCTTTTTATGTAGATGTAGATATACAGAATTGTATTAATATATTTTCATCTTGATTAAGTCTGCATGTGCATTGAAACATCCAACATTCACATTGTCTCACGAGTGATGCAATTTATGATTGATTTATGACGTAACGGAATCATGTCTCATACTGGTTCTCGGACCATACCGGTTAATGACTAATGGCAAGGCTGACACTTTGCGATTTAACGCACGAAACTTGCCTCGCATTTTGCTTTTGTATATTTCATGGACTGTGTTGGTTTATTTCACTTAGAAGTAACATGTCATTACTTTTTATGTGCCAAAGGAAATTACTTCAAAGAATATGCTCACTTTAGAAGTCATTGCACTTTATAAATCATTTGTACCTAAAACGTATATTATAATTAATATTTTGAAATTATAACTAATTTGATTTTTATTATTGTTTGTTAACCATTCAATAAGAGTAATGAAATAAGAAAAAAAAGTGCGTCTGTCAGCTCCGATGCACGACCGGAGTTTACCTCTTTAAACGTATAAAATTAAATGTATTTAAAATTTTCCTCGTGTCAATAAATGACTGGATACCTTTACTTTTACTTTACTTTACTTACTTTATTTTGTTTACTTAGTTACCTACATTCTACGTACTCAGATGTCACGTGTTTCAACAAAAGTTATGTTAGTTACGTTCCGTATACACAAATGTCACTACGTTTTATAAATTCAAATAGTTCATTTTTTCAACGGCAGATGTCGCTGCGCCGGCAGTTTATAACGCACAATCGTTTCTCTCCTCAACGCGGACTACACTTTTCATACAAGATTTCGACGTTTGCTTTTATAAACCCAGAGAATAGGATTTAGCGAACATAAATACATGCGTCAGCTGTCGCACAAATGTCAAAGTGACGGATAACGTAACACTTTTAGTTAACGCTTGTACAAAATTTACTCCTCATGAAAATTCCATAGTGGGGAACTTATATGAAAATCGATTCTTAGGAAGTAAACTGCAATAAACATAGGATATTTTTTAGGTTCACTGTAATTTACTCTGTGTATTCGTAATTGGCCACGAATTGGAAGACGCAGCGTGGGATGCCCTGCGCTACGGCCAGGTGAACAGACGACCTGAAAGGATTGCAAGAAGCGGTTGGATGCGAAGGGCAGAAAGCCTTAGGAGATGGCTGTAACAGACTGATGACGATAATTATTCGTATGGTCTCAACGCCTTAACTACTGTACATATAATTATGCAGTTTTATGCATTGAGTTTACTAAAATCATAGAAACTGAAGGTTCTATCATTTTACTAAACTTATGTTCAGGTTAGTTAGTTAAACTATAGTTATATTTGTCAATTAAATGGGAAAAATTGTGTCTCCCTATAAATTTTTAGTGTGTTTTGCTTAATCGAGCCGTTGGATGAGTGGTTAAGGTACTTGCCTTACCTGGGTTGACCCTGGAACTTGAAGTGAAGTAGTGGCAGGGCACATTGCGTTTCGCAGTCATTTGGGCAGCCCGTCTGGCGACAGTAACCACCCCCTTACAGAAGACAGTCAAATAACAGTACGTGTGCTGTTGTGGTGAGTAAGGGATGCCAGAGCCTATTTTCCTATCCAGTCCCTTATTCTTAATTCTACAGTAGTCGGCAGCGCACTTGCAGCACCTGTGACGTTGCTTGTGTTATAAGCGATGGTAGCCACCTACCATCAAGTGGACTGTCAGCCTGTCTGCCTATCTTAACATTAAAAAACAATTACAGTCACAAAACGCTTTTATGTATAAATTGGCCATTTCGCTTAAGCGACCTTATATAATGACTATAGGAATATCTTCTTAATTTTGTAAGATTGTTATTTAATCAGACATATAATTTATTTGCATTTGAATGAAATTTCCACATATTTAAATATATTATCTTATGTAACGGTCGTTAGACAGACTAACGCTCCATTCGACGGTAAATATCTATTCTAAAGGATTTTTTTTTTCAAAACTATAACAAAACTAAACTTTTAAATATTTTTTTAAATCGGATGAGTAGTTTCGAAGATTAGTTTCTGCATACATACAATCAAACAAACATACAAATACCTCATTATAATATTAGTATAAATAATCCTGCATCTAGGATCTATCTAGGGTTGCCAGATGGCCGGGATTCGTCTGGATTGTCTCGACGTTTTATTTGATGTCCAGACTCCAAACAAAATACAAAATGTCCTGACAAACAGCTTCTAGTTAAATTTTTGACAAAATATAAATTAAAAATGACCGCTCGGTTTCTAAATCACTTCCTACAACCTGTTAGTGTCAATTAAATAACTTGTACGTACAGCAAAGAGAGAAATCGCACAGAGAGAAAAAAGTTACGTAAATCATGAACGCCACTACGTATGTAAGGACAAAAACGTACCACTCGTAAGCTTGTAAGGGCCTCCATGTCGCGTAAGTAACCGGCATTACGTAGCCCGCTTCATGTCAACCTGTCATGAAGCGCGCTACGTAAAACAACCAGCTACGTATACGTAACCGGAAATACTGGTGTATCATACTTACGTCCGGAGTATTGTGATGGTGCTGCTCCATTACAGCATGACACCTCATACGTACGAACTGGTGTTGGTTACGTAACGTAACGATGCTACTTCATTAAAGCATGATACCTCATACGTACGCACTTGTGTTTAATACGTAAAGTAACGGTGCTACTCCGTTACAGCATGACACCTCATACCTACGAACTGGTGTTGGTTACGTAACGTAATGATGCTACTCCATTACAGCATGATACCTCATACGTACGCACTGGTGTTTAATACGTAAAGTAACAGTGCTGCTCCGTTACAGCATGACACCTCATACCTACGAACTGGTGTTGGTTACGTAACGTAATGATGCTACTCCATTACAGCATGATACCTCATACGTACGCACTGGTGTTTAATACGTAAACTAACGGTGCTGCTCCGTTACAGCATGACACCTCATACCTACGAACTGGTGTTGGTTACGTAACGTAATGATGCTACTCCATTACAGCATGATACCTCATACGTACGCACTGGTGTTTAATACGTAAAGTAACGGTGCTGCTCCGTTACAGCATGACACCTCATACCTACGAACTGGTGTTGGTTACGTAACGTAATGATGCTACTCCATTACAGCATGACACCTCATACGTACGCACTGGCGTTTGATACGTAAAATAATGGCACCGCTCCATTACTGCTTGAAGGCCCTTCCATACGACCTGGTTTCGGTCGACTTGACGGCCGAGAGGAATGAGGAGGAGACGAGGCAGGTACCATCGGTCGTGTCGGCCGGCCGCTCACACGGCCCGATCTCGATCGGACTTGACGGCGGAGAGGAATGAGAAGAGGTTCCATGGAAAAATTACATGCTCTCCTCATTCCTCTCCGTCGTCAGGTCCGATCGCGATCGGATCGTGTGAGTGGCCGGCCAACACGACCGATGGTACCTACCTCGTCTCCTCCTCATTCCTTTCCGCCGTCAGGTCGACCGAAACCAGGTCGTATGGAAGGGCCTTCAAGCAGTAATGGAGCGGTACCATTATTTTACGTATCAAACGCCAGTGCGTACGTAGGTATGAGGTGTCATGCTGTAATGGAGTAGCATAATTACGTTACGTAACCAACACCAGTTCGTAGGACTGAAGAGGACGAGGTTCCATGGAAAAATTACACGCTCTCCTCATTCCTCTCCGCCGTCAGGTCCGACCGAAATCAGGCCGTGTGGGTTGCCGACACGACCGATGGTACCTACCTCGTCCCCTTCTCCTCATCCTCCTCCGCCATCGTGGCGACTAAGATCAGGCTGTCTGGAAGGGCCTTAAGATGACACACTTATTGATTGGCGTTACTAATACCTATTCTGGCTCATTATCTATAATGTAGTGCTGTATCATG
This sequence comes from Bembecia ichneumoniformis, assembly GCA_910589475.2. Classification (NCBI taxonomy): domain Eukaryota; kingdom Metazoa; phylum Arthropoda; class Insecta; order Lepidoptera; family Sesiidae; genus Bembecia; species Bembecia ichneumoniformis. The sequence continues at coordinate 7,768,494 of OU342521.1, forward strand.
ACAAAGGAATTATGTTGTTATATGAAAAATAAGCATAACTAATTTCTTATATAATATTAGACATAGATATCAAGTCAGAATGTATATGAGTAACACCAGGCAGAAAGCATGTCATATAAAGTAACGGAGTGGTCCTTTCGGTTACGTATCAAATACCTACAATACATAATTATGGACGTAATAAATAACACACCAACATATGCGCACTACAAAGGATTTATGTTACGTCAGTCACATAAAGCTGTAATGTACCACATAAGTACACAAGAATAAGCTGCCTACTTGACATAAAATTGAAGAGTAACATAATAAAACTAATTATATAATAATTAAAGATTTATTGATAACACTAAGAATGATATTAATACACTTGACTTTAATACACTTCTTAATCTCGTAAATTATATTATTAGCATTTTGTCCAACGTCTATGAACTTTTGGCCACATATTAAACGTTGTTCACAATGATTAGTATATACCTACATACCCTTCAGTATTATCACAACTTTTTGTTACACCTTATATACAATGAAATGATTTAGCAACAACAAAGAACATAAACATTTAACGTATTTTTAAGACTCATAATAAATATGTCATTTTAAGAATTGACTATTCCTGCATACCCTATGTTGCAGTAGAAAACGCCTTTAGTTTAAAGTGTATCTAACAGTGACATAATACTGCAAATTTGGTAACAAAGTCATTGTGCTGCATAATATATTAATAAAATTACAACTTTACGTTCAAAATGTTGTATACCTGCAAGAAAAGAAAAGAGTTACAAGAGTCATTCTTATTATTACTGTTTCTGGTTGCCGGTTTCCAGTATTGTGTGGTCCAATATAACCAACCACCCAAGGTTATGGTTTTTTACTACCTACTAATAATAATGGAATAAATTCCTGTAAGAAAGGAACTGTGAATACTGTGAATAAGTTAATAGTGAAATTACTGGGCTAATAAGCTACCATCACAGTGATCTGGACTTTATCACTCTAAGTTCTGAGTATCACTTCAATGATCATGAGCAAACATTATTTATTGCCAACAGGCATGTCTCACTAGTACCATAAAAATATACTAAGCCACATTTAATGTACCTACACAAAGTTAGATGAGTATAGTAATAGATTTTGTGTTTATAACAAAACCAAACTTACAAAATTGTTCAATGTTTTTGGAGGTGATTCTTCCTGCGCAAGCTCTAGCGCAGAATGATCCGGTGGTGGCGAAAACGTGTCATCAGAACCAGAGGCAGAATAAGCTTCAACAAACTGAAAAATAAATTATTAACAATGTTAAAACGTTAAAAACATTGAAATAGCAAAATAAGTAAAAAAAAAACACTCACAGCTATTTCATTCACAGGCGTTTCTTCTGGTAGTTTTTGGTTTGTCTTATTATTTTTTTAAAACGCAATCTTTGACCTATCTTTGGGATCAGCTCCTTGAGCTGTTCCTCTTCCAGTAAAGATGCAGTTTCCAGATCCATTTCGTGTTCTGGAACAAGCGGTGTCAGGAATTTATTTATGTCTATAGAAAAAGTATTATTTTCTAGGTATTTAATTTAACATATTTTTCGAAATCACCTAGAACTGCCCATAAAAACCGTATTTTATCGGACAAGGAATGGAATAAACTGGCAGACATGGTGTAGACGATACCGCTGGTAGGACATTTCTAGCGACCGACAATAATTATTTTGTCGTGCGACAAAGCAATAAAATTGTTTGTGACAAGTCAATCAGGACACTTCGTCAGAGTTAATAATGCAAAACGTACCTTTACATTACACTTCTTGTCAAGAATCTCCTTATAACGAATTTTCACTCATTGCAGAATATAAATAGAAAGTATAATTTCCCTCTAACGGTTTTTGTAACCTGTACATACATATCGTGTATTCGTGTCCTACCAATCAAGTACACAAAATTTTACAATACCTACCTATATAATAGCTAATTCATGTGTCGATCGATAAGTCGACAGGTTCAGACATGTTAAATATATCGTAAGACAACAATTGTAATGTTTGTTGTAAGTAATATACACTGCTGTCGGTACTGCAAGAAGTAAGTAACGAAATTAACTTACCCGCGAAAACTCCAATCAGTTCTTCACAGTTTATTTCTTTTAAAATTTCCTCCATATTTGAAAAACACGCAAGCGCAACCAAACATACACAACGCACACGATACGGAAAAAAAATTGAATGAGACCAGTGCTGCCAGCTCACAGCTGTCATCAAGTCCATTTGAGTGTGGGAGCTAGATCAGTTCTAAAAAAAGCGCTAGATTCCGTTAACAAGTGTGATTAAAAAAAACACCATATTATAATGCTATTTTTAAAATAGGAGTTAAATACATGCGTTTCACATAACAATCATATTGTCTGATTGGCCAAAAAAATAGTGCTTGTAGGCAAAATAGTTTTTTCGCCTTTTCAAGTAGTAACTATCGTTTTCATTCTGAACAAAAATGGCTTTACTTATGTAGAACGCAATGCATAACATCAATTATTTTAAAGTTATTTAAAGGTCATCAACCGAATCGCCCTTAATAAGTATAAACACATACAGTGAAAATAACGTTAATTTTGAAATGGTTATAAATAATGAGTATTAGGTGTAACTTATTAACCATTCCGATAATCTAGCGAGATTTGATTACCTACATTGAAATTCCGTTAGATCTAGCGCTGAAAGCACTAAAATAGCAGCAATGGTTGCCAAACGCTATTATAAAAAGGGCTATATTTTCCGCTAGGAGTTGTTGTTAATTTGCGGTGCCAAATGACTTAAAAAAAAGCGCCGCTAGATCTAGCTCCGAAAGCGCTAAGGAGGCATCCTTGCTTAAAAACAGTCTTCCGTAATTTTAATTGCCAAATTCCATATGAAATCCGTATTTCATAAAATCCGTAACTTTCGTAAAATCCGTATGAAATTCGTATAAAAAATAAAACTCAATCTTAGATTGATGTGACTTACTTTTGACTGAAAATGTCACGTAAAGAAAAAAAACTTGAAAATAATAACTTGAAATAACAAAAATATTGTTAAATGAAATCATAAAATAAAATGAAGTTACAAACAAGTTTATTTCTAAATAAAAGTCATTTTTCCAATTATTTTAGAATTAATTTCTAGGCTGTAATATTGCTTTCCTGCCTTTCGGCTTATTTATAATAAGCCATTGATGGTCTCCATGATTAACTTACACAAAAAAATAACAACAAATTCCATCGAAACAATATCGAAATCAGAAACAATAAACAAATTGAGACAGTGATTCCTTTCATAACAAAACAAAATGTTTTCGTCTTGTTTACACTAATAGTAAATATCACTATTAACTTTCACACTCTTTCATTGTCTTATTAAACGACCCACCCACCAAAATATCTCAAGGGTATTACCCCAAGGCCATAATCCGTACTATACCAGTGTTTTGCCTCAGTTTTGCAAAATTGGCTTATAAAATGCAAATCGCTAGTTTATGCCAGATCAAATAAAATGTAAATTTCCGATTTTTTTTTAAATCATTTTCTTAGGAATAATATGAAACTACCTACTCTGCATTAAAAATCCGTGTGAATTTATAGTCTGGTTTTAAAATTAAAATTCCGTATAAATACGGACAAATTCGTATATATGGCAACACTGCTAGCCAGCATACGTCCAATAAGTAGTCTCACACATGGACAGTACAGCGAATACGTATAATGTAGTCGCATACGTCCAATAAGTAGCCCCCTCACAGGACAGTACAGCGAATACGTATAATGTAGCCGCATACGTCCAATAAGTAGCCCCCTCACAGGACAGTACAGCGAATACGTATAATGTAGCCGCATACGTCCAATAAGTAGCCCCTTCAAGTAGACAGTACAGCGAATACGTATAATGTAGCCGCATACGTTCAATAAGTAGCTCACTCACGTAGGCAGTACAGCGAATACGTATAATGTAGCCGCATACGTCCAATAAGTAGCCCCTTCACGTAGACAGTACAGCGAATACGTATAATGTAGCCGCATACGTTCAATAAGTAGCTCACTCACGTAGGCAGTACAGCGAATACGTATAATGTAGCCGTATACGTCCAATAAGTAGCCCCCTCACATAGACAGTATAGCGATACGTATAATGTAGCCGCATACTAGAAGTTTAGCCAGTTTGGCGCGATCTCTAACTACGTATTGTAAGCACAGTAACAGCATGTTTCATACTTATTAATTTGTCTTATTCAAGACAAACTTAAAATTGATCACGGAACGTATCAATTTTAATCAATTTCACGAAAACACTTTATTTTTAAACACAGAAACTCAATTATGTGAAAGTTAATCTGTATTATATGGTATGTTGAGTTTTGGAAAAGAATATTCTTTGCTCAATCTTTACGACAAGAAAATGCGTAAGTAAGTACCTAATAATCAATTACTACTGACAAATTTAACTTGTTACGTCCGATCAATATGTAGAACCAGTCATACGTAACAAGAGACGTTATCATGTAAGCACTTACGTTAAGGTGGTGAATCACCATTTTTATACGTATATATCGTTATAAATACGTATGAATACGTATGCGGCTACTTTACTAAATAATGTAGCCGCATACGTGTGTACGTATAAATCAGGCCGAGTACGTAAATTCCTGAACCGACACAATTAAGAATGATGCGACATCCTTATACTAGCTTTACTGTGGGACCGTTCTCTGTATGGATGACCCATACTTACACATCAATATATGTCATCATTAGTAAGTATGTAGCTACTAAATTAAGTATGCAGGGTACGTAATAAGTATTAAGCTGCGAGTTCCTTGGTAACGGACTGGCGGTAAGCTACGTATACGTATATTTTTTCTCTCACGCGTTGCTATTAATTTAATAGTAGGTCTGATTAACCTAATAATAGGTCTGAATTTTGATGTAAACTGTTATTTTAAAACTTAATCAGAGTACTATTGAAGGGTCAAAATTGGTGAATTCAGTGAAATCTAATGTCAAGGTACATGTGACCACTTAAAAAATAAGTGTATATTAGTTATAAGTAACCTATATCATGTATGATGCTCTTAATGTGGCAAAAAAGTTAAGTGTCATTATTTAATAAAAATAAAGTTTTTAAATATAATATTTATTTGTCCCGACGATAATCCCATGATCCGACTTTTTGAAATTTTGCCCAAATAATTCAGTCTTTCCATCTGGCAAGCCTTGATCTATCCCGCGCTTTCGTTCGACCCCTTTTTTCTTAGGTGTTAGAACATTTATTTAATCTTTATTGGTCATATATTTTTGTCAGGAATTGAATTTTTTATTTTCAGAAGATCTGCTATCTTCTGAAATCTTTTTTATAATCCTGACAACGTGTATGCAAAAATAAACCTAAATCTTTAAGTAGATAAGGCGTAAAAGCGTAAAAAGCAAACTCCCTTGCGCATTTATAAAATTAATTAGGACTAATAGTTTTAGAGATTTTAATAGAACAAAACATTAAGAGCATGTGTAAATCTCTTTCTGAGCAACTTTAAACTGTATTGTATTTTACACCAGTCAAATAGATACTTAACTGAATTTTTGTAGAGAAAGCGGATAGATACAATAATAAATCTCCCGAGATCCGTTCCGGCTGTTTCCTGAAGTTGCCCTCGTATATTGCCGCTGAGGGTGTCATACATTTAGAGTGTTAGCTATAGCTTTTTATGTGTCGTGTCCACCTGCCCCGTCTCTTATTTATCTCTTCTCTCGACTCGATCTTGTCTATTTATATGACTTAATATTTAATAGTTAGAAAGAAATTAATTAATTATCTTAATTGGTAACATAATTACAAAACGAATACTCTTTTCTGCCATCTAGGATTTTGAACGAACTTCAATTCACACTGAAAGTTTCAGTCTTGAAAGCCATGAAATCGCGTAAGCACGTCCAATTTAATTACAAAACATCTATAGTACGATCATTCTAGAACGGGTTTTTGACATTTCTTTATGTCAATTGCATAAAGTTCATTTCCGAATAAACGATACAGAAAATGTTTGGAATTGACACCTGTCAGAACAGCACTCTTATAATGGCCGGAGTATAGTTTCTCTTTTATTTATAAACTTAATAAAAATCCATGACATTAGCAAGCGTTTTATTTACACAATTAGCGATCACAGCGCTGAAGACTATCTCGCTCGGCAGTTATCCAGCGAGGTAATCTCTTTAGTTTTATGGCCCTGGCTAAGTTCGCCATGAAATTTTACACCATAAAACCTTCTTCATTAAAAAATACATATACTTGACTTTTATGGGGATGGGTGAAACAGTGTTGGGAAGAATTCGCTAAACAACAGTGAAAATTACATCAAAGTGTTTAGCGCAACTTAAACTAAACTAAAATGAAAAAGACACATGCATAGATAGCAAAATTTAATACTAATCTGTTGCCCGCAACTACCCTCTCGCCATCTATCGATGAACTTTCGAATTTATTTTAATCATTTCACCTGACACACATTACAGAGTTCCTATGTCTTAATAATTCAAGGACATGGTCTATCAGTGTACCAATTTTCATCCTAATCCATTCAAACACGGTTGAGTTTTAAACATTCAAATATTCTAATAAGAGTAAAATTGATTTTATAAAATCTTACAATTGTTTTTTTTTTTAATATAGGGTAGCAAGTGTCTAAAGTTGAGCGATGTACATATATACGTAGCTATGAATTTGCCTGTCCAGACGCACAGCTTCCTCACCCCAGGTACAAGCTTTTGTCTGGGGAGGCTTTCTTCGGTAGGGAGACGGGGCGGAGCTAAGGGGACGTGACGGGCTTTTATGATGAAGATAATCAGAACCTGTGGATGTGTCTTACGCTATTTACGTGCCCAATTCTGTACGTAATATAACTAGAAATTGTTGCAATAAATAGTTTGACGGCTGCACTGAAATTAGTGTGTCCTATTTTGCTTGCGGAGAATTAGAGCGTCCGGTCCTAACTCAAGTTTCATTACGCAATCGCTTTCTGTATATCCTATTTCGTGCATTGTATTGGCGGAATTAAGTGGTTGTTCATTAAAATCATTCGGCAAATGAAATTGCGTGAGCCGCGGTAGTCGTCCCGTGCGAAAGTGATTAACGGTGCTACGGCCACTCGTAAAATTTCAGGTCAACGACCGACCCTTTAACACGTGCAACGTTGCATTGTTTATATTTAAACTAGTTTTTGTCTGTGGAATTCACCCGGGTGTAATGTTGAAATATGTAAGTACTGTGTTTTTATCTGGGATTCAAGCTATATGCAAAACAAAATTCGTTAAACTCGTTTCAGCAGTTCAGTCATTAACTATTCCAGTCATTAACTATTCAACTATTTAGTGAATTAATTATTAATAAAAGTAATGACGCCCGTCTAAATATATGAGCAATATAACGCCTAACTTCTTTATTGCAGTTATAGCCAGGCGTTAGATGATCCCTCGGTAACAGTACTTTTTACTGGATGAAAAGTATGTCCTTTCCTGCTTGCCTGACAACGTGTATGCAAAATTTCGCGATGATCGGTTTAGCGGTATGCAGTTATTTTTCATATTAATTAATTATAATACATATTTATAACTTAAATTACTTAGTGAATATAGTATTTATTGTGCTTGTTGTGCTAGCCGTTTCTCCGAGAAGCATAATGTTTTTTTTTTAAATTATGAGTGATAGAAGTAACTTAAAGAAGGTTACTAGTTTTCCTAAATAGCTGAATTACGGAAACAACCCACCTACTAAATTCCATGCCCCTTTTTTTAGCCTGACGGGGGTTTGTTCAACCAAAAATCTAGATATTTCTACATTTCATAAACTAATCAAACCCTATTTATAGAATTAAAAAGTATGTAGCCTCTGTATCTATGTACATACATGTCTAAATAAATAATAAGAATCATATATCCACACATCACTATCTCACAAAAAATTCCGAAACCTCGAATGGGAATATACACATTCGAAGTATCGTGCCCTAATTTATCTCCATTTCAGAAAACCCTTTATGGTTTAAAAGCCCTGCCTTTTATACAGTTATTTCTGCCTAAAATAATAGAATTTCACAATTATATTTCTAAATACTGCGAAAACCTCATATTGTACTTGTATCTCCAATTATACCCATTATGGCATTGAAATTTTCAAAGAAAATGTGGCCTATATAACCTTCCTCGGGGATTAACCTATTTACATTCGAAGTATCATATAAATCTTTCATTAGTATAGCTAAAAAAGACAGACACATACTCAAGAGATACCTCCACGTCTATATTATTACTGTGGACACATAGAAACATTTTGTAAACAATTTATCATTTACCCTCAAAGTATAATTTTTCGTTACCAACTTGACCAAGTTTTATTAGTGTGATATTCATGGCTTAGACGCATAAAACTTTGCTTCGTAATGGAAACAATTCCCTCCCACTCGTTAAATAATGCAAAAAGTTTTAACGAATGGGGCGTTTATACTGAGCTACGCAATAGATATTTGCTTTGAATCTACGGCCGCCCAGTGGATTTTTCTAGTGATGTATTTTCTTTGCGTTGCAATTTACACAATATATATTGTACCTATACTAATAATTTTAACAATAGGGGATCGGACAATATTCAGAAAGTGTTTTAAATTAATCTTCATGGATATTTATTCCCATAAAAAATACTATTTTATTTATTTATAGCCTTTTAGGTACTCAAAATCATGTTTTAATATTGTTTGTTTGAAAATGCCGCCAAAACGCCACGATAGTTCATCTGAAAGCGCGTAACGTCATTTGTGGTCATATCATAACAAAACAGCTGCATTGGCATAAGACAATGATTGCCCACAAATGACGTCACGCACTGTGATTGGTGTTTCAGTATAGATTAAAAATATTGTAAATAATAAAATTTTATTTCTTCATTTAAAAATATTTAAATGAATTATATTAAATTATTATTCAATAAATAATCGTAAAAAAATATATATTTTCTTTCTAAGTACATTTTAGATTTTAATCTGATTACTGTCCGATCCCCTATTACTCGAAACGCGATCGAAGTGAATGTGCGCTCTACAATAGTCATATTTGTTATAACATGTTGATATGACAGTTTTATTATTCTGAAATATGGTCGAAAGCATTAAACAGATTTTTGATTTGAATTTTTATTGCAATTTTTACATATTTTACAGGGTGTATCCCGCTATTTCCATTCTGTATTTCCATTGAAAGGAAATACTCGGACCACTAAGTACCACAATTTCCATTACGATTTATAATTCCAGCGCCCCACAAACTAAGATATATCTGCTTAGCAGTCAAAAAAGCAGAAAAAGCAAAATAATAAAAGCAGTTGGTGTGGATAAATAAATTTGAAAATTATTGTACGACTTTCTGTCAGCTGCCACTATTACCAGTAATCAAAATATCCGATGATAGATTTACAAATTAACGAATACAGGCGATAGTGTAGCTGAAAACAAATTTAAGAAATACGAAGACTACTGGTTAAAGAGAAACTATCTCAGTATCTGGTGTATTTTTAGAGAGCATCACGTCTCACCTCACCAATAATGCAGGCAAGATTTTAAATCGTTTAAATATGATTGTAAGTCAATAAAAGTCAATTAAGTAGAGTACTATTAAAAGTTTCTAAAAAAATGAAACAGTTCAAGTATAAGTTCAACTCTTGTGAAGACTTACATGGAAAGACGTAAATAAAATTTTCACTTAAATTCACGTGTAAATTATGTCAATTAGTTATTTAAAAAAATGTTTTATGTAATTAAATGATTATAACACAAGCCGATGTATTATGTTGCAGTTCATTTTGGAAAATAATAATTTAAACACCACATTTTCCATTTGTGATTTATTGTCGTCAGTGCTTTCCATAGAAATAGTGCAATAACAAATTTTAATTAAACATGGTTTAAGGCGACGCGACGCCAGCCCCTAATGATAAAAAAATTGTTTATTTGTAACCGTTTTCCTTTTAAATTATCATAATAATTATAATTTAAAAAATACTCAAATCATCTGCAGGATATATGAAAGGGGATCATCATAATTATTTTTTAAATTATATTTAATTATATATATAAAAAAATTACTAATTACTAATATCGATATTGTAACCGTGCGATTTGCATAATAATTAATATTTTAAATAGATATTTTTGAGATTTTCAAGTAGCGACTCCCCCTCAGCAGTCCCGTCAATTCAGTACAGAACGAGTTTTGCGGCTGGAGTCGCCTTAAGTAAAAGCAAATTTTTTAAGTAACAATGCATCCGCATCTGATCTCTGATTTTTTAAAGTCAGATTTAAAGAAAAAAATTGCACCCGTGCGAAGCCGAAGGCGGATCGCTAGTGGATAAGTTTAAAACAGTGGTTAAACAAAAACAGGTATGATGTAGAAATATGACTGCTCGGGATTGATATTTGTTTATTATTATTGCGACCTGCGGTAATTGCAAAAAAAACAACGATTGTAACTGACTGAGACTTTGTCGTATGCAATAAAGATTATTTGACATGTAAGACGATAAAGTTACCTGAGTAAAATTACGAAAATCAGTCGTTCGTTAAAGCTAGATCGAAGCGTGTACACGAGAAATTATTAAGCAACCTTCGGTTAAGCTCCATTAATGTTGGTATTATTTATTCCCTTGACACATACCGCCATTTTGTACAGCCCTGTAACAAAATGAGATGTAACCACGATAACATTTTGTTTCTTTTTTTGTATGGAATCAAAATTTTATAAAATGTTGTCCTCGACAATAAATTGTTCTGAATTACTGAATTAAAAAAGTATTCGGAAACATATTTTTCGAATTTACTGGCATATTACGGTAGGTAATTAAACGATATATATATTATTTTACGAAACATTAAAAGAGAATGTTAATATGTATTTCTGCAGACATTGATCATATTAAAAACTAGCTGAGCATGAAACTTCGTACGCGTATGGTATTCGGTATAGCGCGTAACTTTGTTGTTTGCTTGGAATGAAACAAACACTAAATATTACGAGAAACTTGCTACAATACATCAGTGAAAATCGCATTTAAATCGGTTAAGCCGTTTCTGAGATTAGCGTGCCTAAACGCACAGACATTAAGACAAAAATTCTAAAACCTATTTTTTTACCTATGTAACACAAGTGTAACAAATTGTTTTTTGAAAAAATATTTGATGTACAGACACGACTCGTTTGCGATCTTATTGAATGTATAAGTAGATAAAGATTCGGGTATATCAGGTCAACAAGTGGAAAATACAATATAGGCATTTTTACTTACACATTAAATTAAACATTTTTCTCAATTTATTTCGTATTAAACATCAAACTTCACTAACTGAAGTCGTGCGCTTTGATCATTTTTACTGTCTGTATACGGGATGATAACTAATCTGTTTTGTAGGCATGAAACGCTTGTATAATTAGTCTCACAGTGCACATAATAAATCGTACATGAAGCGGGCATGCGCTGCACCTATCTAGGTGAGCGATTATGCTGGCGTTTTGCCACCTAATAATGAACTTACTGCCTTCAAGCGCTCACCGAAATCTGTCTAAACCTATTTGTAACATAATGCGAATATTATATTCGCTTTTATATTTAACGCGTTCCGTACAAATTTCGATAAGTGTTTTGACGATTTAGTAGGGATGAGCACGTTAAAGATCCCATTTAACGGTAGTTGGCTATCGTCGCCTATGCAAGATGGAAAGCAATACGCTCCCGAAAGCAATTTATTTTTGGTATTATATAAATATGACATTGAAGCTTGTATTATCCTATAATATTATACATTATTAGTCCATAGAATATATGGATTTGTAGTACGTCGACTTACTGACAGCTGTCTGCTAAGTACCTTAATCTTTGAAATTTGAATTAAGATTAAGTTTATAACTAAACTATAGTTATATAAGCTACTAGCGACCCGCCCCCGGCTTCGCCCGTGGTGCAATTTTTATATATATGAACATTCCCCGTTTATCCCTCTTTCCATAAGTGAATCCGAATTAAAATCGGTCTACCCGTTCACGCGTGATGCCGTGACCAAGGGAAATGGGGATTCATTTTTATAAATATAGACTGTAACTAAACTAATAGTATAAATAGTAAAAAAGGCACTTATCTATATATATTTAAATAATTTTGCCTATTGTAATTTACGATTTAATTCTTATACTTACCCAACTTCAATGAATACATATTGGCTAGTTCTAACAGTGAAAGAATTTTGGTGCGTTCATCTCATAGCTCCTTGATTTTTTTGATAGTTCAGATTAATTTTAAATCTTGAATAAGGAACTAATTAGCTTCTATTTGGGCACTCACATTCGGCGAACTCGGAAACTTTCTTTTTTATTTACTAATACTTTGTTTGTTCCACAAAACTTTTTGCTAACTTCAGTTAAATTTTGACCTCTGACCACTTAAACTTGTTTTAGTACACTATCTAGTATTTACGTAGCACAGTAAATTAAAATGTAAACTGAAAACGTTTCGTTTTATTTCTTCATAATAAGAACTAATCTTCTTCTTCTTTACAAATGTTTTGGTTCCATCAGAACTTCTCCGATGATTTGGCCAGTGTCACTTGTAAAAATAGCATAATAAAAAATGCAAATTTTGCATATTTTTGATTTTGCACATTAAAAATAGCAGACCCCGAGAAATTTTTTGTTCTTCTAAGAACTAGTCATTCTATTTAAAATCCTTGACAGCATTGGCAGCTGACAATTGATGTTGCAGATTTATTTTTCCTTTCTGATGATTTTTAGTTTAGTCTATAATATGCTCTATTGTCTGGGTGAAGCCAAGCCTTTATGCTGTTGTTATGTATTGAAAAAGTTTAGCCAATATTTTCACAAAAGAAAGTGTAACGCAAACACATATTATATTTTCCCCTATTCATAACGAACGAATGGTACCCAAAATAGTTTTGTCCGCCAATGAGATCACAATATGTAACATGATACTGAAACAGGAACAATCACGTCTTATGTCTATGGCGGCCATTCATAATAATTTGGCTACTCAGTACTGACTGTTGACAGATATTGATGGGATACTTCGGACATAGTGCGTGGCTACTCCGCCTAATACAAAATCCTTATTGTGCTTTATAACATATGCTAATATTGATTTATGAATGAATATTAAAAACTAATGTCTGTAAATTCATATTTTAAAACATAGTGGTAAAAAAATAATTTTATAAATAATTTAAAAAAATGGGAACGGTTAATTACCCAATTTTAAACATTTTATTACCACAATTTCTTCGTCAAGTCAACTCATTGGAAGTTCTTGACGTCAGCGAAAATTTTATCTCTGCTCCTCAGGGACACGAAATAAGTTAAAAGGGCTTTGATAACAATGAAACAATTAAAGCCATGCAAAGCTGGATAGCCCTTGAACACGGACGACACAATAGACCTCTGCGCAGGATGTAGTCTTATGAGTTGAAAAAAAAAAAAGCTTTTTTTAGTATTTTTAACGGTATAAGATGCTTCACAATTTAAAAAAAATTAAATAAAATTTTAGTGACTATAAGTAATTTTTAATCTATATAATTTTTAATCTCTCTCGCTCTCTCTAGTGATTAAAGACATGAGACGAGAGAAAATAAATTCGATTAGTGAAAAGAGATCAATCATTTTTGTATGGAGATCAGGCCATCAGTTTATTTTTATTTTCGTTTTAACGGTTGAAACTTGTACATTAGGTAAGAAGAAATTATAGATTTTAGGGTAAAAGCCGGATAGTTGCCTCGGAGGGATACATGCCCCGGTTTTTAATACACTATGTTAGGAATATATATTTTGTTGGCGCTTTATTACAATAAGTAGTGACCCCCCCGCAGGCCTCAGTGCCACGTAAACCATCGGAATAAGTTCTCGTATTTTGTCCGTGTGAGCAAAAATCTTCCGCGGAGAAACTTTGACGGGCGTTATAATTATATTGGTAAGTAATTTCTATTGAATATTTTTATTACTGATCGTGGTTCTAGTCAACTTTTTGTTTCTTTGCATGCATTAGAGATTAAATTACATTGTTTATTATGTTTTATTGCTAAATAATTTTTATTTATTTCGCAAATAAAAAGGGCAAGTATCCGCATCGAAAAGGATAGTCGCCCTACTTACTTTTGCGGATAGTTGCCCCTAGAGTGACTAAAAAATTTTTAACAAGCAAAGAGGGATTTTATTTTTTTGTTGTTTTTTCGAATTTACTGTGACTCTAACTTGTTGTAAATGAAATAAATATCTACTTAACTGTTTTATATATTTATTCTAGATAAACAAAATGCCTCGCAAGCGAAAACCAGGCGTGGTGCCACGCAACATCAACTGGACAGAAGATAGCTTTGCACTTACCTTGGAAGTGAATAAAGCGGAAATAGAAAAGAAGAATAAAGCGGAAATAGAAAAGAAGAATAAAGCGGAGAAAATAAAGAAAACACATAAAATTACGTAAACTAAAATTACCACAGAGACAAACAAAGCAAACCAGCTGGGAATAAGAAAAGCAAGGAGAAGAAAAAAGGGCTACCGCACAAAAAAAAGAAAAAGACTAAAAAATATATTGATGTGACTAGCAGTGAAATTGAATCTGATAACACTGATATTATGAAACAGGACAAAATAAAAACATTAAGGAAGAGAAGATTACAAATTTACAGTTCTAACAGTTCTGACATTAGTGGAAGTGAAGAAAATATCTTCAGTTCCAAAACGCTTAAAGGGAAAGCTACCAAAGGACTACCAATCAAAAGAAACAAGGACGAAAAATCGATAAGAGACATTCAAAAGATATTAAAAGTCAAAAATGCTAATTCAATAGTAAATACGACTAAAAAAGTTTCGATTGGTAATTATTGCGTAGGATGTTTTGATAATTACAATTTGACTAAATCAAAATCAGATTGGATTCAATGTGAGATGTGTCGGATGTGGTTGCATGAAACGTGTACAACATTCAAAAACTATTGTATGAGATGGATGTGGAAAGTTAGAAAGCTTAGCTTCTGGTAAAAATTAATGTTAATACCAAAGTTGATTACCAAATTGTTGTATTCTTAAGATAAATGCTAATATTTTATTATAACTTACATATGTACCTTTAAGTTTGAATAATATTTTTATAATTTAAATCATTAAGATTGAAAACTATTTAATAATGTTAATTAATATTTCAAATTTTACTTAATAAAAGATCTCAGTAAATTATAAAGACTGTTAAATAAATAATAAAGATTACTTTAATTGATATAAATTTCTTTCTATCCAAAATAAAAATCATACCGAGGTAACTATCCCCGCAAGAGGCAAGTATCCCCCGAAGCATTTTCCACGATAGGCTACTATCCGCCATAGTAGGCAACTATCCCTTTTCTGAGAGGTGAAATAAAACAGTATTTATTCAAAACCAGTGTTAATTATGTGTACAAAAGTAGGCTATTATAGAAGATAAAAGACCTATGTTTTGAGATACATACTGAATAATTTTCAGCAAGTTCATATTTTTTTAAAATAAAGCTTTTTCGAAAAGTGGGGCAACTATCCGGCTTTTCCCCTACTGGGAAAATATCGTGTAATTTGGTTCCTAGTTTGAAAGTATAAAAAAAATCTATTTAAATTGCGCAATGACTCGAACACCGTATCGAGTGCGTGTTACGCGCTCATTGTGTTAATTTCTTAATTAAGAAAGACTTTTACCAAATCCTCCAAAGTAGTGGCAGGGCACGCTGCATTTTCGCAGTCATTTGGGCAGCCCGTCTGGCGGCAGTAACCACCCCCTTACAGAAGACTACCGTCAAATAACAGCACGTGTGCTGTTGTGTTTCGTTGAGTGAGTAGGGGATGCCAGAGCCCATCCCAATCCACTCCAAATCCCTTATCCTTAATCCTACTGTAATCGGCAGCGCACTTGCAACAGCTTTGGCGTTGCTTGTGTTATAGGCGACGGTAGCCACGTACTATCAAGTGGACCGTCAGCCTGTCTGCCGAACTTAACATAAAAAAAAGTTAAAAAAAAACAGGCCGATTTTGATTGATGTTCTTTACGATAATAATATGTTTTATACAATATTAAAATAGAAACTTTGCCTGCAATCAGAGTCGTTCTCTTCATTGCTGAAGGGTGTGCCTGCTCTGAAATGCCTTGACGATATCGACCACCACCTTTCATAGTCGTCGTAAATTTGTCTGCATGTAATATAATTTGACATACTTGTAGGCTCTGAACTAGAAATTAAGTAAGAATATGGGCATTGCAGCATCAAAAAGACCACAGTTAACTGAAGGAGATATTGTTGGTTGTTATGGATAAATTACAAGGAACATTGGTTTCACGATAGTATCACGATTACTAATTGGATATAGGTACTTGGGAGCTATTATGATCCTACAAAGGCGGTGTTCAATTGCAAACAAAGGCTCATCGACTATAATGCAAAACTAATATATTATGTTCTATAACAAGGCAGTTGTGTGTGTCTTTTTGAATATTTAAATGTGTCCACTGTATACGTATTTCTTATTTGAGCTTTTATTGGGTCGTAACACAATGAAGTCTTCAGTTGCTTTTAATAGCATAATAATAAAGTCAACGAATGCATTGTGATATGATTACATAGTTCATTTATTTACTTTTTTAAAGGAATAAAGGTCGATTATTTTTTGTTTGTTAAAAACATATAAAATTAACACTGCCTATGTGAGAGCTCTCTCCCAAATGACACATCAGAGATTTCAACCTCTTAGAAGATGAAGAAAAAGTGTATTACGTTCAGGGAATACGATTTTTATAAGTAAGTTTATGTAGTTTATGTTGTATATAAATATTTTTAACGTATAAGTAAATATTAATATACATATAAAAGTAAGTTAAGTCTAGTTAAATAAGGTAAGTCAACTGTTTGACCGCGAAGCTGCAGAGTTTAGGGTACACTTTCAGTCACATTGACAAATAATCTGCAAAACACCACTCTTTGTGAACGAATAATAATATCTGTTTTATTAATTTCAGTAGCTATGTTAAAATCACAGAGCTATTTCTCTATCTGCACCTAGTTTTCTATGTTACATTCCTTTCTGCATCCTCATTTCTGCTTCCTGTAGACGTAACAGAGTTTCCTGTTTCTTTTAATACCAAGTTATTGTATAAAAACATTTGTTATAAATAAATTCCTAATAATATTTATTCATTAAGTATCTACTTGATCCCTTTCCTACTTAATATGTCTTTTTGCTTTTCCTAACTTATCCTATCACCTTTCGACATTTTCTTCTGAGCGCTTTCCCAGCGATTTTAAGTAGGTTTCTGCCTCCGCTGTGGTTCGGTTCGCCGACGATGATACAATTATTAGCAAAGAGCAATTTATGTATAGATAGTAGCGGTAGGGCACACTGTGTTCCACATTCTGTTAACGTTTCGGTGAGGGAACAAGACATGCCAAAGCACAATCCCTTCTTATCCTTCATCCTAATAATGTTGGCAGGGCACTTGCAACTATGCGTTTCTTATGTAATCACCATCAAATGATGGGCATACCGATTCGTGCATAAAATCTGAAATGGAATATGTGGCAACGAATAAAGCCGAATATGGTTTTAATGATGCACTAGATAAAGTATATAGTTAAGCTACGTTGTCATACAAGTAATTATTTCCTTCTTTGTTTCAGATGAAAACAGTGTTCTCAGAAAAAGGTTTGTAAAAATATTTACTACAGGCAATAGCATTGAAATCGTCCCAGTTTAAACATCGCCGAGCGGACGTAACGGATGTTATCGCGCTTCCACGTGGCTGGCGTCGTACGTTTTTTTGACCGTTTGGTTCATT
Organism: Bembecia ichneumoniformis; assembly: GCA_910589475.2. Classification (NCBI taxonomy): domain Eukaryota; kingdom Metazoa; phylum Arthropoda; class Insecta; order Lepidoptera; family Sesiidae; genus Bembecia; species Bembecia ichneumoniformis. Next base: position 7,786,396 of record OU342521.1, read on the forward strand.
TGTAAATTTACAACTCGTTGACAATTTAACCACGATTCCCTTTTTTCCGTCCACTACACAGAACTAGGTTAGAATGAGATAAAAGCTGCTTGTTTCGCGTTTACTCCATTGTTGTATATTGTATATACGCAGCCTCTCTCGTTTGTATTGAAAAATTGTGCAGTGTTCAGTGTTTTTCAAATAGAAAACATTGATTTAGGCAATTGTCCTCCAAAAGCTGCACGTAGTTAAAAACAATAATGTTCTTATATTTATACTATATGTATTCACCATTTATTCTAAAAATATGCTTAAAGATCCTTAATAACCCTTTTTTAATTTTTTTTAAATCAGTATTTTACAGTTCTTAAGGAAAGTTTTACAGTTTCTATAAAAAGTATATTTAGTATATTTTTCGAAAATATGAACCGCTTTCTTTGCAAACCGCAAAGAAAGTAGGTAGTGAACATTAAGGTGGAGACAAACGCTAAATACTAAAAATATCCATTGTTTAATGAAGATGTTACAAGAAATAAATTGCTTTGAAAAAAAATATATTATACTTAACCATGTGAAAACCCAATTGTATTAATTAGAATTTTCGTTAAAGTAATAGAAACTCCACAAAAAAGTTAGAACACCAGAAGAATTTGACTTTTATTGAAAATTCTCTCGAAAACGGCTTATTGCGCGCATATGAATCCTGTACCTATTTAAGTTAATGTCAGTTTTGTATATTGTTCTAATTGTAAAAACAAAAAAACACAATTTCTAGACCTGTTGAATTGTCTCCGCCGCCAGCGAGTTCTAATGTAAATGTCATTTGTCCAAGTGAAGACCTTAACAGTTGAATAATAGGCCACCATCGCGTTCTACCACGCTATGTACTATCTTGTCCATTCTCTTTTTATCTCAGATACAAGTTATTGTTAAAAGTAGGGTCTAAAAATGACGATCTAATAAGGGCCGCGGGTCGACAATGGATCGAGGCTGTTTCTGACCGGTCCTGATTTAAAATTACGGGGTAGGTCTATGAGTATGTCCAGCACTGGACGTCGTACGGCTCTGATGAATTAATGATTTGGGATTTGGAACACTAAAACCCCCCTTAAAACCAGAAATCCTGAAACACTTTTTTGGTTTAAGTTATTAGACATCACACCAAACATTCACCATCGAAAAAAGTATTATTAGGAAAAAGACAGTGCGGAGTTTTAAAGGTGATGATTACGATTTAGCAGCTTCGAATTAAGACTTTTCAGATCTTTAGTAAGTTTTATTTCTTATTTAAAATATCAAGAATGCTATTTTATGTTCAGGCTCAGCCATCACAATGTTTCTTCAAAAAAGCATTTAAGCAGGTTCGATTCTTTCTAACACAGAACAAGTACCTACCTATCTACTTAGCGAAACATAATCAGTATTAAAATTTGAAATTCTTATGAATGAACAACTAGAAACAACAAAAAAGGTAAAAATTGCTATATTTGAAATGTTAGGTATTTACGACTAGTGTTTCTTGTGGAACCGCGTTACACGATGTTCTGGGTGTACGTGTCAACATTTTGTATATTGTATCGATTGTGGGAATTATAGCAATGAGCTAAAGTTCGTTGATTCACACCACAAAATCCACAATCTGATATATCCATTAGATATTCTTATTATTTTTAGAATGAATAAAATGCCAGTTCTCGTTTAAAATTCAATGTTCGATTTAATTTTTTTCTGAGCTGCTAAAATAATCTTTATTCAATTTAATGTGAAGCTAACCAAAGATATACTTTGAAGGTTGAAATTTATTTCGTGTGCAAAATTAATTTGAAAAATTTATTATAAAATGTGCTCCTATGGGTAATTAGAAATGATTTCCTCTTTCATATCAATATAAATGAAAATGAATCGCTGAATGTGTCGCTAAGCGCAAGATTCGAGAATGACTAGAACGTTCGGATAATTTTTTTTTTTTTTTTTCAAATATTGAATGAAGTCCGAGGAAGTTTCTTATGTAAAGTTGGAAAAAAATCCTCCGTAAATTGTATTCCTTCCAAGTTGGGGGCGGCTCTCTAGTAAAAATAATAAATAATTTCTTAACAGAATACAACAGATAAAAAAATAACTTTAAAGTTTTGGTTAACGAATCTGATTCGTTAACCAAAACTTTAAAGTTATTTTTTTTAAGTTAAGATCGGCAGACAGGCTGACGGTACATGACTTGATGGTAGGTGGCTACAGTCGCCTATGACACAAGCAGCGCCAAAGCTGCTGCAAGTGCACTGCCGACTACAGTAGGATTAAGGATAAGGGATTAGGAGGGGATAGGGAAATGGGCTCTGTAAAATAAATTTGTAATAAAATACTTTATCCATAATATTATAAATTAACTATACAGGGTGGTAATTTGAGATGGGTCAGTAAGGGCAGCTACCTAAACCTTTGTAGCTAGAACAAAACACTCTTAGGAGACTATCCATAATTTTAATAGTTATTCCCATCGGCATTCAAAGATTTTGAAAAAACGGTACAGTCAGCGGGAAAAAGGTCAATTTTCACGTTTTGTTTTTATAATGCCAATCGATTCTGTTACTTATAAGGATCAATTGACCCTATGGGACCACCTGAGGTTAGAGTACTAGAAACGTCAAAAAACTCAAAAAACTACTTCCATACATTTCTTACAGAATGAGATTGAAAAATAAGTTCAAACATTGTTTTTAATTAAAAAAGGCGGCAATCACTACAATTGCCAATCTTTAAAAACAAGTAAAGATCGTAAGTAATAAATCTACGATAGTAGTTGCTCTAATTGTTTGCCGTTTTGACGGTTTCCGCAATGAGCGTGTAACCGCTGATATTTTGTTTGCGTTAATTCCATACACCGTTGTAGTGACAATTCTTGAACTGTAATGTACCTAATTTTTCTTGTAAATTCCATTTTTGAGATATCCCAAAAAAATATCAAGAGGTCTCAACGACCACAACGACAGCATTTGTATTTGTACTTTTTCCATATCTTTAAAACTTGGTTATGGGAAATGAGTACTTCGGCAGCGACTTCAAAGCTTCTACCGACTTCTACGAGTGTTAAAATTGCAACCGCTATTTTTTATCAAGATCATTGTTGTCGTAAGGATTTCTCTTAAAGGAGCTAAGAATATTTAGGAGATTTTTTTATAACTTTTGATATAGGGCATAGGGTATTAATAAGCTTCTAATAAATCTATGCGATCTAAATTTGAAACCATTTTTACTTCAATATTTTCATAATTTAGCTGACATGCAAGAATAATAATAAATAACATTTGTTTCTAAAACAATGTTTTCCTTCCAAATTAAAATTAATTTAAAATAAACATTGCCTAGCCAGTTTCCATTGTAGTGATTGCCGCCTTTTTTAATCAAAAACAATGTTTGAACTTATTTTTCAATCTCATTCTGTAAGAAATGTATGGAAGTAGTTTTTTGAGTTTTTTGACGTTTCTAGTACTCTAACCTCAGGTGGTCCCATAGGGTCAATTGATCCTTATAAGTAACAGAATCGATTGGCATTATAAAAACAAAACGTGAAAATTGACCTTTTTCTCGCTGACTGTACCATTTTTCCAAAATCTTTGAATGCCGATGGAAATAACTATTAAAATAATGGATAGTCTCCTAAGAGTGTTTTGTTCTAGCTAGAATGGTTTAGGTAGCTGCCCTTACTGACCCATCTCAAATTACCACCCTGTATCTGTCTGTCTGTCTGTAACCTTTTCACGCCTAAACCGCTGAACTGATCATCATGGAATTTTGCATACACGTTGTCAGGGATGCAGGAAAGGACATAGGGTACCTTTCATCCAGATTAAAAAGTACTGTTCCCGAGGGATCATCTAACGCCTGGCAAAGCTATAACTGCAATAAAGATGTTAGGCGTTACATTGCTCATATATTTAGTCATTTTTTTTTAAATTTTATCATTAAATTGTCAATTTGTTTACTAAGCATTATCTACATTATAATATGATTATGTACATTTAATTTAATATGTTACAGAGCTAAGGGTAGGTCTGCTATTAAGGCTAAATAAGTTTATTGATAAGAAACAAGAGTATGAAATATAATATTATTTATTAATTATGTAACCTACTTGTGGAGAGAATAAATAAATTTAAAAAATTAAGTACCTAACATTAATTTAAGTTATATGTCATTCTAAATTTTAAAATTGGCTCTATTCTGGGTCTTGCAAGCTGTGGCAATTGGGCAGCCCGTCTGGCGGCAGTAATAATCCCCTTACAGAAGATCAAAAAGTCAAATAACACCATGTTTGGTTGTAGTGTTGGTAGGTAGAGCCTTTTTTCCTATCTTTTCCTAATTCCTTATTCCTATCTTTTCCTATAGGATTCACCTACTAAAGTTGGCAGCGCACTTGCATGTTGGAAAGTAAAAGGATCTTGCTAGTAAATTGAAATAAAATTAAGTGGAAAGAAACTTTTAATAGAATTAAACATAATATTTATAAATATATATACAAGCTGTGAGCCCGCAACTACGTACCCGTGGTATTTTTGTTTGTGAACCGATTGGAATGAAACAAAACTAAATGTTACGGGAAGCTTGCTAGCTACTATACATGAGTGATAACCGCATTAAAATCGGTTAAGCCGTTTCAGAGATTAGCGTGCACAAACGCACAAACAGATAAATAAACAACAATTAAAAAAAAATTTTTTACCTCGGTAACATAAGTAGGTACAAAGTGTACAAATTGTTTTTTGAAAAAAAAATCTCTAATGTAACAGACACGACTCTTTTACGATTTTATTATATGTATAGATCGATGTATATTATATGTGATGGTAGCCATAAAGGTAAATGTCAGCCTTTCTGACGACATTCCCAAAAATATTATAATACATACCTACTTAAATAAATAGACGATAGGTAAAAACGCATTTTAATGTGACATAAAGTCTGGCCGCGTTTTGAAAGCGTCGCTTTTCTGAGAAGGCAGAGAGCATCAGGTCGAAGTAATGAAAGTTTGTTTGTTGTCCGGGTATGTTTGTCGGCAGGGCCGGGTAGGCTCGGGGCGCAGAGCGTTGCCTCCGCTGATTTAGGGGGAAAGTTTCCTTGTTTTGCATTTTACGCGAGTGCGGGGAAAGTCGCCCTCGAGATTTGAATATTTTACAAGTAACGCAAGTTTGCTAACGCGCGTCCCTTTACGCGTATTCTAGACGGTGGCTGTCCTAAAATTAGAGAGAAAATGTACCTTCACAACACCAGGTGAAGTCGGATATAGCGAAAAGTAATAACACATTCTGAAGTGTAATGGAATCGACCGCAGTTTTTCTATTTCTCATGGCGACAGTTCATTTATCCGCTTTGATCGTGTGCTTTTGTGGGAAGTGACGTGCAAGCCTTTGTCTTTCGCTAGTGAGTAAAATAAATAACATGATCGTCGTTTGCAGTATTTAGTTGAAACTAAATTTACTATTTTCACTCAACCGACAAATGAATTTAAACATTCATAGTTTTATAAAATGCTAATATACTTGTGTTACGCAGAATAATTTATTTTATTATCTATACTAGTCTATACTTAATATTATAAAGAGAAAAGGTTTGTATGTATGTACATATTTTTGTATATTTGTAATGAATAAACTCAAAAACTACTGAACCGATTTTAAATAATCTTTCACCTATAGAAAGCTAAATTATCAGCGAGTAATATAGGCTCCTCACCCTTCCCCATCTTTCCCCTTTACCGCACCCTCCATACAAAATTACCGTTTTCCATATTTTATAAAGAGACGCGAACGAAGTCGCGTGCAACAGCTAGTACTGAATATTCTAATATTACTTTAGAATTTTAGAAACCTCTTCATTCTTTATGTTTTATCCAATAAAGGTCGGCACTTTCATTTCTATGGATTTGCTTCTATTTATAAACGACGTTAGTCACATTATCACATACCACCAGTTAGACCGTCAATCTGTACTTTCCTTATCAATATTAATGCGATGCTATTTCTATTTATTAATCGATTAGAAACCTCTGAATCTATTTTATGAAAAATTTGATTTGGAGATCGCTAGAAATTAGGGAAGAGCATATAAAGCTATCTTTTTTTCTAATACTTATTTTAATCAATAACTGTGTCTCGTGGTTTCACCCGCCTCGGCTTCTTAAGGGTCATAGCGTGTTGTTAAATAGCCTGTAACCTTCCTCGAGAATTGGGCTATAAAACGGAAAAAAGATTTTTTAAATCCGACTGGTAGTTAGTAGGTTTAACGCGTTCAACTTTATATAAAATCTATTATATTATTAGGTACGTATTGAGCCTAGTAATGAAAAAACAAACACTGATAATTGAAATTTGTCTTACAGTTTTTCAAAGTACTCTCCATAATGATCTATACACTTTTGCATACGTTGGAAACAATTTTCGAAGCACTTTTTCCACTCCGATTGAGGTATCTGTAAAACGTGGTTGTTGAACGTGTCAACAGTCTGCTGACGAAAATCATTGTCAGTTCAAGCACAGATATCGATGTTTGCTGGCACAACAACTAATTTTGGACGACCTTCTTTGGGCACATCCTGGAGGGAACGCCGATCACGATCAAACTCATTATACCAGCGTTTTACAGTGGCTTAGGATGGAGCTTCGTCTCCAAAATTCAAAGTAAATTGAACGAAGCACTTTTATCTTGATAATCCACGACAAAAGTCGTAAAGAATAATCGCATGGAAATTTTCACGAGATAATTCTATTTACTCGCTGAGATTTTTTTTTTCAATTCACTGGAAAAGACACAAATCGCGTTCACATAATTCACAAAATAAATGTTATGATGTTAAAAAAAGTCAAATTTTTCATTAGTAATGCCAGATGGTCGCTAAAGCGCTCAGTGTTGCCAAGGCTCAATACATAACTAACAACCTAAGTAGAATTGATTAATACTTACTTATTGTAAGGGTCATGTTTGGGCTACAAAGGATGTATGAATTTTTAGCAAAAATTCCAGAATAAAATTGTACTACTACATTATACCTATATACACATTTGATTGTCGCTTGCGGAAAGGACTATCGAGATATTTTTATTTGAGATTTTCACTAGCGCAATAACTGGCGCACGTGCGGCTTGGTGTGTAATCAATCAATCAAGTCCTTTAACCGCACGAAATGGATGCATATCGATTTCTTTGTGTATGTATGTAGGTACGTCGCTTTAATATTGTTCGGTTAAAAGTATGAGATTTTTAGATGGATAGATGAATAGACGTACAAACCAAACGTTATTAAATAATTCAATATTATTTTTTATTTATTTTTATTTTTATTCAATTTATATCAACCATCGAGGGTCATAATAATAATAATAAAATTTAAAATTGAAATAATTAAACATATACATAACACATGTTAAAATATGTATTTACATAATAATAAAATAAAATGTTACACACTAAACAATAAACAAATCATGACTTGGTGGTCAATACATGAATCATGGAGCAATGGTTCAAGTACTGCCCATCTGATCTCCCAGCCAAGACTTGGAGATTAATTAGACAAGAGGTTTTTTAAATTGTATCCCATTTGGCAGCAGTATCACCCCCTTTCGAAGACATCGCTATTAAATAATGGCACTGGTGATTTTGTGTTGAGGATCTTGTTGCTTCTGTGTAGGTTACGGTAACCATCTACCAACAAGTGGACTATCAGCCTGGCTACCGACCTTTATTATTAAAACATCATCATAACCGCCTATGATAGGCGTGATTACGGCAGTTTTTTAACTAACAGACGTATCATCATTTTAAAGCGTTTGAACGCTTTAGCCGTGTCGTCGAATTATTACTTTGACTATAAAATAGTTTTGACTATACGTCGTATGATCAGCTTGTTTTTGTGTTCATAATGAGTTTTTATATAAACTCTGAGCTCTGATAGAAAAACTCTGAGCATAATTCTTTCTCAAGTATATTGAGAAGTTTCGATAGCACCACAACTTTTTCTGCGTTTTTAAAAACGGGTAATAAATGATGATTCAACTAACACGAGCAATTTATAACTTTTTGTAAATGATAGTGTAAATCGTATCTCAATCTGTTACCCAATTAAAAAAAAACATTTGTTTAATTATTTATTTATCAGTTTATTATCAATGTGAACACCACTACCAGGTATTTAAAACTATACCTACAAGTTAGATTCAATAAATGTGAGTGCTACTTAAATTAGGTTATAGGTGTAAACGCACGGCGGAAGGATTACAGTAGCCAATTAAGAGTGTTCGAAAAAAGTTGTTAGCAATAATTATAAAAAAAACACACAAGGGAAAAATACACAAAATTCATTAATTTCTTCATCAAAAATATCAAGAAAAAATATTAATGTAAGGTCATAAATAATAAAAATACGGTTGAGTATATTAAAAAAATATACACAAAATATATATATAAAAAAATAACTTTGCGGAACAAGCGAAGACAACTTTGTTTTATATCTTTTGAAATCTTATTGGGGAAATCTTCATCAACAAAAACTTTTGGTTTTATATGTGCACATTTATTCTATGTATACATATTACTTTTCATATTCACATATATATTAATACATTATAAACAGTTATACATCAACAATACAATTAAAACTTGAACCAAAACAATTTTCCATTATCTCTCTACAACTTCTCAAAATACACTTCTGTCAATACATTTTGTTTTTATATTCTTTATTCTTTTTAAACTATGAACTATATAAAGTTTTATATGCCAGTACAAATTCTCATCTCTAACATCCCCTCTGAATTTGACTATATTAAACTTTTCCTAAAACCCCAACTGACTGTACTACACCAAAATAAACTGACCGGCTGTACTTCACCAAAATAATCTGACTGACTGTACTATCTATTCACCTATAATATCTATCCTATCCATCACATACATTACTCAATACCTATCTTCAAATACATTAACACAAACACAACACTAATTCCTACAACAAACTAACCCCCTAAATATAAAAACATCACCTTCAAATATAAAAACACTAACTCATCATATAAAACACTTATGTTCTCCTCGAACTTCATCTTCATCTTATATGAAGATCATCATCAACAACATCTCCACCTTCAATTACTTCACTATATAAAACTCCTCTATCTTTAAACTTCAAACCATCTCTTATTTTAACATTTTCCCCCTCGAATCTATAATCCTTTCTATATTTCTCTCTTCTCACCAACTCTCGATATTGCTTTCTAATAGTCTCCTTCAATACAGCCATCAGTCATCAAACTAAATTTCCTGAATCCTTTCGTAAATAATTTTTATCTCCATCAAATCTTTCAAAATATATATTCCATTTTCCTACATAATCATTTATTCTTTTCAAAATCAATTTTGTAAAATTTTTCACAAAAATGTCATCAATTGTCAAATCAATAAATTTTCAATTTTCGTAGCCATCTTTTAATCTCCTTTTCATCATATATAATTTTCTATACTTTCTTCATTAAAAACATTTTCTTTCCATAAAATTTTCATCTATAATTCCAAAATTTCTTCTCTATTATTTACGCAGTGGAAGCGTTCCTGGGTCCATGACCTCTTATTGGGGAAATCTTCATCAACAAAAACTTTTGGTTTTATATGTGCACATTTATTCTATGTATACATATTACTTTTCATATTCACATATATATTAATACATTATAAACAGTTATACATCAACAATACAATTAAAACTTGAACCAAAACAATTTTCCATTATCTCTCTACAACTTCTCAAAATACACTTCTGTCAATACATTTTGTTTTTATATTCTTTATTCTTTTTAAACTATGAACTATATAAAGTTTTATATGCCAGTACAAATTCTCATCTCTAACATGAAAAAGTACCTTTTAAACTTCGTTTATTCTAATACAATATCAAATATTCGTTAAGCAAAGAGCAACCATAATATTGAGGAACTCTCAACATAATAAACAAATATTTATCCTTACATATTACAAAACAAAATCCACCGACGCGTCTGTCTGTCTGTTCGCGATAATCTAAAAAACTACTGAACTGATTTTCATGCGGTTATTACTAATTGAAAGAGCAATCGACGGGGAAGGCTTTTGCATATAATTTGCAGAAAAAAATCCGTACGAAGCCAGCGGCAGCGGGCCGCTATGATTTCATAAAATGTAATCTATGAAGTTGGATTTGCAGACGCGATGAGGCAATGTTTTCGGAAGCGTTCACGGAAATTTATATCGAGGTAATTCGGTTGAGGCCTCATTATATATAGGTCATTGGAATCCTTTGAAGTTTAACAATTCAGGTTACGTTACTATGAGATAAATAGGTATAAGTAATGTTAAGAACTTGGCGTTCAGATTAATTTTGATACGGTTTAAAAATTAGGCAATCTGAAATGATTTATTTTCTACACCGGTCCTTGAAATATATAATAACAGGATAGGTACGCATACGCTGATGTACCTACTGTTTTTATTTAATAAATAACTATCTTTTGCACGAGACTTTGTCCACATATTTTTATAAGTGAAAGCCTACATTTTATCAAGATGTATAAACTATATTTAATGTGTAGTTTCATCAAAATTTGTTTAGTAGTCATTGCGTAAAATAGTAACAAATATTCATCATCATTTCTAAATGTTATAAATTGAAAGTAGGATATTAATACTAAAAGGGCATTGTTCTGTTTAACCTCTTTTTTTATAAAACCAACTGGTCCAGTTGGTAGTAAGTGGCTTTCGTCGACTATAAGACATTCGGGTTATACGTTAACTCGCGGGCAATTAATTCGCGGATTTACGCGACTTGACGCAATGGGGTTAAAAACTGAAAGCTAATTGTAGGTGGCGCCACTGTTGAGTGATCCTAATTCGCCCCCATATTGCATTTTTGGTTCCCTGTATTTACCAGCAAATTTGCCTTTATTTCTACAAAAATGTATTCGACATAGAGTGTTAAGCAGTTAAAAGAACATTTGAGGAAAAGAAAAGCATCTACTGCACATAACTTCGAATATTTAGTCTTCTCCCAATTTTTTCTTAGTAAAGCTTTTATCTATTGTTTTCTTCTTTTGAAATCTTTAGGGAATATATGGATTCCCGTCTTTTTGCAATCCAAAGCTGAACGAACATAAGCGTCATGTTAATTAAATAAATTCAGTTATTTTTGTTTGTTTACAAAATTACTATGGAAAATGACAGTTACTTGTCAAATTTAGGGAACACACAACAGTGCTGCCATCTGAAGTGAGCAAAAGTCAGTTTTTTACCCCAATTTTACCTATTTCAATGCTAGAAGAGATACCATTGTGCCTTCGAACTTGATAGGACAAGGGACAACAGGCCTTAAACATAGCAGCACATCTACTGTTATTTCAGTGTTTTTTTTTTGTCGCCAGACGGGTTTTTCTATTTATGACTGCGTAATACAGTGTTCCTATTTCTATTCTAATTATTTTACTTCTCCTACTGGTGTGTATTATTAAAACGTTTTTTAATTACCTAAATCCTTCACTTCTATTATTTTTCAAACTTCAAATGTAAACACAAGTTTACAATTCAAATTTCACAAACGGGAAAATTTATAGTTTGTTTACTAAAGATACGTCTAGTACTAGTATATATTCTGTGCTAAAGACGCATAATAGTACTTTTGTTACAGCATGTTTTGTTCCGTCATTATTATTTTTATTCAAAGTATAACTAAATCCCTTACACAACAGTAATTGTCCCCTTTTTTGAATACTAATGAACACCAAGTCGGCCATTTGAAAAGCTTTGCAAATAATGTGTTTAAAAATATGGAAAATCACGCAATGAAAAATAAAACACAAGGAAATTAATAAAATTAGAATTCACGTTCAGGTGACACTGATAAGTTACTCGTATCAATGTAATAATTAAATAATATTAATTATTATTTGATTAAATAATTAATAATTAAATAATATAATTAAATTAAAATGTATATATATTTGATAGTATTAAAGAAGTTTACATCAGTTTATAGGTGTTTTGTATTTTAGACATTTTGCTTCTACGGTGTGTTAAAAATATGGAAAATCACGCAATGAAAAATAAACACAAGGAAATTAATAAAATTAGAATTCACGTTCAGGTGACACTGATAAGTTACTCGTATCAATGTAATAATTAAATAATATTAATTATTATTTGATTAAATAATTAATAATTAAATAATATAATTAAATTAAAATGTATATATATTTGATAGTATTAAAGAAGTTTACATCAGTTTATAGGTGTTTTGTATTTTAGACATTTTGCTTCTACGGTGTTTTTCAATTTAGACAATTCGCATTTTAGGCATGCCAATAAGTAGGTATTTTGCAAAGATTTAAATCGAGTATTTTGAAATTTAGGCAATTTGCTTTTTAAACATGACATTTTGTCATTTTTCTTCATAGAAAAATTAAATTCAGACATTCTGATCACAATTGGTGTACGGGCAAGCGCGTACAACACGTCTCGTCATCATTATATTGACCTACATTTAATTAATTATTCATAAAAATCAAGTTAGTTCGTTCGCGTCCACCAAAACAATACGTCGTGCGTTCTCATTACAAATCATCCATTTCTATTTTAATCAGTTTAAATTACAAGTTTATCCTTTTACAATCAATACTCTCTTTTCATAACAATTATCAACATAGTAGTTACGGCAGAACCCGTACATTGATCCGGCTCGAAGGACCGTACAATTGGTTACGCGAATCTAGATTTATTTTTTACAATAAAATATTTAATGTTTTTACTAACCCTTCAGAGAATAATTATTAAAATTGCTCATTGCTTTGCTCGATTCGGTGCAAATATAACTCGATGAGATTCTGAACTTTAAAGTCAAGAATGTTATCGGATATCTAGAAAACAGTAAAACTATATATACATATAACAGGTCTGGCTCGTTATTTATATATTGTTCCGGTTCCCTCAGTTCATGTAGTAAGTCAGGCTTACATCACGCCGACTGCGCCATCAACCGCCGGCCAATAATCCGTTTAGGGCGACCGCACGCGCCGCCGGCTGTGCCCTGATCGAAACTTAATTGGATGTGCTTACCTGGTGGCGGTGCAATGCAGAATCAGGTAGTTATCTAATATACAATATGAAAGCCGAAACCGATGCATTACTTGGAGTGAGAGAGAGAGAGAGAGAAAGATAGAATTTGATGGGACGTCCACTGCTGGACATAGGCTTCCCCTATAATTTTCCAATAGAAGCAGAAGCAACCTGGTTCCCCCGTAACCCACCCGCAGCCCTTATCAGGTCCTCTGTTCACATTGTAGGTAGACATCCCACTTTGCCCTTGCCGGTGCGTGGCCTCCAGCAGCCGTCGCCTTTCCGAACTATGTGTCCTGCCCATTTTTTTTTTGTATGTTAAGATCCGCAGACAGGCTGACGGTCTACTTGATGGTATGTGGCTACAGTAGGATAAGGATTAGGGATTAGGAGTGGGTAGGGAAATGCTACTTAACAGTGCTCACTGCCCATTGCCGGTATCTTTAGTTTTTCTGTGGATCTCATTCCTTTCCTCTCCTAAATCACGAGTATAAAAATACTGACCAAACATATTTAATTCTTATATTCATTTTAAATTCACGTTGTATTTTATTAGTTTTTATGAAATCTAGCCAATTAAATATTTAAATTTCCACAAGGAAAAGCTGTTTACATGAGCAAATAACAATTTCAAAATAAAATTATTGAGGCTCAAGCCAGCCCGTAGTACCCTCGACGGAAATTTTCAGTTTATAAAATAAAATACAGTCAGAGCAACGAATAACGAAATAAACGTCGTTCCTTTTAATAAGACTAGCTAGCTAAGCTATAGTTGCGATTACCACTAAAAGTTAATCGAACAGAATAAAAAATAAATTTCAATGGTAAATAACTAGATTATCATATGAAAGCTTTGAATAAGGATTATGTCATAAAACTCAACCACAAATGGAATTGCGTCGCTTAACTGAGATAAATGTTGTAATTAGATGGGAGGCATCGCTTACCGCTACAAGTAGTGACATTTCAGTATGGAAAGTCCGGTTTACTGACTCTTCGCGCATGTTTCCTTTCGTGATGGCATTTTCTTACAGACAAATTTATTTACATGTTTTTAGTATTTCATAACATTTTTATTTTAAATTATACCTAGCGAGTTCCGTTGCGCTAGAAAAATGCCGAGAAAAATGCGTTACGCATACACACACCGTTCGGGGAGACGGTGCGGTTATGTGCGGACTCCCTTCCCTCTTGATGAGAGAGGTATACCCACTAAAACCCCGCGGCGGTCTTCCTCAGCGGTTGAGTGAGGGTCCTGGGATCGCATTAGCGCACCAGGGCCCCCCTCCGCTGTGCCACCCGTTAGTTACGGTGGGGCGCCTCCCAGGAATGCGTTGTTTGCTTCCCCTCGGGGAGCGGAAAGACGCTGTCACCAGCGGCTCCCCCAACTCTCGGCAACACTCCCGACCGCATGGCGTGTTGTACGATCCCGGGCCACGTATTTTGACGGCACATCTTCCCCGTGATGTGCCGGGCACGAGGCTGAAGGAGCACTACGGGGCTCCTTCAGCCTCGTGCGCCAGGCCTCCAAAGCCTTTCGGTGGGCGTTCCGCCGTAACGTTCCGGGCGCCGATTCTGACGTCGATTCCGCTCCCCCTCCTCTATGGGGCCGTCATCCCGCAGCTGGTCGTAGACCGCTGCCTTCATTTCGGCCAGGATGTCAAACGGAGGGGAGCGTGCCAGAACTGTCGCCGCCTCAAAGGATATCGTTTGGTATCCCTCGTGCGATCCGTAAGGACATCAACTGCTGCAGACTGTTCAGAAGGGCTCTGCAGCGGGGTGAGCTCACCAGGTCTTTTGACCAGACTGGAGCCCCGTAGAGGGCCATGGAGCCTGACTCCCATGTAGAGGTGGCGAACTTCCTCCTGTGGTCCCCCGAGATTGGGAAGTAGTCTGTGTAGTGAACCTGCTACTCCTTGGATTCGGGGGACAAGGCGCGCGATTTTGAGTCCAGGGCGAGGCCTAGGTACCTCATGTACCCTCCACCTTAACTTCGGTGTTCCCTACCCTTATCACCGAGATGGGCGGCTCCATTCTCCTACGTAGTGAATGGAACCACAACGCCTCAGTTTTCTGAGGCGCTATCTTGAGGCCCAGCCCTGTGATTTTCGGGACTACCATGGTCACTCCTAATTCGGCGAGCCAGATTACTTCCCTAGTTCAAGTATACCTACTGTTTTTAGCGTGAACAGTAGCTATGAGTAGGCGGTTTTGTGCACCGACCGCTAATGGAGAACACTAAATAATAAAGGGTGTGCGAGGATAACAAAGCACAAATCTTATTTCGTAATAAATGCTTTTTTAAGGTAACCTCCAGTAGCAAAATTTTACTTTTTTGTCACTTAGAAATGGCTATTTCAATATCACGTGGAAATTTTATAATTGGTGTTTAAACTCTTTATTTTTAAACTGATTTAATGTTAACACCCCACCACTGAAAAATACCGACCTGTCTGGAAGTTCTTTTGTATATCATTCGACAAAGCATTTATTCATCTTTACTGGGTGTTAGAAAAGCGTTATTAATATAATTAAATTATATTGAGTATAATATGATATATTCACGCAGATTTCGGTAGGTTAAGGGTGCTAAAAACCGAGATTCTGACTCAATTAAACCGGAATACCTTCCTCGATTACAAGAGGATATTCTATGTGTCGAGATCTGACTCCGACTTAGCACAGGGTTATGTATCCCCCACACATGTCCCTGCGGCAGGGATGTCGGCCGCTTGGGACGCCACGGTCTCTAATGGCTGCGACCGTATTTCAAGGTCGCCTGAATAAATGACGTCATTCGTCAGTGTCTTTTCACCGTTAACGACTTCTTACCAAACGGTCACTATGGCAAGAGAGTCGATTGGTTTGTCGCTGGTTCCGTGCAAAATGCATCGTCCTTTACTGTGGGATGTTACCTGCTACGACACATTGGCACCGGCTCATTTTCATGGAACGATTTCTGCCATATCGACTACAATTTTATTCCCTTCGGTTTTAAATCTTTGTGTCCGTGGAGTCCTAAAGTGCTTAAATTTTGCAACTTTTTGTCAACTTTTTGACGAGCCCGTTGGATGAGTGGTTAGGGAGGGTACTTGCCTTAACGCTCTGTTCTAGGGTTCCCGGGTACGATCCCGGCAGGGTCAACTTTGAAAAATCAACTTTTCAAATTTGGCTCTGGTCTGGATTTGGAAAGTAGTGGCAGGGCACACTGCGTTTTCGCAGTCATTTGGGCAGCCCGTCTGGCGGCAGTAACCACCCCCTTACAGAAGACCACCGTGAAATAACAGCACTTGTGCTGTTGTGTTTCGGTGAGTGAGTAAGGGATGTGGGGGGATAGGGAGTGGGAGTGGATAGGGAAATGGCCAGAGCCCATTTCCCTATCCACTCCCTAATCTCTTATCCTTAATCCTACTGCAGTCGGCAGCACACTTGCAGCACCTGTGGCGTTGCTTGTGTTATAGGCGACGGTATCCACCTACCATCAAGTGGACAGACAGCCTGTCTGCCGAACTTAACATAAAAAAAAATATGCTTAATCGACGTCACCGACGACCCTAAAGCTGGCTATTATCTCGGTCAACTAATTATTCAGCCTTGCTATACAATGCAGCTTACATACTTGGAACCCTCCCCAAGGGAACCAAGCTTGATATTATATATTATATGTAAATAATTCCTGTAAACAAGCAAGATTGACATCATAAATAAGTCCGCATATAATGTACATCAATTTATTTATTAAAGTTTTTTGACGGGTGTTATTACATTTAAGTAGTTTCATCACTTATAATTAATTCTATTAATTAACCGGGTTCTAATACCAATTTTTCTCTATCTCTAATTTTACTTCAGAATCCTTGACGTCGTCATCGCCAAGATTATGTATGACGGGCTGCATTTTAGGAGTTGTACTTTCTGTTCATTAAAATAAATTCATTAAATTTCATTCAAACTTATTGAAAGACTATCTGAACCCTGCCATGCTTCGTTGCGGCGCGGCGGCCGGCGTGCGCGTGAGGTGCGCGCAGTACCGGGCACTGCTTTTTAATTACCTATATTATATGTAATTATAGGTAATATTATTTGTAGGGGTAATATTATGTGTAGGGGAGCCCACGATGCTTAACGTGGAGTTACTCGAGCGTCGTTGGGACCTATTGGATTTTGAAGATGTAAAATAGTAAAAATAGTAGGAAGAAAAATTGATTATGTATACCTTTTCACCGGTGGAGGGAGCATCTACAGGCTTTCAAAGATGTAAATAAAAATCCGATGGATAGACTCGAGCGTGTCAGATATTCATGAACTGATAAAAAACTGACTATTTGCAAGCTTGTGGCAGCTTCTTGAAAATGCAAAATATCGTCATTTTGAAATACTCGAAAGCGTCAGATATTCAGAGGGAATGTTAACCGAACCCAAATTAAGCTCTCATTTAAGTCTGACGATTCCGATGTGACGCAAGCTCGTAACAGCTTCTTGAAAACGCAAATACTCGAGCGCGTCAGATTTTCATACAGCCAGTTTAACTTGATGCCCTGATCGCACTAATTCATAATCTGTCGATTATTTGGAGATTTTTTCTTAATCTGACGGTTTAAAAAATCATCATTTTTTAAATCACTGAATGTGACAAATAAATCACTGAATGTCACGGAAAATAGCATGCAAATAAAAACAAATAACAAAGTTTAAAACTATAATTTTTTAATTGTTTCCGAAGTAATATTAAAATTTTGGGGGGTGAATTTTGTACACAAAACACACTTCAAAATACCATCACTTTCGTTGTAGCAGGTATTAAGTATACAAAATTTAATAATTAAAATACAATTAAATTTAATTTAATACAATTAAATTTAAAATACAACCAATCAGACAGAGCGATTGTTGTGATCAGCTGTGATAGCGGCGTGATGTCATGGCTGGCGTTTGGGGATGGTGCGAGAGAGTGAAAGATAGAAAAATAGTGGAAAGGAGAGAGGTGCGGAGTAGGAATTACATGTTTCCCTGCCAACTGCAGGGAAACATGTAATACGCGCTAAACTTTATTCAAGTTTTTTTTGTTACTGCGGCTTGCGGAAATCGGCAGATTAAGGTTCCTTGAATTATTTCCTTTAAAATTAAAATAAAAAATTTACCGCCCTCGAGAATGCCGAGGTGACGTTTTTTACGTTTACAATTTTTACAATTTCGTGACACTCCAACTCTCTTACATCACATTCTTTTCAGCACACATTTACATCACATTTTACGTAAGATCTTTTCAGCATCTAAGTAATCCTCCATCCACACTTTAATCTGACGCGCTCGACAATGTCGAGGTGACTTCTTTTTTTCAACTTTTTGACCCTTACGTCATGCTCAAGTTGTCAAATTATTAAAATGCACACATTCCACCATACCTTATCTGCCGCGCTTGAGTAAATCCCATCTTGGGCTCCCGTACTATATGTTTTATTTTTCTAAAATAAAAGTAGCCTAAGTTACTCCTTATAACATCAGTTATATGCCAGTGAAAGTCTAGTCAAAATAGGTCTAGCTGGTTCGGCAATTGGCCGGCAAAGACAGAAAAAAAAAGGTTTTTTTGTTCCAAGTACCTTATATACTTTACGGTATTTATTTTGACATTACAAACAGACACTTCCATTTTTTTTATTCCTAATAAGTGTTTACATTTCTAATTTATCACTCTAATTTATAATATACTAGCGTTCCGCCCCCGGCTTCGCCCGGGATGAAATTTTTATATATAAGAACATTCCCCGTTTATCACTCTTTCCATTAGTGAAAACCGAATCAAAATCGATCTACCCGTTCGCGCGTGATGCCCTGACCAAGGGAAATGGGGATTCATTTTTATATATAGAAGATTATCTATTATTTACGATTTTTCAGTACTTACCATCTAAGTCATCTATCGCATTTAGCTTATGAAAATACTCTGTTAATGTTTCTACTCGACCTGTTTCTTCATCTGAAACAAATATATAACTTCTTACTCTTGATGCACTATTATTAATGGCTATTTATTATCTATCTGGTTGGGGTAGCTATATAATAGAAAACATTACGACAAATCTTAGAAACCGTCTCAATGAATGGACAAACTAAGTTACCTGAATTTTGGTTAGTGTTATGTAACAACGCAACAACTTCCACTGAAACAGAAAAGTGCTTATTTATTCAAACATACGCATTGTAACTTACCACTTTGTGGTCAAAATGGAAACTGGTGAAGTTGTTCTTTCTTATAGGGCTCGAAGAGAAACTTCCTCTTACAGGATCCGTTTTTTTACGATTTCATTGTCAGCCTCTTCTTGGGATATTTAACTACATAAAGCTATAAAAAACATAAGTTTCCCTGTCGTATCAGCATTGGAATCAAATTAATTTTCAACTTGAGCAGCATACTAAATATGGATCTAGGTCAATTCACCGCCGCCTTTCAACGCTGCCCGTTTCATCGTCGACCGGTTCGAAGCCGGCCATTTCATCGCCGTTTAGTTAAAATACCAGCATTAGCATCACTTAAAAAAATTAATGTTTACACACGTTTCCAGTACAATAAGTCTTGTAACACATTTTGTAATAAACATTCTATTTGCCAAAACCAGTATTCCGGGTGTACTCGCTCCGCTCACATTTAATTTCATAAAGATTCCAGGATCTAACCTAACTTTTTTTCAGTACAAATAAGTCATGTAACACATTTTGTAATGACAGTCTTTTTCCGTTTATTCCGTAAAAGACTGTACTCAGTTTATTCCGAAATCACATTTATCAAAATTAATGTGATTAGGAACATTTACGTCTTTTGTGACGATAAACGTCTGGTTTTAATTATTCCTACAATACTACAATACTGCGCATGATAAATAATAGACCAAAACAAACGGCGATGAATCGGCCGGCGCTGAAATGGCTTGGCGAAGAATCGGCGACGATGAATCGTCCCATCCCGACTAAATGTACCATAGCAGAAAGGGAATGTTTAATATTTTTGAAAAATAAACTAGTCTATAAACTGGTAAACATTCTTTTCTCCAATCGTACATACATACATCTTCTAGTTATAACTAAATTCATATGTTCGCAACCATATTTATAATATTTGTAGAAATATAAATAATTCAGATTTTAATCGCCCGTATTGCGGCTCTCATTTCTCTGGCTCCACTACTAAAGATAACCAAAAAATAGTCGTACTGCTCGCTGACTAGGACAAGTTCTTTTAGGACTGACGTCTGAGACTGGGAGTCAAAGATGGGATTTTCCATTTGTTGATTATATGGTACATCTTTATGGCAACACTACAGCTACATTATGGTATGTCTATATTCTCTCTGCCTGTTCTGTGTGAAATATGAGAAACTGTGAATCATTGCAATGTAAGAAAATTGTGTTTTTAATTAATAAAAAGGGATAAGTACAAAAGCAAAATCATTTAATGTGTTAAAAGTATGAAACAAGTACAAAATTATTCTAACACCATTTATTTTACATATCCCTCACCTATACCTACATCTGCCAACTATGAACATAGCCCTAACTTAAGAAAACTATCTACATACACAAAGTGATGAAATCTTATCACATTAGAATCGGATCAATCAGATAAGTTTGTAAACGCTCTGTTAGATGGAAGAGGGAGACATACTGAATAATTATAAGCAATTAAAGTTATTAATTGATTACTTACAAACTTTCTCCACCTCTTCGTCGATTGGTTCCATTTTATCTAAGAAAAAAAAAAAAAAAAAAACAAATTTGTATGTAAATAAAAAAAATGCTATACAAAATAAATCACGCGAAACATCCGAAGAATAACTTACATTTACTGTAGAAATTTTTCATAGATTCATTTGGTTCTTGCATAAACGTATCTGCAAAAATAATTTATTTTTTGTTAATTTAACTGAAAATTTTAAAAAAGTTGGTGGCGGTAGAGATCCGGAATCGATGGTTCTGCCCGGCAGTAAAAGCTCATAAGGAACAATGCCCTTCCAATCCCAGCATCACCTTAATTCGAATTAATCCGCGTTTTGGCACACTCTGTGTCGTACGTGATCCACTTTTCATCACCAGTTATCAATCTCTTCAAAAACGGTTCGGTTTCATTACGTCTTAATAAAGAATCGCAAAGGAGTACACGATTCATAAGGTTTCTTTCAGAGAGCTCGTGTGGCACCCAAAAATCAAGCTTTTTTGTGTACCCAGCTTTTTTTTCAAAGGGGTCACAACTGTTTTGTTGTTAATTCCCAGTTCTTCGGCTATGTCGTAACTACTAATATGCTAATCTTGCTCCACTTTTTCAAAAATGGCCTCAATTTTATCCGTAAGAGGGCGACCAGAGTGAGGTGCATTTTTGACATCAAAATTCCTGGTTTGAAAACGCATAAACCAAAATTGTGCTACTCTTACTGACACTGCATTTATTTTAAATATCTTAGTTTACTCCAAGATATCGAAGTTGACGCCTCACTACTTACGTGTTATAATCATGTACAACTTTAAGCGCAGTTTAACTGCTGATGAATGTGTTAGTGAGATGCAGTATGTATTCCATGAAACAGCATCAATGCGTAGCAGTGTGTATCGGTGGTACAAACAATTCGAACGTAAAGAGTTTAACATGGACGATGATCCATGTCAGGTCGGCCGCGCGAGGTGGTTACTCCAGAAAACATAACCGCTGTTAAGAAAACAATCAGAGAAGATAGACATATAACCTACAGACAGATAGAGGATAACTTGCACCTTAATGCATCAGCTATTCGCGTTATTCTTCATGACTACAAAGTATGGGTTTTTGAAAATGAAGAAATGCCAACTACCGTAAAACAGTCACGTTCGGTGAAGAAGAAAATGGTGGTGGTATTTTTTAATAAAAGAGGTGTTATTAAAAATATTACACTGGATGAACAGAAGACAGTCACCGCTCAATGGTATATAACAGTTTGTCTGCCTCAACTAATTAAAGAGTTTAAAAAACTACGTCCGAATTCGCGGTTGGATACATGGCGCCTGCACCATGACAACGCACCGGCACATCGGGCTGAGATAACAAGGACATTTATAAAGGAATCGGGGTTGACGCTACTGGAACATCCTCCGTACAGCCCTGATCCTGTGCCCTGTGACTTTGGTTTGCTGCCTATTGTGAAGGAGGCTATGAAAGGACGATGTTTTTCCAGCGACACGGACTTAATTGCGGCTTGAAACAACGCTTGTGCAGAAATCTCAAATGAAACATGGGAGCATATTTTTAATGACTGGTTTCGGCGTATGGAGAAATGTATTGCTAATGCTGGAAATTATTTTGAAAGCAGCCCATGTATTTGTGCGCTAGATACTTACTGTCTCCCTCATTGGTTCTAAGGGCATCTTTACAACGCAAGTGAAGTTCACATGTGTTCAGATCCATTGGATGTGTACAGCCGTATACCCAACGGCAGCCGTTTGCTGGTTCTAAGAAATAATTTCGATTAATGTAATCATTGACTAAATTTCAAGCGATGATTAAAGGAAAAAGAAGAAAAATCCTCTTTTCTCTTTTTTCTCTCTCGTCGCATTAATAATTCAAATAGCAGAAGTAATAATGGCAGCCATACATTCAAGTCTATCGTAGAATCGGTATCATACGATTGTCTTTAAAAAATAAGTAGACGTTGTATGGAGTGAATTTATTACTAAATACAACATATTATGCTATATAATAAAGTATGGGAATCATAATTTGTAGCATATAATAAATATTATGTTTTGTAAATGCGTTCCGATCTGCTTCCGTTTACGCGGCGCTACTCTCTTAAACATAGGTTATGCTTGCTTGAAAATCCTGACTTTCAAAAACATTAACAATCCTGTTATTTGGAAAAAGTTCTTGTATAATATAAACTGGATTATTAATAAATATTTATTTGTAACTAGCTGAATCCGCAACTTCGTACGCGTGGTATACGGAATAGTGGGTAACTTTTTTATTTGTAAACCGATTGGAATGAAACAAACACTGACGGGAAGCTTGCTACAATAGATTAGTAAAAACCGCATTCAAATCTGTTAAACCGTTTCTGAGTTAGCGTGTACAAACGCACAGACAAAAATTCTAAAAGCTATCTTTTTGACTTCTGTAACATAAGTACAGTACATATTGTTTTTTTTTAATTTTAATGTACAGGCACGACTCGTTTATGATTTTATTATACGTACAGATAGTTTAAAAAATGGCACTATCTTTGAAAAGAACATAGGAGAATAGTAGAAATAAAATCAATGTTATTGCTATTAGTGCTGAATCCTAAAAATAAAATTGCAATTGTCTATTTAAGAATTGCAAAAAGTTAATTTGATTCTGGTTATTTGTCGCCACGTCACCTAAGTTACACTTGTACTCTTTGGTTTGCAACATTTTGAGAAACCATTCACAAGGTTGTGGAAATATATTTATTTTTCTCCTTACCTTTTCCCACAGCACAAATAAAAGCATGTTAGGTTTCCATAAACATTTTTCTTATTGTGTCAATTACACATATTAATCAACCTATCTTTATCTTTATAGACTAATCAACCTTTCATGCTATTGTAAGCAGATTTATTCATTAACTGACTCTTTACAAAAATCTTACTGTTTAATAGGTTAGATCCTGAACGAAGAGACGTCGGTGTTGCTGAGTACTGATTGCTGTCAGGTTTTAAAATGTGCGTCTTGATAGCTACTGAAAATAGAGTTATTGTACGCGTTGTTTTGGAATAATATAATAGCTATTGTAAATTACTGTGTTGATTATCAGTTGTGGGAGTAGATGGCTCAGTCCTATTCTCTATTCACACTCACTTTGTCTCGTAACTTGTCTTCTAGCTTCGGCAGAGTACTTGAATTTTCCTGGTATTGCTTGTGTTTCTAAGGCCTAGCGTTTACTGTTCATCAAAAATAGCATTTCAGAACAGATTATACGCCACCTTAGTCTCAGAATGTTACTTCTGCTCTATATATCTTTTTAATAATAATAATAATATTATTATTAAAATGCTACGCTCTACTGGGACCGCTCAATAATCACGGAAAGGACTATTGTCGCCAATAAGCCTGATATCGTGGTTAGCGCCGGACGATGCTTTTTGACATCGCTGTCCCACATGACGAAAACCTCGTGAAAGCCGAAAAAGAAAAGCCCCACCAAGCCCATTGACTTGGCTCACGAGGTGACCGCGATGTGGGACGTCGATCCGACAATTATCGTCCCGATAGTCGTCTCGGCGAACGGTCTTATAGCGAAGAGCCTCGACCAACATCTCAAGAGGCTCTCATTAGATGGCTGGATCAAGGGACAGATACAGAAGGTGGTACTTCTTGACACGGCACGAATTGTCAGGAGGTTCCTCATTCTGCAGCCCTACATCGGTAGCTTGGGCCTTGCCCCGCTACCTGCGAAATTCTAGTTTTAGGTTTTTTATTATATTTATTGTTTTTATAATTATAAGTATTGTAAAAAAAAATTAAACACCATTTTACCTTTAACACGTAAAAACAAAAAATAAAATCACGAAAACTTCGGAAACAACAATACAGATTAGATACTATTTAATAGGATCCCTGACTTTGA
Organism: Bembecia ichneumoniformis; assembly: GCA_910589475.2. NCBI lineage: Eukaryota > Metazoa > Arthropoda > Insecta > Lepidoptera > Sesiidae > Bembecia > Bembecia ichneumoniformis. Next base: position 7,811,106 of record OU342521.1, read on the forward strand.
AACCAGTCAGTGATTTTAGCATTAAAGACTAAGTAAATATAAATATGTGTTAATGTAAGGGGAAACAAGAAATAAGACAACTTCAGGATGTACCAAGTGGTTACTTTTTTAACTTCAAACTTCGTCAAAGGGTAGTTAAATATAGGCTCTATGCAGTTTGTTGTACAATTTAAAAGAAATTATTTCAAATTGGCTAGCAGCAGAGGAGGTTCTATGCTTGTTGACATGGCACACACCGAGTTAGGATAGTTGCATCAAGAGGCAGGTTAGCATGCTTCCGAAGAATACACCGAAGTATATGTAGTTGTCTCACCGCCGCTAAGACTGACACTCTGGACCTGATAGTTTATTGGTGAAATATCTTAAATGATTTTAAAATAGCTCTTTCTAGATTCAGCATTATCATTTTTACAGCTTCCGCCCCATATCCGTATGCAGTAGGCTAGGACCGATTGACACAATGCCAGGAAGGCATTGTGAATGTAGAAATTTATGCATGTAGAACAGTAATTCGTGCAATTCGATACTTGCTTGACTGATCACATTTAGCGAGCTTACTTACGCTTGCGTGGTGTTGCGCGAAGAAATTTTTAATAAAAATTGCACATGTCAAAATGACCCATTTGATCGTAGATGGTTCTATGAAATGAACCTATGAATCCAAGCACAAAAATTCGAGTAAGCTTCCGACCTTTATAAAATAAAGGCGCAATTAAAAAAAAATGTTAGTAGTAACTGTATATCAATAGAGTAAGACTGGCAAATGTTGGAATGGGCTGAGGAAGACTTAGATAGAAAGAAAAAAAATATATATTTAGAGATAATTTGAGATACTTGTGATATGAGTTATATGTATTTTAAACTATTGTGAGACACTGTTTAGTGTTTATATATTATGCATTGTTCATTATGGTCATTTTGATAATTAGAACATAGCGAACCTAAGTCCTGTACGCAACTTGAGAAAATTACACGAACCGCGTCAAAATATAAATGCTGTGATAAAATGCTATGATGCTATCATCATAGCATTTTATTTTTATTTTTATAATGTTTATCGTCATAGTAAAGTTGATCGCTTTTACTTACCTCTCAAATGGTTCTTGTTTCTATTTAAATTTGACCTTAGCGTTGACACTGGTTTGAATTTCAAACGTGTTGTTCTATGTTTTGTATCCTCCTTTATATGGTCGTTTACTTTTAGAGATTTTAGTTTTGTAAAACCTTAAATCAATTTATCAAAAATTATTCAATTAGAATTATCGCTTAATGACAAAATAAAACCCATTTCCGATGACATAGGTAATCAAATTTATTTTTTGCCTCCTTAGCCAATTGTGCCATCAAGTGCAAAGTCAATTTACATGCCAAATTTTTAATATATAAAAAATCACATGCAATAAATAACACTAACCTGAATTCTCTAGATCATATTGATGATATTCTTTCGTAAGCACTGCAATAGAATAAGAGATTACTGTACTTTCAGAGATAAATTTTAAAAGTAATTTATGGAGTGTTACCAAATACAACTGTTTGTAAGGAATTTATAATTGACTAGCTTTTGTCTGCGACTTCACGTCCGCGTCCCTCGGGAACATTTTTTTTTTGTACAAAGTCTTATTTCTAATACGTATACAATGTGTTTTTAAAATTTCACGATGATCGCTTGTTAATACTTGAAAGGGTGAAAGGGCCAAATTCAAAATACTATAAAATCCATCGTGTCCTCAATACATGGCAGTCGACTTATTTGACTGGTTAGAGTAAAATTAACACTTAGATAAAAATACAGAGCATAATAAACTATATTTAAAAAAGTTTGAATCGGACAGATTTAAATAAAAAATTCAATTTTCCAAGAAAAATAAGGCCCAAAAAAGCTTTCTTGTGACAGTGATAAAAATTTTCAGCGACAATTTGTTTTTAATCTCATTAATTAATAATTTCTGTACTAAAGTTTTAATCGGCTACTTTTATTTCTTTATTCATGTTTTACACAATATTTAAGAAAAACCTTCCAATTTTAAATATATTCGGTTATCTCCGAGAAACTTCAAAAATTCGTTGTGCTATATTACACCTTAATTCATAAGTTATTAGATTGAGCTTATTTCTGTAAAAAATGTGTTCGGTCCTTCTCTTAATCATTGTATAATATTTTCCCAGTTTGTTACGAACGAAATATCCTGTAAACTCCTAGGCGTCGCAGTTTTACGCCAACCTATGTTTTTTGACTAAAAAGTAAAATTAAACAATGCTTTACCGCTTGGCAAGGACTTTGCTTCAGGAAGCTGGTGCACAATTGAATGGAAATATGTCTTTGTTTTGATCCCTGACTTGATTGAACTAAATATTTTTTTAAAGTTCACTTGATAACACAGAACATTTTATTAAAGAACTAACGACGCCCGCTTCGCACGGATACAATTTTTTTTAATACGCAAACTTTCCTCGTTTGTAGCTCTTTCCATTAGTGAAAACTATATCAAAATCCATTGGGTAGTTTAGAAGTCGCAGAAAATAATAGCGACTTTATTTCATAAACTTACTAGCGTTCCGCTCCCGGCTTCGCCCAGGATGTAATTTTTACATATATAAACATTCCCCGTTTAACCCTCTTTTCATTAGTGAAAACCGAATTAAAATCGGTCTATCCGTTCACAATGCCGTGACCAGGGGAAATAGGTATTCATTTTTATATATTAAGAAGATGTATTTATTAGATTTCGCCCGTCTGATTAGTTTGATAGCAGCTCATGTTCATCCCAAAGTTTTAAATGCTCTCCAAACATCAGTTGAATTCAGTTGTTTAGCAGGGTAAACGTAACTTATACTCCGGCCATTATAAGAGTGCTGTTCTGACAGGTGTCAATTCCATACATTTTCTGTATCTTTTATTCGGAAATGAACTTTATGCAATGGACATAAAGAAATGTCAAAAACGTACTATAATTTAGCATTTTAATATTATTTTACGAATTTTACTTACAAGTGTATCTACACCTTTTCGGTTCATCGACAACATCAGGTGTACCTGAAAGTTTTATGTCTATTAATTTTAAGTACCTACCTAAGTTATTTTACTTGAAAAATAGGCGGTCCCCACATACTTTCCTCATTCTGCAATAATTTTTATACTTACAAATCGATTTGTCGTTTAACAATGCATTTAATTGCCTTGCGCAATGCATGATAGTTAAGTTTAATGCGGCCGCATATGCAAATGCATTTTTAGTATGAAAAGATTTTTTTTAATGTTAAAATCGGCAGACAGACTGACGATTCACTTGATGGTGGCACTTGATACCGCCAGACGGGTTGCCCAAATGACTGCGAAACGCAGTGTGCCCTGCCATTACTTTCCAGATCCAGACCAGAGCCAAATTTGAAAAGTTCATTTTTCAAAGTTGACCCTGCCGGGAATTGAACCCGAGAACCCTAGAACAGAGCGTTTAGGCAAGCACACTAACCACTCATCCAACGGGCTCGTCGATTTCTGAATTGAGACGGACAAGCGAATAGTGTTTTAATATATCTTTTAAATAGCATTTTTTAATAAACGAGATATTTTAAAACTATTATATTAGCAATATTTTGATAATTATCTTTTTACAACTTTCTATGAAGTTATTTGCCAGCTGGGGTGAACAATGGGCATACAGGCCTATATAAAACTCCAATTGAAATTTAATTTCACTGAACTAAATTTCAATTGAAATATCGTAACTTCGCTATTAATGCCCGTAATAAATCAAAGCCGACATAATATCTTGTTAAGCTATTTTTTTATTAAGATAGTAAGTGAAATAAATGTAATAATAAACACTTATAGGCTCATGTTTTGGGTTAATCCTACAAATTATAGAAGGCGAAACCCTGCACATCCAGACAAAAGTTCATTTCTAAAGTTGGCCTCGGCGGGAATCGAACCCTGCACCTCTGAGTCAGACTGCTAAGGCTAAGCACCATAATTTGGCTCTTAATTCTTATTATAAAGGGCGGCCAGCATACTGCAACACGGATTTCTTCAAAATAGCTGTAAATCAATTTTTGCACACCTACATATACCTGGTGTTGCTTATGTCTTTAGGCGATGGTGTGATCACCTAACACAATCACAACAAGGCACATAACACTTGATGGCACATAAGAAATGTATGCAGCTGGTGTCCTGCAAGGATTTATTTGCATCTTTCATTTGTATTATTCATATTATTTAAATTAGATTAATCTTCTTTAATTTTATTATCACAATAATTTGTCAAACTTACATATATTGAAATGAAATAATTATCTAAGAAATTTCAAGTCATCTACATTTAGTACAGAGATAACTGATAATATAGCGTTGATACAAGTTACAAATATTCATTGGAAAATGAAATTTGAATACAAAAATAGCAAACATGGAGATATCAAGCCAACAAGGCTTTTCTGAGTAAATACTAAAAGACTGATTTCGTGAAATTTAAGTGTAGCAGTAAAATTTATATGTTAATTGATTTAAAAAAAAAATACTAATTCAAATATTTCCTTCTAAACACAAACTTTTGTTTTATCTTCATGATAACTTATATACATACCCTTCAAAGTTATTCGGTCAAGATGGATATAACACAACGCACCTGAAAGATTATATAAAAGACAATTTTTTATTCAAGACTAGGGCGTGGTATTCGGAATTGCTTGTAATTTTTTTGTTTGTGAACAGATTGGAATGAAATACATTAAATGTTACGAGAAGCTTGCTAAATACATCAATGAAACGTGTGCAATGATTAGCGTGCACAAAGGCATAGACAAACAACGATTTTATTATATACTAGCTGAGCCCGCAACTTCGTATGCGTGGTATTTGGTATAGCGCGTAACTTTTTCGTCTGTGAACCGATTGGAATGAGACAAGCACTAAATGTTAGGGGAAGCTTGCTACAATACATCAGTGAAAACCCCATTCAAATCGGTTGAGCAGTTAGCGTGCACAAACGCACAGACAAACAGGTAAAAATTCTAAAACCTATTTTTTGACCTCTGTAACATAACATATTTTTTTGACGTGTAAATTGGGTTTTTTTTTGTTATTTTTTATATTTAATGAACAAACACGGCTCGTTTACGATTTTATTATATGTATAGATATTCCATAAGTCTCAAATCTATTTATTGAATAAAAAATGTATAATAAAAATCACCTCTATGCTAGTGGACCTTTACTATTTCACATATTTACTTGTGCTCGTAAGTGTAAATGTAGAATAATTGCTTACTTTTCCAATGTCCTAGACATGTTGTTCGCTTAGGGAGCGGACGTCGTTTTTTATATTTTGGGATGGAAGATGCAGTATTTTCTATATAAAAACAAATTCAATATATTATTTATTGTAATCATCAAATTACTTTTAATAATAAAAGAAAAATCCAAATTAACATTAGGTACCTTTAAAAACCTACTTAGTAACTACACAAAGTATCAAAAGTATCAATAATTATATAATATGTTAAAAGTGAAATACGGATTTCTATAGTTTGATTTGTTTATGGAAATATGCTCATATTTTGATAATTTTGATACTTTTCGGGTTAAAAAATTCAAACTTCTTTCAATGACAATTGGCTCCATAACAATCATTTTAGTGTATAAAGGGAAGATCGAATCGTCTCCTATGTGTCCACGGCGATTCTTCCGATGACTACCTACAAATTGATGTAGATAAGGCTTTTTTACTAAACCTTTAATGCCACTAGGTCTTGTATGGTATCGTTGTAGTGCAAAATAAACACTAAGAATGCCTTATTACTTGTTATTATTTTTATTGCAAAAGACTGACCGACATGACATCATTTATTTTATATTATGTTCAAGGAAATACCTGTTTTTTTATTGAAATTAATATTGAAATAAAATTGCCAAATCTTCACCCACAGACCACGTATTACCAAGAGTTATAACAGCTGCTTAAAGGGTATTTTTAACGACTTAGCGATAGAACTTCTCTATCGCTTTTATACCTCCGAAAAGGGCCCACTTTATACAGGCTTCAGTGTTACAGTAGCGATATATAAGCGGCACTAAAGAGTTTGTAGAGCGATACAAAGGTGCTATAAAGGCTATTGCAGCAGCTAAAAGAGATACAAGAAGTATAGTATACCACCTTTATAGTTCACGTTCATGTTTGCGATGCGACCTCTTTTGTAAAATTTAGTACAGAAGTGTACGTGACAAACGTTTTAAACAACGAATCAAAGTGTTATGATATATTAATTTCTCATCAATGTAAATTATAAGTATAATGTATTTTTTTTTTCTTATATATATGAATATATTAGTGCGAGCATCAGTTTACTGTCAAAGTGTGCATTAATTTAGTAATATCTTACACGCGCGCGCAAAACTCTTAGAATTTGTTGTAATTTATCTTATCCAATTACAATGAATATTTTAGGTTATATTGTAATTTTGTTCCTAATGTAAAATTGAGAGTTGTGGTAACCTTATTTAAGAATGAAATGCTAAATTAATCTGCTTTTTTTAAAAAAAACTATGACATCTAAGATAAGAATGATTGATTTTCAAATTTGATAATTTCCTTATGAAACACTGTAATGGTGTCTTGATATACTGCCTCAAGCGTTTATTAAACCCGTTGTAGAGGCTTTAGAGGCATTATATTGAGCTATTAATATCTATACAGTTTTGAGATCTACAAGCGCAGTGTTGTAGATTATTTTTACTCCTTAGGAGGTGCAGTAGCATTTGAAGTCTCCTTTTTTGCCCTTAAGCGGTTACTATAGAGTTAAGATAATACATTGTACCACTACCATCTAAATGTTTTAGGGTTCCCTTGGAAATTAAAATTAAGGATCAATTTAATATCCTACCACTAACAGCGCACTTGGCCATTTTTATAAAAGGCGATCATAATAAACTTTTCCTAAAAAACATGAATTTAATTTATACAAAAAAATATAAACAAAAAATAAGATGAAAGTTATAAACATTGACAGAAAAAAATATAAACATTGGATACGTCAATGTCAACCTTAAGTTGTTTTAAGGTGATATAGAAAAGATTACAAACTCTTTAGCCATATATTAGCGTTATATTATATTTGTTGAGCTGTAAGATATGGTAAAGGTGGTATTAAAGGAGTTTATGGATCTATTGTAAAGCTATAAGTTACAAATTACTGCTTTGTAACTCCTTTAGTGGTATAGGGGTTGTCTGTAACTCCATCGAAGCGCTTTTGCCTTCGTAATTGCTCTTGTAGATCTCATAGTGCTATTTAATATATTTATAACTCTGCTGTGCAGCTAACTGATCCAACGCCTCCATAAGAACTCTATACTACACCTTTATATCTCCAAGGCCTTTTATATCCACTACTAAACGTCTACTTTAAAATATAAGAGATATTAATACCTCTGTTATACAGGTTGAGGAATATACAAACTCTCTTAAACAGCTTTTATATAGCAATTAAGCAGTAGAGTGCCTGCTTATATTACTTGTGTGCTAGTTGGGATAGTACGTCGTTTTTTTGTCCTGCTCATCGGAGTGGGCGGGATCTGCGAATGTTTGACTGTAATAATTACTTTAGAAACTGTAGTCTAATTATTTTATAAAAATAACTCGTGATAATAAAAATTATAAAGACAAATTTATAATTTGGACTTAAAAAGTTAATAAAAATAAAACTGTTTCAATTTTAACCATAACCGACTGGTTTAAGGTTGTCCCTCTGAATTAGTGGATCCCAGCTTTTTCTGTAATCATACATACCATGTAGAATAATATGTAGCTACTTACTATCTTTATCTACTTCATCGTTTGAAATGTATTGCGCTTTTCCTGTATAAAAAGATATTCTATATTAATGATTTATTGTAAACATCAAATCAAAATGTTTGATTATTGTAAACATGAAATCACAGTTAATAATAATAAAAAATCATCCATGGCGATTCCTGGTAATTCGCTGGTAAAATAAAGGCAAATTCGCTGGTAAACAGGGAACCAATAATAGGCGATTAGGATCACTCAACAGTGGCGCCACCTACGATTAGCTTTCAGTTTTTAACCCAATTCTAAAGCAGTAATGATCATAAAAAAATTAATTAATATATTTTTTTAATTAAACGCATATTGCCTATTGTTGCGGTTATTATTTTACTAAATTTACCATAGCTCTCGTAAAAATGCGTCAAAAATAATTGATACCCCACAGGGCCTAGGTCCTTCCACATCTGAAAATTGGGTCTCTAGGGGACCCTACCCATGATTGATATAAGATTTTATGCTTTTAACTTGGATTTGTCGCACCAATTTCGCAATATCTCCTGCTATTAAATTCTTGTTTCTTTTTTTTTTATTCTTGTTGTTTGAACTTTTGTTGCAAACCAGTTTATATGAAATCAAGCATCATATCTGTATAATATCATTTATTTTATGATGTTCAAGCAAACATCTATTTTTATTGTAATAAATATTTTCGCCAAACCCTCACCTACATACCACGTAGTGTAGTACGTCGTTTTTTTGTCCTGCTCACCGGAGTGGCCGGGATCTGCGAATGTTTGACCGTAATAATTACTTTAGAAACTGTAGTCTAATTATTTTATAAAAAAAACTGGTGACAATAAAAATTATAAAGACAAATTTATTATTTGGACTTAAAAACTTAATAAATATAAAAATGTTAAAATTTTAACCATAACAGACTGGTTTAAGATTGTCCCTCTGAATTAGTGGACCTTTAGCTTTTTCTGTAATCATACATACCATTTAGAATAATATGTAGCTACTTACTATCTTTATCTGCTTCATCGTTTGAAATGTATTGCGCTTTTCCTGTATAAAAAGATATTCTATATTAATGATTTATTGTAAACATCAAATCAAAATGTTTGATTATTGTAAACATGAAATCACAGTTAATCATAATAATAATAAAAAATCATCCATGGCGATTCTTCCAATGATTACGCATTTATGTAAAATTGTAAATCGAAACTTTATGTACTGAACTTTTAATGCTACGATACCATGCAATGGTATCGTTATAGTGTAAAAAAATGAACGTTTCCTAAAATGTGTGATTCCATAAATGAAAATAAACGTTTTAATTGTTTTTTTTATTTATAGCACATTAGGTTGGTAACTAAAAGTCAGACAAAACTAAAATGTACCTATAATGCCGTGATGAATTCGTTCTTGCATCGGTATTCTTTGCATTTGTTTTGCACGAAAATTATACCCCACAGGGCCTAGGGCCTTCCACATCTGAAAATTAGGTCTCTGGGGGACCCTACCCATGATTGATACACGATTTTATACTTTCAACTTGGATTTGTCGCACTAATTTCGCAATATCTCCTGCTATTAAATTCTTGTTTTTTTTTTAATTCTTATTGTTTGAACTTTTGTTGCAGTTTATAAGAAATCAAGCATCATACCTATCTGTGTAATATCATTTATTTTATGATGTCCAAGCAAACATCTATTTTTATTGTAATAAATATTTTCGCCAAATCCTCACCTACAGACCACGTAGAGTAGTGCGTCGTTTTATCCTGGTCATCTGAGTGGGCGGAATCTGCGGATGTTTGGCCGTAATAAATACTTTAGAAAGCTGTATTCTAATTAATATTAAATAAAACTGGGTATATTATTTTTATTTTTAGATCATACCTCGGCGATATATTATATCGATATATATTTTTAACCGCCCCCTTACAGAAGATCAATGCAGCTTTCATAAAAGAAAAAAAAATGCAAAAAAGGAAAATAAAGAAGAAAAAGCTGGAAAAGGATCATGACTATTAATTATAATAACAAGTTGGCTGCTGCATAAGAGAATGTGATCATTTATATTAATAAAATAGTGTCAAAGATAAGTAGGTATGTACCAAATATGGATCTGAAACTGGAAAATAAAATAAAAAATCGTCAATTAAACGTCTATTTTTATTAATTTTTTCTTCTCCCATTTATTAAACTAAATTTAAAGTTAAGATATTCAGAATATTCTTTCATATTTTCCTTAAGGCAACTATCCCACTTGTCAAAATATTATCGATCCCTGTCTATAGGACTTTTTTATTTTGAAATTAAATAATATAAAATTATCCTAATTATTTTCTTCATTGATAAGGACACAAACTTATCATTAAAGTAGGTATAAGATTATTAAAAGCCTATCTCCTGTCCCACATCAACTATCCCACATTAGGGGAAATGTTAAAGCGTAACAAACAAACTCACTTTGGCAATTATAATATTAAGACAAGGACTAACATCAGACCAAACACAATTTTTACCGAAATGAGCGTTAAACTTGCCAAAAGCCGTCAATAATTCCCTTAATGAATCGCTGGTTTACTGTCGCTAGTAACTTCCAAAAACTCCGAAAAGTCGCTTTCGAATCGCATGCTATCGCATAATGGTTTCTCTCCCACCCGCCACTCTCCTATTTATATTTGCCGCCAAACGTCTGGATCTATTTCGAATTCACTAGAATAAACAAGTATTGTAAACACGGAATTGTTTTTCTACCCCGTGATTGTAAACAAGTCCATTGAAAGTTCTGGAATGCTCTTTCTGTTAAATGTAACATTTACATGTTAAATGTTCACAACATGTAACTCTATGTTGTGAACATAAGGACCAATTTCCTTTGACACTAACCGGGAAGTGGCGTGACTACTATCGATAGTGGGGAGCTTTCGAGATTTTCGACCGGCGCGTGTGCTTTTACCAGAATGTTCCATTGTTAGTCTTAACAGTATTTTACCTACCCGGACGCGGTAAAATATTAAACTAAAAAAAATATGCACATTCTTTAAATATAATATTCCAAACAGTGAGATGGATGACATTGTATTGTTTTGCACCTTACTGTCTTCTCCAAAGATCTTGCTATCCCAAGAATATTGTAATAATCATAAAGTAATGCTAAAATGTTATATATTTTTAAATATTTAAGTTGTATGTTTACCTTCTCCGCTTACAGCTATTTTCTGTAGAGCATCTAATGCAGGTATAAACATGTCTATAATAAAAAAAAGCCTTAATAAATAATTAATCAATGTATGGTATAATCTCAGACAACATAAGAACTAAAGATGGACCGGTAAAACTATTACTAGTGAAAATGCCGAATTGCGTAGTGAAAGAGTGTAAAATTTAGTCTTAAGTTAGGGTGCTTGCCTTAACGCTCTGTTCTAGGGTTCCCGGGTTCGATTCCCCGCAGGGTCAACTTTGAAAAATCAACTTTTCAAATTTGGCTCTGGTCTGGATTTGGAAAGTAGTGGCAGGGCACACTACGTTTTCGCAGTCATTAGGGCAGCCCGTCTGGCGGCAGTAACCACCCCCTTACAGAAGACCACCGTGAAATAACAGCACGTGTGCTGTGGTGTTTCGGTGAATGAGTAAGGGATGCCAGAGCCCATTTCCCTATCCAATCCTAATCCCTTATCAATCCTACTGCAGTCGGCAGCGCACTTGCAGCAACTTTGCCGTTGCTTGTGTTATAGGCGACGGTAGCCACCTACCAACAAGTGGACCGTCAGCCTGTCTGCCGACCTTAACATAAAAAAAAGTAAAAAGCAGGATGGAGTCACATTTCAAAGGTAAGTAAACTTGGATTGGAAATCAATATTTTCAATAAAAAGAGAAGTTAAGCCAGCCTACGCACACATATTTATAAATCCGGCTTCACGTTGTTGTCCGTAAAATTATATCTGCCTATCTGGTTCTTCTTATTAGGTGAGGTTCTATACTGAGTGCAGAACTTAAAGTTTGGGAATTCTCGACAGTTTTAAAGTCCCGGGACGTAACAAAACAATATTTTTGAAAATAAATTCAAACTCCTTACTCAAAACTAATCTTATGTTCATTATGTTTCATTATTATAAATAAACCAAGATTCAGTTTTTGCAGAAAAATAAAACAAACTTAGTAACTTTACTAAACTATTCATTTTATATTAAAATCATTAATCTTTTATCTAAATGTTGAAAAATTTTACGCGTTGAAAAATGAAAATATAGGAGTTATAATGCAGACATCTTTATCCCTGTGACGACAGCGGCACCGCCGCCACTGGTGACGTCATAGCGCAAATTTTTTTATATCATATTTTTAGACGGTCTCCCGGAAAATCTACATTTTTCCAGGATAAAAAGTATACTATATGTTAATCCAGGTAATAAACTATCTATTTGCCAATAATATAATGAACTAACAATTAATTTGGTGATTTAATAAAATAAGCTTTTTAAAAAGTGGGAGGTAGTAACAGAGCGCGGATAGCTAATAAAAGTTCACTATATGAGCTTCACTACTGAGCAAACCTTTTGTAGTTTATAGTATTTGTCCGTGTTATGACAAGAATATATTATTTTCTTATTATTATAATGACAAGTTTATATACCTACCGGATATTGTCGAAATCCTTTTCGATGTAAAAACTATAAAACAAAAAATATTTAATAAAAACATTTTGATATTACATTGAACAACATTTTGATTGCTTACTAAACACACGTTTAGATTTCCACTGTTAAGTTTTAATTTAGTCATAGGATGAGTGTTGGAGGTTGTATATTTGATAATGGCCTATAATAATCTGACGCACGTATCAATCACTAGATTCTAATATAGAATTATAAATTGATTGATGTGATGTCTAAATGTGAAAACAGTAATAAAAGCATTGTAGTGAATTGTATTGAAAATTTTATTATTTGGACACTACAAAAGTCTTCCATGTAGCATTATAGCCCTCGTATTTCCATTAGGTTACGGGCCCAGAAGAGGTAGTGTTGAAAAAATAGTGAAATTTTGATAAGTTGGTTTACGGGCGATCTTTTATAATGATGGATGATGAACACAACTCATCGTCAATCTGCGGAATAAAGAAGCTGAATGGTGCTTCAGGCTTTCAGATTTGGAAGTTTCAGGTAAAAAATTACCTTGAATGTAAAAATTGGTGGACTGCCGTAGAAGCGAAAGAGGTTAGTGAAACACTTAAAGAAGCTGATCGAAAAGCCCGTACCACAATATGCCTTCTCCTTGAATCATCATGCTTTGCCCATGTGTATAATGCTAAGACAGCACATGAAGTATGGCACAATCTGTGCGCAGCATATGAGGATAAAGGCTGGGGAAGGCGGATATCACTACAGCGTCAATTATGGTCGTGTAAATTAGAAAACTTTCCGTGTATGGAGAAATATATCTCGGAAGTAATATCCATAGCGCAGCAATTAGCTGCAATAGACGCGAAAGTTTCAGACGACTGGATTATTTCCATTTTACTTGCCGGATTAACAAAAGAGTACAACCCAATGATAATGGCAGTAGATAACAGTGGAAAGGAAATTAGTTTAGAGCAAATAAAAACTAAATTGTTGCAAGAAGCTAATAGACAATCTGATACAGGCATAACTGAAGGTGAGCAAGTTTTTTCCACAGTAAAACAAAAGGCATCAAAAAATTACATTCGAAAACCAGTGTACAAATGCTTTAAGTGTCACAAGACAGGACATAAAGCATCTGAATGTAAGAAGTTGAACGCTGCAGTGTGCATGAGCACGGGGGATGAAAATACCACACATAAAACAGGTTGGTATGTAGACAGCGGTTGCTCCAATCACATGACTTATGATGCGACAAAGTTATTTAACTACCAAAAGAGTCAAACTAACTTGAAAATTAAAGTGGCCAACGGAGAAGAGATACCAGTGGAAGGTAGAGGTATTGCTGTTCCAAAAGTCAGCGAAAGTACGAATTTCACACTCGAAAACGTTTTACATGTTCCTCAACTATCAATGAATTTAATATCGGTGAACAATCTTGTAAAGAAAAATTATTCTGTTAATTTTGAAAAAAGAGGTTGCACTATAAAGAAAAACAATCAAATAGTTGCGACTTGCAATGAAGTTGATGGAATTTTCAAATTAAAAGAAAATGTTAACTGCGTCAACTTAACGTCATTGTCAAACGAACCTCTACCAAATTTATGGCATAGAAGATTGGCACATTTGAGTAAACAATATTTACTGATATTAAAGGATATAGTTACTGGTATGAAACCCGAAAATAAACAAAATGTTGAGCCATGTATTCCATGCATCAAAGGTAAGACATGTAAAAGTCCTTTTAAAAATAAAGGTACACGAGCAAAATGTGTTCTTGAAATTATTCACACGGATATTTGTGGTCCTATGGAAGAAGCATCATTTGCTGGTTCCAAATACATGCTATTATTTATCGATGACTACACGCGTAAGACGCATGTTTATTTTTTAAAAAATAAAAATGAATGTTTCCATAAATTTCGTGAATATAAAGCGGAAGTGGAGAAAGAGACTGGTAAGTCAATTAAATGCCTCAGATCTGATAATGGTACAGAATTTTGTAACCATGCCTTCGATAATTTTTTCAAGTCAACTGGTATAAAACACCAAAAGACGGTTCCGTATACACCAGAACAAAATGGCGTAGCTGAAAGGGCGAACAGATCGATAATTGAAAAAGCAAGAACGTTGCTTTATGAGGCGAACCTGAGCAAGAAGTTTTGGGCTGAAGCAGTGCTTACCGTGGTCTATCTAAAGAATCGTAGCCCGACAAAGGCTGTCACTAATAAAGTACCTGAAGAACTTTGGTCTGGTAAGAAAGTAGACTTGAGTCATTTAAAAATCTTCGGATGTTTAGCCTATGCTTTGAAACCAAAGCAGAAAAGACAGAAGCTGGATGCTAAGACTGAAGCCTTGATTTTTATTGGCTATTCTGATTTAACAAAAGGTTACCGACTAATGAACCCACAGACTGGAAAAGTATCAGTTGCAAGGGATGTGAAGTTCCTGGAAAACATTTTTCCCGGTGACGGTATGAAAGTGACGAAGAACGCAGTCGTTCCTTTGTCCCTTGAAGAGGAACGAATTGAACCTGCGAATTTGGATATGACTCCTGATATTGACTGCGATAGTGAAGATAATTTTCAGGATACAACGGAATGTGCTACAAATCTAGAAGGAAGTAACGAAAGTAAGAGTAGATGTGCTGAGTCGAGTACAGCCGCAGAGCCAAGTGTTGAATCACGATACAATTTACGTCCTCGAAGAACAGTTGACTATACATCTGCTTGCACCAATGCGCTCGCAGCTATTGACGGTGATCCTGTGACAGTTGAGGAGGCCTTGAGTAGGCCTGATCATGAGTTATGGCAGAAGGCCATTAACGACGAACTGAAATCATTAAAGGAAAACCAGACGTGGACACTAGTTAACTTACCACGTGATAAAAAACCGATCCAATGCAAATGGGTTTTCAAGATAAAGCGAGATAGTGATGGTAAGGTCTCTAAATACAAAGCTAGGTTAGTAGCACGAGGATTTACCCAGGTACGTGGTGTAGACTATAACGAAACTTATTCTCCTGTTGTAAGAAGCTCGACTTTGCGACTTTTATTCTCATTAGCTGTAGAATATGATTGGCTCATTGACCAGTGGGACGTGACAACAGCTTTCCTATATGGAAAACTGAAGGAGGACATTTATATGCTCCAACCGAAAGGTGCAATCGTCAAAGGTCAAGAGACCAAGGTGTGTAAGTTACAAAGGTCGTTATATGGACTTAAACAGGCATCTAATGCGTGGTTCCATGAGCTCGATAAAGAGATGTTAAATTTAGGTTTCGAACAATCTAAAACAGAGCCTTGCCTATACCAAAAATTGATAGATGATAAAGATAGGATAGTTGTAGTTATTCACGTTGACGATATTTTTGTTTTTTATAGCCGAAAACACGAAACGGAAAAAGAAAAATTAAAAACCGGTTTATTGAAAAAGTTTAAGATCAAGGACTTAGGTCACGCTAGGCATGTGTTAGGCATGCGACTTAGGAGGGATAATGACACTATTTACCTTGATCAGGAACAATATGTCAATAAAGTTTTAGATGAATTTGAAATGACGGACTGTAAGCCTGTCATAACCCCAATGGAAGCTGGTCTGCGATTAGAAAAAGCTTCAGATAGCAGTTGTAGGTTGCCATATCAAAATCTAGTGGGGTGTCTAAACTACTTAGCTCAAAACAGTAGACCAGACATCGCGCACGCCGTTAGCGTTTTATCACAGTTTAATTCATGTTATGGTGATATTCACTATAAATGTGCTAAACGGGTGCTTAGATATGTAAAAGGGACATCAGATTTTGCGCTTACCTTTCGAAAGTCAGGCAATTTAAATCTACTTGGCTACGTTGACGCCGATTGGGGTGGGTCTTACGATAGGAAATCGTTTACCGGCTTAATGTTTAAATTAGGCGATAGTTTGATTGCGTGGGAGAGTCGCAAACAAAGATGTGTAGCTCTGTCCTCAACTGAGGCAGAGTACATAGGTCTTAGCCAAGCTTCTAAAGAAGCAATTTATTTAAAGACTTTGTTAAAAAGCCTAACAAATAATATTTGTGACAAACCCGTAGTCATTTATAATGACAATCAATCTGCACATCACATTGCGAAAAACAAGATGAACCACAATAGAACGAAACATATCGATATTAGGTTCCACTTTGTTCGCGAAGCGATATCGAATGAGGCGGTAGAGGTGCGTTATGTGCCTTCACAAGAGATGTTGGCAGATATGTTGACAAAGTCTCTGTCAGGCCCCAAGATAAAATTAGCTTTAGCGAGATTACCCATTAAGAGGGCGGGGATCATAAATGGCTAAATAAGTTTTTGATATGTTGCACGTTTTTATTATCCTGTAGATTTTTGTAATGGTTTATCTCTTGTTTAGTTTATTTTAGATATATGTTTTCGCAATGTATTACATAATAGTATAATATAAACTTAGTCAAGTGCAATGTGTAGGTATTCACTTGTTCATAAGGGAGCATACACACTTGTATAATATTTTTATGTGTATGGGTAGGAATTACAGAAGTGTGATGCTGTGATGCCTACTTGATAGACTTAAGGGTGTGTATACGTGCGGCAGATTAAGGGTGTGTGTTGGAGGTTGTATATTTGATAATGGCCTATAATAATCTGACGCACGTATCAATCACTAGATTCTAATATAGAATTATAAATTGATTGATGTGATGTCTAAATGTGAAAACAGTAATAAAAGCATTGTAGTGAATTGTATTGAAAATTTTATTATTTGGACACTACAAAAGTCTTCCATGTAGCATTATAGCCCTCGTATTTCCATTAATGAGCCTAGATTAGACAGATGATAATAATATGAATATGACCTTGATTAGATAGATAATTAATATGAACACGAATTCACGAAGTGCGTTCGAATCGAATTGTCTAAAAAAACTATTACGGAAACGAAAAAAACTTGATAAATATTGTTTAATATATAATAAAATAATATACTGTCATTGTTAGTTGCACACCTACAGACTACACAATTTACTCTGTACATCTTTCTTATATATATTAGCCTGTGGGATGTGGCAACTCGCTGTCAGTGTCGGACTCGGACGTCGTCGGTTGTTTAATTTAAAAATTGAAAATTGGAAATATATAGAATCAATTGGTGTTGTGTCAATAAAAGGTGCAAAGACAATTCGAGGTTAAGTTTTTGGATTTGTGACTGCCACCAACAAAGAACCATTAAATCGGACAACAAGAAGCAGACAAGTGGAAACGGGTGAGTTTCCATAGGGGGATAATTGTGATTAGGGTTTATCCTTTTAATTTATGTACCAAACATTACACAAATATTATGAGACTCTGCTCGTCGATTAAAATGGTTTACTGATTTTCGCTGTGGTCGTACAAATACAAGTGATGCTGTGCGTCCAGGACGCCCAGTTGAGGTCACTACTCCAGAGATGATTGCTAAAATCCACGACATAGTGTGGAAAGACCGAAGAGTAAAAGTGAGGAAGATAGTCGCGATAGTAGGCATCTCAGACGAACGTGTGCGTAATCTTACACCAACATTTAGATATGAAGAAGCTCTCCGCTCGATGGGTGCCGCGTTTACTGACTGCTGATAAAAAAACGTATGCGTGTGACCACATCGGAGGCGGGTTTGGCGTTGTTGCAACGAGATAAAACTGAATTTTTGCGTCGTTTTATAACAGTAGACGAAACATGGATCCACCACCATACCCCAGAAACTAAACAACAATTGAAACTGTGGATTACTACCGGCGAACCAACTCCGAAGAAGGCCAAAGCAGTTTTATCTCGATTAAAATGATTAAAATTAAAACCAATAAAGTGATTGCTACAGTTTTTTGGGATGCACGTGGAGTAATCCATATTGACTACCTAGAGAAGGGTAAAATGATCAATGGCGAATATTATGCCAATTTATTGAACCAATTTAACACAATTTTGCGTGAAAAGCGACCACATCTGGCTAAGAAGAAAATCTTCTTCCACCAAGATAACGCACGAGTGCACACCTGCGTGATTGCCATGGCAAAACTGCATGAGTTGCGCTATGAGATGCTTTTTCACCCACCTTATTCGCCAGTTTTAGCCCCTTGTGACTATTTTCTGTTACCGAATTTAAAAAAATGGCTTGGTGGGAAAAGATTTGGCTCCAACGAAGAGGTCAAGCATGAAACCAATGCCTATTTTGAAGGGTCGTATTTTATGGAAGGGATCGAAAAGCTAGAAAAACGCTGGGTGAAGTGCATTGAGCTACACGGAAACTACGTTGAAAAATAAATAATAATAATTTAATTAATTTTACTCCTTGTTTAATTTCTACCAGACTTATCACTCCGCCCTCGTATATTAGCAAACGTGGTCTGAATTGGCTTCACATTCGAGAATATACATACATATACGAAGCATTGTCGAGCAATTCTTCCCCAAATCTACGTCAACCCTGTTACCATTACAAAAGCTGATTGTGGAGCTACAAATTATTGAATTTGAAACTGATTAAAATAGACTTGGGTACCCCAAATGATAGTATAAGTTTTCATATAAACCACATTAACAAATTTTATCTAAGCCTACATTTTCATTACAATCTTTGTTCGAGCTAATATCGTAAACTACAAATCTATTTAATTTTTTTGTCAAAAACATAATCTTATCGGCTAAATACTTATTCCTGTAGATATATCCTTAAATTCCTTTTATAAACTCTAAAGCAACCCTGTAATCTGTCTAACGTCCTCTATTCCCGATTATCAGTTAAAATAAAGAACAATTTCATAAATATTTCAGAAGAAGATTAGGATTTATGTTAGATAAACTTCGTACGCGTGGTATTCGGTACAGCGCGTAACTTTTTTGTTTGTAAACTGATTGGGATGAAACAAGCAATAAATACGGAAACTTGCTACAATACATCAGTGAAAACTGCATTCAAATCGGTTAAGCCTTTCTCAATTTGCGCGCACAAACGCACATAGAAACAGACAAAAAATTCTAAAAACTATTTCTTTGACTTCTTTAACATAAATACATCGTGTACGATTTTATTAAATGTATAGATAAATTTAGTTTATCTGATGTTATTATTATTATTGTTCTTAATTTATATAGATTTATATGTCCATATGGGAACATCGATAGTTCTAGACAGATTTGTACAAGTATTTGAGCATTCCTTGTTAAAAATTCCAGTTCCATTCCTTCATTTAAAAGAATTATTTACAAATTAATTATACAAAGCAATACTTACATAATCGTTCAAATAACGTATCACATAAATCTTGCGGACTCTTGGCTCCACTTACTATACCATTTCCGTCTAAAAATTAATTATATCCCTCGTAAGATGACAAACATTAATATTATTTTTCGGGAGCTAAATCGGATACGCACTGATTAGATTGGACAGCCGTCTTCCAATCAGTGCGTATCCGATTAAACAAAGATTAACTATTATGGTTTATATATTGGTAATTTTCCAAGCACTTTATTGATTAAAATTTAAATCTAACCTAATGTATTACTTAAAAACACCACGGAGACAGTTGCATCATTAACAAAACAATACATACTTGTATTGTTTTTATTTTCCAAAACTAAGGAGGCGACTAACTAAACCGTAATTTTCGCTAACCGAGACTAACAAGCTTTTAATCAATTTGACAAAATCGAAATTTGACGAAATACTGACCTCTAAGTACATACTGTAATATGTTATCTATATCATGCTGTCGTTCTACTGCTACCCAAATTATAAACGTCTAGTAAATTTGTAATTGGATACTTACGTCCTGGATTATTCACTGGAAGATCAAAATTATGATATACAATCAATTATGTTTAATAACCATAAAATATTTATGCCACAATATTGTAGAACTTTTTAGAAACTGGTCTATTCAACATACAAAACTTTGAGTATGCACTGATAGTGCTATACAGAGAGAAGTTGTAGCCACTATTAGACTTTTATTTTAGTCTCTGATAAGTATAGAAAATGTGTATTCATTTCTTTATTAATTACGCAGTGCTAAAATAGATGTTGTTACACGACAAAATTATCCTAAATATTGACTTTAAAAGTCGTACTGATTGAAGACACGTAACCTTCAATTTCATTGATTGCACATTAATTTACTCACAGTACAGATACCTGTTGGATTATTTTTTATTACAGTTGAAAATTTGATTTACTTTGTTTTTAAAAAATATGGTATTTTTAGATAATACTTATGTAAGTATTATCTAACAACATTGAATTACATGTATACACTAAAAATACCATATTTTCTAGAACCTTAAGGTAGACCATATTTCGTTAAAAATAAAGAGATATGTTATACTCTTGAAGAATGGAATATGATTTGCTATCTCTCAAGTTAAGTCTTTCCAATAATTAGTCCGTTCTTCGGATTTAAACGCAAACATACGAGTGTAATATGTGTAGCCCGTTTATGTTTGAATTTCCTATATATGCAGTCGAAAAACTTAAAAAATGTTTGACAGATCACGAAGAGACATGGCAGGTGTTAAGTATTTTTTTCAAGAAGAATTTTAATTAATGTATTAATATTTAAGTACTTACCTTTTTCATAGAGTTTTCTGCATAAAATGTACATTTCAATAGTACTAAATTTGTCACCTGCAATTTTTAATTTAAAATTACAAATAAAAAAGTCATAGCTTAAGAGTTAAACTATAACTTTTTTTAAAGTCATAGTTTAATGACTATGACTTTAGGTAACTAATGAACTCTTAGTAACATGAGTAATTCTACTAAGCTCTGTCTTTTCACTAAAGGAACATAACTAGGCGTAAAATTACAGAAATAGGTTCACAAGAATATTTATTTAAAAAGCTATTAAGTTGCATTAAATTTATTATTAATAAAAAAAATAGAAAAGCAAGTATACGATTAAAGTTCGTCATGAGTTTTTGTATCCCAAAATACTGAATCAATCGATCGGACGATCGTACATACGAATGACATTTACACACGACACATATTACGCCGTGTTTAAATGCCCCTCCCTACATTTGCGAAGAAAAATTAAAAGAAGTGATTACATTTTATGTTTACACACATAAGTGGTTCATTAAGATTTCTGTATATTTACGAACTATCAACGTAATGTGGAGTCCATTTTGTTTTGAACACAGAACACAGAAAGTAATTTTCATTAACTGCTCCTTTTAGTTTATTTTTGTTCTGTGACGCATTCTGCGGGCTGTATGTGACAATAGTGTATAGTACTTATTACTTCCATGGACAATAGTGATACTACAATATTATGGTTAGCGTTTGTGAATATAATCTTTTAAAACAGATTATATTAATTGTTACGAAAAGAAATTGTATTTTGAAAAAAAAAGAAAAAAAAAACCATTTATAATGGTAATATATTTTTCAAAAA
Source organism: Bembecia ichneumoniformis (assembly GCA_910589475.2). Classification (NCBI taxonomy): domain Eukaryota; kingdom Metazoa; phylum Arthropoda; class Insecta; order Lepidoptera; family Sesiidae; genus Bembecia; species Bembecia ichneumoniformis. Next base: position 7,832,951 of record OU342521.1, read on the forward strand.
CATAAATTTAATAAGAAATAAATATTAGGTCGGGGAAAAAGACTTTTCGCATATAGTATGTATGAACTTGTAATAAAATCTCTTTGGCTGTACTATTTGTATCAGGCTGGTTTGAACAGATGAAACAGATGTTTGGTAATCTTTTTCCTCATGTTACTGACTTCATTTTGCCAGTTAGATTACACGATTGGTAAACTTTTACAACAGAAAAAAAATTCAAAGAATCCTCTTTTAAAACACAGACAACACAGATTTACATTTTACCCGCACACGGGACCAATTTATATCTCCAAATTTTCTATGTACATTAGTGGATTTCTTAAAATACATTATAGTTTAATAATAAATTAAACTAATTTTAATAAAAATCGTTTTGTCGCATACGATCTTACGACATAAGCAAGCGCGCTCTCGTTTTCGTATACAATCACAGCCGGATTAATTGTTTATCGCTGCGTCACCTTTGATGTTAAAGATGCACTTCGCCCTTGTCGCCCTGTTACGGATAAAACGGACGCCATTTTTGAAAAAGTGGAGTAAGATCGGCATATCAGTAGTTACAACATAGCTGAAGAACTGGGAATTGACCACAAAAAGTTTTAACCTATTTAAGCTGGGTACACAAAAAAGCTCGATATTTGAGTGCCACATGAGCTCACTGAAAAAAACCTTATGAATCGTGTACTTATTTGCGATTCTTTATTGAGACGTAATGAAACCGAAACGTTTTGAAGAAATTGATAACTGGTGATGAAAAGTGGATCACGTACGACTAGAACGTGCGAAAAAGGTCGTGGTCAAAGGTTGGTCGGGCTTCACAGACGGTCCCAAAACCCGGGTTTACTCGCAATAAGGTGATGCTGTGTGTATGGGATTGGAAGGTCGTCGTTCATTATGACCTCTTACGGATTTGGATGTCTACTGCCAACAATTGATGAGATTAAAGCAAGAAGTTGAGAGAAAGCGGCCGGAATTGATCAATAGAAAGGGTGTGGTCTTTCATCACGACAACCCTAGAGCACACATCTTTAGCCACTCAAGAAAAATTGAGAGAGTTGGACTGGGAGGTGTTAATGCATCCACCATATAGCCCTGACCTTTTGCACCTTCAGATTTCCACCTGTTTCGGTCTCTTCAGAATTATTTAGGCAGTGTCAGGTTAACATCAAGAGAGGACTGCCAAAACTACTTGTCACGTTTTTTCTTTATCAGAAGTCCCAAAATTTCTACAGCAACGGAATCGTGTCACTACCTACAAGATGGCAAAAAGTCATCGAACAAAATGGCACATATATACTGTTATTAAATATAAATAAACTATGAAAAAAATGTCTTGAGTTTTCATATAAAATGCCAAGAAACTTTTTCCCCGTCCTATTATAGCAAGTAAGAAATTCTACAAATTAATTACATTATAAACTTAGTTATGTAAGTTATATCAATATAACAAAAAGATGTAAATGTAAAATCGGCATTTTTACTTACGACATACCTGACTGTAAAGGCCTGACACCGGTAAGTATTTCCTGACTGAATGCTGAAAAATAATTACATAATTAAACGAACTTACCTGAAGTGAAGTTCTATTGTAATTATACGAGATGCTTAGTCCGATATATCTTCTATATTCACTGTGTAGTTTCACAATCCTCGCATTGTGTGTGACGCGATTATTTAGAGAAAATAAAATTTGTGGCTTCTGACTGGCCACATATATCTGCAACTCATTCTTTCAGAGCATTATTATTTATGGATTATGATTTCCAACTTGGCTTCTAGGGACATAATAATTTATTATTATGATAAGGGTGGGTGGGGAACATATATATCGGACTAAGCATCTCGTATAATTACAATAGAACTTCACTTCAGGTAAGTTCGTTTAATTATGTAATTATACTCAAGCTTAGTCCGATATATCTTCTATATTCACTGTGTAGATGTTTAGAGCATTGTTGGGAATCATAGCACGATAAATTATGCAATAATAAACAAAGGTTCATGCACACATAAAAACATTTTAATGCGTTTTTATCAAACGAAATTAAACAATATAGATACATATTAATTAATTATCAATTAAATTTTATTAATTAAATTTTAGCGTTACAAATGGCTTTTGCATATGTGTAGCTATTATTTTCCGAATTCAAGCGTCTATTATAGTGTTTAGCAAAAACTGTAGACCTTGTAGACCAACCAGCAGACTTAAAAATAGAATCTAATGTTACGCCTTCTCTACACGCCATGGACGTGGACGCATGACGCGTGGAGTGAGGGGTAAACTTCTTAACATCAATACCACACTCCGTCATAATTTGTCGTATCCAGCGACTAATTGTCTGGTTACTGGCACATTTGTACGGTTTTTTATAACAAATAATTAGCTTATCCATGTTATTTGAGTCTACATTTCTGAGTATCGCAGTCTGGTCTATATAGTTTCGAAGTGCAAATATCTGGCTTGTTATCAAAAGAAGGAAGCTTAATTACTATCTGATCTTTACATGGAATAGTTGTTTTTATAATATCGGTAATCGTAATTTTAACACCAATGTCACTGAATTCTATGTTACTTAATCGAATAACTGATAATATTTGTATACGTTGGGCAGTTGTGAGCACCAACAAAATTACCAATTTTTTTAGTCATTTTTTCTAAGCTAAGGCTGGTGTTTGGTGACCAATTTTGAATATGATCTAGAACAATGGATGGATCCCATGTGTCATTGTACTTAGGCCTACAAGGTTTCAGTTTGAAAACCCCTTTAAGAAACCTCTTGATTTGTAAATCTGTACCTAAACTTGTATCTATGATTAGAGACGGCACTGAACGGTAAGTGTTAAGAGTGCTGTAGGAAGCGCCCTGCGAAAACATCTCTGTGAGAAACTTCAAAATTCTTGGTATTGACAAATCATAAATATTTTCCCCTTTACAAAAAGACCACCACTTTTTAAGTGCTGTTGTATACTGCTTAATAGTATTTTGTGATAACGATGCTATCATGACTTCTATTGTTTCATCAGGGGTTAGTTTCTTCTGGAACGCTTCCCTGATACAATGCAGGCTCCCAGGGAAAGGCTGTTGTGTAGGGGATGCAGTGTTCTGTTGCTTTATCACAAGTGATTTTTTATATACATTTGGAAATTAACGAAAATGGCGGAAAAGCATAAAACAAGTTAAATTTTGACCAGTCTACAGTGGAGGCGTCAATACTTTCTGGATATGGATCTCTATGCCAAGATACATATCTATGACACTTTTTATTTGCTCTGGTTGCAAATAGATCCATATCGGGTTCCCCAAGTGATTCTGTGATATTTAGAAACACATTATTACACAATTCCCATTCTGAATCTATGTTTTTAAATCTAGATTCTTGGTCCGCTTCTTTATTATCTTTTGACTTAATATATGAAGCAAACAACCATATTCTACGGACTTCACACCACTGCCATATGCTTCTGGCCAGAGGATTGAGTTTTGTAAATTGTATACAAGGTGTTATCTATTCTCAGCAATATCTGGTAAGAATGTAAATCTTTGGCAAAACACTGCAAACCCAGAAAAGCAGCTAAGAGTTCTAGAAAGTTAATATGGTTTTCCTTATTTTTCAATGTCCAAAAACCATTTGCAACTTCATTATGACAGTACGCTCCCCAGCCTGTCCCTGACGCGTCTGAAAATATTTCTAACTCAAATTTGAATTGTCTTATTAAATTTTTTGATATTTTAATCCGATTATTCCACCACTTAAAATCATTTTTACAATCATCGTTTATATTTATTATTGCTTCAAAATCATTGTTTGATGCACACAAAGCTTGATATTTGTGCTGCTCAAATGTTTTAGTGTATAAAAAAAACCGTAAGAGACTGCTGGAGAGCATGCCACAAGGGTGCCAATAAGTTGGGCAAATTCTCTTATTGTACATTTATCTAACTGTATAATTTCTTAATCAACAAAGATATTGATTCTCTTTCCTTGCAAGTTACTGACAATGACATGTCTTTCGTATTTACCACGAATCCCAAGAATTCAGCAATATTGGATATCACAATGTTACTTTTTTCTTTATTTATTATGAAGCCTAGGCATTCTAGCAAGCTTAAGGTCATCTGACAGTTTTCTAAACACTCCTGATATGTATTACCAATACAAATAATGTCGTCGAGGTAACACACTGATTTATAAGCCTTTCTCACGTAGAAAATTTATTACTGGCTTCATTAACTTTGAAAATGTAAAGGGAGCAGTACTGAGACCAAATGGCATGCATTTAAACTCATACATTTTATTCTGAAACCAAAACCTTAAATATTTTTGTCTTCACCTATAGGGATCAAGAAATATGATTCTTTTAAATCAATTGTACACATGAAATTATTTTCTGAAATCAATTTACATAGTGTCCTTTAAAATTAAAATTTACATCCTCAATTTTAAAATGTTCTGGTGCAATAAATTTATTTAAACATTTTAAATTTAAAATAAATCTAACCTTTCCATTTGGTTTTGGTACAGTAAATATTTTTGAAAAATATTGTCCTTGAACTGGTGTACATTTTTTAATCGCTCCCAGTTGTATTAATCTATTTATTTCTTTCATTAATATTAGGTTTTCTGTTTCAGAAAAATTTGTATTTTTTGGAACCTGTTGTTGGTAAGGAGCCCCTAAAAAGGGGATCTTATAACCTTTAATCCAGGATAAGACAACTTTGTCTTGTGTAATCTTTGACCAACAGTGATAAAAGTATTTAAGTCTACCGGCAAAAATATTTACCTCTATGACTGTCGTACAGTTGATTTGGCTGGAGGTCGTTGTGAGGTTCTCGGCTTCTGTGAATAGCGCTGGGTCTGCTGCGAGTAATGTCGTGTCTGCTGCTGATATTGGCCCCTCCCCCTCCCTGTTTGAACTGAGTCATATTCATTCGAGGAGGGCCCTTGAAGTTTCCCTGTTTTTTGGGATAATGATGAGGCTGATTGGGTCGATTGAATGAGGTATTTTTTCGGTTAGGGATTTGTTTTAAAATGGTATTAGCTGATTTTGTAATCGCTGTGGCAGATTCACATTGTCTTGGAATTTTTCCCCAAAGAGGTATTCTTCACGCTTCTGATTTTCGATTGTCTTCCCGATATTTTTGTCAAGATTTGGAGTTATCAGTTTCTTCCTAGTGACTGTATCTTGATAGTGAAGGTCTACCAATAAGCGTGTGACATCACTGACTGTTGAGATAAGTTTTATCTTGTCAACATTCTCTTTAATGAGTTTGTCTGTAACGGATAGCAAAGCGGTTAAGGCAATACCCAACTGTTGTTGGCGCTCTTCAACTCGCTTGTCTCGGGTCTTTATTGCATCGCTTAGCAGTCCTTCCAACTCCTTGTTCAATTTTGGTGCATCAAGAAGCTTGGCATTAGTTGGAATTAAATATTTCTTTATAAGCTCATCCTTGATTTCTTGTTTCAGGCCTTGGGTAATAATACCTTCAAATCTTTTGACTAATTCAAGATGAATTTCTGGTCCATATTCTTTTTCTATGGACACAGTCTGGCCCAGAGCCTTAATTATAGACTCATCCAAAATTTCTTCTGAGTTGTCTACACACTCAGCACCTTTAGGTGCTTTTTAAGGTTTAAGGTAGAGCAAATATATACCTTTTAAGGTAGAGCATGCCTTAAATGCACAGCTACCAGCTGTTTATACAATTTTGTACTATTACATATTATTATTAAGATATGTTATGCATATATACACCCACTGGATGTATATCAGCTGTCAGTAAAGAAAACTATTCTTTAGCTAATTACGGGTTGGCATAACTTGACTCGAAATGGAAAATATAGATGAACTTCCCCATATTTACAATGTTATGGATGACCTCATTCCACCGGAATGCCTGTAATGACACGTACCACGTATCATCGAAAACAGGAACGATCACAAGTTAGGTTATTTTCCACTATAAAAAACACGGAGAAACTTGCCTGTAAGCTGTGTATTCTCTGCATACGATTCACAATCACCGGCACCGGCTTCACTTTCTATTTCGAAGTTGTGATAATATATCGAAAAATAATCAAGAATCTCTTGGTTATTATCTAACAGAAGTTCCAATTTTCTTTGCAATCTTTTAATTTTCCTTTGGTACCTTTCTTCTTTACATTCACACTTTCTTTTCGGCATTTTAATGTTGTAAAAACGACAAAAAACAATATTAAAATTTTATTTTGACAGGCACGCACAACGCGAAAACAATGAATGAGTTGCAGATATATGTGGCCAGTCAGAAGCCACAAATTTTATTTTCTCTAAATAATCGCGTCACACACAATGCGAGGATTGTGAAACTACACAGTGAATATAGAAGATATATCGGACTAAGCTTGAGTATAATTGGCTATTTTGAAAGTGTGTCAACATATTTATATACTTTATAATTTGTCAGAATTACAATTCCCTAAACATTTTTTCTTTTGTGTTTTTTTTTCGTGGAATGCTATATTCACATAAATAATTGATCATTGTAAATCGATTAGGCCTGTGATTCCCGTATCAATTCTAAAGAAATATAAAATAATATAATTAAAATAAGAATCGGAAAACAAACGGAATTCAAGACTGAATTACAATTTATTATGAAAATTCTTTATAAATCAACATTTAACATTAAGTAAAAAATTAAAATTTACCCGAAATTATCGAAATACGCCAAATAGGGAGAAAGCAAATAAATAGAATTCTCCATTTCATTTTTCCTCCAGTTGATAGAGTAATCTCAAACCAACTTATCAGTAAGGAACTGAACTTCAATTACAATAAAGATCAGTCACCGTAAAAAAATTTAAAATGTTACCGTAATCAGGGTTGGGAAATTAATTTTCTTTATAAATTTAAATAATAAATTATTTTTTATGATCATTTGTATCATACAAAAAATGTTTAAATCATTTTTGAGATATTATTTAAACATTTTCTTGTAGGGTAATTTTACTTGTATCTGTTTACATGTATTGTTTAATCCCTTAGTTCCCAAAGTGGTCCAGGTGAAGGCGCCAACGCGCCAACGTTGGCGTGACAAAAAAATGGATGTGACAAAAAAAAACATATCAATTCTCACTTATTTCATTTAGAAAACTCCCCGTTCGTGGTTCGAACTCAGCCGCAACGCAGATTTCCATAGTTAGATCTAATCTTCACATTTTTTGTCGAGTTTTGGGAATTTGGTAGAAATGTAGCTGCAGGGGGTCCACCGGACCCAGCTAAATTTTGAAAGTGGTCTATAAGAAAAAAGTCTGAGAACCTCTGGTTTAATCAGTTTATAGGCATAGAAAAGTCGATTTCTATGCTTGTACGCGTGCGTTCTTCGCTGCGCTGTACGCGTGGAGCGCCCGCCTTCTTTGACAAAAACCGTGATAACTCTGCAAATATTAATAAGATAATTGTGATATATACGTATAAACCATCTTCAGAAATTCCTCTTTCCATCGTTGTAACCAGGAACAAAATTCGTTCCCAACTTTCCGAGATTATCGTATACATACAGACAGACAGAGAAAAAGGAGGACTTTATACTATGTATTGATTGGCAGCGCACTCTTCGAATTGTATTTGTGAACTGGGAAGTAACCACCTTGTAACAGAATACTACCACGACTTTTCCCTCATGGTTACATATTTTATTTAGCTTTAATTTTTTAAAGGAAAATTATCTATTAGTACCAATAGCTTAGAATTTTGAAAAAATATTCCTATTAACACAACCAGTGGTCCATGAGGAAAACCTGGCATTGATGTGTTTCGGTGCATGAGTAAGGGTTGCCTGTGAACGTTTTCCTCCATCTTGTCCATCTTACTCTTTATACTACAAAGTCGGCATCGCATTTGCATACCTCCGGTGTTTGTTGTGTTTAGGCTACGACAACCATCTACAATCAAACAGAATGTCAGTTTGCCTACCAACCGTTTCTCATACGAATCGCGAAAACCTCTTTGGGTAACAACGGTTAACATGGCTTTCGGTGGCTATACTTCTTGCCTATTGCAAATACACACATACGCTGTATAGTATACATATCAGATTGGTTAGAAGGAAAACGTTATGCCGGGTACATTCGTCTGCTTGATTTAGAAAAAGTGTCCAAAAAAATATAGGTACTATTAGTGATTTTCAACATTTTACGGAAAATGTTTGTTAACTTTTTTATTTTTCTTCAACAGATAAACTCCGCAGCTAACAAGACTTTACATGGTACACACTTATTCACATAAAAAAAGTAAGTATGTTTCGTAATGTTGATATAATTAATTCACTTATAAGAGGATATTGTTTTCATTTTATTTCTCTTAAAACTGTGCTATTTTACAACTTAATAACTTATTTAAAGAAAAAGAATTTAACGGAAAACACACCACATATACAAATACATATGGCATTTTGAACATTTATGCCTACAATATACAATTTTTCTTATTCATTTTTGTATTGTATTTTTGTAACGTTATATCTCTAAAAATAAATGGGCTTGGCGAATTCAATTATCTTTCTCTTCATGGTCTCTTTCATGTAGCATAAGTATATTGATGGTTCTTATATTCTTTCACCCATGTTGTAGTCTGAAAAAATAACACAGACTAGTAATTAAGTATTTTTTTTAGTAAGTAGTTTTTTTTTTCATCAATTTGTATTGTTATTAAGTCTGTAACAGTTTCAAACCTTACCATTCCAATACACAGGTGTTTGGAAGTAAAACACTTTGGAATTAAAATTTTTACTTAGAATTGTGGATAATCTTCCATAATTCGAATCGAAAGTCAGGCGATGTATATATATTATTATGATTAATTAACAAATTAAAAGTTACATAAAGATTATTAATATTATAGGAACTCATCTTAATTTTATAAAAAGTTTCCCTGAAAAAAAAAGAAGAAAACTGTTATCAACTTTTATTTATTTTTGATATTTCAATAAACAAAGTGTTTTAACTCGCCGGATTCCGCTTAGTCGCAGCTAAAGCCTGGTTTGCATAAGATTACTAAATGACGACAACTTGACTTCAAATCTCTGATAATTTCGATGGTAGCAGTACAATTGCACTTTTCACTATTGTATGCACTCAAAAGGAGTGAGTGATATGTCACTAACTTGTACTTGCTAGTTCCAGTAAGTGAAACTCGAACTGCTACTGTGTACATCATAGGTTCCCAACAGGGGCGGCAGCCGTCCAAAGGCAAATGGGGGGCGTTATGACAGTCAAGGGGGCGGTCGTGGCTCACCTACCTAATTAGAAATTTAATATAATAAAATACTTTGAAAATACCTCTATTTTCATGAAAAAACATTTTATCTAGCCGTCTAAAATATTTATCTTGTTATTGTGGCGTAAATAAACATCAAAACATTTAAACTAATTGATTCGGTTAGGACTGTCGGTAACGATCCCCTGCCACGACGATTAGAGAGCGAGAGAGAAAGAGAATGAGAATCAATTTTTGATTTGTTATTATTAATAGATAGTAGTAGACAGATATATAAAATTGGTATAATTAATTATTATCACAGAATAAATAATAGTACTAGCGTAGAGAAGTTGCACTCCTTTCACATTCAATGTGAGCGACGGTAGGCAATTATATCACGGCACACACGGAGTGACAGAGGCCTGCTATTATGTAAAAGGGGGCGTTGGATTTTTTTTTTTTGTAAAGGGGCGGTAGTCCATAAAAGGTTGGGAACCTATGCTGTACATCATACTTCCTAAGATATCCCCTAGTAGTAATTACATAAGTGTATTTCCACATTTGTAGTCGCTTTTAAATTTCACATATTGAGCTTAAAATCGATAACATTTATTAATAGAACATTCGTGCTCCATGCTCCAGCTCCACAGGCTCCACATTGAATACGCTGTTTATTCAACATTGCTACAAACCGCGCAGTTCTACTGTACATTTATACTGATAGCATTACAGAGAACACAGGACGTCTCTATTATGAACCAGATAATTTAACAAACTACATACAGGTAATAAAGCTTCGTTCGTGTACGCCTCCTTCATTCATTTAAACTGACCAAGTCGTTATTATTAACTTGGATGTATTTACATATCTATAATTTACTAGCGACCCGCTCCCAGGTTCACCCGGGGTGCAATTTTTTATTTATAAGAATATTCCCCGTTTATCCCTCTTTCCATTAGTGAAAACCGAATTAAAATCGGTCTACCCGTTCCCGCGTGAAGCCGTGACCAAAGGAAATAGGGATTCATTTATATATATATATATATATATATATATATATATATATATATATATATATATATATATATATATATATATATATATATATATATATATATATATATATATATATATATATAGATAAAGATATGATAATTTAAATGGGTACCATAATAGTCTCTACTAATATTATGTTTTCCAAAATTACATGTTATTGACAAATAAAAACTCTTAAAAATCGAATAAGAGAAATACGGTGGAGACTCGATTAGCCGGAATTATCTACTGGAATTAGTAGTGGCATGGCACACTGCGTTTTGCAGTCATTCGGGCAGCCACCCCCTTACAGAAGATCACCGTTTAACCGATCACCACAAATACTGTTATATAATCAGTTATTCAATAAATGGTTTGATCTGCTTACGTTTGTCAAATGTTTTGGTTAAGATAGCAAGGCTGATAACTTCGACGACCGGTGAAAGGTTGCAGCGCGATGACCCGCGAGATAGCTACAGTTGAAGACGCTTCTAGTAGCCAACGTTTGTTTCATTGTCAGTCAGACAATTTCGCCACTTAGCACAACTCTCTCCGGAGAGAAAAGACTCGCAGTTCACTAAGTAAAACACATTGTCCGTTTTGATCTACATTCTTTTGTTATTCGGTTCGATTGTTTCTCAAAGAACTCACCAAATATGGATTTTGACGAAAATAGACAATATCGTCCAGTAATGCATGGAGCTAATTGGCGCAACGTAGAACATCCGCCCAATCGACTGACGAGCCAATAAGGGCCGCGGGTCGGCCCTGGATCCAGGCTGTTTCTGACCGACCCTACAGGAAATTTATTACGGAGGCCTATCTCCAGTAGTAGCCGTCCTACGGCTGAAATGACTATCATTGTTTGAATATACATATATACATTTAGCCATATGAACAACATTTAAAACAAACCTTTTTTTAAATGAATTTAATTAAGTCGTAGGTAATCAATACGTTAAAAGGCTTGTTACATGTAACATGGGAGTTTACAAGTACCTATTTGCTATTTATGTCAAACTGCTTTGACTCCTCTCACTATGCTTTTATAAAGTCATAAATAACTTTTGAAAATTCCCTAAAGCGAAATGTTCAAACGTATACTGAAAAGTTCTACGAGCCACTGCGGAAATATTTTAAACTCTTACAAAAAAATTATGAGTGGGCGTTATATATAACCTACTATAATAACATAACTTTGTTTATGCTGTGATAAAATATTCTTAGAATACTTTTGAACTTTTAAAAAATATCCTCAAAAACATTTTCTTGTAATTAATATTAATAAAATGAAATTACATAAAATGAGAATAGAAATTCGACTGATTTATAATGAAACAGTTATTCATTCACAAGTTTCAAAGAAACACTTTTAAACGTCAATACATATTTTACCAGGGTTTCGGAAAAAAAGTAGCCTAGATGATGACGATCCTGAGAAGAAACATTATTTTTCTTTAAAATAAAATATGTATAACAATTACAATTCTTACAATTATTATACACAAATCACAGAATATATCATTCAATACTAAACATAGTACGAGTGCATTATATAACACGAGTTTTATTGCTGTGTCCACAATTTCTTAGGATTAGCTTAAATCCTAATGTACTATATTTTCGATGAAATTTTTTTGTAAATTTGAAACTGATGATATGCTCCTTCTTTATTATAAAACAACAAAAAAAAAAAAATACTTCCACTAAATTATTTCGATGTCATACTACAAATATTAACACGTAAAAAAAATCTCCGTAATATAAATATGCTTAGGCGTAACAATAAAAGAATAGGTAATAAATTCACTTAAAATTACATTTTATTGTTATAAGCGGGTTATAAGTATTTATTTCAAGGGAATGTTTTAATCATAAGTATATCGCATCCTTCGGGATCAGTACTGTTTTCTGGATGAAAGGTAGCCTATATCCTATTCTGTACCCCTGACAACGTGTTTGCAAAATTTGATGATGATCGATTGAGTAGTTGAGGCGTGAAATCTTAATGCGGGCTACACACGTTCAGTTTTAACTGCACAGTTTTAACTGAACATTCTGACTGTTCAGTTAAAACTGACATCCCTAGTGTCTATTCAGTTTTATCAGTTGTAATCTCTTTTCGTTTGAAGTAACACGTTACCATGGCTTCGTCGGATGACGCTGTGGTAATTATTGGATTATTGTGCCTTTTGAAAAAAAAAGACAAAGACCGAAAAAAATTTGGTGTAAAAATTGGTTATTACAAAGAAAACAATATACACATAATAATTTCAATGTTCAAGGAGAAAGCAAGAAAAAACACGCGTTTACGTCACGATCGCTGTGAGAAAACTGACGCAACTGTGCAGTTTTCGACTAGTTTTAACTGCGCAGTTTTATCTGTACAGATTTATCTATTGAAATTTTGATTAAAATTGCAACTGTCACCGATGAACGATAATCTGCAACGATTTGTCATACACACGATCGATAAATCTGCGCAAATCGGTTTGCATAGATTAATCGCTACGATATATCGTTACGTATGTAGCAGGCTTTAGATCTCAGTTCCTCAGTTAAAAAGTACAGTTCAACTGTTTTTCGACTGTACAGTTAAATCGCACAATTAAAACTGAACGTGTGTAGCCCGCACAACAGACAGACAGAGTTACTTTCACATTTATTATATTAGTTACTTACCTAACTGAATTATATTATACTAGATTATTTAGAACATTTATTATGTTAGATGTACACGTCTTTTCTCATTAGCAGCAATAGAATATGTTTTTTCTTTATCCTTGCATAGTATAAATTGAATTCATTGCCCGCGTCCGTCTGTCTGTCTAACTCCTAATCCACGCAACGTATTTTAATGAGGTTTTCACTAATGGAAAGAACGAAGGAGATTTTTATATATAATTTGCAGAAAAAATTGCACCCATACGAAGCCGGGAGCGAGTCACTAGTAATATACAAAAACATTTGATTCACATCAATTTTACAGTGGCCGCGATAGGGGACCCTAAAAACGGGCCCGACGACGACGCGTCGCTGTCTAGACGCAACAAACGTAGGATTTGTTTAACGACAAGTTGCATTACAATTATAGTCTTGTCTACATTTACGTCAAGCGATCTCGCAACGAATCCGTTAATCCAATTCAAATTGTGATCGGTGTACTTACCATTTCGCTAAACTTCTATCGACTGTAATGTGGAGCTAAATCAAAGTATCAGTAGCTGTAAAGAATTTGTTATAAGAAAAAAATAAAATAAAAATAAAATGAATTTTTTTAGTTGTTTCGATTAGTGACAATAACCGGAAAACAACTTCCGGGAAGAATTATATGCATTTTTAAATTGTACCTCTTCATTACTAATGTTTGTAATTATCCTTCTTTATTGTATCCAAATACAGCCGAATATTTTTCAGATGTAACGACTTGGCATAGAGTGCACGAGAAATTATTATTATTATTAGATTTAAAAAAGATTTAAAATTAAAATATATTTATTCCAGTTATAGACTAGGCAAACTGTTTCAATCAATATATAACTTGTCCGCTCGTCCGTTACTGTTAACATAAAAAAGAAGTAGTTGCATTTTAATCACACACAAAAATTGTTGGAAAGAGAACATATACATATAAGAAAAATTAGACTATTTGATTGACTATATGACTAAACAATTAAAATTCAAATATACCCTGAGGATTTTTTAATCAGTTCTCGCAAATACATACATAGAGTATATGTTTATAGATAATTACTTCGCGCAGCTGACTTACCGCAAAAACATGACCAAACCATTTGTTCACTTCCTTTGGCCTTTGCCAGGCCTTCTTCAATTATTTGAAAATGTTGCCACATGTATTTTTAAAGTTTTGTAAAAAAAATCCATTGAGACAATTATTGTTTAACGTAGAAGACCAAGAAAATATCAATTGTATTTACATAAAAAAGAATTCTGTATTTTCTTACATAAATAATCATTTATTGTTTTTACACATTCCTCTGAGGTCACACAAACAACTACCCACAAAATTAGTTTTATTCAGTTACTCGCCTCCAATCAGTTCTCATATTCATTTTGTTCAAATTACTAGAGACTCCAGGCTTTTATTTGCCTGTTCATATCATTGGCTTAATGAATACTTGTGTGTAATAATATTAAATGTGATATTAGGTCTACTTTTGGGATAAAGGTCGTAATGTAAAAATCGCCTCCACACTTAGTCTGACCTGTAATCCTAATTAATATTATAAATGCAAAGTGAGTTTGTTTTACATTTTCACATCTAAGTACCTACTCAACCGATCATCATAAAATTTTTCATGGGTACAGAAAAGGACAGGGTTATATAATGCTAATATTAGGTATAAAGAAAAGATTTGTATGTATGTATGTTTGTATTGAATAAACTGAAAAACTACTGGACCGATTTTAAAAATTCTTTCACCTATAGAAAGCTACTTTATCAGCGAGTAACATAGGCTACTCACCCTCCCCGCTTATTCTCCTCTCTTTCCCCCCGCCCCCATACAAATGTATGTTTGTAATGAATAAACTCAAAGATTACTCGATCGATTTTAAAAATTCTTTCACCTATAGAAAGCTACATTATCAGCGAGTAATATTTCATAAAGAGACGCGGACGAAGTCGCGTGCAACAGCTAATATAATATAAAAATTTGTTGTCTTATTGTAAATTTATTTATTAAATTAACTTATTGTAATTGAATTATTTATTAAATACTAGCGACCCGCCCCCGGCTTCGCCCGGAGTGCATTTTTTATATATATGAACATTCCCCGTTTATCCCTCTTTCCATTAGCGAAAACCGAATTAAAATCGGTCTACCCGTTCACGCGTGATGCCGTGAAGGAGAAATGCTGATTCATTTTTATACATATATAAGAAGAAGATATTTGAAAATGTAAGTGTGTTTAAATTCGATTTTTAAATATCAATAAATGTAGGTAATAAATAAAGATAGCATGCGTTCTTTTCCAAACGAGGAGATGTCATAAAAGAAAACGAAAAGTCATTTTGTAGATCCGCCGAATATTTACTTTCGCACATCATGACGAGCGTAAAAATAAACTCGACTGACTAAGGTAAATGGTAAATGATGGTCTAATGCGATGGGTCCATTCGATTAAATTTCTTTTCCAATTTCCAATTCGCGTGCAACAATGGTTTCTTTCTCATTTATCGCGGCATTCGAGTGTCCACTTAAGTTTGTTTTTGCAAGTTAGCACTACTTGCAGTGGCAGGGCAAACTGTGTTTCGCAGTCATAAATTGAGCAACCCGACTTGCTGCAGTAAGAAATAACAACATGCGTTCAGTTGTATTTCGGTAATCCCTATCCTAGGACGGCAGCACGCTTGCGGCAATTGTTGCTTGTGCCTGCCTGTATTTTTCCTTACATAAAAAGTTCAATTCAATTATTTATTTTGTGACCATAGGTAATATACATTTGATGAAATTTAAAATTTTCTTGGCACCATGTATGGTCTGCCTGAATGGCGTACAAAACTAATATTAATGATAATATGAATATCATCTAACAATTTAAAGTAATTATAATAAAATCCAATAATCCAATAACACAAAATTACCAATACAATGTCAATACCATTACAATATTATATTAAAGTGTGGGCTATTTTAACTTATTTTGGACCATGCTGTTGCTTTCCTTAAATGCCGCGGAATTTCTGCATATGCGTAACATTGCAAAGTTCGTAACATCTAATAGAATAGGGGCTTTGTTAGTAGAGTATCATGTGATAAAATAAACAAAGAACGCAATGTCTTCCAACTTTTAGAACCATTTTACAAAAGTACCCGTTCCAGCATTGCGATCTACTGAGGTACTCGTTACAGGGTTCTCTAAACCGATCGTCTGAAGTCGCCGTAGTCTTTTGACGAAGCAAACTTTAAATCCACAACCGTCTTAAAGATATACGAACCATTGAAACTGATATAGTGCAAAATGCGCTTTGTCATGCACAAACTGCAAACTGTTTAGGTTTATATGGGTACCAGAAATGTAGGTATTTGAATCATCGAGAAACTGTGTTTTAACTCCTTACTACCAAGAACTACAGCCAAATCTTAACAAAATTTGCGAAATTAAGATAATTTTTTTTTCCGAAATAAATTCACATTTTATTAAATATGTAAATGCAAGGGTTGACATGTCTCCTCAGTGTTCAGACAGACAATTTTTGTGTTTAGATATCAGATTTTCACGGCATTTTTTTTGTGTTATTTTTCGTGTTTAGATATCAGATTTTTCACGGCATTTACAAAATTTCACGGCTCCTTAAATACATATTAAAAATACTTACAAACTTTATTAAGATATTTTTTTTAATTAAAGTACCTCAGACAAGACAAGCTGTCGATCCACTTGATGGTAGATGGTTACCTTCGCCTATTATCAAATGGTGCTGCAAGCGCGCTGCCGACCTTAGTAGTGTTATGGATAGGAGATTATATTAGGCAGGGATAGGAAATGGGTATCTGCCATCACGAACTCGTCGAAACAGAACAGCACACATGCTGTTATTTCACGCTGGTGTTCTATAAGGAGGTCGTTACCGGGCCCTAATTTAAGACTGTGAAATGCATTGTTTTTTGTCACTACTATAACACTCAGACCAGAGCCAACTTTAAAAGTTCATTTCCAAAATTGGCCTTGCCGGAAATCGAACCCGGAACCTTTGAGCCAGACTAAGGTAAGTACCGTATTATTTGTTTTATTCTATTTGATACAATGCAAACTACAGATAAACTCCATATTGAATGTTAATATAATTTCGTTTATATTACTACAAAAATAAGTAATATTAAGAGCGCTACAATTGAACTGCGCGCGTAATGACCGTAGCCGTATTTACTCAGAGCATATTTATAGTGGTGCACACGGCTTCGCCTAGTATAGATTTTTTTAAATCTTATTTTATAATAATATTTATTTATTTTCTTACATACTCGTATTAAACATTGAAATTGAATTAACATTGAAATTAAATTGTACACGTATTGTTTTTTCAATGAGGAGTCTGAATTTGTAGAAATAGCACAAAATATAAAGCAAAATTTTTTTTTATCGCTATTGTCGGATTAAAATTATAAATATCAATTGCTACAAATAAAAAAGAGAATATTTTTGTAATTGAAATATTTTTCAAAACACACTTCTAACAATTTTTCTAAGGCAAATAAATAGATGACCAAAATATAGCATTTAGGAAAAAAAAGAGTCTCTAAAAACGGAATTTCACCTACATAAACAATAATTATTAATTTATATATAATTTTTAATTTTTAATTGCAACAAAAAATAGAAGTAGAATTAATTATTTTATGTGTGGTAGGTATGTACATTATATAGACATAAAACGTATAATTTAAAATTTTATATGTCATAATAGTGGTGTTATCTATCTGACATTTACAATCAACAATAAAAAGTGAGTCAAGTTCATAAAGACAATTGCTGTTCAATGTCAGAGCAGAATGCAGTGAGAGTGAGGGAGGCGTTTTCCCAGGGTACCTGCACATGACGGCCGAGTCCGACAGCTGTGTCCGGGCCTGTGACGTCACCAACTCGACTGTTGTGTCGGTTCCAGGATTTCCTTTATTCGCTTTCATTGAAAATGTCACTTGTGTAAACTTATCGTTAACTTATCTTCTTAGTTTAATTAAACAATTCGAAAACTTTTATTTAATAAAAAAATGTGCTTTATAGTAATCTAACCGATCGATCGACTGATTTATCTCTGATTTGGTATGTCAAAAAATTAATAGTTTCCTACCTCGGTCCCGACTATAGTGACCCATCCCGAGTTTGCGGTGGTGTACGAGTAATAGTGGACAGAGAGCCGCTTCTGGGCACAGACCTCCCTGTTTGACCGCCAAATCTCACAGCTAACCGCAGTTAACACCATACCACTTAATGTATTACTATCCAGAGTAACGTCTCCCTGCTACATGTCTGTGCAGTAAGGGCTATTTTAAATTACATTAAATGCTCAAAACCCCGCGCTGCCTATTTAATGCCCCGCGGGTACACTCTGCACTCGCACCGCTCGCTACGGTTGGAACTGATGATAAAATGCCCAAAGTGTTAAGACAGATAGTCGCTTGACATCTATACATATAATAAAATCGTAAACGAGCCGTGTTAGTACATTAAAGATATTTTTTTTTTTCAAAAAAACAATTTGTACACGTTGTATGTACTTATGTTACCGAGGTCAAAAAGATTGTTTTTAGAATTTATGTCTGTTTGTCTGTGCGTTTGTGCACGTTAATCTCTGAAACGGGTTAACCGATTTTAATGCAGTTTTCACTGAGAAGCTTCCCGTAACATATAGTTTTATTCCAATCGGTTTACAAACAAAAAAAATAAACGCTATACCGAATACCACGTGTACGAAGTTGCGGGCTCAGCTAGTTAGATGAATATAAGTTTTCTTAATTGGAAAAATATTTTTTTAAACAGTAGTGAAAATCGCATCAAAATCTCTGACACTATAAAAATGAGAAAAATTACCGAACAAGCAGAAATGCGAAAGTGAGTTTGATAACTTTCCCATTAATCACCATTGAATTTTGCTTACACATTGTCAAGAGTGCAGAAAAAGTATTTTTTCTCAGAAAATTGTAGTCTTTCCAAGGGATCATTCAACGCCTTAGAAAAATAAATGACCAATAAATTGTTACGACGCATTATTTTATTTTATTTGAATAATATTTATTACTCATTTATTTAAAACTAGCCGCCCGCCCCCGGCTTCGCCCGGCGTGCAATTTTTATATACCCTAAAACATTCCCCGTTTATCCCTCTTTCCATTAGCGAAAACCGAATTAAAATCGGTCTACCCGTTCACGCGTGATGCCGTGACCAGGAGAAATGGGGATTCATTTTTATATATAAGATATAAAATTAAAATGGGAATCCGGATGAAGCTAAATAAAGCACAAAAAACACTATAATTATAAAGTTTAATATAAAAACACTAAACGTGGACTCTAAGTCTTTTTTAACTAACTTTTAAATGTGTTTTAATTTAAACTGCTTTTAAATGTTATTTTCTGCTTTCTCACCACGACGCAGCAAAGTAGAATTCCAAGTACCTGCCTTTCAAGAGTCCTGTCGAGGAGGCTCAACGGCTGAGTGACTGGAAGCGCTTCCCGATCGAGAGCTTCGGAAATATCGATATTCAAACTGGAACTTATACACGTGTAGGCGAACGAGGACTCGAACTTATGTGTATAACTATATGAGTATCCTTCCTTAACTAATAAACATTAACTCTAACTAATTATTTAAACAAATAAAAACTCACAAAGTAGATCACATACCTACTAGATCCGAGTGCGGCTTTGCTCGGCTTGAACTAGGTTTCTTTAGTATACATAAAATGTAGCCAGTGTCCACCTGACATAATGTATTTATTAAATAATGAAAGACTTTTTTAAAAATGTGCATTGGTTTCGGAAATTTACGACCACATAAAAATACACAAACTTAGAAAATCCCATTTCTCATCTTAAAATTTTAATACATAGATTAGGTTTCTTAAATAAAAGCTTCATTTTAAGATACTGGCTTCTGTCCGCGATTTTGTCAGGCGTCCCTTGGGAATAATTTTTTTTTTTAATGAAAGGTACCCTATGTCCTTTCCTGAACTCCTGACGAGTTGCAAAATTTCAGGATGGGTTGAGTAATAAGGCGTGAAAGCGCAACAATTTATAATATTAGTTAGGTTTTAAAAATAGATCAAAATAACTGATTCGCTAATTAATTTTAATTTTTTTTTTATTTCTATCAACTTATTCCAAAAAACATAGATAATTATGTTGCTCATTTTGTTATTTATTTGAGCAGTTTATAGTTGACGTTGATAAGTGGTTAGGGTGCTTGCCTTACGCTCTTTTCTAGGGTTCTGGAGTTCGATTCCCGGCAGGGTAAATTTTGAAAAATGAACAAAGTTGGCTCTAGTTTGGATCTGGAAAGTAGTGACAGGGCAACACTGCCTTTCGCAGGCATTTGGGCAGCCCGTCTGGCAGCAGTAACCACTCCCTTACCGAAAACCACCGTGAAATAACAGCACGTGTGCTATTGTGTTTCGGTGAGTGAGTAAGCGATGCCAGAGCCCATTTCCCTTACCCTTACCAATACCTTATCCTTAATTCTAAAGTAGTCGGCAGCGCACTTGCAGCATCTGTGGCGTTGCTTGTGTTATAGGTGACGGTAGCCACCTACCATCAAGTGGACCATCAGCCTGTCTGCCTATCTTAACATAAAAAAGAGCCAACCCGCGACTTCGTCCACATTTAAAAAATATATGTAACGCCTGACAAAATATTCAAGCAATATAACGTTTGACATCTTTATTGCGTTGGATTTTTGTTTTCGATAATCCCTCGGGAAGAGAACTTTTTTGTTTGAAAGGTTGTCGTTTCTGTAATGAAAAGGTAATAGACAGACGGACAGACATTTACTTTTACATTTATAATATTACTTTTACATTTATAATTTATTATTTCCACCTTAAATTCAGATTCAAAAAGTTATAAATAATTTTTATTTTTATTTCTCTTAGTTTAAAATATCTAACGAAAACATTTTCTTTCTCATAAAATTTCTGTTACAATACAATTTAGTTAGTAAATTTCATATGTATCAGTTTAGTAAGGAGGCGGTAGGTTGTCGGCCGCGTAAAGAACTTTGGCCGGTTGCCAGCCGGAAACCAATCCTGGCGCGGAGTCAGGACATTTTGATACCGCCTGCTTTATGGTCCTATATACCCCTCATAAACCAACCCAACTAGATTAGTGCGGGCTCATAAAATGTTTAAACTTGTGATCAAAATCTAAACACTTTTTAATCCATATACACCAATCACAGTTTCTCAGAGGTATTGAGTTTCGTAATCATTAATTGCAGATTCCTCGTACAAAAATTTCCTCATATGTACGTTTATTTTTTGATCTGTATGTATATACAAAACTAGAATGCCTCTCATATGCTGAAAAAATATTTACTACGGTTACCTGTGCTGTTTGCATTGAAATTCTGTCACAAAACTCGCCGAGTTAATATAGTAGGTTTTATACACGAATGTTTTATTCAAATAAGCCTCGTAGTTATTATATATACGTGAAAATATTTCGAAATATACTCCTAAGCTACGTGGCTCTTGAATGGCTTAGAATTATTCTGAATTCCCACTAGGCTACCCTTCTCGATGTTGTCGAAACAGTCACATATACACAACAGTGCAGTCCTTTTTAAATATTGACTTTTTTCTCTCAACTTTTTTCTTCGGATTTTATTATATTACTAACTTGAGAAGTAAGTGAAGTGAGAGTTGTATATTAAAAAGTTAAATCTACATAAAAATAAGACGACATTTTACTTAGATTGAAACGTTTAAAAGGTGTCATTCATTCATTATTAGGTAAGGAATGTCATCTTCAGTGGTCATTTAAAATTGTGTATCGAAATATAATATAACCTGAAATTGTATAATTAATCATAATAAATGTTAGGCTTTCTTTTTTTTTATTTTTAATGTTATTTCCAGATTCATATGTAGTTAGAAATATAAAAATATGTCATTCAAAAATTCAAAAGATTATCTTCTTTATTACCGGCTCCCTATTTATTAATAACTGCAGTCAGTTATTAATAAAGTCTGCTGATGCAACACCTGGTTCCTTAATAATAAAGCAACACCTGATTAATATATAGCTTCTATTATTTTTGATATTATTTGTACTTGTGAATAAAATTCGTTTTTATTTTCTTCTTCTCTGCAACGTAAGGTTTTATCAGAGGTTTTATTATCTATTATTGTGCGTCTCTCCTGATTAAAGTTTTATCCAGCATCCTGTTTATCAATACGAAACAACTTACCTATATGTTTACATAACTTATGCATGTTGTTTATATGAAAAATGTTTTACAAGCCGGAACAGTTCATATAATTTCTGTCTCTATTGGACCCATTTTTATATTTGTGTTTTTTATTTTTATAACCTTACTTTCATGTATCGCGGATAGATGTTTACTTAAATAAAATGGTATGTGTCATTTATTACCTACGTTACATACACGTGACATGTAACTACAATAGGTACTATTGTACACGTTACGTGTAACACAATAGTACCTGCAGGAAATTCATTAGATTTTTTGGAAATGATTGTATTGTTTTATATGAACTTGCAAATTCATATAACATGTTTACAAACTTGTTGCGAGACTACTCTACGACTTCTCTTCATCTTTCTAAATTCTAAATAAATAAAAATAAAATAATTTGCTGTTTTCAAAACTACGTGAAGATAAATAAAATCCCTGGTCATATTAAATGACTAGGGCCAGGACTTTTTCACAACATTTTAGCAACCAAGATAAATCTCTTTTTAACTAAATTAATTTTTTTTTCGATTATCAAAAAAGGGGAGGTATTAGAAAAAAGTTAGTCTTAACTGTTGCGTGTCTTAATTTTAGTTTATCTTTTTAATTAGTAGATAAATAGGAAAGTGTCACCTAATGCGGCCGCCCATAATCCCTCTGGAAGTCAACGTTTGGTAAACGAGCAGCCATTAGTTTTTATGAAGAGGGTGAGAAGCGGTATCGCTAGTTGAGATTCCAGTGGTACACTGCGGAAAGTTAAACTTTGAAATAACATTTCGAACTTTCTTCGTCGCATAATATATTTCAGACTTTATGAACAGATTAAACGGTGAATTATATAGGTATTAGATAAACTGAGTCGTGCGAATAAGCGCACGATACTTTCTCGCTGTTATAAAACCATCGGAAAATTCTAATATTATTATAAATGCGAAATTTTGTATGTTTATTTCTTAATAACGCAAAAACGGCTGAACGGATTTTGAAGTAATTTAGCAAACAGATGGTCTGGAAAAATGTCAGGTTCCTGTGGGACTTTCAAAAAACGAACTACAGCGCTTACGAAGTCGCGACTACAATATTTGCATAAATTAATATCGGTTACTCTGAACTAGACAGTACCTATATGAATGTAAAACGTAAATTAGGAAAGTTATGGACATTTATTTTTTTCATTAAAATTCTAATGTGACATTCTAAGTTCTGCTTTAAGCAATGATTGGAATAATTTATAATTTTATGGAATAATTTTTATGGAAGCAATGATTGGAATAAATCTCTAATTTTTTTCTACTGGGTAATAGAAATACCGTCTGTTTTTATGATTCTTTAAATTAATCTGTTCAACTTAAAAACCGAATAACTGATGTGGCTTGTAATCAATAAAAATACTACATTATTTAATAATAGAATTATCAGATGTTGAATGATCGCAACACATTGTCTAGTCTAGACTTACAGCTCGTATGACACTTTAGCTTAAACTATTCAACCTTGAAACCAAAGAATATAAGTGCCCTTAGAAACGTTGGCAATAAAATAAGAATTGCGTCTTTAAAAATAGAATTCTTCGTATGTAATGAGGAATTTTTCGCTTACTCGTTTCCTTTAAGCGGAAAGTACGAATATGGTTGAATTTTTCTTTGCGCTTATAACTTTCACAAGCTACATACATTTCTAATTTTCCAGTTATTTTGTAAATAAAGTCATTACTTTATAAAGGAGGAAGGTTAACCTACTACTGAGACATGCTTCCTTAGTTTTACTGGCTGTAACTATATGTAATATTCCTTTATCTTTCAAATAATGAAAGAATTTTTCAAATGGGTGCAGTAGTTCCGAAGATTAAATCTAAACCAGCTTACAAAATATGTTATCTCTATAAAACTAGCATGTATATAACATGACCTCATTTGCGTAAAAAGTTACAAAAAAATATATAGTAGTTACTAGCAACATGTAAACATTAGAAATAAATCGTTTTTAGAATTTTGTCACTTACTTTGAACATGAAATTTAATTAAATTGAATTTTTAAGGATCTCTCGTCGAGATTCATTAGAATCGTTTCCTAGTTCGTGTAGCACACAGACGCCATACGTAAGCTACTGACACTTTGTAGGAGCTGCTTCGGGTTTACCTAATCGATATACTCTATCCAAGGTGCACCTCTTAATTGCCAAATTTAGCCAACGACTCACCTCCCGACACCGATGTTACGTGTAGATCTCAGTAAAGGCGTTTAATCACGACGTTCAGCGTTCATTAACGAGGAACCGGAGGCATTTTGTCGCACGTCTGTGAAATGCTAATTTCTTCCGGTACATACATTCAATATAGGCCTGTCGTTTACCCTTTACGCCTTTTTGTATCGATCGTATAACCCGAGTGACAAACTCTTTTTTGTTATTGTCACTTTAATGAATATTTTATAGTCGCAGGGCACAAACTGTCCGTAGTCATAAACTGTCCAGTATTGTGACAGAAACCATCCACTTAGAATGAAATAACAGTATGTAGAATACATACGTTTGTTTCGGTGAGTGAGTAAGACATGAAAAAGCCCATTTCCCTATCCACCAGGGTTGCGCAGTATTTAAATTACTTCTAATTTAAATATAAAATTGAAATACAAATACATATTTGGTATTTGCATTTCAATGATTTCTTAAAATTATAATTTGTAATTGGTATTTCAAATACCTGACGCTGAGGTATTTTGTAGTTGGTAATAGGTTGGCGAATAAGCTTCTTCGTATTTTATATGAAAACTCAAGATACTGAACTCTTCAAAAACGATTCGGTTTCATTAGGTCTCAATAAACAATCACAAATGAGTACACGATTCATAAGGTTTCTTTCAGTGAGCTCTTGTGGCACCCCAAATGTCGAGCTTTTTTGTGTAACAAGCTTTTTTCAAACTGGTCAAAACTATTTTGTGGTCAATTTTCAGTTCTTCAGCTATGTAGTAACTACTGATATGCCGATCTTGCTCCACTTTTTCAAAAATGGCGTCTATTTTATCCGTAACAGGGCGACCAAAGCGAGGTGCATCTTTGACATCAAAATACTCGGATTGAAAACGCTTAAACCAACTTTGTGCTACTCTTACTGACACTGCATTAGTTCCATAAACATCACAATTTTTATCGTTTATCATTTATCCTGTAATCTTGCAGCTGAGGCATTGCGAGTGTTAATGGCTCTTATCGACTCTTATCAATTTGATCGCCCAAACTTAAAAAATATTTGCATTTAAAAGTTTCTATGCATTATGTTGCAAATTCTAGATATACTAGCTTTTGCCCGCAACTTCGTCCAAGTCCTTTTATATTACTCATAATTATTAATTAAGCACTGAATTTTAATAACGAAATGCGTGGATCATCGGACATAGCGATAAAATATACTTTAAGAAATAAGTCTAAAGGTTTAAAGATGGTTTCTCTTGACCATTCATGTAGGAAGGATGAGGCCGACGATGGAGCGAGCTCACCCAGAAAATGCCTATTCACTCGAACCTTGAAAAGATTTGGGTTGTACGTATGAGCTCGGAAATACAGACGCCGCGCCGGCAGGGAGTTCGAATCCTTAGCAATGCGCACTATAAAAAATGTTTTAAAGCGCTTGGTCTAAAGGTTTGAACGTTACAAAGAAGGGCATTACGATCGTTCGACTTTTCTCGCGAGTTTTTGTCTGAATCGCCGATACAAAAGGCCAATAATACAAAGTAGGCGAAACGTATAACAATTAAAATTCCCCAAGTCGACAGCTCTCGCGGCAGTAAACTCGCGCAAATACGTATAAAATTTAAACTGAGCGAAACCCTCGTCAAATTATAAAGGGAGATTAACCCTAAACACTCGCCGCTGCCGGTTTTAGCTCTATTACGTTTAGTTTACATTTACATGAACAATATAGTGGTCCGTTACGATGTTTTCTGCAATTTTATTGTTTACTCTTTAATATTGTTTCAGATTAACCCAATTCCAGTTGTATGCTGTTGTGATTCTTAAGAGTTTTTTTTATTGTTATGACGAATCGTTGGATGAGTGGTTGAGTGCTTGCCTTAACGCCTTTGTCTCAGGGGTCCCGGGTTCGATTCGCGGCAGGGTCAATTATGGAAATGAACTTTTCAAAGTTGGCTCTGGTCTGGATTTGGGAAGTAGTGGCAGAGCATATTGTATTTCGCAGTCATTACAGAAGACCACCGTGAAATAACAGCATATGTATACTGTTATGTTTCAATGAGTGAGTAAAGAATGCCAGAACCTTCCTTATCCCTTCTCCTTAAAATGTTAAGGTCGACAGACAGATTGACTGTCCACTTGATGATAGGTAGCTACCGTCGCCTATAAGATTAGCAACACCCAGGGGCTGCTAAGTGTGCTGCCACTCTTAATAGGATTAAGAATAAGGAATTAGGAAGGGATAAGGAAAAGGGCTTTGGCATCCCTTACTTACTCACCAAATTATAACGGGACATATGCTGTTATATTTCATTGTAATCTTCTGTTAGAGGGTGGTCACTGCCGCTAGACGAGTTGCCCAATTGATGGCTGCGAAACGCACTAGAGCCAACTTTTAAAAGTTTATTTTCAAAGTCGACCTTGTCGAAAATCGAGCCTTAGATCCCTGGGTCAAAGCCCTAAACTCGACCAAATGATTGGTAGTAAAATGTACTTACTATTAAGTATATATAGACAAAACAGAGCTTAACATTGAACGTTAAAATTGATGAGGAACATTATGTAAATTGTAAATAAAAACCAGCGCCGTCAGAGTTTTGTGCTAGAAGCCTAGTTAGATATCACCTACACAAGTTAGGCTTTGTGGAGTCTGCATCCTGTTAATAGTATTAACCGCCTTTCATGCCAGGTCATCTGTGTTTCAGGTATATAGGTCATGTTGCACTCCCAGCTCATTGTTAAATCAATATGTTAACAATATCCATTCGACTGTGTGCATTGTTTAATGGAACTGCTATTCACACATGTTTGTGCATGACTAAATATATTCAAAATTTAATTTTATTTATTTTGTTCTTCATTTATTGCGTCCCAACAATTTGAGATAATAAATGATAATACTTGTACCTTCGTTCAATTTGTTATTTATTTACCTACAGAGATAACTTTTGTTAGCCGTTTTATTTACTTTCAAAAAAAACTTTGAATAACTTAAGCTAATTCAAGTTAGTTTAAAGTTTGTTGGACGTGTATTGAGGATACTTATGTCGAACTTTAAAGAGTACTATTGTGTTTGAATGTCTATTATTAGGTATATTTTATTCACTTTTTTATAAATGTTAAATAACATCGACATCACCTGTAGACCATTGCTATCCCAGTGGGGTTACAGTGGAGCAATTTATTAAACGCGTGTATCATTTTAGACAATTTGCCTTTAAGTGTAGAAAGGATATAGTAAAAATTAGGATAAAATAGGGACAATATGATGGGAATATAAGGCTCTGTTTGTAATCCCTATTATTCTAAACAGAAACATAATCGCTCACTGTCTGGTATTTCACACAAAGAGGTCCTGATAATTGCCATCAGACAGGCTGATTTGACAGTTTTTAGCAGGCACACTGCTGGTGTGCTCTGACACCTCCAATTAAGAATTACGAAAATATATCTCTCAATATTCCGAACGGCGAAAATTTAATTATAGTAACGCAATATTCGAACTTTCAATCAGTGAATAAACACTGTATCGTAAATAATAATGAATTATTTGTCGCTGCTTTGTCCGCGGGAAAGATAAAGAATTCTGTTTTAGCCCTTGCCTGGAGATTAAGGTGTAATTCACAATATTTTTCATTAAAATTCATTGAACGCTTTGATCTCGAGAAACAGTTGCTTACTAATAATGCAGAAACTAATAATGGGCACGCAATTTCGGATTTTAATGCTTGTGTCCCTTACTCATTTACCGAAACACAACAGCACACGTGCTGTTATTTCACGGTGGTCTTCTGTAAGGGGGTGGTTACTGCCGCCAGACGGGCTGCCCAAATGACTGCGAAACGCAGTGTGCCCTGCCACTACTTTCCAAATCCAGACCAGAACCAAATTTGAAAAGTTGATTTTTCAAAGTTGACCCTGCCGGGAATCGAACCCGGGAACCCTAGAACAGAGCGTTAAGGCAAGCACCCTAACCACTCATCCAACGGGCTCGTCCAAAATACTAATAAAAGACTAATAAAATTACTAATACAAGAGTTGTTTCTGTAAGTAAAAAAGTCTCCCCGACTACATAGCGGCGAACAAGAACAAACATTTAGAAGATAAAGCGAATCATCGCCGCTGCGGTCGTTTTCACTTCAAGTCTAACTTGTATTTATAAAAGGAAAGTAAAATTGTAGCAGTTATTCCCTGTTATCTGCCATCGTGGCAAAGTTCAAAGCGTGGTACAGGTAAATTATAACGTCCAATTTACAAGTAAACAATGCGTGCATTGTTTCCTCGCCGCAGATTTATTTGCAGACCGCTTTCTCCGTCCGCTAAGCTTTCTTACGCCATGTCAATTTTAACATTCGATCTTTATCGAAAATTTACCATACATTGTTGGGTTTACAAATGTTACTTATCCGTCATAACCCATTAGTAATAATGATTTCCGTTATCTATTGTCAGATTCATCACCTCAGCCATAGAGCGTCTCCCATAATTTTTCAGTAGGACCGGTCAGAAGTAGCTTGGACTCAGCGCTCTTATTTGGTAGTCAGTTCATCTTGTGGGTGGACGTTCTACGCTGCATTTGCCGATCCGTGGTCTTAACAGCAGGCTTTCCGACTCAAGAGGCCGCTGTACTGCTCATTGCCACAATTTATTAATCCTCCTTTCGTTTACTTTCGTTTTTCTAAGGATTTATTCATTCCTGATTCAATCTCGCAGAGCAACCCCAAGATTAGCCCATTCTATTATGACATTCTATTATGACAAATAAGGAAAATTAATATTGAATCCGGGAAACGCCCTTAAAGTTTTCAATATCTTAGAAAAACACTCGATCGATATCACAATCGACCCCAGACCTGTCTTACTTTGTTTAACAAATTAGTCTTACGTCAACAAGATAATGCATCCAGCATCCTTGAAACCCTGCCTAGGCATCCAAGCTTGATAATTAAAATATATGATAATAATTTCTGTGAATAAACTATTACCTTAACTATTATATATTTTAATTATTATACATTATAATTGTTATGTATTATATAAACTATAACTATTATATATTTTAATTTAGTAGAGGTAAGCGAGTGTTCATGAATCTTTACTTATAATTATTATAAATGCGAAAGTTTGTTTGTTTGTTTATTGCGCTTTCACGGCCAGGGGCACAGAAGAGGATATAGGGTACCTTTCATCGAGGAAAATGGTACCAGCTCTCGAAGGACACGATCGAAGTCGCATCTAGTTTAAACAATTTACATAATAAAAATTACCTATTTCTGTGCAATTTTAAAAAACTAAATATTGTATTTTTGCTAAAATATTTATTAAATTATTTTTTTACCTATTACTTTTACAACCTTGTGATGGTTTAAAAATGTAACTTTTCAATTAGAACGCTTATATAACAAGCCCTTACTTAAGCTTAGGCTTAGAGCCTAAGCGGACATCCCTTTGGACTGTCCTAAATAAATAAATAAATGTGTTTTCTTTAATTGTTTTTAGAGCCCATAAGAGCTTTAGTACCTACTGAAACGCTCATAAAATTAAAAAAATATATAATTGAAAATTATTACTCGTCTAGAGAACATTACCAAATTATTATGCTATCCCCAAAGAGAAGTCTTCATTGGTGTATTTCATATTCAGACTTAGTGTAACATACGACGATACCCGAAGTTGCTGCGTTTCGGTGCTGGCGGCGCATAACTTTGTGATCCTTCTCGAAATTCTTCATTAATTATTCAAGATGAATTACCCGAGTTCAGCATTTTTCGCCTCCACGGAGCACTTATGTTCTTTTATTTATTCAACACGACTTCTTATTTGAGCTGTCCAATGATCCTACATTCACATTCACATTAATAACACTTGTCTTGTTAATATTTTTATTGAATTGAACGGAAATATTGCTACTTACACTCCAAAAAGAAATATCTATTTCTTTCGTAACAATTTAACTTACATAAAAACTTTAAAATTCGTTTAGAATCTTTCTTCAAACGAGTGAAAAGACATGGAATGGATAAATTAAATTAATCGCCTTTTTTCCTTATGGGAAATTGTTTATCTTTTGTCGCAATATTTAATAATATTTTTTGTAAATAGAATATTTATTTGAAAGGAACAATTACGGGAGTTTCTTGTCGGTTTGTTGCCTGCGGAAAAAACCTTCTGAACAGGTGGTAGATTACCTTATATTGTTATATTGTGTTTAATTATCTATAGTCAAACGCAATATAAGTAAATATTAAGTAAACACAACATGAAAACTTGCAAGAACAAACTTGAGAGAAATAAATCACAAACATTCTTATGGTAAACCACTCACACGCTTCGGCTAAAGTACAATTCTAACTACTTCATTAATCATATTGTACTAGCGACCGACCCCCGTCTTCGCCCGGCGTGCAATTTTTATATATATGAACATTCCCCGTTTATCCCTCTTTCCATTAGTGAAAACCGAATTAAAATCGGTCTACCCTTTCACGCGTGATGCCGTGACCAAGGGAAATGGGGATTAATTTTTATATATAGAGAAGATTATTGATACAAGTTTATATTTAAAGATATTTCATTTCTTAAAATACATGATTTTAGAAAACATTTTACAATAATATGGGGAGGGCTATCCATGGCCGGATCTTGAAATTATACAATATATAAACTCCCCTGAAACAATATTCTTAATTATTTTGAAAATCGCGTCAAAATCCACTGCGTAGACAGAGAAAGTTGTAATTGTGTAATGTAATACTAAATAATATATAAGGAATAGTAGTGTGTACAATATAATATAATGTATATTGTATAATGTAATATAATATAATGTATAATGTATACAGTACAATATAATGTATATTGTATATGCACTTCTTACTACCTTCTTTGAGTTACATAATTATGTATTTAGTGAAGGATCTACGTCACTAAATATTTAATTTAGTACACGATGCGAGAGAAGACGTGGCGAAGACGCCCTCGAAACCTTGGAGATTCTACACAAATGTAAAGTTTTAAATTAATAATTAAAAGGCATTCTATTACATAAATTAATCATTGGGATTTATCCACTGTAACATTCTCCTTGTTAATTTTCATGCTATTTTAATTATTTTCATAGTAATGGCAGGGCACACTGCGATTCACATTTATTTGGGCAGCCCGTCTAGCGGCAGTTAAATCACCCCCTTACACCCGTGAAATAACAGCATATACACCTATGCTGTTGTGACGACAAAAGTGTTGTGTATCGGAGAGCCCATTTTCCTATCCCTTCCTAATCATTAATTAACATACACTTATCCTTAAACCCTATTTGTAATGCTATGGCTTTGCTTGTGTTATAGGCGACGATAACCTTCAAGTGAACCGTAAACCTGTCTGACGATCTTAATATATAAAAAGTACTATTTTTCTTATTACGAGTATATGAAGTTACTATTTCATAGTATAATTCCTATATATGATAGATACTATACTAACCTATTTTTACAGATTTAAAGGATACCAAATGTTTTTTATAGGTTGTAAATAAATACATTAAGTATCTGTATTGGTCACTTGGTAGGTATATTGAAGAGAAAAGTTTTAAGACAGCCAACAGCGCCCTTCTAAATGTTATTTATTACTCCCCAATTCGCTTGTGTTAATTAAATGAGTTACATTCCACGTATCCCGCTATCTATTGTAACAAGAATCCCTTTTGCATTTCCGCAATTACTAAATCCAATCTAAGTACTGCGCATTGTAAAACTGATTTACTAAACGGATAAGCAATATAAATTAAAAAAAAAAGAAAGGTTAAAAAGAAGATTTAAAATAATATATAATCCTTATTATTCATATTATAATACCTTATAATATAAATGAGATAGTAGCTCACTTTAACTGTGACATTTCTCTACATATTTTGAATATAAAATAACTTGAAACACAAGGATGTAGTTCTGAGTTATATCGTTGATAAAGCCGCCTGCTACAGCTTGTGTTTAATTTAATGTTACTAAAAATATTATCTCACTGGAAAGCTTATGTGGTCGAGTAGATAATGTGCAAAATTCAAATTAGCTTTTACCGCCCACATACATAGTAGGGTGCTACCCTACCGTGCTTTCTACACAAACAACTCACATTTGACACATGACCTTTCAAACTTTGTTTTCAAATGAGTAACCTATATTATATGAGTGCCTTTATACTTTTTAAATGTATGAGTTCTTGATTAAAACTGATCACAAGTGGGAAGTACACTGGATGCCGCTGTCCGCTACGGCAAACGTAGTACATTTTGTTAGGCCTGCACCCAACTAATCTATGCTTACTAATATCACAGTCTAACCATACTTACAGTCAGGCAAGGAATGTACTTGCGTAGAGCAACGTTCGGCGAACTCGCTTCAGTTTGCAGGCTCGAACATTGAGCATTTCCTGACTGTATGACGTAAGTATTGGTTAGACTGTGCTAATATTATAAAGCTGAAGAGTTTGTTTGTTTAAACGCGCTAATCTCAGGAACTGCTGGTTCGAATTGAAAAATTATTTTTGTTTTGAAAGTAAAAGGTTTTTCATATTGTATTGAGTCAAAAACTAAAGTAATAATTCATGCAAGGAATGTGTAGGCGTGAAACGGAAGTAGATGTATTTAAATAAAACCATAAAAGGTATAGGGGACTAATATAATATTTATAACATACTATAAATATAATATTGATTTACCCGATACTAAATATTGAATGAATGTTGCAAATAAATATTCAAATCTACCGTCAAAAATTCAAGATGGAAATTTGAAAATAGCAATCGCATCGAAACGCGAAATTTCCAACGTAAACATTATTCTCGCAGAGAGGCAAAAATTAATTTCCTCCTTTACAAACTGAATCGAATCTGAATCTATAGAGGAATATTTTTTTGAAGAAAACAAAATAGAATTTTGTACCGACAGCCCGTTTTGCTTAGCGGACATCAGATAAGAGTTGCAGTCTGCAGCCTTCGTGAAGCAGCGTTTGCATTTAAATTGGAAAGGTTGCGTCACAAACTGTTCGTAAATTATATAAATTCAGATTTTGTTTATAGGAAAACAATCAGGAGTGTTGAGGTCTGTTAAGTAAGTAATATACTAATAATTTATAATTTCGTATCATGAAATTTTGAAAATTAACAAACAAACAAACTCACTTTCGCTTTTATAATATTAGTTAGGATTGAAATTTTTTTGTGACATTTTACCAAACTCCATATTTCATAAAAAAGACTAACACTTATGTAAGAAACGTTAATTGTTTCTTAAGATATGTTAGAAGAAATTGTTTTATAGCATGGATATAAAACAATTTATATCTCCAAATTTATTCTCCTTGTTTTATGAAATAAAAGTTGGATCCTAGAATTAAAAAAAAAGTTTGTTTTAACTCATTGTTTTGACAACGAATTCGTTTATAATAAACCAGGATTTTCAACTGTATAGATAGGACAAGACGAAAGAATCCGTAATGTGATATTTAGAACCACGTGGTACAAAATCGCTAACTTTACAAGGCTATTTAGCCACGCCATGGCCAACCTGATTACGACGATCAGAATCAATAATGTTGTAGGAAAATGTTCCTACCGCCCTCTATATATATAATTATATATTTAATCTTTTTGGTAATAAATAAATGATTATGAATGGAGATTACAATTAGTTTATCACATTAAATTTGGGACATTTTAACATTTTAGACATTATTATCACACGTCATAATTACTAAATGGCGAAATGCCAAACAAAATATTCGATTTTTTTTTTTCAAAGTTTATTTACATTTACTACAGTATTTATGTGCCATTTTGTTCGATAACTTTTTTACACTACCATCTTGTAGGTAGTGACATGATCCCGTTGCTGTAGAGATTTTGGAACTTCTGATTAGAAAAACGCGACAAGTAGTTTTGGCAGTCCTCTCTTATGTCAGGACACTGCCTAAAGAATTCTAGAAGAGACCGAAACAGGTGGAAATCTGAAGGTCAGGGTTAAATGGCGGATGCATTAACACCTCCCAGCCAAACTCTCTTAATTTTTGCTGAGTGGCTAAAGATGTGTGTGATCTAGCGTTGTCGTGAAGAAAGACCACACCCTTTCTATTGATCAATTCCGGCCGCTTTCTCTCATCAACTTCTGCTTTAATCTTTGTTTTGTCTAGTCTTTAAAAAACTCAGATCATATTAATTATAAAACGGGAGTTTTATTTGGCGATAACAGTAGACACCTATTCCAATAGTTCAAACATAGTTCAAACTCAATGCGAAGCGAGCTATCCTACCACTAAAAATACCTATGGAATAAAATGTCAAAACTGTTGTCTGTTATGTAATACTATATCTCCATACATATACATACATGTACCTAATTCATTATTATATAAATAAAAGTTCAGATAAGGCGATACGATAAGTATATTATTATTGTATTAGTTGATAGGAAAATTGACTTCCATTTAAATGCGCGAGTAGAAATCATGCGGGTAAATTTTACTAAAGGATCAATTTTCCATAGTTCCTTGGTGAGTAAAACTATTTTCCAAAGCGACATTTTAAAACGACAGTATAAATTTTCAATTAAATAAAATGTCTTCACTCTGATGGGTGACATACCTTTTAACCTTGACATGATTCCAGAAAGAAAGCCTTAGGATTGTCAACAACACAAAAATGTCGACCTTCGATATTTATTGCTCGATAAAACTCAAGGGAAGATTTCTCATTATTTTCAGTCATATAATTTGTATAATGACTCCTTCTTTTAGCTAAGGATTAGAATTTGAAGTGTAAACGTTTTGTATAGGTAATACGTTCACCGTTAGATTTTTATTACTGGTTAGTAATATATTCAATTATTTATGTAATAAAATGCATATAAGCTAGCAATCTCTAAATAATACTTTAAAATAAACGCTATTCATGCCTGTTGTTTTGTCCGGTTGCTTCTCTTAAATTTTGCAACGTATTTTGATGTGCTTTCCAATATAAATTCGATTATTTCTTCCAGAAAATTTTCTGGTAGCTTAAGCTGGCTAAACTTCAACTTAGATATTTAGTAATGTTACTATTTTCTTAAGGTATTTGACAAGGTTCTCTCATTATTTTTCTATAGCCAACTCAATAGTAAACGACAACCAAAAACTATGGTAACTGGTCTGGATCTGAAAAGTCGTCCGTCTGGCGGCATTGGGCAGTCCGTCTGGCGGCACCTTACATAAGACCACCGTGAAATTACAGCACATGTGCTGTTGTGTTTCGGTGAGTAAGTAAGGGATGCAGAACCCATTTTCCTATCCAATTCCTTATCCTTAATCCTACTGTAGTCGGCAGCGCACTTGCAATAGCTCTGGCGTTGCTTGTCGCCTATAAGCAAGTGGTCCGTCAGCCTGTCTGCCGATCTAAACATCTAAAAAAGTAAAGGGAATAAAATGTACCAATTGTAAAGGGCTCATAAAATTGTAAATAAATACTAATCAAGAAAAAATATCTTCACTGTGATTCATACTTAGTATTTAAGGGAAACAAGACGAGATTGTAACAAGGTTTTCTTATTGATGGTACTTACCTACATGGTGTGACTAATTTAATCTTAAAGAATATGGCAGTTAGTAGCACCATATTTTAACAGGGATAGGCACTAATATTGTCACGTACTCGTAGTAACCCAAAACGCATGGTAGGGGTAACTAGGTAACTGTGGCTACTCGTACGTGACCTGTTTATTACTGAATACAGCGTTACTCCCACGAATGATCACTGCGCTATTCATAAATGCGGAAAGATATTTTTTTTCTAATTAGAACATTTTCAAAACTCAAAATATATCTATATCAATAGTATTTTTTCATCAACACTGTGGACTATTTATCTGAAATAAAATTATTTTCCAAAGACTAAAGATTGTGTGACTCGAAAAATGCTTATCTGTGATGATAACCTGTGCATGACTATAGAACGGACTGGGTGCGAAACCCTCCCTACCCAAAACTAGACCAACTTTGAAAGTTGATCCTACCGGGTATCTAATCCGGGACCTCTGAGTTAGAGCTTTAAGGCAATCACTTTGACCACTAGATCGGCTTTTAACTTTTCATGCTAGTGAAACCGCTGGTCAAAGCCCCAGTCTAATTTATAAATTTATTAAAACTATGCAAAATGTATTGTTAATAAACTTCGACGTAGTATGTTAACTTTGGCACTACAAAATAAATATAATATCAATATAATGTGTTATGTCTGTTTTTAAAAATTATTAAAAAAATTAAATTCTTATTTTTTTTATGTTAAGGTCGACAGACAGGCTGACGGTCCGCTTGATGATAGGTGGCTTTCGTCGCCTATAACACAAGCAACGCCACAGCTGCTGCAAGTGCGCTGCCGACTACAGTAGGATTGGATAAGGGATTAGGAGGGGATAAGGAAATGGGCTCTGGCATCCCTTACTCACTCACCGATAGCACGTATATGCTGTTATTTCACGGTGGCATTCTGTAAGGTGGTGGTTACTGCCGCCAAGCGGGCTTCCCAAATGACTGCGAAACGCAGTGTGCCCTACCACTACTTTTCAAATCCAGACCAGAGTCAATTTTGAAAATTTTATTAAAATTTCCAAAGTTGACCCCGCCGGGAATCGAACCCGGGGCCCCTGAGACGTTAAGCAAGCACCCTTTCCACTCATCCAACGGGCCGTCTTATTCATGATCAGTCATTATTCATGTATTATTCATTATTCACGAGTCTTATTCATGATTGTCTTTAAATTGAACAATTAAAACAGTTTTTTACCAATGACAATAGCTTTGTTTTTTAAGAATACTTCTTTTACTGCAAATAGTATTATAAATAGATGGTCGCGGTATACGAGTACAATTCGAATCGAACGAGGGCGTCTAGCCTAGCAACTGTGGAAACCGGACATGTGCTGTGTCCCTCCGTGGGACATCGCGATATTGTTCCAATTCTCTTTTTTGCTTTTGTTTCGTGAATGGGAACTCGAGTGGTTAACACACACCACTGCCTTCGATAATTCTATATTGTCATATAGTAACTGGGACAAGACAAAAAGTGGGACGTTCGCAGACTAACCAATTCGAGCCTATGTTAGAACTTGAAGGCTGACTTTGTAAATCTATCACACAATAGTTTTTTCATGGGGATGACTATTTTCAAAAACAGTTAATGTATTTTACATCAAACATACTCTTAGTTATGTAATTTTAAATTGGAATCAAAAAGTTTGTTTGTCTGCTTCTTGCTTCTTTTGTGAATTTTAGGTCTTTATTAACAAGTTTGGTATTTTAGACAATAATTTAACGTATTTACTATCGGGAAAATCTTTTGAGCTTTCAACACGGGAGAAATGTCTACTTGTGTTATAAACACGAGAGGATATCGGAAGTACAAAAGTGATGTGTGTTTTTGCATCGATTTTTTGCCCTTTCTAGCATAAAAGAGCAGTCGTGTCAAGTTGGAATTTCAAGCGTTGAAGATTGGAGTTTTTTTTTTAATTTAGTGGTCGCCGTAATTAATGCGTATATAGGAAAAATTCTTTACGTTTAAATAAGAAGGGAAAATTGAAAAATCGGCGGCCATTGATTTTTACAATGAACACAGAACAATAAATACGATGCCCATGCGTCGAAGTTCAAAAGTAGTCTTCCGTAAAGGCGATACAGTGTAGTGTGACGACTTCCACAGATAGCGCTAATTGACTAGAACCATAAACTCTTGAAATAAATGTCCGGTAGGTAATATTCAAAGCCTAATAAAAAAATAACATAAGTTATTCATGCCTATGGTCTCATTTATGTCGTCTTTATTTAGATATTTATACGTACCGCTGTAGTTATCACACTCATTTTTATTACGAGCTGAAAGTTATATATTTTTAGATTGGTAAATTGATTTTTGAACAGTGTTGAAAGAATACTAACGTGTGTGTATTCACAGCTAATAAGCTTATAAGAACTTTGCTTGTGTATGTACCCCGGGTTCATCCACATGTTCTTCTAAAGTATTATTCTGTTCTGTGGGTTTTTTAATTCTGTACTTTATTATGCATTAGAATGGACTATTATATCTCCGTTATGCTACTAAGGCGGTCAGTAGTAAAATAACTAATATCACGGGTAATAAACTAATAAATGGCCATCCTATAATATTTCCACAAACCTGAACCATAAGCCACGTACATGAAAATTACGCGCCTGACTGGTTATGAATTACTTTGAAAAATTCAGCGAAATTCAACCTCATTAAGTCAATATATTAAAAAATTAACCAAGTATTTCATTATTTGATGATGTATATTGAAACTATAGAATGATATATGATTCCTAATTTATATATTGATAACGATAGTGACAATTGACAACCATACACAAATCCACGAGCCTGTCGGGTAAGTGGTTAGAGTGCTTGTTTTAACGCTCTTTTCTAATTTGAAAACAAACTTTTCAAATTTGATTTTGGTCCGGATCTGGAAAGTAGTGGCAAAGCACATTGCGTTCCGCAGTCATTTGGGCAGCCCGTCTGGCGGCAGTAACCACCCCCTTACAGAAAAACACCGTGAAATAAGAGCATGTGTGCTGTTATGTTTCGGTGAGTG
This sequence comes from Bembecia ichneumoniformis, assembly GCA_910589475.2. Classification (NCBI taxonomy): domain Eukaryota; kingdom Metazoa; phylum Arthropoda; class Insecta; order Lepidoptera; family Sesiidae; genus Bembecia; species Bembecia ichneumoniformis. The sequence continues at coordinate 7,871,982 of OU342521.1, forward strand.
ATTAAGGGATGCCAGAGCCCATTGTAGTCGGCAATCCTACTTTAGTCGGCAGCGCACTTGCAGCAGCTTTGGCGTTGCTTGTGTTATAGGCGACGGTAGCTGTTATATCATTATTTACCAATGAAACCGTTACATTTCCTAATTCGATAAATAGTCGAAACTATCTATTCGTGAATCGATATGATGAAAAAGGTAATTTTTTTATTTTATTAATATCGAATGAGGGAGCTAGATGTAGGTCGCGTGTTGGTCATGCCTTTGTTCAGTCTGGATACTATAAAACTATTATCAACATTCCTGTTCTACTTTATCTATACATATGGACGCACCTTTTTTACTAATCCATTACTATTTATATTACAATATTGGATTCTCATAAATTTTGCATTGCGTTGTTTTGTTTCAAATAGAAAACGTATATTTAGAAAATTCTACACTTCAAAGATATAAAACCCAAAAGTTCACATCTTAAAATTATAGGGTTTTTGCAGTCTTCTGTTGATTATTATCAATGAAACTATTGCCGAAGTATGGAATGTGCTTATAACCTGGACTTGGCAACCCGTCTGGCAGCAACAAAAAAAACACTGTTAATAACACCGCACACACTGATCCCCAGATCCTACCTATCCCCTATCCTATCAGAACCCTTAATAGGGCTATACGTTAGCCACCTTTTTTTTTGCATGGGAAAATCAGCGAGCCAGATCCCCACCGACCATGGGGAGATCAGTGGGTATGTGGGACTTCTACCCACTAAAAACCCACGGTGCTTCCTAACGCCGTCTATGGACGGGGCGTAAGGGATCGTGGAAAACATGCACTTGCGGACTCCACCTCGATTGTGCGCGGAGTTTGACCTCCACGCCGTGGAGAGACGTGCCGGAAACACACAGTACGTCTCCCCTCGTTGCCCGGTGTTGTGATGACGTCGGACGACCCCACGTCTGCCGTCTCCGAGCAAAGTGGCACGAGCGAAGCTCCAACTGGCAGTTGGAGCCTCCCAACGTTTACTCTGCCACGAGCTCCGATGTTCGAAGCTCGCTCGGAGCACTCACGGGTGTGCTTTCTTCGTTCCCCCGCGACAATCCGATCAGCCAAGCGAAGGCCGGTGACACCACCGACCCCTGCAACCGCCCGGATTGTCGAGGGTTAAGCCACGACAAGTTTCTAGCACACCTAGGGGGAGAACTTTAGCTTCCTACCATCAAGCTTGCCTGGCGACCTTTATACATTAAAATAAAATACAAATATCAAAAGCTAGAAAATAATAATCATCTATAAAAGCAGCATTTTGGCTTCAACCGCGTGCCTCTAATAAACACAGAAGTACTTATCATATCTTTTTTGAACGCACAAACATTTTAGTGTTTTTTAACGCAGTTAGAAAATATAAAAATATAGATTTTCTAACCCTAACCAAAGGAATTTAAAATCACGGGACACGTGTCTGCAAAAATTGATTTGTCGCCCTGACAGTCAACCTACATCGTTCAAACTTTCGTGTCAAGAATTTTGTAACCGATAAAACATTTTACTACAGACACAGGTGTGACGTAAAAAACCGTAATTTTGGTTGGTCGTTAAAGGGGCTTTTATGCCACGACGCTGTCGATTACAGGGACAAAGACCTAAACTGTTAGCTGATACCGGACGATCGGTCAATTAACAAATCCGCTGACCGGTTCAATAAACTGCAGACTCTGTCCCATAGAGCGATTTGAATTTTTTTGTGTTTCTGCGGAATATTGGCATGTCAATAAAATGCGTGGATTTGTCGTAGGATATCGAATGTTATTAATGAACCGTTTTTAGTTCGTCTCAAGTGAATTATTGATCTTAATAATTGATAATAATTCTTAATAATTCAGTTATTTCAATTGTATTTGTTCCAATTGCAATACTTATATAAATAAAGCCGATACATTTGTTTTTTGTTTGTATAATCTCGGAAAATACTATTTGAAAAATTCTTTTTAGCTATGTTGATCTAATTCTTGAGGAAGGGGTTATATTCAACATCAAGTTAGACCCGAACAAAAAGAAAATTGACCGAAACAAAAGAACCCTAAGCTTAAACGAAGTTATAGCGGGGGCTGTTGTTGCTGCTAGGCGGTAGGTCGATAATAGATTTCGCCCACCGGACTAAACCAAACGGCAGATGAAATCGCAGGGCGCAACTAGTTTTCATACTAATTAATTATTCTTAATTTTCTTTATTTTATAAAATCTAAAAGAATTTATCCAGTTCAAACGATTGAAGTAATTTAATTGTTGAATTTTTTTATGTATTGTTGAAAAATGTGGTATGTTTATAAATTGCCCAACGCTCATATTACGCTCATTGATCTATTACTGATCAAAAGAAAATTTTTATAACAAATTCAGTGATCACACACGCAAACATTTTGAGATAAAAAAACGCCAGAGAATCTCAATTCATAAAATGTACATATATAATATTATTAAGGAGTAGATATAACTTATTGCTGGAAATAATTTTGATATCACCGCGATTTAACCGAGTACAACATTAAATGGCTGGGGTTTATTTTTATGGGAGCAACGAATCGTAAAGCGCAAAAATAGTTTAAAAATTCATATAATATTAAAATAGGCTTGGCTTGTTCACTGTACTCGCAATGCTTTTACTTATAATAATGAAGTGTGTTTTTAATTGAAATATTTTTCATTCGTAAATAACTTGTTCATTTTAATGGAAACAAAGTATTTGACGAGGAGTGGCAAAGAACACATTGACTGGCAACTGTTTACAAGCAGTAGACTACTTTCTATAATGAAAAAAAATATTTTAAATGAAGTATTTAAAATAAAAATATTTAAAAAAAAGTGTGTGTGCCAGTTCTGACTCATGACTGTATACGTATAAAATTTCTCTCGTGTCAATAGATAACTGGATATCTAATTACTTTATATTATTTAGTTACATTCTGCATACTCAGATGTCACGTGTTCCAACAAAAGTTATATTAGTTACATTCGGTAAACACAGATGTCACTACGTTTTATAAGTTCAAATAGTTCATTTTTCGACGACAGATTTCGGCTGCGCTGATGCTGATAGCGACAGATAACAGGCTATCGTTTCATTCCTCAACGCGGACTACACTTTTCATACAAGATTTCGACGTTTGCTTTCATAAGCCCAGAGAATAGAATTACGTAACGCTTTTTAGTTAACGCTTGCATTAATTTTATTCCTCATAAAATTTCCATACCTTTTATGAAAATCGATTCTTAAGGAGTAAACTCCAAAACCTTCCTAACAACAGTTTTTTTGAGAATAAATTTTCTTGTTTCAGATACAATGAGATATGATGCAACTCGTTCAATTATTTAATCAACACTGCCGATCCACCGATCAAATGTCCAGGTAAGTAAGTAATGCAACAGGATTAAAATATTAGTTAATACCATGTAATTAGTGTTTTGGTCAAATATCAAATGATAACATTTACCACCCCGTTAGATCACCGTGAATTAACAGTATCGGTAGCGTTCATTGTCTTATTAGGCTACGGTACCCACCTACCATCAGGTTGGACCGTCAGCCTTTCAGATGACCTCTTTGCATAAAAAATTCTTTTTTTTAATGTTAAGGTCGGCAGACAGGCTGACGGTCCACTTGATGGTAGGTGGCTACCGTCGCCTATAACACAAGCAACGCCTAATCTGCTGCAAGTGCGCTGCAGATTGCAGTAGGATTAAGGATAAGGGATTAGGAGTGGATAGGGAAATGGGCTCTGGTATCCCTTACTCACTCACCGAAACGCAACAGCACACGTGCTGTTATTTCACGGTAGTCTTCTGTAAGGGGGTGGTTACTGCCGCCAGACGGGCTGCCCAAATGACTGCGAAACGCAGTGTGCCCTGCCACTACTTTCCAAATCCAGACCAGAACCAAATTTGAAAAGTTGATTTTTCAAAGTTGACCCTGCCGGGAATCGAACCCGGGAACCCTAGAACAGAGCGTTAAGGCAAGCACCCTAACCACTCATCCAACGGGCTCAGTACTTCGCGCTAATAACAAGACTAATTTACATTGATCCAGCAGCTGCTTCCAACCCTGGAAGCTCAAGAAAATTTTGGTTAAGAAATAAATTATTTTTATTTATAATATTATTACTGGGCTGACCCTGTCTATATGTTCCTAGTAACCGCGACGAGGAAATTCTGATTGACTGAATCCAGAATCAAAATTGATGTGTCTCAGATGAATATAAAAAGTGACATAATCGTATCGAAGCTTGAATCAAGAATCACCAATTGATACTTCGATTCGATTTTCCATTGCCCTTTAAAAAAGCTTCGATTCTCCATTTCTATTTTAAAAAGCTATAAAAAGATACTTTTTAAATTTACATTATATTGCGGCATACACGATACACAAGTACGCACAATGTTTTGCATTGAATTGAAATTTTATAATACGTTTTTAAACATGTAAATATCACTAGCTTTTGCCTGCTATTTCGTCCGCGTATCTTATAATTATATCTTATATCCGTTTAATAGTTTTTAATGAAATAGTTACAAACATCCATCCTAACATTGTAACCTAACAAATTTTTAATATATACAAATATAATGTTAGTATGTAGGATTAAAGTTGCTTGGGTATATTATGTCTTTATTTCTCCAAGTGAATTATATTCTGCTGTTACTGTCATTATCAAAATAGATCTCTATTTTTTAAGTTGTGTACGATTTGGTATAGTTTGGTTTGTTTTAAATAAAATTACGAATTTACGCGTGAGTTTACGCTTAAGTTTTGGTATGTCAAATTAAAAAAAATATCTTTCTTTTTACAATGCAACCCTATTGCCAAAAAATATGAATAAATGCAGACTTTTAAGAATTGTTTTTCATCATTGCGTGTTCATGTTTACTTCGCTATACAAATAACTAACATCTCTTAGTTTGGAGTCAAAGTTATTTATCATAAATTTCCAATAGGTAACTACTTCACACGCGTTTGTAAGATGTATTTATTATACCCACAAATTAACAGATAAGTGTGAACAGAAATCGCTGTAACTCCATTATAGATATTTCGTAGAAAACTTCGCATTTTTGTCTAAATATCGACTAATAAAATTATATTATAAATTTAAACTGATTCTCACTTTCCATTGTAAATTAGAAATCCATTTAATAAAATAATTTTATAGGATTTTTATTCGTATTTGAATAGCTATAAATCCAATTTAATGCCTACACACATAGACAAATGTTCGTATCGCGTGTCTTGTCGAATTATCACTTGGTTCTACACGATATTACATGCTTAAATGAAAGCTGGCGGTTAACACGGCTAATCCACTTAAAATTTAATATGAACTGCCCTTTATTATGTATCGATGAAGACATGCGATCTTTCGCAGAACTCTTTTCCATAAATTTATTGCAGGAATAAAGTTTTTTTAGAGTGCGAAGCACAATTACACATGTTATTAAAATATAATTCGTCATCATCACCTCAGCCGTAGGACATAGACATAGAGCTAGATTTAGCGTCGACCCGCAGCTATTACAAGGTCGTCAGTTCTTGTGAGTGGGCCTCCTATGCTGCACTTGCTGGTCCGTGGGCTCCACTTCTCGAGTGGACCTCACGGTCCCTTAGCCATCGGCTATGATTAAGTTTATTAATTACTTAATAATCTGGTCCTTATTACATTCCCCTATTCACATGGTGGTCTTTAAATTTTACCCTATTTTCTGTTAATACCATTCATCCCATTTCTGCCGTTTCTGCCATTAATCTGATGGACTCTTTATCTTGTCGTCATTCTTTAAAATAACATAAAAAAGACAAGGTTGAGTTGAATTTTGTTTTAAATGAAAGACTGGTGGTCCACTTGACGCTAGGTGATTTCTCTCGTCCATTAACATAATCTATGTTATGGACTGCAAATGCACCGACCTTACTAGTAAAAAAAAAGATTAGGAGGGGTTAGGAAGTGAGCTTGATCGCCCCGCCCTTGCCCACTTATGGAAACACAACAGCACGCGTGCTGTCATTTCACGGTGGTCTCCTCTGGACATGCACAATTAAGCTTGAATTTGTTCAAGAAGAAAAAAAGATTCTTCAGCACTTTCTAACTTTCGAATACCGTGTTCTGTAGTCATAGAAAAACTCGAAAGTCACAGAAATCACAAACCACTCCGCTAAGAAGAAACCACGTGACTAATAATTTTTTAAATTATATACTAAAAATATGTATTGTTTTACACTGGGTTAGTAAACGTATAAGAAATTTATTGGTCTGTGAGAGTACATTTTATAAAGCAATTTTAAATCTAGAACGCCTTTAAATAGTTGAAGTAAAGAGCTGGTTTGGTGAGATGAATCACAGTGGAATCGACTCAAATAAATTTTCAACGTTGGCTCATTGTCTTTACCTATCGCAGCAGTCGTCGCTGACAGGCTTCGACGTTGAAATATTTGCAGCAGGCCATCTATCAAGCTCCTTTACTACATAAACGTTGATTAAATTGTTCAACTACCACCTCAGTAAAACATGAATGCAGAGTAAAGGGCCCACATTTTAGTACTGTCTTCCTACAAAATTCTTTGAAGAAAATCTCAAGAAATATCCGTTACTGTATTTTACTGTTTGTTAGTAACGCTAATCATTACTTATCAAAGATCTTCCAATTTAATAGCTATATATGAAAGTAGATGGCGCTGAACAAATACTAATGTTACTCTTGAGTTTTATATGGAAATCTAGACCGCGTCCTTTTTTCTCAGATGTTAAAACATTTATTCAAATATTTATTGCTCATATATTTTTGTCAGCTCTTGAATTTTTGGAGTTTACTCCTTAAGAATCGATTTTTTCAAATAAGACCCTAGCTTGACAATTTTAAGGGGAGCCAAATTAATAAGTACAAGCGTTAACTAAAAAAGCGTTACGTTATCTGTCACTTAATGTTCCCTAATTCTATTCCTGGATTTATAAAAGCTCACGTCGAAATCTTGAATGAAGAGCTTAGTCCTTGAAGAACGAAACAATGGCACGTTATAACCTGCCGGCGAAGCGATATCTGTCGTCTAAAAAATGAACTATTTGAACTTATAAAACGTAGTGACATCTGTGTATACCAATAGTAACTAACATAACTTTTGTTGGAACATGTGACATCTTAGTATGCAGAATGTAACAAAAATATAATATAAAGTAATTAGGTATCCCAGTTATCTATTGACACGAGGAAAGTTTTATACGTTTCCAATCGTGCGCCACAGCTGACACGCACTTTTTTGTTTTTATTCTTAGATGATCCCGCGGGAACCGTACCTTTTTTCTGGATGATAGGTACTTTATGCTGTATCCGAGACAACGTGTATGCAAATTTTATAAGGCGTGACAACGTAAGAAAAAACAAACACCTTTTGGCGTTTATAATATTAGTTAGGATTCACGATAATTTCGTGAATCCAATTCGTAATCTTAGATAGCAATTGCTACCTAACCTAGTCTAATAAGTATCACATTGTTTTCATCAGTTTATACTATTCATTTTCATTCAATTATGACTTCTCAGTGAAATTATCGTGAATCCTAACTAATATTATAAACGCCGACTTGACACATTGTTCCTTTTCGCGATAATACGATTTTGAAGTTACTAACACTTCAAAAATTTCTTATTACTTGAGATGTAATCGCAATAAGTTATTTTAATTTTAACACCGCGTTCATATCTAACGCTGCTACCATTTCTAGTAAATCTGAGATAGATTTACATGGTGACGTGTGCTATAAAGTAGATAAATAAGGCTGTAGCACCACATGACTCTTTAGTTGCTATCTATGCTTAGATAGCATTAATGAGTCATGTGTATCCGAGTCATGTATTGAATACTACTGTCTGTGTTTTCACTTCTGAATGTGTTCCATGTAAAACTCAATACTGAAAATTAATAAGCCACAGGACTACAACCTCGGTGTCTTCAAAACCAGGGTAAATGGGCATTTACTGGGTAAGCGTGGTCCACTTTCGGCCACAGGTGAGATAGTGGTCAAGCGCTACCCTGATCTAATAAAAAAAAAAGTATTTTTGTAACAAGGGCCTTTAAAAAATTCAATATGTGTTAGTATTCAAACTGGGCGATGTGCCTCCAACGCTTCCGTAGTTACTAATTAGATTACGAATCAGAATTTCTAGGTAACGTCGCATCCCTTTGCATCAAACAGTATAATTAATAAGGGTGTATACACCACCAACTAGGGCAATTTTTTTTTCTTATGATCCTGCAAATCCCCATTATCTTTATTTTGGCATTTTGTCACAGAGTACAAAAACGCACCTTTTTAAATAGATATATTATATAAAATTTTGCATTTTTTTTCTAAACACCTTATTGTTTAGGTAAGTCGAATTAATGTAATTAGATTAATGAATTAAGGTAATTATGTAAGATTTCATCCAATTAATATTCCTGGAAGAAGGATCCAGACTGCTTCTGGCCGCTCCTATCGGAAAATTATGAGAGAGGCTTATGGACGTGGACTTCCTACAGCTGATGTGTTGATATTCATCTACACAAACAATTTAAGGTTAACAAAAGATATCTTTAGAGGGTGGAATCAAACTGAAACACATGTGAAATAGGTATCCTCAAGAAAATAACACTATAATAACAAATATATTTAGCGAGCGTAAAATGCGGAAAAGGCTCGTGAACGTCTTAGCGTTAATGGATGGTCTGTTTTTTCGTAGGGTGTGGGCGTGAGATGGCACGAGCGGGCATGCTGCACAGGGGAGGAAAAAATGGAGCCGAGTAAGTATTTAATGTACTAAATTTGTGCACAGACACTTTTACTGACAAAAATGTTGACAATAAAATTAAACCAAAATTATCACATTGATGTTCATTGCTGAACTCAGTGTTATTAGCATTTCTAACTGAAAATATTTTTTTAAAATTATTAATATCTATATAGTCCAAGCGCCGGAGCAAAAAAAGTAGGTTCGTAAAAAAATGTTCGGGACCGGCTATATTTTTTTTGGAATATGTTCAGGGATGTCCCCTGATTGCAAATCCAAGTTGGCGTCATCGGGGGGGGTGAGCGTCAGCCGCCATCTTGAAAAACACGTTTTATTGAATATCTCGCGAACCGCGCATCGTACGACAAAAATAGTGCAGATCATTTTTGTAGATAATAATATTTTCCATCTTTTTTATTTAAAACTTTTTTCTGTAAAATGCATAGTTTTTTATTTGTAGCGCTTCAAACTTTTTACAATATGGTTTTTGCTAAATATATAGTTAACGGTTCATGATAAATGAAAAATGGTAATAACTGAATTTGTAGAGCATGAAATTTCCTATAAATTTCATTCGAAACTTTTCCTGTAGCATTTATAGTTTAGGAGCTGCAGCTAGGTAAAACCATTTCCAACGCCATTTCATAACGCATAAAATGGCATAAAGTGTTCCAAAACCTTACTCCTAAGTATGTAAATTTGTATGGCAGAAATCGTTTAGAATATATAGTACCTAAATTAATTAACAGTTTGCCGACAGAACTTAAAAATGAATTAAATGAAAATAATATTAAATATAAACTTCGAAAATATTTTTTAGAACAATTATTGAAGTAACACGTATATTTTAATTGTTCGGTAGGTACATAGACAAACTTAGTGTAGTTTATAATGTACCGTATACCTGGTTTCCTCTTTATGTATTTTTTTTTAGTAAATAATAAATGAAAAAAATGAATGAAAAAAAAATGTCAATGCAGCTGTGTAACGAATCAATTAAAATTATAAATAGTGTGGAGAACAACGAATAATTTATCATCATAAAAGTTATTATGTAAAAACGTGGCGCATTATTTTACAGGGCGAGTCTAATTCTTTTCGATGTCGACGGAAGACACTCATCTCCTTCTGAATCGATTTCTTCTGCCTCCGCCATATCCGAAGGAGACGAATCGAAGGCTGGGTCTTCTTCGATTTCGTTTTCGATGGCATCTATTACGTCTGGCACGTTGTCGCATGTTTGGCCACTGCAATTCGAGCAAATGATTGAACATTTCAAATCAGCTTTTCAGCATCCACAAGCAGCTCTGCAATATTGTAGGAATGTTGAGGGGGGAAAGTCCGAACGACCCAAAATATATACTACAACTCATAGGCGCATGATTGAATATATAGCATTATAATCTGGTGAATATTTTGCGTTCACTCGACATTTACAGCGTTTTAGCTCCTAAACTATAAATGTTACGGGAAAAAGTTTCGAATAAAATTTATAGGAAATTTTATGCTCTACAAATTTAGTTATTACCATTTTTCATTTATCATGAACCGTTAACTATATATTTAGCAAAAACCATATTTTAAAAAGTTTGAAGCGCTACAAATAAAAAACTATGCTTTTTACAGAAAAAAGTTTTAAATAAAAAAGATGGCAAATATTATTATCTACAAAAATGATTTCTACTATTTTTGTCGTACGATGCGCGGTTCGCGAGATATTCAATAAAACGTGTGTTTCAAGATGGCGGCTGACGCTCACCCCCCCCGATGACGCCAACTTGGATTTACAATCAGGGGACACCCCTGTACATATTCCAAAAAAAAAATAGCCGGTCCCGTACATTTCAAAAAAAAAACCTCTGGCGCTTGGACTAATATACTTATGTTTACTATATTCAACTAGAGATCACACTAAGGGCCATATATTGCAATTAAAAAGAAAAGAACATTACAATATACATATATTGTAGCATACATGCTTTCATTTATTCACACTGTTTGTTATTTGAATATGTGTCTCAAATCCCTAGAAAATGTGGCGTAAAATAGTGCATATTTAAGATGTATGGAAATATGGAATTGTGAACTGATTAAAACGAAGTAAAGGTATAATTTATGATTAGGCATATATAGCTCTAACTATGAGTATAACTTTAAACTGTTTAAACACACATTACATAAGTAAATCACTTGTTAGCCGAAGTGAAGACGAGACACTCGGAAAAGAGTGTTACATACGAATCATACAAATTTTAATATGCAATACCTGATCCACAGAAAAATATTCGATGTAATATTGTGACTAATGATTACAATTGCGAAAACACTTATCCTTGAAGACGGCTGACATGTTTCCCATAACTTCAAGCCATCAACGGCCCCCGCTTCTAGACAAGATTTAGCACTTAATGATACACGAATTCACTTAAGTATACTCGGTTTATTTACTTAACCAACACTTCATTGAAATCATATGGAAAAATTATTCGATTAGACAATTATTCTCCCAATAAGTTATTTCGATAAGTTTAAAGAAAACCCACAAATTATGCCTTATAATCTATACTAATATTATAAAGCTGAAGAGTTTGTTTGTTTGAACGCGCTAATCTCAGGAACTATTGGTTCGAATTGAAAAATTCTTTTTGTTTTGAATAGTCCATTTATCGAGGAAGACTATAGGCTATATAACATCATGCTACGATAAATAGTATTATATGTAAGCAGTGTCCAGTACCGCGCGCTCCATGCGCACGCCGCCGTCGTATGGGCCGCAGCGAAGCATGGCCGAGTTCAGCTAGTTTGTTATAAATTCAAATAATGTTTGTGTGTATAGTCTTATTTCAGTTGAACTTTATGATTGCACGATTACCCTTATCGCGAAGTGTTTTATAAGGGCAGTCCGTAGAAAAGGCGGGCAGAGAGATACAGGGCTGGCGGGCGGCAGGTGCAGGGCTGATGGAGCAATTACTTACTTTAATATTTTTAATGTCGGTCTCCTGAGGCTGCAGGCCTTTTCCCATTCGCTCATAAAAATTACTATTATTCGCAACCTAACCGCTATTAACTTTGAAATCACTCGTGTCGTGTGCACATGTCAGAATTTTTTTAAATTTTTTTAATCATTGTAATTATTTTACACATCTTCAACTTTTGCGTTGAATACAATTTTTTATTTGGCCTTTTTAAGCATATTAACCTTTCTTTAAAAAACTTAACAGACGAACATTTCGCCAGCTTTTAAGTAATACTGACGTCTGTAGTCTAAACTACATATTTTCATTATTAAACTAGATTTTCCCGCGACTTCCTATTTTTCTTACACACTAGCTGAAGTCGGCCACGCTTCGCTGCGGCCTATACGGCGGCGCGTGATGCGGACGCCGCCGCCCCACGCGCACGCCTGGACCCTGCTTATATATAATACTATTGATCTTAGCGTGATGTTATATAGCCTATAGCCTTTCTCGATAAATGGACTATTCAACACAAAAATAATTTTTCAATTCGAACCAGTAGTTCCTAAGATTAGCGCGTTCAAACAAACAAACAAACTCTTCAGTTTTATAATATTAGTATATTAGTATAGATTTATTTTTCGATGCCTTAAACTTTTTTATTATTTTTAGATGATCCCTCGGGATAAAATGAAAGATACCCTATATTCTCTTCTGTATATCTGACAACATGTATGCAAATTTTCACGATGATCGGTTCAGTTAAAGCGTCACAAACAAACAAACTCACTTTCGCATTTGTAATATTAGTTAGGGTTGACATTTTTTCTTAAATTTCGCGCAAGTAAATAGTTTTAATGCTCACCGTTTCGGCCTTTGGTTAGAGTGTTCTCAAATGGAACCCGCGAGGCTAATGAGAGAAAACTTTTAGGTGTGCAGGAACAATAGCCGCGTTAGTGAGTTACACAACATTGCATCTGCTAGATTCTAGACGGCGAGTAAGTAAGCATCTGTCTTGACGTTTTGCAAACTTTGCAGACGGTTTCCCACAGTAAACTCCCACACTGCTTCCACACTGCTCCTGTCGTTGCATTTCATTATTAACAATTTTCGGTACAAATTTAAACAGGAACATTTAAGTATTTGCATCTATCATTTCTAAAAGGCTAACTTTCAATTTTATTAGAAGTTCCCACTGTGACTACACATAGTATGTCATGAACACATAGAGTTTTGTATCGTAATTTTATATGCAAACTGTGAAGATTATGAATAGGTAATCTCTAAAATCATTTTAATAATCAGAAATCTATACATATAATAAAATCGTAAACGAGACACGGTCGTTTCAAGAAAACAATTTGTACACGTTCCTATGTTACCGAGGTCAAAAAAATAGTTTTTAGAATTTTCGTCTGTCTGTGCGTTAAGCTGTTTCTGAGATTAGCGTGAACAAATAAACTTCTTCAGATTCTATTTCTTTATGGCTTCTGTAATAACAACATTAATAGCCCTGAGTTGACGAACCATTTTTTGCGTCTTAATGTACCCACAAAACGTACAGAGAAACTTCCCTCTTTAATGTCCCGTTTAGTCATTCTAACCACGCATCGAATTCAGTCGTTTGCCGTACACTCAGGTGCTATAATAAGAAATTGCTGTCTATTGATATTTTTGGGCATAGTAAAGGTAAAGCTTTCTTCAAAAATAGTTAACTTAGCTCTTAAACCCTACTTAACTCACACAACACCCACATTTCACACACACATAAAACTTACATGTTTAGGAATGCATGCCCACTTTAGGAAGTAATTTATGTTCATTATTATTTGTATTTTTTTTCCTTATTATTATCAATTTTATTATTTTGTATTTCTTATTTTTTAATGTTTAAAAATTACTTACCTATTTCCGTTTTGAGCTGTTGTTGACTTTAAGGATAAAATTTTCAATCATAATTATTTCTAAACTGTTGATACGGTAAAAATAAAATAAAATAAAAAATCTTAGAACGATCAACTTATCACCAAAGTAGTAAGCAAAAAATTGCTTTGGAAACAACTATTCGAAATTGAGCTGAAATGTGGTTTTTTTTTTTTTTTTTTTTTTTTTTTCATTTTTTTAGCATTTAAAATGCATAGTTCTACAACATATTGCCATACCCTAAAAATGCAAATGCGTATAGTTATTTACTGAAGAGAAAATTCAACTTTTTTTGTCTAAGTTCCATACTACTGTTTTTGTCAAAATGTGTTCCAAATTATAATTTTCTGTTAATATTACCATTTTATCATTTTGTTCACCAAATTATAGCAAAAGTCATTTCTCACATGATGCATATTTGAGACAAAATATAAAAAGTAAAACATGTAAGCAAACCTGAGATAAATTTTGCCCTGATTCAACATCAGCGTGGACTGTGATTTAAGCCGAACAAATATTTGGCACTAAATATCGTGGTTATTAAATATCATAATAACCACCGTTATTAGGCTTCATTCGCAAATTCACTTCGTCATAACTTCACCAATGTTGAGAGTCTTACCTAGTGTCCGTCTAACTAACCTCTAGTTCCGCCCATCCGCGAAGCCTTCGCGTGCTTCCGCTGTGTTTGACCCACACTCCGCAACATTGTCTCACTTCAACTCGCCTGGAGTAACTTTAAATTGTTACTTGCAACTTCGTTTCCCACTCAAATGAACTTTATTTGTTTCTTGCATACCTACACCGCTTTCCGTCCATTACGTCCATTGCAGAGAAATGAAGAAACTGTTGTTTATTCAAATTAAAAGCATTTTGTGTTATAATGTAAACTTAAAGGTTCTTTTTATTCGTCTGACTACTGGTTACGAATGATTTATTATATTCATTGTTGCTGTTTAACTTTCTAAACATACAAATTTTCTAACAGTTATACACACTGCGTTACGCAGTTCTTAGCATGCTTCCTGGCAAATACCCCTGAGAGCAGGTCAACGTGAATTAGCACGTACATTGTACGCACGTACGCGGTGATATTTCGATACATGAGTAAGGAAAGTCGTGTCCCCTACATTCTATCCTGTTTCCTATCTATTATTAGCTTGAGCAATGATGCCGTTGCAATTCCTTGAAATTCTATTTATAGATAACATCCTACCTAATAGGTCATCTTCCCGTCCGACTGACATGAACTTGTGGTCTACTGTCTACTACACTCTACAAAGGCTAGCCTCAAAAACAAATACGTCAAACTTAAATTACGGCAATCAATAGGTTTATTATTTAGATTGAGTAAATCGCATATTGTTGCGACCATTGTTGAGATCTAATTTACGATCCACCACGTCCATCGTAAATCACTATCTTGCCTTTACGTGGTACGGAAATAGCTCATAACTTTGATTGTATACTCAATGTACAAGGTCTTCACCTTCTCGGGCCACGCCACCAAATCATATAATAGATCAAATTATTTATAGTAAAATATTTACTGAACATCTTTGAACGGATCTCTTGCACGCTTCATGCGAAGGATCAGAGTTTATCGCAACCTTTTAAGGCTGTACGCGAGGACAGTTTCTAGAATAGGTCACTTAACAGTAAAGTAAAATAAAAAACAATTACGGCCTGGTGTGGCAAGACAAGCTAGTACTTTGAGTGGACTCTATATGAGATTTAAGTTTACCTTTCAACACCAAAAATAGCGGCAACTTAGCGAACAGCACGCACTTACCTGTCCGCATTCATAGTAAATCAGTAATAAATATTTCTTGCGAGTTTGGAATTATGTAATAAAAATAAATAAAAAACTGACACACAACTTAATGTTTTTGTATACTTAGTTTTAGTTATAGCATAATTCAACTTGAGAACTACCAGAGAATTCAATTAGCATTTGGTGATGAAAGCCCCATTCCGTAACTTTGTAAATTATTGGTTCACTGATTCTACATAGCGATTTACGTGAATCGAATCAAATATTTCAGTTACTGAGATTCCATTTGAGAATTATGATAAACAAAATAATTGTAACCAAATTCTTACTGCACATTGAATTGAAATGAGCATATGCAAAAAAAATAATAATTTGCATCTAAAAGTTTGGTGAGTTTGCACTTGATTTACTATACAACGATATTCTATCGAAACGAATTATTGTAAAACATGCAAGATTCTGTGGAATACAATAAAGTAAATACAATATAGATATCTCATTTGAATTAATATACTAAAAGTACTAGAACACCCATCTGTAATAAAGTAATAAAGTACTAGAATCTTTATTACAGATTCCTAAAAATATTATGCATACTTAATACAAAATAATAATAAAAAATTTTTGACGAGCCAGTTGAAAAAGGGACCTTAACACTCTGTTCTAGATTCGATAGATAGATTCTAGATAGATTCTGGGTTCGATTCCCGCCAGGGTCAGCCTTGGGAATTAACTTTTCAAAGTTGGCGCTGGTCTGGATCTAGAAAGTAGTGGCAGGGTACACTGCGTTTCGCAGTCATTTGGTCAGCCCGTCTGGCGGCATTAACCACCCACTTACAGAAGATCATCGTGTTTCGGTGAGTCAGAAAGGGATGCCAGAGCCCATGTCCCTAACCTTTACCACTCCCTCATTCTTAATCCAACTGATGTAGTCGGCAGCGCATTTGCAGCACCTGTAGCTTTGCTTGTGTTATAGGCGACGTTAGCCACCTACCATCAAGTGGTCATCACCTGTCTGCCGACCTTAACATAAAAAAATAAATTCAAGTTTTAAAAAAAATCTCTAAATTTAAGCTGATTATGTAGTAACCAAATTACATAATTTACACGAAACCAACATCATTACATTCAATAAACAATACAAGATAAAAACGCATACTTTTTATTTTACACCTTATTGCACTATGTAGCAATTGGCTATATTTAGTTGCAGCTGGTATGTTGAATACTAAACCTATTTTTAGCCGATAGCAAGCCACTATACTTAATTTTACTTGAGAAAGTAGTATTTTGGGTCTAAATTTCGTCAATATATCTACCTTCGTTGCCTAGTTTTAGCCGACTAAAAGAAATTCTATCAGAATTTCATTTTTTGTGCAATACTTAGGATGTATTAATTCATGACTCGCGACCTAAATTAGTATTGATTAGTATGCAGTTCAGTAGTATTGACACATAACTGAAGTAGGAAAATTATAAAAGCACAAGAAAAGTGATTATTATTTAAATATCTAATAGTCGGATCCTGATTTGCGTGTTAACATTGTACGAAGCACCTTTTTAAGAGTCTCCGGTCATGTGATTATTCTTAAGGAATATCGCTTTCACTGGTCGTTCAGAAGTGGGTCACTGTCCCGTGAAAGTTTCCGCGAATGTGGTCCGTCGGGCCATTACCGGAGACGATCAAAGCTGCCGCCGTCCTCAACGAGAGCCCTTCAGAACTCTCCTCCGTGCGTTTGTTTTATCCTCTAATTTATTCCCCGGTACACGCAACTTTTAATCTGAGGGTGTTTTAATTTAGTATCAGAGAGCACTTGTATCTATTTCGCTTTGAATACACGACTTGTCTCACTCACTTTTAATCACCTCATTTGATGCGCAACCGTTGACAGGATATCGAAATACCAAACTTTAAACGCAACGTCAAAATCAATCATGAAGAGTGTCTGGTTAATTATGAGGATACTTGCCTTAATTTCATTAATTAACGAATGATGTACGCTATAAAAAAAGCGAATGGTGGCGGATAAATTTAAAAACACCGTATTTTAATTTGATTTTTTAAACGAGATTTTATGGACGGAAATAAGTTGCCTATTAATTACAGTTTGAACTGTGAAAAACAATTATTCCTTTTACGCCTACTTTTACCAGAATACTGCTGAGTAGCATTTCGCAGTCATAAATTGGCAAACTGGTACTCCTTGTACTTGTTGAAACTTCTTGTAAGGGGCTTACTGCCATTAGGCACTAAAAGAATGACAACTTAAACTGAAAAGCAAAATATCAACTGTTGTGAGAAACTTTACGATTGAAATTACGCCTGTCACACTTTCTTATAAAAAACATAGTAAATATTCTTGATATGACGTGGTAGTGTTAACGTTCTAAAACATTACCAGTACCACGTTATCTAGAACTTACATAATTCTCTATGTAAGTTCCATGCTCTGTTAACTTGCATTTTTCAGTTAAGTTCATTAAAATTTTTGTTAAATGGGTCACAAAAGCTAATAATTTTCTATACAATAAATAACAAATAATCTTAAGAGAATTCGTATAGGAGAAAAGAAAGCGCTGCGAATTCTCATGTCTCGTGTGAGTATAATAAAAGTGTGTTCGCAAAATGTATACGCAATTCAGCAATAAAAGAAAATAATGCGCACGTCGGGGTCCGTTCCAACAATTTGTTTAGGATCCGATATTGTGTTGGTGACTGCGCTACTGTTTGGGGAGCATCACACGAAATTCCACTGTTACAAAAATAACAGATACGACGAAACATCGACTTCTAAATTGAAACAGCTGTAACTGAATGTACTGATAAATATTCTAAAAATAATATAGATGAAAGAATTTCTGCATCAGCTTGCATATATAAAAGATTTCACTGGTGAGCAAATGCCTTTCCTGTGTTTTAAAAGTATAGGCATCACGCCTATATCAAGTCTACTGCAGATTGACAAGACTTCATATGTCTGCGAAGATTATATTTAGAAGATTTTATTATATTTCTCAGACACGTAGGTTTTTTCACTATGTTTAAATTCGTCGTTATAACAGGCCCACAGTCAACTTGATGGTACATGGCTACCGTCGTCTATTAACAAAAACAACGCCATCAAATGCATAGGAGAATAAGCTTTGGAAAACACGACAGCAGTGTAAGCTTTCCAATGTTATGATTTCATGATGGTTGCTACCATGTCGGCATCCGAGCGTCCTTCACACTGGACTATCACTGCTAAACTAAGGACAGTATATTAAACCTAAATTAAATTTATTAATTTAATGTTAAGGTCGGAGACAGGCCGACGGTCCACTTGATGGTAGGTGGCTACCGTCGCATATAACACAAGCAACGCCATAGGTGCTGCAAGTGCGCTGCCAACTACATAGGATTAAGGATAAGGGATTGAGAAGAGTTGGGGAAATGGGCTCTGGCATCCCTTACTTATTCTCCGAAACAAAACAACAGACGTGTTTTTATTCACGGTGATCTTCTGTAAGGGGGTGGGTGGTTACTGCCGCCAGACGGGCTCCCCAAATGACTGCCACTATTTTCCAGATCCAAACCACAGCCAACTTTGAAAAGTTAATTCCGGGAATCGAACCTAGAACAGAGCGATAAGGCCAATATATTTTAAAATATATGTTTTTTATTTGCTACATAAAATATTTGCTATATTGTACCTATTATTAAAATTTTGTAAAAATATTACTTGTAAGTTTATTACATAACTAGCGAAGCGCCCCCGGCCTCGCCCGGGGTGCAATTTTTATATATATAAACATTCCCCGTTTATCCCTCTTTCTATTAGTGAAAACCCAATTAAAACCTGTCTACCCGTTCACGCGTGATGTACCAAGGGAAATAGGGATTCATTTTTATATATATAGATAGATTAACTTTAAGACATTAAAATAATTTAGATAGTCTTTCATTGAAGTCTTTTTAAAAAAAATCTAGTTTTCTTCTTTGTCTATATAGGAAACTAATAAAATTAAGCTAATTTAAACATATTTATTACATAAATTGTGGCATACTGTTGCACTTTTTATTGAATATTTATAAAAAAAAATCGGAAGGAATTGTTGTCACTAAACACGCAGATGCGAAAGAAATTAAAATTGCTTTCATTCAACCGTTATCGCCATGGTTTCACCATATTTCAATATTGACAAATGCAGTACAAGTGATTTCCGACGTCTGATAGCTATTTCGCCATGTCATTCACCGATGTAATAAATACATAAATATACTCATAGTACATCCATACACATATTGAGTTCCTTGCAAACGAAATTTGTTTTATATTATCTATACTAATTTTGATTTCACATACAAATGTACGTACAAACTTTTTTTTATGTTAAGATCGGCAGACAGGCTGACGGTCCACTTGATGGTAGGTGGTTACCATCGCATATAACACAAGCAACGCCAAAGCTGCTGCAATTGGGCTGCCGACTACAGTAGGATTAAGGTTATGGGATTAGGAGGGAATCGGGCTCTGGCACCGAAACACAACAGTATACACGCGCTGTTATCTCATGGTGGTCTTCTGTAAGGGGGTGGTTACTGTCCCATCTTTAAGTGAAAATATAATAGTTATTGACTTCATTTCATTTGAATAATCTGCAGTTAACCGTGTGTAATGAACCGGCTTTGATAATTACTTAATACGTATTGAAAATCGGATCAGTTATTCAATTGCACATAAATTATGCAGGATTCTCACTCAGCCACAGCTGGTACCTGAGGTATGAGTTCAAGTGTTTGTCATAGACAGATTAGGTGAAGTGTGAATTTATACATCGACTAGCTGAGACCGCAAATTCGTACGCGTGGTATTCGTTATAGCGAGTAACTTTTTTTGTAACCGATTGAAATGTAACCAACACTAGCTACAATATATTGCTGAAAACCCCATTCAAATTGGTTAAGCCGATTCTGAGTTTAGCGTGCACAAACGCAACAGAAAATGATCTAAAAGCTATTTTTTGACCTCGGTAACAAATACAACGTGTACAAATTGTTTTTTTTTTTGAAAAATATTTAATGTACTAACACGGCTCGTTTACGATTTTATTTTATGTAAAATAAAATGGAACTTGATTAATGCTTAAGAAGATTAATTGATAATCAATGTTTATGTAATTGATGTTTTGAAAGGATACGGTTTGAAATATACCCCAGATAAAATTTAAAATTTCAAGCTATTATTGAAGATAAAAGCAACGGTTTGGTATACCTACCTTTTATCACCATGTGTTCTGTTGTGTTTCAGTATGAGTAAGGGATGGCAGAACCCATTCCACCATATCTTTAATGTACCTACTGTAGTCGGCAGCGCACTTGCAACACCTGTGGCGTTGATTGTGTTATAGGCGATGACGGTACCTACCACCAAGTGGACGGTCAGCTTATTTGACGATCTTAACATAAAAAAACATGTATAATATTATATATACAAAGCTGTTCCCAGCTTTTCTCAAGTGACATCAATTTGTCGCTAAATCTATTAATGTCTATCTAGATAATTGTAAGTATTTAAATTAATTTCTACCTTTAAGGATTATTGAAAACCTTAATTTTTAAGACGTACTTTACTCCTGTCGAGCTCAAAAAATACACAAAAAACTTTAGTTTTCACGTTTCACTGTTTAAGCGAAGGTATGTGCGTGCCCCTTGTTGAAAATTGAGAGAAAAAAGAAGAGTCAGTAAGTGAAGAAACTCATAAATGTATGATGAAGTAGATAATAAAGAATACCTTCGTAATAGAAAAAGGGCTATAAAATCTAAATATTCGCAAGCTACGAGAATTCGGTCAATTTGTTTAGGACCCGAAAATGTCTCGTTTATAAAGCGAGCGACGTTAGTTATTTTCTAAGTAAAGACTGTTCAATTGGCCTCTATTTGTCAAGAGCAATTACGGAGAAAAATTGGTTTAAATGAAAATAAACTGGAAAGATCTTAGATGTATAGTTGTTAAAATATCTAAACCAAGAAATGAATACATGCTAAATTAATTTGGGCTTAGATATACAATAATACAGCACATATAGTTACTTCTCACCACACCCCAGGCGTGTTTAGGGTGTGCTATGATTTAGTGGCTACTTCCTTAATCAGAAAAAGTGTTGTAACCGTAATGCATTTAGATAAGTTAAGCGATCCTGTCCATATTGCCATTAAATTACTGCTCATAAGTATGCTACTACTAAAAAAAGAACATAAATAATAATTTTTAAATGAAAACTAAGAATATACAATTTATACTATTGAAAAGTGATATTATTAATGTCCATAAGACGCCGTAGCCTCAAACGAATGATTGATATTGATCCGGTTTTTATTTTGTTTGAAAGCTGACGTGATCGAGTTGTTAGCTATAGCTTATGATAAGCTATTAGCTTATCGAGCTAGCTATAGTTCATGCGTTTAAAGATCATCAGCCTATTTTCTAGTTGACGAAGGGATTTCACTAACTTCCACAGGTTCGCTTCATGTGAAATTTGGTATACTGTTACTCCGGTGGTGTTTCCATGGTATGGTAACCTTAATCTGATGCTGCAGCATCAAGTAATCTGCGGGACACCCAATTCCTCAGCAACATATAACAGATGTAGCGCGTTTGGGCTCAATAGAAAGTCGAGAGGTAGTTTATAATTTTAATTATAGCTTATTACTAATTAATTAATTCAGTGCAGGTTACACTGCGTTTCGCAGTCCTAAATTAAGCAATCCATCTAGCATCAGTAACAAGCCCCATATAGAAGTGAATACCCTTACACGGTGAAATAACTTCTTTGCTGTTATGTTTCAGAGAGTAATTGAGGGATTCCAGATCCGAACGCCTTATCTCTTCCTAATCCCTTGTAATTAAAGTTTATCCTATTGTCCTATCGTGAAAATATGAAAAAACTGTACGTGATCCCATAGATTTGAGCGAATCTCAATAAGGCTCCAGAACGACCAAACAATTAAAACGATTTACTAGAAAAATTACTTACTTGTCCATTGAATCTTAGGAGATATTA
Organism: Bembecia ichneumoniformis; assembly: GCA_910589475.2. Lineage (NCBI taxonomy): Eukaryota > Metazoa > Arthropoda > Insecta > Lepidoptera > Sesiidae > Bembecia > Bembecia ichneumoniformis. The sequence goes on from OU342521.1 coordinate 7,894,479, forward strand.
ATATATGTTTATTTATTATTAAATTACAAATTTATTGAACTTATTGCGTTTTAATATTTAGATTATAACACAACTTGTTTTCACTTTTCTTAACTAGCGACCTGATCAGGCTATATTGCATAAGGCATCGCAATGATTCAATATTTTTCTGGAATTTCTATAAACAAACCTTACTTGTTTAATCGCTCTTTCTATTACTGAAAACCCTATTAAAATCCCTCATCGCCAACCCTATGTCGTTACATTACTTGTAAGGGCAACGGTATAGGCAACAGTTGCCACATACCACGATGTAAATTAATATTAATATGCTATACTAACAATAGCCACCTGCCCGCCCCCGGCTTCACACGGATGCGTTTATTTCTGTAAACTTATACACAAATCTTTCTCGTTTATCGAGAATTATCGTTTATCGTTACCCGAGAAACAGACAGAGGCGAACAGCGACTTAATTTTATAATATGTATAGACATCAAAGTTGCCATCATCTGAAATTTGCATAAGAACCTTAACGAAACAATGTCTTATTTATTCTCTAAATACCTAATACCCTTCGAGGTTGACTAACTAAAAGCAATTATAATTTATTATAAGCGCTACCATTGTATATCTACTTGTAATAAAGATTTAATGAAGTATTTTAAGGTCCAAACTTTTTTTCATTACAGTCTTCAATACGCCTACTCAGAGGCACTGAAAGCGTTGTATTTTGAATTGGTGTGTAGTAAGGTGGACTATTGTTCTCTGATTTAGTTCCCAAATTATTTATCAAAATAATATTCAGCGTATTGAGCGAGTGCAAAAAAGTTTCTAAAGAGACTCTTCTTTCGGGAATTCATTGTTCAGTCCATAGCTATGATGATAGACTAACTAACTAGCTAGCTAGCTTGGAAAAGGTTCTGGGTATTTTTATTTTTGATCTCATTGGCGTTAGTTGATTCATTCATTTAACTAATTTCTAATACTGTGCTTTCCTATAATTTAAATTCATACTTGTAATGTTTCTTTCTGTGAAGTTGTATAGGTATTATGTTTAAGTATGTCTCTAGTTAGTAAGCGTTTTCAAATAAATAATTAAAAAGATACACCTTTTTTAAGAACCCATGTGTAAATCTTGGCAGAGATAAAACAGTTTAATATATTTTTACTCATTTCTTTGTATATTGATTGTCTTTTTTTTACTAGCTAGTATTGTCAATAAAACACATTTTTAACATTGTTTTCACCTTAGAAATTATTACGGTCGAATTTGGACCACTGATTGAACATTAGTAATAAAATTCCTTAAAATTAGCTCTTAAGAGAATTAAATTATTTATGAAGATTATCCCTTACTCATTTATGCGTCAGTAAGCAACTGAGGGACATTTGGTAATAATAAATAATAGTCCTGAACAATTTATGTGTAAATAAATCATTTCTAAATGGCATTTTTTATTATTTATTACTGCCGTAATATTCAATAATATTGTAACATTAATATACATCGTATTTAGAAGGCTGCGAAGGTCTCGTCAAAATATAAAAAATACAAAAATAAACACAATTCTGTTTCTCATTTTAACAATAAAATTGTTTGTATTTAATGTGTCCGAAATAAATGTCATTATTATTATTATTATTTATAATAAACAAATTTATTTCTTTCTCAGTAACAGTAACAGTAAATTTATTTCTCAATAAGTTATTTATTTTGTCTTGTAGAATCTCTACGTCCATTAGGTTTGGTATTAGATGTAAATTTATATCTTGGTACCATATGAATTCTTAAGAGTTTATTTTTTAACTAATTTTAGTGTGTATGAATTCATTTATGTGTATGAATACGTGTGTATGTCATTTAACACCTATTTAATTTAACGTCATTTAACGTCATTCTTACTTAATTCGATTTTTTTATAATGTCCAATGTCATCACTATTTAATAAAACGTTCATTTTTCTTTTATGTCAATTTTAATTGGAAGAGGATCAATATATTAACTCCTTCGCGTGGTTCAATTTCAATGCCTTTTTACAGTTTTCAATTATTGTTTTTTTTTTTTTGCTGTGAATAAACGTCTATGTCTAATCTTTATTATCTAAATGACTTCAATCGAAGATTACATTGATAATTCACATTCCCATACATAATAAGCCCAAAAATCATCTTCAGTTTCTTACAAAAAAAATACTTAGTGTTTTATAAAATAAGTAGGTATTACATTCACAATAAAAATGTGGAAATTCAGCGTTGTGAACCCCCGCGGTCTCCGGAAAAATGAGAGCGCAACAAGACTTATTATCTATTTTTCCTTTTTTTACAACACAATTCTTTGAATGCCAATAATGCGTCTACCAGTAATTATATCCAAATGGAAAACCGTACTAAATCTACTGTCTGTCCTATTTATCTGATTAATTATTCTAAACTTTCCAACAGACTTTGTTACTTTTTTTTACTATAACTTAGAAAATTCCTTCTGGAAGGTTATAAATTCCAAATTATCATTTAATAAACGTTGTATTTAGATAGTGAATTGTTTTCTCGAAAACTGCAGTGATGTTTTCACAGCTGAATTTCGACAATAAACTCATATCTTGTCTACAAATATACGCATAAAATGTATGTATATTCTATACAACACAGGGAAACGTAGCTACAGTCATCGTTGCCGGGGAAAGTGCTCGTGGGGGTTCCTGATGTGATGTAAATGCTATTATGAAAAATACGTAGATTTCGCGGCGGCGGATATTCCTGATTACGTCTGCCTAGTTCATATTTTCCTCACGTAAATTGATATAAAATGCAGTTACAACCAGTATTCTTTCGCAAATCATATTTCTTTTATTTCAACTTTTCATAAGAATAAAATGTTATAAAATGATATCTCATATCTTTCTTTAAATATTCGTTCACTCCATTTTACTACTTCTGTTGTATAGCTTATTCTTTTTTAATATGTAATGATTCACTTCCTTCATACATACTTGTATCCTAGCACTTAGTACCAATTGTCACTTTTATCCCTACGTTTCTGTGAGTTTAATGCTGAATTGTTAATTTTACATTTACATTTCTAGGAAGTCACAGACAAAACAGGAGAACAGACTTTAGTGAGACACGGACTGAGCTTATTCAATAGGTGTTGCATGCCGTCTTTGATGGAATTAGTGTAATCTGCCCCCGTGTTCACCTTCCAATAGTTTCAGATTCTCAGTTTACACAGGAATTTAGCAAGTAAGCCTATTCCGAAACGATATCAAAAGATTATTGGTCTTACATTAAGCTCGTAAATACTAAGCTATAGCTCTAAGCTTTATGTAAACGTATTGGGAACTCGCGAGATGAGTGAAATGTGCTCGTTCAATATTTAATAGTGATAAAAACCCACACGTGAAATTTATGCCTGTTGGAAAGTAAAAGGACCTTAGTAATAATTGAATGAAATTAAGTAGAAATAAAGTTTTAACAGAATACAATATATAATACTAGCGACCCGCGCCAGGCTTCGCACGGCGATGAAATTTTCAAAAATCCTTTCTTAGCTTAAGTTATAACAAGTTACAAAGTTATAATGCTTCAGTTATAAAATGAACCTATGTTGCCATTTCCCTGTCCCTTTCCACTCTCTTATCCTTAATCCTACTGTACAGTAGTCGGCAGCGCACTTGCAGCACCGGTGGGCGTTGCTTGTGTTATAGGTGACGGTGGCCACCTACCATCAAGTGGACCGTCAGCCTGTCGGTCGACCTTAACATAAAAGTTAAAAATTTGCATGTTTCAGCTTTATAGACTTAGCAGTTTTGCTTGTGCTTTTTTAGTCGGTCAGGATAAACTATTTTATATAGGAAAAGTAGCGAATCCGCCCCTGTGATCTTCGAAAGGAGTTGTAATTTTCGAAAATAAACCTATGTTCCAAATTTCAGCTTTCTAGAAAGTTTTGGCTGTGCGTTGATAGTCAGTCGAACAAACGATTTTATAAGGTTTTAAAAGATAATACCTGACAATTAATTTGACATCATTTTTAATATTATGCTTTAAAATATACCTCATACTTGCATCACACCTTATATTTAATGTATTAAAGCAAATTTACTAAAGCCGCTAAAAAGTTTAACATATTTTTTATACCTACCACAGAATCACAAACGCTCTCAAAAATTATGCAAAAATTAATATCTCGTGTGCCTAAACCATCATTATAATATGGTATTGTTGTTTGAACAATTTCTTCTGGAGAGCGGACTTGGGACCTCAGACATTCCATCTGGTAACTTTTGTTTAATGGGCATCGCTAATTCTGTGATAATTTGCTTGTGCTGTAATTTGCTTGCTTGTACTGTACAGAAACTCAAATAATGTTCAAATAATTCCATTATCATTGTTATTCTATTAGCCGGCAGATGTCCTTACCACGTTATTAGATGAAATCTGTAAATGTAGCATTTTTAATGATATTTGCAATGTGTTTGTTTCTATACAAATTGGCTTACACCTCCAATCCAAATGGATTGAAATAAACACAGCAAGAAATCGCTGCGCCGTCCGCTACTAGAGACATCAGTAACAAAAACATTCGTGCTGCGCAATTGCGCTAAGCGCAATTTAGGGTGCATTTGACCGCTAGTTACAATTTGTACGTTGGGGAGTAAACATTATCCAAAAAAAAGCGATAGAAATGCCTCATTATGCTGTGATTTGGTATAATAATGAAAGTAAAAACGTGAATAAGCAAAATTCTGTATAAGTACCTAAGTAATTAAACGCAATTTTTAGCTTTTAAAAAATGCGAGTCAAGATTGTCTCAGAACACAATACCTAAACAATGCGTTAGCCCCGACTCGGTAGTGCGGTACGCTGGATTTGAATGGAAAGTGGACTTTATTGACCTCTAATATCGTCTTTAATAGCGGGCGGTGCGGTCATTCCTTGCTCTGTGGAAATAAAAATTAAACCTATCGTGGAATCACCTACGAACTTATGAACTCTTAATATTTTTTTATACATTTAAGTGTGCTATTTAGATGACCGCAAGCAGCTGTTAACTATGTGGCTCACTGAATATTTTTTTATATAAAGATTCTATCGATTCCTCGCGAGGTTATGCGAATCTTTGTTACTCAACGACCTTCTAAAAGTTGCGAAACTCTACGTGTTCTCTCCACAAAGCACGCTGTGACCTGTGACTATGGTCTTTATAAATGCTTCTCAGTGTCCTTATGTTTTCATTGTCATTGTGTTTGAAATATGTTGGTATGTACATATATAGTTCTAAGTAACTTTCACACGTCTGGGCTGTAAGGCTCTAGCCCTATTACTCGTCGGTAGACTAGACAAGTAGACAATATTATGCAGACTAATATGAATTTCATATATTCAATGTAATATGTTCAGTTAACACGATATAACTGTCTGTTGAATTAGTTGGCGATTTATTCCAATTTAAAAAAATAAGCTAGTCCAAGTTAAAAAATAATAATAAAAAATAGCTAAAAGTAGAAAAATTTGGAGATACAGATTCTTTATTTGTCATTCCTATGAATTAAGCATTTATCAAATCTTAATCTGATACTGTGAATAATATTTTAAACATTGTATCTATCCTTGCATGATCTTCTTCTTTCACAATTAATTAAGATTCCTAGTCGATTGTAACATACAAAATGTAACTGTTTATGTTACCTAAATTTATAATTAGTTTTATCACTATGTTACGAAACGCAACTGAGCTCTAAAATCACTTAATAGAAATAAACGTCGACTTGAAAAACAGAATTAACGAAACAAAGAAGGGAATTATATCCTATATTCGAAAATTTAAAGAGAGGCCTAATGTAAATATAATCTTTAATTGTCAGGTGTCATACGCAATTTATTAAAAAAATAGGAATTTAAAAGTTTTGTCGCGATTATTCGCTCCTCTAAACTACGCAATGAATTTTGATACGACTTTAACTAACATTTAGGTTTCTTCTATCTTTCTAATAAAGCCGTTAAAGGACATCAATATATGGCTTACGCGAACTAAAATTTAATAATAAAAATCAAGACAGTGCAAGGTAGGGTCGCTGGTATATTACGCCACGCAGACTACGTAGGATATGTTTCGTAAGAGATGTAAAATATAGCAAGTGTAGTTCTAAACATCTGTAACGATGAACATGAAGTATTTTCATAAACAAACAGCAACGCGGGACAAACTACGACATCACTCCAGTTCATGGCTAATTACGAGGGGAGACAACGCGGGGCGGCGAGAGTCGCAGCCACCTCGCTTTCCCTGTCAACACTCGTACCAATACGCGTTACATGACTGGAGGCCACTTAAGGGCGCGTTCACACTGGTAGTTCGTCAGTCGCCAACTGTGGTCGGTGAATGCTGCTGTGTGAAATGCGACTTCGGCGTAAAAGTTTCGCTCGACGTTTATACGCCAGGCACTGCATCGGTGAATACATATCTCAGCAGCGAACGAGTCCTATCAGAAGTGGTCATACATTGCTTGCCAGTGGTTATTATGTGACTTTCTAGACACGACGTTCAAGCTGCAGTGGGTCGAGCCGAAAAAAAGGTTTATATGAGGTTTATATGAGACTAAAAAAGGTTTATATGAGACTTCACGGATTTTCACGCATATTTAATTTTATTTCACAATGTCCGGAACATTATTCCATAATACATTTATGTAGTTTCGTTATTAACAGATAAGCAAATGCTCCCGAAGTAATTTATCACTCTTCCATTGATAAAGCTTCCGAAAAAGTTAAGAAAAGCAGTTGACCTTACAATCATTTGTACTATCTGATTTTACATTCACACCGGAGCTCATGATAAAACGGCGCGTAGCAGTCGTTTATTTAAACGTTCGGTGTGAACGGTCCCTAAATAAAACCCTTAGAAAATCTTTTATATTGTAATGGAAATTTAAATTTAGAATTGGACACACCAGCGTTGTGTCGTTTTATTTTACGAGCACGTCAACACTTAAAGTTTTAGAGGTCGTAACGCGCGATTCCATTAGCACCTGGCTGTCAAAGCAAGTGTGATTAATCTAATTTATCCGTTTGAAGCTGGTAATTACACTCTCGGGATGTGGGTGGGTGGGGTGTTCTATTCTTTCAAGCAGTCGCTTAACGGCTAACCCCCAGTAGGTAGGCTCGGCGTCGCCACTCACTTTCATAATTCACAACACATTAATTTCTTTGTCTGCTGCTTATGCTTTTTCAGAGCTTATTTTCTTTTCATACTTTGTTGATCATAACGTCTCTTTCAAGTTAATGTTTGCGACATAGGAAAAAAGCTATAGATACCTTGAGATATCGATTCGCATTCATCCTCTGCTGCGTTTAATTAAAAGTAATTACAAGAGCTAACCATTTTGAAGGCTTCCAACGAACGTTGGGTTCCGCTAAGATTAGGGGAGAAATTGGTATTGCGATATTCCCCCTCGTCTCTTCGCACATCCATAAATTTATGTAGATACCTCCTATAGATAGGTAGGTACACCCCTAGGACAAAGGTACGAAATTAATTTTTATTTACTGCTCTTTAAAGACCAGCTTAAGTGTGTGGAGACAATGATAGGGTTGGGACAATTCGTTGGGGTGGCTAATAGTTAAAGGACCGTGATTATATTGATTTTGTCTCTCGGTAACGAATTGAACCAAGATAAATTTTAAAATTATTATAAAGTAGCTTTTGACATAGCTTCTGTGTATTTCGTATGTTGAGTATCTAACTATCCACATAAAGATTTAATATTTGTTTATAAAGACTTGCATGCCAAGCATTGCAAACAGTTAACTTCCACACTAGGCCTGGTCTAAATTCAAGGGAAGTAAACTACTTAAGCATCGTATATAAACTAACAAAATCAGCTCTCTCTCTCTTATATTTAATATTTTTGATCATTCCTAATCTAAGAAATAACTGAAATAAACCAACCGTTTCAATTGATTCTAAACCATATTAGTAAGTTTTTGGAGTTTTGCAATTATGTCAAGGATAATATGTTAATTTAATCTGTTAATAAGGATGTCAATCTGTTTATTTTTCTCTCATATTTCTTATTTAAAATTTAACTAAATAATTTTCTTCTTTTACTTTATAATAAAACTATGTCTTATAAAATATATTCATGTTTGAATAAGATATACTACAATAATATTGGCATAGTAATGGAAACGTATAGGGGAAGTTAATTTTTAATTCATAAATAATATTATGTATGAATTTTGGTCTATGTAAACTATAATTTCGTTTAAAGTATGTTTTCATTTAATTAACTTGGTACCGAGCAGACCGTCATAATGCTAAAAGTTATCTATTCACATTCAAATTGTCCCATCGGAATAATCTCTTTTGATATGTTACCCTGTGTTACCTTATTTGCATTTTTATGGCTTTTTGGATGGGCGAATTTATCCATATTGGGCATGAAGACGGTTCATTCGCTCCTCGGCGACTTTCTATACCTATTTAGTATTGTTTGTGGAATTAACACAATACCACCAGTGCACCGCTCGCCGCCAGACAAATAAATCACGGAACTAATGCTTCAGCATCCGGCGAGCCTTGCGTTTATATTGCGCTCACACAACAATTTGCTTTCTTGTTTTGTATTGCTACAGCCTCTACACTTATTGTAAATTTTGTTTTCATTTATCGATTCTATATACAAATTTTACAACTATTTATTTATACTAATATTTTAAATACGAAAGTAACTCATTTGCTTTGGAACCCATTTTTGAAGAAATTCTATATGAAAATAATTTAAGACTATTTTTAAAAAGGTTAGCATGAGCCTCATTTGTTTTCTATAGTTTTTTATTTATTTATCTGCTTTTGCGGTTTTGCGGTTTTGATACGCGAACTTTTAAATTACATCTTATCTTTTAAACTGGAAGGAACCAACCATACACATTCACAAAATTTCACTGAAATAGTTAGGCTCGGCACATAATATAAGCGGCGTGGCGCGGGCGGGTTGCGGTTGGGGTGCGGAACTGCGGATGCCACTCCCGCGCCGCTTTCTCGCCCGCACCGCGCCACAGTTGGTAGCGGCGCGCTTGGATAAGGACGTGCAACGAACGTCGAAAATGCGTGATGATATTAAATTTGATACTTATCCAATATTACGAGTTGGTAGAAAAATACCTACATATGAATAAACTTAGAAAATTGGCTCCATTTCTTATTTTTAATTTTTTTTTATAATTTTAGATCTAACAATCGTTTCAGTGGATTCTAAACCTTTTTTTTTTTGAGGTTTGCAGTTTTAAAGTAGCAACCTCTTTATTTTTATCTTATTTTCTTATCGATAATTATTTTACTAAATATTTTTTCCTTTCACTTAAAATAAATGTTTTATCAGACCTCTCCAACAAATTATATATGTTTTCTATTATTATTTCTTACTCTCTATAACTATAGCCTTGTAGCCGACACGATGGAGGGCCATAATGAGTAATAATGTACGAATGACAGGAAGAAGGGGTACCCTGGCAATTTATTAATTTAGATCAATTGTTTTTCAAAGTAGCAATATTGATGTTGTCATTTTATTATTGTTTGCATAATAAAACAAAATATTTTTTTAACAAATCTCTAATAATATTTGTTGTTAAATTCCTGCTGTCACTATTGTTATGTTTTATATAGTGAAATTACCTACCGAAATAAGCTCATTTTTCATGTAAAATTTCGGTACACAAAAATGTTTGTTAAATCTTGAATGCAGCGTGAAGCATTTGAGCGTAAAATTAGGTCTCTTAAATGACACTTAGTCTCATTTGAAATAACGGGGGAAAAACGATAACAAAAAAATTTGAATTTAGTTTGATTTTTTAATTTCTATTTAGATTTTTTTCATAACTTAAGAAATGTTCCTCATTAATACTCTATTTGAACAATGGTAGTTCAATGTTTATAACATCGAAAAACTCTATATGTTAAATTTCTGATATTTTTTTTTAATTGGAAGCTGTACAAGCTGTAAGGGAAGATCTAAAAAGAGTAACAATATACTTGTAATGCTTTGTAGTCCAAGTCTATAATAGGTAATTAACAACTTAAGACATATATTTATACGAGTTGGAAGAAATGTTTCTTAACAAAGAACTGTTACTGAACCATGTTATAGAGGCAATTCACAAATACGAGCAAGTTGGTTCAAAGTTTTGAACAAAAAGCATAGTTTTTCATTGGCGCGTCGACGGTCGTCTAGCCTCAACACGGGATCGATAGAGTTCTTGCGACTCCCCAGACACGATCTTGCGTTTCTCTCTCTTAACTTCGCCAAAACCGAGATGAAATATGTATATCAAATCAAGTGTGGATGGATCAATACTTGCGTTTGTTTTATTAATAAAAATTACGATACGTAACCGCAATCTTTGCATTCGTAACTTTGACACCATGTAGGACATAAATTTTGTTGTGATATCTTGTCAACCTGAATTAATTACTTCGTTACAGCTAAAAATTCATTTGTTACGCGCTCTCCCCTCAATTGCGTTAGCGTCGGTCACGTACACGTAATACGTCGTTTTGATGATTGTCCCCAGATGATTTAGGATGAAAATTAAACGTTCCCCTTGAGCCAATAACAGGAGCTGTTAGCGTAATGTTTACCCCTTAACTGCATATTAAAATATCTGTAATAGTATTGTAAATATGTAAGTTTGTGTGTAGTATTATTTAATCTCCGAAACTATTTAATCTATTTAAAAAAGTTTTATTGAAGAAGGTCTTCGTAAAAACTCATAACTCAGAAGTATATTTTAAATCAGGCGATTATATGTAAGTAACATGTTTGATATGTTTTTTGATTCTACATGTTTTTGAGATCCATTAATTATACATCCATGAATTATGTTTCAAAAGCTTCTTGTTTTTTTTTTTTCTCTTTCGGAATTACACTTATCATTTTAACTCGTACATACAAAATCAGTATTGTTAAGTTGATATTTAAAGAAAAAAAAAAACAGTTTTATGAAATCGACATTAATATTTCCAAAAAAAAAATTTATTAATTGAGTTAACCGAATAACCGATTAGATTAACCGAAAATGAGTTTAAATTTAAAAAACTTACAAATAATTGTTTCGAAATACTAAGAACCTTTATATAATTGCATAACTTCCTAAATCCACTGTGACTTCGTAACTTATTGTAGCTAAAGTAATTTAACACATAAATGACTCCATATACATATATGTATATTATTATACACATCGTAGTCAAGAGTTGTACGATCTATATTGACCCCTAAAATTGCTTTAAACCGCTGTGCTAGTCTAAGTTGAATAGAGAATGACAACCTTACGGCTTGCACTAAAAATCCAAAATGGCTTGTGTGTAAAGCTATTCTGGTGGGGTGTTGTTACAGCTCGCGACGTTTATTGGTAAGCTCAAGGGTTTTCATCTAAGATCTACAAAAACAAAATAGAATTGGCTATGCAACTAACGTATAAAACAAAGATGTCGATCTGCTTCGAATTTAAATTTTATTTTTTCAAGTATATACTTCCAAAAAATTCCATTCTCATTCTATTTTATTTTTCCTTAATAATAGAACTTAATTTCAAATGTATTTGTATACATTTAGTGTTTGTTGTGTATGTATTTAAAGCTCGTTCTCTGTTATTTTTCTTCATGTGGTCGGTTCGGTAAATTTCTCAAATTTCTCCCTGTCCTTTGCTAGTCAAATAATTGCTCCACGGTTTTAATACCGGTCCACTTTCTGATGATACAGCCAAGACCCTTCTTCTTCCACTTTACGCTTTCTTTCTACCATCATTCATGTAAGTAGTCGATATCTGTCATGTCACAATACATGACCCAATTAAATCTAAAACGACAAAATCATCTCCATTGAAACGGAGTTTTCGAATAAAAATTTAGTAAAAATCAAATATAAATTGAGTACAGCTGTTAATGTTTTAATAAATCATTAATTTTTTTGTAAATTTACGAATATTTTTATGTTGACTGAAGCCAGGTATCGTATACGTGGCTCGTAAATTATTGTATGTCATTAAAAACCTTGTTGTTATTCAATTAATAGACAAAGCGAAGAGGAAATAAGTTCACTAGTAAGTTATTAAGTTAAGTTTTTTGGTTAAGGCTGGACATAGGTCTATATCCTATTCCACGAGTCAAGTTCCCAAAGAAAACCACCCATATACGCCAATTGGCTAATGCGCGTGACGTTTATTACCTAAACTAATGGTCCGTTTCGACTCGTAGAATAGGGTTTAGTAGTTTTCCAGTAAATAGTATTTTTCCAGTATTTGGTTCGTATTAGAAAATGTTAATTCTGAAATCAGATGATAAAATAACAAATATTACTACTCAGAAACTCGACCGAGATATAAGAACTCGCATTAAGGGATAATACTCTAGACGTGAAAGTATTGTTATTAACAAAGTTGTTTTGGATTTCGTGTGTGTTTGTGCGAGGATAATAGCAATGGAAGCAAGTTTAATGAAACAATTAAGACGCTAAATAGTGGATTATCTGAATCATAAACTAAAGTCTAGCTCCCGGCTTCATACGGGTGCATTTTTTTCTGCAAATTTTTAAACGCTCTTACCATTAGTGAAAACCGCGTCAACATGCAAACAGACGCGGGCAGAGACTTCAATTTATGCTGTATAAGGATGTTTTTAGTAAGATGAGGGTAATTCACTTAAATAGAAATTCCAGCAGTGACGAATCATTTGTTATTTGTATGAGATATATATAATTTTTATTCTATTCTATTATATTCTATCTTTTTCTCTGCTAACTTCTTCAAACTTTCAATGATAAACAAGGGAGATATGTGTATATAACTTTCAGAAAATGATCCATCCGTGCAAAACCGGTGGCGGTTCGCTAGTATTACATATTATTAATTCCATTTTATGATTTGGCATTCAAAAAATAATAATATCTGGCAGCTGCGACGACGTCGACGTCGTCGCAGCACCTAATACATATCGTTATGCCAATGTAAAGACTGTATATAAATAGAGTAATTTTAAAATTATAGACATTCCTGTACATACTACCTATAGAGTTAATATTCCACCCAACATAATCACCAAAACGGTATTGGTTAATTGCTTGTTAGTTATACTATTTATAACTTGAGAACGTCTGGACCGATTTTTATGATCTTTGATTTGATAAAAAAAATTCCGTACGGAATAGCAGAATAACTATTTTAATATCTGAAATATTCACGAAAAAAATTCTCATATAGTTTTATGGAACGGATTTCTGGCGGTACGAAGTTTCTTTTCTATTTTTTTACTTTAATTTAATTAAAGTCGGTAAATTTACAACCCCTGTGACATTGTTCGTATTAATGGGCGTCGCTAAGCACCTACCAGCAAGTTGGTCATGCCAATTTGACACAAATAAAAAGTATTTTAAAAAAAATACATTTAAAATTCGTGATATCAGCATTGAGTGTAAATTTTGTTTATATGTTTTTTTAATTAAGCATTGTTGCTTATAGCAAGCAGTTATACGAAGACTGTAACAATAGTAAACTCGAAAGCTAAGATTCGGTTAAAACTTCCAGACTAAACGACTTTAACGAAGTAAAACTTTCGAAATCAACTAATTGGCCAAGTTTCGCTCTCTAAAACCGGAGATTTGAGTGGACCGAGAATTTTAAACTATACGGATATCCCAAGGGGAGCTATCGCGAAGCAGAGGGCAGATTCAAATGAAGGATCTCTTGATAACTAATAGTTCGTGCGAGTATAGAGGGCTTTTGCAACCCTAAGATTGATGCTTGTAGATATGCGCCTACTTTTCCAGTGTACGAAGTCTGTATCGACGTTAAGAGGAGGCGGTTCAGTTGTTACTGTGCGTACGTTTGGGGGTCGACGGCCGGGGGTGTTCGCTGGGGGGAAGCTTTGCACTTCCGCGTCGCTGCACTCATTTCCGCATAAATAGTACCCACCTCATTGCATCAAGACGGTAGCCCTATGATATTAACATGCAAAATTCTTGAAATCACGTAGGCGTATGCTTCAATTTAAAAAAAAAATTTGAACTAAGAAAAGTTAAGATTTAATGAGTTATTCTATATTCGGCAGAAAGTTGGAGAAAGCTGGAGTACTGTCTCGTTGGAGGCCATGTAATAAATAAATAAATAAATAAATTGGCCGCACCTTTGTAAATAATCTTTACAATGAAAATAAACTCGCCAGATAGTTAATATAAACTGTCACAAGTAGATACGAGTCATTGTAAACTAGTCACAAGTCTCAATTTTTATATTAGCTGGTGCCTGCGATTTCGTCAGCGTTGAAAAATAAAAACTATAACGCGTGACAAACTATATTAGAAATAATTTAATCAAACTTTATTGCTGACTAGCGGCCCGCCCCCGGCTTCGCCCGTGGTGCAATTTTTATATACTAAAACATTCCCCGTTCATCCCTCTTTCTATTAGCGAAAACCGAATTAAAATCGGTCAACCCGTTCACGAGTAATGCCGTAGCCAAGGGAAATGGGGATTAATTTTTATATATATAGATAGAAGATATATTTTGCCAGGCATTAGATTTTTATTTTTATGATCCTTCGGGAACAGTACGTTTTTTCTGGATGAAAGGTAACCTAAGTCCTTTTCTGTATCCCTGACATACTGTCTACAAGATTTCATGATAATCGGTTGAGTAGTTAGGCGTGAAAATGTAGACAGAGTTACTCTCTCATTCATAATATTACGTAGTATTAATTGCAGAAAATAGTGTCAGCAAGCAACATTCTTACAGCCAACCTAGTGTTTTTTTTATGTTAAGATCGGCAGACAAGCTGACGGTCCACTTGATGGTAGGTGGCTACCGTCGCCTATAACACAAGCAACGCCAAAGCTGCTACAAGTGCACTGCCGACTACAGTAGGATTAAGGATAAGGGATTAGGAGGGGATAAGGAAATGGGCTCTGGCATCCCTTACTCACTCACCGAAACACAACAGCACACGTGCTGTTATTTCACGGTGATCTTCTGTAAGGGGGTGGTTATTGCCGCCAGACGGGCTGCCCAAATGACTGCAAAATGCAGTGTGCCCTGCCACTACATTTCAGATCCAGATAAAAAGCCACGCACGTTCATATGATGTACAACGGTTGGGATTAAAAAGTTTTTAATGGATAAGTTTGAGTTAAGGTACAGATTTGAGTTAAAGCAGAAAACGCAATTGAAGTTACTCCTTAAAAGTTTCGAAAGCGGAGTATATATAGTGTGGGTGTAATAAAACAAAGCAGGCCCGCGCCGCCCGTCGCCGCCGCGGCACTCATGCTGAGTGCTCTGCTTTGTGGCAGGCTGGGCGATACAATGCAATACGATACCTACTTGTCTATACACGTACAACGTCTACACCATCTGACTACACAAATGTGCTAGATAGGCAGTGAACATGCTTACCCGACGAACGTGCCTGATGCTTAAACATTCTATTAAACTTTTCCTAGCACAACACCGCTTCATACGCGTGATAAGGAGTTTAGAAATTGAAAATGTCATCTGAGGAAGTTAAATTGTTTTTGGTTATTTTAAAACTTTAGTAGGTACAATTTATATGGTGTTTATAATGAAGGCAAATGTAGGTATAGCATTGTCAATAGATGTAGGTGTACTTAAAGACAAAAGTGGATGACGAGCCCATTGGATGAAAAATGAACTTTCAAATTTGGCTCTGGTCTGAATCTGGAAAGAGGCAGTAACCACCTCCTTACAGAAGACCACCGTGAAATAACAGCTCGTGTGCTGTTGTGTTTCGGTGAGTGAAGTAAGGGATGCCAGAGCCCATTTCACTATCCTTTCCCAATCCCTTATCCTTAATCCTATTGTAGTCGGCAGCGCACTTACAGCAGCTTTGGCGTTGCTTGTGTTATAGGCGACGGTAGCCACCTACCATCAAGTGGACCGTCAGCCTGTCTGCCGATCTTAAAATAAAAAATAAAATAAAAGTTCTAAAAACTGTTTTTTTTTACCTCGATGACATAAACAACGTGAACAATTTTTTAATAAATATATTTAATGAACGATTTTATTATGTGTATGATATATACATATGTTCATAATCTGTATTACAGATCCAGTATTACACAGCTATAGTAGATATCACACATACCCTTTAGATTTCCCTCTCCTGGGAAGAAGCCTCTTCTTGGTACGAGTGTAAACAGACTTCCTCAATATGTTTTTTCTTCGTCCTTAGAGCAAAAATACATATATCCCACATCACAAGTGATATGATGGATCACATGTGAAATTTAAAAAAAACACTTCAGAGGTGCTGGTCCGATAAAAATTCTAAACGACGTCTATGGTTTCGGCAGCCGAGCTGCCACTAGGTTATCACTGCTTGATTATAATATTTATAATGTTTACATACAACATAAATGCATCTAAAGTAACCATTACAGGCCAGACGGCAAGCCTGACATACTGCGCCGACAGGTTTCGAAAACTAAAATCCAACGATGGCTGTGGTCTGTCGTAGGGAAATTTATAGTGAGTCGAAGCCAGTACGCGTCGGTTCTCCCTCAGATATTATTAGCTGTTGACACAGTTATCGTACTAATTATCATAGTAATTAATAATTACATTGTAATTATCATAGTAAGTTGGAATTGGGTAAAACAGGCCGGAATACACCGTGGAGGGCTCAGCGCAACCTACCTGGATAGGATAGGAAATGGGGAGGGATAGGATAAGAAGTGCAAGTCGCAATTCTTGTTTTTATAGAGGCAGGCGAAAATTCGTATTGTGTAGGTAGATGAAATCATTATTTGTGGGCTTATTTAATTATTTGAAGTTCACATAGGTCGCAACAATTTACAAATTTTAAAGTTGTCAAAGTTAAGAAATTAATCATATTGTAAGATGTTGAACAGAATGTTGTATAAGTGAAGAATAATCTACTAATTATCATAAAAATAAAACAAATTTTTCTGTTTGCAAATTTTGGCGTAATTGCAAGATTTGCTTCAATTTATATGCTTTGAGAATTCCTTTGTCGTTACAAAGGCTACGTAGGGATTATACTAATGAAATGAATGCAAAAATATAAAATACATATAGCTTAGAAAACTTATGTCCATCTACATTCATATAGCTTATGTCCATCTGTAAAAATATGTTTTTAACAATTTTTAAAGAATTTTACGATTTGTAAATTAACATTACATACATACATTCATTTTACAGATTCGGAGATAAAGTTTAAATAATATATGTCTTCACATATACAATAAAAAAATCAAAGACTATTGACCAGATAAAAAAACAAACTTACTAAATCCCTATAGGCTTATCAAAAGATGCTGAATTGCCGAGAGCGTGGGCCCCTTCTCTCGAAAGGGTTGCTTTGAACCCTTCTCTGGAACCACTTAGTACCATTGAGGAGAAGACCGATAGGAGATTTATTTTATGCTGCTTAGTGCGTCAATTCAAATTAGAGTACATCTGTAATCCAATGCGATGTTATGAAGTCTATATCTTAAATTACATATCGATTTTAATCTAACAAAAGCATTAACCTCAACAAACTTTCTCAAACCCACGCTGTGACCTTTATATTGTTTGGCTTGTAGCAATTTGTGGAAAATATACCTACATTCACCTCCTCTTGGAACTTGTATGAAGTATATCTTTAATAATATTAATGTGAGTACAATGTTAAAATTGCAATGTTTGTTGTATTGCCAGAATAAAGGAAAGTGAATTTCAAGTGAGATAAGAAAGAGGAAACTGGCTGCTTTAGATAAAATCTCCTTGATAGAATCACATCAATGTGAATGATGTAATCGTATCGTTACCTTCTAGTTTGGTTGTAATGGTGCAGTTAAAGGAAGTGTTCTCGAAGCAGCCAAGTGGCCCTCGTGAAGGAAATGAGTTCAATTTGCTATTATCTCGGGGAATTGATTGCGGCGACCCCGCTCGCCGCTACTTGTTCCACTCACTGGCCTATTTTGAATAAAATCAAGTAAAAGACATTGTTAAAGCCATGTTTTCCTCACAGTTTTCCTGGACCCGATTTGCTATGTAACGACAATACTTTTTATGGTATACGGAACATGTAAATATATGTTTTTTATAACCTTCTTAGCTTTTTCAGAAGAGAGCAAAATCAGCGCCCTGTAATTTTTCATTTTTCATATGACTGGACTATTCATTAGTGAAAATCCGTAGGGTGGTTTAGAAGAAGTTAGCGGAGAAAGAGACAGACGCGGATAGCGACTTTATTTTGTAACTAGCTGAACTCGGCCACGCTTCGCTGCGGCCCATACGGCGGCGGCATGCGCATGGGGCGCGCGGTACTGGAAACTGCTTATATATAATACTATTTATCGTAGCGTGATGTTATATACCCTAAGCCTTCTGGACTATTCAAAACAAAAAGAATTTTTCAATTCGAACCCGTAGTTCAAACAAACAAACCTTTCAGCTTTATAATATTAGTAATGTATAGGTGGATATAGATTAAGCATACTACTTTTTTGATATCACATTATATAGTTTCGAGTTTCGAGAAAGTGCTTTTGTTGTTTTTTAATATATTAAGAATTTTAAGAGTAGGCGCTCTAAATTTCTTAACATTATTTTATATTTTGTTTAGGTACGTTTTTAAAAATACCTGCTGACCTTTTATAGGCTAGAAAATTCTTTCTTTGTGCGTAATAATAAGTATAAATTTATATAAAATCTGAGCTGTTTATCTAAATGGAAAGTTGACAAAAAGACTGCCTAAATTATTATTTGGTATTTCAAATGTTTTATTTGCAGTTTACAAAAGAAAACAAAATATACTCATATATATATAATTGTGTTATGTGTTTTTTTGTTTGTTTGCACGCTCTAAGCTCCATTAGAGCAACTAGCCACAATTAGAGAGAGCCCAATTCTTTAAATCAAAACGGCTAGTGAAACTGCTGGATACAGCTACTATTCAATAATATGGGTGCCACAATGAATTATGTATTAGTAAACCTCTTTGAGAAACTTCTAGCCTTTCTTGAGACTCGGAAAAGCATAAGAAGCACATTGTATAAGTGTGATCAATTCTAATATTGTCAACTGAAAAGTTTTCGGGTTAACTTAATAATAACTTTAAGTTTTGACGGAATCGTTAGAATGCACACTCGTATATTGCTTATTAGATTTTTTTTAACGTTTTTACCACATGTCTTAAGCCAAATGAGTATTCAGAGAGAGAAGCACTGATATCTAAAGTATTCGTGTAATTATTATTGTTTGTTCTCATTTCAAGATTTTGTGATTGGTTAATTGTTTAATTTAATTGTTTAATATTGTCAGGAAGTCATGTATTTCTTTTCTTTTCTTTTTATGTTTTTAAACTATTTAAATTTAAATTTCTACTTAGTGCTACTTTTTGATAATTGATGTATTCACCTGTTGGATCTAGATTTTACAAGTGTGTGATAATTTTGTAACTAAATACTGATATTTTCGCTGGTGTATTTATTCTAAATAAATAAAATAAATATCTACACCTTTACGTGGGAATAGAATGAAGATATAGCTTTCACCAAAAACAAAACCTAAACCAAATTTGTTCCAAAACACGCGATTGGTCTTCTAGACCCCAGCATAATCATGATTTAAAGTGGACTAAAGGAATTAATATTGGCATGTAGTCATTATCCTATCGAATAAATGATAAATGTATGTCTTTTCCTACGCCTTGCTTACGTATTTTTTTACTGATTCTGCGTGATGGATGCATCACTACAGCCATCCTGATATTGGATAGATTCATAGGCTACATCTGTACTGTTACACATAAATTCACACATTCACAAAAATACAAAAATATTTTCGTAACATTCCTACTATAGGAGGTAATTATTTGACATTACAGTGGGTGCGACGATGTGCAGCGGTCGCTGGAGCTCCTGGACCAGGTTTTGAGCGAGTACGACGAAGGCGAGCCTCGATCGCTGGAAGCTCGTGCGCAGACAACCCCAGCCACGCCAGCCACGCCGGCCACGCCCGCCACGCCCGCCACTCCCGCTACACCAGCCACCGACGACGATTCGCCACTTGCGGGACATACATCCGAAGACGATGGATATATGAGCATGAACGGCAGAAGGTAAAATGACTCGTTAATAGTAATAATAGTAGGTACATTATTGCCTAGACCGGAAATTAAGCAATTGTCGGCCGAGTCGATTTGTAAGTACGACTGAGCCGAGGCGAGCGTGGCCATCAATTGCTATTTCGGCCGAGACTTATAATAATAATAATAATAATTCATTTATTTGCTTAAAACATTGTATAGAAGGTGCAAAAGAGTTACAAAAGGAACAAAATGTTTCGCCGTTTTACAAGGCATGCAAAAATTAATTAACAGAAGTAACATTATCAAATTTAACAGCAATTATAACACAATTTAAGTTGCTTGAAAATAATAGAACCCTGTAACTACCTACCAGTAGGATTAAAAAAAATCTTTTTGCATTTGATAGCCTAATTCTTGAGAAAGATTATATATAAAGGCTACCGAAAAGAGTCGACACATATACAAATACATGCCTTTGGCGATTTAAATTAAACGGCGGGGTAAACTGCGGGACATAGCTTGTTTTTATCATATAACAACTTCTAAATAAAAAATATTGAAAATATTCGTTAATCTATACTAATAAATAAAATTGAAGTACCTGATCTTAATGTCAAAATAACTACTTTTTACTAAATGTATAATTAATCAAAGTACCTATACTTGTAACAAAAATTAATTTTTTAAATTATATATTCGATTTTGACCGATATTTTATATTTGTTCCGATTTTGGCGGGACTAACACTGACAGAGAGCTGATGTTATAAGGAGTTACGTGTACTTACGCTACTTTTATTTGAGAAAAATAAAATAAAAATATATTATAATTATCGGTACCGCGCGCGTCCCACACACACGCCGAAGTAAAGTGTGGCCGGGTTCAGCTAGTTCAGTTAGTTTAGCAGTTAGTTCAGAATAGAATTGACGGTATTAAATAATACAAAATGCAAATCGTCTTCTTCTGATCTAGTTGGTCACGCTTTTAAAACTTTTAAAAATGTCCAGCAATTTCTATTCTTGGACATTGCCAGCGATCGGACAGGAAAGAGTCGATTGACGTATTATTTTTTTAAAATAATGAGGCATTTCCAAGCAAAAATATCCTTTGACTCTGAAACGAGAGCTCAGCTTCTGCCTGGGTATATGTAAGTACTAAGTTTTACTTTCCATGAAGACGAAAAAAAACAACGTGAAGCTGTGTGTCTGACACAGATCTTGTCAATCCGCCGCAAGTCTTCTGTGATCCTTTTAATATGATTTTCAAAGAAACATTTTTATTTCTATTAATTTGAAATATAAAGCTTAAAAATTTACTCAGTTTGACGGTTTTAATCGTTGATCAACATTTTAGTTAAAGATTAGCTGTATTTGTTTATATTATAATGGCCGTGATTTCCCAAGTTGCTAGTTGTAAAACACAGTCAAGCTTACTTTTCTCAGTATTTACAACACGTATTATATTTATATAATTACATTTTTTCAAGGTACCATATCAATTAGAAAGAAATTTAAAAGAGCAGTTTCTAAGTTTGATGTTGGAAAATTTCAGAGCGAAATTCGCATTGGGTTTCCGTCCTACGGAGGAACGCGAGGAGCCATCGCCCCCAAATCCGCCATCGCCCAACTCGCCTCCACCGCCAGAGGAAGCCGAAAGGATTATCTCAACATTGCTACCAAAGTACGAGAATTGCCAAATAATTTGTTTTTATATTTCTCATTTGTGTTTTTTTTTTTTACTTTGTGCAAAATAAAATATCAAATACAGTTATGTTTAATTAAATGTATTTTGACGTAATGGAACTGTGAAATTTTTAATGAATACATTTTGAATCTCTGACCTTATGGGACCATACTGTTTAACTACTCTATCTATACTGATTCACCGTTTTTTATGTATGTAAAAAAAAGCTTTTGCTCACGACTTGCTCCTTTTTTCTTAGGCGTTAAAACATTTATTCAGTCACTATTTATCATATATCTTAGTCAGGTATTGAATATTCCATTTTTAATTTCAAATAGAAAAAATCTAATTTAGTCTTAAGTTGTAGGGAAAACATGACACAATATTACCAAAAAAAAAACTGTTTATCCGATCGCTACTCAACTTCACAGGATCACCCGCTGTGGTAACCTTAAGATTAGCTAAATATTTCTTTTGGGTTCAGCTGTTATGGAGTCCACAGGGAACATACATGTATTTTAATATATAAAGGCCATTATTATAGCCAGCAATGAAAGCCTAATGGAAGATTTGGTCGCTGCCGTTATCGGCATTTCTGAGTATTTATCAATTCATATATGCATTAGAAATAGCTATACAGTCAAGAAAGAAGAGAAAACTATGTAATCCATAACTTGCTAACATTAGAGTGAGGAGAAAAACTATAATAATCGAAGTCGGAATACTTTAATTTAATCTATAATTAATGTAATTTGGCACACGAGTTTACCTATAACTTCCCATCTCCAATTCATTGACATTGATATTATTGTAATGGACAATGTTAAACCACAAAGAATTCCATATTTTCCAAAGAATGCAGCTATTCATTCCATATTTTTCGTTTTGTCATTTCAATAATCCCGTATTTCTGTTTCAGAGTTTCTCCAGCGAATTCAGTCAAACGGACTACGTCAATTGAACAGAGGGAAGCAGAAGAAAAACTAGATTCCATCATAAGTGCGAACGGAATCACAACAGCTACACAAACCACATTTGTTAGTATTAATATTCAACTCATTTTTTACTATTATACTGTATAATATAATTCAACTGGACACTATTTTATTCTGACAGTGCATTTGCAACCACTCTCTTCAGAAGTCAGTCGACCTAATGAAGTCCGATCATTCCAATAGGCAACAGAGACACCAAGTACTAATTATTAATATAAATATACATAAAAAATAAGAAAATGATTCTGTTCTAAATAAATAAAATAACATAAGCTCACTTATATTCTCATGCGCTACCACACATAAAAACACACTGACGTTCACTCTTTCTTTCTTTAAAATATATTTTATTTGAATAAATTTAGTTTATAGTGTAACTGACTGGAGTATTCTGCAACAGTTATTATTTAACTTGTTACATTATTACATAAATGAGATTAAAAATTATGCGTATTTAAACTGTAAAAGTTATCCTCGTTTTATTTTTCCAAAACAGTGAAATATAAATGAAAAACCACACAGCCTACAGACATCCCCAAACACAAATTAGTCGAAGATAGACAATCGAAACTATAAAGTGACTTCAACTTAAGTGGTTGAAATAATTACAGTGAACAAGTTAAGAAAACGAACGTTTTTCCAGTTGGACGATAAGTAGTAAGTTAGTACCCAAACGACGTCGCAGCAATTCAATCTTTAAATATCTATACAGCGAACTTGTTTAATTCGATGTCATCATCATCATCATCAAGCCGTAGGACGTCCACTGTTGGACGAAGAACCTCCAGGTTTCTTCAGTATTCCAAGATGAATGGAAATGTACAATTAATGAGACTGGCTCGAAAAACAAATGTTATTGCAATTTGCCACTTATATTTAGCTTTAAGAGAATACACAATTAAGTGCAAATTTCTTTTAAATTTCAGCCGAAAACGAAACACCAGCGTCCTTATGGTTGGGAGAAAGATACGGAGGCAAAAGGTTTTCAATTACAACAACCTCCTGTACCACCTTTCAAATTCGCCTCACTACAGCACGGTGCGAGACCTCTGAATGCCGACACTGCGACTTCATGGCTACCTCCGCGTCAAAATGTTCCACCTGCTAACCAAATGAAGTCACCGACGGTTGAAAGTCCACCTATATTCCCATTTATGGGCTTCTCGAGTGAATTCTACGACAAGCCATACAATGAACACCCGGTGACAATATACCCTGGACCAAATATACAATACAGACAAGCACATTCGCCTACATATAACTTACAAAAGATATCACCTTCGAACACAAAATGCTCCGAAAAACGGAACAACATAAAACGCGACAGTAGATCTGACGGCGAAATACTGTCACCGAAAGGCAAAATACCTCCGCGTACTCTCGCAGGTTCTATGGAAAGGCATAGAGAAGTGTGTAGAGATTCCTCGGAGGATCTGATGGAGAGCTGCAGAATAAGAGGTTCGAGTAAAAGCAATGACGAGGATCACTTCTCGGATGATTCTTTAGAAGAATCGTTTCCGCCCCCTCCGCCCGCAGTCATCACGCCTTCGAAACGCAATTCCATAGCTTGGGAAGTGTCTCTCGATGGTGACGACCCCCTGCTTACTCCAGGAAGCACAAAGGTACCTTTATAAAATTAATACGCTTCCGAGCTAAGTTTACGCTTAGCAATTCTAAGCTTACTGCACATTGCATTTTTAATAGTGAATATTCAAGGATATAATAATGTTATGGTGGATATTTATTAATAAAGAATTAGCCTTAACAAGATGTAGTTCTTAATTAAAGCGAATAAACGATAACTATGGCGTAAATAAGGCACAGACTTGGCATGATATTCATTGTCTATGAGACATGTCCATCACCTGAATAAACAATGGAAGGAGCTCAGCTGCTGACTCATGGAGAAACTTGTTAAAATACTATCAGTGTTTTGTAGGTTATAATAATGTTTAGAACGTTAGAACGTTTGTTATTGAATACGTTAGAACGGTTACATAGTCGTATATGTCCATGTTGCGTGATTACGTAAATCGTCTTTAACTTCGTGCTAAACATTATCCCTTGCGTAACACCAAGCAAATTAGAGAATTTTTAAACCTTAATGTTCATAATAACATCAATGAAACATAAAGTATCATAATAACCTCCTCATATGGGTGGGTTATAGTCCAACACTTCAGGTAACTTCAGATGACTGAGGATTTCTAGTCTTTTCGGACATACAGGTTTCTTTACAATGTTATCCTTCACCGATAGAGTAATTGTTATTTATTTATAATCCAATTATTATGAGTAGATGCCTTCATTGGAAGGCACACCCGACCCGCCATACTAAATAGCAACAAATCTGCTTATGGTGGATACCGATTGCAGATACTAGAACAATACAAAAAAAAAATTATAATCCACACATAAAATGGAAAACACAAAGGTGTAAGCCGGACCAGGATTTCAATCTGCCTCTACCATTTCAGCAGCTTCTCTGGACTGTCGTTTAATGCTAACATGAAAATTAAATTGCTGAAGTGATAACAAAATCCAACAGCGGTTCCTTTTAATTAACGGATTCAACGTTTTACTATATATTGTATATCTGTTCTCACAGTGGCATTTAATGAAGCAATTTATTTACAGGTTATAGGTAGACGAAGAAGAAAATCAGGGGACCACTCGCACTCCAGCACTAGTTCGATCCCGCAGCACGGCGACGAAGAGTGGGGCGAGGAGTATTGGCCGCCGCCGCCTCCAGCCCACGGCGACACTTCGCCTTCCTCCGACGCGGAGCAGGATGCGCGGCGTCTACAGGACCTAGCCTCTGGAACTTACGTCATACGTAAAGGCAAGAGCCGGAAGCAATTGCCAGCCTTCAACAAGAACAGTCTCAACCGAAGTCTGGATGCTGACAAATCCATAGACGGCTCTAGTGTATCTATCAGTGGCTCCGGATCTGTCGGGTCATACAATTCCAGGCCCAGCTCTGACTTAAGTTTGCCGCAGTCTCGATACAGTGTCGACTTAAATTCGCGATTAAGTCGCGAACTACACACCCCAAACTCTAGATATAGTATAGACCTTTGCACCCCTAATTCTAGATTAAGCAAGGAAATGACCTCTCCCAAATCGAGACTTAGCTTAGATCTTAATAACGGTCAAGATAGATTCATAAATCAAGATTATTTCGGTCATAGTCCTAAGAGTAGAAAAGTACCTAGCGATAAGAGTGCTCATTCGTCTAAAAGCAATGTAGTTCAGAACAAATTGTCTCCACAAAATAGATTTACCGATTTTAAAAAGTATTCATCTACTTTTGATAATATACAATCGTTGATAAAGGAAGGGAAAATTGAGGAGAATTTACAAATAGAATGCAATGAAACCGTGAGCGAATTGACAACGGTGCCTCCGAATATGGTGAGGGTTGTCTCTCTCCCCGCTTTGGGGGTCGAGGGAGACGGCAACGGCGCGAGTCGTCAGGCGCTCATCACGACCGTAGAGGAAGAAGAAGACCAGGAGAGCGGAGAGCGGTCCAGTGGAGAGACCTCGCCTCTTCGTAAAATCGAAAACAATATTAGCGCTATACTAAGTCAAGGTCGGGACCAAAAACATTTTACCCCTTATATACCTAAAGACTGGAATATCCATAAGGATGAATACTGTGATGAAGTGTCTAAAGATATATTAGAAAACAATTTTCGGTACAGTTCCAGGGAAAGACAAAAGAGACACGACATTCAGAAGTCATCAAGTCACAATGAAATACAAAATCAGAGATCGATAGACCATAGAGATCGCTCGTCCGGTCGAAGGTCAAACAGCATGCACAAGTCGACAAGCGCAAAAGACGTGCCAGTTAGTTTGATGCGACAACCGTCTTCTTCCGACTCGGCCGTATCCAGCGGCGGTGA
Organism: Bembecia ichneumoniformis; assembly: GCA_910589475.2. Classification (NCBI taxonomy): domain Eukaryota; kingdom Metazoa; phylum Arthropoda; class Insecta; order Lepidoptera; family Sesiidae; genus Bembecia; species Bembecia ichneumoniformis. The sequence goes on from OU342521.1 coordinate 7,921,152, forward strand.
CTTCCCCTTGAATGTCCAAATAGTGGAGCACTCCTACCGACACCATCCTCTGCCACCTTCTCCGAGCATCGTCCATGATATGGGGCCGCTCCCGCAGACACCGGATTCTCCGAAATTCCCCCCGTTGCCTCCGTCCCCAGTGCAAGAAGTCGACGATGAGTATACCGAAATAATGCAACCTACGGAGAGGCGTCACGTTAAAAAGGCTGATACGTTGCCAACGCCGACTTTGGAATCCAGAAGAAGGTAAGGTTTTTTATTTTAAAACCACACGCGTGAAATCAGTTTTTGTATTACAAAATTATGACAAACTCACAAAATTAAACAATATTTAACAGACCGTCGGAGCCTCCAGCGGTACCACCACATCGCGACACAACAAACAGTTTGAAGACGAGATCGATGGAGACCAGTTATAATAAAAACCGAAGAAGTAGTAATTTCAAGAGTGGTTCTACAGATAGAAGAACTCTACCTACAGGTGAAGAAGTTCTTTTTCGTTGAAAGATTTTTTTTGAAAATGCAGCAGATAGACTGAGCGTTCGCTCAATTCAGGGTTGAAGCAAGTGCATTGATAACATTGAATAAGTTAAAGAATAAAAGACAAGGTCGGATAGAAGAATGGTTTCTTATATCCTTACACATGACCCCAAACACAACAGGATGCGCTTTAGTATTAAATAGAGATCTTTTGAGCTTTGTCGCTAGAAATGTTAAATGCAACCTGTTCTAATATTAAATTTTTCGCAGATATGGGAGCGAGTGGCGCTCGACGGCGAACAATGCAGAGACAAAACCGAGAGGCATCGGCCGGCCGCGGACCTTTGCAAACCTCTGCGAGTTTGCCTGAGACACCGGTGTTCGCCCGCGGGTGCGACGTCCCTCGGACTCCGCCGAGGAACTCTACGGGACCGCCCAGGAACAACACTATGAACTCTATACAATCCATAGGGAGCAGTGTGACTCTGGGCGGATACGGGCGGGGGTCAGTTTTGGGACCAGGCGCGGTGTGCACCGGTGCTGATCTGCTGCGACTCGGAGGTCCTCCGCGCGGGTGGTACCCCAAGCAAAGGCAGCGGTGATTACCTCTTATGACCTTTGTAACTCAACAACACCACAACACCAGAACAGTATAAAGGCTGAAAAATATTCAGTCGAGTTAGGGCCAATACTATTATAAAGAACAATGCCCAATTTAGACTCCACTGGTCCCACAATAACGACTATGTTCAAAAAACATGCATAAACATTTTAAGGCACTCAATGTAAATCATATGTTATATAAACGAACGAAATTAGATTTGAAAATAAAAAGTATCTGCGTATTTCTGTTTTATAATGCATTAAATTAACTATTTTGTTGACGTTTGGCGTTTGCAACATGGCCGCGACAGGTGAAAGTATCTGTGCTTTTAAACTCTATTTTTCCTTAAAGACCGTTTTTTACTCTGTAAAGTAACACAATTTTCCTGTAAAATATTGGTTAGGTACATAGTATTTTCAAACCAGCAATATCTCTTTTGATATTTATTTATTTATTACTAGCGTTCCGCCCCCGGCTTCGCCCGGGATGCAATTTTTATATATATAAAAATTGCATCCCGTTATCCCCAGTTAACATTCCCAGTTTATCCCTCTTTCCATTAGTGAAAACCGAATTAAAATCGGTCTACCCGTTCACGCGTGATGCCGTGACCAAGGGAAATGGGGATTCATTTTTATATATAGAGATACATGAAATAATTAGAAAAATATTTACAATGTCCCATATTATTTAATTACTCCTTTTATTTTTAACAGTCACTATATTTTTCCTTAAAATATCTTTAAATTCGCTCGGTATTTCGAATCAGTACACCAAATACCTTTACCTAGTAAAATTTTATAAGTGGGGAAAATCTCAATACATTTTTGGGCATTGTCCTTTGTGTTATCTTTACTATAAAATTTTCAAAGAGAGCTCTCTTGAATTTTGAGTTGCATGGAAATATATCTAAATAATGGCTCATGGGTCGTTCGTATCTAGAGCATCGAAAATACCTGTCTGTTATGTAATATGTATTTTTTTTATGAACGATGAATTATAAACCAAAAATTTCTCTTGCCAAAAGGAAATCTGAAAACGCCCTTATATTAAGAGAGGGTGGTAAGAAATGATATTGCCTACCAGACTAGAAAGTTATTTCCGTGTGTAATTTACTTTTTTTATGTTAAGATCAGCAGGCAGACTGACGGTCCACTTGATGGTAGGTGGCTACCGTTGCTATTAACACAAGCGACGCCATAGCTGCTGCAAGTGCGCTGCCGATTACAGTAGTATTAAGGATAAGGGATTGGATAGGAAAATAGGTTCTGGCATCCGTTACTCACTCACCGAAAGAGACCAGCACATGTGCTGTTATTTCACGGTGATCTTCTGTATGGAGGTGGTTACTACCGCCAGACGGGCTGCCCAAATGACTGCGAAACGCAGTCATTTTTGGAAAGTGGTGCTCTGCCACCACTTTCCAGATCCAGACCAGAGCCAAATTTGAAAAGTTTTTTTTCAAAGTTGACCCTGCCGGGAATCGAACCCGGGAACCCTAAAATAGAACGTTAAGGCAAGCACCATAACCACTCATCCAATGGGCTCGTCAAAACATAAAGAACCACGACACAACACCGTATGGAGTTGTGAAACGCCATTCCCCGCTCAACTTTATTTAAAGACACTTTAAACAAAATGTCAGATCAAAACAAAATAAATACGAATCATACTATGGTGTTTTAAGCATCAATTTTATGCACCTTTGCTATATTACCTGGCAAAGCTATTTAGATTCGAAATTTATAGCAGCCAAGTGTTCTTATTTGCTATGCACTCATTATTGCGTAGAAACTCAGCCATTATACTATGAGGTAGTTGTGCCGTTCATGGGTTTTTACTAGCTTTTGACAACTACGAACTATTAATTCACCAATCGCATACACATTTTACTGCTACGAGTATTACTTGAGTTTCATAATTAAGGTAGCGTTTCTATTAATAAATTATTAGAAAAATAACTATTAAATGTCAATATAAAAATACATTGTTTCTTTGATGTATAAAAGCAACCGGATAGTATACCTGATATCGAGTCATCAAGTGAATCCTCAAAAGTTATTCTGAATGGAGTCATCATTGCACAGATCTTTATGGCTTAGGACAGAATTTTCAAATTTTAAAAGGGTATTAATTTTATATTGTACCCATTGTTTTAGAAAATATTTCTCCAAATTCAACACCTAAGAGGAGACTTAAGAGGGGTCCCAAAATTTGTATTGGAAATTGTTAATTCTATGATCTTAATATTTATGACTACATCACGCATAAATATTAAATTATCTGAATAACTTAACGTATAAACGTAGATATATTTAAAATAAAGCTTCTGCTCTGCAGGCCCGCATCGATTGAGCATCTTGACCGAGTAACAGCGTCGAAAGCTGCGGCTGATCATCCCGCTGCGTGGGAGGGCCCAGGAGGTCGGAAGCCCCTTACACTGCCCCCAAATCTGACGCCCAAGTTCTTCCAAAAGTCTCCAAGAGAGGCGCTACGCAGGGTTACCAGCTTACTAATAAGAAAAGGTAAGTAAATTGCGAGATCCGTAGCAAAACAGTAGAATTTAACTTAGTCACTTAAGTAAAACTGTAACGATATTTAGAATATTCTTTCATAAGTAACAATATGTCTTACAATCTGCGAAACTGTAGAACTTGTTAAACAAAGACTTTATAAATTACTAGCGGCCCGCCCTCGGCTTCGCACGGTTTTTTTTGCAAATTAAATATAAAAACCTTCCTCGTTCACTAATCTTTCCATTAGTGAAAACCGCATCGTTATCTTATTCATGTTTTGAAGAAGTTAGAAAACATAGACAGACAGACGCGTGCAGCGACTTCAATTACTATGTAAGAATAACAAAAGCTGTCGTAGCTGCAAGAAATGTGGAGGATTGCTTCAGATATTGGTACGAATTATATCGAAATTGAAGCTCCTATAAATAAAATAACATAAATACTAAATATTACTTGTGTTAAATCATTAACCAAAATTTATTTAATAATCTATAATAATACAACTATTGTTATAGATTATTACACAAAAAACGTATGTCAAGTCTGATTATAAAGTTTGTTTAACTGGTATGAGGGCCTGGGTCTCCTGGATCTAGTGTATTTTTAGTGTGTGTACTTAAATTGAGAACTCAAAAACAACAGTACGCATATTATTAAATATATTATTATGCAAAACTCATTGACCAGGAGAAAATGATACTTTAATTATATAAATATCGAATGAATTATGTCGAATTTCGAACATTGGACGAACACTATATATGTATATACAACAGTATCTCATTACCTACATACCTACACAAGGTACAGTCGAGTGCATAAATATATATCTAAAGAATCGTTTCATAAATATGTATTTAAAAACGTTTATTATAAACGTGCACATATAAACTCTTATTAAAATGTATTATTTTTAGGACATATTATTGCTCGTGTTATTATTAATAAAATTTTGGAACATTTCCGAAGACATATTAATGGTAAGAAAAATATTATATTATAATATAACATATTTCACGATTCCTTTAGTAAATACATACATGTTATTGTAACTAATATATTCTGCAACATAAAGCTACAACCGACTGACTGTGACATTGAGCTTTTGCTAAATATTTGACAGCATCAACTTAATGAGTTTATAAAGAAAATTTAGGGAATTAGCTTAGAGATTCTGGTTAAGTGCATATTTTCTTGAGATTATTTCAAATAGAAATTGTAATGGTGGCTTTAAATTGTATTTTACATTTGTTACGCAATTTTTAATTGTCAGAAATTTCTTTTTATCAGAAAATAATAATAGAGAAATCATTCTTACATACAATCCCTGTATTGTTTCTGTCCATAAATTTTATACCAAATATGTTTTTCTTTTTTTAAATGAACCTAGCCAATTAATGAAAGAAGTCATAAAGCGTTAGTTTCTTCACATAAACATTTAGCTCTATCGTGAAATTAGAAAAGTTTTGTAACAGTTTTGTGTTCGGCTAACTATGTTGGCAACGAGCGGTGCCAAATAACTGTTTTATGTCAAAATGTTATAAGAATAAACAGGATTCTATTTGAGTCAGAAGAAGTAAGTTGAATTAAGATTTTGTTTAACTAGCATAAATACTAAAACTAACAATGAAAAATATTATAATACTGTTCTTAAGAGTTTTTCAAAAAATTAAATGTAAGTATGTAAGTTGAATATAAAATATCTTCAAGTATCCAAATAAATAGTTAAATATTGTAATGTCGGAGATATGTAAAGATATTTCCAAAAGTTTGATCAAGTTCATTCCGATCGCATCGAGCGTATCCAAAAGCGCTTCCTCTATCATCTTACATATCAGGACTGTAAGTGCAAACAATTATTATCGTATGAATCACGTCTCTCTCACTTTAATTTGGCCTCTTTGCGTAAGCGCAGGAAGTTCTGGACCTCATGTTTCTTTACAAGCTTGTTCATGGTATTACTGATGCTCCAGATATTCTTGAGCGCCTTTGTTTCTCAGTGCCTCGACTGGGTAGCCGATTACATATTCGTAAAACATTTCATCTAACTGTGTGTCGCACTAATCTCGGTCAACATAGTCCACTCTATCGGATGTGCTCTTCTTATAATGGCATTCAAAATAAATTTGATTTATTCTGTGGTTCTGTGGTCTCGGCCAGGAAATCATTTTTTAACCATGTATCTATTTACATTTTTTAATTTTCTCTCGTATGAGTTTATTTTGTATGTTGTGTCCACTTGTAGTAGGTTGCATTCCGACGTAAATGTTATTTTGTATATCTTACTTGTATATGGAATTGTATACCAGTTTTGTGGACCTGTAATAAAAAAATAAAAAAAGATAGCAATTCAGAAAGTTATTTCCAGCACTTTGTGAACATTGTTATCTGAACCTCCAGTTCTTATTGTATTCATGATTAATGAGTAATAAATTTCTTTTAATTACTTGCCATATTAAATACTAGCTGAGCCCGCAACTTCGTACGCGTGGTATTCGGTATAGCACGTAACTTTTTTTTTTTTTTTGAAACAAACACTAATCGGTGAAAACTGTATTCAAAACAAAACTAATATTTTGACCTCGGTAACGTAAGTACACGTGTAGAAATAGTTTTTTTGAAAAAATATTTGATGTACAGACACGGCTGGTTTCGATTTTATCACATGTATACCTATAGATTCTTTAATTACGCTAATTATTTATAAAGTAGTTAAATTATTTTTAATCTCACCTATTGTATTTCCTAATAGCAACAAAATTTTAAGTTTCTTTAAATTATATTTAATTTAATTGTTTTAATCCATTATATTGCATATGATGGGTACTGCTGTATTCACGGCTAATATTTACGTAACATAATATATTACGTGATATGACTGATATTTACGTAGGTATGCATAGTTATCATTATATATCTTGTGGTGAAATTTTTATCAGCATTTATTTGTGATGTTTTATTCGTATTTATTATTTTCCTGTGCCCTAATAACAAAATGGCCCCACGTCCTTTAGTTGTAGGCCCTAGGCCAGGATGTAATTAGAGGTCACAAGATAATAAAGTAATTGTCTCTCTTTATCGTTCATTGTTCTAATCTACTTACAACTATATAATAACTAAAATAATATATTATAATTTATAATAAATATAAGCTGTGTAAAAAAACCTCTTTGTAATTGGAATTGAATTGCTATTATGAAATGATTTTCGTTTTTTAATCTATGTTTTTGTATAATTATGAATTGCAATTTGTGTGAATAGTTTTCATTAATATTCTTCTTCCTACACGATTCACTCTTGGCTGAGTGGTCCTGGTCATCATCTCTGAGTGGCACGCCACTGTGGCTGTCTTAATTTGGTCGGTCCACCTCATAGGCCACCTATCACGCGGTCTTGTGCCTTCGACAAAATATGTGACAAAAATGTGAGGATACGACCCTGAACGACGAATTACAGTCGTCGCGTAATGGCAAGTTCCTGTAATATGGAGGCATAGTACGGAACTCCACCCATGACATCCCCAGCAATCTCCTCCAGCGTCACATCTCCAAGGTTTAACTTCACTCTCCCACAGCAAGTACGTCTCCGCAGCATAAAAGAATATGGGAAATGCGAGTGCTTTTACGAGACGTGTATTGTATATTTGATATATCATTTATGGGTAATCTCAGTCTCAGAAAATACTAAAACAAAACAGTTTTGAAAACATTTAATAAGAGTAGCAAGAGACCATATTTTATTCCGATAAAAGCATAGTTAGAGACTGTGGTTTGAGTTTGAAAAATCAAGTCGAAAAAAAAAGCGCCGGTACAGGGCCAGGAGGAAAATTGGTCACTTATAGCCACAGTATAGCACAGTTTTACAATACTAAAATTCCAAATTTACGCTATAATTTCTTTAGCGACATTTGTTCAGTAGTTATAAAAGTGGAGTCTATTCCCAAAATGTCCCACAAGAAATGTCCAATGGTACCGTCCAATATTTATTCAATGTATAAGTAAAACATATTTCTCAGAATTACAAAGAGATTTTTCAGATTACAAAAAAAACAACGTTAAATGATCCCTTATAAGGAATTAAGAGAGTTTTAAAACAACACACTATTCTAGAACATTAAAATAACCGCGTTGAATAGTTTTCTGTTACCGCAACAGATGGCGCTAGTATGTTCAGTTTGACGTTACTCGCAAATAATTAGGTAATGCTGAATCATTAAAATACTATGATCGGTTTTGCTTCTTTTCTTACTTTATATTTCGTAACGATGACCATTAACAATTTATCAGAGAAATTGACTAAAAAAAGAAGAATACTAAAATTACAAAAAATTACATAGCCTTAAAAAGGTATATTTTATTTAATCCAAATGCACTCCAAACTTTAAGTACTGTTTCTACATAAATAGGTATTCTTCATTTCATGTATCAATTAAAAATTAATTTAATTAAAAAATAATATTAGGAAAAAAATGCATATTCCCAACAAAAGATAAATGATTAAATCATTTACTTAACGTATAAATGACTTTCTGTGCTAATTAGTTTGCATAGTCGTATACTTATTTTATAAAATTTATATAATATCATATTATAAAATGTAATAACTAAATGTAATATACCTACGTATATTATACTACTTAGATATTTTACCCTAATATTACCCACTTACCACACATCTAATCTTTGCTTTATCTTCATATGACTATTATGATGTATTACGATTTATGTCAACTGTTATAAATTGTGTTATTATTTATGAACATTTAAATATTTGCTGCAAACTGACTGGCTGGAAATTCCGAACTCAAAATACACCGTCATTAAATAAACCGGTACGATCTAAATGAAAAACAATAGAAGCGTTCGATCGACGGCGGAGTCCTAAAAAGTTCGGCGTTACAATAGTGAATAGAATGGCACACAATGGCGATTCGGTTAGTTGCCACCTTTGTGATGTGACATTAATATGTGCATAGAGTTCGGTTGCTTGTTGGGCATAGCGCGATGTGGCGCGATGCAGTGATTCACTACGACAGTTGTGCGTGGCGAGCGAAACGGGGTGAATGATGCATTAGAGATGTGACTCACCGCGCGAACACTGCGAGGGTGGGCGCAAATGCTGTGCAAATACACACCCGTCTCTTGAAAGTAAAGAAAGATACAATGACATCTGTCTCAATAAATAGTTGTTATTTATTGCTCGCATTTATAAATAACGTATGTCATTTCATTAATATTTATTTATATATTTAAAAAAAACAGCGTTGTTACTGGTTACTATATTATAGGTTATTTATTGATCGCATTTATAAATAACGCATATCATTTCATTAATATTTATTTATATATTAAAAAAAAAACACCGTTGTTACTCGTTACTATAGTACGGTCATTCTATGAATGCGTTTTTGACATTTATTTGTGTCCATTGCATAATAAATGTATGGAGATTGACACCTGTCAAAACGGCAATCATATAATGGCCGGAGTATAGATTATGTTCAGTATGGACCAATACAAAATTAAGACTAGCCTCTGAAGTCGTTACTTTTCCTTAAGCGCTGAAAAATATGAGTAATATTTACTCAATCTTTATTACTCATATATTTCTGTCAGGAACTCATATATATCTTAAATATTCTTAAATATCTTAAATAAATATCTGAACTGTACTTTTTTTTGATAAATGGTACCCTATATCCTTTTCTGTACTTAGGCGTGAAAGCGTAACAAATAAACAACAAAAAAACTTAGCTTTTATAATATTAGTTAAAATTATTATTATATATTCTCAGATATAAGTTGCAAAATCTCTCATCTGGTATACCCATTTGTGTGTATCGGTTTCACTTGAAACAATTTTCAAGTAGTAACATAAACTTAAGGAACTCAGTCTGTGCAAACAGGATTCAAATCAGTTAAGTTTGCTATGGAGAGAGATTATTTTTAATTTTTAATAGCAGTACAGACCCTCACTTCAAACACCACCGTGGCATAACAGCACGTGTGCTTCTGTGTTTTGATGTCATAACCAATTTTTCTATTTTCATCTTGTTTACATCATTTCTACGTGACGAACGGCCTAGTTCCCGTTACTATTTGTCACCAGTTATTCCATTCAGTGGGCTATCTGCCAAACAAGATAAAGTAAAAACTAAATATATTCAAACCAAGCACTCGTTAAAAAAATTGAACCGATTTTCTCTTGAACATGTGTGCGAGTAAGCTCGTACTTACGAGTATTAGATAGCACGATGACTTAATTCGATCTAAACAATAAAATTGCTGTTTTAATCCTTTTAATCTCATTGTTTTAATAAAAGGTTCACTTGTATTAAAATTAATTAGGCTTAAAACAATTTTATTGTCACACTGAATTTGCTTACATGGAGAAACTTGACGATACCGGAATGGTTGGGGTGCTTGCCTTAGCGCTCTATTCTTTGGGTTCCCAGGTTCCATTCCCGGCATGAACTTTTCAAAGTTGGCTCTAGTTTGGATCTGGAAAGATTACGTTTCGCAGTAATTTGGGCAGCCCATCTGGCGGCAATAACCACCCGCTTACAGAAGATCACCGTGAAATAACAGCTCGTGTGCTGTTGTGTTTCGTTGATTGAGTAAGCGATGCTAGATACATCGCATTTGCATAATCCAGATGCAGATGATGCAGTGCACTTACTTGCAACACGTGTGGCGTTGCTTGTGTTATAGGCGACGGTAGCCATCTACCATCAAGTGGACCGTCAGCCTGTCTGCCGACTCTAAAATTATGAGTTTAACATAACTTATTATCGCATGAAGGGCATACATGAAAACAACGGGTATATGGCAGGGACACATACTCACGCGTTGTTATGTATATATAACAAACATGTTAAAACTAATTGAATAAAAAAAATATGTAAATTTTAAATTTACATTTTTATAGGATAAACAGAATAAAGTTAATAGTGCTATTTAAAAAAATCCCGTAGTTGTATTTTATTTTATAAAAAGTGGAAAATTCTCAAAAAAATTGTTAGTATGTGTGGTGATTTCTGTGAGTGTAAGCAAAGAAAGCAACACAATTAACCGCGAAAAGAACTGGGTTAATACAGAGTAACATTTGTTGATAAAATTTCACCGAAAGTTGAACAAATGCAAATAGGTACACCAAAAGACGGTTAGATAGAATAAACTGTTAGATAGAATAATGACACAGAACCGGTCGCTGCCAAAGACGGCAACCGGTCAGGCTTTGAGGCCAAGAACATTGCCTGTCGCCCTACATACGACCTCACCGCGGACTGCGTATCTCTTACCATTTACTCTCTTTTCATTAACTAAATAATTTTCTGTACCACAGTGTGAAGGAAGAATTTAAAAAAATAATAATAACATCAGTAAGCGCTTTTATATTCCTAAAGAAAGCAAAAAATCTGAACACTCCTAAATGAGCTGAGATAAATAAGCTCAGCGAAATGTGGTGAACACTCCTAAATGTAATCTGCATAAAAAGCTTTCATTTTTTTTATGTTATGTAGTATGTCTATTGAAATATTATAAGTATGCAACGTGCGACGCAATTATTGGTTAATTAACTCTTTTTAACTTTATCAACTCCCGACTCTGACTGACTAAAGCTTCACTTTATAAATAAATGGTGAAGTGAAATGATAGGTGGTCACGAAGTAACGCCATAGAGGTTCCAAGTGCGTTACTGACCTATATATAGAATCCTTATTCTATAAATTGAAGTAGTTGCCCGCATCTGACTGTATCTTCTCTAACTCCTAAATCACGCAACGGATCCTAAATCACTAATTTAAAGAGCGTTAACGAGATTTTTATAATTTGCAGAAAAAAAAATTGCACCCGTGCGAAGCCGGGAACGAGTCACTAATAAATAATAAAATAAAAGGAGAAATTGATTCGTGGCACAGAAACAAAAAGGCACAGGCTATTATTTCACGCAAGTCTTCTGAAAGGGATGATTACTGCATGCAAACTGGCTGATATTGATTTTTGATAATTTCATAATTTAATCACAAATCAAGTTGTCTTAATCTCGTTATCTCCCCAATTCATCACAATCAATCACTGCAGGGGCACAGGCCTGCCCTCTCAACAATAGGCGTATGGGCTATATGGTCCATCACGCTGGCCCAGTGCAGGTTGGTGGACTTCAGATTTCCTCGCGATGTTTCCCTTCACCGTTTGTGAGCAGTCAGTAAATACATTGTGCTTTGTTAGAAAAAAAAAACCATTAGTACATGGCTTCTACCGATGATCTAACTCAGACCTCTCGACATGATAGACCGAGCCTTTCCCACTACGCCACCTACTCTTCCTCACCGACCCAATTACTACAGGGTAACTAGTAACTGTCTATTACTTTTTTAAAATGTAAAGTCTTGGGGTTAACCCAAGCAACGCCATAGATACTGCAGTTGCGCTGTCGACCTTAGTAACCCTAGTAATTAGACCTTAGTAATTAGGAGGAAATAGGATAATGGGCTTTGCCATCCCTTATTCACCACCGAAACGCAACAGCACATATGCTGTTATTTCACGGTGGTCTTCTGTAAGGTGTAAGGTAGATGCTATTTTAAATCAAAACTTGACGACTATTTTTTACATTAAGTATTAAGTTAAAGCTTTTGTTATATGAAAAAATGGCGATTGGATTAAATTATTTCCCTATAGAATCATGTCGTGTTTCAGAAAAAAGCTGTGTGTCAGCTCCGACGCACGATTGAAGTTTACTCCTTAAATACGATTGTCTTTGACTATGCAAAAGGAAAAGAGGGTAAATAAACACGCCATTATACTACAATAAAATTAGGTGAAGCGGCGACATCTATCGAATTTGGGTAAAACTGTTTTAGAGAAAATAACTCTTTTTAGTTAACGCTTGTATTAATTTTACTTCTCATATAATTTCCATACCGGCCTTATACAAGAATCGATTCTAAATTCTAAAGGAGTAAACTTCAAAAATCTTGCGTATATATTTGTTTGTTATATTATTTTTAACTTTAAATGTTTTTTTTAATAAGTATATAAAACTAGAGTAGGTATGGGTGTGCAGGTTTCGCTCTATATCCATTGGTTAATTAGTCTGTTTAGTCTTGGAATTTTACCATTTATTTTTTTATTAAAGTAGAACATAGGGCTGACTATTGAAACTTCTATTCGTGGAAAGGCCAAACATACCTCTCTATCTGTTCTGATCACCGGACGTGTCACTTATTACACATTAATTACATTCAGCATTTTATAAACAGAACTCGGTCGTGTACACTCTGATAGACCACCCTCATAGTCACGGGACCTATGCGGGCAATTAGGATGTATTATTAATACGAGAAAGTTCACTGCTGCGATCGTGCAAACGTCCACACAAGGTCGTTTGCATCGCAATCAAATTCTCTGGACGACTGCCAGGTTTCATTCCTTTGGAAATACTTGAATTTTTTTTAAAAAAAGAAAGTTTTCAGTTATTTAAGAAGTGTGTTGCTTTAGTTTGTCTAACCACTTATAAATATACATTTCAAAAGCTTTTAAATATGCTTTAAGACTACATTCGAATTTAATTCATAATAAAGCAAAAAAATGTATTCACAATTCCAGTGCTAAGAATGGTTTCTATAAAGTTTAACTACTGAGTTACAAGGACTGTCTAAACATTGTGAGTCGGCTTAAAAATTTTGCTGCACTCGGATGTTAATATGTAATAAATCTAGTTAGTTTTAGAAAGTTGCTAATAAACATACCAGCGGATAGCTGTGAGCTTTGGGATCAAAATGCATTACTATATTTGCAATATTCGCTTTATTATTTTTATCAATAAATAATCAATATCAAAATATCAATAATCATCACTGTTAAATCAACTTAATTTTCTCCTAAATCAATAAAAAGGAGAGTTTTTATATTCAAAGAGTAATAATATGAAAGCTTCACTTGAAATAGTTTAATATCCGCTTAAACATTGATGAGCCTATTTCCCTATCCTCTCCCAATCCCTGATCCTTAATCCTACTGTAGTCGGCAGCGCACTTGCAGCAGCTTTGGCGTTGCTTGTGTTATAGGCGACGGTAGCCACCTACTATCAAGTGGACCGTCAGCCTGTCTGCCGATCATAACATAAAAAAAATTCAAAGGAAGCAGCGGTTAATCTATAATTTTAACAAAGAATCAGCGTTCATGAATTTATAGGTGGCTAACTGTGCCCGCGACTCCATACACGTTGATATTTTCAAACTCTTCAGCTTTATAATATTAGTATAGATTAATCGGGGAACAAGAAAAAATAAGTTAGTAAAAACAATAACAAAGCGGACCGGAATAGGTACAGAAAATTAAAAAATCCGCTTTGACCCTTTGACTTTCCTTTAAAATTACTATTCATTTCCACATAAATCAACCCAAAGGAAAAACATATTTCCACAAAAGTGATGAACTGGCTCATTATCTGTATCGTGTAGTGTCGAAATTTTTATATCAGTTCAATATCTCACTATTACTGATAAGATATTGATAACACAATCAGAATCAGTCACATAAATGTCCAAAACCTTCTTCATATTCGATTGATTGACTAGTAAATTTTCTTCGAGAAATGTTCAATAAAATACAGCCATAAAATTCTCCAAAGACCTCTTGACAATGGAAATATAGCTTAAAATTATGAACTTTAAACGCTTCAGTCGTTCGCGAGTCGGGGATCGTATCAATTTTTCGAAGCTGCTACGCTCTGTGATACGCATACTAATAGCAAAACATCCTCCGGCGATATATAATCTACATCCGATTTTAATACAGGAACGCCTTCCAACGTGGCTGGCGTAGCAAGATTTTTTAAGCAAATAGACACGACATACGAACTGTTTCTATGTCTTATTGTCCTCGTAGTTTTTCTAGACCAGCCCAACAGATTTTGATCGGGTTTTCATTATAATTTGGGTAATGTCTTGAGAAAGGTTTATATCTTTATACCTGTATTGTAAATAAATGTGTAAATAATATAAAATTACAAAAATAATAAAGAATAATATTGTAAAATATAAATATGTATTCAAAAGAAAATATAGGTACAAAATTATTCTTCTTTTGGGCTTCTCAAACAATATTAAAGTCATTATATTTAGGGAATGTATATATTCCAAAACAAATAGAAAAGCTTTGTAACTCAGCTAAAATAAAAATAAAACAATTACAGACTGAATAATATATGACAATCTGAATAAATCTTTGGAAAATTGCTAATAATTATTCTTTAGTCAGTCGCATTTAAGTAAAGTCGATGTAGATCGCTAGTATATCAATAAAATAATATATTATTACATAGTTTTTTTATAGGGATACCGATTTCTCTTTTCTGCACATACAAACATATTTCCCTTTGTTTAACTACCAGCATTTTTTTTTCATATAGATAGATACTTATGTGGTAATACCAAAATTGTTTGTTGAGTTTTATTAAAATTTCAACGTTGCGAAGCCTGACTATATCGAATAGTGCTCCTTCGTGTGTGCGTAAACAGAATATCAAATCATTTGTTACTGAGCTTTGTCATTTGTTAACCTTGAATAGCCCACGTGCTTGTATAAGTAGGGACATTACAGTCACTACATCCGTTGCTAAATAGGTGCGTATGTGCGTACAATGTATTCATATCCGATCGAAAAAGTTCGGGTCGTCGACCGTCGAGGAAGACCGATGCCTATTCTACTAATAAAAGTGATCAAACCACACGCAAGGCTGAGAAACAATGTCTGCTTCTTTACGAGTTAAAGACACTCACAAATATATTTTACACCAAAACAACTACGTAAAAGCTTCATAAACCTTTTATGGTCACAGCTTCAACGGCAGACATCAGTGCCATATGGCCGCAGTACGCTCGTGTAAACAAGTGTTTTTGAACAGTATTCAGTATTTTTCTTAGATTATTACATCAAAAGTTAACTCTCTTATTTATAGATAGTTGAAAGCATGTAATTAAATGAAATTAACATCGCTCTTATTACTAATGTAGTTATTTTAAAATCTAATTTTTATTTTTAATCTAAGAGGGCACCTACTTTTAGGGATTCAACAAAATATAAAAACATATTCATACAATAATTAATCATCATCGCAGCTGTAAGACATCCACTGCTGAATAAAATTTTCCAGTAGGATCGGTCTGAAGCAGACTGGATCCAGCGTCGACTCGTGGCCTATATTAGGTCTCAGTCGATCTCCACTCGAGAACCTTCTGGTCTCAGCGACCGTCGGCTCTTCATACAGCGTGTCCTGCCCACTTTGTCTACGGATCTCTTGATTTCTGATTCGAGTAACTCCTAGTATAGCCCTCTCTAATTCTTAAGACTTTGAGCTTTCTTAAGAGTTCAATTATTAGCTAATGAATCATAGAATCATCATAAAACTAAATCAGGTACCAAACTGAAACGATCCAAAAATTTGAGTAGACTTATACACTAATTTGGATAAAGTGCGGATAAAGATTGCAACTAAGAAAAATAGCCATATCATATTATTTTACCATCTAATAAGTACCTAAAGGACCTAGCACAGAATAACAATAAACTTCTCTCAACGGTCGATTAGTCGCCAGCTTCAATTTTCATTACACTTCTCTTTTCCCTAAAATCGCCTTACTATAATTGCGCTCAACCTTACGTGTTAGCTTACAGCTTAACCTTTATTGTGCCTTCAGCTCATACGCTCGACCTCGTCGTAATCCAATATGGCAGAGGCGCCACGCTCGACTTATGGCATATCTACTCACTTGTGACAAATGGTTACTGGATATAATAAAACGTGTACCGATTTGCTGTTGCCAGTACCACCATTAAAGATGAGTCACAGTGAATTTAAGTCGCTTCGTCATTAACGGTCGGATAAGATAATCCTTCTACTGCACCTATCGCCAACCATTGTGAAGCAAGACGCCACGTTTCTTAATAATTCCGTGTATTACTAACAAAAGGCACGTAGGCATCATAATAACACGTACCCTCGTATGAACTTGGCATGAACTAAAACTGATTGGACTTTATTACCTAGTTCGAATTGTTGCAACATTATAGATATAGATTAATACCTCCTTATTAAATTTATAATAAGCAAGATAATTAAATTAAAGAAATTATTATCAAATTGTCGGTATAATAGTTTTCGCACATAATATACTTCTTCGTTTGCCTAATGAAAGGAAATTGAAATTATAAATGTATAAATAACGAAGACTGTTACGGGAAGCTTGCTACATCAGTGAAAACCGCATTCGAATCGTTGAAGCCGTTTCTGAATTAGCGTGCACAAACGCACAGACAAACAGACAAAAATTCTAAAAACTATTTTTTTGACCTCGGTAACATAAGTACAACGTGTACAAATTGTTTTTTTGAAAAAATATTTAATGTACACGGCTCTTTTACGATTTTATTATATGTTCAGATTAGCTTTTGCTCGCGAATTCGTCCGCATATCCGCAAAAAGTTTGTTTTAAATCCGTTTGAGAGTTCTAGAGTTTAACAAACAAACTCTTTAGCTACAGTATAAATATAGATAAATAGGTTTAGAAGATACTGGCACTCGAACTGTTAATCATAGGTTAAAACTTATGATTTTATTTAACATTGTTGAGAACAACTTCAATGAAATTAGGAGTAGATTTTTCATCAGAGAAAAATCTGCTTTCAATTGCCTGCATCAATAAACAAAAAGTTTACACCATACCACATTGAGAAAGATCAAATTAGAATACGATTACAAGAATAGGTTTACAGGTATTATTGGGTTTTTGCTATCTAATCGAGGTTAGATACGTACCTAACCACTTATAAGGAATTCTATCAGACAATATTCTTAAAATAAAATTTTTGTTTTTATCAATTTTTACCTAGTGTGTACGTACTGGCAAGTAACTACAATAAACTGCTATATCTACTAAAAAAGTATAAAATTGTCTACATAAACTACGTTTCGCAGTCATTTGTGCAGCCCGTCTGGCGACACTAACCACCGTGAAATAACAGCACGTGTGATGTTGTGTTTTGGTTAGTGAGTAAGGGATGACAGAGTCCATTCCCTATGTCCTCCCAATCCTAATATCCTTAGTCCTACTGTAGTCGGCATCGCACTTGCAACACTTGTAGCGTTGCTTATGTTATAGGCGACGGTAGCCACCTACCATCAAGTGGACCGCCAGCCTGTCTACCGATCTTAACATTAAAAAAATGGAAGAATACACTATTACCTATTTTTTAAACTTATACTCTTCAAAATTTTACATTTCTGCTTTTAATCTAAATACATACAGTCGCCTATTAACGCAACCAATCCCACAGGTGCTGCAAGTGCGATGCCGACTTTAGTAGGATTGAGGTTAAGGGATTAGGAAGCGACAGGGAAAAGTTAATGTTTAAAGTTTGCCCCGCAGGGAATCACACCCGGGACCCCTATGTCAGAGCGTTAAAGCAAGAACTTATACCACTTGACCCTTGGGCTCGTCAAATTCATTGACTTTTGGGTCGTTTATTAGGCTCATTCTGAAACTTTATTATAGTCTCAAAAGAACAGACTGTACAGTACACATCGATATTTCCTATTGTGGTTTTGTTCGACGAAAGTTGCGTCACGGAAATAGGTATTTTAAACATATTATATGTACAAAGGTGGGTCGAAAGCTCGTTTAAAAGTCAGCGACAGGCTGACAGTCCACTTGAAAGTAGGTGACTACCGTCGGCTATTATTACAGGAAACGCTATGGAAATTAGCTGCCGATCTGATTGGATAAAGGATGGGGACCAGGGACTCTGGCATCCCTTAGGTACTCATTCGCTACGAAACACAACACAGCACGCGTGCTGTTATTTGATGGTGATCTTCTATAAAGGAGTACTTACTCCTGTCAGATTGGCTGCCTTTTTTATAATTGCAAAAGTTGCAATAAAATAAAGTTTCAATATAAAGTTCAATGAAATCCTGAAAGTAGGGCCGATTGTCCTTTAGTTTATTTTCTTGTTTTTAACAGAGAGAAAATTTTAAAAAACAAATAAAATCCATCAATCTTGTGAATTGATTTTATTTCGTTTTAAAAATATTATAGTATTTATTTACGACATATTGTTACGAAGTTAACAGAACGTAATCACAGCTAAAAGAAAGATAACTAAAAGCGAAACTTTCCGATGAACATTTTATTGTTTAAGTAAGAAAAGGTGTTTTTCAAAAGTGATTTACGACGAACAGCCTTGACGGCGTCGTTTTTAGTTCGACCATCACCTACATACCGTCCACGTCGACACACCTGTTCGTACACATTATTATACTGGCCCGTATTGCAACTGCACTGTCACACGCTTGTGCTCTTTTTATTTTAATACAACTATTATAATAATGAGTCTTATGACTGAACACACAAAGTCTTGAAACATAATAGCTTTTCAAACACTCAAGGCGGACCAAAGTTGGTTTGGTTCATAATATTATGTTTGCTACAGTTTGTCACCTGTATGCATTTAAAAAAACTAAAATGAGACTGTTTCTGAAGTATTATTTATTGTTTATTTTGACACTGAAAATATTTTTAATAATATTCTAATTTTAAATCATTTTAATAATAGTTCAATTTAAATACTGATTTTTTTTATTATTAAAATTTATTGGCAGACAGTTATGTAATTTGTATGGTGTTAATGAGACAGTGTGTAGAATGTAGCTGTGTCTTATAAGTAAATAAAAACGAAAACTGTTATAAAATGGAATTCTAAAATTAACTCTAAAAACGGCAAAAAAATGCAAATCAACATGCCCAATGCGTACATCATTGATAGAACACACGGACTTTATGGCCAACCTAAAATACTCGTATTTGAGAATTCCTAGTCATACTACTGTATTTATAAAACGAAGACACCCGCCACGTCTGTCTGTCTGTTCGCGATGATCTCAACAACTACTTAACGGATTTTGATGCGGTTTTCACTAGTGGAAAGAGCGTTTTTTCACTAGTGAAGGAAGGTTTTTATATATAATATGACCCGTGCGAAGCCGGGAGCGGGTCGCTAATTTATAATAAAAATAAACTTTCTGTAAATCGGTGTAGAATGCAGAATTGTACTAGTTTTTACTAGTACTAGTTCAATTACTAGTTAATATTACTAGTTTTTCTCGCGATTTCGTCCGTGATTCGAACAATTCATTTTTCGGGATGTAAGGTAGGTTCCCCATATACCCCTTTTTTTTGTTAAGGCATGAACAAGAAAAAAAAAAACGTACTTTCGCATCTATTAGTTAAGTTTATTAAATACACACAAATGTATGTAGGAAGGCTTGGAGATGGGCTTAAGGTTTGGTCTGAATTTTTTAAGAATTATGCTCTTTTTGCCCACTAGCTACATGTAGATATATTTTGATCGAAGATCCATCTGGAAATTGGCCAAGAAATATTTTTGTCATAACCCGATTAGAAAATAAATATACAACCACTATGTGCGACGTTTTATATTTAGCGTATGACTTTATGATACCCATAATGTGTTTAATGAACTGGTAATTTTTGTAGGCATTGGTTTTCCTGTCGAATGAACAAGGTCAAACTCGATTGGGTCTATTGAACTCGGCACGATAAAAGGTTGAAGGGACGCCATTAATCTGATTAATAATTTTTTTAATGTCTCTATATTTTTGTTGTGAATAAAAAAAACACAGAACATTATACTTAGGCGAATATCTTATTCGCCATAGTCTATTTATGTGTTTAGTTACAGTTTTTAACGCATATTTTCCTTTAGAATAAAGTTACGTTCAGGAAACAGGAAAAGTTTATAATTGGTTATATTAAACATGAATTTAATAATAGTTGTATTGGTTAACACTTAATTACACATCATTTGAAACGGTTAGTTATATTTTAACATAATTTTAACCAAAATATTTTAAATTTTTAATCTAAAGTTAAAAGAACTAGGCTTGAAAACATTATCTTAGTGGTGCTCAGACTTGAACTGCTGGCGATCGACTTCAAAATTGTTGAGACTAGAAGCGATCGACTCGGTAGATGCCGCAAAGATGTGTGGTGTGATGCACATATTTAAGTAGTGTAGGTAGGTAGAGTGTATCCTGGCAAGGTGTCGGTCATTCCACTGCCATGTCACAAGTGTAGGTCACTACCACTGCCAGAAGCTTCCAAAAGTAGCGGCAGGAATCAAAAACGTCACGCCGCGGTTTTCGATTCCTTTGATAAAGCTGCCTTTCGCCGGTCGCAGGGGTTATTGCGACATAAGAAAAGTAATAAGGGATTATTCTGCCTTAAAAGGCGAACATCAAACAAAAACTGTGGTTTACACGCTATCTTATAAAAATTTACAAAAAAAAAAGTGAAATTGAGGTTAGAAGCTAGAACAACAAAGCAGACATATTGCTCCGGCATCTAGAGCTACAAAATGCGCTCAAGGAGGAATGGGAAGCTATGCCACAAGACTTTATCAAAGACTTGATACAGTCTATGGAAAACCGGTGTCAAGCTTTTATTTGGACAAGAGGGGGTAATTAATAAAAAAATTTCACTATATTTTGTGTATTTTTTTAATTAATCCCCAATTTCCGAACTGCAAAAATCTGTTAATAAAAATGAATTTGTTGTTGCTTTTCTTTTCGGCAGTAAGGTAAACAAACTTATCACTGCTTATATGGTATCATTGAATAGGTATTGAATAACCTTTCATCTCATTGTAAAAAATTAATGTATTTTCTTAAATAAAAAAAATAACGCAATATTTTTGAAAAAATATTTACATGTGCGATTTCTTTGCACCAAAGTGTATAACTAAACGTAAATCAACTTTGAAAAAAAAAATATCTTGAATTTTCATAAAAGTAGGTAAAATGTAAAGAAACTTTCCCCGACCTATTATTTAAATGACAATGTGTGGTTCCTGTTATGTGCAAGACGTTTATTATTATTAGATGTATAAGCGTGGCGGTTGGTTGCGATTTGAGGCCGACCGCGCTAAGTCAACGCCATTGCCAAGGTCGCGCCCGCGGTCCGACTTCAAATCAAATTCAAGTCCTAACGAACCGAATGGCCGATCGCGATGCATTCCTACACAAACCGATAACTTTGCTGTAACTTAAAGATAAAATGTAATTTATCCCAAATTAATTGTACAATGTACATATCAGTTTCTAACTTATTTATCTATACGATATAAGTAGATTAGGAGACGTGGTATTAAATTTTTTTCTGTGGGTACTATATACACGTTAATATAGAACACTGAGGGCGCCATAAATCAGAAGGTGTTTAGAGAAAGAGGAGTACTACTGTATCGAAAAATATTAAACTCCATCTAAAGAAGATTGAACCGTTTTTATTTTCATATTCTAGATTATATTCTATGCTGAAAGTATATAACATGTGTGTATTGCTACTTGGCTGGTACGTGGATTCAGACTACCTGCTCCTTCAATATTCCATGAATTATCCTGTTCTGTACATATTAAGATGCTGGCTCTTTAATAGTTTTTGGCTTGGCTTTTTAATAGTGTCTCTGGCTGTTAATAACTTACATTATATGCTTTTATAAACAGTAGGTGTATAATCCTGTGAAATATTTTCTCCTTAATTGATTTGTCCAGAAATAGACATATTGTAAATATAATTTTACTTGTCAGTTCATTACCAAATAAATAATAAGTTCATTTAACAAAATAACAAATAAAGAAAACAATCAGGTAAAAATTTCCCGAAAAATACATCAAATATTATCTCTGTTTTGATTGCTATAATTTGACTAAATTAGGTATTAACTTTGCAACCACTGAAATTTAAACTGTAAAATAACAAATACATTCAATCAATTAATCTCCAGAGGCGAAAAATTCGTGAATCTCCATTTTAATAATGATATTTGAATAAAACCAAGCGAGGACTTAGCAGAAAAGCGTTATTTTCGTCGCCTAATTTGACTTCTTAGAGTAAAATTAAAAATACAGTGCATAATAGACTATATTTAAAAAAGTTTGAATCGGACAGATTTATACAAAATATTCTATTTTCTGAGAAAAAAAGAAATGTAAATTACTACCCAAAAAGCTTTCTTGTCACAGTAATAAAAAATTTCAGAGACAACTGCATATTAATTAACTTTAGTTTTGTACTAAAGTTTTAATCGGCTACTTTTATTTCTTTTTTTTTTCATATTTTACACAATATTTAAGAAAAACCTTCCAATTTCAAATCCGTTCGGTTATCTCCGAGAAGCTACAAAATTTTTTTGTAATATAATAATAAATATTTATTTCCACACTAATTACATATAGATTAGGTTTTTTTTTGTGCTATATTACACCTTAATACCTAAGCTATTAGGTTGCGCTCGTTTTGATAAAAATTGTGTTCGGTCTTCTTTGTCTTAAACGGCTCTAAAATTATACAGATTTTATGTGATAAGTTTTCGTTGTCTTTCGTTGACAAAACAAACAAACGCTGTACATGAATATTTCACTTATAACAAATTCACAGTGACTCTCCAATTATATAGATATCAATTGGTATAACTGTTGTATTCTCGCGTTGTAAATCTGCAAGTTGCCATGGGTGAATGCTCGATATAGGATAGGAACCGGTCTGTGTCGGGGCCGCCCCGCGCCCCTCATGCCAGATAGGATGCTGCGACGGGTTGCCTTGCACGGCCTACTTCGGAGCAATGCACACGGAAACATACTCGTCCTAGTCATGTTTCCGGTCTAGATTACAACTTTACAATTAACTAAATATCAAAGCTTATTTACCAAATTAATAATTGTACTAAATATAATTTTATTTATTATTACATTGCACTAACTAAATTAATGTTAATATTATTGTTTTGATAAATATCAAACTTTGAACAGTTGAATTTAATACTGTTCGAAGTATTAAAACAATAAAAAAACAATACGGAACCAAACCTAGAACTTATACCATATGTACACCATTACTTTAGATGAGTCATTCATTCTCTAAAAAAGGTAAAGAAATTACTAGAAGGCCACTTCATCGTTATTTAAAAAATAATTGAACTATCCGTAAAACATTTATTTTGAAGTATCTTATCGATGGAAAATATATACTAATACTAGCTACTCGACTTCGTACGGATGCAATTCTCTCACCAATTTTTTCCAATTCTCTGTTTTTAATTGTTATAATAATCTTCCTGGGACTTCAGCGAATATTTGAAAGAATTGGTCCAGCCGTTCTCGGATTTTGCGCTTAGCAACACATTTGGCTATTCATTTTTATTTATGTAGAATTATGAAGAGATATTGAGAGAGAAAGCATTTTGACACCACTGCGCCTATCTTTAAATATTTCAAATATACATTGTCCCAAACTCACCTAAGCCGGAGTGCATCGCATTCTAATGTAAAATAAGAAAGGTGAACGAGATAATAAATTCCTTCATAAAAATTATCTAGCTAGACATTTAATCGTCTAGATATATGATATATAATCGTGATAATATAGATGCTTCTGAGGACCAAATCAAAAAAGTCATAGTACCAAATAAGCCGGGATGTAACTAATAAGACGTGCGAAAGATTGGTTCTCATAAAAAAATTACTTACCCGTGGCTTAGGTTGATAATAAATATCTTAAAAGGTTATAACAATATATAAAAAAACTGTGGTTAAAGTGTAAACAACACATAAGTTTCTATAAGAGTTTATTCTTGGGTTTAAACCAAAAATAAACATCAGTTTGATTAAGTATTTCAGACGAATTTAAGGAGGGCTCATTAATTAGTTTTGAATTTCTTTGTCGCAGGGAACAATGGGAAGGAGAAAGAAAATGCAAGAAGCAAAGAAGCGACATCACCAGCTGCCCGCTCCGCTAATGGTCAGTATAAACTCAATTCAATTAAAACTCATAATTAAATGTTCAAAACACGTCTACTTTTATCTCGTCTCGTTGCGAGGCTGACAGATTAAAATTACTAATTAGACGCAACCAAGGGCAGACCTCAAGTTTATTTGTATAATTATTGATCATGAATTCATTGAACGGCGTTGCTATGACGATAATTGCGTGATAGAACTTGAATGAAGGGTTTATTGTGATCGAGTGGTCGGAAGGCGGCGTTGCGAGGGATAGCACAGCGCACATGCTGCCTTCCCTGGGGTCTGTCGTGTCCACGGCGCAGTCGCAGTCGCCACCCCTAATGTTGCCTCGACTTACCTCGCACTCCGCACCGCTCACCCCTCTTTGCAGAGGCGAAGCTGACTCAAGACTCCCCATCCTATTCACTTTATGACTGAATTTAAACCAAATATTATAAATATTTAGAAACATTGTGAATCGGCGACTAATTATTTTTTGATAAAGGTTCAGTAACGTTGACTAAAATTAAATATATTGATGTGATGATGAACACAAGCCGAGTTTGAAAATAATCAAATTGAAATAAAAATACTTTTAAATAAATCCGAGTGGAAGTTTCATTTATCTCATGAAACTACTTATATTTTTCTTCCAATTAATATGTATATTATATAATTATGTAATTTGTCACTAACAAAAAACCAAGTAATAGTTTCTTCGCTACTTCTTTTAATGATTTTGATATAGTTTTCACTAATAGAAAAAGATTTCTCGAATGGACAGACGAAGAAGATTTGTGTATATGATTTGCAGGAAAAAATTACATCCGTGCGAACTAGTATATTATAAAATAAAGTCGCTTTTATTTTCTGTCTGTTTTACTCCGCTAATATCTTCTTCACAACCCAAAAGATTTTTGATACGGTTTTTACTAAGATGATGTAGGTATATAATTTACAGAAAAAAATTTACGCTAAGATGTTCCAATTAGTTATTCATAATAAGTCCTACAATTCGTGATACATCCTGATGGATTAAATTGAATACAAGGTAAAACCTGTAATTTTATTTCGGATACATGCCTTATTAGTACAAAAAATACAATTATTTTCTATTAAAATAACTAATTTTGTAGAGCACTTCCACTCTCTCTGTGTCTTTTCCATGTAAAGATATTTATATAAAAAATTCTCTTAATCGAGTATTTACATCTAATCTGATCTGCTCGATGTGTGTAGTTCAATGTTGTAACAGTTCAATGTTTTTGAAACTTAATAAATATTATTAAAACATTCGATCTTATAATACCCACATAATGAAATTACTATATATTATATTACAATTAATTTAAAAGCATGCTTTTCGCATACTGTGCTATCTACAAAGAGGCATCATTATACGGGCAAACATTAAATTGGTTTCATGTCCATTAAGACTTATCGGGGTTAGTTTGTTGCCTTGAGTGTCATGGTATTCCTTAATTAATGTTCTAACTCGCTTTCATTATCTACAAAAATTTTTTAGCTTACGTTTAAGAATCTATGTCAACAAAATAAAATTTGGTATTAAGACTTAAATAGTGGGATAAAAATGAACCATTTAATTTTACCTTTTAAAAAAAATATATAAGAACTCCTTTGTCAAGGTTTTCCTTACTATTGCAAATCGGCAAGCAGGCGTCGATGTATAACTGCCCAAGTTTTTGCTTATAGTCCTGACGATGTCGTGGGTCGATGTCCCGACTTGTGTGTCGTGTCTGTCAGCAATGTGTCTTTCGTTAGTTCATCAACTGACAATATTCGCCAGCTCTCCCACGTTGCTTTTTTATTCTCTTCACTTAATAGTAGCGATAATTTCTGGGTGTAACTAACTGCTAATGCATATTAAAAAAAAATCAGTTCACAAACATTTGAAAAAGAGTATTGAACTGTTTTGTAATTACATATTTGTAGGTATTTTAGCCACTTTTGGGCTAAAATACCTACCACTTTTTGCCCAGCTTTTTAGGCACTGTTTGGGCTTTGGACTCGATAGAAGTACCGAAGTTGAGATTTGAACACAACCTCATGCCAAGAAGCTCAAGATCACTGGCTACAGGTACGGATGGATGCACCTCGGAAAGTTGGCGCCAAGTCGAAAGGGCTCCTCTTTGCAGAGAACAAGCACGCTTGTGTTTTGGTAGCGTTAAAACTAACCAGATTCTTGTCTCCCCATTTGGAATACAAGATTTAAGGATGAGTTAATTCCCTCACCCATTGCTACTCGATCGAAGTTGTTTAACCTTGGAAACGTAACAGACAGACAAAAGTACTTTTGCACTTTCCAATAATACTAAGTATATACTAGCGAGAAAACTGACACATGACCATCAATTTTACAATACATTTGAACTAGCTTACTCGTTTATCGCTTTTTCTTTTAGTGAAAACCGTATTAAAATCCTTTGGGTTTTAAGTTAAGGGAAAAGCGGAGAAAAGACAGAGGCGGACAGCGACTTTATCTGTCTATATCTACTCTTTATAATAAAATCGTAAACGTGTCTCTACATTAAATATGTAAAAAAAACGTATCTACTTATGTTACCGAGGTTAAAAAATTAATTTTTAGAATTTTTGTTTGTTAGTTTTTGCATTTGTGTACGCTAATCTCAGAAACGGCTTAACCGATTTGAATGCGGTTTTTACTGATGTATTGTAGCAAGCCTCGCGTAACATTTAGTGTTTGTTTCATTCCAATCGGTTTACAAACAAAAAAGTTACGCGCTACACCGAATACTAGCGTACGAAGTTGCGGGCTCAGCTAGTTTTATAATTTGCACGTATAAATATAGACATGCTTCAACAAAGTTAAAAGAGAGGTCGTCATTTCTTAATAATTTCAATTAAATTCTATTTCAGTCAAAATTATCTAATTACCTGTTTTATTCAGCAGGTAATATGTATAAAAAACTATCAATAATTTAATGCAGAGAGCTCATTTAGTGTTGCTGAGTTCCTTGACCCTAACATAACGTTTGTCTACAATTTAAAATTCGTCTTGATGTCGGTGGATTACAGACAAGTTTTGTGATGAAATTAATATTCTGTATTTTATTAGGCAACATCTACTTAAAACACATTTAACTTCCCAATTTAATTAACTAGGATTACATTATTTCAACAGTAACGTATGGTTACTTCAGAAAGAGGTTCAAACTTTAATGTTAAAATACAGGTACTTCTACCTAATTAGAAATATTCGCAAAAGGCGTGGTGTCGCAATGACGTAATCGGCGAAGAATTTTATCAGTTCGATTAATGTTTTCTAATTGTTACAAAACGTACTGGACTTATTTATAATTTACAATAAAAAAATTTTTTAGCGAACCAAATTTCTATTTCTCGTGTATTTTATAATAGCGCTCCTATTAAAATTATCCTTATCATATTTAAAAGTTAAAAAAAAATAGAAAGAAAGAAAGAAGAATTTATTGGCATTTAAAAAAGAGAAACATACATATATGTTTATATAGTTCAATTATAAATAAACACTAAAAGGACACAACTCAGCTGTTACAGCGCTAATTTTCAGTTGTGCCCTTGCTAATGTCTCACGACTCATGAGTCGATTAATTATCGACTGGCAGGCTAACGGTCCATTCGATGATAGGTAGCTACCGTCGCCTATCGACACAAGCCATTCCATAGGTCTGCAAGTGCGCTGACGGCCATAATAGAACAAAAGATGATGGATTGGGAGATTTTATATGGAAATAGATTCCGGCATTCTTTACTTACTTACCGAAACACAAATCTGATTATTTTACGGTGGTCCTCTGTAGGGATGATTACTGCCGTCAGACGAGCTGCCAATACTTTCTTTATAGTGAAAGTTGTTTTCATATCAAATTACGTAAAATCGCTTACTTTAAACTTTAAATAATATGTAAAACTGTCATTTATTTCCCGTTTATAACGTCAGTAAGTACCTATAAATGAAAATATAAAATTTATTAGTGGGTTAGTTACAGCGATAAAAGTAATTTGCCACACGATCGAGGCAGATAAGTACATATATATATAATACCTTACCACAATATTGGTACGCTAGTACTCTTTATTATACTGTGATATTGGCATGAAGTTTTCTTCATTTGAGGAATACGGATGTCGTTTGAAATGAATCAAGGACAGGTTTTTATCCAAAGTATGGCAGTAAAACGTGTCTTACAGTTCCATGTAGGTTGCAATGGGATATGCGCTTGAGTAGCTCTACTTTCTCAGAGTAACGGAGCCGTCAGGTCGAGTTCCTACTAGCCGAGGTCAATCGCGATTCCACATTGACAAATTCACGCCTTTCGTCAACGTTGGAGACAATAGTTTTTATCTGCTCTATTGTGGTCAGTATTGCGGACATAATCATTTTACTTGTCTGATGAAAGACATATCTAAGTATTTGGATTAAATAGTCGCGTTAATCTTGTACAAGATAAAATATTCGTAATTTTATATTTCATTTTTTGTTTGTCCATAGGTACTCAAAAAGAATTCGAAAAATCTTAATTTATTCTTTCTTAAAATATACTTTTAAGAAGTGTTTCAGTATAATTTGAATTAGAGAATTATGTTAAAAAAAAGTATGTTTTGGTGGCTGTAAGATCATAATAATTGCAATCGAATGAGAATAAGTGATTGGTGGCATTGGAGAATAAAATGCCTCTAAAGCAGAGTGTGCATAAAACAATTATTAATAATGGAAAAGATAAGCACACAATTAAACATGTATTCATAACGCTTACTAACACACACGAATCACAATACGAGAAAAATTGCAATTCTCTTACCGGTGATAAATGATTGCAAACTAACTTATTTGTACACTACTAAGCTTTGGTACGGTTTCTTATAATAAACCATGGTAGAATGGAATCCAAAAATGTGTTTGATACACTATCAAAACTTACCTAGTATTAAAACATAATGCATATTGTAAAATGAATTTTATTTCTGAAAATCTCACTAAAATTATTTAGAGATTATATTTCGAAAAAAAAAGTAGCCTGATTTATAACTATGAGAAAATTAAGCGAATGAAAGGGTTGTAACGCATTTTCATAAAATAAAAAAGCTGAAATAATTTTATTTGGTATATATATGGATCCGAATATATATAGGACTCATACTATATTATATAACATTTTTATAAATATGCAAATAAATTAAAAATATATATAAATATACAATATTAAAGAAAAATTGCTATAGTTGTTAAAAAATTAAGTCGTTAAAACATTTATGATTAGCTTCTCTGTGAGAAAGTAACAGATTAATTGTTACTATGTTGCAGGCGATAAAGCTAAATTACATTAGACGAATTATACCAAGGAACGCGTCGCAGACGCAGTACTGTCGTGGTCACTGCGGCGACCCACTAAACTTATATTTCTATTATTTTCTGTGAATGTGGTATTGTGAATTGATTAATATCTAGCCAAGAATTTACTCGACTAGAAATAACAACGTGAAATTTGAGTAACGAGGTTAAGAATCAAATTTCTCGAATGTATTGTCTGAAGTTCATATACTTTGCGAAATCTAATCATTTTTATAAAGTTGGCGTACGAAATGGATTTTTTTTAAATATTCGCTTTACTCCTCATGTGATCAATGATAATATGAATAACTAGCGACCTGCCCTCGGCTTCGTACAGAGTTGAAATTTTCAAAAATCCTTTTTTAGCGAATGCTGCCGTTATGAAATAAAACCGTGTGCCAAATTTCAGCTTTCTAGACTGTGTAGTTTTGGCTGTGCGTTGATAGCGTCAGGAAAAGCGATTTTATAAGTACATAATAGATAAAACACTGACAGTTTTAGGCTTACACGGTGTGCGAATCATGTTTCATTAAGTTCGATCTGAACAGAAATAAAATTGCTGTAACGGTAAAGGAAAAAACATAAAGAAAGAAATAAAAGCCTTATTTGAAGACTAAAAACCTTCCAAAACACATGGAATCCTGCCACTCTGCAGGGGGCTAGTTGTAGTATGTGCCCATAGGTTTTTGGTAGTGCGTTTCGCAGTCAAAAATTGGGCAGTCCGTCTGGCGGCAGTAACCGCCACCTTACAGAAGATCACCGTAAAATAACAGCATATATGATGGTGTGTTTCGGTGAGTAAATAAAGGAAGCCAATCCCTATCTTCTATTAATCTCTTCTCCTTTATACTCCTTTACACTTGCAGGCCTATGCTTATGTAGGCGATGGTAGTTCAATATAAAATGTTAATAAAAACCGAAGGTCTCGCTCGGCCCGTGTCGAGGTGAAGGTTTGAGATATAAGTGCGGGGATGGTTGCGGGAGAGCGCGGAGGCTGCGAATGCTGCGATCAATATGTCGCGTCGGCACCGCCCGCCGCCCGAACGACGCGCGCCGCGCCGACGAAAGCGAACGCACCGACCGACCCCGCTCTGCCCTTCACCGGTAGCGAGTCGACGACCCCGGATACCGGCCACCACCCCCAGACGAACCCTCTCCACAGACGTTTCACCCTTCGCACTTCTCCACTGCATCTTCCTGACCTCAATTACTTCTCATTCAAACCATCTCTCACCGAAACAGCGGTGAGATCACCTTTTTAATCGATATATCTGATTCATTTAGTCGTAAAGTCACACTACGACCGCTTTCGGCGGCTGTGTCATATTCCCGCTAAACCATGAGTCGTAGAAACAGCTCGGCATGACCACTAAACATCACTCAATCGTTTAATTAAGTATTCATCAATGTTATGCGTTTAAAGGCTATCTTGAACGCATCGCGTTCTTCCGGTGTGCTTGCCTCCAACACTCTTCATAGCCGTTGACCGTTTGACAAAACCGGATCGATTGTACCTCATTATTATTCTGTTCGACAACACAAGCTTGTAAAGCTATCTTTTAGGGAATTCCTCTAATATTTTCTTTTCCAATTTCTCCTTACTAGTAAATATTGTATAAACCGTTTAATCGGAAGTAAAAGCGTAACTAGCACTGCCCCGAGTCCATTGTTAGGCATACCAACATTATTTACTTACTATTACTACTACCATTTGTTATATACAATAAAAATATCTTCCGATTTAACTGTGATGTGTATAAATACTTTAATAATTAACATGAAATTACAGGTTTCTTCATATTAAAGATTAATTTCTTAAAACTTCTTTAAATACTGAAAGAGATGAAATTATTTCAGGTTTAAATTTAAACTTAAGAAGTAATTACGTTTCCCCAGGCACCTAATCATAGCGGGGAGTCTAGCCGCTAGCGGTTGAACTTGAATCGAATCGGTCCGACCTCCACTGCGCACGCTATAAATAGACAACACTACACGATCACAAATAACGAACGACGTAGGACAAATATAAAGATGTGATTTAAGTAGTTACAGATGAATCTTTATAATGAAGTAATTGGAACACTAATTTAATTAATATCCAAGAAATTGCAAATTGGGAATGTCATTTTCTAATTCGACCAATCCTATTATTAATAACTGGAAACTAAAATAATTTCTGACCACAACTACGAACTTGAAAGCTGCATGGTTTTTACCCAGTAATTGCCCGTTATTGGGTTTAAGTATAATTAATGGTGTTTTTCAAAAGGGACAAACAGATATTCGAGCTGCGGAGTCAGATGTCGGTTGAGGCTGATACTATTTTAGGCAGCGCGCGAGCATGGCATGTGGGACGCGCGCTGGAATATCCACCGCTCTATTCTCGGATGCCCTACTAACTCCACGCTCTTACTTCATCGATGAAATATCATACTTGTTTATTTAGCTACTCGTCGCGGTTGTATCGATAATTTGTTAACGCTAAGAAAAATGTGCACCAGGCAACCGCGGGTTATAAGATTCTCGATCTTTGTCATGGTCTCGTAAGCTTTAAATTAATTCGTGTCTCTATTCAGTGCGGATAAGTAAAAAAATGCAGCTAATTAGGTTTGGCGAAGCAATGACTGTGCAAATGAACGCACACAACCGTATTGTCTGTGTGGAACGCAGCATGGCACACAGCCAAATATAACGGTAACCGCTATTTGCGAATAGGTACATAAAACTTTTTGTGAATGTGCAATTTTATCAATTAATTAGTGTTTGCTTATACGAGATAAAGACGAGTTTTATTCTTTGTATTAAATAAAATTAATAGCATAGAAATTTCAGAAGTGTAAAAACTTAAATTACCTACCTCGATGTCTTAAAACAAGTGTGTTTTCTAGATTTACGCTCAGCAGGCAGGTTGACGGTCCACTTGGTAGTAGGCCTATTAACACAAGCAACGCCATAGGACCGCAAACGCGCTGGCGACCTTCTTAAGATTAAAGATTACGAGGGAAAAGGAAAATGGACTTGGCATTCCTTACTCACACATGGGTGCCGTTATATATCATTATCGAAAACCTATAAATTTATCATGGGAAAATATCCATTAATAGATTTTGATATTTTTTTACAATATTCAAGTATTTTAATATTATGATGTAGGTAATTATCGCACTGATAACATGATATGACACTTGACAGGCCGTGGCCATGACAACAGTTTGCCAAGATTTCCTCTCATAGCCGTAGTTGATTGATCGGCTTCTATCCTTTGTGAGCTTCCTCGTCGGGTTCTCACCTTGTAGATAATCTGCCAAGTTGTTAAACATCAATAACCATAATAACTACACCTCGTATTTACATGTATGTATGTTAAGAGATATTGAGAATTAAGTTTGGGGTAAGTACTACTACGCATAGGATCGATTTAGGGTGAGCTTGTTCGTAGTGGCAAGCTGGCAAGCATATACGGGGCCTACATATTGACCGTAATCCGACGAAACAATACTCGTACTTGACATTCGCTTTACCTTCACAGAGTTGAAGAACCTGCAAATGATTTAATCTTAAAATTGCTACCCTCTAAGAAGCAGGCTAAACTTTATAGCTTACCTATTATCTAGATTAGTTAATTATTGCGGGTCAAAAAAATTTTTTTAATACAGTTGCTCAAAAAGTGGCGTATTGCAGGGACGTATAGCGTTCGGGATGTGGGCTATTACACACTCGTGCTTTTTTTTTACCTTTCCCGCACTCGTGCGTTCTCTTTCCCAACTGTCAAAATAATGTCTATTAAAAAGAAAAACCAACCATGAAGTTTTTACTAAAAAGTTTTTATGATTCATGCAAATACGTATATTTCTAAAAAGAAGCTACGAATTTGTTTCAATATCAGATTTAATGATTTGATTTAATGAGTTAGGTTAGGTTTCATTTCATTTCATCTCATTAAATTTCATTTTCATTTCAAATCAATAAAAAAAATCTACTGAAGACTTGGCTGTATGGGCATAGTTTCCTTTGCCTACCAGAATGGTTAAAGAAAAAAAATCTCTGCTTATATTCTACGGTTGGCGCCATTTTCCAGAAATTTTCTTTGCGAGTTTAGTTGTTTGTTTTATTAAATTGCTTAATTTTTTCGCAACTGTATTAAAAATAGTCGTTCAGTACACGTGCGGAACCGTCATTGCAACTTGTTTCGGCTGCGCCTCGGCTCGGGTAGACATTTGTCGGAACTCTTTGCAATGACAGCCTGTCCGCACTTGTAATGAAATATACTATACACTTACGTTTTTTGTTAACAGGCGAAGATCATCCAGGCCAGAAGCAACGAAAAGGATTTTTCAGAAGCCTTTGGAAGAAATCTCGCCATTATTCTTTGGAACATCCATAATCTAACTTAAACGTGACCATTTGAAAAAAGTATCGGAAAATAGAATTAAAAATAAATTGTTCATTAGAAACGTCGTTATTAAGTTACAAATTAAAAAGGTTCTCTACAAAACATTGTATTACACAAACTACACATTACGTGTACGTATTTACGATAAGTACTATTGAGTACTATCAAATGCACTTTTACAATAACTTCGACTCGTTTATACAATAATTAAGCGAATTGTTTCTTGAATTTATTGAAAATTTGATTTCGAAATGATGAAATTACATACCTACTTCCCTGCATTTAAAAACATATATTCGGATCTTTAGAGTTTTGATCTGTTTAATGTAATCTTTAAGTTGTATTTATGCGAATGTATAGCGGATCAACTAATTTGACTAATCAATATATTTTATTGTAATTTATTTACTATTAAGCTAATAAGAAATGAGTTTGAGTCACGACCCCTTTTGTAATAGAATTGTAGAAATGTAGATAACCATGTAGTAAGTTATAAGTATATACTTACTGTATTGATTTAGATTTTTCTGCGGTTATATTGTTCACCTAACACATAGGTTATTTATAAGTTTCGATATTTGTTTTTCCTTCTATTGAACAAACATTTTTGAAATACATATTATGCAATATTATTTTTTTAATGCGTAGACTTAGTAAATAAAGAAATGGCCGTCGTGTGTTGTATTTTAATGAACCAAGATCACCTAATAGGCTATTGCTAAAGTTCAACATTTTATACCAATCCTTGTATTCGATTGTACTTAACTCTTGTAGATTTTGTCAAAAGGAAATAAATTATGTTCATTAGCTATGATTTTTTTATTGATCACTGTCCCTTTCCTCTTCCTACCCTAAACTTGTTTTTTAAGTAGAGGGATTGAATGAAAGACAAAAAATGTTTATAATACAAATCATTTATTATAAGATAGACACAGTTCCCATCGCTTATCAGAAACAATGTACAAAGCTATAGTAGTAATATCAAATATGCACCCTTCATTAACTGCAAGCCTCGTTCGAGGGATACAAATATAGGGTAATTGAGCGCTTCTAGTTTCTGCAGCTAAGAGTAAGGAGAAGAGAAGAAAAATGCAAATATTTAATTTACTACACAAGATAATAAATGCGGCGTAATAAAAAGGGAAGCATAGCAATAATGAGCGATATTAGTCGCTCGCCTCTCGCTTTCGAGTGTCGGGTATTACTCGCACGATGGTTCCAGTGGGACTAGAGATTGTCAATTAAATCGTAATACTTTCCTTGGGTTAACAGTGTCTTTCAATTTTAACAAGCCCTTACACAAATGCATATTTGTTGTAATTATACATATTATCATATATAAGTATTTTGTATATTGTTACAGTAATTTCATTACGTGGTATGTTTTCTCTTCAAGCATCTGTACGTGAACATGTTTGTTTGTTTTCAATGTATCAATCAAATGTAAGACTGTAGAGACGATAGAGACAAACTATGCACTCACTAAAGTTAAAAATTTGTAACGAGATGCCTGAAAAGAAATTTTTAAAAAATCTATACATTACGCTTTTGAGACCTGTTTGCAAAGCGAAATTTCGCCTCGTTTATATCGGTCGATAAAAGCAAAAAAAAATTTAAAATACAAATTCATTTCAATCCATATACAGTAGCAATCGCTGTGAGGAGGCGGTGAGCGTATAAAAAAGTATCCAGACTCCTCAAAGTAATTGCATCTGTAGTCTCTAAAATCATCAAATATCAAAACAAATATTCGGTTCTTATCTTCTCATAGAATATACAAAATGCAGTTACTTATTTCCCTGTGGAAAAAAATATTATCTTATAGTATCCTTAGATCACGGCGCGCTTCGATCTGTAAAAGAAAAAATATTTTCTTTTCTAAAACTGATGGCCACGATGATGAAAAAAATATTGTATATCCCTGCGTAATACAAACTAATGTAATAGTCACAAATGTACGAAAAAAGAATCTTTGGAAACTCACCTCTAATAACCACAGGTAATTAAATAGTCTCCTAACTTCTCCACTACAGATGCAGCTTGCTGGGGTTGAATGGGTTCTTCATACAGAGAAATTACGACGGCTGAAACAATGTGCACTATTAAGGCACACTTCCAATCTGATTTTACGAGCCTCAGCAACTGCTGAGTTAATCAACTGGTTAATGAGGCCATGTAAGTTTAACCAACTGGTCAATGAGGCCATGTAAGTTTGATCAGATTTAAGTTACATATTGAAGAGTTTTACCTTGTTGTGTTTTCATGCAATGCACGCCAACTTTGCCGAGTTTTGCACGTATGATGCGGTCTGTGCCACTGAGGTAGATGTACCGCGTGCCCGCTATCGTCACGCCACCGCTCGTTAGGAGTGATTCGTTTTCAAAACCGGCAACTATCTTTCCAACCTCATCTTTTGATATCTGTTGACAAAAACAATCATTAAGGACTCATTTATCCTTTAATTGGATATTATTTTTCAATCGCAATATGTACCAGGAGTATGATCTTGCCCTATAACAAGTGATTCTGTGGAATTTTATTGCAATAAAATGCCCATATGCAAACATATCATTGCAGGTGATAAGACACATTGATATGATGTAACATCACCATCATTATTGTGGCAAATCCAAATCAAAGCATCTTTAAAGCACACTTAAATGTTAGTGACTTCAAAATGCAGAATTATAATTAAAAAAATACAAATTTAATGTTATGTAGATTTTTTTAAATTAAATTAATTGTCATTGATGTAAGGTACAAATTAAGTCTCTTTTTTATTACATACGAATCAAGTATTTCTTGATGAAATATTAAAAATGACTTACCAAAAATAAATTAAAAGAAGTTATTATATCAGTGTAAGGAATATCTAAGGTTTACTGCAATGGACGCTACTAATAATAACATAACTAAAAGAAGAAAGTGTATAAAATTGGTTCTGAAATTCTTAATTCAATTAGAACCCTAGAATTCAACACATCCAACTACAATTCTCTTATTTATCTATTCTAAATCCCACTTGGCCTGTCAATTTATGGCAGAAACTTTATACTGCAAAGGGCATTTATTTAAACAAAAGTTCATATAATACTACAATCATAGTGTCTTGTATAAAAAATTGTAAGGATAAACACTGGAGTCAGATTCGAGTGTAAAGATTGCAACAGCAGAAAAGAGAATAAGAAGCTCAAATGGTGATGAAATAATTATTCAAAAAAAAACTGATTTTAACAAAATGAATTTTAAATAGAATCCTAATTTTTATTTTGACATGTTCATTTGCTTTTGGTTCCTATTTAATAAAAAAAATATAAACATTAAAAATTATATATTAACACTTACTTTTTATTTTAGGTTATGTGATGAAAAAGTAAGTGTTATATAGTAAGAGAGTTGTCAATACATCATTACACATATATGTATGTATATGAAAAATAGGAATATACTCAAAATAATTTTATTGCAAAATTTTGTTTGCAAATTAAATAGTAAATGATATAGAGAAATGAGAATTTTATAATACAGAATGATAGTGCCAAGAGTAATTTTATTTTTAAGAAAAAAGAAAGAAAGTATTGTAAATGTTGAAAAGACTGTCTATAAAGAGTAATGATATAGGTATAATGTAAAACCTATAAACTTCTGTGTCCTATTTAGGAGAAAAAATATATTTAAAAAAATAAGTATCATGATTTTATTGGTATCATTTTATTTTGCCTATTTGGTTACATACACATTAAATTTTCTTTTTGATGCAATCTGGCAAGATATTAGGTATTGCCCAAAAATAAAATAGTCACTACTGTGGGAGTAATAACCTATTAAGTTTAATAATAATAGGTTTAAAACTAAATGATACAGGTAATAAAACCACAATGAAAAAGCTTTGTATGAAATTGTAAAGAAAGAGCATGAAATATTTTTTAACATATTTTGATTTTCATTATATTTTGAACAATACAATAAACAGAATTATTCAAAAGTTATTAAAAATGAACTGTAACTACTCCCAAATAACTGATTTATGAGAGGTAAACTGGATCGTGACAGAAAACATTTTTCATTAACCTACAAATGTCTGATGACACAACACACAAAATGTCTGTTGATTTTTGGAACATTTAACTGAACAAGGGTGGATGGTTGGGATGGAAGCATTTTTTGGCTTCCAGTGATATGTTAAATTATTTTTAAGTAGCTATCAAAGTAAGTACTGAAAGTAACCTTATCAAGCTGATGGATAGAGCTATGCTCTGGTTTTCTCGGTGTAACAGTCTGTATTGAGGAGATTGTATGAAGTATGATGCCTATTTGCAAAAGATGTGGGGACCGTTACACCCTTTATATTTACAACCAGAAAAATGATACAACCAGAACCAAAGGGCTCATACTAACAACAACAGCCTCAAAGTATAAGCAAGGAATGTTTTATATAATATTATATCAACTACAGATACATCAACTATTTTTTAAATTTCATTTTCTTGTCCATCTGCAATCAACCTCCAGGGCTATCTAGATTGGATATCCATTATCTTGTCTATTAATATTAAAGACCACAGATCCTATGATGAGGTGTCTCATGCGACCCATCCAAGCATCAAATCGAGGCCAGTTACTGTCTTTTTAGGTTTTTTTTTTTTTTTTTTTTTTTAATTACTGTCTTTTTAGGTAAGTCATTTTCGGTAACTGTCAAACAGCCAGTTCCTTCCTATGATATTTCAAATCTCTCTGGTAAGCTGCATATACATTGTAACTTTTTTGACAGTAAGGATTCTGCGAAATATTCATATACCCTGAATTTCTTCCATGGTCCACTACAAATAACCATTAAGATGTTATTTTGAAAATGGTGCAAGATCTTAATATATTCATTATCATCAGCTAGCGTCCCTCCACTGCTAGATTTAAGCGTCTCTCAAGACTCCAGGGTGTTTTCCAATTCATGGCATACACTTGAGAACCCGTCTAACCCATTAGTAAACCACTCTGCAACAGTCTGACTGACCCATTGCCACTTCAACTTGCTATGTCAAGGCTATGTCGACAACTTTAAATTCTTTGGTGAATTTCATAATTTCTGATCCTATCCACCAAAGAAACTCCGAGCGTAGCCCGCTCCATAGCTCGCTAAGTGACTCTGTACTTGTGAACCAGTCCTGCTGTGAGAGCCCAATTTGCAGCATCTATGACGTAGCTTCCTAAATGCACTCCATCGCAGCTGGGTTCTTCTGTTAGGCTCTTTGTTAAAGTTGTTTCTGCCTAACTGGATAATTTGTCCCAAATAGACATAATCCTGCACATCTTCAACAGTCAAACCCTCTACGGTTTCCTCCAGTGACTGCACCAGAATAACTATATCATCAGCAAAATAGAAGAGATATTCGCCATTGACGTTACTTAGTGCGTACTCCAGTCAAACATTTTAATACATCTTCCAATGTGTTGGTAAATAGTATCAGGGATATCACATCCCCTTTGAATCTCCTCTTCGCAGTTGCATCAGTTTCGTCTGCTGACTCTCTACTTGCACAACAATCGTCACAGCTTTGTACAGGTACATCAACTCGCCCACATAAAAACTTTTTGTCACCATTGTAAGGATTCCAGAATGGGCCAGGTTTCAACTGAGTGGAAGACTTTATAATAGTCTACAAAGGCTAATTATATTAGTGATTTTTCTGTATAATCTGTCTCAGTGTATGTGGTCCATGGTGGTAAAGCCTGAATGAAATCCTACCTACTAAGTGGAGCTTTTTGGTTGATGTCATTGTTGACTTCATTATATACTGTGACACTCCTCTGTGTTTCAGTATATAGATTTTCATAAAAATTCTCAAGCTCAAGGAGAATTTCTAGCTTAAGAGGAAACAATTCTATTGTTGCTGGTTCGGAGCTGCGTCAGTTGACTTTAACCAAGTCACGTCGGTTGACTTTAAACAAACATGAAGCTTGTAATTCGCTTGATAGCCTCTTCAATATGCTTTGTATTCAAGAGGTGGAAATCGTTTTTTCTCAGATCCAGATTACACCATATTTTAATAAATTTACAGGCCACTAGTTGGACAGTGTTCACCAGATTCATGAACATTTGATGCGGTTTCCAGTGCATTGTTAACTCAGCTAGCCCATTATCAGATGGACTCTATCAAGACAATAATTGATAGCCAGAGTGCCTCGAACCAAGATGTGATCACCACTGGTATTAAAACTCTTGATCACCGAGACATCTCTGAATATGTGTCTTTTTCCATCCTGATAAAGTCTATTTCGATTTTCGTCATTTTATCAAGTTGCATTTGCCCTCTATTATTTCTCCATCCAAAGCCATAAGGATCAACCTTAGATTTTTCACATTTCTGTACTTCCATTTTAGCATTAAAATATAAGTTAAGTCACGAGTAGTGTGATCCATAGCTTTCGCTATATCTTTTTACAAGAACTCAACTCTGTCATCAGAGTGTGTAGAGATTGGCGCATATACCTGTACAATCTTCAAGGAATATCAGTATTTTAAGTACAAAATATGCCACTCGATACACTTGAAATTTCTATGACATTGTTAGCAAGAACTTTGTTGAAAGAACTCTATCTCGTGAGGACTGATCTCTTTCTTCGAAGTAGAGCAGATTCCCGGAGCTTCAAGGACTTTACTTCTTTGCATTTTTATTAATAAATCAAGTATGAAGAGGACTTTCGAGTTCTATGAAGAGCTCTATCCACAACAAGTACAAAATTTGTGAAATGATCAACTGTTATTAAAATCTGTACCAAACACTGTGATTCAAAACTTCTAGAAGAGAAATAACAATAGTAGGGTTTAACCTATAGAATAGGCATGATATTAGAGAAATATATATGTTGAAAACACTTATCAGTGTGTCCCTTCAATTGTGATAAGTGAACTGTCAAACTGGTTCCTGAGTTAAGAAAGTGTGACGTCACAACAGATGTCATTACTATTTTAGCATTTTGGTTTGGTGCAAAGTCTAAATCGTATTATTTAAAACATCAATTTTTCTTTAAAACCCTATTTTTTTTAGAAATGAAATTTATTTTGTGTAAAGAAAATGCATAGAAATACCATAGAGTAGTTTTTCAAAATCAGTCCTCACGTGTATTAACTGAGTGGCTTTGAAAGGGATTATTGTTTCTAAATGTCAGTAAATAAAACTTTAATTATATGAGAAGTATACATCCTTGACAGAGCACAATCTCTAGTAGCTATCTATGATTTATTGATATCAAGAAACCTTTTATCACTATGATGTGTATGTGATTAGTGTATCTTGTTATGAGTTATTATTCATCAGGATGAACATCAGTCTTTTTCTTTCATCACAATAAGTTAGAAAACCACAAAATATATAAGTCAACCAGGGTGGTTGTAAATACTTAACAATTATTTTACAACCGTAATCAAGATTTTATACTTTTTTTTCAGTTTTAAACTTATTGACAGAAAAAGTTGTATTATTATTATATGACATTTAAGCAATTTAAGCAAATTTTAATTCAATTATCAGAATCAAATTAAAAAAATCTTTAAATTTTTAATTACAATTACCCATCAATATATTTTCATATTATGATTTTTGGTGAATGTAAAGCATTCACCAACAAGGAAACTAAACAATCTTAACTAATACCCACACATTTTGTCAAAGTAAGGTTATGTTTTTCGATCATTGAATTTTGACAGCTATAATTATCTTCTCTATATATAAATTTCCCTTGGTCACGGCATCACGCGTGAACGGGTAGACCGATTTTAATTCAGTTTTCACTAATGGAAAGAGGGATAAACAGGGAATGTGTATATATATAAAAAATGTATCCCAGGCCGCTAATATCCCGGGGGCGGAATGCTAGTAGACAATAAAATAGAGTAGCATTCCATTTGATGCAATTCTATTCTTTCATAAACAAAAAGGAATTATGATGACTGTTTCCAGCTCCAATTACCCAGGGTACAAAGAAGTAGTATCTCTATTGTTTTTGTGTAATTTTTTTTAAATTTAGATTATAAAGTTTTAGCGAAATAATGGGATGACATGAAGGATCCAGGTACTTTGAATTATAAGTATGGATGTTATAAATAGATTTTCCCTTTGCTTGATTTGGTCTGACATACTGCTTCTGTGTTTACAAGGCATAGAATCAAGGGTTGTTCAAAAATAGAAAAGAAACATCAATTGATTATAATGGTTTCATAGTTGACTTTGCAATTTGTGATAATGCCGTGATTATACATTTATTGTGGGAGGTTTATTTGGCTATGTAACAAAACAAAATGAAAATCACAAAAACTTATTTAATAATACTAATTAAATATCATACAAGAAGTTTCAATTAAAGGAAAATTAAAATTTCACACAATTTAAATGAAAAAAAATTAAAAAAATCACAACATTGAATTTTTTAGTATTGAACTGAGATTTTGCTGTCTTTTTAGTAATATGAAAAGTTCTAATTAAAGTATCTTCAATATGTATGTTTTCAAAAGCAGATACTGTAGTCAATATTCTTACAAAAGTAGATGTGGGTTGCATACAAGTTGTCAGAGCTTCAGAAAATAATCTAAGGTACCTTACATTCTGCGCGATCATTTGTGGCGATCACAATATTTCAGCAATGGACGAAGTGATACTGGTACTCTAGCAGACAGAAATAGCCACTAAGATAAGATAAGATACATTCTGCGCGGACGAACCTGAACATACGTAATTGCAAATGATAAAGGAGTTTTACACGCGTTTTAAAAAGCGTTCCGAAAGTGATGTATTAATCTTGAAGAATTTTTTTTTGGTATGTCTCGCCCCAGAAAAATTATCAGAGCTATAAAAAAATAGTAGTGAATAAATTTGAAAGGGATTGCTAGTCTAATATAATTGGACAATAAATAATATTTAGTTCAAAAATTGTATTACAGATGGTTTTCCATTCTAGGGACATTTAAGTTCAATTTATTATGACATTAAAAGATTATTTATTATGACATAATAAGTAACAATTACTCATCATTATTGAGCACATATTGTTATAGATTATAGCGTATTCGTAAGAAATTACTTGAAAATATTACATTCAAATTCAAACCGCAACCCGCAAAAAACCGGCCGGAACAAAATAGTCAAAATAAATGGTGTCGCATTGTTAGGGTGTACGAAATAAAAATAGAGTAACTTATGTATAATGATAAGAATAAATTAATCTGGAAAGTGTTGAAAAAGATTGTACACGTTTCAGATTTATAACGACAGGCACCACATGTCGCCATCTTGTCAAACTTGCCGGATAAGTATTCGTCATCCGTTTATGATAAAATTACGACACTTTTGTCACCAAACTATTGCACTTTTGAACACATTTCCACATACGTTTATTTATGTCGAATTTGATCACTGAAGTAAGTAACATTAACCAGAAACTTACTTCGAAGCCCTCAGACTTTGCCCAGACATTGCCGTCATGACCGGCAATCGCTGCTTTTGTTACACATCTCGATGCCATTAACTGTTTATCTACATAATCTTGCCAGCTCATTTTGACTTAGTTCGATTAATTAGAACTACACTTATTAAAAACCACAATTAGAACTTCGCAACGAGCAAACGCTCCACACGAACAAAAAGCACTGCCGTTTCAAAATGGCAGCGTACTCATAGACACAACAGGAAATGAAATACAATAATGCCAACTGTCCCATGTAACAATGAAATCACTTTTGTCGATGGTCGTAGTGACGTGCGCTAAACTATTAATTGAAGGAACAGATCAATATAAAATATTTATTGTATATATAATTTAGTATAAATTAAATACGTAAAACATGCTTATTATAAAATTCATTATCAGACAATTATGAGAAATTAATTTGGATATTATTTTTTCATTTTTTAATTGCACTGGAAATATAACAGCTTGAACACACAAAATACTTTGCCCACGTTTAGTTTAAATTAACAATGTCAAATAAGATTGTTTTCATTACTCGTCAAATTGTGTAAAGTTCTTGTTTTGTATTGTTTTTGAAAATGTAAACAAATTTTTTACATGTATTTTTTAAATTAAGAAATTAGAATACGTAGAATACGTCTTAACGTAGAACACTGTGAAAAATTTACCTGGTTTTGTATATGATTTTTGAAATGAAATCTCAAAAGGCCTTGTTTTCTAATCTGCCTAAAAAACATAAATAAATTGTTCGCACTACAAATGCAAAACAACAATGAAGTCTCATGTGTGACTCAGGTTTGAACGAATGTTTATTTATAATGAGGTTTTGTATAAGGGTCTACTCACGATGTAGAGTCTTATCCAATCTGTTGATTCAATTTGAGTTGTTACGACAAATTGTGATGTGAGGAGGCAAATTGATGACTACTTTCAACATGTTAAAAGTCCGTCGTAGCAATCGAAAAAATTTGCTCTTTCAATTCAATTTCAATTGAAAGAGCAATTGCTGGCAGAAAATGGCAATAAAAAATGAACAAAATAGTATAACTAAAAAACTTTGAATCAAAAAATGGAAAGGGGGTTTGAGTGAGGAAGGATAGACATTTCTGAAGAGGCTAATTTCAAATATAGATTGTTTACAGCATAAAGGACCTACTCACGATGCAATTCATTCCATCGATTCAATTTGAGTTTATTCGACAAATTACAATGTGAGTA
The DNA here is from genome assembly GCA_910589475.2 of Bembecia ichneumoniformis. Classification (NCBI taxonomy): domain Eukaryota; kingdom Metazoa; phylum Arthropoda; class Insecta; order Lepidoptera; family Sesiidae; genus Bembecia; species Bembecia ichneumoniformis. The sequence continues at coordinate 7,966,040 of OU342521.1, forward strand.
GGCAAATTATCGCCTAATTATTTGACTTATATAAAGATTTAGAATATTTATGTTATAAAAGAAACAGCAATTATTTAAACAAAAATATGCGACATGAAAGCCTTTATAAATGGCCAAACACGTGACGGTTCCAAAGTCCCCAATGGACTAAAACCACACCCATCTCGAGAGATGTTTCAGTGCGATAAAAGTCCCACATAACTCTTGCATTGCATGCGGCATTTGTTCATAGGGTATCTTTTGAAGATTTCTACCCTCATAAAAAAAATTTTTTTTTGCTTTGAAGTAATTTTCAAAGCCTAGACCGTAGCTGAAAATCTCAAGGTAGAAACCAAGTGTTCATCTGGAGTAATGCTTTCACGCATCAAAGTGTCTTCATTGTTTTATAAATTTTTAGTAACTACTAATGACAGTAATTCTTGCAAACACTCTGGCTATTCTTTAAAAAAATTGCGAAAGTCTTCCTGTTCGAAATAAAACATTATATTCATATGAGAATTTTTTTCCGTAACAATTGCCATTTCTTCACAGAATAACTTTTTTCCTGTCTTTCTTGTTTCTTGTAACTAAAGCAATTACCATTTTTGATATTTTGAAAGGACCATAGTGCTCTCACTCAATGGATGCTTGTATTGCTGTTAAAGTGAAATTACGAGCAGAATTGATACCTACATGAGTAGAGTACGATCAATTTCGACTCCAACAAATTGAATCGACAGATTGGATATGAAACAGCATCGTGGACCAGGCCCTTATAGTCTTCACAATCATTGACCTCTGTTCAAGACTTAATCGTTACTTTTTTACTTTTCCAGAACATACTGCACTGAAAACTTGCTGGTTTGATTTTGTATATTTACTGAAAGTCTTGATCGATATTCTTGAACGATTTTTATAATGTATAAAAAGTGTGATACATTAGCAATTAGACATTGGCAACATTGAATTGTATGTATCAAAATTGCTCTATCATCTCATGTTTACATGATTCTGTCGGTTATGTAGCTCTCATCATAGTCTAGTCATTCTTTTTGTCATTGGTTGGTTTGGTCCGTAAATTGTCTCTAGTTGTCTCTGACGTACTTCCGTTATTAAATTTCTCCGTTTACAGTGTCTTCTTTAGATATTAACATTTTCGAGCTATAAAATTCTTGCGTAAATTGAATAAAAGAAAACAAAATTTAATTTTACAAATTTTGCTTTTTAAACCTCTAAATTAAAATTATTAAAAAAAAAAAAGGTTTTATAGAACTTGACTTGACCTTGTTAGGTCTTTTCCGTTTTGCAACCGTGATTGGAACATGTCTTATTCACCTGAAAGGAGGTAAGTCTAGTTTATGTAGAGTTTATTACTTGTTTTTACCGAAAAGTTGCTAAAGTGCTGCAAAATGTAAAGCCGAAGTAAAATATCTTAAAGTTATCCTAAGAATTCTTTTATATTTAGCAAAAAAATTGATCTTGAATGGTCGCCGATTGCCTTTTGCCAACATGGCGGTGGGGGAGAAGTGTTAATTATGAGTCCTTGCACGTGTTTTTCGTAAAATTGTACTTCCCAGTTATAAATGTATTTTTGCTATCGAGTTAATGCACCATGTGGAGTCCTCTAAATTTCCACGCTCAAAATTTTACCCAGCCAACGCCGAATTAACTTGAAACGCCGTTTTGACATTAGTGCAACTAAGCAAATTTCTACGTTTTTATCTTAGAAGCCTATGGTATTTGTAATTTTTAGCATGTGCTCATAATTATAACCTGTATCTATTTAATGAGTGCCTTTCCTTTTCCTCAGATCAGAGGAGTGGCCGGAGGATTCCAAAAATGGACCCTCAAAGGATCAAGGCGCTTATGACGGTCCTCCGGGCATGGAACCCGAAGGAGCATTGGATACAAATTGGCATCAAGTCGTGGAAAGCTTTGATGATATGAATTTAAAGGAGGAATTGTTGAGAGGAATTTATGCGTATGGTTTTGAGAAACCTTCGGCGATTCAGCAACGCGCTATTATGCCTTGTATTCAAGGACGCGACGTCATAGCTCAAGCTCAGTCGGGAACTGGAAAAACAGCGACTTTCTCAATCTCAATCCTTCAGCAAATCGATACTAATGTTCGTGAATGTCAAGCTTTGATCTTGGCTCCAACTAGGGAGTTGGCCCAGCAAATCCAGAAGGTATGTTTAATTAGCCTTTTGTCATTATTATGTTTTTGATTTAATGTATATTATAGTCTTTGTTAATTCAAATTGATAAACTACATAGTCTTATATTGAATTTTAGGTGGTCATAGCCCTTGGTGATCATTTAAATGCCAAATGCCATGCTTGCATTGGCGGTACTAATGTGCGCGAAGATATTCGTCAGTTGGAAAGTGGGGTTCATGTTGTTGTGGGAACTCCTGGTCGTGTCTATGACATGATTAACCGCCGTGCACTAAGAGCTAACACTATCAAGCTCTTTGTACTTGATGAAGCTGATGAAATGTTGTCTAGAGGGTGAGTAATTAGTCTTTAAAGCCTCATTAAGTTAATTGGTGATTATAAATAGTCCTTATGTTTTATTAGTTATTTTTTACTCTGAATGTTTCTCTGAATGAACCTTATTAAAATTTGTTTTTTTCTTATTTCTTAAGAAGAGCTTGGATAGTTTTTAGCTAAACTAGTTTTTGTGGAAATTCAGACAATAGTTTTAATTAATTCATACAATTTATATATTTCACATGTCAGAATCAAAAGTCACTTGCAAAAAAGAGATGTCACAGTTGCAATCTATTTTATTAATGTAATTTTTATTTGTCGATTTGTATTTTTAAACTTTTCTCTTGTACATTTTCAGTTTTAAAGATCAGATTCATGACGTCTTTAAGATGCTCTCTCCGGATGTGCAAGTTATTTTGCTCTCTGCCACCATGCCTGACGATGTACTGGAAGTATCTCGGTGCTTCATGAGGGATCCTGTTCGTATTCTTGTGCAGAAGGAAGAAGTGAGTTGCAATTATTGTCTTTTAAAATTTATTTTAGATTTTTCAATTTAAAAGTTCTTAGAATTAATAGTCTGTTTGCCACTTAAAATTTGAATACATCAACATTCAAAGGAAATGTAAGAACTCAATTATCTTTTTGTAGATGCATACATAATGAATATCTATTTTAGTGTAGATTATTTTTACTTTTTATATGTTAAATGTTTTTATAAATCTACATTAACTGTTGTTTACAGCTAACACTGGAAGGTATAAAGCAATTCTTTATTGCCATCGAACAGGAAGATTGGAAATTGGAAACTCTTTGTGACTTGTATGACACTCTCTCCATCGCTCAGGCTGTTATTTTCTGCAATACCCGTCGCAAGGTAATTTGGCATGCTACACAATTTTTTTACAAAAAGGAACAAATTCTGCACAGTCAACTGTGCAGCCTCCCTTAGGTTTATTTTGCTGTTATGTCCTTACGTGACTGTATCCACCTATCTCATGTGGACCGTTAGCCTGCCTGGCACTCTTTATAACATAAAAAAAGATGTGGTTTTGTTACAATTATTCTTTGTCCAAATGCAGTGTTATTTACTTTTTATTTATTTTCATAGCAAGGACTTAGCATTTTGGCAAGGGAGTTAGAAAGATTTATTATTGGTATTTTATTGTTCTTTTCAATCAAATCAAATCATTTATTCATCAATTAGGTTTACAATAAACTCTTATGACCGTCAATATAGGTATAATTTACCAGGGTTTCGGAAAAAAAAACAAGCCAAGATGATGACGATCCTGAGAAGAAACCCCGAAAGAAACTCAGGATACCACTCTTTTTGTCATCTATAAAATAATAAATATGACATTTACAATTATACACATGTCAAAGTATATACAATACTGAACATAGTATGAGCACAGAATCCTCAAGTCCAGGCTTCATTATCGCTTAAATAGTCAGCGATTTTATAATAACTTTTGGAAAAGAGTTTGGTCTTAATTACACTTTTAAACCTATTTATAGGTAAGGCTCTAATTAACTCAGGAAGTTTATTATAAAACCGTATACATTGACCCATGAAGGAATTACTTATTTTATGTAGTCGCGTCTTGTGTAAATTAATATCATTTTTAAATCTAGTATTGATATTATAAGTATCACATTTTTTATTAAATTGACTAATATTTTTATGCACATAAATTAAATTTTCATATATATACTGGCAAGTAACAGTTAAAATCTTAATTTCCTTGAATTTTTCTCTGAGGGAAGACTGCGGACCCATTTGATAGATGGCTCTTATGGCCCTTTTTTGAAGAATAAAGATAGTATTTATGTCCGCAGCGTTGCCCCAAAGAAGAATCCCATAACACATTATACTGTGAAAGTAGCTGAAATAGACCATTCTAGCTGTGTCGATATCTGTTAGGTGTCTGATCTGTTTAACGGCATAAGCCGCAGAACTAAGCCTTTTACTTAGTATTTCAATATGAGGACCCCATTGTAATTTAGAATCTACAGTAATACCTAAGAAAACTGTCGATTCTACGGGCTTCAATTTTTCATTACCCAAAATCACATTCGTCCCAATATCTTTAACATTAGGGGTACTGAATTTAATAAGTTTAGTTTTCGTAGCATTTAAAAGGAGATTATTTACACTAAACCAATGCACTACATTTGAAAGTGCGTTATTTATTTCATTATAGCACCCAAGTTGTCTCCTAATCTTGAATATCAATGAAGTGTCATCAGCGAACAATACAATGTCATGTTTGTTCACAGAAAAAGCCAAATCATTAATATAAACTAAGAACAAAAAAGGGCCAAGTATTGAGCCTTGAGGGACACCTATTTTAACTTCAGAGCCCAGAGATTTTATACCATTTATATCAACCCTTTGAATTCTATGGCTCAGATAGGAAGTGAGAAGATTAAGAGCCTTATTCCTAATTCCGTAATGGTGCAATTTCCTCAACAATGTGTCGTGCTGCACACAGTCAAAGGCTTTGGACAAATCGCAGAAAACACCTAGAGCGTCCTGCGAGTTTTCCCATGCCTCATATATATTTTTCAAAAGTTCAACACCTGCATCTATAGTAGAACGACCCTTCGTGAAACCAAACTGTTTTTTAAAAAGTAAATTATGATCATTAAAATGTTTTAGCAGTTGACTTAAAATAATTTTTTCAAAGATTTTACTAAGAGTCGGAAGTATTGAGATCGGTCTATAATTAGCGGGATTAGTTGTATCATTCGACTTAAAAATAGGCACAACTCTGCTAATTTTCATTAGATTAGGAAATTCACCACATGTAACACAACAATTGAATACAGTTGCTAAGTGGGGTGCAATTATATTTATTACAGAGGCAACTGTTTTCACTGACATACCCCAAAGATCTGCAGTTTTTTTAATTTCAATTGTCTTAAAGAACTTTACTATGTCAACAGGGCTAACAACCGCAAATTCAAATGATGTGTCACATTCTTTCACATTCTCTTTTAATATATTCTCAGCCTCAGTTGGTGATGAATTAAGTGTTTGTGTAATGTTAACCGGAATATTGGAAAAAAAAGTTTCAAACTCATTTGCCACATCCATATCTGCCTTAAAGTCCTGATCATTTATTTTTAGATGAAAGCTGCTATCGTGCATTGTATTTCTTCCTGTTTCCCTGTTGATGATGTTCCATGTAGTTTTTATTTTATTTGTGGAAGTTCTAATTTTGTTTTTCACATAAAGAGACTTTGCCATGTAGCAGACTCTTTTAAACAATTTTGAATACTTTTTGACATATTCCTTAAACTCTGAGTTATGATTATATGGCTTCTGACCATATAACTCATAAAGCTTAGTTCTACTTTTATGAATGCCAGGAGTTGCCCACTCATTAAATGCCTTAGAATTGGTTACTAAATGAGATTTTGCAGTAAAAACATTACCAAATTCATTATTAATTAATTTAAATAAAGAGTTATACATTTCATTAAGACTATCATGATAAGGCAGCCCAGGCAGTTTACTGTTTAAATTATCCCTAAATTGTTGAATGCGATTCTGAGTAATGGGAACAAAATTGATGCGCTTTCTTTGAAACTGACTTTTATTTGTATGAAATGATACAAACAAGCCACAGTGATCAGAGTCTAGCACATTCACGACTGACTTATTATATGATTTTAAATTACAAAATATGTTATCAATACATGAACTACTTGTGGCAGTTATCCTTGTAGGTTCAAAGAAAACGTTGTACAAGTTAAAAGATCTGAACAAATTTAAAAAATTAATTGTAACTGCAGAACTGTCTAGAATGTTAATGTTAAAATCTCCACAGATTACGACACCTTTAGAGGATGTGCCAACTTTCAACAAAACATTCTCCATAATCCTTAAAAAACTATCAAAAGGTGCACTGGGGGGCCTATATACGCATACTATTACAATATTCTTCAGTTCAATACATGCCAGTTCTGTAACTCCCTCAACAGACAGATTCAGAACATCTTTTCTTTCCTTACATTTGGATTGCTTCTTAGTAATAATTAGGGAACCTCCACGTATCATATTCATTCTATTGAAGAAGCTTACAACCCGGTGGTTACTGAAATTATGCATGTATTGATAATTATTTAACCAATGTTCTGTAATGCATAAAATATCAACATTATAGTTATTCATAAATAAATCTAACTCAAGTTCTTTTCCAGTTAAGCCTTGAATATTTTGGAGAACCAAAGTAAGACTGCAAGAGGGTTCCTCTATTGTCTGAGATGCTAATTTAAATTTTCGTGTTCATTGTGTGCCATTTTTATTAATGCTATAATTCAGTAAAAATCACTTATTAATGCCAATACCAAATTATACACAAATAATGATACAAAATACAAAATTTTCTAAGACCTGTCAAAAGCAGTCTGAATCCACCGTCGACCTGTGACCCTTATCAGATCTTCGGTGTCAATGTAAGATGTCTAACCACAAGGTTGATGAGTGAACATCTTACATGACGCTTGCCATCACCCGGTCCTAGCGGCCGTCGTTTCTCTGTACTGCGTTCTACCCACTTCAACTTATTAATCCGCCGGCTTTAAGTTGTCTTCATTCCTAATTCAATCTCGCAGTGTAACCCCGAAAATAGCCTTTTCCATAGCTTATAGTTGAGCTTTCTTACGAGGCCCACAGTTAGAGATCACGATTTAGAGCTGCCATAATACACATTGGTCAAAAACTTGTTTTAAGGTACTAAGTAATTTTGGATGAGATGTCTCTGAGCTTTCTGGACGGTGCCCAGAGTCCCATCCGTCCCACCTCGGTGACAACACTGTTGCTAAAGTAATTCTCACTAAAAAAAGCGAATGCACATGGATGGTATATATTTCTACAGAATGCTCTTCATCTTCATGTTGAAAAAACTATTATCACCATTGTTAATAACTATATAATTACTGGAATTCTTGAGCATTCAGAAACAGCCCAAATAAAGCCTACATGTTTGAAAAACCTGCATCCTATGAATCTATTACCATATCTGATTTTGGACAAAGTTTTCTACCATCAATTGGACAAATTATCTAGAAACCAATATAATCTTGCATGAATGTCTATTCAAGTTTTAGAAAGGTTAGAAATATTATGATGACTTTAATGGATGTTGTAGACACTTTATATTAGCTTGTGCCCCATTTCTGACTCCAATATTAGGGATTTTTGGTTTTGGATTTTGAAGTGGGCTCTATCCAGGTTATTCATTGTATTAGCTTCAGCATAGGTTTACTTCAGAATTGACTGATAGTTAAATTACACAAATAATAAATCTGCCCTTCATCTTCAACCCAATATTTTTGAGAACAGTAATAGAGCAGTATTGATTTTGGTGTCAGGTCGACTGGCTGACTGAGTCGATGCACCAGCGCGACTTCACCGTGTCGCACATGCACGGCGACATGGACCAGCGCGAGCGCGAGATCATCATGCGCCAGTTCCGCACGGGCTCTTCTCGGGTGCTCATAACAACCGATCTGCTGGCCCGAGGTATTGACGTGCAGCAGGTCTCCTGCGTTATCAACTACGACCTGCCCACTAACCGAGAAAACTATATACACAGGTTAGTTCAATCATTTCGGTACTCTTTATTCATCAGGTGAACAATACTAGATAATACATAATGGAGGCCCCCTACACCCCTTTTTGTACCCAGGCTTAAGTATATGAATAAATTATTATTATTATTTTTTAAATAAGTTTTTCTTAAAAATATTTATGGAAACCCCATTGAATTCTGCTAGTTCCTAAATTCCATTGCATTGTGAATGTAATCTTTTGCATCTTTAAATTGAGAAGACTTGACTGGCCAATTTTTGAACCCACTGTGATTTGCCAAGATAATTATGTTTTGCTTTGAACTCTTAGCATGAAGGACAATATCACTAATTTACAAAATCCATTGTTTATACGAAAATGTAATGAGGTTTGATTTATTTCAGAATTGGAAGGGGCGGACGTTTCGGGCGTAAAGGAATCGCCATAAACTTTGTGACTGAGAATGATAAGAGAGCACTGAAGGATATAGAGGAATTCTACCACACAACTATTACGGAAATGCCCAGCGATGTGGCCAACCTCATCTAAGCTGGCAACACTTATCCCGTTCATACTTTTGTGTCCTGCATTTCTATTGCGATATTTATACGGTGTGAGTATTAGGAGGGACCTCCAGTACTGCTGTGCCGAATATTTTTATTGGAACTATTTTTTTATTTGGACCGCTGCGTTGGTTTTAGTTGATTGAAGTTGAATGTATGATTATATTATTTGTAGCATTATCTCGATAAGTCTAATATACATAGGTAGGTGTAAGGCCGGCTCGGCCGGATGGCCCCCGTTCCGCAAAGGCCACTCTGTCCCAGGCAGAGTGGCCTCATCGGGTACTGGAGAGGCTATTTCAATCACAAAAGTACTAGAAGAAAATACTGTATTGTAACTTTTTTTCCATATGTACATATGATAACTGTTTTTGTAATACGATAAATAAATATAATGAAATATCTCATTTGTATTTGTTATTGGTATATTTGATACTATAGCGCTCCAATCCCGATCGGAACCTTAATTTCTGTAAAGCCAGTATTTATATTGAAATTGTATTTATATTTTTTTACAGAATACCCTACATTCTGAGCCTGTTGAAATGCACTATGGACACACAACTATGTGGAAATAATAAATCGAAATTTCCTTGAAATGTAAACTTTACTTTCTTTTTTTTACGGATCCTTATTTGTATCCTGTATTCCCATATTTTGCATTTTGTAAAAATTGTTTTCTACATGGTTTTTATGTTCGTTTCGAATATTTTTATTTTGCAATAAATTGTATTAAAATATTTTGACTTTTGAGAAAGATGATAATTAAGGTTCCTCTAACTAAAATAATACTTCTACCTATGTATAGTAAAGCCAAGAAGGGAAAAAAAGTTAAGAATCTTGGTTGTGTATAATTTGTCATCTATATACCGAACACAAAATTACCAATTGATAGAAATAAGACTTCACGCTAAGAAAAATGTATTTCATTAAAGAAGTACGTGGTCAACATGTGATTCGTGCACGATCAACGTGCTTAGTTCTGCTCGTTCCTAATGGATTACAATATTTTCTTAAAACACTAAAATATTAAAAATTCTAAAACAGGTAACTGTTATACATGAAAGTAATTACTGGTAACATTTCAAGTATTTAAAATCTATTGGTCATGCCTACTTTTTCTTTTTAAAAATAAACTTAGGAGCTTAAAGCTTAAATCTCTTACTAAAAATTCATTAAAAAATGTAAATTAAATTAAATAAAAAAAGTCTACCATAATTTAATAATTAGTAGTTTTGGAATTTGCGAGTACCTGCACTTCTTATATAAATGTTTGCACCATGTATAAAAGAAAAATAAACCAGTAATTCAAACATAGGAAAATTCGAGGCTAAGATTTCTTTTTTGAGGCCTATTTCCTTGCATATTTACCCCTTTATTAATCTTTAGACACGTAAATTATTCAATTCATTATTGAATGATTCTAAGAAATCTAACAAATGTAATTATTACCATGTCGTAATATCATCCTCAGCCTGTCTCTTCACTGCTGCCTCTCCCAAGGCTTGCACGCACAGTCTTCTGTACTTCGCATCCAGCCGCTTCCCGCGAAGCCTTTCAGGTCGTTTGTACACTTGGCCGCAGAACGCCCCACGCTGCGCTTTCAAATTCGTGGCCTCCATTGAGAAGCCTTCTACCCTATCGGTTATCCGTTCTATGAGAGTTGTCACTTCATCTTATTAATTCTGTTGACTACATCGACAACCTTGGTCTTAGGTGAATTTCAGAATTTCTGATCCTATCTACCAAAGAAACTCCGAGCATAGCTAGCTGAGCGACTTCAAACTTGTGGATCAGGCTCAGTCCTGCCGTGAGAGGCCACGTTTCGGCACAATACGTCAACACTGGCAGGATGCACTGATTGTATAATTTTCTGTAGGTATTTTAAATTCTGCTAAAATTTCTGTATGTAGGTACTCCTAACAAAATGTATGCAAAATTTCAGTGATCGGTTGAGATGTTATGGGGTGAAATCACGGGCGTAGCGTCGGGGAGCGGGTGAGAGCAGTTGCTCCAGGGCGCCCGGGCCGGGGCCTGGGGGCGCAATTTTTTTTCTTTTCTTATATTTTTGTCAATAGCCAATCGAAAATGCCCACCTAATTATAAATTTTTTATTCACTTTTTCGGAACATTTTAGTTTCGAACAGATATATAAATAAATGAAACAAATAGCCAGTAATTAAATGTACTCCAGAAAAGGTAGCGGAAAACGGAACTAAAATCAACTTCAAAGCAAAGAAGCGTACTTTTAGCGTCCGGAGCAAAATATTTCAAACGCCTCTCTCTCATATGGGCACGTGAGGAATTAGGATACGAATCATCTGGAGTTTTGTGTATGAATTTTTTTTCAGTTTTAATAAATAATGATAATGAATCTGTAAGCTTTCAGCATATTTTTCTTGATAATAATACATTTATTAGCTATATGCATGCAATGTTTAGTTACAAGTTCGCAAAGTTACAATGTTACAATCGATCGGTCAAAAAATGAGAAAGGGCGCTTAAAAAATTTTGCTCCAGGGCGCTGAAAGTGTAGCTACGCCACTGGGTGAAATCATAACAAATAAACTCTTTAGATTTATTATAATTAAATATAGATTGTCTGAAAATATGTAAAAACCTATAAACATATTTTTTGTTTTTGTTAGATAATCGTAAATTGTTCTTTATACAATATAAAATCAAGGGTCCACCCAGAACGTCCGTTTCCCAAAATATCCAAATACCATTCTAAATATATTTTATCTTTTATAAAAGAAAATGAAGTTAAAAAAAAATCTGTAATCTACCTGTTGAAATCTGAACGATGGGTAAATTTTAAAATTAAATGGTTTTCTCTCAATTCCTGTTCGGTTCTTACAATCAATTTATCCGATACTAGCTTTTGCTCGCGACTTCGTCCGCGTATCTTTAGAAATTATTACTCGCTGATTAAGTACCTAGCTTTCTATGGGTGAAATTTTTTTTAAAAATCGGTCCAGTAGTTTTGGTACCTACATTTGTATGGAGAGGGGTAAATGGGGGGAGGGTGAGTAGCCTATGTTACTCGCTGATAATGTAGTTTTCTATAGGTGAAAGAATTTTTAAAATCGATCCAGTAGTTTTTGAGCTTATTCATTACAAACATACACATCAATCTTTTCTCTTTGTAATACGAGTATTAGTATAGATTATACTAGTTTACAGTACATCTGTTGCCGAAGAAATTTTAGCTGTTGCCTGACTACAAATGATATGCTATTTTCAAAAATATAATTAGAATATTTTTATCAGCTCTAGTTTCTGAGTTTCAGCTATGTAGGTATGAAACAGAAAAAAGCATATGTTTACTAAGAAAAACTTTACTAAAAAAAATTAATCATTGAGTTCTAAAAAACTTCGTTTTAAAGCTCTTCTGTGATGTGTAGACTTTGGAAAATGACGTATCAGAGACCAACAATAGTGAGACATATTCGTATCCCAGAAACCCTGATAGCGCTCTGATCCCTGCTCTTCGCTCAAATCTCCTAAATTTTCCGAAAACCTGTCCAGGTAACTATGGAGGAAATGGAGTTTTATGCTCATATTGCACCCCATATTTTTTAATTGTAGCAGAAGGTCTTCTACAAGTTCAATATAATTTTCAGATTTTTTATTTCCGAGAAAATTCTGCATCACAGAGACGAAAGCTGTCCAAGCCTTCAGTTCTGACTCAGTCATAGAATTTCTAAATTGTATCTTTCGTAAGTTGTCTGATTTGTGGGCCATCAAAAATACCGGCTTTAATCTTTTCCATAGTGAGCTGAGGAAATTTTTGGCAAATGTAAGAAAAGCAGTTCCCATCTTTATCTAGTGATTTAACAAACTTTCATGATGCCCAGTTTTATATGTAATGGTGGAAGGATAATTTTGTCACGGAGCTACTAATGAATTGTGGACTATATTTTGCTTTCCAGGCTCCATATTTTCTATCAAAGGCCAGTTTTTTCTTACCCAATGCTCTTGTTTAACTTTATACTCAAAATAGGTATTTTTCACCAACTCTGATATAACTTTTCTACAATCTTTAAACACATATTCTCGGCATATATAGCAAAAATGATCTGGATTGTTTAAACAACGTCTCCTTCACGGAGCATAGAGGAAAGTAACCAAATATGGGATAGTATCCTAATATGGAATACCGGCAATTCTCTCAAACGAAAACTCACAAACGCGACAAACAGTGTTTGTCTCTTTCTTTCTATCCCCATTCGCGCGTACAAGTTGTAACATGACAGTCGAGCGCAGGGTCTGTCAACTTTGTTCTACGAACATTATATAGGTGGGCGAAAAAACAAGAGAGAGTTAGCGACATCAGAGTAAAAGAGATGAGTTATAATGTTGCCACCAAAAATGCCATTTCGTATTCTCCATAATAATGAGTTTATTATTTGATTTTTAAAGTAAATTGCCCTTGAAAATCTGTTTTGCTATTATTCTGATGCCAAAAAAATATATTTTATTAAGAAATATAACATATTTAATTGATTATTATATACTAAAAAAAACTAATCTGTGGCAACACAAATGTAACTTCACAACACGTATATTATATTTATCTATGCTTCACAAGAAAAACGTCTGCCGCTGCCGTTTAAAACCTGCGCACCATTTTATCTTGTACTTGTGTTTATTTGTAATAAATAAATAAACTAGTTCCATTTAATTCTACCTACATTGATAACGTTAAGTCGAGCTTGCTCCTTCGTGTCTGTGTTTTGGTGAAATTAAGTGAGTGTTTGTGAGATATAGACTCGGTGTTTAGAAAGTGTCTCTTGTTAAATTTTGTGTTTCATTTCGGATCGGAATGAGTTCGAAGAAAGAAAACAGTAGAAACTGTTGCGTGTGTGGGTCTTCACCTTATAAAGATCCCAGCATCACTTTGCATCGGTTTCCAAAGCCTGGCCCCAAAAATGCTCTGCGGTTTGTACCTACATAAGTACTTTCTATTCGTTTTAGACGACAGAATACCACAATTATTGTTCATCCAGCTTATTATTATGGTGTATAATTTTGATATTTTTTAATTTCCAGTTGTGAATTATGGGCAAAATATTGCTTCCCAAACGAAGCCTGGTCTTCACCAAAATTCCAGGATGGACTCCATGCTAAGCATAAGATGCTTTGCAGCAAACATTTTAAAAGCACATGCTTTTATGAGAAGAAGTTGTTCAGAACAGCTGCACCTGATGTTCAATGCCATAAGGTTAGTACAATTAACGCTTGAAAAAAGTATTTAAAACACATCAAGTTTAATTTAATCATAACAATTTTCTTATAGGTGGCTTACTTCAACTATGACTTATTTTAAATTTGAGGATTTGAATCAACCTTTCATTTTCAGGAAACAACAATTTCTAATCTGTCAGATCAACCTGTCATATTTGAAGCTGTTGCCGGTCCATCCAGAATTTATCCTTTAAGAGAACATAATGCAAACATTATCACTCCAACCAATTCAATGTTTGTGTGCGAATCTTCAAAACAAGGTGATCAGAAAACCAAAATGTTGATAAGGAAACTGAAAAGCAGTATGAATAAAGTATATAGATTACAAAAAACTGTAAAACATTTAAAAAATGAAGCATTTTTAAATGTTATTTGTAACAATGAAACAGTCAAAGACATATTCAACAAAAAAATTAGTTCAACATTTGCACTGTTACTGCAAGGAGAACTGCAGAATTATAAGAGGAAGAATCCTGGGCGCCGGTGGAACATGGAGGCTAAAATAATAGCATTGAGGCTCTACAAAAGGTCACCAACAACCTACAAACTGTTGAGGAAAATGATTTGTTTACCAGCACCCAGCACATTAAAATCCCTCTTGAGCAAATTTAAAATGAATGTGGGGATACACAAAACAATACTTACAGTGTTGAAAAACACAACAAAAGACTTTGAGCCTTCCGAACGAGAGTACATATTGTTGTGGGATGAAATGTCCTTAAGAAAAAATTTATGGTACAACCCTAAGGCTGATTTTATTGAAGGTTTCCAAGACCATGCTACACAAGGTAGATCTCCACAGGCAGCTTCTTATGCCCTTGTATTTATGATAGTTGGAGTTAGGAAGCAAGTTAAGCAGCCAGTGGCTTATTATTTATCAAGTGGTTTTGTCACAGCTGACAGACTATCTGCTTTGATTAAGGAGGTATGCATTTCTTCTTCATTTTGAATGATCATCATGCTTATTTAACTCTTTGATTTATTTGTCTCTAATCTCCCTTAAAATACTTTCAGGTTTTAAATTGTTGCTTTGATGCTGGAGTAAATATATGCGCTTCAGTTTGTGACTTGGATGGAGTCAACAAAAGGGCTCTATGTCTTTTAGGAGCTTCTGTAGAGAATCCCTACATAGAAGTGAAAAATCACAAAATTGTCACACTATTTGACACACCACACCTGCTGAAGTGCTTCAGAAATCTCTTCATGAAATATGATGTAAAGTTTAGGACCAATATAACATCAGACAACAAACAAGGGATTGGTAAGTCATTTGTTATTTAGTTTTAGAAAAATAATTGTTTATTATACATGTATATAAAGAGCCTAATATTTTATAAAAGAAAGTAATTCTAATACTTTTAATAATTACTTAACAGGAATTGCTAAATGGAGCCACATCAGGCAATTTTATGAATTGGACAACAACAATCTCAATTTTGTATTTGCACCATGCTTAAGTAAAGACCACCTTGAGCCTAATGCTAAACAAAAAATGAGGGTAAAACTTGCGGCACAAGTTTTAAGCCACTCAGTTGCAGCAGGAATATATGCTAAAATAGCAGGAGGTAAGAAAGCTTTTACAGTCAATGTCAAACTCATTTATTCACTCAGATCATAATAATTATGCATGATACTTATGAATATTTAATGATAACATCCTTTCTTACACATTAGTTTCTAAGGTATTTTAATGTGGGGTCGTCTCTTTTATAAAGAGTAAAACTATCTTGTAGTTATATTGTACTTTTAATTAGTCCTGTGTTGAACAAGTAACAAGCCCCATGGTTTTTATCATTTAAAAAATCATTTACAGTATATTAATTGTGATTTTCAGGAGACATGCCTACTGAGGCCTTGGCAACGGCCAATTTGATAACAAATATGGACGAACTCTTCGATGGTGTAAATGCGTCGACACCAGACCTTAGAAGAGGAAAAAAATTTTCAACAAATATAAAAAATTCTTCAGAACATCTGCAAATGTTCGACAAAATGAAATTATTTTTTAAAACCCTTGAATTTTTGGGATGCAGGGGTAATCCCCCATCAATAGATGGGTGGATTTGGACCCTCAATGGTATAGAAATGGTTTGGAGAATCCTCAGTGCCAAACATAAATCTATTAAAAGTCTGTCCACAAGAAGACTGCAGCAGGACCCACTTGAAAATTTATTTGGGTGCATACGCTTCAACTGTGGGTCCAATAGCAACCCAACAGTTGGACAATTCGTCGCTGGACTAAAAACTGCCGTAATAAGTAATATGGCACATACTAGCTCAGGCAATTGTGAGCTAGATAGCAACAGTGCCTTAATTACAAATTTTAAAACGATCCTGACACCAGCCACAGATATGCGCACTGACACAGAGCAATCCGAGCAAATAGTATCACTTGAAAAAGAAATTGAAGAAAATATTACTTCCTCCCTGGAACAAAACTTGGAGGAAGGAAGTAGCGAACTACAAGCATGTGCATATGTCTGTGGCTTCATTATTAAAAAAAAAAAAAACAATTGTAATGAATGTAAAATTATTCTAGTTTCCGAAACGCCAGAGGAAGTGCATAACTTTGTAGAGTTTAAAAATTATGAATCCGTGAAAAAATCTCTTACGTACGCCTCTAAGAACTTAATAGATTGTGTAGAAAAAAGTGCAAGCATAATAAATATATTTTTAGAAAAAGAGGCTTACAAAGAGAACATCAAAATGAAAATAATTCAATTGTTAAAGGACTCTATAAATTATGAATTCCTCGAAAATTGCGTGGAGCACAAAGAATTAAATATAAGTTACATAATAAATAGTGTCTTCCATATTTGTATTAAGAGATACTGTATATTAAAAAACAGAATGTATTCTGAAGAGGCGTGTAAATCTGCACTAAAAAGAAAAATGAACATAATTATGCATAAATAAATTTAGCATATGTTAGTCAGTCAAGACAACATATTATAGATTATGTTCATTTTTCTTTTCTTATTTTTTTATTTTAACACCTTATTTTATTAATGGACGATGTTTTGCATGACGCCTCAGTTAATGCTGAAGATGTGTAGATATCATTAATAGACGCATCATCAATATTTTTTAAACATGAAACAAAAATGTCAGATTTGTCTGTCTTCAACCAAAATAATAAATATCTTTCTTCTTAAGGCTCCGGTCTCGCTTTACGACTCTACCTTAGCAAACAGAACTAAGCGCACTTTCACGCGTCTTTTTTGTTATGAATTGCAATTATTAAAAAGTACATAAAAAAAATGTTATTTGTATTTTTTTTTCATTAATTTATTAAAAAAATAGGTCATTACTAAGTGGTTTTAAGAGCGACTGCATTAAAAAAATTT
This sequence comes from Bembecia ichneumoniformis, assembly GCA_910589475.2. Lineage (NCBI taxonomy): Eukaryota > Metazoa > Arthropoda > Insecta > Lepidoptera > Sesiidae > Bembecia > Bembecia ichneumoniformis. The sequence goes on from OU342521.1 coordinate 7,983,252, forward strand.
TTCAACAAAAAAATATATGTATTTGCAGTGGTAAAATTCATGAAACTACAACTTTTTAAACCTCTTTAAATAAGAAAACTAAAGCGTTTATCAAAAAAGTAACCAGTTTAGATTATTGCTAACGATATGAGAATAAATGTAAACTGAATATATTTCGTATTTCTGTTATAATTTTTACGTAGCATGTGCTTGAATGAGACCTTCAACGCGTTCAACCTAAATAGAGGCATTTTTAACGCCCAATAGAGCTATTAAAATGTGCATCAAAATAAAATTAAAAAAGTGTTTTTGAAATTTCAAATCCATCACTTTCAATAAATGTAAAATATATTTTATTCATTCTTTTGTTAGTAACTGTAAAAAAACATTTATTTTCTGTAAATTATGCAAGAACACTAATTTTTAGGAGACTCGAGCCTTAATCATTTCTTTAAACTGAAATAATACATATAAAATAATATGATATAATGATTAAACAATGACTGTAAGCTTGTGTTTGAACTAGCCTAGGTTTTGATGTTCAAATTGTATTTTGCTCGAAGACATCTGCAATACTTAAACTGATTAACTTTCTGTATTTTCATATTTTCCGTATAATCTCATTTACATCTTCTTTTAAGAATATTATTTAATTTGTGGTGCAGATTTGCCGACAAAATTTGTGAATACCTTTTGTAGCATAGTTCTGGAAATAAATATATGAGTTATATATTCATAATGTATGTTGCCTAAATGAATATCTGATTAATTATAATTATTACCATGCTAAATAAAATAAATCAAGTACAAATCTTTGTTTTCTTAGACTGCTCTTTAAAGATAAGTTTTAGCATTATGCACAAGTACACTGTGTTTCTCGATAGTGATTCTGTTTAAATCTCAGTTATTACTGAGCAAAACTTGACCATTTTGTAGGAAACTCGAGAAACGCACTGTATTTGTGCATAAAATGCAAATACAAAGTATAAAATGCACTTAAGTTTGAAATTCCCGCCCTAGCTTCTACTTTCTAGTTCTGGTGGGGAGAATACAGATGGCGCTGGTCGGTAAGGAAAAAATTCCTCTTAAAATTTGTATGGAGTCGTCATTCTTCTCCGCCTAGGAGTAATAGTGTTCTGTGGTCGAGCGAGCTATTTCGTCAGTGTCGCAGTGTTTTGTTTTATCGCTTCCGCATAACTTTCTAAGGTATGTAAAAAATACGTATTTTTTGTACAAAAAGTGCACATAGTATTGTTTTTATAACTTCTAGGGATACTTTAGATGTACTGTTGTAGGTTTTAGCGGTATTTGATTGTATTTCTTTCTTAAATATAAAAATTTTAATGTCAGTTTGAAGTCGTTGGAAAATCCAAATATGGACGGATCATAGTATCCAATTATGGACTATTCCATAATTGGTTCTCTTAAGCATCAGCTGACTTGATGATTTTGTTAATTATAAATTGAAAGTAATTTTTTTTTATGTTACCGCGGTCGACTATCTTGCTGCGCAACAAGACGCAGTTAAAGATGGTTGCACAGTCAACGTTACACCAATAACATCATGTGCCCAACCTTTAAGACAATCGATGGCCAATTTTGGAACCCCTGATGACTGTCTGCCTTTAACTGAAGCTTCCACACCCAGACAAGATACAAATATTGAACCTGTACCCTCAACATCCGGACTTTCTCGCGGTAGTTTAGGATTAGTGTCGCCATATGACATCAGTCCAGTACCAAACAAGAAAAGGAAATCATCTAATAGAGGAAGAAAAGCATCTGTTGCAGCAGTCATCACATCTTCACCTTACAAGAATGAGCTCATAGAAAAAAGCAAGAAGAAAGAGGGAAAAGAAAATAAATTGGCAAAGAACAAAAATCAAAAACAGAACGAGAAGAAATCAAAAGGGAAAAAGCCAAAAGAAAAGATTAAGCCTATGTCAGATTCAGATGATGACGAGATGATGCTGTTTGATACCGACAGTGAGCCCGATGCCTTGATAGGAAATACAGCTCCAGACTCTGAAGATTCGGAGTGTATTTTCTGTGGCATGCTGTTTTCGGATGATTCTCATGGGGAAACATGGGTCAAGTGCCTCATGTGTGGTCTCTGGGCACATAATGATTGCGCAGGACCAGAGTCTGACGCCTGGATTTGTGATTTTTGCAAATAATTTGTGATCCTTTCTATGTTATGCCAAAGTTTCCAAAGAGTTTCATGTAAGTTAAGGTTAATTTTTGATGGTGTTTATAGTATTCCATATTTGGGGTACCTATTCCACATTTAGGTACCTTCATCATTATTTAGTTTTTTTTTAAATTCTTACTTAAAAGTAATCAATGTAACCAAAACTTGTTACAAAATAAAGCGCAAATATATGATTGTTAATAATTACTACAAAAAGTTTTTTATTTATAACGTTTGTGCAAATTATGCGTAAAAAACAAAATGGTATTCCATATTTGGTCACTCTCCTCTATACAAAGATTTTTTCTTTGTTAACAAAGAAATTTGTTTAACAAAGAATTTGTTTAACAAAGAATTTGTTATTGAATTTTTCTATAGAGCGGCGCGTGACTACTGCGCGGGGCAAGGAGGAAGTTAGACCCCGCCCAATTATCTTAAATTGCCAATGAAAATTGACTGTAGTCTACAACAAACAAGCGCCGCCACACCGTGACCAGTGCCGACAGCAGACTGACCAAGACCACGCCCACAAAAAATGACGTCAGGACCTAGTTTGAAATCAGTGCACAGTTGTTTAGGCCATCTCCTCTTTGTATATGCTCCGTGGTCTCCTTGAACTACTCATGACGCAAAAACTTCAGATAGGTACTAATCTTAACACAGTACAATACGCCTGTTATCGATAATATTATATACGCTTATACGCTTCAATGATAAAATTCAGAAACAAAGTAACTCGAGCTGCTCAAAAAATTTTGAGGGTAGATTTGACAAAAACATTATCAACCATAGAATTCGCGGCAACAGACAAAAAGTTAAATTTTGTAAACTAGTATAGATTAAGGGCGAAGAGCAGGATTATATCTTCTTTTCAGATGTCAAGGCTGATTCACCTGTTATAGGCGGCGATCCGGCGATGTAGCTACTAGTGGGTAATGAGTCTTCGTGTCTTCCAGAATAAAATCTTTTCATCACTTGACTTTTAATTTCGAAATTGATTTCTAGACAATATTTAAATTAAAAATAAACCATAAACTAATAAGAAAATAACAATATTTGAAAAAAAAAATCCTTTGGGTTTACCTGAATAAATTAAATTGACTATTTGTTCCACTAAATATGGTTATATCGACGGTGGACCATTATATTTCGAAAAAAATATTAATTGCCAATTTTGTAGCCCATCTAATATTTAATTCATGGAACTTTAATAAAATAATTATTTTGTAAAAATATCAAAGGATAATATGCTGAAACCACACAAAAAACCTGAATTGCTATACTTAGCATTTCATTTTTATAGATTTAGCCTGGGCGCATACATACGTTTTCCGTATTCGGAATTCCGTGTGTCTAGCGCACACGTTCGGAATTTGCATTCGGAATATTTTACTTCCTTTAGATAATGCAATCGCAATTAAATCGTTGTTCTCCATGGTCGTGCGTTCACAAAGCCACCACTGAACGTACTGGCAGTATAATATTCAGAATGCAAATTCCGAACGTCTGCGCTAGGCACACGGAATTCCGAAAACGGAAAACGTATGTATGCGCCCAGGCTAAGTCCTTACTATCTTTAAACTGAATGTTTTGTTTTTAATCATAATTCTCTTAAAGTAACATTACTCCAGAACCTTAATATGTAGATTACACTTTTTGTTTATACTTAAGACTTGAAAATCTGACCAGTTAAAAACTTAATTTGAAAATCTGTAGAGTTGGAAATTAGCGGATTTATCTCCTCCTCCCACATGCCATTATAACTTTTTAATTAGCTCTTTTAATGGCTTTAATTTATTAATCGTAAATACTGAAAACATTTCATTAGGTGTTCTCCATAAATAGGCTAGGCACCGAATTTTTATAAAACTAATAATTGATACAAAAAAAAAAACAAAAAAGAAAATAATTAAGAATCCAAGATGAATTACATTTATTGTACAATTTTTGATATGTAGGATTAACAATAAATCTAAATAAAATTATATTTACGTAACTACAATCACAGTTATTATAAAATAGTTAAAGCATTGATTCATTGGAAACGGAAACATCACAACACATCAACATATTTCTGATTATTCTTAGTTCAATAAACCATTACAGTCTGACCAATATTCATTTTAACTAAAACATAATAAAGACAAATTTTAAATAAGTATCATAAAAATGCAAAAAGAAGTACTAATAAGAGAACAGATATGGGAAATATTATATAAACCGCCATTCTAGGATGGCAAACTGATATGAGTATATCGTCATAGTTTTTCAGACCATCTCTAGTAGGTACTTCTACAATGACTAATTCATCGCTAAGAAATCCAACGTCAAACACACATTCAGTTTTATTGACACAAATTTTAGATTCAGACATGTTAGAGTATTGGAATGTTGGTTTGTAAATATCAAAAATGACATGAATGTGGTTTCTAACAAAGTCATTGTCACTATAAAATATGTAGTAGTAATATCCATCAACTGTCACATTGTGGGTCACTTTAAGAGTGGTAGTTTTCTCTAGATAGTGTGTACTGTTACATAGGGTTGAGAAAGGAAAGAATTTATTCACAATAATATTGCCATAGTAGCATTCATATAGATTATTTTCAAAGCTGGACACTGAACGGTCTTCATCTTGATTTCCTGTAGTGTTGTAGGAGTTTCCTCCATGATTAATACCAGCATCGAGTACAGTATTAGGGTTGTGTAATGGAGGGTTTATTTTTTCTCTTTTCTCTCTAATCTTTTCGGAGTATATTTTATTTAGTTTATTATTATCACTAAAATTGTTAGTGAATTTTGAATTTTCTATTTCGTTTTTGCTCTTGAAAATGTTTGGTTTCTGAATCCATTCTTCATTGAAGTTCTTACTAAACAGTTTAGATATATTTTCGCCTTTTTTGTTTGGGTTTTCCAAAGTTACAGACACATGGCCAGGACTAGCAGCTTGTACTGGATCTTTCTTATATGTGTTAGTTTCTAAAATGTTACATGTATTTAATATTCTCTCGCCTTTAACTATGAGTATCTTTGAACCTTCATAATGAGAACAAGCCTTGAGTTCTACAGTGGCTCCTTTAAAGAGGTAAAATCCCCAATACTCTAGCGTGTCATCGGGTAAAACCATAGATTTTTTTAACCGAATGTGTTTTCTATTATCCGACAGTTCAGGTGTCCCTTTCATTTGGAATGCATTAAATGTGCTATTCATTCTGAGGAAATGTTTTTCGCAGAAAACTGAAGATTGTCCTTTATGAATTTGTATCACGTCTGAATCTGATATTTTGTACATAACATCAGCATACTTGATATTTCTTAAATATAATGGTAGTATAATAAGTATAGATGGTACAACAGTTGTCAGCAAACAAAAAGTAATAACTCTTCGAGATCCATGCATTTTATTTCCATCTGAAAATAAAGAAAAATTACAGCGTTAAGTTCCACCAAATTTAAGGCTCACACAGTGGGTATAAATATAAATTAAAAGAAGATAATTAAAAACACTTACAAAATTATACAAAATTTATAGTAAATTGGGCTAAATGATACAGACGCACCAAAAACGAAGACATAATGAAAATAAAGAATATGTAGTGTTTTATAAATAAAATGTTCCTTTAACAATTTTGGGTCGTTAAACCAATTTATGGATGCAATTGCACTTTATGTGTAGATAAATTTAATAACAATAAACAAATAACATCGCATATTCTATATACTAAAACAACAGAGTTCAGCATTATATCCTATTTAGTTTTGGGACACTTTAACTAGTGTTATGTCTCGCTTTTGAAAAGGTCATGAACCTGTAATTTTTAATTCACCCTTCACCTTTCACTCCCTTTTCTTTCATAACTAAAATAAACACAGACAAAAGTTCGCAGTTCGCTCCACAAATTGTGAGATAGTGTCAAATCGGATTGTGGACCACAATCCGATTTGACACTATCTCATCTCATACCACAGACTAAAGAAATATTTATAAATATAAACTCGAAAGAGAAACTGTCGTCGTGCTTGAAATAAATGATCAATATTTTAATTTTTACCTGGCATTCCACCCACCAGTAACACCACACCAAAGTAATGGAATTTGTCAGGTATTATCTCTTTATGTATTGTGGTTTTTACTTAAAAACGTATAAAATCCTACGAAGTCAACCCACTCAACTTCTACGACAGGTTTTTATCTTCCCACTAATTATTTTGCTTGTTATTGTTATTAATAACCATTTTAAAACATATGTGTTGTAAGAGTATTTTAATATTATTTACCTATTATATATTCTATATTGTATCGAATTTAGCAAAAGTTAGGTATCCTTTAGTAAATTTTCGTATTTTTTCCATACCTAGATGGAGGATCGTTCTTCGACCTTCAAATCGTTCATTGCTTTTGTTGAAAATTTTTTAAGAAAAAATTGAAAAGGTAATTGTGAGTTAAGGTCGCTTTTCTGTAACGCACGTTTCATTTCGCCAACGTGAGTGAAAAGGCTCATTTAAGGCGTCGCGTCTGTTTTGGTCAGCATCTTCAAGCCTTGTCAAGCCCAATCTTATTTTGTCAGTCTTTTGTGCGCTAGTCAAAGGACGGCAGTATAAGAAGTCAAAGAACGTCGCGATGCAAAGCGTAACTAACAACGCGAGTAGAGTAGGCAGTGTGTGGCTGCGACGCAAAACATCGCGGCAGCGCAATGAGCAGTGCGAGGCGAGGAGCATAGATAGTGTGGCGCGGAGTAATGTTAACATGTAATAGTACACTGGGGCCTTAGACAAAGTAGCATTCGCTCCGTAGCGAAGCGATATCGAAGTTCGTTATCGTCTCAGAGACAAAGGAATCGACACTGTAACACGTGATAAACACGTGATACCTTGTCATGATTTCTTTGTCTCTGAGACGATAACGAACTTCGATATCGCTTCGCTACGGAGCGAATGCTACTTTGTCTAAGGCCCAAGAGAGGCCTTCCTTCAATATGTGCGACAAAGAAAAGAAGCATTACGCGTGCTGTGCAGTGTAAAACAAACAAGGATGCAGCATAGCAGCTAGTTTATTTTTTAAACTAAGGATATTCTCTCTTAATATATCTTTTAACAATCGCGATTTATTTTCAACGTGATAACAATTGATAAAATATATTTTCCGTCTGGTAAACAGATGGGTGAAGGACGACCTCTTTTCGGATCTTAGACCATTGCTGCTGGCCACACGTAGCCCTATATAGGACAAAATAATAATCGTAGCTCTCGGAGAATGTTTGTTGTGTTGAGTTTCGATTTTATTTCAACGTTTGCATTGCAATAATCCATAACAGTTTGACAATAAAAAATGCTCTGCCCCGCGCTTCGCCATATTTGCGTCAGTCATTACGATTATTTTTTTACTTAGTACTAGGTATAAAATGTGTATTTATTTCATCGGAATATTTAACAACAAAATCAGAAGTTATATTTTATATTTTAATCAAATTGTGAATATAAAGCCGTTAAAATAATATTGATTTTTCGTCAGTTACTTCATATTGTTTATGATTTTGTTTTGTTAGTATTGGCCTAATCACTGAGCAGACTTCAAAAATATGAATGATCTAACTAAAGAGTGTTTCTTCGGAAGTTGTCCAAATAACCTACCCTACATACCTTGTCCAATTTTTTGGCAATAAATGCCCAAAAATGTTTGTAATAATGACGCCAAGACGCCGTAAAGGATTGTGGCAACCTTTGAAACTGATAGGTGACAAATGATAATTTGAAAATTCCAAGCAAAACATTCACAAAGACAGTCATATTATATCACTTAGGCCAAATATCTGTAGGTAGATACTTAATATTTGTAAGAATATTTAATTAAATAACCATTTCGCAATGGAAACACACGGTCCTTCGAAAATATAGCCCAATTTTTAGACGTTAAATATTTCAGTTGCTTTAATAAGAAATTTAATGAAGAATGAATTCAGAAACATGTATTGTATGTATGTATATATGTATGTAGTGTTTAATGTCAATAGTAGAATAATATTATATGGCTAGTTAATGTATGTAGGTATTGTTCAAAGGAACAGTGAAAAGGTCTCACCACTATCACAAAAAAATTCTTCTATTGTTTAACCTTAACGAAGTTTACAAAACTAGAGCGGATGACTCGCAGGGCACGATCTAAGGCACGATTAAGGGTAAGTATAGCATATTTTTAGTTAATTAAACACTTCAATCACACCATTTACACACATTTCACTAACTTATTGAAAACATTATACCTACTCGTAGGTATATATTTTAGTACCTACCTTAACCTATACGCACTACGCAATAAACAAAGTGTCAGCATGCAGCAAACTCATGAAAGTGCAGAATAAATAGTTAATACCTAATTTGCTACTGGATAACTAGGTATATCTTCGACAAGTAGGTAAGAGACTACCTTGAACATGTTTTCTTATGCCATTGTGGCACAAATGTTAGGTATTTAAATATTTAGTAGGTAATTAATATTAAATGATATCAAATGAAAAAAAAAATCGATCAAGGACACCATACAATTATCATTGGAAACCATAATGTATAATAATAGCTACAAGATAAGTATTTAAATGCTTCAACTTACCATTTTCCTTGTTATTTTGTATATTCGAATACTGATAATTAGTTAAATGATAAGTGCTGCTTGACCCCTTTAAATGCTTATTCATAATAATTATCTTAAGTATTGGCAGTTATTTATTATATAAAAGAGTAATTATTAAAACCAAAAATAACACAATATGCAATAAACACGCGCTATGTAGTTACTCCACCAATCCAAATAGGTCGAGATATAATGTACGTAGATATGAGCCGCCAGATAAGTATTATCTTCAATGTAAACGAAGTATTTTGCTGCGTTTTATATGAGTACAAAATAATAACATTACTTATTTACGCAGTGTTTGTAATCCTCAAATAGTTCATAAATAGGTAAAACCTCTCGCGCTTATTACTTTCATAGGACAATTTTATTATGCCTGGTTTTTCGTGTGGTCCACTACTGCGGAAGCATACAAGAAAATGGAAAAATATATCCATTCTATTGCTTCGGCCTTCTACTATTATAAACTGTCTGTAGTGTGACGACTATATTGATATGAACTTCAGAAGAAGTAGGTACTTACAGACAGCAGTAGATTCAAGTCCATATACAGTTGTACAAGTACCTACACAGCCATGCTTTCATCATCATCAACTCACAGGCGTCAGTGTTGGACTAAGGCCTCTTTAATTGAGCGTCACCACTTCGATCAACTGCCCTCCGCATTCATCCTTGATTGCTTTGCTCTTGATTAAACAGGAAGCAGCAGGTACTTAAGTTATTTTTATATTTGTTGCGTTACTTTAATTAGTTTTAACAATATTTCAGTTATCTTAAAATAATTTAGTTTTTATAGCTTGCTTATTTACTTATTTTATCATACATATAATACAACCGTTGTTGTTTGTGCACGCTAATCTCAGAAACGGCTTAACCGATTTGAATGTGATTTTCACTCATATATAAGCTTCCCGTGCCATTTAGTTTTTGTTTCACTCCAATAGGCTTCCAAACAAAAAAATATTCCGAATATCGTACTAAGTTGCAGGCGCAGCTAGTTTATAATAAACCTACAACAATAATACAAACAAATACTACTGGGCAGCCCATTTGGCAGCAGTAACTAGCTACCCCTATACAGAAGACCTGAAATAGTAGCACGTGTAAATGCTGTTTGTCTTTACAAATGACGGGAAAAACCTAACACTAAGTGGTCTGTTAACCAGGATGTGGCACTTAAAGAAAAATCATTGTAAGGTTGTGGGGTGTTACGCGACTCTGCTCGCCTTAGAATACTATACCGCAAATCAAATGTAATGTTCAGTGAATTACTAACAAAATAGTAGCATTATCCCAATGTTCCCAATGTTGAATATTTCTAGGGGCTTCCTTAGAGAGGACATTCAGCTGCTTAATCGTGGTCCCCCAAATTCAGGAATTGGGTCGAAACTTTTTTCTAAAAGTAAGGTTTGAATTTTTCGAGAGAGTGATAATCTGATGCTAAATTTGATAAGGCAGATATGGACAAACTAAGACTTCGAATCAGAAGCGAGGTGTGACATCGCGTATTGTCGTCGTTATGAAGAAGGAAGCCATTTGTCCTATTCTCTGGGTCTTTCTTCATATTTCGTTTTGCAAATGTAAAGTAAACCCTTGTGAAATTAGAAGTCTCTTTGAAACGGACTAAGACCGCAGAATGCCTTCAAAAATAACTATGAGCATGACTTGGGCCTGTTGGAATTTGTCTAGGGCGAGAAGTTCCCATTGTTTTCCATTATTAAAAATGAGTATAGATTTGGCGATAAAATTAAATTAATGTAAGTAATTATTTTCTTTTAAAGTCTCATGCTATTTTATAAACCTAAGTTCAAGCTATTTTATAATTATAAATTATCTACATGATTATTGTTATTTTCTGAAAGCTCTTCTAATTTACAAGGAGGACTGTATTTTGACCTCAACAAAGTTTATTTCTAATCCACTTAAGGGGCTCGTATCGTAGGTAATCATCCTTCTACTGTCAAAGAAAATTGTTTTGATGAACAGGACCAAAAGCTATTTTATTTAGCTCTCTATCTCTACAAAGTGTAGATTAGGACATATATTGATGTAACACTCTTTCTCAGGACCAGTGTCACAAAATACAAACAAGATCCAATAACGCCGAGATTTTTGTATTGTCAATAGTCATGCATGCACCGTTGATCAGCATTATATAAGTGTACCTAACTATAGGATATGTCGTATGTTGTGTTGATCTCTTAAAGCCTCTGCGCACGTGTCATATAAATGATTGTCATAAATATAAGACCAGACATACTTAATAAATAACAGAATTTATGTACAAAACGCTGTAAATTCGTATAATAAAGATTTGACTGATATGACGTTTATTGCCAATTCGTCCTCATAGAATCGGCATTCCGCAGTGATGGTGAATGCAATAGAATTAAGGTATGTACTATTGTAGGAGACTGAAATTTAGATCCATGCATTACAAATTCTTTTAAAAATCCAAGCCATATTGAGATTAGGTAGGAAGGTACCTACTGATAGTATCTATCAATAGAATGTTACAACAATAACAACAACAAAAAAATGCCATTATCACCGGGAATTACAGGGCTAAATGCGAAAGAGTTTGTTTGTCACGTTTTCACGCCAATCGATTACCATATATTTCCAATATTGTACCTGCTTATATGACAAAGTCACAGGCAAAAGCTAATGGTTAAATATTGATATATTGATATATATATTGATTTATATATACTTAGTGCTTGGATGAACGAGTGAACACACACAAGTTATGAAGTTAGTTAGAGGCCGGAGCTCAAACTCACTACTCGATTGTGGAGTATATTGCACTCTCTGTGCCCTTTGACATGAATTCTATCGATTTCATCTTCATTGGTCTATTGTTAAATTTATCTTGTTCTGTGATCTGTTGTGTTTATTATGGTACGGAAAATTGGGAATGGGATGGGGTTATTTTGATAAGGATTTTTGGAATTTTCATATTACACTTATAAACATTGTTATAGGAGTTGCTTGTGCTTCTTTACTTTTTATATGTATTCCGTTGGTAGTTTGTTTGGCCGGCTGGTGTAAAAAAAAAATTATATCAGATTAATTGGAAGAGTTCCTCATATAATTGTGTTCTCACCTATTAGTTATGTCAAATAACATGCGTCCACAAGTAATATGGATAGAAGGACGATGTTACAGATCTGATGATTCGGGGATACCTTTTGAATCTCAATATCTTGAACATGACTTGTATGAAAATGGTATGAAAAACCGTTTTGTTTTTTTATGTAGTATACATAGTAGAACTAAATTCAGAGTTTTAATAGATATATATGTCGATTGTCATTTATTTTTATTCAATTGTATGTACTAATCATTTTACTTACAGATACTTCTACACAGGCAGAAGAGAGTGAAGCCAGTGAGGACGAGGTCAGTGTAACAATGGTTGATGCAACAAGATTTAAAGCCAGCTTTCATGTCTCAAAGTAAGAACCTTTTTTGGATACCTATAAAAACTAATTTGTTTTAATGTTCAATATATACATTGGGTTTTTTATAAATATTTCTTTTATGTTAAGGTTGTTAGACATGGTGATTGTCCATTTGATATTACGTGGCTAGTGTCACCTATAACTCCACGGATATAAACAGACCACAGCATAAGCAACTCCACAGGTGCTGCAAGTGTGCTGCCAACTATAGTAGGGTTACGGATAAGGGATTAGCAAGGGGTAGGGGAATCGGAAATGGTTATTTAAAAAGATTTTTCAATCATGTAATTTTCTACATCACCAAGCTAAACCATAATATTATTATTTTTTTATTCTTTTTGTCGAGTAGTCTAAAATCAACATATATATAGTCCACTCGTATTTGTTTTGCCACTTCAAAACCAAGTTAATGAGAATTTACATATATCAACTATACATTGTGTCCCTCGATAAAGTGTAACCTCAAAAGGGGGTGAAACTAGATCAAAAATTATCAACAAAAAAAATAGAAAAAAAATAATTATGTACTTTATTGATGAATTAAGATTTTGATTACTCACTAATTTCTATTCACAAAAAATCGATTTCTTCCAAAGTAGTGGGTCTATTTTATTAAAATAAAAATAGTAATCATGCCAAAATCATGATCTTAAAGTTCAATTTTTATACTAAAATAACATTTTTTATGCTGTTTTTTCAGTAATCTCTAAAAATCTTAAAATTAAGCCCATTATACTAGATATTTTTATGAGTAATTATTATTTTCTATCATAATAACTTTAAAACAAAACAAAACTCTAACACAAAAAGTACACTGGCTAAAGATTTTTAAAGTTAACTGCTGATTATGTCACCACTCATGTACAGTATGGACGCTGGCCCTGTTTTATGAAAGATGAAGGGTGGGGATCGAAACAGGACTCACAACGAGGCACGGCACAAGCCAGCCAGTCGCTCCAATATTCTCGTCGCTGCGACCAAACCTTACCGCGCCTTCAGTTTTTGTTACGTTGTTTTGTTATTGACTTTTTGTTACATTTTTAACTGTACTTTGTTGTGTGTTGTGGAGACGATCTGCCACTACTGCTTGAAGAAGTTAAGCTACAAGGCGAGGGATGTTTTTGCAGATGGACGGATGCCCTGCTCACTACGGGCGCACTGTGCGAAATTTTTTAAACGAAAACTATGCTAATAGGTGGATTGGCCGGGAAGGACCAATCGGGTGGCCGGCACGTTCACCTGACCTGACACCCCTAGACTATGTTCTGTGGGGTGTTATGAAACAAAGGGTTTACAGAACGACCATAAACAGCGAGGAAGAGTTACGAGATCGAATCATGTGATGTGCCGATGAGATAAGAAGTGACCCAGAGATAGAGCTTAGAGTCACACAACAAATCGCTCTTCGTACGGCAATGTGCCTACAACAACAAGGAAGCCATTTTGAGCATTTAATGCATTAAATAACACCTTATTTTGTACTTACCTGTAATAAGTTAAATAAAAATGTAACTATAATCTGATTTTAAGATTTTTAGAGATTATTGAAAAAAAAAAAACGTACAGCATAAAAAATGTTATTTTAGTATAAAAATTGATTCAAGTCACGATAGCCACTCGTTTTTGAGTTATTTGTTATTTTATCGTGACTAACACATCAATTGGCATGATTATCGTTTTTATTTTAATAAAATAGACCCACTACTTTGGAAGAAATCGATTGTTTGTGAATAGAGTCATTAGTTAGTAATCAAAATCTTAATTCATCAATAAAATACATAAAAAAAAAAATTTTTTCTATTTTTTTGGCGATAATTTTTAATCTAGTTTCACCCCCTTTTGGGGTTGCACTTTATCGAGGGACACACCACACTGTTATCATCAGGTTATCATCAGAAACTTGTCAAATATGCATGTAAAAGATATTTTAGCATTTGTTTCAGCTGTTCAGCCATCTTACTACTCTACCTATCTGTTATGTATCTACTACCTATCTATTTTGAAGATTCATATTTTTCCTGAAATCAGTCCTTTCTATAAACATTGCACGTCCAAGATATTGTTGTAAGAATAGCTCCAATAAATAATTGCACTAAATTATCTAATAATTTGGTGTTTATACCAGTTTTATCAAAATTAGGTTATATCTGATGCTCTGTTTACATTGGTTGAATAGTTGATTGAATAATTGGTTGAACATTATGATGGGGGATGGTATGGTGTTGTTTTACTCTATTGGCTTATCTCTAGTCGACTTTTTACTCTATTGGCACTTAGTAGAGTGGCACCACTGCGACACATGTAACAAATTGTTATTTTACTTACAATATGGTGTCACTTTGTGAAAACAATTATCACTAATTACATACACATTATAAATTTAGAGCACATTTAACTTGTAGAGTACCAATAATTACTTGACTCAACCCTTTAGCCTATCCATCTTATCTCAATATTAGGGACTAAATGCATAGGGCAGTGGTGTTCAAATAGTCGATCGTAAGAGCTTCTTGAGTAAATATTGGGAAATAGTGGCCGAAATCGGTTGACTCACAATTTTTGTTGGAGGACGACATGGACTCACATTTAAGTTGTTACACAGATAAGTCAGAATACTTTTTTATGTCGTAGCGTGTGACATCTTTGATTCCTGCCGATTCTTTTAGAAACTTCTGGCAGCGACCTACATCTATCGAGTCAATCACTTGTAGTTGAGGTCTACAATTTTGATGTCGGTCACCAGCAATTCGAGTCTGAGCACCCCTGCTCCACTTAATATAAACACAAGCAGTGCCAAGAAAATGCAAGTGCTCTACCAACTTTGATAGTATACTCTGTTTTAAATGTTAATAACTGGATTTTCTTGGGCTGGCAGGGCCGTCTTTACCCGGGGGTGCAAGGGGTGCGGTGCCTGCCGAGCGCTGAGTATTTAGATATTTCATTGAACTTAACGCCATTGCATAGTTTCATATGCTTGTTACGACAAATACGTATGCGCAAAATTAAATATAAAAAAAAAATAGCCATCAACAATAATCATTGTTTTACTTTTATTAAAGCGCCTACACACGGCCCTAAAATTGGTGGCAATATCGGGGAAGTGGTGGGGAGCGCCCTAGATCGCTCCCTTGATCGCTCCCTTGATCGCCTCATGTGTAGGCAAATCGTAATCAGTTTCCTCCTAACTCTGAAATCGGGTCGGTCGAACCCACGATTTAGGGGCGATTATCGTCTAGGGAGCGTTGTCGCATCGTGTATAGCGAAATCGGTGCCGATTTCACCGCAGTGTGTCTGCGACTGCAGCGGCGACAAGACGTATTTTTGTGTTTTTAATTTGTATTTCGTGCGAAGACATGGCGAAGGAAAAGAAGCGAGAAGCCTGGACGACAGTCAATGATCTCTTCAAGGAGTTCCTCAACACATTCTATATCCATTCTTAAAAAGTTTTCAGCTGCTTCCAAATGTCTCTCTCCCTTCTAAGGTGTTTCCATCTAGCTACAATACATCTAGCTTCTTCAAACTAGCAGTAAACAAATTCCTGCAAGGTCGGCAGCGCACATGCACCCCCCCTGATGTTGCTTGTGTCCTTAGGCGACGGTAGCTACCTACCATCAAATGGACCGTCAGCCAGTCTGCCACCTTTAATAATAATATTTAAAAAAAAGTTCATGGCGTTTCATCAACCAGTTCTTCCTTTTTCGTCTTTGACTTGGTTGCACTGTAGAAAGTGCCAGAGTGATGCCTATTCTCTGATGTTTTGAGAGTGTCGGCGGCATCTTGATAGACGAGCGCTTTGTTGCACGGTCGGTTTCACACTTAGTGGCAGGGACGTGTGTATAGTAGCGGCCGATTTCATCCCCACTACCACTCTCCCGACATTGCCACCGATTTTAGGGCCGTGTGTAGGCGCTTTAACAATTTTTTTAAATGAAACGCGCGCGGCAAAATCTCCAATCCAAAGATAGTGTACCTTTGACACATTGCCGCCCGGTCGCCCGCACTTGAAGCAAAATGATATCTAAGTCAATAAAGTGTAAGTTCATTTGAAATGGGCGCGAGGCGGGCGCAGCACCTGTGCGTCTGTCATAGGCGATTAATTGCGCCCTTTGATATAGACGTCCGGGTGGCTGAGGGCGCAGGCTGAGCCCCGCACCCCGGCGCCGAATAGACTTAAGACGGCACTGTGGGCTGGTTATATAACCAGAGGTGCGAAGTTTTCATTGCATTATTTAAATTTTTCAGGCATTATTTTGGAGCTATTATTGGAAAGAAGGGCGCAATCAAAATGCGTATAGAAAGAGAGACGAGAACAGACATAAAAATACCAAGACCAGGACAAAGTGGAGACATAATAGTTTTTGGGCCAAATGAGACCGTATGTATGTTATTTTATTGAAAATTTAATTTCAGCAAATCTGTTCAGCAAGCAAAGTTCAGGGGTCACATTAATAATTTTATTTATTGATGATGTATCCGCTGTCTTGAAATTTAGCGGCAGTTGCCTTGTGCTGGTCAAATAGTCAAAAAGTTGTCTTAAGATAAATAAATCCACAGACAAAGAGTTCTTAAGATAAATTGCCAAGATCTTTGGTTTACTTCACTCATTTCAATCGGTCAATATCTTCTATATTGATATCCTATCTATATCTACATCTATACATAATATTGTCAAATAAAGTTGTCTGCTTCTGTCTGATTTTCCGTTCATTTCATCTAAACCATCCAACGCATTTTGATACGGATTAACATAAAGAGAGAACTCTTTATTGATGCTTTTAAAAATGAGCCAACCGATAACGAGGATGTTTTGTGCATTGCATTGCCGGATCGTTCATTAAACTTAAACTTCGTTCGTTGCACTTATCATCAACCACATGATGATCAGTTTGCGCCGATGTTGTATGTACGATTTTTTAAAGAAATAGTCGCACTAGTAGCAAAGTCATTACCAAAATTATCTTTGTACATTTCACATTTATAATATCTACTAGCACCTCTACTACTATGAGTATTGAAAATGTACAATATTTGCCTAAAATGTTCTATTTTCTATTTCAGAGTGTGAAAACCGCTTTCAGAAGAATAAATCAAATTGTTATATCAAGTCGTTCAAAACAAAAACCAACACATTTTATATCAATACCGATGAATAGTATACAAATAATGGAAAGTTATAAAAAATTCAAGGTAAAATTTATTTCTCATTATGTTTATTTCGAATTTTTTACATACTAGCTTTTGCCTTCAACTTCTCCTGCTTTAAATTTCAATTGTAAAATTTTTTCGTCATACAAAAAAAGAAAATTCACACGATTGTTACACCTTAGAAGTTGAATTTCGTAAAATAACAGTTTTATTAAAAAAAGAAGCAATCATGGTTTCGGCACACCTTGAAAGACCCATAAGCTCGATTGCTGTAATGTTTTGGGATTGTAACAATAAATCCACCTTTCATCACCTGTTTCTATGTTCCACACCAAATTTGACATCCCTTCGTTGATAATGGTAAGCATGGCATTGCACCAAGTGATGCGATCTGTTTTTGAGCCTCACTCAAGTTGTTAGGGATCCACCAGAGAGCATAGCTTTTTCACACCCAAATGTTTGTGCAGGATTGATTGTATTTGCCTATGCCTATGGCTAAGGTTGCCAGAATCTCATGATAGGTCACAGTCGATCATACGGCGCACAGCATCAAAGCTTTTGTTGTTTACAACGATGGATGGGCGATCATCATGAAATTCATTACTAAGATTGATACGACCGCGTTTGAATTCTATATAAAATTCTATATAATAGATATAAATAGTCGTCTTGCATGGTGCTTCATCTGCAAAAGCAGTTTAAAGCCGAGTGAAGCTGTGCTGAGCTGTCAAATTACATTTAAAATCGCAGAAAATCATACTACGAAGATTTTCACTAGATCGCCGTAATCAGGATGGCCATGCCGTAGCCTTTTAAGCCTTTTAAGGTTGTGATGGACTGGGCGATTTTGTACCACGTGGTTCAATGTCACATTATGGATTCTTTCGTCTTGCCTGATCTTATAGTTACAGTTGAAAATCTTTGGCGATGCTTCATTACAAATGTTTACTATAATCATGCTTAGAAACTCACATTGGTCGTGACTCTTTCCTTTTACGTTCTGCTGTTGCGTACTGCACTTGACTTGTAAATGGTGAACAAACAAATGATCGGTACGAATACAAATAACGAATAAATAATGTTGATATTTTAATTTCAGGAAACGGTGCTACAAGATTTGAGTAGTCGCGGCCTTGATGAAACACTTTTTATATCTCCGCACAAATTGCATATCACAGTTGGTATAATGTGTTTGATGGACCAAGAGGAAAGGTCGCGGGCTTCAGAAATACTCACTGAAGCGAAGGACTCTGTTGTTATGTGAGGCATAATTATAATATGTATCTAGTTATTTTGCTTTAGTCGAAACAATTATTTGCTAATTTATAAATAAAGTGGTAAATATGGGACTGTAGAAGATCATTTGAATATGGAATTCGAGAATTTTAATCAAGAATTTTAAATTGAATTACGACTTCATTATTTAGTCAAAATATTTACGGCTTAGCTGTAAAAAGATAGCAGACGTATAAACAAGTTACTTTTACTTTAAATTATACTTCGTGGCAAATATATTATGTGTATCTAAAAGTGTTGTGTTCGATACGCGTGTTTCATAGTTCTTACTCGAGTACGAGGGTCCCTTTGACCCTCGGTAATACTAATCTGTAATTAATCTGTAATACTAATGAATATTTTCTTTGTTCAGGCCTATCTTAAATGGCCACCTTCCTTTAAAGATAAGGTTGAAAGGATTAAATTATATGAGTGACGCACCTCAAGAAATGAATGTTTTATATGGGAAAGTTCAAGAGGAAGGCACTTCTTCGGGTGTATTGCAAACGTTAGCCGATGAGTTAGTTAAATTCTTTAGTGCAAGAGGTAAGTTTGTTTTATTTTTGTTCCCTCTGTGCTCAAAAATACTCTCAAAGGCTTAGTTGGTCCAGCTCCTTCAATTTTTTTTAGTTTCATATTTATTTTGAATTCATATTTAATTTGAACCTTTCCCGAGAACAGGAACTAGAAATTCAAAATCTTTAAAATTTTAATAAGTACAAGAATATCTCTCTAAATGGACACTTAATTTTCCAGCTCAGACATACATGCTGTCCCAAAAGTAATCAGAAATTCTCATTAGAAAATCCCGCGTTAGATATTTCAAAAATGCTTTTTGCGTTGAAAGGGTTGGCTTTGACACGTAGTAAAAAATACCTAACTTCTGGGGAGTATTATGAGAGTAATTAACATCTGTGTGAAACAACTTTAGTGGTCGCGTCGTTTTTTATAATAGCTGAATTTGTTGAGCAACAAATATGTGTTATTCTGTATTGAAAAATAAATTTCTTGTGCAGAAACGCTAAAGACGCTGTTAAAGGCATTCCCAAATAATTGTATGTCCAGAACTCAGGAATACAAGTGGTATAAATCATTTAAAGAAGATCACTTTGTAGTGATAAAAGATTTGCCACGAACTGAAAAGCCATCCACTTCAACTGACATTGACAAAATGATAGATTGACGTGTGAGTGAGATAGCCAGAGATATCGGTGTATCAAAAACGAAGGCATGCTGCATATTGACTTATTTCCGGGTACTTTTGGGACACAGCAGTATTCGACTAAGCATAAATATAGGGCCTGAAACCTGACCAGAAACATAAATGTTTTCCATTGTTCCATTCGTTCAATATCGGTCGCATCACTCTTGGCAGAGTGATCATGGTCATCACTTTCTAGTGGCACGTCTTGGCACGGAACAGTCGATGGGTGCCTTAATTTGGTCGGTCCACCTCATAAGCGGCCATGAATTCCATGGCCCAATTTAAATGTACTTGGGTATTTCGAAATTTCGTCATTTTGCGACTTCCTCAGTGTTAACCTTTACGTTCATTACTCATATTAACATTTTGTACTTCAAACAACGCCAACAAAAAGCCATTACGAGCCCAAGATTACATGTTTTCGAATTAGTTTACTGAAGATAGAGGAACTATTAAATTAATTACTTTTTACTAGTAATCGAATTCAAATTATTCTAATAGAACTATTATCGAGGCAATCTCCACCCTTGCCCTGGTCTTTTTATGTAAGAACTAGTTTCTCTGTACCGTAAACATCGCGAATTATTCGCATGGTTCCCGGATAAACCAGCATCTGATCGATGTCAATGACAAGAGATAATTGGAATCATTTGAGGAAAGAGCCACTAATAATTTGGCCATTTAAAGCGATGTTTTTTTAAAAATTGACATTAATTAAGCAATAATTGATGTTAATTAATAATCTCCAATCTATTGTTAAAATACAATTTATATAGATTTTAAAAAATTCATGTGATTTGTTTTTAAATTTTGTCTTAATATTCATGCTATGTTTATTTCTTAAAAGGTTCATTCAATTAATTATTGCAACAAAAATAATGAATTTTGCAAATTAAATTATGCAGTTTTAAGGTGGACACGCGATCTGATAATGGCCGCGGCTCGATAGTGGTTTCAGGCTGCTTCTGAAAGGTCCATTTGCAAAATTACGGAGGAGGTCTATGTTCAGCAGTGGACGTCTTACGGCTGAGACGATGATGATTCAAAGCTGCTGTCTCGTTAAAGTTTAGTGTCAGATTTTAGTTTCATGTAAAATTGGCTGACGTTGCTATATTATACATATAGCAACGTAAGGAGGCGATGTAAGTTGTACTGCCGATTTTGACAGAATAAGGGATGTGGTACAAAGTAAGATTATGTACAAAACATTACAAATGCTGTTAAATTACGGTAATCTTGTGTAAGGTGTTGACTACAACCGCCGCAAGGTTATGATCAATTCGAACTTTTGAAACGTTTGCATTGCTCTAATAATAATAATATGATATTTAAATTTTTTAAAGGTTTTATGAAGGAAAATGAATTCGGAACAGGACATGTTAAATTACACGTGACCCTCCTTAACACAAGGTACAAGAGAAAGTTTTTGGAAAGACAAAACCACAGCGAGGACACACCAAAGAGGGAAAGAATAAGTTTTGACGGTACTGAGATACTGGAGAAGTATCGTGATTATGATTTTGGCGTTGCCGATGTTACGGATATTCACTTGTCACAGATGAACGAGTCGGGGGAACTCAATGATGAATATTATAATGCGACATGTATTATTAACTTGAAATGATCTGATTTTTATGTTGAACGAAATTTATTAAAAGTTTTTAATTTTATAACTAATGACTGGAGTTTTGCTTTGAATATTTATTTTTTATTTCCAAGTTTATTATGGCTTTATAATATGCTTATGCTCATAGAGTAAGACCCCAGGCATGTCAGATATAACTTCTTTTCTAAAGGACAAAATGTGGGGAATCGAGTAGTATTCCTATGTACTTCAAAAGTATGCATATCTGCTAAGTTGGGCAGACGGCCAATTTATCAGGTGAAAAGGTAAATAAAAATAGGACTAACACGCTCGTGCTCCCGGTCGCATGCGACACTGCATAATGAAAGGGTCTTAAGAGTCTGACAGAAGTTATGGCCCACAGGAAGTGTCTGGCAATGCTGAATATTATTTTGTAATATTCTACAAAATATATATAAAAATCAGAACATACATCTCAGCCCTCAAAACTGCACGATCTAAAAAAAATACAAGGGTAGTTTTTTTAATAGCTTCGTCCTCCTACGCATTTAATTTTAATAGCTTCAGTTTCAGTTACGACAGGTTCATCGGGACCGAACAGAATAATTGATTTTATTTCAATCAAACAAATACTTCAGCTTGAATGCTTTTAAGGCAATATGCTTATTAATTTTAATGAACTGATTATTTTTTTAAAGTAATACTTAGTTGGCGTCTCTTTAATGTTTTTTTTAACGTTCCTGTTTTGTTTTTTTACATTTGTCATAAATAATCAGCTTCTTACCGATAGTAGGTACCGATAGTACATCATTTCACTTACAATTCTAGCGTTTCAAAGTTAAATCATATAATATAATATTCTCTTCAATAAGAAGTGTTGTTGCAGCAGTTTACTAATGCAATTCACATTTCACACACAAAACTTGTGTGATCTACAAAATTTCTGAGACTATAAGCCCGACAAAGAACAAATTTGAGTTTTTGATTCGATAACTTCATAGCAAACGTACATACCTAACTATCTTATGCCTATACGAGATTAGAATTCAAAGAATAGAATTTTAGAAAAACTATTTTTCCTTCTTTCTCATCTACAACTTATCACGAATGAACAGAAAGCGTCTCTGGTAGTCTGTATTCCAAGCTTTAAAAGTTTAATACAACTTTTACTGAAACGTCTTAGCAAAGTTTCAAGGCAAGTCTTGTGTTAGGTAACGCTCGGTTGTGCAAACCACATGTTACTGACTGAAAATAACAAAAGATGGCACCGTTATCGATGGTAAAAAGGCTATCGAGTTTCAAAAGTATTTTAAAATCAGGGTTTCCGAAGGATCGCGGCCAGCGGGGGTTTTAAGGGAGGCGCGTTTGTTGCGTCAGTAGAGAGCCGTCATTCGCGCTATGTGCCCGCCCATTCATTTTCCGATAAGGAATTTAGGCTGTATTTCGCGTGTTTTAATTGTATTTTCACGTAAACTGAAAATTGGTAAGTTCTCTATATTAAATTATACATGAAGTTAGATTTTAAAATCAAATTTTACCTAAATATTTTAAATTAAGTATCTACTTCATTTTAATGTTTTGCAGAAATATGTGTTAAATTGTGATCAGATGAGCGATGTTTTTCCACGAAGTGATGGGCGCAACCAAGGCCAATGCGAAATATATACCCATCGTTCTTATTGTAAAATGACATATTAATGAAAATAATTCCTATTATCCATTTATCAATATGCATGATGTAAAAGACACACAATGTTAATTAAAATACTTGAATATATCACGTTTAATCTTACACATTTATAATTTTATACAAGTGAAGCCAAATGTAAATAATAATGAAATCCAATTTATTTTCGTACGGAGATCGTGTAAGAAAGGCAAAATCTTGTTATTAGTTATACATACATATCCTCATTTTCATTGCTCAATAAGGTCTCGCTTATGTTCGGAGCTACACACGGAGAGATTTTCTCAAACATACAAACTATATCACGCCTACTCGAACCCGCGCTCGTACCTATTCAATTTAATCACGTTCGAAGTTTACAGTTGTGATAGGTACACATAGACATCAATAAAATATTTTTTATATTCTTCTCCTATGGATACCTTTTAAACGAAAAGTACTTCTGAGAACATAGAGCGATAAGTAATTTAAAAAGGCTACCTTATATGAGATCGAAAAAACTAGCTTTGGTGCCAAAATATTCACCGAAGACCTTGAGTTCACGAGGTTGTCGATTTAAAAAATGGTATCATTTATAAGTTACATTTCTTTTTCATGGTCGACAGACATGCTGACATTTCACTTCACGGTAGATGGCTACTGTCGCATATACAAGCAATGCCATAGGTGCTGTTAATGTGCTGCCGACCTTAGTAAGATTAAAGATAAGAGATTAGATTCATCCACAGAAACATGCGTTGTCATTTTAAGGGGGTGGTTACTTTAACCAGTCGGGCTGCCCAAATTATGACTGCGGAACGTAGTCTGCCCGCCACTGTGTACTTTGAAACGCCCAAATCAGAACCCTAGGTTCATTTTCAAAGTTGGACCTGCCAGGAATCGAACCCGGAATCCGTAAGTCAGAGCGCAAAGGCAAGTAATACATAAGAACAGATATTTTAAATATTGACACGGATTATACGATGTTGACTGTACTTTGTTTTGTATTCAAAGGACAAAGCGAACTTCGAGTAAGATTTCGCTAGACATAACAAACAGAAAGCTCGTTATATCTTGAATGTCTCCAATTCTGTTGAGAACATTTACGTACTGAGATAGTTTATATTGTTCAGACGAAATTATCACCTTTCAACAACGTAAGGTATTTTGTCGTATTTTTTGGTGGCATTAGTTTTAATATAGCAAATGAAAATTGAGCAGTAGTTGAGACCCGCGGCTTCGCTCACCTTGAAATTTTATATATTTTATAAAAAATACATATTTATATTCTTACAAGCTACCCGCCCCCGGCCTCGCCCGGGTTGCAATTGTTATATATATGAACATTCCCCGTTTATCCCTCTTTCCATTAGTGAAAACCGAATCAAAATCGGTCTACCCGTTCACGCGTGTTGTCGTGATCAAGGGAAATAGGGATTCATTTTTATATATAGAGAGATATGCCGACTTTATATCGGCTAAACGATGTTGCTGTTTAGCAGTAGGTACTTGTACCTTGTACCGTTAAAATATATTATGAATAATAATAACTTGATGGTATGTTAAACAAACTAGACTCGCAATTAAAATTAGCAATTGAATATAAATTTATATCCTTGTAAATGATAATACATATTAAGTAAGTCGATAATAAAACAAATTAAATTTATAAATTGACATTAACAAATGCTAGAAGAAAAGGAAATTGAAAAAAATTGTAAGTAAAAAGCTTAAGACAAAGACTAACCTCAGACCGAATAACTTAATGAATTATGGTGCAACATTGCACAACAATTTTTTGTAGCTTCTCGAAGATACGCGAACAGATTTAAAATTTGACTGTTTTTAGTTTTTGTTGGTCTGAGGTTTTTCTTAAATATTGTGTAAAATATAAAAAAAGAAATAAAAGTAGCCTATTGAAACTTTAGCACAGAAAATATATAAGTTAATTAGCATGCTTAGTTGTCGTTGAAAATTCTTAAAGCTTTTTTTGGGCAGTAATTTACTATTTTATTCTCAGATAACATAATTTCTTGTATAAATTTGCCCGATTTAATTTTTTTTTTAAATACAGTCTTATGCACTGTATTTTATCTGAATTTACTTTAATTTTACTCTAACTAGTCAAATTAGACGACGAAGGCGACGACGTCCTCGCCTTCGAAGATATATATTGTCCTGCCAATCCGCGTGGTGTATTATAAATAACACTAAGGAGAGGCAAATATTTAACAGCAAAAGACGTTAAAAAAAGAAAAGGCTATAGTGTAAAGTATAAAATGACAGTGTTAATAAGCCGTACCTAATTAAATTTAGGTTGAATGAATACGAAGGGGTTGCATGTCGTCGGCTGGCATCGATCCATTCATAAAGGGCAACATTCCAACAGACACTTGTCTCGATGTAAGTCGGCAACGCATTTCGATTTTATATCTCTTTTTAACTAAGTCGACACTGAATTTAACCATTTCGTTTTTGCCCACTACGGTTTTATTTTGAAACTAACTGAGCCCGCAACTTCGTACGCGTGGTATTCGGTATAGCGAGTAACTTTTTTGTTTGTAAACCGATTGAAATGAAACAAACACTAAATATTATGGAAAGCTTGCTATAATACATCAGTGAAAACCGCATTCAAATCGGTTAAGCCGTTTCATAGATTAGCATGTACAAACACACAGACAAATCGACAAACACACAAAAATTCTAAAAACTATTTTTTTGACCTCGGTAACATAAGTACAATGTGTACAAATTGTTTTTTTGAAAAAAAATTTTAATGTACAGACACGGCTCGTTTACGATTTTATTATATACTAGCGACCCGCCCCCGGCTTCGCCCGGCGTGCAATTTTTATATATATGAACATTCCCCGTTTATCCCTCTTGCCATTAGTGAAAACCGAATTAAAATCGGTCTACCCGTTCACGCATGATGCCCTGACCAAGGGAAATGAGGATTCATTTTTATATATAGAGAAGATTATGTATAGATTTTATAATAACTACTTAGGAACGTTTAATGTTTACTCTGTAAATTACGCTGTTAAATATCTGCTAATATGCAATTCGGGAAAATTTCATTTATTCCTGGTTGTTCACGAGGCCGTACTTTTGAAGTTTATAGCCTATATTTTAAAGTAAATTAGGCTGTGGGCTCGTTCTAAGGGTCATAACGCCCCGATTGACGGCGCTGAGGGTAATACTTTTCACCGAAAACTACATTTCACTTTTGCTGATTTTATCTTTTTTGTATATATTGAACTTTTGTTGTGAGAAACTTTATTTTAGGAAGTAATTAAGAAAATCAAGTGCAATTTCGTTGCCACATGAAACACAAGTAAAAAAGGCTTAAATGGATCTAAGATTAAATTATCAGATGGAATCTCTTCCAGCTGATCCCGAACCGAGGGGAAAAATTATGATTAATGTGAATAAAGCATCCAAGGAAAAAATCATCATCAACATCAACAGCATGTCCCCACTGTAGGGGCACAGGCCTACCCTCCCAACATGGGCGTATGCTGTAAATGGTCCACCACACTGGCCCATTCTGGTTTGTGGACTTCAACTGTTTGGCGCCTTAGAATTTTTTCTTTGACTTTTTTTTATGTTAAGGTCGACAGACAGGCTGACGGTCCACTTGGCTACCGTCGCCTATAACACAAGCAACGCCACAGCTGCTACAAGTGCAATGTTTTCCTTTACCGTTTGAGAACAGTCAGTAAATGCACAAAGTTTAAAAAAAATCATTTGTACATGTCACGACCGGGGATCGATCCCGGACCGTCTTTCCCACTGCGCCACCGACGCTCAATACTTAATACTACTTAATTCGATCAATACTTAATACAACAACAGACAAAGACATTATATACCTGCTTTTACACTGTAGGTACCAGCTTCTCAGGGACGCCTTCAGTCTCATTGATAACCCTCATTAGTAGTTAAAGTATCGATCAATAAAGAAATTTGTATACCTACGGAAAATGATTGAGAAACGCTTTTTAATGTTTAAAATCTTAAATTAATTTAAGATCTTTAAAAGCTGTAAGTAATGTAAGATTAGAATCAAAATAATTTGATTCTAATTTTGAACGATATTAACCATTTATTTTACATATTCATGGTCAGTTGTGAATTTTACTAACTCTTAAACAATAAAATCTTATTAATTTTAATTGATAATTATGATATTTAATATCATTGTTTTGGTAAAATTACTTTCTTAGTCTTAACTGTCCCAAACTGTTACGTATTGCAAGCGACTTCGTCCGTATAACTTTATAAATGATATGAATATATATTTTATAAACAAAAACTAATATTATAAAGTAAACAAAAGGTAACAAGCGTAGGGGTGTTCGCTCGCACCGTAGCATTTTTTTACTTTTAGCATTTTTATACCCGTCGTAACTTCTAAACGAAAGGTCCGATTCGAATAATTTAAAGGAGAATTTATATGTACAATGTAACCAATAGGTTACGGATAAGGATTAATATCATAATACGAATAGTACCATTTCTTCGATTCTATTAGTGTAATGATTGAGTAATTTAAACAAAAAACGGTTTTTGTGATTTAACTATAATAGTTAGACATAAAGTCTCGCGAACTTTTATGGATAATTACGAGTGCCATAAACACGTCACGTACTACATTATTTATTTAGGTATTATACATAAAATAATGTTACGATTGATAATTATTGATAATAATGTGTTACATTTTTGTAATGATGAAATTTTTTTTGAAAGTATAGATTTTGAGTTTATCGATTACAAACAAACATATAAAAATCAAATATTTCCTCTTTATAACCCGTTACTAGAAGAACGATACTAGAAAGTAGTTTAGAAGAAGTTCGCTGAAAAACAGACAAAATATATATATACCTAACAAAGTGAAATTTCGATTTATCAAATAAAACATATATTATTTGATAGATACCTGTAATGTATATCCACACTAAGTATTATCAATCGTTACCCAGAAAAGGCATAATAATGTCAGCATAATGTCGTGTTACTTCTTTATTGTATGAAGTTGAAAATACTCTTCGAACTTTGGGGACTTTTATTGATCTTGTGAAACTTTTGTGTTAGTACCTACATAGGCATGTTTTACAGTAACACGACCGACGTATGTGGAAGTTTTATGTGTGTCCTCTTTTGTTAAACACGTTCAATAACTTCACTTAATAATTGTCTGTTAAATGGAAATTTTAAATTCAAGAGTAATAAAGAATAATTATTTTAAATGAGGGACTGTTTAATTTGTTTTAATAGACATTTATTATTAGTTGATTATTTCTTTATCCATATATTTTGTGCTGTAGTTAAGAATGATAGTTTGAATTTACAGTAAAAACTTCAGTCAGTTTTTGTTTTAGTACTGCACTTCGCAGGAATCGGGAATAATACCTTTTCATAATTATTATTCTACTAGCAAACAAACCAGAAAATTTTATTTTTATTTATTTGTCTACTATATTATAATTATAGCGACCTATTGCTTTTGTGCGAAATGTACTCGCAATGCGAGTAATAGACCAATTAGTCAGACATTCCATGGCCACAACCGCTCAGTCAGGAGTGTGTGACAAACTATATCATAAAACTGGTGGACATGCAATAATCAAGAAATTACGATGTGAAACTCCAACTCTATCTATTACAAGAATGTTTTACTGTTTCCTCTATTACAAAGTTAGTATAGAATGCACATGCGTTTATTATATTAAACAAAAATCCTGGTTTCCAACTGTAGTCGTGAACAAAGTAAACTTAATTTTTGAATTGATTGAATCGAAATGAGCGAATTATGAGCTTTCGTAGGATTAACCACGCCATCTATTGCAGTTCTAATAGAACGAAGATATTCTATGTGACAAGCTACACAATGACTTCCTAAGAAATGTAGAGGGCGTAGTGTATGCACACCGCAAAGTGTCGCTGTAGGTGGCGTGCCACTTTGAAATATATTGCCACATTGAAGATGCTGATATGCATACCTAGGTGCAGTCGGGGTACGAAAACCTTCGTCAGTTTTCAAATTAATTCCTTTATCAAGTCGTAGACTCTTAGTACCTTTTGATACAAAAGTACTAAGGAGACAAGTGAGAGACGTTTGAAATAAAATTTTGGCATGACTGACAATTGTCCTGGTGCAAGCAAATGTCGACTTTCAGGTGAAGAACCTTTACCTTGACTTTACATAAACTAAGCCTTAAAAGGGTATTGTTAAATATAAAACGTTTTAACATTATTTAAATATCTTTTATCTCTAAAAATATTTTCTGTTTTACGGCAAACAGTTATGGTTACAAAGGAAAGAGGTGAGAGTTGGGAATTGGGGAATACTTGTACTAGATTTATGGTTTAGAGGCATCAGTTTCTTAGACTTGGAAAATAAATCTAGCTTGCAACCGGCGCGACAGAGTACGTGGGCGCGCGGGGTGGTATTTCGGTGCGGGGAAAGGAGGGCGGCAGCTTTACTGTGCGACAGGCAGACGATTACTTCGCATTCGTAGGCGGGCGGGGGTGCACGCAGCGAAGCTTCGCCCTAGCCACCCAACAACATTTCACCCACTATAACCTCGTTAGTCTAAGCGACGTGCTTTCTTATACCTACTAGTGTATAGTGATTGCGTGTGATCACCTAACATCGGCCGACGTCACAGCGCCGCAAACTGCGCGAATTCGAGCAAATAAAAGATAACCTTGCCCGTTGCATTTATTATTCATTCATTGTGAGCTACAATCAGGATGGCGTTCTCTAAAGGTACGATATTTTTATTATTATAGCCTTAAAGGTGAAAGAACACGAAAAATTATATAAGGCACATCGGCATACATATCCATACATTATAGGTACGGAAATCATTGATTCCGGTACAGTGCAGTAGTTTCCTAGGAACCTATTTAACGGCAGTGTCTACAAACGAGAAATGTAGAACAACAAGTACTTACCACACGGGTAGCAGATAAAATGTTAGTTAGTTCATTATAAAGACGGGTAGTTAATTTTATTAATGACCCGTCTTTATACCACAAATATTCTATTTTGACAAATATTTAATAATAAAGTCAAGTAATTGTAGTCTTTCTAATAAGTAAAATATAAGTTTACTGTTCAATATTCATTAGTTTTGATTTTGTTGTAGCAGTGCGTAGCTTCGTAGCGTGACTACATGCTACGAAAACTGCTACGATTTAATAACCTATTCTTATCAAAAAATATTTTCTTTTCATATTTGCGACGTGATATGGGTACTATATTGATTTGAATTAATAGACTTGTGGTCATTGTGGCCTTTACATCATATTATAAGGACTGTAAGTAGGTAAGTACAGTCTTTATAATACAATGTATTTTTATGGCGTATCATAAATTGTATATACAATGCCTATTTGGCTATCCTCGATACTATAGAAAGTATAGGGTACTACACTATATACATAAGTATAATCAATAATCGCTGAGACAACATGGATGCGTAGAAGTGTCAAGAAAAAACTCCTTTCTAGTAATGTTTTATTTCCATTTTTATATTTCTAAAAAAATCCTTTTATTGAAGTTGACAGTTAAAAATATCATGTATCAATAAACATATGTATAATTTAAAAGAAGTAAAAGTACATATTAAACGCGTAGGTTTACGATTGCAAACAAGTTGTCGCAACGGTCGTGGCGGGACCATTCCGTCGGCCGACGGCCTAATCTATTTACTGTTCGAACGGTTCATTTGCCACCCGGTCTTTTTACTGCCTCGTCGTAGTGAACTTTACTTAAAGCTCCAACGCCAACAATATACATATTGTTACTCTTACTTAACGACAATTCTCGGTATCATTATTAACTTTACCAAATAATAAATTTTATTACCACAGAAAGCTATACTAATTTTATATCTATTCATATAATAAAATCGTAAACGAGCTGTGTCTGTACATTAATTTTTTTTATAAAAAAACAATTGTTACACGTTATACTTATGTTACCGAAGTAAAAAAAATAGTTTTTAGAATTTTTGTTTGCTTGTCTGTGCGTTTGTTCGTGCTATTCTCAGAAACGGCTTAACCGATTTTAATGCGGTTTTCACTGATGTATTATAGCAAGCTTCTCGTAACATTTAGTGTTTGTTTTGTTCCAATCGGTTTACAAACAAAAAAGTTATGTGCATTTAAAGAATCACGTCCAACATTTTTTCATCTGTAAACTTTAGTTAACTATATATTATCATCTGTAAAACGATGATGATGGAAAGTTTATATAAAGTTTAAAAATAGTCAGTTTAGGTGATTTTGAAAGTTCCATTTTAAATTGACCTCAGATCTATATGATCAGTCATATTAACTAAGGTTCAGCTTAGGTTAATTCCTCATATAAAATAAAATCGTTCTTTGCCTACTATGCCTTTGTCTAAAAAACGGCTTAATCGATTTTCATGTGGTTTCCACTTATGTATTGTAGCAAGCCTCCGGTAATATGTAGTGTATATTTCATTCTAATCTGTTTACAAACAAAGAAGTTATGCGTTATTCCGAATACCACGTGTACGAAGTCGAGGGCACAGCTATTACTCATATATTTTCTCATTTTTCAACGCGGACAAAGTTGCACCAGCTGTAATTACTTTTATGTAAATGATTAGGTACACTTATATTTCTCGTAATCTTAATACATTAAATATTAAAAAAAAAGAAACATTTAATACACGTTGTACTTATGTTACAAAAAAATAGTTTTTAGAATTTTTGTCTGTTTGTCTGTGCGTTTGTGCATGCTAATCCCAGAAACGGCTTCCGTTGGCTTCCCGTAACATTTAGTGTTTGTTTCATTCCTATCGGTTAACAAACAAAAAAGTTACCCGTTTTACCGAATACCACGCGTACGCAGTAGCGAGCTCAGCTAGTACTTAAATAAATTGGTAAATAATGTTTAATATTTACCAGTTTATTTAATGTAAAGGTCCGTTGACATGTTAGCGATGTAGGTAAACCCTTTGTAACACAAAGAAAAACCATGATAGGGAAAAGAATAAGGAGTAAGTAGGTTGGGGAATGAGCCCTGGTATCTCATTTACTCACGGAACACACTAATTGAATTGAAACAATCAAACTGCAATTTTTCCTATCGAGCGAAAATCATCTAATCCTGTAGGTACTGGATGACAAGCTTAGATTGGAAATGTTTTCACTTTTATTTGTATATTTTACTCCGAACTAAAATTAAAGTTTTTCTTTATTAAAAATGTAATTAATATAGCTTATGATTTTGGTATTTTTACGTGAAATATCTTAACTATTTAAAAAACCCAAGTTTTTGATATTGTGAAATGAATATATAATTTTATTTATTAATTTTGTTAACTAGGTATTAGGCGTTAAAGAATAAAGTTATTAATAAACTTTTATATGCATAATATAACATTATATTTATTTAATCGTATGTACATTTCTGCGATTTCATTGAAAATATTTAAATCTTCGCGATAGAACTCTGGGGATCTGAACTCGACAATCTGTGTTTTGTAATGCTCCTTTTTATAATTTTTTTTTACCAAAATTGTCAAGTTTCCTAAGAATTGATTCAGGTAATTGGTTGAGACCAGGTCCGGCGAGTACGGAGGATGATGCCGGTCCTGTAGCGTTAAAATGGTTTCTCGAACAGTATGACTTCTTCCGCTTTTATGGAGCAATAAATTTGCAGATCGATTGACGAGCCTGTTTGCTGACTTGCTGAGGGCTTGTTTGCTGAAAGACAAAACTTTATTGTTTGAAGTTCTGCAAAGTAAACATCTATTATTTCTTGACCGGATAGAATAGACTCTGCGATATAAGTGGTTAATCACGACGAGTCCATAAACTACTGAGGTATTATGAAAACAGTCATATTCACAATTTTTTTCAACTACAAAGTATCTTTTTAAATACTAGCAACTAAAATGATAAAATGTATTAGCTGCAGATAGATACCTGTACTACTAGCATATAAATGTAAATATGTTTGTTTGGTGATAACAGTGTGACTTAGGTAATGACTTTTTGCTATTCTGTCGGTACTTATATTCAATAAAATTATATAAAATTGAGTTTCGACAATAAAATTGAGCATCGAACAAAATACAGTATATTTTGTTCGATGATTTTTGCTATCGTGTAGATAGTTATATGATCCGACCTGTGGCCGACTGTGGTACTCCACATTTATTAGGTCTCCACATTTAGTAGGTCTGAATGTAACTTTATGTCGCCTTAATATCCTGGAAGTTTCCACTGCTTGAAATCTATCAACTAAGTGGCTTTCTAACCAGTTTAAAGCTGATCCTCTTATTCCGTATTTATTAAGCTTGTTAAGTAAAATCTTATGGGAAACAAAATCAAAAGCCTTAGTCATATCCAATAATATAGTTAAACGGTACGTTTTTCTATTAAAACACTCTATAATATTTCTAATGAGAGAAAAGCACGCCAAGATAGTAGAGCTGTTCTTTTTGAAGTCATGCTGTTCCTTCCACAGACGTAGAGATTATAGATGACGCAAGTTCATCAAACTGTATGAAAACCAAACGTGCCTCACGGTAGTGCCTACCATGACGTCACGAGCACAATTTAGTGATGTTAAAACACAAATTAAATCGTTTCCCCTCACCCAGTAATGCAACAACGCGACGACTAGTCTATCGAATGTTCAACGCCCAACTCTACGCGCGCCAATTTAGTATGATTTAGCATACCACCTACGTTCAACGTAAGAGGACGCGCACACGCAGCTGGCTACGACATTTTTCAAATATTGATTTTAATTAAATTACAACACATATAACACAAATAACAAAACTACTTACCGATGATACGAAACGACTCACTCGACAAACTACTTTTGACGTATTTTTACAGTTAACAGCGGCATTTTTTGGTTTCGAAAGTCGACTTTCCGCGAACAGAGTCGAAAGCGAACTGAGGCTACGACATTGCTTTTTGAGCATTGCTCAAATTGCAGGCACGTACTGGCGAACGGCTTGCGGTATCTATACTATCTACGTCTGTGATTCCTCCCTAATAAGAATATTGGGGGTGGTTAGAAAATTGTATAATTTATCAAAGATAACGGTTTCCAAAATCTTGGACATAACTGGAATTGAATAAATATTTTGTAATTGTAATAATAAGAATTAAATTTATATACTAAGAATAATTTCTCTTAAGAACCTTCCTAGGTATTCAACAAATTATGTATTAAAGTATACAAAAACAAGTACCTAACAAAATTACGTATAGTAAAACTGAAATTGAGTTTTTTTAAATTTTGGAAAGCAAAAGAAAACCAAAAAGAAGGTGTTATTAGCTTTGAGGATCAAAAGGTCTGTAACAAACCGTTTCTTCCTCCTATTTTCTTTTATACATTTCTTTCTTTTATGCATATATGGATATATTTCTAAAAGTTTTCTCCGCATGTGCATTGTTCACACACGGTACACGGCTGTCTCTTCAGTTAAGAGACATTTTCTTGACCCAGTTGTCGTAGTTAGATGTTATTTGTGTATACTCGTATATATATCTGTATAAACCTAGCACTCTTAAAAATAAGCATTGCTTGAGATTTTTCCTGTTGTTGACCATACTTTGCACCTAAAAGTTTTTTTTAATCATACTAAATTTACCAGCGGTTTCGTTTGCAAGAAAAATGTATTTAATTACGATTTCAGCTAATTGTTTGTTGAGTTTCATCAAATTTCGTTCAGTAATGTAGAATTAACAGACAGAGAAGATATATTTACTTTAGCATTTTTAGTATTAACTTGAATTTATATGTTTTGTTGTTACAATAAAGATTTTTTTCGTTAACAATAAATTGAACTATAAATATAGAAACGTGTATTAACTAATATCTATGATTATTTAATTTTTTTATTTTATATTGCGATTATTAAAAATATTTTTAACGTTTCACAAAACATATTAGTATTTATACCAGAAATATTAGCAATGACATTTTTAATAAAAAAAAATTTCAGTAGTTATTTACGGGCGTAAGTACGCTTCATTATTTTTGTCGGTCAAGAGTTCTTTGCTTCGTAATACACACATTGCTAGAAATTTTCATCTAGCAAATTGCTTACGTTTTTCAACTGAAATTCTATTAAGCCTACAAAATGAATTTATAGTTATTTGAAATATACTTATAATCTTAAATGTTGAAGTTTGTTGCTGACGTTGAGTATTTCACTCCAATTAATAATTAAACGGATTAAAGCCACTTTAAAACTCTTTCATGAAAATGTGACATGAAAAAATGGGCACGTATTTGTATTTATTTTTATATGGAGAAGGTTTTTATGCTGTCAAATTTTAAGGCGGTCGTAGCCGCGGGGCACAGCTTGTTAAGTAGAAACTTAATACTTATATTCAGTGTGTAATATGATATATCGTATATGATCGTATACAGCAAGATATTATAGGTGGAGCAATGTCCACATTTTAACATAGTGACAAAAATAATGGTCTCTAACTATGGGACCACATAAGAAAGCTTAACGTCGCTCAGCAAGCTATGGAGAGGCCTCAGCAAGCTATGGATTACTCTGTGAGAATCAGTAATGAGGAGATCCTTAGATAAACGAAAGTCACCGACAAAACCTTGCGAATTAGTAAGTTGAAGTGGCATTGGGCACGACACATAATACGCAGCACGGATACGCAGAGCCAACGGCCGCTGGGCTGGGGCCAGAAGGTTCTCGAGTTGAAATAAGAAACTCGGGTCGCTGTTGGATCCAGGCGGCTTCAGACCGGTCCTAAACCGGCCGGTCCGGCTGAGGTGAAGAACAAAATAAAACATTAGGGCAGTTATGGTTTGAAATTGTTCATGATTTGCACTAATCTCATGATTCAAAGATTACTAATTTTGGGGCAATACAAATTCTCAGAAACGCTGTATATTAAGATGAGCTTGAGTGATTAAGCCATTCAAATTAGTTTAGGGTAGTATTAGTACCTAATAGTGACAGAAATGTAGTGAAAATGCCAAGAACACGCAAACGTAATATGGGCCTTCATAGGACTTTTCACTAAGAAGTTCACTAATTGGTTTGGTAATATTATTACTAACTAACTACCAGTTTGATCGTGATTTGATGTAATGTAAATAAAGCTTTACCGAAGTGTTTACTAATTAAAACAGTTCAGATAGTAGTTCATTAAGAGAGAGTGTTATTTAGAAATAGCTTCGTTTTATACCTACTGGGTTGAAACGGAGGACGGAGGCTCTTGCCAGGTCGAGTATTGAGCGAGCGCGCGAGATACTTTCTATAGCTCATTATAACGAAGGTTTTATTCACACAGTTATATGTAAGCTAGTCTAAATGGAGCGCTCAGTAAATAAATGCAACGAATGTAAACAAATACATAACTTGTTCTAAACTAGAAATTAGCTGGGCTTTATTTTAAAAGAGAAACTTTTTTGTTTATTATTTATTTATTAAGAATCTACAGAACGTTAGCATTTTTATTGTGGGACTTACGTGGGTGTCACAATTTTGAATTTTTTATATAGTCGATTTATACAAAAACCATTAAAAATCTACAAATAGGTATAGGACAAATTAATTTTTTAGAAATAATTGTCACTTTAGTAATAAATTATACATTAATTGTTAAATGAGAAAGGGTGCAAGTGCATTGAAGACCATGATAGGATGAAGAGGAATTGATTCTGATATCCTTTATCTAATCACGCACTATACACGTGCATTTGTCCACAAAGAGTTGTTCTTCTGTAAACCGGACCTTAGGTACAATCTCAGGTCGAACTACTCACATCTTCGGCAGAGGGGATGATGGCGCTCGCGTGACGGACGTGCAGTGGATAAGCGGTCATAGTAAATATCATCGCTACTTCGACGCTTTCATCTAGTTCTCGATGACGTCCCGGTGACGGCGGGGATGGACAAAGTCCTAACGCACTGCTTAGCTTTGCTAACGTCTGCGAAACGTTATATGCCTGCAATAAGTAAATTAAATAAATTTAGTTAAATAAAATAACACAATACATATTTTAAGACTGTAAGGATCCATTTATCAAATTAATTCATGGAAACCGTATTCATGAACACATGAATGAATTCAGAAGCATTCAGAGTTTCCAAATGCGAAGTGTATATCAGTGGAACTTCTATGGGTTCTAAGGAGGTTCAAGTATAATTAACGTAAATAAAAATTCACGTCATTATATCGGCTGCGTCAAATTGGTTTTTTTTGGGGTCAAGCCGTTGTTGATAGCTATAAAATATATTATAAGAAATTATTATAGGTAATAAAAAGTAATCACTGTAGAGAGTAAAGGCTCTATAGGTATCAGTATTTAATATAAACGAGCTTTGGTAAAGCTATTCATCATTTTGGTCGCCATTAACACGTATAAGTCTGAGGGCGCGGTGGCTCGGGTCACGCAACCGCCCTCAAGTACCCGACCGTTCGCCGTTTGACTAGCATACAAACCACTCTATTTTTACGACAAACTTATTTCATTTTATATAAAAGTCGGTAGGCTGGCTGACGGTTCACTAGATGATAGGTGGTTACCGTCGGCCGCCTATTAATACAAGCATGATAGGATAACGGATAGGGGCATGGGCTCTGCTAGTACTTAAAAAATATAAAGGAGTAAATTAGTGATTTGTTTCACTAATTACTTGCTAATATAATTATTTAAATGTTTATTTATTAATTGAACTTGGTTTTAGTCGTGGCAGGAGCCTTATAAAAGATCACAAGGAAATAACAATACTTGTTGCCTAAGTAAGGGATTGCTTCATGCATCCCTTGCATGAAGCAATCCTTGCAGTCTTCCTTTTCAATAAAATTATTTTTCCAAAATGCAGCGAAATAATTAAAAGCTATACGAATATCTCATATATTTGTGTGAATAATGTTCCTTTAGGACTTGTTTTTATTTTATTTTATTGATTTTTTAAATTGATTTTTTCCTTCTTCTGTACTCGATGATTGGAATTTGGTATTGTAAGGGATGCAATCCTTGGCATTGCTCCAACTTTTTCTGACAAATTATATGCACAAATCTTCTTCGTTTCTCGCTCTTTCCACTAGTGAAAACTGTATCAAAATCTATAAGATTAGATATCGAAAATAAGATAGATGACTGTATTAAAATTTATTTTATAACAGAGATTTAAATTTATAATATGTATAAGATAAATTAACATAAGATATAACTTGTCCTTTAGCTTTTTTTATATTACTTGCGTCGTCCCTGCTGCTGTACTTTGGTTCTTAGGGGACAGTTAGCAGTTCTTAGTGATCTAGATGGTCTTCAAGTTACTATCTGCATACCTAGCGCTCTCTATTATAATAATAATACTATACAATAATAATTCTATTATAATAATAATTCATCTCAACTTATATAAAAAATTTACAAGCTTCTTTACCCTCACGAACGCCTTTTGTAGTATTATTAGGCAGATTCTAAACGGTGGTCCCGAGTGGCCGCAGAACCTATACCTACGTATGTCACTAGATAAGTATATAAATATTTGATGCGGATATGGGGATACATAGTCCTTCCGACTGCGGAAAGCAAA
Source organism: Bembecia ichneumoniformis (assembly GCA_910589475.2). NCBI lineage: Eukaryota > Metazoa > Arthropoda > Insecta > Lepidoptera > Sesiidae > Bembecia > Bembecia ichneumoniformis. The sequence goes on from OU342521.1 coordinate 8,021,994, forward strand.
ATAGCGGTTGTCTTGAGAATCGATCGCACAACGAGTTTCTAATATATCCCGCCACATGTAGGTAAGAAAGGTACTAATAACAACGACACTATATATTCGCTCAAGGCATTCGTGCCTAAAGCCCCAGAGATCTTTTGTTTAACTCACCTGCTCTAAAAATATATTTATTCCGATCAAAGAAAGGTTACATTTTGTTTTATGCTTTATTTTTTAATTTGCTCTTCGAATTTCAAATGGTAAATTAGTAGATTTACGCTATCGGCATCCTGGGCGCATGTGGTCTTTTATTAGCTACAGCCCAGAACGTTATATTATACTAGCTGAACTCGGCCACGCTTCGCTGCGGCCCATACGGCGGCGGCGTGCGCATGGGGCGCGCGGTACTGGAAACTGCTTATATATAATACTATTTAACATAGCATGATATTATATAGCCTTCCTCGATAAATGGACTAATCAAAACAAAAATAATTTTTCAATTCGAACCAGTAGTTCCTGAGATTACCGCGTTCAAACAAACAAACAAACTCTTCAGCTTTATAATATTAGTATAGATTTCGATGGCTACAGCAGAATACAACACAGAGCAGAGAATCGCTGCGCCGTTCGTTATTAGAGGTAGTAATAGTACGGTGAAACCGTCCAACTTTGCCCTTAATGGATATTTTGCCCGCTGAGTCAAAAATAAGCTAAAATTTGAATTTAAAAAAAAATAAAGTCTTTCAGTAAATTTTGGATGGATTAATAGAAAGCAGGTTATACTAATGGTAAAACTACGAATTGCTTTTAGTTCCAACTTCATTCAGTTGGCTGTAACAGCTTGTCGAAGTGTGAAGGTGTTTTGTTGCGGCCGAAATGTGACTCCAGTGATTTTAGAATATTGAAAAATGACGACGACAAAGGTAAGTGTTCGTTTTTACATAATGTATATGTCGGGCGATCCTTATGAATCATCATATGGAGCCTACATAATCAAGCAACGCCTGCATACGCTTCGGGTTGCTTCGACAGAGTCTCTGGTACCGCCTAGTGGAGCAGACGTGACCGTGCATTAGGCTGCGGTTCAAGATGGAAATCTGTAGCGATATTGTTAGGCGCGTTATCGAGGAACTGTCATAATTATGTAGTGTCCATTCGATAATCCAGTTTACAGTGTCATTGAGAATTATTATAGAAAAGACATTCATTATTAAATATTGTAATAATTAGAAAATATAAATATTGTTAATAGACTCTATTCTGAGTTTTAGTTAAATTATTATAAAATAAAATGAGTAAAAGTAACGAAGAGACTAATGAAACGCCCACCAAGTGTTCTGTTCTTCTTTTCGTCGTGCTGCTGCACCCGACATATACAAAGGTTATCAGAACATTTATTTAATACTTTCTATGCAGTAAGTAGCTGAAATCGTGAGTTATGATGGTGGGCAATTTAAACCGCAACCGTAGCATCTCGTATCTGCCAATTTTGCCCGCTCTAAAATATGTGCTGGGGTTGTCACTTTTTCATTTCACATTGGCTAAGTGTATGATCAAAGATTTTGAACTAACTATAATCGTTTTTTTTTTATTTAAATTATTAATTTGGGTCTGATGTTTTTATAGCTGCAAATTTTTTTATATTTTTTATTTGTAAAATTTCTGGTATCTTTTATAACTACATTTTTTGAGTTCGAATATGTAAATACATATTAAATTGGAGGTCTAATGACCGAATTAATTAAAAATCCGAAAGGAAAAAATTATTTTCTTATTCTCATAATCATCTTCCATTGCCATTTTATTTTTTATTTTTAGGAAAACGTGTATTGCAAACCTCGAATTCGAGAGCGAAAATCAACGAGACGTCTGGGTTCACAGAGTATAGAAATTACTCAAGCGAAATGCTGCAACTAGCATGTGAAGCAGTTGCTGCAAAACCAATAACAACAAGAGATGCTTGAACGTGAACAGCACATGAAATGAAAGCACAGGACGGCCATTAGACAAATGTTAATGTTAATGAATGACCAAAAATTAAGTAATTGCTTAAGATATGACTGATTTTAAATTGATAGAAATATATTGATCTCAATGTCAAACGTTAATTTCAAAGTACCAATAGTATAAGCTTCAGGCGGCACAAAATCGTGGTGTTTGGCGGTCATTGCAGGAGGCCTATGTCCAGCAGTGGACGTCCATCGGCTGAAACGAACGAACGAACGAACGAATAGTATAAGTAAAAATACTCGAAATAAGGGTTTTCCCTTTAAGATTAATTTTTTTTTTCATTTATTGATAATATACTAAGATATGTTATAAACACTATCTATACGTTTTGTACCAATAACAAGTTAGATAAAAGTTTTGTAATTGAACTTATAAGTACTGTATTAAAAAAAATTGTACCACTAAAGTGATTTATTAATTTTCAAACATTATGAAACAGGTTTTGACAACCCTAACACTTACAAGTTGGTTGTATGAAAACAATTGTAAATTGGTGGGTAAATTTGCCCACTTCTTTCTAGACGAATCTATTATTATTAGCTTATTGGTTTTAATGTTTTAATGTTTTATACATGAATGCTCTAAGAGCTATACTTTAGCAAATAATGGGCTTGGGCAAAGATGGACGAAAGTGGAGGTAATTTTGCCCACCATGAAAATATCAAATTTCTCGAAATTCTTTAAAGATAAGAACTATTTCTTTATTGTAACACAATTCTATGATTAGATAGTCTATATTTGCACATAAAAAAATATATCAAACCATACATTTTTTTACGAAAACGAAGAATATTATTAAAAAGTGGGCGAAATTGGACGGTTTCACGGTAATATGCTTGCCGCGCAAATGCGTTAAGCGCATATTTGGACATTCTGACGCGCCAGTTTCTATTTGCACGTTGCGCGTTGTGGAGTAAACATTATTCAAAAAACCGATAGAAATGCCTCATTGTGCTGTGATTTGGTGTAATCAATTTTTAACTTTAAAAAAATGTGAGTTGAGATTGTCATGGAAAACAAAACAAAAGTGCGGAAGCCATACGTGTGCTTGTATGAACAGTAACGCCCTCTGACACGCTGGATTTGTATGTAAAGCGCATACCATCTCTAGTAGGGCTAATTCCCCAATCCTCACCCTGTCCTTATCTTTGCAAGTTAAGCAGCACACTCGCATACCTCTAGGGTTTTGGGTTATTGGGTTCGCTGGTGATGGTAGCCACCTAAAAGTACCATGACCAAGTAAAACGGAGCCTACCAACCTTTATTATAAAATTAGTTGTTTTGATTATTAGAACATACTTGAATCTTAAAAAAATTAACAATCCATTGGTTCTGATATTCAATTATATTTCTCAAACAAAAAAATTATACTTATTAATTAGGCAGATACTGTTCCCGCAATGTTATTTTCTTATAGTCAATCTTGAAATTGTAATGGTTCCCTTCAGTTTAGACACAAATTAAACATCGTTAGACCCTTATAATTGACAATTACAAGGCTAAATTGCTTCATTTTGGATTTTCAGCTTTATAATGAGAAGTACAAAGGCTTTTATTTCGCCGTTGAAAACACATGGTTAGTTTTCTTCCTTTTCAGTAAAATTATTTTTCCAAAATGCAGCGAAATAATTAAAAGCTATACGAATGTCTCATATATTTGTGTGAATAATGTTCCTTTAGGATTGTTTTTATTTTATTCTTTTCATTTTTTAAATTGATTTTTTTCCTTCTTCTGAACTCGATGATTGGTTTTGGTATTGTATTGTTATCTGTGGAAATGGTAGGTATATTCAATTATCATAACATTTCCATTTTCCTTAAGAAAGTGCCTAAGGGCCAGCTAATTGATGGGTGGATCCACCAGAATAATGTAATAGATATACGAATTATAGGTTAGGGAAAAAGTTTCTTTGTATTTTATATGAAAACTCGAGACATTTTTTTTTCAAAATTTATTTACATTTAATTACTTTATGGCATCTTGCAGTGACATAATCCCGTTGCTGTAGAAATTTTGGGACTTTCGATCAAAAAAACGCTACAAGTAGTTTTGGCAGTCCTCTCTTGTTGCCTAAAGAATTCTGAAGATACCGAAACAGGTAGAAATCTGAAGGTGCAGGGTCAGGGCTATATGGCGGATGCATTAAGACCTCCCAGCCAAACTCTCTTGATTTTTGCTGAGTGGCTGAAGATGTCGTGATGAAAGACCACACCCTATCTATTGATCAATTCCGGCCGCTTTCTCTCAACTTCTTACTTTAATCTCGTCAGTTGTTGGCAGTAGAGATCCGAATCGATGGTTCTGACCGGCAGTAAAACTCATAATGAACAATGCTCTTCCAGTCTCACCATACACCCAGCATCACGTTATTGCGAGTTAACCCAGGTTTGAAGCCCAGTCTGTGAAGCCTGACCGACCTTTGACCGCGACCTTTTTCGCACGTTCTTGTCGTATGTGATCCACTTTTCATCATCAGTTATCAATCTTTTCAGAAACGGTTCGGTTTCATTACGTCCCAATAAAGAATCGCAAATGAGTATACGATTCAAAAGGTTTTTTTTTTCAGTGAGCTCGTGTGGCACCCAAATATCGAGCTTTTTTGTGTATCCAGCTTATTTAAATGGGTCAAAACTGTTTTGTGGTTAATTCTCAGTTTTTCGGCTATATCGTAACTATTTATTCCTTTAATATTTATTTATTATTCCTTTAATATTTATATTATCCGCTTTAAAGCTATCGCTTCTATTATGTTACATTTAGGAATGGACTGGAATACAGCGGTTTAGTCGCGATACATTTTTCCTTTATGATTTGGAATTTATTCCGATTCTTTTTATAGAAATAAGAAAATACAAATGGGGCCAAGTCCGGCTAATAAGGTGGCACCAATTTCATCTGACTTTTGTCAAAATTGTATAATTACATACTGTATAACTATACGATTTATCGTACAGATATCGTTTAATGATTTTAGCTTATGGCTTAAACGTTAAATATTTTTATTTTGAGTTAGTTATTTACGTATCTACGAGTAAAGCTACATTATACTTACTTATGCTTACGACAATCCCAAGAGTTTTCTATTGTTGCGTTAGCAAAAGCTTAGATTAGACGTTTAAGCTTCTAAACGTCTAATCTAAAACACAACTCGACACATAATTAGTTATGTAATTCATTCATAAAATTGTGATTAATTCTGAATTAGATGTTCCGAAAGGAGCTACCAGCTAAGGCTAGTAAAATAAAATGGTGTAAAGTAAAATAAAATTCGAAAGGAACTACTCCAGACCAACAGATCGGACGTATTAATCGGTCTGGGGAATAATAATTATTTTTCAAGTAATATTGCATGAGCTTTTAAGGCACAAATTTTTCGAATTGCATCATTCAAAAAATATGCGCCTCTTTGCCATTAATGGCATATAACAATAAAAAATAACAATAACAATAAAATTGCCTTTATTTGCACTGGAATAGCAAGAACAGCAATATCACTTACAATCGTCATATTTTTTTTACAGTTACCACCGATTGGTTCGGTAAACACATTCTTTGAGGAAAAATCTGACAAAAAAACCTCATAAGTTCTCTTAACTATTATCAGTTATATTCATAATCATAACGCTTGCAAGAACTAATTTCTAAAAAAAGTTCAGACTTCTATCAGTTTTAACAGGCAAATGATCTACAAGATTATTATAATACAGTTTCTTCAAGGGAAACGACTTAATTATTAATTTTTTGTATTAACCTTTTGTACACCTTCAATATGCATGACGCCATTATAATGCACACATCGGTAATTTTTAAGTAATAGTTTTTTGCACTGTTTTCAAATTGTATAATTGTAAAACTTGAATACGGTTTGGTATCTTGTTATATGTCTTGTCAAGAGTATGTAGGTATATTTATTGTCTATTGAATGAATTTATAATTCGGTGAATAGATAATTTCTTTCGAAATATATATATATGTATATATTAGCATATTTTTATATGTCAGTATAAATATTCTGTAGTTATGAGGTGTTAGTAATCTTCCGGAGGTGTGTTAAGTTCTTCTCAATCAGAGCACATACTGTTTTTTATTTGTACTTGGCCAGTTATTGCGTTTCTGCTGCCTCTATCGCCGGAAGGACGAGGGTGCGCCGTTTACAATATCCGGCCTTGATCCGCAATATTGCCTTGTATGGATTTAGGACATAAAATTCAATGATTATAACATAACGTAACCTAAATAGGCTACACTGTCGTTTCACAACGATGTTTTGTATGCAATGTAGATATTCATCCTACCTGTATCTGAATTAATGATAGGTAACAATTTAAGCTCGTCTAGTTCCTAGTACCTACATTTTATTTCAGACTGAGAGCGGAGTTTATGTGTTATAAGGTAATCGATAATTCTTAAAAACCTACATTCATTACAGTAACAAGAAATTGGTTGATAGAAATTAATACCTTTGAACTTTTATTACAGAAAATTACAGGAACTCTCTTCGTAAATAATGGTTACAATCTATTTTTAATGTGACCTTTAACTTTTCAAGTGTTTTGGACATAGATTCTATACTTATTGTGAATGGGTGGCAATTAAATAAGTATCTGAATAATAATTTTACTATTTTGAATCCATTCATATTTGAAGTAGATTTAGTACTTAATATCTACTTTAAACTATTTATAGTACCAACATTAAAGCAGATGAGGAAATTTACAAAGGTTCAACATGTGGTCCTAAAAAAACAAGGAATGTTTTCAGAGCATATAAAACTAGAGCGAATCATCACATAACGTTTTATATTAGTACTAGCGACCCGCCCCCGGCTTCGCCCGGCGTGCAATTTTTATATACCCTAAAACATTCCCCGTTTATCCCTCTTTCCATTAGCGAAAACCGAATTAAAATCGGTCTACCCGAACACGCGTGATGCCGTGACCAGGAGAAATAGGGATTCATTTTTATATATAAGATAACGAGATCTGAATCAATACCTAACGATTTTCTTGGATTCTTATTTTGACATACCTAACTGATAACGTCATTTCCGCCCTTTTCCGTCAGGCCTACAGGTTATTAGATGGACAAGTTTAGGCAAACAATGTCATTAGAGTACGGTCGTCCTTGTGACCAATATTGGACTTCTTAGACCCAAAACAATAAAAGAGCTTTAGGTTAGTATTGAAAAGGTTCTCCTTTGATAGTTATTAAAGAACGTATTAAATAGGTAATTCATTTCGACATATTTTCACACAATAAACCCTAACCTCCTTTACTGTCTTTGATAGCAAATGGTTCTTCTTATTACTTTCGTTTTTTGCTTAAGTTCTGATCTGAGAATTTCAGCTACACGAATTACGGAAATGAAATGTGAATCCATTTAAAATGGTTGCTTTTTAAAAAATGTAAATACCTAAGTACTTATTTTAATCATCAACGAAATGACGTATATATAATTTACTAGCGACCCGCCCCCGGCTTCGCCCGGGATGCAATTTTTATATATATGAACATTCCCCGTTTATCCCTCTTTCCATTAGTGAAAACTGAATTGAAATCGGTCTACCCGTTCACGCATGATGCCGTGACCAAGGGAAACAAGGTTTCATTTTTATATATAGAGACTAGCGACCCGCCCCCGGCTTCGCCCGGGGTGCAATTTTTGTATATAAGAACATTCCCCGTTTATCTCTCTTTCCATTAGTGAAAACCGAATTAAAATCGGTCTACCCGTTCACGCGTGATGCCGTGACCAAGGGAAATAGGGATTCATTTTTATATATAGAGACTAGCGGCCCGCCCCGGCTTCGCCCGGCGTGCAATTTTTATATATAAGAACATTCCCCGTTTATCCCTCTTTCCATTGGTGAAAACCGAATTAAAATCGGTCTGCCCATTCACGCGTGATGCCGTGACCAAGGGAAATGGGGATTCATTTTTATATATGTATATAAGAAGATAAGATAGATTAATTAATTCTATTATTATCGACTCTTAAGTAAATAGGTTTCAACATGAGATTCACGTTAAACATCCTGGTATAGTTAAATCAGGCGAAGTAATGGTATATTATACATGCTTATATGGTGTATAAGCAAATATATACACCATATACTTCGAGGTTATAGGCGGTAGACTTAGAGGAGACTACTGCACATCGTGAGGTCTCCCGAAATGGCCGGCGTGCCTCCATTTTCCTGTACGCCGAGGTTTTTCAACAGAGAGCGCAGTCCTCCCTGCGCTGGAGAGCCGTGACGGGTCGCGGATGTCGTGTCGCAACGTTACTGCGACCCCGCTTATGTACGGCCGTAGACGGTAGGAGTCCAGCATAATCCCGCAGTGTCCCCTTCGCTGCCGGCTATCCATTCCATGAGGATTTACCAAAGTTAAAAAAAGGGGTGATTGTCACCAAAGGAGCTGTTCAGTTTTGACTGTGGAAAGTAGTACCTATACTTTGCCACTAATAACTTCGGCACAATTAGCTGCCTACCGTACTTTATCTCCGTAGTGCATCCTTTAATTCTTTTGTATCAAGCCGTTTGACTGACTTTATGGACTTACCTAATAAGGGCCGCGGATCGATGCTGGATCCAAGCTGCTTCTCTCCGGTCCTACTGAAAAAATATCCGGGCGGCTTTTATCCTGCTGTAAACGTCCTATGGCTGAGAAAATGATGATCAGCCTTTTTATCATTATATGTTAATATATACTGGTATTATACTGCCCTGCCCATAGGCATCTTTTATGGTCAACTTCGTAAGCCTTGATTAACACTTAATGAAATGATACATTTAACATATGTTTCAGGAGACCATGAAGATCAAACGAGAGCTTGAAAACGGAAACTCTTTCTCATTCAATTCAAATGAGAGACGGAGACTTAGAAGCAGTATTGAAGAAAGCAGAGACTGGAATTCATCGGATAACACAGACACTTGTCGTAATTACAATAGCTCTCAGAGTACCCATAATTTGGGGAACAATGGCAATCGTAATTATGAAAGTGAAAGTGTAAACACCACAGAAACAAATGTGAAATGTTCCATTGGACAACTCGTGTGCAATAAGCAGTACAGGCTGGAAAGTGAAAATAGGAAATTTTTGAATTCGTTACGAACTACAGAAAGTAATTCAGATCTGGAGGGTCCCGTCAAAAACTCTCAAATTACATATGATGATAACTTTGCAGGTACTGTGTACTAATGTAATGCCTTTTATTGTCCAACTAGTAATATAAAAAACTAACCTAGATTATTATACGACATGCTAACAAATCGTTAGGAAGGTATTTACACAAAAAACGTTATTACCTTTCTACTAAACATAATAGGCACCTCTATGCCAGCCACGAGCACGCATTGGTATCTGTTGGTACGCAATCTATACTATATATATCTACACATCATAAAAAAAGTCGCGGTCCGCCTCTCTTTCTCGGCTAACTTCTTCAAATACACCGAACAGGTTTTGATAATAATCTTTTCACTAATGAAAAGAGCAATAACCTTCATAGGTTTATGTATAAAATTTGTAGAAACTATTTTGTAGAACCGTACTGCGAAACCGGGGGGTGGGTCGCTTGGATATAATAAAATAAATGTTTTAAAAAAATTAAGATATATTGTAATATATTTGTATGGTAGGCCTTTTATATTTGGTAGATATAATTTAATTTAATAATACAGTAAAAATGAGCCCTACCTGCTTAAAGTGCCTTCTTAAAAAATTGCACTTCGTTTATTCCTACCCTTCATTTCTTGTACCTAATAGTATTTCTTAATATGTTAATAACTCTGTTTTTCAGTTAACATTAAATTAGAACAAGCTGATGTGTCTAGAAACGCTCAAACCATTGAAGAAGAACAAGTGTTTGACCATTCAGATATTAATGAAATGTCTGAAAACGAAGTCCACCTCGTGCCCAGAGGGATAATTAATCCGAACTACCCCGGTTTTCAACATTTGGCTCATACATTACAGGTATTATTTATTTCACACTACAAATGAAGTCTTACAAATGTGTAAATAATCGGAAACGCGCGAAGCCCCGATATGTCACTTATGTAATATCCCAATAGAAACTTGTTTACACAAAAAATATTTAATATTTACATTTCGTAAGTTATTATATAATTTCTGATTACCGTTTATGTGAATAGGAAGCATTTGGGTGATAGTTATCTTACCAAACAGCTTTGCGATACTGACGAATTGTAAGTGTTCGCGCGAACTTATCTGCCATTAAAACGAGGAAAAATCAATCTTAAGAGTTTAAAATACCATAAAATTTTTAAATAATACAATGTAAACTTACTTTTTTTTTCTCAGGATTACTCGTCAAATATTGAAAATTTTTACCAGTCGGAAAATGATATGACTGATGATGATATAGATATAGAAATTTCGGACAGCACTTATGAACACGAGCCTAAAGAAGAACAAACAATTTTAGAGTGTATAAATAACAACAACAATAACTGTGTAATTGAAACAAAATTTTCTATAAAAAATGACATTTCAACTGAAAATGAATTACATTTGGAGGTTGACAATGATGTACCAGACTTAATAAAAACAGTATCCAAAAATAACAATAACATTGAAACCGATGACTACGGTGTATATTACACAGATAAAGACATAGAAAATAATTTTCAAACAAATGATATCATTGGTAATTTCAATAAAGAAATAGAAGATGAAATAAAAAAGTTATTGAATTATAACATTAATATACAGGATGATTTAGAAGAATTACGGAAAGACATAAAAGAAACCTTCGCCAAACCGATCGAGAACACCATTAACAATATAAGTGATGTCGTTAACCACGTTATTAAAAAGCTTGTGGAAACCCACTCCGATGAAAATGACCAATGCGATAAAGTATCAGAAATTTGTAGTAATAACGATATAGAAGAAATTAATGACGTAGACATGGAAAATGAAATGAATAGAAATACAGAAAGGAATCAAAGTAGGCCTACGTTTTTGTTGTTAGAAACTGATAGCAATAGTACAATTGCAGATGCGTTTTTATCAGATGCAAAAGAGGAAATTCATGTTTATGAGAATGAGTACGATATAGAGCAAATACACATTGATGTGGAAAATACAATAAAACAGTTAAGTTGCGAACTCAAAAAAATTATACCCAAATTAGATGAAATGCGTGAAAATGATAAAGTTTGGAACACAAATTATTCAGTTATTACAGATGGAAATTTTAACAAAATGCCCAGTTCTTCTAAATGTGGCAGTAACGTTACTCCTGTTGATATAGCAAGTAGAACCGATTTCAGCAGTTACAAAATATGTAATTCTAGACGAAGTCCATTAAAGTCTAGAGTGTAAGTATAAACAGATAATACACTAAATAATAACTCTTATAAAATAGCACACTCAATTATATTTTTATTTATTATACACTAGTATTATAAAGAGGAAAGATTTGATTTTCTGTATGTAAGTTCAAATACTCAAAAATTACTTAACTGATTTCAAAAATTCTTTTACTTATAGAAAGCTAATACAATATCCGCCAGTAACATAGGCTGTAATTTAATTTCAAAAAATATTAGAGATCCCTACGAAAATTAGAATAATGTAACACAAGTTACCACAAATACATAAACACACACACTGCTTACAAAAGACATCATTTGACATGCGCTGCGAGAACTATTGATCCTACTAATAAAATATAAAAAAACATACGTATAAATGCGAAAGTTTGTGAGGATGTTTGCATGTATGTGTAGATGGACGTTTATTACTAGATTAACAAAGTAAGATATTTTTTATCTTGGCAAAATATTTGGTTCCCAAGGGATCGTCTAACAATATTAAAAATTTGGCGCCTTTGTCGTCGTGGCAGTAGTCACGGTGATAAAGATGACAGATATGATGTATATTTATCATTTTTCAACGCGGACGAAGTCGCAGCCACAAGCTAGTTATACATAAATTACTCATTATTACCCACAAAACTAGATGTTTATTGAATAGTATACCTATTACCTAGGTTAATTATTACCCACGAGTTCGCGAGACAATATGTCTATTATAGTTGTCACAGAAACCCTTTTTTCTTCAATTCGTTCAATCAAAGCACGGGTAGAATCGAAAGATGATAACATCCGTATCATTATAGTTCAATAATTAGTTGATTATCTACGAGCACATGTAAATTTCTTTAAATTACCTATTGGAATTAGGACATTTTATTCAGAAGTTACTACGGGTGTGAAAATGCTAAAAGTGGAAAAATGCCGCATTGTGAGCGAACAGCCCTGCGCTTACTCTATTAGTTACCTACACATATTATTTTTATTTACTATAATATGATATTACTTCTTAAGAAAATTAAATATTCAAGATGAAGTTCACGCGAACGAAGTCGCAGGCATCAACTAGTACTAACTTTCTAAGTAACTTAGGTACTAGTAGTAGTGGATGCAATATAAACATACCCTAGTTCTATACAATAGGAATACATATAATCACGTTTTAAAATAGAATACGTACGCCCAGTTCATTGTGCATGTAATGCCAGAGTTTTCAGAAGTACTTTTGGTATGGGTTACACTAAAGATAAACGTTCCTTTTTAATTTTGTTGGTGAATAAGGAGTGAGCGGTACACCAGATACATTTGACGCGATTAATTAATCATACCCGAATATTTTAATCCAACTTAAAATGTTATCATTTTACAGTGACTTTAAATTTAATGAAGAAAAGAAGTTGCAAGTAGTAAATTCTACAAAGGAACGTTGTAGAGAACTTCACAATAGTACATCCGTCCGTAGAAATGAAAATGTAGCAGAAAGTGATCTAGGTATGTAAGTTTTAGTGTTAATTTTAGTTTTAGTGATTATTTTATACAGGTATAGCAATTTATTTAAATAGTTTAGTATACCTACTTATATAAAAAAAAAATAGTCATGTGTTATGACAAAATAACTATCCATCTTAATATTGCAGGAAGTTTTGATGTTTACAATATAGAGACAGCGTTACCAAAGTTAGATTTAGATGCAATTGAGAATCATTTAAAAGCAGCAAAAGAAGCAGAGAGGCGGGTAAGTTTTTCAACATTTTATTGTTATAAATGTATTTAACTTTAAACATTCGCGCCACACCAAATAAGTAACGGTAAACGTACATTCACGTCTCATCCACGTCTGCTGCAACCATGTGTAACACTATAATCATCAGCACGTAGTTTTAGCTTTCTATTGTGATTTAACAGTGCAGACTCGTGGTGTGGTGAAGTCGAAACGCCAGCCAGTCACTAACAAGTCATTCTACAAGGTGTATGTTTAAACCGGTGTGCATTAGCACAGTTTTGCATTAGTGAGCAGTGATATATTTTTTTCATTACTTTGTGCCGTTTATTTTACTTAATGATGGTTTCAATGCCATATTTTAATCCTGAACAAAGACATTATAAAAAGGACACGAGATTTCTTCTAGATCTTTACACAATAACATACGACAATCATGAATCGGTCGATAATATTTGTTGTCTCGTAAGTTTATTTTTCTTTGTTTGATATTAATTTTCTAAATTTCTGTAAACCAGGCAGCGACTAGATTAAAAAAAAATAGAAATGAAAATGAAAATGGAGCACACTTTGTCCTTGTCCTAAATGTCAACAGGACATTGTCATTTGTCATGTCATTTTTTTTGTCGTAGTCATAAATGTAATGTGGCATAATAATTACATACGCATACCTATTTATTTTTATATTTGTTTGTTTTGTTTGTTAAAGTGAATTTGTGGTGGCCGAGGTTGTGCCATATATTTGTTTACGTCTCATTTCATAGTTCCTGTATCACTATCTTGCTTTACATTGTACCGAACGAACCATCGAAACCGTGCCATATTTTGCCAAAGAAAAAAGACTGAATATGAAGATGTTTGAGAATTTTTTAAATAATTTTAGAAAAAAACTACACCAACCATCTGATAATGTTAAGCCATCTGTAGAGACTAGTTCCGATAATGAAACCAAAGAAAATATGGGTTTTTTAAGGAATCTACATAGAATAAAGTCTAAACTATTGAGGATGGACGTAAAGGCACCAGTGTTTGATTGTGATAATGGTGACACTGCTTTAAGTCCCAGAGCTATTGGAACAGCTGAGTGTGCCAAAACTGAAATTGATTGGCCTGTTATGACCGATCATATTCCTGACATATTAGAAAGATTTACAAACATTATTACAATAACTGAAGGTGCACCTTATGAAAGAAAAGTACATTATTACAATATGGATGCCCTACTTTTTAATTTTATATAATTAAATCATTTAAAACTAATTATTGGTCATTCGTTTCAGAAACGCAATGACAGAGAGGAAATTCGAAGAAGACTTGCTATGGGCGCCGATACAGAAGAATATTACAGTATGGGTCATTTTGACCGTCCAGGACGAAAACCCAGCCTACAATCTAGACTTCAAAATGGTTAGTTTTATTTTTCTGTAATATCACAAATAAGAGAAACATATGAATATTGCTATTTGTCATTTATGTAGCACATTAGTTGGGTTCATCTTTTACTGAAACCCCTTTCTGTAGTGGTAGAGCACACGGCGTTTCAGTCATTTGGGCAGTCTGTCTGGCAGCAGTAACCACCCTTTACAAAACACCACCATGAAATAACAGCCATGTACGCTGTTGTTTTTCAGTGAGTGAGTAAGGGATACCAGAGCCCATTTCCCTAACCCTTTCCAATTCGTTATCCTTAATCCTACTGTAATTGGCAGCGCGCTTGTAGCACCTGTGGCGTTGCTTATGTTATAGGCGACTGCAGCCGCCTACCATCAAGTGGACCCTCAGCCAGTCTTCTGACCTTTACTCAAAGATAATTGACAAACTAAACTGAATAGTTCATTATAATGACTACCATTGAGGGTGCACTAAAGATTACTGTAAAGCATGTAGTCTAGTGGGAAGGTGTGGGAATAATATTGTGTGCTAATTATTACATTCTTACATTAAGCTAAAGTTTAGCTGATAATGGCACATTGTCAATACAATCTTTGTTTAAAACCAATCTCTTAAATTATGCATTGCTTTGATCCATATAAAACATTTAAAAAATTAATCTATTTTCAGCCACTTGCTTTTTGTTAATACTGATAAATTGCGTTTATAAACTCAAAACTAATACTACAATTCGGTTAGTACCAGCTCAGGCTCTTCAATGATTAGTTAAATGGTTTAGTTAAGTTGTTATTTACAATGGCTTAATTATTTGTTTTAAATGTTTAAGTAATAAACAATGTAATGCAATGCATATTTCTTGACATTAAGACATACTTAACAAAGTTTGTATGTAATACATTGTAGTCAATTTTTAAAATATTTATTCTTGAAATGTTAGTTACATTATTTTAAAGTATTACAAATATTTATTGTTTCTTTTAAATGGCAAAGGAAACTGTAAGTTTAACTTCTGTCTGAAAAGCAGACATATTAATTCTTACGCTAATTGTAGCGTTGGCTTGGCATTGGCTTTTGATATTGAAATTACAAATATTCTTATGTATTTATTGAATTTGTGTGATCTTGTTTACATTTTTATTATCATAAGAAAGGTTGCAGCGTTATCTAAATAATTGTTTTGATTAATAAGTTAATAATGTGTGATGACTAAAAGTGTAATTAGACCAAACACAACTAAGCCAAAATGCACTCTTATAATCCAAGAACTAAGTATTTTCTATGTTTTATGTAACTAAACATTTGAAGTTATATTATTGGTAACTTGTATTTGCTTTGTATGTTTTATTCATTAAAATCAGTTTGTGTATGTGTTTAACTGTTTGTATGTATTGTGGTTGTGGTTCGTTATACAGGGATGAATCTGCAGATTTGTTTCATGAATGAGACAGCATCTGATAATGAATCTCAAGCGTCAGATTTAGACAGAAGTGTTGTCTCGAGTACTAAAAGTTTGTCTCGATCGAGCATTTTCAGCAAGTCAAACTATAGTCTCAGTAATCATCCATATCAAACGAGGCCCCTGTCTGTGAATATTACAAAAAATGACAAGTGTAGCACACTACACAGCGGTAAGTATTACACTGACAATTGTATATTGTATTCCTTGAAAGTGTGAAATTGATTAACATTTACAAAGACAGGAACTGTTTCATCCTGCTTTCATTGTTTGGTTCACGTTGGTGATGGTCAAAATTGTTTTAGTAACTAATAATTTTTTTGTCTGTTGCTTAAACTAAACATAATTTTATTTCCCCCCAGACTATTATGTCAAAAGTGTTTGATATTTTTGTCAAACATAATAATGTATTCGTAATAATGTAATTCTATTAAAACAATTTAATTTAATTTAATCTGGTAATTGAAATTGCAGGTTCCAAATTGCGACCATCATCTTTGACACAAAAATCAACAAAATCTCGCTCGTCGAATTCTTTGAACCACATTGACATTAGGGAGTCAGATTTTTATGCACTACAAGCCACTTTGCAAACGGAAGCGAGAATAGCACTAGCACAAGCAAAAGAGATGGCCCGTATTCAAATGGAGGTAATGTTCATTTAAAATTTTAGGGAAGTTTTATACTAAACTGTTACAACAACAGGGGGGTGTTATGATCTCTTAACTCCAGCGTGATCTTGGTCAGTTTACATCGAAACTTGCAAATATCATTTACTCTAAAAAACTAATTTATTATTTAGTCAGTCCGTAGATACTGTTACAATAAAAATAAAAAAATTAAATTTTAAATCTGTCTTTTTCATAAATAACTATTTGTTCACTTCCCCATTTTCATGCTAATCTAAAAGTTAATTTGTAATAGTTAGACATATTACCTCGCGAACTTTTTTGTGGGTAATAATGAGTAGGGACCAGGGTTGGAAAAAATCTTGATTTTTAAAAAAAATCGAATAAAGCACGACTTTTTGAAAAAATCATAATTAATCACGATTTTTTTGATTTTTTCATCTTACTATACAATTTAACTATATTTTTCCGTAAAACGGAACGCGCACTTTGGTGTCAGAACTATCAAAGAAAAGGGGAATCCCCGCGCTGTGTTTTGTAAACTTCGCTTGCAATTACGCCTTGTGGTCTTACATTCTTTCAAACGTAGTTATAATAAGCATTCATTCGATCAGTTTTGTTTAATATTGCTATTGCTGTGTTGCGTGCGTAGCTAATTAATTATAAACAAAAATGCCTCGCCAAAGTTCAGTTCAGTTTTGCTACCATTGATAGTGAAACTTAAGTCCAAATCAAAACCATTTAAAAGTGTGATGTTCGCAGAAGAAGTGGTAAAAAATGTGACACCACTAGAGTGGTGGATGTCACAGAAAAATATATTTAGTGAAGAGGAACAATCAAAGATTTTTCCAATAATTAAACAATTGTTTCCACCTTTGGAATTGTTCACAGTAAACCAAGAAACCGACTGGGAATTGAAAAGGCTGGAAAACTAGTTTTTTTATTCAAGCATTATAATAATGATATTGATTTCTCAGGTGTAAAAGACCCTAGTATTTAACATAGATATAATTTCTAAATAACTACGTTTTTATCTTGATTTCTATGAAAGAAGTAAAATTAAACACATTTGATTAAATCATAGATTTATATTGAAAAAATCATTTGATTTAAATCGTGATTTAAATCATGATTTAATCGTGCCAACCCTGGTAGGGACTATAAAATGTATTGATCTCAAATTTTTTTGCATATAAAATACAGCCTATGTACATACAGGTGAAAGAATTTTTAAAATAGGTTAAGTAGTTTTTGAGTTTATCCATTACAAACAAACATACAAAAATCAAATCTTTCTTCTTTATAACGTATAAGGTAGATTATTATATCATATAGTTATATGTTTTAATACATAATAAAACAATCCAATATAAACAACGAAAGTATAATTAAATTGCAGTATCCCAAACAAAAAGTGACTAACAGAGTTATTGCGCAATTTTTTATTCTGTGAACAGCATTTCGTGGCGTCCCGAGCTCTAAACTTTGCAATCTGCACCTGAGGCGAATGCGCTTTTGCACAACTACCATGCTGCTTACACCCGCCATTGGCCAAAACGTTATAATACAACGCTAGTAAGGCTTACTTCAGATCGTTTACAAATATTTTTACGCGATCTATATAAATTATTAATTGGCGCAGCGTTCCCGACGTGCGCGAGCCGCTTCGCCTGTGACTGAGATGTTGCAACGCAGCATGCAGAAGGCGAGCGCGCCTCTCGCGCCAGATCGCCGTCGCGTTTCACGACAACTGCTCACCGACATGAACATCGCACAACTGCAGGTACCCACATCACTTGTCTTCGTCTTTCGCGCTTAAATATGTAACGCCATTTCACTCGCACGTATGCGACACGGTCGCGTCATTGCGGATTGCAAACCATGATTTCGCTTTGCAATAATGTCTTCATTATTTTTAATTTAGCGTGGAATGTTTTAATACTTATCGGCGAAATTGGAATACTAAAAGGAGTGAAGATATGTTTCCGAACTCCAATCCTGATAGAGTAAATAATAACGAACAAGAAGAGGGATGGAACAAGAAGTGGAGGGATTCTGAAATCCCTTACGGCACCGAAACACATTGTGCTGTTATTTCACAGTGGTCTACTGTACAGCGTTTATTCTACTAGTTGAGATAGATCTAGTGGATTTAAATAATACATGCGATATTCAACTTTAACTAAAGCAAGGCCAACGAGACAACGCACAGCACACTGCGTTTCGCAGTCATTTGGGCAGCCCGTCTGGCGGAAGTAACCACCCCCTTACAGAAGACCACCGTGAAATAACAGCACGTGTGCTGTTGTGTCTCGGTGAGTGAGTAAGGATTGCCAGAGCCCATTTCCCTATCCCCTCCTAATCCCTTATCCTTAATCCTACTGTAGTCCGCAGCGCATTTGCAGCGGCTGTGGCGTTGCTTGAGTTATAGGCGGCGGTAGCCACCTACCATCAAGTGGACCGTCAGCCTGTCTACCGATCTTAACATAAAAAAATATAAACTAACTTTGAAGGGTTGTCAAGATGGCTTCCCATGAAACAGATAGCGCCGGCCGCTTCGTGTGAGGGAGAAAGATAGAGGGCCGGGATTGTTTACGTTGTCTCCTTGGCTTTACTATACATAATAATGCCAACAATGCCAAAATTTATAGATATGGTATATAATTTGGTTTTTAATGTGCCTGTTTTCACCTACAGCTCATACTGTTCGCCTATAACACAAGCAAAGGCACACGTGCTGTAAGTGGGGTTGTCGACCATAGTAGTGTTAAGGATCAGGAATAAGGAAGGGATAGGGGACAGGCATTAGGGCATTAGTGAGTGGGCTTACTCACTCACTAAAACACAAAACACACATGCTACAAAAAATAAAAGTACACACAAAATACACAGTGGTCTACTGTAAGGGGAAGGTCACTGCCGCCAGGCGGGCTGCCGAAATAACTGCAAAACGCAGTGCGCCCTGCCCTGACATTACTTGCCAGATTAGATTACAGTTTGACAATTTTATTAAATATTCAGAATAATTTTGAAAGAGCAGATCAAGTTCAGTATTTTTCGTCACCAACTTTTTAAGAGCAAGCAAGTCGTTTATCAAGGTGAAATACATTTAAACGAAATAATGTGACGATTATTTAACTGTATGACGGTAAATAACTGTATTTGATTTCATTATTAAAAAATAAGAAATCTACGGAACGGAAGGTATAACAATGAGTTTTTTAAGTGTTCTTTGTGGTGAGTGACATTGGCCGGCAGCCGTTATGACCTTGTCCGCGTTGACTCACGAACTAATGTATGATTAATTTTATAATTTGTACGGTTTTATTTGTGAAAATTGTTAATTTAATATGAGTCGATTTCAATGATCAATAAATCCAAAACCATCTAAAAATCAATAAAGTGTATAATCATTCTAATTAGCATAGGTACTGTCAGTACAACCAAATATTCACATAAAATCAATAATCATCCTTTTGTTAAAAAAATTGAACTTCTCAGAATATCCATCCGTTTGTGAAAAATCAACGTTAGGTATCTCTCTAATCTCATTTATTGTAAGACATTTTAATTGTTTCACAGTCCCATTATAAGATGACTCGATCCCACTGATCTTTAATACACAATAATAAAACTGAAGAGACATCTTGGTTTTCGTTTGATAAATACCAATTTTATTGCGGTTTATTAAAGGTTAGTGAGACCTAAGTTGGATAGTTATTATAATAAAATATCAATTTGGGGAAGTTTTATTTTAAAAAAAAATCTATTTGGTATTTGTATGCATTTCAGGTGATAGTGAATGAGCTGCACGGTGAGATAGAGACACTGAATGAAAGACTGGTGCAGCTTCTGATGGCTCGCGACGAGCTGCATATGGGGCAAGACTCCATGCTTGTCGACATTGAGGATCTCACCAGATATCTGTGAGTCATCGACATTTCCTAAATTCACAGCATTTAGCAATATTAATAACCACACTAGTTTAAACATCTTAGTTATTTGAAACCAGCTTATCTTTTAGTGTAAAAGTTTTCAACCATCCCTTTCTTCAGGTTATTTAAAGATAGGAGGCTGCGAAATTTTGTCCATAAACTGTAAAGGTAAAGGTTTTGTTATAATATTTATTTGGTGGGTAGGGCTGATTTCATCTCATTCACATGTGAATTTCAAGTGAGTTACTGATCCAATGTTACTCGTACTATCAACAATACCAGAGTAGTAATTAATACCATTCTCACGTACTTGCTTTTACGAGAGAAGGATGGAATTCTAGCTTTCTCGCCTGTAACTTATTGGTTACGATTTTGGGTCACATTAGATGGTTCATTGCTGTTACAGCATAAGTTAATATCTTAGCTTCATATGTAATAAATCGTTGTCTATGGGCCATAAAATGGTCCACCACGCTGGCCTAGTGCGGGTTAGTGGACTTCACATGCGCTTTAGAATTCCTTCTTTGGCGTATGCAATATGCAGATATCCTCGCGATGTTTTCAGTCAGTAAATGCCCTAAGTTTTTAGAAGAAAAAAAAATCCATTGCTACATGGCATGATCGGGGACCGAACTCGGACCTCTCGACATGATAAGTCGACTCGCATCTTTTCCACTGCGCCACCGAATGTAGAAAGTTTTAATATTAACTAATTCACGTTAACCTGCCTTGCTAGTTACGTCAATACTCGCTCTGTATATTGTGTTAATTGTAAAGTTGCAATTGGTTTATTAAAATTTCTTTTTTATTGTGTTTAGGGGCGTAAAGGAGCAGACCAAGAAGACCAAAGGCGCTAAGTCCGGGGTGAGGAGGCTCGCATCGTTAGTGCACAAATGAAATATAACTCAATAATATTGTCACCGTGTATTCTTTATATTCATTATATATCTACCTAATGTGTATCGGCACTATCATAATTATTATAAAAATTGCAACACAACATGTTAGGAAACACACCTATTCGTTCCTTTTGACATTCCATTATTCTTTTTGACAAAGTATGATAACTTGTGCAGTAGAAAGTTTAGAAATGTCAGATTAACTTATTTCCAAAAATAAAACTATCCATCGCACTTTTTGGCAAAGGTTATTTTTAATAAATTAAATATTTTAAATGGTAAAATTCAAGCGAAATGTGAAGATTAATTGAAGTTGAGATTAGTCATTTAGAAATATAAAATAATTCCACTTTACAATAAAGGTAAAATATAACGTTAAAACAAAGTGAAGATGACGCTACCAAACTGTCAGGTCATATCTTTTTTTTTCTAATATTACTGAAAATGTTATAAATTTTTATGAAACAGGTTCGCTCACAGTAAACATGTTGTGTTGCATAGTTGTTTAGTCACCAACTTTATGCAACATAAGTTGTTTTATATAATTATCCTAAAATATGTAGTCGACAAAAGGACATCACAAATGAAAAAACCGATATAGGTGTCATTTAAAATTAGTATGTATTGAAATCATTGTTTATTTTATATATCTTATTTTTGACATTAGTTTCCTAAGAAGGAATGTTGCTGCGTGAAATATTTTGTATATATTGCTCCTATTGATAAATTTAAAAATTCATAATAAATTAGTGTAAATGTTGAAAGCGATAATTTCGCTTGTAAACCGTAATGGATAATTAAATCGCCCACCTAGTTAAATATATATAAAAAATAATGTGATTTTCGCGAGTTAGAAAAATATTTTTTCATAACGTAATATTTCACTTCGTAGGCAATTTAGTGCACAGCACAACATGCCAATCGGAACGATCATGTTCGGTGTTGATCATGCACTTACTGAATTGAATGAGCGAGTTTACAAAAATCTACAATATATTAATCAAGCTGACCAGAGATTTTGAAATAAACGGCGCTCCGTCCGTCTTAAATTATTTAAATAAAGGGGTTTTTGATTTTTTCATTTCTTAATACAAATAAAATTGTCTTTGATAAAACACAAAATCAGCGACTTCTCCCAGTTTTATAAATCTTGTCAAAGTCAAAACCAGTACATTAAAGTATCAACTACAACAGCACAACTCCTAATATTAGGGGTTTATCTATAAATGAATGTATAGATCCAAAACATATTTGTTATAACCATTGAAATAGGAATATTATAAGTTATTTGTAAAAATGTGTTATTTATAGGCACATTAGAAGATTATTCAAAATAATCTACGTTCAATAGATTAATACGATTGGAATGATGGGATATGATTTTTACGAGATGAAAATCTAGGGAATTTTGATACCGGGAGAGTGTGATGGCCACCTTAATTAAAAGAAAATGTTATTAAACGCTGCATTTCGCGTTTCTAAATCAAATAAAATTCATTTACTAAGTTGCTATTTGTCTTCTAAAATAGCTTACTAATGAAGGATAGATCTTATGCACTTAATTGCATTGACCAAATAGTGATGATATATCTTGTGTATCAACAGCGAATATGATCGTTTATTTATCTAAAGGCTTATTCTTATATCAATGGAAACATCCTCATTACATTAAATGGAGGTACTACTTAGGCTAACTGAATATAGAAATGCAATTTCAGATAATCGTCAAGGCAATTCAGATTCAATTTCGCATAATAAGGGTATGCCGTTAGTAGAACGCGTTAAGACGCTCCACGCCATCGATAAGAAAAATCACTGCTTTGTTTTCCTATTCAGCTCGTTCAAACATAAAGCCATGTAACAAAAAAATATGTGATACATAACTTCTTGGTTTATATTTTTAATGAGTTATTTTTGTTTTAGGTATAATGGTTTCCGAGAAAATAAATAAAATTTGAATGTCTTGCCTTGTTACAAAAATCGATTCAACTTGGTGGTTTCAAGAAGTATTGCAATGTATCTATAATCAAATGATAGAGTTTAATTTACACTATAAATGACAGGAACAGTTTTTCATTTAATTCAATAGTTTCAGAAAAACAAAGGTTTTTGATATTTTCGAGTAGCTGATAACGGGGACCGGATGTAGAAAAACATTCGGTAGAAGGTTATTCGCGTAGTAGAGAACGTTAATTGAATCGGATAAAATGTGAATTATCTTGACCAAAATTAGGTTAATCTAAGATTGCAATTTGACCAAAAGAGGCATACTATTGAGAATTAAGAACACTATTAAGCACACTCATTTCATATATAAAAGAAATTTATGTATGAAATGAGTACCGAACCCATCTTTCATAAAATAATTTGTGAAATATTGAAAAAAAAAATCATCATGGATTGAATTTTTATTAGATAGGACAGTATTCAGATAATAAAATTATGTTTATAGATTCAATTATACTTTTATTTTTAATTAATTAGTTATTGTGGTATTTCATCACATTAAACTTAAATATGTTACACCCCGTTTTTGAACCGAATGTCGTAGGGTTCTTGCTATTTAAACATCACTAGTTACTACTTTGAGCTTGCCAACATTTTGATCTCTTCAATTTCTTTAATCAAACTTTGTTATATTATTTTTGGAATCTCGTGATTTAATGTTAAATATTTTGTTTACATATATTCGTGTACAGACACGCGTCTTATATGCTTTTATAATTTATGATTATTACTGTTTTAGATTTATTATCTAAAGTTACCTTAATTAATTTCTGAAACTAGTGTATTTAGTTTTTAATTTTTTTTTCTATATCTGCTGCCTAAATGTGCACTTTATCAATACATTTAATTGGAATATATTCACCAGTTTGAGTGGTTTTCCTTTGTGCGATGAATGAATTGATTACGTGCACATTTCATGAGCGATTTCTAAGTGCTTGTTCAAAGCTCGCGTCCCGGCATAATATTCTAACCAATATTTCTTTATTTCTTTCAATAAACGTGCGTCAAAATTAAATGGAGTCAGTTTGAAATTCAAACATTGCTTGTTTTATTTTAATTACTACATTTACCACTGGTATGCTAATTATTTTCAGATAATTCTTTTTATACTCTTTTCATAATTTGTGATATAATTTCATTTATATTAATGCAATAAATAACATTTTCAAGTAACTATCAAAAAAAAAGTTTTATTACATAAAACTAATAAAATGAAGAACATTTCCAGCATTGCTTGGGTGCAATTAGGGGAATTAGTAGATATGCATCATATATAGAATATGCCATCTGGAATAATGTATCTTTCAAAGAGTAAAAGAATTTTTCAAATAGAGGTAATGATTCTGGAAATTATCCTTCACATGTTAAATGATTTATATTATTAGTATAGATTTTGTTTTACCACTGGTTGAATAATGGCAAAGCTTGAATATTCCTTGAGGTTTTTTTGTAATGTGTCTATTCCCCAATTGTAGTAAGCGAGACATTGCTGTTTGTCTTTTTTATTTGCTATAGTTAAATCATGATAAACAATCGTTTCTAGCAAATCAATGGCTATTTTGTCCAGTGAGCGAACTCGCCGAACCAATCTGCGTATTGGAACAAGCACTTACGGCGGTCTTTCTGTAAATTACCTCTTTCACTTTATGATACATATCTACTTTTTGATGAAGCAAATATATATGTGTGTGTGTCATCCTAATTAAAAATAAGCTGTAAAATATATTTTAATCGATGCATAGATTATCGCTGAAAACAGACGAATAGACACGAAATATCCCGGATGAATGTTTTGTTGATTTAATAATAAATTGTGGTAAGGCTGGATTGGAAGCTTCTCAGAGTTTATGAAACTTTAACCAGCTATCCTGGATATTGTTTTCATAGGCACAGAAAGGAACCTTACGCGATAGGTACTAGCAAAGAGCAGTAAATTAAATTTTTTTGTTAGATAATTTAACATAACTTGAAAATTTTTTTAGACGTAAATGTACAATATAGTTGAACATTATATAATTTTATATTATGATGAATATATTAATGGTCCAGTACCAGGTTAGATATTTTTCGCTTGATAGAACTAAACTAATCCCAAAGTAAACCCATTTTAATTCGTTTAATGGATAAAATAAGTAATTTTATCTTATGTACTTACTTTGGCATATAATTATTATCTTTACGTGGACTTACATGTCTTATGACATATAAAATGTCTTCATGTGAACATATAATACGTATATAATTCAATAATACATACTAATTCGTATATTTGCGGATCCCATTCATTTGAACAATTGAACTAATGCGCGCACGAATTATGTCTTATTTTATTTGCCTATCGTCCGATAATCTATACGTCGTATTAGATAAATGAAAATTTTCAGTGCTCAAGTTTTTATCTCTTTAATTGATATTATGAAATATTGTTAATTGTATCATTTACTATTCTGTAACTTTGTATGTATTTTATAAGCGGGGAAAAACAAAGAAAGTTTAAAATACAGTGTTTAATGTATTTGAATATTCATTTCATTTGCAATAAAAGTGCATAAGTAAATATTTAAATTTCACATGTTATTATTATTTTTCTTTTTTGATAGATTACGTTGCGCTGCCACAGAGGCTAATGAATATTTTAACGGCCATGAAATGGCCGATAGTAAATCATCAACACGCAAAAGGCAGACCCGACCGGTCGGCTACTTTTCATTTTATTTTCCCATAAGATTTACGATAATGTTACCTACGGATTTAATAATATAATATTATTTATTTCATTCACAATTCTCGAGTAAACTGTTTTAGAATTGCTGAATGAAGTGTAATGGAGTTGGTCCACGCCGCTAATAGTACCAACATTATAACATAGAATTATAAATTGCATAACTTGTAATGTTTATAGTACGAGTGTTGTTTTTAACGCATACTTTAATTTCAAAATAGATAGTACACGAGTAATGTAAAAACGTTAGTTGATTGCATCGGCTACCCAATCAATAAATGATCTATCAATTAATAATAATTGATTGAAGATTTTTCTTATTAGGTTAAATAAGTAAGCTTTCGACTGTGACTTTTGGAGATATTGTACTCTTCTCAAAATTTTCGTTTCGACACTCATCTGACTATTTCTTAACAGTTTAAAATGATGTATTTAATTTAATTTAATAAATAGTATTATACTGACTAGTTTGTTACCTAACGTGTTACGTGATTGTCGTAAATGTATACAAGAGAACATTTGAAATTAAGAAATTGTTGCAATTTTCAATCTTTTTATCGTATCTATTATTTAATGTGTCTAAATAAAGATGTAAATGCGTGCGTTATATACATAAATGTAAACAATAGTGTTTGAATGTTGAGCAGCTGAGCGTAGGTATTCACGGTCACAGCGGTGATCAGTGCTTAACATGCTTGAGAACTACTCAATTAATGTGATAAAATACTGAATTATTTCAAATAAAGGGGAAACTGTTTGCTTTTGTTTTATTGAATTAGCCTCCTTGAAATTAGCCCTAAAAGGATTTACGCGCGCCCAATTACTATAGATAGCCTGTTGGCATTCGAGTATAAAAGAAAAAGACGTAACAAAAGTTCATACTGTCTAAATTTCATAATTCCATAGAAATGGCGAAAATAATTTAATGTGGGAAAGGTTTTTATTAATAATATAATGCAGCTTATAATAAATTCTATTGGATCTAGAATGATAAAATAAATTCTAAATTAAAACAGAAGAGAAAGAGATTTTATGTAAATAAGATATGTGAAATATTAACAAAAATGGACCTATGGCTCACCTAATGGACCTATGGTCCTTAATGCACTTTTTATGTAAAGGTCGGCAGGCAGGCTGACGGTCTACTTGATGGTAGTTGGTTACCATCGTTTATTAACACGAAAAGTTTCACTTGCACCATTAATGATGCAAATGAACCTACGGCAAACACCTTAGGTGCTGCAAGTGCGTTGCCGACATTACTAGGATAAAGGGTAAGGCACTAGAAGGGAATAAAGGCATCGCTTACATAGAGACGTGGTGGTCTTCGAGATGCATGCTCAACGGTTTTTAATCCGATAGAATATGTCTGGGAAAATTCGGAAAGACTAATCAAGAACGAACGTAACCCGTTAACTTGAGGAATTTCAAAAATGAATGGAATAAATGAAATAAGACTGGATGCAACTCGAAGAGCTACAGAAGAAACTATGCATACCTATATTGATGACTGCCATTCCTTACTTCTAGGGAATAAAATATAATATTAAACTTTTTTTTTGTTTTTATAATTTAATCGTACATTTATAATCAAAAATTAATCAACAACAACGGATAACAATAAATTTTATTATTTGGAACTTTCGTAATAATTAATTTAATTGTTTTCCTCTTAGATGAACGAATAAAATAAATGGTAGATAGAGACTGTATCTCTCTGCAGAAATATTTTTCGAGATTATTTCGACGACTTTTGTTCATCTGATTGTTAAAGTACTTTCAGATTTATAATAATGTAGAACTCCCTAAAAGTGACCTCTGAGAGTGTATTAGAGTTATTGGACCGGTGCGGTGTTGTGAAATTATTAAAGTTAATTTGTATGCATTATGTCTAGGTAATATTTATCTATCTATCTATCTATATAAATTTATATAAAATGGTCTTCGAAATGTATGTACGCCCATAACTTTCGAACGGGTAGACCGATTTTAATTCGGTTTTGACTAATGGACAGTGGGATAAAGGGGAAATGTTTATGTATATAAAAATTGCACCACGGGCGAAGCCGGGGGCGGGCCGCTACGCTAGTATATAAATAAAAATAAGTTGCTACTTTTACCTACGACGGAGCATCACTTGTGAACGGTATTTTTCTGATTTTTCTGTTGTGTTAGTCATGGTCAGAATAAGATTTGAAAGAAAATTTTTAGAAAATCGACGGGAAAAGTCGAAAATTTGTTTGGTATTTAATTTTTATATGAAATTGACAGGACAACGACTATCCGGTCAGATTGTATTATGTCTATGTCCTTTTCTGCATCAATGACAATGTGTATGCAAAACTTCCTGTTGATCGATTGAATAGTTAAAGCGTGGTAAGGTAACGGACAGTCACTTTCACATTTATAATATTAGTACGGATGACACGAGAATATAGTTGTGTTTTGCGTGAGCTAATTAACGGGACTGCCATAAAACAATTGACACCGTGCGACGATGAGTCAGTTCCCACAAGCCCATTATCCCTGCGCGTCGTGTTCGATGTCCAAAACCAGGGCTGACCCCAAAACTTTTAATCGTCACCTGCGCACCCAGGTGCGTTCCCGTAATTAATACCAACATTATTACAAGATTCACTTGCACTATTATTTGTTTATATCTATTTTGGAAAGCGACACTCAAATTCTAGACAGTTAATTTCCGTTCTCGCAAATTGCACAGTGTTCATTGATAAATGTCTCAATTTATTGAGCCATTAATTTATCTTAATTGAATATAGGAAGGACGAAGTGTCGCATGTTATAATGGGGTACATTTAATTGTGTGACCAGACACATTATGCAATCTTATCTTTGTTTTATTGAATTCTGTTGTTTGCACGAAATAGTTTCCTGTGGGAAATACTTGTAAAATATTAGAAACACTATATCCGAAGCGAACTTTTATTAGCTTTATCGGTAAATATACTGCCATGTCAATAACACTTGAAATAGTCTCGCGATTACTTTATTTTAATGATAAAACATAAAGGTACCAAAAACTTAAAAAGCTATCGTCGGTTTTATCTGTTTGAAGGGGCATGCAAATCACCGCCTGATGGAATACATGCGGGTTTTGCGTCAGCGCATCCAAACATACGGGCAACATGGGAGAATCGACCATTTAAAAATATTGTAGGTAAACTACATACAATAAATGAAAAGTGAGTTTGTTTGTTTGTTATGCTTTTACGCCTTAACTACTCAACCAATCAACATGAAATTTTGCATTCACGTTGTCACGGATCACAAAAAAAAGCACCTACTGTTCCCATGGGAACATCTAAAAGTGCAAAAAATACAACGCCTAACAGAAATATATGAGCAGTAAAGATTGAATAAAAAAGTTCATATTTTTGTCAGGCGTTGTTTTTTTTTTATTTTTCAGCGCTTAAAAAAAGGGGCACGGACGAAGTCGCGGGAAAAGCTAATACATAGTAGTACCTATATCTAAACTTATGCATTTAGTATGGGCTATAAGTTAACCGCGTTAAAGTTACCTATTGCCGAACGACAAAAATTCTTACAAGACTACAAGATCGCTAGTCCTAGGACATAGCCTACATACTAGGTCATTTGAAAAGTTCTTAGCCTAACATACTTAATGAAACCACACGATTTTGATTTTATTTTTATTTTTCAACATACTCTCCTCCAAGCTCAAAACACTTTTTCCATCGACCCGGTAAGGCTTCGATACCCGTTTTAAAAAAATCTTCCTTTAACTCCTCAAAATAAGCGTCCACGGCGGCTATGACTTCTTCATTTGTAAAAAAATGTTTACCACCTAAAAAAATTTTCAGCTTTGGGAACAGATAAAAGTCGGACGGTGCTAAATCCGGTGAATATGGGGGATGAGGTAACAATTCGAAGCCACATTGATGGATTTCTGCCATGGATTGCACAGAGGTGTGAACGCGCGCATTGTCCTGATGAAACAAGACTTTTCTTCTCAATAAACCTGGACGTTTTTCTTTGATTTCTTCTCTCAAACGACGCAACAGGTTGCAATAGTAATGGGAGTTTAATGTTTCACCCCTTTTTAAATAATCCACGAGAATTATACCCTTTGCATCCCAAAAAACGGATGCCATGACTTTGCCCGCCGATAAAACCACCTTTGCCTTCTTTGGGGTGGGCGATCCTGCTCTTTTCCATTGTTTCGACTGTTCTTTTGTCTTGGGTGTATTGTGGTGAACCCAGGTTTCATCCATGGTTATAAATCTTTCAACAAATTCTATTGGGTCAGCTTCATATAACTCTAAACAGTCGCGAGAAGTTGTGAGTCGGTTGCGTTTTTGTTCCACTGAAAGCAGTCGCGGTACCCACCGCGCAGACACCTTAGAGAATCCAAGTTTAGTAGTAATTATATGATGTGTTCGCTCAGATGAGATGCCTACAGTCTTAGCTATCTCCTCGACAGTCAATTTTCGATCAGATAAAATTAAATCACAGATTTTTTCTTTGTTTTGATCAGTGGAAGCAGTCGAAGGCCGGCCACTACGGGGCTCATCTTGAATGGTTTTACGACCACGTTTAAACTCTGCCACCCAGTTTTTAACAGTCGCATACGAAGGAGCGGACTCACCCAAAGTAGCAGACATGTCTTCATGTATAGCTTTTGGAGTTAAACCTTTCAAATTCAGGTATTTTATCACTGCACGATGTTCAATTTTATCCATTTTCAAAAATAGCTCTGACTTGACTTACGGTATCACGTGTAAATGAACAATGAGTTACTGTGAATAAACTAAACTGTGCATACTTGTTGCTAAATAATGTAACTACAAAATGAGGGTAGTTATAAAAAAAACCAATGACTTTAACCATGTTAGGCTAAGAACTTTTCAAATGACCTAGTATTATTTATGTTTCCTTTCAATTGATTATTTTAGAGCAATTGATCGTTTTAGAGAGTAATTGATTTATATTAATTAAAAGGAAAGTATATACAAATAACAATAAATGAGAAACTCAGAGAAATAAACAATAAACAAACCTATAGTGATTTTACTTAATAGATAATAATTTTCTTTAAAAAGTGAGCTAAACTTTGTTGACATTTTTTTTATTTCTACATTTAAAATAAAACATTTTACAATTAAATTAGATCTTAACATGACTGTTAAGAAGTTAAGATGTCGTTACGCATACGCACACCGTCTGGGGAGACGGTGCAGTTATGTGGGACTCCTCTTCCTCATAGTGAGGGAGGTATATCCACTAAAACCTCGCGGCGGTCTTCCTCGGCGGTCAGGGGGGGCGCTAATGCGCACCAAGTATCTTAACATAACATAATGTTAGTTAAAAACAACAGGTTAAAGTCACGTTAAAAATCATGTCATAAAACAAAATTACACAATGTTACATTAAATTTAAGTGTGAGATGCTCTAATTCCTAATAGATTTTGTTCTATATTGGTTTGCTTTATTTTTATAAATTCAATCTTTTGAAATTTTTCTAGATAGGTGTTATTTTATTATACAGGTTGAAATTGTAATGAAACAAAACATAAGTATTTATTTCTTTATTAACAATCGTTAGTAAAATAAAAAGTTATTACAAGATGACCTTCTTTAATTTGATTTTTATGCATTAAACGCTCACGAAGGAAGTCGCGTGACTACTCAAAAGGTTTGATCCCGGAGCAACTGGATTGCCCGTATTTTCTGTTGATGTTTACCTATGACCCTGACGAAAATTTTACCTAAGATTTTTTTTCTAAGTTCTTTACATATTTAACGCTTAAGACAATTAGGACAGGAACTAGATTTTCCCTGCATAATTTTTAAAATTTAAAATTTATAAGTGATTTTTTTTTCTCACAATATTTCCCCATCTCCTCATGGTAGTGCTATTGACTGCAGAGTTCAATGTCAATGATGAGTTCAACGCGGTTACCAATACGGGCGGCTGTCGACTTAACGTTTTTAAGTGATTTTATGCATATTACTATACTGTAGCAAACTGTACATATGCATATTACGTCTCACTGGAAACGGATTATAAGGGCGCAAGCATAAAGAAGCATGTTCACTGAACCTGAATTGCTGTTAATCACACATGCACAAACAAGGTTGAAAGGTTGTCGTTTTTTTTTTCACCTCTCAGCCTCCCAGATGCGTACTGCCATTAACTGTACCGGGAAAATGCTTCTTTATACACAGCACTGACTTCATAATGCTACATAGTTTGTGCATCGTTCGGACTTATATTATCACTCTAGATAGAGGCCATTCATAATTGCACAATTGCACTAAAACTCGATAATTTGACGTTAATCAAAGATTTTTATTTTTAAAGGATAATTTAGGTTATAATATTGATGATATAGATTACAATTTTCAAAATAAATAAAAGTAACAATAAAATTGTATAATTTTATTTTCCCCAATGCTTAGCTGACAAATATCTATTACTTTATGTTAGAAATCTCACCCTCGATCTCCCCATAGATAAAGAGAGATTTTGAATCAAAAAATCACTGAACGTCCCCTCGGGACCCCCACGTAATTGAAGAATGACACCATACTTAGTTTTTTTATACTTATATTTCTAAAGAGGGCCACTACATACAAATTATTTAACAATGAAACATTATCTATACATAAAATCGTAAACGTGCCGTGTCTGTACACGTTGTATTTATGTTACCGAAGTGAAAAAAAATGTTTTTAGAATTTTTGTCTATTTGTCTATACGTTTTTTTCGCGCGTAATACTGCTTCATGCTAGGTTTAATCTGAAAATCCGTTCGGTAGTTTCGAAGACTAGCTTAAACAAAATAAAAAGAATTTTTTTTTTAATTTTTGTTCATCATGCTACGCAGCGCTTGCCGATCCGTGGCCTCTACTCGAGAACTTTTAGGCCCCAGCGGCAGTCAGCTCTTCGTACTGTGTCCTGCCCACTGCCACTGCCGCCGGGTTACGTCGGTAACTTTCGTTCGTCTACGGATCTCCTCATTCCTGATTCGATCTCGCAGTGTAACTTCGAGCATAGCCCTCTCCATAGCTCATTTTTGTTACTCTTCTTTTATTGTCCCCTTTGAATTTCTAGTTATAGAAATTCAGTCAATCATACTAACATTTTTAAGAGAAAAGATTAAATATTTAGTATGTTTTTGTAACGGATAAACTAAAAAAACTATTTAAGTGATTTTAAAAATTCTTTCACCTATAGAAAGCCACATAATTATTGAGTAACATAGGCTGTATTTTATTTAAAAAATAATGGTGATCCAAAAATTACAATAATATTAAACCCAATGTATAAAAAATATGCCTATAAAAGTTTGGCGTGCGCTGCGAAAACTATTGAAGATACATAAAATAATTTACTACATATTTATAGTATTCATCGTTACCCACAAAAAGTTAAATATAGTTTTATAGTTAAATCACAGTTACAATTTTTTTGTTCAAATTACAAAACACGGTTAGAATCGAAATACCTACTACGTTTAGAAGTTACGACGGATATAAAAACGCTAAAATAAAAAAAAGCCGCGTTGTAAGCGAATAGCCTTACGCTTAGTCTATTAGTTATTTTATTTTTTCATTTAGTTTATAATATTATTTTTGTTTATAAAATTATTATATGTTCATATCCTAAAACGAAGTCCAAGCGAACGAAGTCGCGGGCATCGGATAGTGTAATATATTATGGATGTACAGACACAGTTTACTTTTATTATATGAACATAAAGAATAAATTAATACAATGCTTAAAAGTGGCCAACTTTAGGTACTTGTATATTTTGTATTGGAAAAAGGGCCTATATAACAAAAAAACTCTTAAAATATTGATTGAATTGGTTTTTATTTGTTATTATTCAAGTTACATTGTCAATAAAAATGTATTTTTACTCTTTGATGCAATAAAAATTCAGTGAAGGGTATGTACAACTACCGCACCTACATCTGTGTATCTTTCGTATATACTTTAGTGGTTTCGAAATGAACAATAAATAAATACTCCCTAAATCGGTTACGGCCGGGAAACAATTTTTAAAATTCTGCACGCACGTAATTAGTTATGAATATTATAATCCGTGGAAGGTAGCACAATGAACCCCATCAACCGAATAATGATTAACAAGCGATTATGTTGACGGATGGGCGGCGCGCGCGCACTGCGCAGCCACTCGACGCTCACTGGCTTCTCCCGCCCATAGACCTATTTATCTTATAGACACGTTCATCCATCATTTATAATTTTTTTTTTTCAATAAATAATCAAACGTAATGGTTGAAACTAAGAATACAGAATAAAATTTTTCATAATGTCTAATTTGCAGAATAAAACATAGTCTACGATTCAACGAATATTTATGAGGGTTTTTTCCTCGATGTTTATGCGTGTAATGAATGCACATTATTAAATTGCCCTTTTTTCCGTTTATTAAATATTTATTAAATATCTTTACTGAAAAATTATTCTCTAAATTAAATTAATTATTTATTTGTTCATCTATATTATTCATTATCTAATAGGCTAATAGCGTCCTATATCTTATTAGGACCTAATATCCTATAGCGTGTCAAATTAAGGGATCTGTAAATACTTTCGAATGTTTAAACAGCCGTAGTTTCTGATTCTTATCTATATATACTGGTCTACACTAATATAATAAAGAGGTAAAGTTTGTATATTTGTTTCTTTGTATGTAGCTTAAAATTGAAATACTTTCACCAAAATACAATTTAAGGATGGACATAGACTAAACATTTCACGCGGGCACTAGTTATCTAAAAATAAAGATCTAAACCTTGGCAAAAGTATAATGTCAGTCGTCAATGTATGTTAGGCATTATATATAGCTTTATATACGTATAATTCGTCGAAGTCGCTAGTTCTACATAAAAATGGATGATATGAAATCGCTAAACTCTAACCACGATTGACATATCACCATGAATGTTGACACGTGTTTGTATTATTTTCAATGAATTCTGTCAAATTTCAAAGCGAGCGGGGCGGTGGCGGAGCACAGCTAGTATTTCATAAAAAAGAGCAATGTAATGATTTCGATAAATATTCAGTGTCAATTTCAACTGTTGTCTGTGGTCTATAGTTTCATCCCTGAGTGAGCGCGTGGGCGCACGTGCCGCGACATATGGTAACGCGCCATACTGTTTGTTTGCCAATCATAACGGACATATTTCATCAGATAACGGCCCGCCGCCTCCGACATATTGCCTCAATCTAAAACAATGTGTAACTATTAAAATGTCATCGTACGAGACGATTAACGGTGGCAGTTGCTCTAGCAGCTAATTCGCTATGCTTTTCAACATTATCCTTTTAAACTTTCATTATTTATTGCAAAATTTACGCTGACATGAGTATTTTTTAATGCAAAAAATCAAGCTGCCATAATAAAATGGGATTTAATAAAAAATATTATTACTCAACGGTTGTAGTGGGCAGTCCGTCTGGCGGCAGTAACCACCCCCTTACAGAAGAACACCGTGAAATAATAACAGCACGTGTGCGGTGAGTGTATTGTGTTTCGGTGAGTGAGTAAGGGATGCCAGAGCCCATTTTCCTATTCCCTCCTAATCCCTTATCCTTAATCCTACTGCAGTCGGCAGCGCACTTGCAGCAGCTTTGGCGTTGCTTATAGGCGACGATAGCCACCTACCTCAAGTGGACCGTAAGCCTGACTGCCGATCTTAACATAAAAAAAAATCTATAATAATAATCAATAATCTTAACATAAAATAATATGTAACTCCTTTTTTAAATTATCACACAAATATAGTTTATTTCTGTTAGTAACTCTTTGTGAGTATATAGTGTTCTAATGTTAGTTATTTAGTTAGTTAGTAATGCTATTTTGACTTTTTAATTTAGTGGTGTAGGTACAGCTACAATGAATCTATTTAGGATGCGCAAATATTTGTCCAATTGAAATAAGGG
Organism: Bembecia ichneumoniformis; assembly: GCA_910589475.2. NCBI lineage: Eukaryota > Metazoa > Arthropoda > Insecta > Lepidoptera > Sesiidae > Bembecia > Bembecia ichneumoniformis. Next base: position 8,058,051 of record OU342521.1, read on the forward strand.
AATTTTTAGTAAAATATTGCAATAAAACGCTCGAACGTGCGAGAGCGCATTGTTCTACCATCTGGTGAAAGTTTGCAACGAACAGAATATGTAATGTCAAAAATTAAGGTTTTATCTTTATAAGATTTGCGATTTGCATCGGTGACGTAAGATTAAAATTATTGCTTTTGACAGGGCGGGCACTAAGGGTTTTTATATCCGTTCCGTTATTTAATCCGTTTTTAAAATTATATTATATAATAATTATCTAAAGATAATCATGAAGTCTCAAATAAAAGACTTCACGATTATATTGAAACACCCTTAGCAGTGGCATTATGGTTGCATAATATGTTACTGAAAACCTTAAATCTTTTAACTACTTTTCTCTTTAAAAATAATTACTTACTTTAAAAATACCACTTAAATTCCCATATATCCTTAATTTAAAAAACAGTACGCGTTTTATATAAATTATTATAATGGAAGACAAATTTAAAAGTCACTTTTTATAAAACAAAATAGTAACAAAAAATCATCAGATAAATTCACTAAGCGTTTACCCCAAATTAAGCAACATTTTCTTTTAATTTGTACTTATAGACGAATTTTTAAAAGTTTGTTTCCATAGAAATAAACTTTCCGTAAATCAGAAAGTCCACTCGACCAACAACTCATCATATTATTAACAACAATAACATTCCTTTCATTCGCCACAATGTGCAACATTGTAACACAAAACAAAGCCTCTTCTACCAAAATAACGTTTTTTTTTGTTAACATAAAACTGTTTCGATTTTTTATCGTATCATAAGGCGTCTCGTAAAAAGTGACGTGGTTTTGTTTTACATATTTTGCTATTCGAGGGAAAGTTGTTTTAGGGACGAACAGCGGCAGCCGTTGATGTCTTTTGTATGACAGCTGAGCGCGTAGCGTTGCCGCTACGCAGATTAACGAAGAACGGTTTTGCTTTGATTTCTTTTTTATTAAATGAAATTCTAACGAATTTCCTTTTAAATGAATATTTATTCAAGCAACTTTACATTTTTTTTTAACTTACAATGGATCTCAAAAACTGTCAAAAACTGCTTTTATCCCGATCATAATACTTTACTACTTAACACAAGGGTTCATCTGTCTACGACTTACTAAAGACTAATATTATTTTAGTAATAAATTAAATATACATGGATTACTTTAATATACTGAAATTTTATGATAATGGAAGACAAATATATTGATAATCCACGTGATGATAGGTGGCTACCGTCGCCTATAATCACAAGCTTGTGTACAAGGTATCAAGTCAACTGCTGTCCCTATCGGAGACCGATAGGATAAAGGATGAGGGATAAGACTAGCAAACAATACAATCCATACCACTTTTCTGCAAGAGGATGATTACTGAAATTATGTCTGGAGAGACATAATTTTTGCAAAATAATTGACTTTAGATGTTTGTTTTATAACGGTTACATCTATTTGTAAGTTCAAATCCAACTGATCTTTAAGACGATACCTAATCTCAATTTTAAACATTCAAAAAACAGTTACAGTTATTTATTCATTAAATAGATTTAACATAAAAACTTTTATAGACAAAAAAGGGTTAAAAAATAGCCAAGATGATGACAATGAGAAAAAAACTCCGAAAGTAACTTAAAATACCGTTATTTTTGTTTAAAATATTAATAATTATTATACACAAATCATAGTATATAGTATGAGCTCAGAATAGGTTTAATCCAGACTTCATTAATGCTTAAATAATCACCAACTTTATAACAATGTTTTGAACAGAGTTTGGTTTTGATTACACTTTTAAATTTATTAGTAGGTAGGCTCTGATTATCTCGTGAAGTTTATTATAAAATCGTATATAATACATTGACCCATAAAAGAATTACTTTAAGTAAAACAATATCATTTTTAAACCTAGTATGTATTGAGATTGTGAATATTACATTTTTTTAGTAAATTCACTAATATTTTTATGCGTATAAATTATTTTTTTAATTATACGCATAAAAATAACAGTTTGTAAGTAACAGTTTGTATTGTATTGCATACAAAAACGAGAGCGCGCTTGCTTATGTCTTAAGGTCGTATGCGACAAAACGATTTTTATTAAAAAAACTATAATGTATTTTAAGAAATCCAACTGTAAAATTAAAGTGTATGTTTATACTAATGTACATAGAAAATTTGGAGGTATAAATTGGTTCCGTTTGCATGTAAAATGCAAATCTGTGTTTTAAAAGAGGTTTCTTTAAATTTTTTTTCTCTGTTATAAAAGTTTACCAATCGTGTAATCCAACTGAGAAAATGAAGTCAGTAACATGAAGAAACAGATTACCAAACATCACTTTCATATGTTTTGTCATTGCTGAGAAAAATCTAAATCCCTTCCACCAAAATTTCCAATGCGTCGTCTTAAAATCTTTATTTCCTTGAATTTTTCTCGGAGGGAAGACTGTGAAACAAGTTGGTAGATGGCTCTAATGGCCCTTTCATGTAAAATAAATAAAGATAGTATTTATGTCTGCAGCGTTACGCCAGAGCAGAATCCCATAAGACATTATAAAAAATGTCTATTCTTACGAATTGTTTTCAAATGAAATATCCCAAAAATCTGAATTACATAAAAAAGTAATCGGTTAACATTTAAATAAACTAAAATAATGATGATAATCTTTAACAAATTTTTATGAAATTTTAAATTTATTATTACGTTTTTTGTGGAATTATTCAAATATTTGGACAGTTTTTATGTAATAAAAAGTAGATGTTTTTAAGGGATTTAAATTCAAGTAATGATACTTAAATAACGAACTTCAGATAGTTGTAACAGTTTATATAGTTTATTTTGTCACATATAGTGACAGTTTTCATTCAAATATATTAATTGTAAATTAAATGTTTCTACCTCGCTCGTTCTTCTGTCTTCGATGTTTTTGCACATGTCACCTGTAAAGGCAAGCGTGGCGTGTCATTGGTTGCGTCGAGTAAAGACTAATAGGCATAAATGATAGTAATGCTTATGATAGTAATTTTTTGTTAGTCGTCATTACTTTACATGATTAAGTTAGAATGTTAAAATTAAAAAGAAAATCAGATTGTTAATTTCAGTTCGTTTTAAATATATCACTTTTTCAGTTTTCAGGGTATGAAATTTATAAGTTTTGATTTATTCTCCGTATTGTAATTGTGCAATTTAAAAAGCTATATGTGCATTTGCTATATATATTTTGTGGTCAGGCACGTATCTATAGTCTTAGTCGAAAACGTGTGAAAGGGTTGTTTAGTTACGTTGGTTGCATAACAAATCACCCTGTCGCGGTGAGACGGTTAGCCCGGATCCTTGTAACGCTAAATTTGTAACGTACTTCCATTAAAACTACTTCCGTAGGAAATCGTTAAAGTGCGTGTATCTGAGAGCATTTTCTTGTAATATAAGGCATTTTTTATAATGGCCAACCAATTTTACGACTTAAGACTTCACTGACAAGTTTTTTTTAATCGGCCTAAACGTCCATAAATCGAACTTAGGACTCTTGAGTTGGAGGCCTCACGTCTTAACCATCCAAGATCAGCCTTGATATAAGAACATCTATTGGAAAGTCTGTAAATGTGTCAATAGACACACCTTCAAACACGCACTTCAACAGAAATTACAACACCTACAAAAATAAATTGTAAATTGACATTTGTCCGCGAATCCAAGCGTCTTTACAAAATAATAGCCTCTTTATTATTTTCTTTTATAAACTATGTATATTACTGTAGTCTCATCCAAATCCTTTGAGTAGTTTTTGTGTGATAGAGTAACAAATATCCTCACAAACGTTCGCATTTATAATATTAGTAGGATTAATTGAATAACAAACATGAAATAACCATAGAAATTAATCATGGGGTACAACATACAACATATCATACATATCATACACGTTTTATAGACTCCCTAGGATTATTTTTATAGACTCACGGCACAGGCTTTGCCCAGTTTTGGGATCTTTAGGTCCGTCTCGGTGGATAAGTGCTTAGGGTGCTTACCTTAAGGTTCTGTTCTAGGGTTCCCAGGTTTGATGTCCAGCAGGGTTAACTTTGGAACTGCACTTTTCAAAATTGGCTCTGGTCTGGATCTGGAGAGCAGTGGCGGGGTATACTGCGTTTCGCAGACATTTGGGCAGCCTGTCTGGCGGCAGTAACAACCCAGTTACAGAAGACCACCGTGAAATAACAGCACGTGTGTTGTTGTGTTTCGGTGAGGGAGTAAGGAATGACAGAGCCCATTTCTCTAACTCTTCCAATCCCTTCTAACTCTTATCCTTAATCCTATTGTAGTCGGCAGTGCACTTGCAGCACCTATGAAGTTGCTTGTGTTCTAGGCGTCAGTAGCCACCTACCATCAAGTGGAACGACAGCCTGTCTGTTGACCTTAACATTTTTTTTTGTCAGAAACTAATTGAAAATATATTGATGATTTGAAATATCAAATAAAACTCAGTAAAATATTAGTAAAATTAGAATTTTGCTTTGTTTTTTATTATTATACTTGACTAAACATCTCTAGATTTGTCAATTCATTTCACTCGACCAACGGTTTCGTCAAAATATATTTAAATATCTAGAGTCAGTTAAGTGGAAAGGAATTACAAAGTCGTTTATCGCGCAAGAATAAAAAGCAGCACCTTTAAAGCTGTTAACCGTTCAATGAAACATGTTCGAGGAACGTTCATAGCTAATAGACATATGCAAGATGTCTCAGAAACCAGTCGTCAGCAGACACTGATAGAGGTCTGCGGACAACTCGGCCCGTCGCGCGTCGCCTGCAATGCCTAGATCCCACCACTTACCGGCTAACCCATTTATACGGCGGGCGCCGCGATCAAAACAGGCCTAAATGAATTAATGCAAATTTATACTATAAAAATTGTCGCAGGTGCAACTGAGACGAGTTCCAGCTACGACGACGGTCCGATTCGATTTAACGTGCTTACACCGAGAAAGTTTATTTATAGCCGCAAATGCATCACGCCGATTGCATCCTGTGTATGACTGTAATTCGTTGAAGAAATAAATTGAAGTAATGTCCACAAATATTGTTCAATTATCTTGCAAATTCAGTGTACGTATTATTATATCAACAAATTTGATACTACAAACATTACATTTTAACTTAAGTTTATATTTAAAGTATAAATGTAATTCGTCGATCGAATATACAAACATCTAACTAATTTTTTATTTAATTTATTTATCTTAACTTATATACTTTTACAGAAAATAGTCTTGGTTGCAGTTTATATGTATGTAGGTACATGAATTACAACAATTATTAGATACATTAAAAACAAAGATATTTCAAAAATATAAGTCATCTAACTAGCGATCCGCCCTCAGCTTCGAATGATGATTTTTTTTCTGCAAATTACATACACAAACCTTTCTCGTTTATAGCTCTTTCCATTAGTGAAAACCGTATCAAAATCCGTTCCGTGATTTAGAAGAAGTTAGCAGAGAAACAGACAGAGGCGGAAAGCGACCGTATTTTATAATAATATGTATATATACATATATAGATTAAACACTTAAGTTCCCTAGAAATGCTAGTCTTATATGAGACGTAGATTTATTCGCGACATTTTCTTTTACCATTAAAGCAAGTAATTATTATTTCTAATCAACATACGATTTCTATAATCTAAAGGGTGCGGGCCTGTAGGAGATTTGCCGGCTCGGCAGCCGCGCGTCCGATTAAGTATCACTGCTATTATATTATGTGACAATGGATGGATAAGTTTTTAGCCTTCTGACTCAAGGGCTTGGAATACTTACTTGTGGGGTTCACATATTTTTTAATATTAAGGTCGACTGACAGGCTGACGGTCCACTTGATGGTAGGTGGCTCCTATCGTCTATAACACAAGAAACGCTACTGATGCTGTAAGTGCGGTAGATAAGGGATTAGAAATGAATTGGGCAATGGGCGAGTTTGAGTTGAGTTTGTTTTGAAATAATTTGTAATTGAACTTGTGTAAATGAAATTGTGTATTAATTTAAATGAAATTATACGTATAATGAGTGTACAATTAAAATGTACGCAAAATGTAAAAATTGTACATGTGTACCTACACAATAAATAATAATGTAGGTAAATGTGTAATACTAAATTTTATTTGTATATAAAGCTTATTCAATATGAAAGCATTTTTCATATTAAATAAGTATTAATATTAAGTTTAGGAATTACGTTTTACCAATGAAGATATAAACCCTTTTTGAACCTACACACGCCGTAATAAACGTCAATGTAAAAAAATACTTAAAACTTTGCAAAGTTATTATAATTGAAGAAGTTATAGTAATTTTATTGCTTTTAATGCATTTATTCGTAATGCCGACTTGTATGTAAAATCTAATTAAAGTCGTAAAAATCCTTACAGGTACACCAAACCATATTAAAAGTACGAGAATAAAATTAATATAACAAAGTTGAGATGAACGAACTCTAGAATGGGAACTAATAGAACAACTTAAACATATTTTTTAACAAAAAAAGTAGTTAGGCTGAACGTTCACTTGATGGTAGGTGGCTACCGTCACCTAGTAACCCTATGAAGAGCAGGGGGGTGAAAGTATAATTAAAGGTAACATAATAGAACAACAGAATACATTATGTTATTCACGGTCGTCTTCTGTAAAGGGGTGGTTACTGCCGCCAGACAGGCAACATTTTAATATGTTTAAATACAGAATTCCCTATTAGAGATAATACATCACCATTAAATTACTTTTATATTAAAATTATAGATGTGACTGAAACAATAAGAAAATTTTTAAAAACTTTGCAACATTTTTAATTTTTAATAATAGACGATATTCACGGTTAGTTGATAATTGTATGGGTTGGTGTGCAACTGCAAGCAAGGCTTCTCTACAAACCACATGTCGTAGTCGCCGTGTAATTGGCATGCAACCGGCTTTTGAAATTAACGGGACAGACCGACCTTTGGAGATGTTATTTTACTTTATCGATATTGCCTACCAGTGAAATTATTAAAGCACTAGCTGTGGCCGCGACTTCGTACGCGCGGTATTCGGAATAAAGCGTAGCTTTTTTGTTTGTAAATAGATTGGAATTAAATATACACTAAATATTACCGGAAGCTTGTTGCAACATATCAGTGGAAACCACATAAAAATCGGTTAAGCCTTTTCTAATAACAAAAGCATAATAGGCAAACAACGATTGCATTTTAGACAAAAGTCGCAGCCGTTTTGCTGTAGCAGACTGCCGAGAAAGCTGAGTTCTTGTTCTAGGCATTTTATTAATCGTATTATTATTATACGGTGAGATATCGCAAATTTTTTTTTAAAAAAACAGTTCGCTGAACACGACCAAGTGTCTGAGGTGCGCGGCGGGCAGGAGACCGCCTTGCACATCATATACGCGCGTGGTACTTGATCATTATTTTATTGTGGAGTTATTTTAAAACTATGATATTATCTAAGATATTCATTGAAATCAATAAATAATGCATTATTTTAGAACATATTTGATTACCTTAAAAAATGTATAGTGAATCAACCTTAAAAGATAGACATATGCTGTCGCGGAGTTTCTTTTAGAAATTTTAAAAGGGAACAATTCCGTCATACATGATTTTTGCGTAACTTTAACCGTTTACGCAGCACACGCAACGGAAGCTCTAAAAAAGGATAATGTTCCCCATTTTTTGAACATTTTTCATTGAAACTCGCTCCTAGTGGTCGTAGCGTGATGTTATTGCTCGATAAATGGACTATCCAACACAAAAAGAATTTTTCAATTCGTACCAGTAGGTAGTTACTGAGATTAGCGCGTCAAACCATACAAACAAACAAACAAACTCTTCAGCTTTATAATATTAGTAAGTATAGATTATATTCATCTTACATTGCGGTTTCGCGTAATACAATTAAAATTCACATAAGGCAAAAACGTGCAATGTAAAACGAGATTAATAAAGTTATGCGACAATTTTCATGGTAAGTAGAATGAGGCAAAATGGTGTAAGGACATATAATTTAACTTTAAACAACTTAATTATTATCAAGGTGGATTTTCCTGTTTAGTTATTTAATTTTAAAATGAATGGTATTTTGATAATGTATTAGAAATAATAAAAATACAGCCTTTTTGGCATTTTGTTACGTTTAGTATAAAAGCCTTTTCTTGTCGAGGCATCATACATTATATTATGTCCAATTATTGTATTATTGTAAAAGACATCTCTTCTAACTATGTATCCGTATTTATTTTAACTATGCAAATTATATATTTGTTAAAGAATAAGTGTATTAACAGGATTGAAAAATCGAAATAAGGAAAAATCGCGGACGAAGATTATCTTATATTTAAGTTTTATCTATATTTCGCGATGTGGCCCTTTTCAATATTCTACTTCTATGTAGTTACTATTAGTTGAGGTATTTAATAAAGATGTATATAAAATAATAAAATTGTTATATGTCGGTGAAGTAGAAAGAAATAAAAAGTGTGTGTGGGTGTCAGCACGGACGCACGACTGGAGTTCATTCCTTTAAATGTATAAAAATTTTCTCCTGTGAATAGATAACTGAATACCTAATATACTTTATATTATTTAGTTACATTCTGCATACTGTCGGCCCGTTGGATGAGTGGCAATGGTGCTTGCCAACGTTTCAGGGGTCCAGGGTTCGATTCCCGGCGGGGTCAAGTTTGGAAATTTTAATGTAATTTTCAAAATTGTCTCTGGTCTGGATTTGAAAAGTAGTGGTAGGGCACACTGCGTTTCGCAGTCATTTGAGCAGCCCGCCTGGCGGCAGTAACCACCACCTTACAGAATACAACCGTGAAATAATAGCATATACGTGCTGTTGTGTTTCGTTGAGTGCCTTATCCTCTCCTAATCCCTTATCCAATCCTACTGTAGTCGGCAGCGCACTTGCAGCAGCTGTGACGTTGCTTGTGTTATAGGCGACGGTAGCCACCTACCATCAAGTGGACCGTCAGCCTGTCTGTCGACCTTAACATAAAAAAAAAACTTAGATGTCACTATGTTTTATAAGTTCAAATAGTTCATTTTTTCGACGAAAGATATCGCTGCGCCGGCAGGTTATCGTTTCGTTCCTCAACGCGGATTACACTTTTCATACAATATTTCGAGGTTTGCTTTTATAAGCCTAGAGAATAGAATTAGAGAACATATAAATACATGCGTCAAGTGCCACACAAATGTCAAAGTGACAGATAACGTAACGCTTTATAGTTAACACTTGTATTAATTTTACTCGGCCTTATATGAAACTCGATTCTTAAGGAGTAAACTGCAAAAATGCTATCTATCTGAAAAAGACGCCGTAGACTTGGTTACGAAATTCAGAAGTAAATATATTATTTAAAAGTTACCTACTTGCGTATTTTACAATGGATTATTTCAAAACACCTTACAAGAAAGCATTAACATTGTATACATTTTTAATGTCAAAAACGATCAAGATGATAGTCAACGTTGCATTTCTTATTCAGCGCATCGTGTATAATGCTAATGTATGGTGGCTATCACGATAACAGACACTAAAATGCATAAAATATTTTACTATCTCCACTTCTATAAACTAAAAAATTGACATTCAACTAAACTTAATATTTAATTTATTTTATTGTTTGTTATAATGTAACCTTTTTTTTATTTACTTATTATTGCATGTACACTGGCTGGCGGATTTTGAACAGAATGGAACGATAGCGGGGCAGGGCCCAAGCTACCGGTGGTTAGGGCTGCAGAGTGAGGAACCTCCTGACAATTCGTGCCGTGTCAAGAAGTACCGCCTTCTGTATCTATCCCTTGACCCAGCCATCTAGTGAGAGCCTCTTGAGATGTTGGTCGAGGCTCTTCGCTATGAGACCGTTGGCCGAAACAACTATCGGGACGATGATTGTTGAATCGACATCCCACATGGCGGTCACCTCGTGAGCCAAGTCGATGTACTTTTCTCGAAATATAGTGGCCTCGGCGCCGAATATGGTTTTGTACCATTCGGTGTCGAGACACTCGGTCCGTGGGGGCCTGCAGCAATGAGCCTCTTCAAAGACATCTCGAAGAGGCTTATTGATGCGACGGGAGACCGAAGAGCTGGCACTTTCCTCGGCCAACGTATTAGTTTGGCCATTCAACGAGGAAATGCTGCCAGCGTACTTGGTACAATGCCGCACGGTCCATTTTTATATTATTAGTTTTTAATCAATTTAATATTAATTTATTTTTAGATTAGATAATTTTAGTTTTTATGTTAAATGATATGTAAATATGAGTTATTATAAACAAAATAAAAGTAGAATTTATTTTTATTTAGTAGAATCGTTGAGCATTTACGAGACCATTAAAGTATTTTATTTCTAAATTAAAACTTTGTTTATTAGTAAGTAATTCAAGCTTGCAAAAAACTTGTAATGTAGTAAGGTTTTAATTAATTTTAATCAGATTTTTGCAAAAATGTGAATTAGTTATGAATTGAAATACGACTATTTTATTTTTAATTTTATATTAGCGAACTCAGCAGATGTTCTGAAAATAATATCTGTAATCCGATTGCAGCGCCACCTATCGAGTCCAATTGTAAGGCTAATTACACCATCCGAGGATACATTCAAACATACACACACAAATTTCATCAAAATCGGGCCAGCAGCGGTTTGGGAGGAGTTTATATACACACTTACAGAAGAATTATATGTACTTACAAGATAAGACTAGCTTTGCTCGCCTAAATATTGACCGCAAAACGTCGTTATTTTATATAAAGATCGTTATATTGCTGTTGATGTCTTCTCGATATATCTAGTTTTAATTATCTTGATTTCTGGCCTTATTACCGTCTTTAGTACTTGCATAAAACCTATTGCTCCTAGTTCAAGTCAAGACTTATCTTAGCTGTATTTCCATTTGTGCATTCGAGCTACTAGACCTTCTTAGTTCAGACAAATAATATTAAAAATGCTTCTAAATGATATTTCTATGGTCATAGGTACCACAAACACCTGGAAAGCAAGTTAAGAAATAAGTCTCGGGTTAACCCTGAGAAGTAAGTTGAGTGATCACATTTAGACGAATTCTATTCTAATTTCTGAATGTTTTATACGATGGGCGTTCAATGTATTCTCAGTATCGGCATGAAAAAAAAAATTAATTCAATAAAAAATATTTTTATTTTTCAATGTACATAACCTCAATGCATATATTACATGTTGAATATCCTTTAAAAGATAACTTTTATGTGCATTTATTGCCACCTTGAAATGTTCATTGCATATAAAAATGGCCCATATTGAATGGATTACATTGTTAAATTATATTAGAATAGCAACCTGCCCCTAGCGCATGCTTACGTTATAAAATTAACCCATGGTCAAAATTTCAGCTTTCTAGACTTAGTTTGGCTGTGCGTTAATAAGCAGTCAGAACAAATGATTTCATAAGTATAGATTTTAATAAATTAATGAATTAATTTTTTTTGTAAGCGGATGAGTGATTCCAGAGTTCATTTCTCCATCCCTTTCATCCCTACCCTACTAAAAACGGTAACGCATTTGCAGCACCTGTGGCGTTGCTTGTGTTAAAAGCGACGATAGCCACCTACCATCAAGTGGACCGTCAGCCTCTATGACGACCTTAACATTTCAAAAATGTTAGAATAATCGAGTTATTCTAGTATACCAACAAAACACAAAACTTTTTATCATATTTTCTCTACAAACAGACCCTATAATTACATCTACGTATAGATTTGTACATATAGACAATGCAGACTTTCAAATTATTTTAGCCCTTAAATACAAGAGTTTAAAAACAAACAATACTTAAGAGATACCTCTTTGTAATTAGTGTACATATTGTATTAGTTTAAATTATATCTTTTATATTAAATAATATGAAAGATTATTTTAAAAAGCAACCCGTAGAAGGCATATCGCGATTTAAAAAACAGCAGTCAGGTAATAGTATAAGTAAAGTAAAACGCTCGGAGCCACAGTTTTACAATACTGGTCGCAATGTGCACGCGCGACCTTTGCGCGTAATTATTAGGCGCGTGCGATCCGCCACTCCACGCACCTACACACCTCTACGGCCCTATGGCCCTATGGCCCTATGGTCAGTAGCCCGCTGTTGCCTTTAAATGGAAACTGATGTACTTTGAAACACACTCGCCCTTCGATTTGCATTTTTATGCATGATTTTAATTCACCGTCTTATACATTGCTTTAAAATTAATTAAAACGATGTAAATGAATTATATTAGTTTAGTGAAGGATGTCTACCTTTTCTGATACATTTTGCTAGGCGATGAGGGTGACCACGGACAGGGACCGACCGGAGACAGAGAAATATTAGTCATGTGGCATAGTAAAGCAATGAACGTTTATTTCGTTACGTGAATAACGGATGAAAGAAGATTACTCCTATTTTCACGTATGCTTTATGCCTTTCTCTGCCACATTTTTTTTTCTTAATGGACGACTCCTCTGCGGCCACCCCGAGATTCCAATAATAATCTGAAGACGACCTGAAGTATTTTCCATTCAGGTGACTAACTGTCCGCCATGCATTAACTTAAAAATCTTATGACTATAATTTTATTTAAGTGCGTAATTTTTTATAAGATAATTTAAATACCAGCCTCTCCCGAGTACTTATCGAAATTAAGAATAAAATAGTCACGTCTTAATTACGTAAAAGGTATTAAAAGTATATTTGCTTCATATGGAAAGATATAAAAATATCACTAATTTAAATGGCATTTTGAGTTTATGGTGCATAAAAATGCTGGCGCCCTTGCTGCCGGTACCGTTTGTCCGCTTTAAATTGCCGCTGAACAAGAATGGTCTTGTAGTTGCGAAGTGAATTATAGAGAGCCTCGACTCAGATTGGAATCAATTAACTGGAGGCGAGGCGCTCCCGGTCCTAAAGCGGCCTTCACGCCACCTGCCTGCTTCGGCGCCCTACTGCGAAACATCACCCAAAATTAAAGACCTTCCTCGCCCCCCGCACCCTGTAGTCTTAAGGGGCCCAGGGGGGAACGAGCCCGCGATATTAAAGATGAAAATATTCAACAGCACGCATGCTATATAACTGAATGTGATTGCCCATTCATTAGCCACTTCTATTTCAACTAATCATTTGTAATAACACTTTCGCAATTTATTGTAATTATTGGATTCAATTATTTAATTCCTTAATTTATTACAATTTTCAAATTGCACATGTTTCCTAATGCAATTCAAATTGGAACATAAGATTTAAAGATATTTCTAGCATGGTCTATTCTTTTTTTAATCTGAATCTTAATCTTTTTTTAATCTGCCTGATATATAAGTTTTAATGTTGGATGAAAGAGTTGATTTTAACTCGCTTCGGGTTAGGATGGTTTTTTTGTTTCTTGAATGCAAACAAAGTAATGCAACATTACAGTTTCATTTAACATTTAGTAAAATGGGATACAATTATATGTAGCTGCCTATTTACCATAATCATATGTTATAACTTCATCGCTTCGGTATGTTATTACTTATTTTGTTAGATGGCTACATTTAATTTCCACTTCAATTAACTGGTCACTTCAAATTAAAATGGATTAGAAAAAAGAAATTGTCATATGAAACACACTTATGTATTTTAAATTCAATAATTCAAGTATCATAAAAAGACGGATAAAGATAGAGTTCGTGAAAGCGCATATTTCTCTAAAATTCTTCATATTTTAGTTATTGAGAGTGAATTGAGTTATTTAAACATAAGTAATTTATTTTATCACTAGTTACACTTAATGAATAAAAGTACAATGAAAATTTTTGTACAGATCAGGGAAGAATATGCTACTTGGTGTAGTTAAAGGCTATAAAAGCTATTGGCCAACACCAGCGTAGCGGACTACACCACAAGTAAATCCTAAGTAGTTCTGAATAAGGATCTCTCAATAGTTAGCACTCAGAGTTGATTTTTTAGCTTTAAAATTCGAATCCCATTGACATCTGGAGTTACGATAGTCTTCCATCCAGGAATATTAAAAATACATATATTATAGAAGTATCAGCCATGAGTGAACATAGTAAACGCATTTAGACTAAAGAGGAACACTCTCACATTATGTGCAACAAGCGAACTAGAATTCATTTATCGTCATTATCATTTCGGTCGAAAACCTTTGTTTTAAGGCACTATATTATTTTATGTTATTATTATTTTATATAGTAAAGTATTTATTATAAACTAGCGACCTGCTCTGTCTTCGCACGGATGCAATTTTATATGCGTAAATCTTCCTCGTTTAGTGCGCTTTCCATTAGTGAAGGTTATAAGGGTGGTTACCATAGGGTGGTTTATAAGAAGTTAGCTAAGAAACAGACAGAGGCGGATAGGACAGTGTTTTATCACACTTAAGATGTATATCACGTGATAGCACCGGAATGCAATAACGTTTATAAATATAATTTTTTGAAAATGAGTTTTTGACGAGCATTTGGTAGTGGGATTAACATTGTTGCTGTTTGTTTCGGAATTTTGAATAGGCAACCTCGTTTAGGATGACTGAATAAAATAACATTAAGTAATGCCAATGTTTCCGTTGGTTTGTGTGACGGGGAGGGGATGATTTACAAACAGTAGTTAAAACGCTCATTAATCGGACATGAGCGGCGACCGCAGCCGCCGCGGGGCACACGTTAACTCGCCCAGACATCTTCACTGTATGCGCTTCACTTCGCATTTACAAATAAACAATAAAATTATACATGTTAATATTATAAACCTTGTCCAAGATACGCTGCTAGAGTAGTTACATTCACCAACTAAATATACTCACTTGACACTAGCTACTTACCGAGTAAACCAGAAATGAATAAAAACAATTTGTAATCATGCATAAAAGGTATGTTTTGCACACTAGCTTTTACGATGTTACCGTATTCTACCGTAGTTGCAATTATCGGTTTTCTAACACAATTTTTTTTTAATTCTCTTATTTAAAAATATCTTTCTTTCTTTTTTTTTACTTTTTTTTCAACGTGAGCAAAACCCTCCATCGGTATCCGGTTCGTAAAAAACCGAGTTATGTGAGATTTTTACTCACTGAAAACCCTCGAATTGTCGTCATGTGTGCCTATTCGGGGACCTCAGTACCTATTATCCCGTATTATTTCCACGGTACCTGCAGCACCATTTTATAGAATACCTAGGAGGTATCCCTAAGAGCTTTTAGTAAGCCAATCCCCGGAACCCCTTTCAGTCGCCTCATACGATAGGCAGAAGATACCGTGACTGTATTCTAATTGATCTTTTTTACCTACAAGTTTTTTCAGGCATGTTATTAGTGAAAACACAATTTCATATATTTTAACAAAGTTAAATTAGTACTTAGTATTACACTATGGCTCATGCAAAAAATCGCAACGTTCGGGTTGTAATTGTGTGTAATTTTCGTAGCGTACAAATAACTCTAAGAGTCACGAAGCCTTTGTTTCGACATTTTATTTTATTTTTATATCGATTAGTGTAGAGCATTATTTATAAATGAATTTCGCATAACATAAGGACAAATTTATGATCTTCTCGCTCTTAAGTGTTATTCAACATGTCTGGCAAGCGCAATATAATGATAGGTAGATGTAAGTGATTTACGAATTTCCTTTCTATATTGAGGCATCGGACTTAAAAGCTTGAAACGTTTAAAGTTAGCTAGCAAATGTGATACAAAGAACATTAGACTTAACGCACCTTACCAATCAATTATCAATAAATAGCGTATAAAGGATAGGTTGACTAGGATCGCGATCGCAGCGACGAATTCCGCGCCTCGTTGCCTGAAGCGTGCGCCTACTTTTTTGTCGCGGCAGGTGTTCGCGCATATGCTATTAAATTGTCAAAGTGTACATGTACTTATTATCTATGTATGCCACTGACGATTTCACATAATCAAAAGCTAAATATCAACGTTGGAATTGCATGTGTGCAGCGCGCACACAGCGCCTGCCAAGCTGTCCAAGCAATCGGTTACCGCAAACTGTAACCAACGTGTGTTTATTTTCAATAGCGAGCTAATAATTAGTACTAAAAGCCATAAGAGAACGAATAGCGCAGAGTTAATTTTTTGCAGTGAACTGCGTAGTCATTACGCATGCAGTAATCGCAAACCGCAACATAGCAGACTGCGGCCTCGGGGTCGGCAACATGTGCTTATTGAATATGGCAACGCAAAGAATGATCGCAATTAACGGAGAAGAATTGAGTTGCTGAGCAAGCGCAATACGCTCGCGTGCCGTTGCAGCCCACGCATCGTGTGTATTCAAACTTTTACGGTTTCTCTGTCACTCCGTGCTCGCCATATGACACGTCCTTTGTCTCGTTACCGAATCATCTCAATTTGCCTTTAATACTACTTATGAACCTGTATAAGAAATATTTATTCACTCCTTTGAATATCAATTTTTTAAAAATCAAAAATAAATATTAAAAACAACAATCCTCCTCAATACTGTTAACGGTTCTGTTTTCGAATTTTCACACAGAGAAAAATAATTTTCCTTCCTTTCTTTCGATTTTTAAAAGCCGTAGTTGAAAATGGAAATGTAAAATGAAAATTTAGACTTACCATTTCAAAATCAAGAATCATATTCGTGCTTATACCTTAATAAATTCAACAGATGAATGAGAACAATAAGCAGTTTACGAAAACTTGATTTACGAAAAGTTGTTATTATTTTTCTCTTAGCCAAAAACGATTGAACTTAATTTAGTTTAAACGACGTACCTACATGTCTTTTAGAAAATCTATCATGTCAAGTTAGATCTTCTAAATCTGAATCTAAAGAATTAGTCAGCTGTTCTGAATTGCTCTAGGTTTTATTGAATGAATAGTTTATTTTGATAATTTTATTACAATTATATACTATTCTGTTCTTCAAAATTTTGTTTATTTTGTTTTTGTGTCGCTGTATATTTTTCCAGGATTAAATTTGTATTTTTTTTAATTAGTTGTGCAAATTGGAATTAAACCTTAGATATATATTATAACTTCAGAGTAACTGTGCAATCAAAATGAGGTATTAACTATTTTAGAGTGAAGGGCTATATTTTTTAAACTAAATTTGGAAAGCAGCGAAATTTGCTAACATTGTATTAATAGTGACATTATTATGGGATTCTTATTCAAAAGTGCTCCGAGAAGCAGACAATGTAAGTTTTGTTAATTCCCAAAACTAAAACCAAGTTAAATCTTTAAAAAACTTTAATTAGTTGCCTAGTTGAGTAATTAAAGCTAACTAACTAAAGCTGCTTTGTTAATATTCAATAACGCAAAATGTAATCACAACTTAAATTTAATATCACATTTATTATGAAATAATATTATCTTACTTTTTGAATTTAATAGTGATACTTGATTTAGTGGCAAGGTATACTTTGTTTTGCAGTCATAAACTGGGTCATAAACGATACCGTGAAGACGACACCGTGAATTGACAACACGTAAATATGCTGTTGCATTACTTGTGTAGGTACCTGGTTGACGGTAACCATCTGCTATCAAGTAGACCATAAGTAGTTTGCTGCACTTTCACAAGAAAAAATACTTAAGTAAATCAGAGAAGAGTCTTGGAGAAGTGATGTACTGGAGCCTATATTGTCGCACCTTAAAGAAATAAGTATGCAGATATTTCCCACATGATGTCTGGTAGTTAATGTGAATAATTTCATAATAATGCAATAAGGCCAGAGGCGCTTCTGCGGCGATCGAATAAATCATCAATGTATACTGGTTTACCTACGGGCGTTGAGCTTGAGCGTCGGCCAATATTGTCAATAGTTACGTTCGGTATGTAGATAAGTATGAATATATACTCATGACTTCGACATGTCAATGTATCGTGCGAAATCCAGTAGCGTCTTTTTGGAACTATATTATATTGTTGCAATTCTACTTTCAAATTATAAGTTTGAAAGGAAATACCTACCTATACCTATAAGACGCAATATTTTGTCAAAACTTTATCAACGAAAGGACATCTATCAAAACCAGGCCATTGTTTTTTTTAAATTACACTTCGCAGTATATGATAATAAAATTCCAGTAATTCCTGTGAATATTTAGATATTGTAAATGGGGATAACATTCGAAAATTACAAAGACATTAACATCACTCTACGATTGTCGAGGTCGATCAATTCTAACAGATTTTTTAATACTTTAAACTTAAATATCTATGAAACCTCATTTCTAAATTACACGATATTTTCCCAGTTCTTCTTACCTAATGGTACAGGTTTCGACCGTTAAAACGATCTCCATACAAAACTGATTGATATCCTTTAGACAGATTTTAAAGGAAATTTTAGATATGTCCAGTTTATAAAAAAGTATATCTAAGCTCCTTTTCAGAATATGTTGCCGGCAAAGGAAGATCATTGTTCATTGCTGTGATGTGTTATAGAACTTTGCTGAAGATACTGATAATGATAAATCGGGACAGTTGGTAAGTGTGCATTCAATATGACCGGCGGCGGCACGCGCAAACGTTTAAATAAATCCGTTAAGGGTGCACATGCACATGCCACCGCACCGAGTCGTCCGCCGTTCGTAGCTTCGACGTCGGCAGCGCCTGCGCGTCGCGTGGTGGATCTTGCTTGACCAAGAGTTAGGGTGTCCACTAGTGACGTACCACATTCTATATTTTGTCGATAAATTTATTATGTCATTGATAATTTTCGTTACAGTTATTTTTAGGTATAATTATCGAGTCATGCGGGGAGTTTTAAAACTTGTAGTTGAACGTTTGTCCTACATTAAACAAATGAACGTAATTACATTCCCATATTGAACTATTCGCACTTTCAGTCAAGTCATTAGGAGCAGCGTGATCACAAAATTTTACAACTTTCTGAAAGTTTTATATAAAATTTCAGTTATAGTTGAATTTATTTTGATGAAATTTGGTACTTATTTTGATAGACACGTAGGTTATTTATTCCCAGTAATATATTGTTCTTGTGGTAATAATGTATTAATAGTTATTACTATAACTAGTCTATAGACAATAACTAGTCTTCAATAACGGTATCAAGTTTTAGTATTAGTGTCGACATTTTAGTGCATTAGGGCATCTCTAAGGTGCGCGGGCGCAAGGCAAAGCAGCCACCTGTCGCCCGCACCCCCACGCTATATTTTATTCCACTTAATCGTCCTTTCCGTTATGTTACCTGTTTTTTATCCCGCACTTAAAGCAAATATTCCTGTTTCTATAAACGCATCGAAGTCAGACCGTCCTATTAACTATAATAGACACTCTTAATTGAGAATCTATAAAAGGTTTCGCGAACTGTTGACTATATAAGGACGTAGCATTCATCATGGAAAACGTGGCTCTCATCTGCCCAATTAATAAAAGTTGACTTTAAGAAATGGCGGAGGACAACAGCGACGGCCGCCTGCGCCTGCGACGCGAGGCGTGCCGAGTACCGGTTCTCTGTACTCGCAGCTGAAACCTACTTGTCTTGTGTACACCTCCAAGTGCTTTATTTTGATTTATTAATCTATCAAGCTTTATAAACGTGCCTACGGAATTTGCATTGCAAACGACTTGCAATCATTTCATTTTTGAATTTACCTGGACTTATAAAAATTGCTAAACAATGAGAATTTTTTTAAGCGACAATTCGTCGTATTAGACAAATAACTATGCTTATTTTGAAAGTTTAAAATGATACCCTAAGACTTACTTATTAATTCGCGTGTAATCCTAAAGGAGGGTTTAATTCCAAATCGAACAAAGGACGAAAACAAAAAGAGTAGAAAAAAAAAGAATAAAAAGCTGTACGGGCGCGTGCCGGCGCGACATGTGCACGCGCAGAGGATCCGCGCTAACGGGCCGTGACATCGCATCGCCCCACTCGGCTCGGCAGAGCGCGCGCGCACGCCACCCTCCCGTCCCTTCTCTTTGCACGACACGCGCTCGCCGTTATGTTTATAAAGAAGGCCTCAAATGTACGCATCGCATGCACCCTCCGCAGCCCCCGCCTCGCTGAAGCACTTTCCCTTGAAACCATACACATTTCCCCAACGTAACCAAACACTACCCAACCAAAGTAGATTAGCCGCTTAATTTAATTTCCCGAGATTGTTAATGGCTCGATCATGTGGCAAATTACTTTTAAGTTAAGCCTCTAGTGAATACATGTACCTGTATTGCATTCATATTAATAATGTAACTGACGCTGTCTGCTTTTCACGGTTATTCTATATTGATTTTCATGAATCTTGGTATGAAGAGAGATCGAACCCTGCGGATAAACATAGGCTACTATTTTAACTTTTCAAGCTGGCCAAAATGTAGGCGAAATACAAAAGTGTTTAACGTAGCATAGGTGGATAATGTCGCACGGTCCACTTGTTTACTGTTGTACCAGTTGGTTGCGACAAGGAAACTTCAAAAAATTATTATTTTCAGATCCACTTGTCGCTACTATGACGTTTTGGTAACTATGTGCATTTATGTGCAAAACAAAATGTTATATTAATATGTGCTACATTTCTACATACCTTACAAAAAGAGCCTTAATTTTATATGAAATATTAATGAGTATAGGAAAATAACAATCATACACAAAATAGGTTTACATTGTTATATGAAATGTTCGTCTGGTACAAATGTGTGACCTGTTTGTAACAATTTTTAAATTTCCTACTTAGGCTACTTATTGCTAAAAATTAAACAGAATTATCAGTCTTACAGACAATTACTATGTAGGCTCTAAATCGATTTAAATCGAATAGATCCATCAGAAATTAATAAAAAAGTTTAAATATTAAAAACTGTGCAATGTTGAAAATACAAAAATCCAAAGGTTTCTAAGCTATATCTAAGCAAACGCCCCGCCCAACACTAGATGACGGCCAATGGCGCGTAATGGGCGGAGCGCGCCACATGTAACCTTTCTAAGCTTACTTATCTGCTAATTTCAAAACAACTTTGATTGCTATAGACTGTTCTGAAAACTGATAAACTTATTTAAAACACAAAAACATAATAGGTAAATGAAAGCGTCTCCATCCCACACTTTACTGCAAACTTGATTCAGTGAATTCCTCGCTATACATAAAGGTATTTTAATGTCACATAACAGAAACCGCTTATTTGAAGACATTAATAGTTACGAACCATTTTTCAGTGCGGCCTGCACGCCGTCAGCGTAAGTGCAACCAACAATTAAGCGGTGAATGCGAAGAGTAGACGCAAGCCACCTGTCAACTAGTCATTTCATCAAATCATTTCTTTATAGTGCAGCCTCCGTTCGACCTGTTTTTTTTTTTCTGTTAGCACAGTTTCGAAAAGTACGTTATAGTGGATAGGTCGGGGAGTGCGAGCCTCCAGAGCTAAGGCTCAGTCAAGTGGCAGGCGCCAAACGTAGCGGTAGCGCCCGCGCCCCTTCGAATACAACCTTACGAGGCCGCGCCGCGTATCACTTATACTTAGTCGTACACTAAATTAAAATGTTCTCCCGTGCAATAATTTCGTAAAACAACAAAGACATTGACGCGAACTTTAAGTGAGTTTATTTGTGAGTGAACCTGAAGAGAACTGCAACAACTTTTGCCGCCCAGGTAAGAATGCCGCCCGCCTTTCACTTAATTCTATAAATCCAATGTAAAATAATGTTTACGAATTTTATTACAAATTAAATTTATGTGATAAGGTATTACTTAAAAAATACTTTTTTGTCTTTTTTTTAAGTTAAACATAATTATTAAATAAGCATTAAGCTTGACAAATAATTAGAACTTTCATTACCGGATTTAAGAGATTAAATTAAATGAAATTAATAAATTTAATTAAAATAAATTGACTTAAGTAAGGCACTTGTTTGATGGGATATTTTGATATTGTGACCATTTTATTGTACAATAATTGGGTATTATTTTATACCTAGGTATATCGACTATATATCGATACCGTACACGCATTTTTAAACTAAAATGTATAATTGTTACCTAACTAAATAAATTTTAATATTAATAATTATTACGTTAGTGATAAATGTGTTTTTCATTAATATTATTTTTAATAAGTAACCAGGTACATTCGATATGAGTTATATTTTAAATAAGAATATTTTTTTCATAAATTATTAATTCCTAAAAAAATTACGAATAAAAACTCTAAAACGAATAAAAAACTAAGAAATTAAAAAAAAATCAAATTAATAATTTGGAATCGGAAAATTATTATCATTTATCTATATTTAATTTAGAGTATAAATGCACTTATTTTAATTTTTTTAATATTTAATTTTTTATATAATTTAATTATTTTTTAAATTAAGGCTTATTAATCTCCTCTAAAATGTTCAACATTATTTATTTAGTGTCTCATATAGAGACGTACAACCTATAATTATTATGTGTATATTGAATAAATAGTCCGTAAGCGTGTACCTGTAGATAAGTTTAAATAAATCAAATTTATGTGTAGAGGCTATAAAAAAGGATAATTTGCGCGGTGATTGATTTTCACAACACTTGCGTCGGTTCCCACTAGAGGGAAAAAATGGGTGGCAGTCGGTCGGTAATTGCCACTAGCCGTCTAATGAAGACTCGCTTTATTGAAACAAGAAATTGCGACACAAAACCTTCGCATAATTTAACACGTTGCTCGATCAATTGCTCGTAATAGCTAGGAGTTAATCTTATTTCAAATTTACTTTAATACGTGTGACTTACTATATGAAAATTGTAATTTTATTGTAGGTATTCCTCCAATTTTTCAACGATCCTCGTTTAAAAATATTTAAATTCTTGTAACAAACCTGTTGTAGAGGACGATTGGGGCAAATGTAATTATGTCAATTTATTGCAAAACGTTAAAAATATATTCACTTTTCATAAACCCACTTTAGGATGTCAGGATTGTTAATAAAATATAAATAGGTATACCTATTAATAAAATATAAGTTAATAGATAATAAAAAAAGGTATTATAAAATTAAGTCTAATTCCAGTAAGTGAAAAAAGTTCAATATGCATATTAGAAAAACAATTCTAGGCAGCAATTCTCTACAGCTTTTGCTAAGTAAAGATAACTTTCCCTACATAAATCAGTAATACGTAAACTGTCAGTAGTTTTACGACAGTAAAATGCATCATACTGACCAAGAATTGGAGGTAAACCAGTATCTATAAATTTTAATTGCCACAAAAACTAATAATTTCTGCAGGATCTACTGTGGAGTTACCAGACGGTTTGTTTCTCAATAATAAGCATACCAAAAATCGGTCTTAATTAAAATATGAAAATAATCACGTTTAAATAATACCTACTTGTTTTATATTACTTACCTACTTAAAATACATTTATACAATTGACTTTGTTAATATTTTACTTAAATCGTACTACATGTATTGGATTGTGTTCCAGTCATTGAATAAGGGACGCCTGCGTCTCTTTCTTAAGCTTATCCTGCCAGGGTCGGTAGAACTTTAACTTTAATCCCTCTTCGGTATCTCAGTCGACAACAAAATTTGCCTATTTGTATTTTCTTGACGAACTGTACACGTTCTGTCTAATTGCGAATCTGTCGAGTTGCTACGGAGGCACAAAATCATCATGTCACGATCAGCCTTCCCTGCCGCTCTATATAATTAAATAAATCATTTAATTGTTTTTTCCCGGGTGCGATTAGGGGTAGTTAGTGTACATAATAGTCTATAGTTTATATCCTACCATTCAAATAGTGAAAGAAATATTTTTATAAAATTAGTATAGATAATGAACATTATGATAAGTAGATATCATTTCCATAATTAAAGAATTTTAGCAAATCATCGCAGTAATTTATTAATATTAATGGTTCACGGTTCACTCCGACAATTAGTGAATGTTCGGTTCTCTCACTTGGTATGGCGTTAATAATGTAATAGGCGACCTTATAGTCATATTGCGGTATTGATATAAAGCCCACGCAACGCCACCGTGTAAACATCTATAATAATGTTAGTCTAATGGAGATTGTTTTAGTCGATGTGCATTATTAATGCGCGTACGCAGAGGGCGCCACTTCCATTATTCTGATTCTTCATTTGCTTGATTGAGCTTTTAATATGATTCGCTGTCAACACACGAGTGACCGGATTAATCAGTGACGAGCGTTGACGACAATAGTGGGCCGTGCACTAATGACACTGGTCACGTAAAAACAACGATGACATCGTCACTTCTGAATTGATCAGCTCCGTGTTGCTGACTGTGCAATCTTGATTAATGTGTCGCTCATGATTACCTCTTCATAATTTGACTATCGCGTATTAAAGGCAAATATATTGATATACATAACACTTTACACTTAATACAAAACAAAAATGTATGAATATTAACAGTTTTGTTTCTTTTAATATTTTACTTTTGAATTAAACGTTGTCTTTATACTATACCTACCTTACATTACATATTCTAACTTGGTCGAAAATATGCTTCTTTATAAACGTGTAATTAAACATTAAATTATTTACTTAGGACTTTATCTATTTTAACATCGAGGCTGGATCGAGGGATTACAATTATTATTAACGAAGACAAAGATTAGAAGAGAATCCGCGTTGCTACAAACAGGGTAAATACTGAAAAGTATGATTTTGTGTATTAGTTCTAACAAGAAACAGGCAGGCAGATTCACCACATAAGTAACGACTGTAACGATATGTATGTAACGAGAATAACGACTCTCAGCTATTTATGGATATATTCCGCTATTTCACGATGGTCTTCTGCAAGGGTGTGATTCCTGTCGGTAGCGGCTCACTCAGAAAGACTGCGGTGCGGTGCGGTGCTGAAAATTATGTTAAGGCTATTTTAGTATGTCTTTTTTTTTATTAATGGAAAAGAGCGTTTCATTTCTTCTTTTATAACTGTTTAGGAATCCAAAAACTGAATAAGATTCCCAAAAAAATAGTTCACCAGGAAAACAAAACAGCAGCAGAGAGATCGGAACAAAAGAATTGAAATTTAAAATAAACCTTATATATAAACCAATATCTATTATAACCAACATCTAAGAGGAAGTACTTATTTATATCACTCATGGATATTACGCATGATAAGACATGTTTTTGATGTTTCTTTGTGACAGGATATGTATAAAAGTATAAGTATGCTAATTTGTAACAGGATGTCACGTCACGTTCTCCTGTCGCGATTGGCGGAGCAGTTCCAGCGTTCGTCATCACCACCGTCGCACAGGTTTCCTTCGCCAGAGCGCAGCCTCACACCTCACTCGCCTTCCTCACCGAGGTCACCTCCGCAATCACCTCATCTCGACCTCTTACAATTTGGCGACATCGAAATTGCCGGAAGAGCGCTCAAACAATATGCTAGAGCTACTGGTAAGTAACAACAGTCATGAAAGTAAACAAATCGAGATAACGCATTTTATTTTTGATTAAATGTTTTTCAATTTAGTGACGTAATTTAAATTTAGTAGCGGCAATCTGACCGAGTTACCACGGTAAGTGAGTAAGAGATGCCAAAGTCAATTTTCCCTATCCCTTCCTAATCCCTTATCCTTAATCCTATGTACTAAGATCGCATTTGCAGCACCTTTGGTATTGATTGTGTTGTAGGCGACGATAGCCACCTGTTTGGCGGCCTTAGCATAAAAAACATCATAGTCGTATACGATGTCTGCTAGCTAAGAGTATTTAGACGATTTATACCAATTATAAGCCCTCCTCCACCTCAATATATTTCAAGTACATTTTTTCATTTACTTAGTGAGCGAGTTCACTCAGTTTCTATTGCCATCGATGTATAGGATGTCGAAACGGTGACAGTTTACAAACAGAACAGTCTATCTAATTAAATATTTTGCATTGTGGAAATCTAAGTCTGATAATTAAATCTAATTTGGCAACAAATATAAATGATAGTCATGACTGTTATTAGTTGTTGTATAGATGACAATAAAAGAAATACAACAATACATTAAGAACATGGCTAAGCCAAAAAATGTAAATCATCAAACTAAAAATGCAGCAAGCGGCGGATCGACTTTATGTCAGTGACTTCGCCGCGAAGGTATTTCAACTGAATCTATCCATATAATAAAATCTTAAAGGAGTTGTGTCTGTACACTAAATATTTTTCAAAAAAACAATTTGTAAACGTTGTACTTATGATACCGAGGTCAAAAGTAGTTTTTACAATTTTCGTCTGTTTGTCTGTGCGTTTGTGCACGCTAATCTCAGAAACGGCTTAACTGATTTGAATGCGATTTTCATTGAAGTATTTTAGCAAGCTTCCCGTATATTTTAGTGTTTGTTTCATTCCAATCGGTTTACAAATAAAAAAGTTACGCTCTATATCGAATACCACGCGTACGAAGTTGCGGACTCAGTCATATAAGTGACACATTACTGAGAAAATTTAGAATATTAATATCTTTTCGTAATCAATCTGGTTTTTCATAAACAAATGATGTTTGAGGGAGAATCTTTTTTGTGAACACTTAACTATTTCAAAAACCATTTAAAAATAAATAAATCGATATTAAAAGTTACTTATATAAAATTTATGAAACAGAAGTGTTTTAGGTCGTGTAACGTATTTTCAAAAGAAGATGCGAAAGTAAAAATGGTTCCTTAGACTGAGGTTTAAAATGTTTTGTTTGTTTGTTCAGAATTAGGTGCTCTGATGTACTGCAGCGGACTAGGGGCCCTTTACGGTAGTGCCGGTGTATGGCCCTTGTTGTTGCCACGGACCTCGCCACACATTGATAACAGCAGACGTCTTCTCGATAATAGCAGACATACACCACCAAGAGACGGTAAGCGTCTCTTGAGATTTAATGAATAGCTTATGCACTTGACTTCATTGAACACACAAACATGAAGACCACGGAGAAATCTGTTAATATTAATATTTTAAAAAGTAGTTTAAACTTATTTATAAAACGTTTAGTTATATATTTAATATAAATTTATTACATTATACTTAACTATTTTAAAAATAACCATTAATTTTAATGTTCTTTATCAGACCTAGCATACAAAATATAAATACATTTTATATGCTTCGTTTTTAATAATAAATATACATATAATAAAATCGTAAACGAGCCGTGTCTATACATTAAATATTTTTTCAAAAAACCAATTTCTACACGTTGTACTTATGTTACCTAGGTAAAAAAACGTTTTTAGAATTTTTATCTGTTTGTCTGGGCGTTTGTGTACGCTTATCTCAGAAACAGTTTAACCGATTTGAATACAGTTTTCACTGATGTATTGTAACAAGCTTCCCGTAACATTTAGTGTTTGTTTCATTCCAATCGGTTCACAAACAAAAAAGTTACGTGCTACGCGTACGAAGTTTCGGGCTCAGCTGGTATAAAATAAAATCTTAACAGAAGGGCGTTTATTTATCTCCAACTAAATGAACCTCTTAATTTTCTATCACATAAATAAATTAAAAAATACAACATATAAAAAAAACATCTGACATTTATGATTCCAGAGTTCTTCATAAAATGGTCGATAGAGATATCTCTCTGAAAATAATATTAATTACGATGTTTTCCTGTCGCCATTTTCTTATTGAAGAAATTTAACTCACATTATGCCATCCACGCTCATTGTCACTAATAGATTAGCAATAACATTGTGTATTTTTTTAAACAAATTTGCATATCTAAATTACGTAATCGCTTTTAATTCTTTTATAACAATAATTTAGAATATTTCTTTTGGTATAATGTAGTATAGGTTCATGTTAATTATTAAGTTATGTGTTAAAAATTGAGATTAAAAAATGTAATTGATATTTTGTATTATTAATAATAATTTAATACACTTAAATAAAATAATAAATCTCTATATATAAAAATGAATCTCCATTTCCCTTGAGCACGGCATCACGCGTGAAAGGGTAGACCGATTTTTATTCGGTTTTCACTAATGGAAAGAGGGATAAACGGGGAATGTTCATATTTATAAAAGTTGCACGCCGGGCGAAGCCGGGGGCGGGTCGCTAGTTAATAATAAATAATAAAATATAAATAAACAAAATTTTTACCTATTTCCCTAATCTAAAAATGAAATAAAAAATACTTTTATTTAAATGTACAATACATTACATATAACATTCAGTAATAATATATAAACCATGCTCACAGTATTAATCAAACGAAAGTGTGGTCGTTTAGCACGTAAACAGAGATTTAGAGCAAAAGTCAACCCACAAGGTAAATACAGAAACCGACGTTATTGGTTCGTAAGGTTTTCTTGGGTAGTTGTTCATTTGAATAGTTATCTACGTAAGTGGGGTGCCGATTAATAAGTGGTGACGGTGATACGTGTGTCGTCGTTTACATGTCGTTTACCTCCGCAAACGAAGCATGCTTGCTCGTTTTAAACGTGCCAAGGAGAAGCAATCTACCTAAGTTACACGGCATTTTGGTTTTGGAACACTTTATTTAAATTCAGGTGGCATTTATCCGTACCGGTTGTGCGCTGATAACAAACCAAACAAAATTAGCTTAACAGTTGTAAGTATAATGCTCGTTTTGTGCTCGAATGATCAGCCAATGAACGTAGTCAACTTACTGATCCTAAGTTTCGTATTTTGAAATGCCTCTCAAAAAGAGAATACCTACATTTTGTCACGCATTTGTATTTAGAATGATAATTATAAATAAGACTCTAAAGAGGGGACTTCCTCTTGAAATTCTTCACATAATATAATACGAGAGAAAGATTATGAAAAGACACTCTTGTGTGTCGTAAAATAATAAATCAATTTGTGATAACAATTGATACCAATTAGTTACAATACAATACTATACAATACAATTACAATGTTCAAGTGTAAATCCCAAATGAGTTCTTTCAATCAAATAGTCGTTATCTGAGCTTTTTTGGGTAATTTTGTAGGTAATCACCGCGGTTTTAAAATTGTGTGAGAATTTCTTAAAAATGTTTCCAAAAAAAAAAGACAGGTATAAAAATTAGTTTGAGTATCATAATAGGACCTATATCTGTGTATAGTTTTAATAAACCATTTGTGGGTTTGTAGTCATCATCACCATCATCGTAGGACGTCCACTGTTGGACAAAGACCTCCCTCCTAATTTTCCAAAAGGACCGGTCAGAAACAGCCTGGATCCACCGTCGACGCGCGGTCTTTATCAGGTCGTCTGTCCAACTTGTGGGTGGACGTCCTACGCTGCGCTAGCCTCCACTCGAAAACCTACCGGCCCCAGCGGTCGTCGGCTCTCCGTACTATGTGTCCTGCCCACTTCCACTGCCGCCGGGTTACGTCGGTAACTTTCGTTCGTCTACGGATCTCCTCATTCCTGATTCGATCTCTCAGTGTAACCCCGAGTATAGCCCTCTCCATAGCACGCTGAGCGACGTTGAGCTTTCTTACGAGGCCCCTAGTTAGAGATCACGTTTCAGCGCATGGAATGGCATATAGTATCACAGCTTTTGTTTTAAGACACTAAGGAATTTTGGATGAGATGATATTTCGAAGATATCCAACCGCTGCCCATCCGACCTGGATTTGGGTTTGTAGGGGGTACTTTATAATTCTCAATCCTTCTGCCTGGGTATTGGCTTTGGGTCAACAGTCATTAAAAAAAATCAATATATAAAAAATTTAAGAAATGATATTTGCAATAGGGTATTTGCCTATATTTTTCTAAAAGGACTGATATCAATGAGTTTTGTTTTGTTGGAGTAATATACAACAAAATGAATCTCATACAGACCACGTGATGACGAATGGATGTGATTTAAATGTGATTTTTTTTGTGTTTTATCATTGTAGATAACATCATTATTTATGCAAAATAAAAATTTGTAGCTTAAAATTGATCAATGATTAAGTAATGCACCTTTTGAAAAATAGGCAAATAATACCCTATTATTAGAATTTGAAAACTTGTCATGCGATTGAATAAACATTGGTAGGTAGTTAAAAAGTTTAAAAACAAGTTTAAAAAAGTGCAAATTAATTTCCCGTAACCTACTAAACGTCTATCATTTCTACGAGAGGCATTATCATATAAAATGCATAATATTCAAACTTTTGCACATATTATGCTCAGGTTCTTATTACAGTTGCACAATTTACGGACACGTAAATGTGGAAAATATATATCGGTAAGGAGCAGTAAATACAGTAAATTGTAGAACAATTCGAAATTCCACTATAAGCTAAAAATCAATTGCAACCAATATTACAGACATACTTAATCCTGCCGGATATAAAAAAATCTGCACGAATTAAATAATTCCTTATGTACCGTTTTTAACTTTGGACTGAAGTCTTGTAATTTGCTAAATAATCCTAACCTTCTTTAGGGAACTAAAGAATTTATATTTATTGTATCACATTATATTTTTTATTTAATAAGTATAAAATTTCAAATATCGCAATGAATACCGAATCTTTATTTAATTATAAAATATCGTATTGTTTTTACAAAAGACAAATAAAGTATCTACCTGAAAACACAATATTTTAGCGAAACAATAAAGTCAGAATATTCTTCTGACATTCTTTGAGTCACCTTCCCATGAAAAATGGAGGTCACTATGACGTAACGCCTCCATAAATATTGATACACCTGTAGAGATTTCGTGACATTAACGTCCGATTTGACTTTGTTTTATAGCGTGAAGAGCAGTCTGAGTTACATTTAAAAATGTTTACAGATGACGAAGAAGAGTTGCCTCTGAATTTGTCCACAAAGAACCGTCAAATATGGTCTCCGGGCAGCGCTTGCGAGCGAGAGAACGAAGATATTGGTGTAAATTCTCCAGCGTCAAGATGGGACGCGCAAGAGGACTGCGATTCACCGTTGGAGTTGGTGAAACGTTGTCGCAGCCGAAGTCCAGACACTTCGGAGAGACCGGAGCGGCCTACTAGTGCCGAGTCCAGGCTTTGCTCTTCGGCACCAGCGCATCAAACATATCCACCCTCACTACTGCAAAACGGAGAACACAATTTCTCGTTGCTATTGAAGAACGAAAACAGAAACGAAAAATCTTTCCAGGTATTCATAAATTTGTATTCATAAATTCGACTTAATTACGCCCACGGCCCACCATTAAAGATAATCTGTTAAGGGACTCCAACGTCTTCGTGCCAGTTTTGTTGCTATTATAATTATAATACATCTATAGGAGCCTGAAAATGCCTAGGTTGGTAGTACCGACATCTACTGCCATAAGGTCTCCACTTCGCCATGTAACTAATTCAAGTTTTTTTTCTTCATGAAAGAACTGCAATTAACCAGCTTTTCAATATATATTTTTTCTTAGCTTACCTTTTGGTTCGAAGACTTTGAAAGATCTCAGGACTTGAAAAACAAATACCCCGATAGCGCAAGCGAAGCGTCTTTACCAATAAAATTTTTAAACTAAGTTCTTGAAATCAACAACCGGATTTTTTTTAAATTATATTACACTGAACTAGTGAAACAGTAATCGTTTGTTTTTTAATGTCGATTTAAAGTTTTTAAAAGGATGAATACGATCGAAGCGTAACTTAAAAGTGTTTTTTTTTTATCGAGTAAATTTTAAGAAATATGATTGAAAACCACACATGTTTTATGTTGCAATAAAATGTATATTTACTTAATAATTCATTAAAGTGAGAAAGTAACAACAATTTTTTTCCGCAACAATAATTAACTCCTTATTGATTCAGCAAGCTTTCTGTAAGCTTGGCTTACACGCAAGTAAGTAAACCACAAGTACACACAAGATATAGAATATTTTTTTTTTGAGATATAGAAATATATTTCCGCAGCAATTCGTGCAAATTTCAAAATGTATTCGTTTTAATTTATATCGTAATACTTTAGATAACTTTGCTCAAGTTGAAATCGCTCGATTGTAAAACTAGACTTAAGTACACCAAGTACACCGACAAATTACTATATTGAACTCATATGAAAAATAAATAAATAGTTGAAGATGTTTGCGGTGTTATTAAGTTGCTAACACGATTACAGCAATATATAGATAATAATCTAGCTGGCATCAGTAAAGAGCGACATCCTTTAACGACTCCAGATAACTGTACAGTTTCCGTTCGAAATGTTTTAAAATAGCAATCCAGTATCCGTTTTAGTCTCTTTAACAAATCAAATAGAAAAAACTGCCCTTTTCTTAATAAGTACTCGTGTATCGAAACGAGTCGCGAGTCCGTTGCGCGAGTCGCTTGCTCGTCTTCTCGCCATTTTTGTAACTTTCGTTTTTTCTACGCCGCCATTATAAAATCCACATCGGTTTTAATCAAAATTCCGACTTTTAATATCACGGAGCGCGTTTTATAATTGGACGAATAATTACCTTGTGTCATACGGCGATAAAAAAGTTGTAGCACCACACGCATATATAAGTGTTGGTTTCGGCACCAAAATGTAGGTAGCAATTTAGAACACTCTTGTCTTAGAAAATAACCGACGAATATTATACTTCCTTAACCTCAGTAGACTGTTCATATGAAAATAATAGTTGTCTACTATCAACTTTCACAGTAAACCGTTTTAATTTTTTCATTTCACCTTACACGGAACGTTGTTTTTTAAATAAACATCTAAAAATTCTCAATAGTCAAAGGTTCAATAGGGCCTCCGGATTTTTTTAAGCAACCTGCGTCTAATGAAAAAAGTTCGATTCTGTACTTGGAGCTATAAACCGATAACCATATGTGGACAGTCACCCCCCTAGCACCTGTGTTGTTTATAAGAAAACGCATTCGATATAAAAAGTCAACGAAAAAAGTTAAAGTTTTTGTAAGACGCGCGAGGCGAGGCAGCTGCCGAGCCAACTGTCATTGCGGCAGCGCCCCGCTATGCGGATTTGTGTCGTGGATTAAATCGTTTGCTCGCCCTATATTAATTTATATCACCTGAATTATAGTTAGAGACCTAATTTTGTGCCTAAAATTTAAACCTATTTTTTTAAACTACGCTTTCCGTCTGGCGGTTTTGAGGGACCCCAAAACGACGGTGAAATAACCCTCTTGTGTTACTTCGACTAGTGAGTAAAGAATGTCACAACCCATACTCCTGTTCTCACTTTGTCTAATGCTCTTCATCCTATCAGGATCAGCACTTTATCATAAATACATTATAACATCTATATTAGAGAAAAATATACTTGCGCAATTCTAATAAGAAATACTCTATAAAACTTTCCCTAAAACAATGCAGGCCTGGTGTTGTCGATGTCGATTCAACTTTAGCTTTGTTTATAACTAATAAATTTTATCTGAATGGGAACTTAATTTTTTAAGAAATCAGCATATAGTTGGGAACATTTCAAACTTATTATTGCGATAAAAATATTCATAACTGACAAGTGTATCCACTAAAATAATATACATTTTGTCATTATTCAAACGATACAAAACGGAATCCGACGCATTCCAAAAACACCTGACTAAATAAATCAGAAAAGGAGTGCCCTGAATGAAGCCGATCCACAAATAACTGACTCGTTTGTAAGACAATAAAAGTATGTGAATTTTATATATATGACCTCATACTATGCTTTTAATATTTATTCTAGCTTAGAATGTGGCTTATTTATTTACTAGCTTTTCTAAGTAGTTCCCAAACTTAAATAGTGTTAAAATGTGATTTCCCCAGAGCTCAAGCTATATCCACAATCTGAATTAAACTCGAATTTTTTTTTAAATTAACTCTTAAAATTAGAATTAAAGTAAAGTTAACCCACATTTAAATTAACTAGATATTGTTTATTGACTATCATGAAATAGTTAAGTATATTTTTATGTAAAGTTCGTTAAAAAGGCTGACGGTCCACTTGATGGTAGGCGGCTACGTCTCCTATTAACACAAGAAACGCCTCAGGGGCTGCAAATGCACTATCGATCTTAGTAGGATTGAGGATGAGGGATTAGGAATTAAGGGATAGGGAAATGGGTTCTGGCATCGCTTACTCACTCACCGAAACACAACAGCACGGTCCACTTGATGGTAGGCGGCTACGTCTCCTATTAACACAAGAAACGCCTCAGGGGCTGCAAATGCACTATCGATCTTAGTAGGATTGAGGATGAGGGATTAGGAATTAAGGGATAGGGAAATGGGTTCTGGCATCGCTTACTCACTCACCGAAACACAACAGCACGCGTGCTGTTATTTTATGTTGGTCTTCTGTATAGGGGTGGTTACTGCCGCCAGACGGGCTACTTAATTTATGACTGCGAAACGCAGTATGCTCAACCATTACTTAAACACACCAGACCAAAGCCAACTTTGAAAAGTTCATTTCCAAAGTTGGCCCTACTAGGAATCGAATTCGAGACCCCTGTATCAGAGTGCTGAGGTATGCTTTATCACTCGACCAACGGGCTCGTCAAGGTAACAGTTTTAATATTCCTTTTGAATATAAAATTTCGAATTATAACTTCAATAGTTACCTAAACGCTCCTTTTTTGTTATGTGTCGTTTGCAATGATTTCTTTTAATCATCATCATCATCTCATGCGTAGGACGTCCACTGCTTGACAAAGGCCTCCCCCCAAAGGACCAAACAAAAGCAGCCTGGAGCCACCGTCGTACCGCGGCCCTTATCAGGTCGTCCGTCCACCTTGTAGGTGGACGTCCTTTTTTTTTTTTTTTTTTTTTTTACGTTGGGAAATCCATCATGGATACCCAGCAGCGAAAGGGGGACGCTGCGGGTTATGCCGGACTCCTACCGGCTAAAACCCAACGACTTTCTAGCGCGGCCGTAGATGGGCGGGGTCGCAGGAACGTTGTTGCACAACTTCGGCGACCCGCCACGGCTGTTCAGCGCGGGGAGGACTACGCTCCCTATCGGAACCTCGGCGTACCCGAAAGCGGAGGTACGCCGGCCATCTCGGGGACCTCACAACGGGCGATAGTCTCCCCTTAGACTATCGCCCAGGTCCTGGTCAAGGGGGAAGGCGGCGGATATAGGCCATCCGCCTGCGCCCGAGCCTTCTCCGGCGGATCGGCTGGGAGAGGGGATCCTCTTCCCGTTGCCTCTCCGCCGCTTCCTTGCGCGACATAACGTGCTCACAAAAAGTGAGCATCGCCTGCCACGCAAGGTCACTGCCGACCATCGCTTTCACGACGGCCGGCAGCGAGAGGTCGGCGCCCACGACGAGGGACAAAGCAGCGCGCTGCTCTGCCCATTCGGGGCAGTCAGCCAAAGTGTGCTGCGCAGTGTCAACCGCGCAGCCACAGTGGTGGCATTCCTCGGTTGGCTCTCTCACGGCCACTCGGTGAAGGTAACGCCCGAAGCAACCGTGCCCCGAGAGTACCTGCACCAGGCGGAACGTGAGGGCCCCGCGCCTCTTTGCCAGCCATCCCTCAAGGGAGGGGCGTATAGCCTCGATCGTGGGGCGGCCCGCACTGGGCTCCGCCAACCTGTCTATCCAGGTTTGGAGGAGGATCGTCTGGGAGTATCTCCTCAACCTGACGACCTCCTCCGATGTCAAAAGCGAGCCGCGCGACCGCGCGTTTGCGATTTCGTGGTACACCGCCGCCAGCACTTCGGCATCCAGCTCCCATGGAGGGGTGCCAGCCAACACACACGCCGCCTCAAAAGAGATAGTGCGGTACCCTCTCGCAATCCTGACCGCCATGGCCCGTTGCGGCGCGCGCAAGAGGGACCTGTTACGGACGGTCAGGCGGTCCACCCAGATGGGGGCCCCGTACAGGGCCATGGACCGCACCACGCCAGCATAGAGGCGGCGACAGGCTGTATTCGGCCCACCCAGGTTGGGGAGTAGTCTCCCCAGTGCGGCAGCGGCTCCGATGAGTCGCGGCGCCAATCGGCGGAAATGGATGTCAAATTTCCATCGGCTGTCGAGGACGAGGCCGAGATACCTCATTGTCGACCCGACAGCGATGGAAACGCCTGCAACTACAAGGTGACTATCGGGCGGCGGCGCATTCCGGGGGCCGTGGAAACACAGCGCCTCGGACTTCTCGAGGGCTACCGACAAGCCCAGCCGCCGCATCCTCACAACCACGTGGGCTACGCCTGCCGTGGCGAGGATAGCTGCCATCCTGTGGGAGGCTGCTCTGGCCGTCACCAACGTGTCGTCGGCGTAACAAACCAGAGAGACGCCCCTCAGGTTCGTCCCCCGCAGAACCCAATCAAACCCGATGTTCCACAGGAGCGGTCCAAGCACCGACCCCTGCGGAACACCGCGCGACATTTCTCTACGACCCCATGTGTTGCCTCGAGTGGGGTACATGACCGTCCGGTCGGTGAGATAGGACTTGTGGGTGGACGTCCTACGCTACGCTTGCCGGTCCGTGGCCTCTACTCGAGAACCTTCCGGCCCCAGCGGCAGGCGGCTCTCCATACTGCCACTTCAACTTACTAATCCTCCGGGTTATGCCAGTAACTTTGTTCGTTTAGGAATATCCTCATTCCTGATTCGATCTCGCAGTGTAACCCCGAGCATAGCCCTCCCCACTGCTCGCTTAACGACGTTGAGTTTTCTTACGAGGCCCATAGTTAGAGACGCCGTTTCAGCGCCATATGTCATCACTGGCAACACACATTGGTCGAAAATTTTTATTTTAAGATACTGAGGAATTCGGACTCTGACGATCTTATGATAATCACATCCAGACTGAACGAATCCAACTTTTATTCCTTTTAAGTCGTCTAGATCCGATTTTAACTTATCTTCACCAGTGATCCTGTCGAAAAGGGAATAAGCTATTCCAACGGAAGATCCAACGGAAGAAGTGATCAACGGAAGATATGAATATATAAGGACTATAGTGTGTTTCTGTGTTCATAGGGATATTAAAGTGTAGTGTTTCCTTAAAATCTCCATCTTTTCTTACAACCCGCCACCTTCAGAATTGTTACACTACATTTTGGAGCTTCCAAACTCATTTCTTTTACGTACACAAAAAAATAATAAAAAAATATTCGCTTTACAGGAATATCACAAAATAACGTATAATCAAACATACCAAATTAATTTATTCACTGCTTGTCCTTAACCCGGTATTTCATTAATCTCGTCCACATAAAAATATGAGCAGCTAATAAGTAAGTGTTGATATAATAATTAGTACGTAGTAAAAAAAAAATCGTCAAGTTTCTTGGAGGAAATCAAAGAAAAATTGAAAGGGTTAACGCATTGCCCTGTTATTACTTTATTACTGGTTGTCACTACATATGAATAGTGATAGACGTTGACTTACTCAATACGTAATTATACCTCCTTAGTGTAGACACCGAGCTACGTTCGTAGTCGTAGCCGCTGATTGATCGGAGCAATTCTTGTGTTAATATTTGTTTTATGTTAAAACTAGTAGGTAATATTAATTGAGCTAAAATTAACACAAATTTTGAAGCACCAACGTAAATATTGTGATGATAAAATAACTAAATACATAAAATGTAATTTTAATAAATAATTAATGAATACTTTACCGATGAAATTGAAGTTTATAAGTAAGGAAAAGTTAATAAGCAGTAAATCATATTTTACTAAGTAGTACAATAATCTATATCTATACATATAATAATTATGTGTGATGACAGTAATGACATATGGCGCTGAAAAGTGGTCTCTAGTGTCTCTAACTATGGGTCCCGTAAGAAAGCTCAACGTTGCTCTGCGAACTATGCAGAGGCTCGGGCGGTTACAATGCGAGATCGAAGGAGAATCGTATCGAAGGAGATCGACATAAGCCGGAGGATTAATGAGTTGAAGTGGCAGTGAGTAGGACACATAGTACGGAGAGCCGACTGCTGCTGGGGCCGGAAGATTGTCGAGTGGAAGCCACCGACGACCTTATAAGGGCCGTGGGTCGACGGTGGATCCAGACTGCTTCTGATCGGTCCTTTTGGAAAATTAGGGGGAGTGAGCTACTACTGGCCTTTGTCCAGTATGGACGTCCTACGCCTGAGATGATGATCATTATACATACATATGTGTACATGTATATCTATTACATGTTATAAAATAGTTTCGCTGTCAGCTTCTGTCTGTTACTTGGCCAAATTCTTTAAGACCACTCAACGAATTTTGATACGGTTTTCATTATAATATAAATAGCGATAAACGAAGAAGTTTTGTTTATTTAATTTGCAGAAGAAAATTGCAACGGTACGAAGTCGGTAGGTATATTTTAAAACATACAACTACCTATGCAAATAAAATAATTTTCACGCACAACAATATTTAGATATTTGAAGTATCTGAAAATTTATTTTTATTGATAGTAATAATTTGAATTTTTCTAATTCGGAATGACGGGGCCGGATTCAGCTAATGTTGGAATAAAATATTATTTATTGTAATATGGTGTTTGGTGTCGGTAACATCGGGTTACGATGGACAACAAGCACGTATACAGAGGGGGGGATAGTTGAGATTTATCCCCCCCCCCCCCCCCGATAATCTGACTGATAATCTGACCGATAAAAAAAAAACGATAGATGTCATTCATTCAGAAAGGAATAAAAAAGTGAGTTACTCAAACCATAGATAAAATACTACTTAATTTTATCTATGCTCAAACCTATTGTCATTACATTGAGAGAACTATCCTGCCCAAACTGCGTCTACATTCATAGCTGCGATGGAAAAAAGTAGTTTCTTGATTTCTCTAAAAACCTGTGAAAGATTTTTCAGAAAAATTAAAGTAAAGTACAGTGATTACAGCGATTTTTACACAATTCACATAATTGTTTCAATGTTTGTCCCCCCCCCCGAACCAAAAGTCTGGATACGTGCCTGATGGACAAGGACGTTGTGACTGCTTTATTTTAAAACCAAATCGTTTATTGGGTTGGTCATGGGAAAATACTATGAACTATCCACCAAATTA
The DNA here is from genome assembly GCA_910589475.2 of Bembecia ichneumoniformis. Taxonomy (NCBI): domain Eukaryota; kingdom Metazoa; phylum Arthropoda; class Insecta; order Lepidoptera; family Sesiidae; genus Bembecia; species Bembecia ichneumoniformis. The sequence continues at coordinate 8,096,969 of OU342521.1, forward strand.
AATAAAGAGCTATGGGATTTTTGGAGAGAAACGGGGTGATATTTAGAACAATTAATTTGTACTTTCATTTAATTAGAACTTTAATTAGACAATAACAACCCGGTGGGCCACGAGGAAACTCTATTGCACACCTGTTATCATGTGCCATATAATTCGGCAATAACAATTCTTTTATTTGGACAGTGCAAACAATGCGGTAAATGCTTCAAGAGATCCAGCACCCTGTCCACGCATCTTTTAATTCACTCGGACACAAGGCCATATCCGTGTCAATACTGCGGCAAGAGATTTCACCAAAAATCCGATATGAAGAAGCATACATACATTCACACAGGTCAGTCTATTTATCTTGTACATTTTAAATATTTACTTATTTATGTTCATGTTATAGTAATGTCGGATAACTAACTAAATATTTTAGTTAGTCATTGTCTTGGAACTTATCTCTATATTTCTTCTGTACATGTGTATCACTGAACTTCTCCTAAACCGCTCTGGAGTAATTTTGAGTGATAAGTGGCGTTGCGATTGGGTTACAGTTTTTTTTTCGGGTTCAGGCTGCTGGGTCCACTAGAAATTTATATAAATATACTTATCTACTTTTTATAATATAAACTCTTAGTTTATAAAACGTTTTACAGCTTTTATTAACAGGCTGATGCCAGCCACGTTTTACTAAAATGCGTGTAACCAGACTTAAGAAAAAATATCTTAAATTTGGTACTCGCGTTTGTAATTAATTTATGAATTTTCGAAACTTTTGGAGGCACAATTATTGTTTTCTGATAGAAAAATAAGTAAATATCTTTTACAATTATTACTAATAATCTTTTAACAAGCATCGAGGCATATATACTTATTATTACTGTATATACTTATTATTTATATAAAACCCTATATTGTTTGGTTGGCCAATGTATTTTATAAAACTAGCCTTTTTAAAATACTTAACCGTAGTGAACATCAATACATCAAATAATTTTATAAAGTAAGCAAATGATATTTTCATTTATATTTTAGACTAGCTGAGCCCGCAACTTCGTACGCGTGGTATTCGGTATATGTAACGATACTTTTTTGTTTGTAAACCGATTGGAATAAAATGAACAATAAAACCGCATTCAAATCGGTTAAGTCCTGTCAGAGATTAGCGTGCACAAACGTACAGACAAACAGACCAAAATTCTAAAAACTATTTTTTGACAATTAAGTACAACGTGTACAAATTGTTTTTTTTTTATTTAATCTTTGATGTACAGACACGGCTCGTTTATGATTTTATTTAAATTTAAATACTAAAAACTAAAATTATCTAATCTAAAAATAAATTAATATTAAATTGATTAAAAACTAATAATATAAAAATGGACCCTGCGGCATTGTACCAAGTACGCTGGCAGCATTTCCTCGTTGAATGGCCAAACTAATACGTTGGCCGAGGAAAGTGCCAGCTCTTCGGTCTCCCGTCGTATCAATAAGCCTCTTCGAGATGTCTTTGAAGAGGCTCATTGCTGCAGGGCCCCACGGACCGAGTGTCTCGACTCCGAATGGTACAAAACCATATTCGGCGCCGAGGCCACTATATTTAGAGAATTTTAGAGCCACGATATTTTATTATATGTACCTATAGATACATAGATAGTACCTGTTGTGTCCACATAATTATTTATTGAAACACTATTCCTATTTAAAGGTATTTATTTATTTTTCAGTATTCAAACGTATTACTTAAATCTACACATTTTATTTCAATCTCTAACCCAAGCCAAGCTTACAATTAATTACACACACAGTGTTGCCATAGAGCAATCTCTGATGACACCATAGTGTCATACACCACACTCTTCCCTCTTATAAATTTAAGCGCTCTGGCTTTTTCCTAATCCTAACAGGATAACGTTTAGCTGGTGTACCCTGAGCCTTTACATCAACATGGGCGTTCACATTTGTAGCTGTTTCAGACAAACTATCATTTACAGGAGTGTCTACTACTTCAGGTAAGTTGTTCTCAATAGGTAACTTTTCATTAACAGTTAAGTTAGATTGTCCATCATTCATTTGAACATTTGATGTTGTTACAGGTACCACTAAGTCACTGCTACACTCTGAGTTATAGCTTTTAGTAATAAAATTCTCAACAGATGTCATCTGCTCTACATGCCTTTTCCAAATTATGCCTGTATCAATCAATTGAATTAAATATGTTACTGGACTAAGTTTTCTTATTACTTTACCCGCTAACCACTTACAATCATTTCTATAAGAACGTACCAATACTTGTTGACCAACAAAATATTCTTTCACCTCTCTTCCTCCTGCATAAAACTTTTGCTTATCTTGCTTAAACTCAACTCTCTTAACCAAACTAGGTTTTAATAAATCAAATTTAATTCTTAGTTTCCTATTAAACATCAATTTTGCAGGACTTTCACCCGTTGTATTATGCTGAGCATTTCTATAATACATTAAAAATTTATCAATACTGTCATTGACATTCTCATTTTGGTAAACTGCCTTCTTAATACAGTTTTTAATTATCTTTACGGCGCTTTCAGCCTGTCCATTAGACTTAGGATGATAAGCTGGTGAAAATACCTGTCTGATGCCACAACTTTTCAAATATTTTGTGTACTCTTCGGAATGGAACGGTGGACCATTATCACTACAAATATATTCTGGGTAACCAAAGGTAGTAAAAATTTTCTTTAATATATTGATCGCTTGACAAGCTGAAGTTGATTTAACTTCGGCCACTTCTATCCATTTCGAATAAGCACACTGAATCACAAAATACATTTTACCATAACATGGTCCTAAGTAATCTACATGTAAACGTGACCATACAGTTTTTGGATAATTCCACACATGTAAAATGTTTTTGTCTGGATTTGGCTTTACAGATATACAAGCACTACAGCTGTTAGCCATTAACTCAATGTCATGTTCAATTGTTGGCCACCAAAAATAAGCTCTCGCTAAAGATTTCATCTTGACTATGCCTAAATGTGTTGAATGTAGTTCTTTTAGAACATCTTTCACAAATTTATTTGGTATTACAACTCTATGACCATACATTATTATTCCCTGTTCTACAGTTAACTGTTCCCTTTTTGTATAAAATGGCTGCAAACACATATTTTCTATATAGTTAGGCCAACCCGAATAAATGTAATTTAATATTATTTTTAACAATGGATCTAATGCTGTTTCTTTTTGAATATGATTAAAATTTAATGGAAAACAATAACTATTATCGCTAATAAAATTTAAGTAGGTATACTCATTATTTGTTTGTGTTGTTCTCTCTAAAGGCAACCTTGAAAAACAATCAGCATTATTATTTTGTGATTTAACATACATAATATCATAATCATAACCAGACAGTGTTAAAGCATAACGTTGAAGTCGTCCCGCAGCTAGAATTGGTATTCCTTTTTTAGGACCAAATATACTAACTAAAGGTTTTGAATCTGTAATTAATATAAATTTCCTTCCCCATAAATATTGATTAAACTTAGACACCCCAAAAACCAATGCTAAAGCTTCCTTATCAATCTGACTATACTGTTTTTCTGCCTTATTCAATGTTCTCGAAGCAAATGCTATAGGTCTTTCAATACCTTTAACTTTCTGAGACAAAACTGCTCCCAAACCATATGCACTAGCATCACAGGCTAAATACAACTCAGAATTGCTATCATAATGAGCTAATACTTTAGAAGAAATTAACATTTGTTTAATTTGTACAAATGCACTTTGACACTTTTTATCAAAATAATATTTCACCCCCTTCTTCGTTAAATTATACAAAGGTGATAAAATTGTAGATGCATTGGGAATAAATTTTATATAATAGTTGACTAATCCTAAAAAAGATTTTAGTTCTGTAACATTTTGAGGTTCTCTTGCTTGGTTTACTGCCTCAATTTTTGACTTATCTGGCTTAATTCCTTCTGATGACAATATATGACCTAAATACTTAATATTACTTTTCATAAAATCACATTTTTCCATACTGACTGTTAACCCTACTTCTTGTAATTTAGAAAACACATAGAATAAATTATTTAAGTGTTCCTCATCATTCCTACCAGTCACTACTACGTCATCCATAAATATAGCAATACTCTTATTTTCTGATCCTTTAAACAATTGATCCATTATTCTTTGAAAAATATTTGGAGCTGTCTTAACGCCAAAGGGTAATCTATTATATGCAAATAATCCCAAATGGGTATTAATAACTACTAGCTGTTTTGACTCATCGGTAAGACATAATTGTTGGTACGCATGTGCCAAATCAATTTTTGAAAATTTTTGTCCTTTATTTAAACCTACAAACAAGTCCTCAATTCTTGGAATTGGGTATTTATCTTCCTCTAAATAAGGATTAATAGTAACTTTAAAATCACCACAAATTCTTAAATTTCCATTATCTTTCAGAACTGGGACTATGGGTGTTGCCCATTCAGCTGATTTTACAGGTGTTAAAATATTTAACCCAATTAATCTATTTATTTCTTTTTCAACTTTATCTCTCATGGTATATGGTAAAGGCCTAGACTTATAATACTTAGGGTTTACATTTTCCTTAAGTTTTAAATCTACCGTTGACCCATTATAAGTACCTAATATGTTTTTAAATACATTAGGAAACTTTTTACTCAGTATTTCCTTAACATTTTGTCCATTATAGTTACAATCATTCAATGAATTTAAAAATAATATTTGTATATATTTCAACCAATCACGACCCATTAAAGGTTTACCCCCATTTTCAAAAATATACAGTAACAAATTTTTATATATGTGCTCCTTATATCTAACATTAACTTTTATATATCCTACTGGACGAATTACATTATTAACATATGACGTTAATGTCAAGTCACATTCCACTAACGGTATACTTTTAAAATGTGACTTGTATGTCTTAGTACTAATAGCACTGACTGCTGAACCAGTGTCAATTTCAAAATCAAGTTCTATACCTGACACATTCAAAGTTACTTGATATGGTCCCTTACACTGTACTTTATTCAGATTAAACATTTGTTTCCATTTTTCATCTTCTATCTTTACATTTTCCTCACTATTACTATCACTCTCACTATCTACCGCCAAGGTACCAATAACATGCCTCTGCTTGTACCTACACACCTTTTGTAAATGCCCTGATTTTCCACATTGACGACACTGCCTATCTTTAAACCAACACTTTTCCTTCTTATGGCCCCTTTTACCGCAACACTTGCACTCCAACTGCCTGAACTCCGATTGACCAGCATTTCCCTGAAATCCTCCATCCTGGTTTCCTTTTCTGACTGATACTGTTCCCGCTCTCCAATTATTGTTTTGTCTTCCTAGTCCATCTTGTCTTCCTGTCCCCCTGTGGTTGTAGAACTTTCCAGAACTTCGTGCTCCCATCTTTTGAATTTTCACTTCGTCTCCCATGTTTCTTATGTCCTCACTTGTTTTTTCCATTAATATCGCTATATTAGAAGCCCTTTCCAAACTCAAACTTTCTTCCGGCTCGCTCATGATTTTAGATTTGATCCTCTCATCCTTCAAACCAGAAATAAATCTGTCTCTAATCATTTCTTTTAGGTTACCTCCATAATTACAATTTATACTTAACTTTTTTAATTCCTTTAAATATTCCGTCACAGTTTCATTTTGGTTTTGAGCTCGTTGATTAAAGTTATACCTATCAGTTACAATTGAAGATTTTGGTTCCAAATAATTAAGCAAAATTTCTTTGATTTCGTTAAACGTTTTATCTTTTGGGTTGTCAGGTATGCACAAGTTTTTTAACAATTCGTAAAGTTTCGGTCCAATCATTGTTAAAAACACCACTTTCTTTTTCGGCTCCGGCACACTGTTACATTCTATGAATATTTCAAATCTCTCGATGTACGTACTAAATTTTTCGTTTTCATTATACTCAATATTTGCTAATCCCAAGTACGATGAATGAGACTCCATTTTCCTTTTTTGTTTCGAACTTTTCAAAGTCGGGTTTTCTACTTGTTTCTTTTATCCTCGTCGCCACTTTGTTGTGTCCACATAATTATTTATTGAAACACTATTCCTATTTAAAGGTATTTATTTATTTTTCAGTATTCAAACGTATTACTTAAATCTACACATTTTATTTCAATCTCTAACCCAAGCCAAGCTTACAATTAATTACACACACAGTGTTGCCATAGAGCAATCTCTGATGACACCATAGTGTCATACACCACAGTACCCTTTGCCACTGATTGGTATATCAGTGTCTTTACTGGTATCACGTTGTAATTAAAAGTTCATGTGCACTGGAGGTGCCTTTACTTTTATAATGTGAATAAAACTTCACAAATTACACCGATTTGTGACAAAGTTGAATAACTACGCCTCACTTCGTTACATCGTTCATTATCCATTGATTGAAACAAACTTTGTTTTGGTGTTATTTTCTATCAAAACTTTTGTTCGACAGTTATATAAATAATAGTAGATGACAAAATTCACAGCTATTACCAGTTATTGGTTGATACTAAATGACGAAAACTTTTAACGATCTACAAATGGGATATAAAGTGTTCACTCTACTTAAGACCTACCACAGTATATCCACCAAAGACTTGGTAATATTGAATTTTTTAAGGAAAATATTATTAAGTAATTTTTTTGAATATTTTTAAGATTTTTATTGAAGAGAGAAATTTTTTTTCAAGTTTTTGATTAAAATTTTACATTTCATAAAATAAAATGAAAAAATACAATGAAATTTGTAATTAAATTGTCTATACATGCCAAGAAAAATCGCGGATAACTGAACTTCCCTTTTGTACAGTCGGCAAAAGTCAATTGATTTTTTAATAATTACATCCGAATGTATAAAGTGTACGCATGATACGTAACGGAATATCACGTTTGTATTGTAAATATTAAAATGACACAGAAAGAGGAGGCTAACTTATCAACGTGTTCATTAAGTTGAAGGTATTATACATACATATGTCCAATAAAACCACGCGACACTTGCAGACCGTAATGTTTCAGAATTAAACATTTAAATAGCTCGCAATTACCTTTTCGACTGTAAGCCGCGGTCGCTGCAGTGCTCGAACGCGTTAATGAATTTTCAATGAGCAAAAAACATGAATTGCAAGAGTTATTCGATGAGACCGTATTTGACTCAACGGGAGGCTTTTGTCTTAGCATATTTATTACCTACCTCTCTGAACAATCGTTCTTTGACATATTTCCCTTACATTTCTGAACCGTAAGTATATTCAAATCGTCTTAACTACAAAAATTTGTTAGATCGGATTTTTTGACGCAATATTAGATTATTTATATGTATAGCCAGCAGACGTTGTCCTGCCCCAACCCGAAAAAATTTTTTTTTTTTTGCACACACAAAAAATGTCATATAAATCAGTCCAACCGTTTAGAAGTTCAGTCATATACACATGGACACATGGAACACTGCGTATCGCAGTCATTTGGGCAGCCCGTAACCACCCTCTTGCAGAAGAGTAAGGGATGCCAGAGCCCATTTTCCTATCCAATCCCTTATCCTTAATCCTATTATAATCGGCAGCGCACTTGCAGCAGCTGTGGCGTTGCTTGTGTTATAGGCGACGGTAGCCACCTACCATCAAGTGGACCGTTAGCCTGTCTGCCGATCTTAACATACAAAAAATATATATAAAGATTTATGTATAAGCCAAAAATTTTAAACTTTACTTTTTTGTCTTCTAAACTTTTAAATGGGAAACATTGAAAAATACATCACTCCAAAATTCTTTTTAATTTTTGAAACTAATTTTTAAAATTGATTATGTTTTATATTAGTTTAAATAACTATGAGCCTTGAATTTAAAACGATTGGCTATCTAAAAAAGAAAACATATTTAAATAATTCCAAAGTATGTAGATAGATCCACCTAAGAGGTCCGATGAAAGGAATTATTTAAAAAAGTGTGCCGTACATATTTGTCGCGGGCAAGACGTCTCGTCACGTTTGAGCAGTGTTCCGAATGATTTACAGCAGCCCTACATGGCGCTCGTCCTTCCGATAAATACCTCATCATCAATATTCCAAAATGCGGCTCCGCAGGCAATTAGCCGCGCAGCCTTCAGAGGCCTTCGCGAGCACTCAGATCACAGTACGAACAAAAAGTAGCATACTTAAATCCTGTGTATCTATAAACTGACATTTTACTTTGTTCTTTTTTCTTTTAAAAGTTTCGCATTACTGTTTATTAATGGGCACACCGCACACGTATTCGTGCTGCTGTAGTTGATGGCATTACAATATCGAACGATGAATAGCTGTAACAAGTATGTTGCATAATAAATCATTTTGAAATCGGAAACCGCGCCGTAAATAATAAATTAGGGATGATATAACCACTTGTCGATACAAGCTTTAATTACCGACGTAATCTATAAATTAAATACAATGTGTTTTACTCTATTTACAGATACGTAAATGTAGAGTACATTTTATTTTGTATGTTTGTCTTAATGTCGTTAAAAATACATGTGTGAAGACATGTATTTTTATTTATTTAACACTATCATCATCTCAGCCGTAGGACGACCACTACTGGACAAAGGGCTCCCCCCTACCCCTAATTTTCCAAAAGGACCAATCAGAAGCAGCCTGAATCCACCGTCGACCCGCGTCCTTATCAGGTCGTCTGATGTGGACGTCCTACACTGCGCTTGCCGGTCCGTAGTCTCTACTTGACAACCTTCCGGCCCCAGCGACCGTCGGCTCCCCGTAGTATGTGTCCTGCCCACTGCCATTTCAACTTACTATTCCGCCATGTTATGTCGGTGACTTTCGTTAGTCTACAGATCTCCTCATTCCTGATTCGATATCGCAGTTTAACCCCGAGCATAGCACTCTCCATAGCGACGTTTATCTTCCTTATAAGGTCCATAGTTAGAGAAGAGAGCACGTTTTAACGGCATACGTCATCTCTGGCAAGTGGCAACACACATTGGCCGAAAATTTTTGTTTTAAGAATTTGAATTGTTTGAATTTTGGACGAGAAGATGTCTCGGAGCTTCTCGAACGCTGCCCATTCGAGCTGGATTCGACGATTGACTTCCTTCTCGAAGTTGGCTCGACCTAATTGGACTGTCTGTCCCAAGTAGACTTCGAGAGTTGAATTTCTAACTGTTACTGGGGTGGCAAAGGCTGGGTGGAGATTGGACATAACTTTCGTCTTCTCCGTATTCATCAAGCCCACCCTTTGGGAAAGTCGGTTGAGACCATCGAGCAGATTTAGATAAACATAATTTATTAGTCAAGCGTGAACAGACAGCCAGAGACAAAAATGTTTAATCTAATCGCCCGTTCTTCTTCTACTAATGTACTCCCCCCAATAGTAGGGATCCAATGTACAGACACAATTATTCCAAACACATGTAAATTTAAATTTTTATGAGATAATTAGTCGAGTCGTTAAAGTGTTCACGTTAATGTTCTGACTCGAAACCTCGCAGGGCCGACTTTGGAAACGAACTTTTCAGAATAGACTTTGGTCTGAGTCTGGCAAGTATGTAGTAGCAATGCACACTGTCTTTCGCAATCATACAAATTAGGCAGCCCATCTGGCGACAGTAACCACCTCTTTAGAGAAAACCACCGAGAAATAAGAGCATGTTTGCTTTAAGGAATGCCAGAATCCATTTACCTATCCCTTATCTTTAATCCTACTAAGATCGGCAGCGCACTTATAGCACTTGTAGCCACTTACCATGAAGTAGACCGTCTGCCTGTCTGACATCCTTTTTTTAAAATAGGAAAATCACCGAGCTTCGAAAAACACCGATGGGGATATTGCTGAAGTATGTGAGATTTCTAAAAACCCACGGTGTTTCCTTCTTACGCCACCATGAGCAGGGGTCTTCTATCGCTTGTCTGATCACCTTGATTATTTAATTTATTACTAAATTGAAATTATTATTTTTTTGCAGGTGAGAAACCACACAAGTGTGTGGTGTGTTCAAAAGCGTTTAGCCAGAGTTCTAACCTAATCACACACATGCGTAAACACACCGGTTACAAGCCCTTCTCGTGCGGTCTCTGCGATAAAGCGTTCCAACGCAAAGTGGACCTGCGCCGTCACAGAGATTCGCAGCACTCTGACGTTTCGGAGACCACCGCCAATCTTTCATTGCCGCACCGTTACAGATACTATGATGAGTCTACACCACTCACACCTCTAATCACTAATTAGAATCTGGAAAAATTGTCTAACGCCAGTATCCTAACCTAAGAGTCCGTCCAGTTTTTCAATAAAATATTTTTTTTAAGAAAATTTAACTAAACGCTCTAGTGCCTTCTGCATTACGTAATTACCAAAGATTTTTATAAACTATTAATATCGTTTTTACGACAACAAGTGGAAGACATCCTTTTTTTAGTTTAGCGAAAGTTTAGAGTAGGTAAAAATTCTCTCTTTTGTTTTTTAAATATGTTTCATCATTTTCATTTGACTTAATATTAAAACTAAGAATACAGAATAAAACAAAAACCGCAATTGCGCTAGAAGAGACAGCAAAAACAACTTTTATTTAGAATATTTTAACTTGCTGCAATTGAGACCTTATGAAACATATGCAACTGTATGAGGGATGTCCGCAACCGTGATAGACATTAGCGATCCAATATGGGACTTTAACTACTTTCTTGAAACGCAATTATATCATTCATTACTAAATAAATAAATAATAAGGGTAGAGCTAGTCCAAAGCTAGTCAAATGTAATAATGTATAACCTCTGACTGCTAGTGCCATTATCGACATCTCTTATGAAAAAAACCTCCGTCCCTTAGGATTTATGGCTAAAACTTTTTGTTTGTCTAACTGCGTTACTGTAGCAATCACTCTGTTCTGTTTTGTGTGGTTTCTACGCGTAACTAAGACTCCCTGACCTGCTAAGTAAGATTATGTTTGGGAATAAATTTCATATATGAAAATTAAAGTCTTAGGCCCATTTGTTAACGATTTTAATTTTTTTAATATATCACAAATCGTAATCATTCATTTTGCTATTATATGATTGTCACGGTTTCTGGTTTATTCTGTATTCTGAGTGTTCTTAGGATGGATAATATAATAAACAAAGCATCGCCGCCGCCATAAGATATGCTCACTTCAATCAGCATTTTTCATTTTGAATGAAAATTACTTAAAGGCGGTTCTTCGATCAATTAAGTTGTAGTGACTGCTATTTTTCAAGTTGCTATAAAGGTATTTATAGCAACTTGAAAAATACGTCTATATGAAGTTGATAGTACCTAATATACATACATTTGTGAATCTGCATATTTATATAAGATTTTACTGTTTAAATACATAATATGTATCATTATGTACTTAAATGCATATATTCTTTAACATAAATTGTTACCGTACAGTGCCTTAAATGCCTGTTTAAATACTGTATGTAACTTAAAAACTAAACGAGTTGCATTTACCATCCGTCCCATATGTAAGATTACCGTCCTATTTTATTAAATTTTACTATTAATAAGGATTTTTTTGTAACAATAATTTTGTCGACGCTTGACCTGTAAACATAGGAACTAAAATGTAGATAAAAATTTAGTCTTTAGCATACCAAAGTGTCTAATTAGTCGAGTGTAAAACGCTTTATTTATTTATTAGGTACATTTATTACGATTAAGATTTAATTTTTACATTTGCCTTAGAAACCATATTGTAGTAATAAATCTTATGTGTAAGCAAAATATATTGTGAATTACAATTACCCATTAGATGTTACCTTACGTTACACATACAACTTTTTTTTTATTATAAATTGTGAATATTGCATTTATATTAATTATAAGATAAAACGATACATAATTGAATTTTCAAACGTTGACAAAATTCTTCGGTTCTCTGTTTAACTAAATTTCTATACTCTTTAAAATTGCAAACCCTTTTAAAATTCCCATAAGTAGCCAGGCCATGAGTAGTTTATTTAATTTATAGTTTTTTTTATTTATTGTAAAAATATACTTAATAATGCAGAAATCACCTGAAATTCTAGTAAAACTAATATTTAATTACTAAATAATAAAAGGTTCGTGTTGTAAAAAATACAATTTTATTGTGATTTTTATTGTGTTCACTTTTCATCCGTTTACTAATTGTTTCAAAACATAAACTTTTTCAAAATAAGTGACCAATATAATCTATGACAAATATTTTTTTTAGATAAGGGGATTCTTATCTAAAAATTCTTCATTGCTTATTAATTTTAATTTATTATAATTTCATAAAAAAATGTGAACCTGAATAAAAATGAACTTGTATACCGATAATGTGTTACCGGTTACCGCCAAAAGACCTCATTTGGTCTGTTACCATGAGGTTTGTAGGTAATGGGTAAATTGTTATGTTCGTCTACTAGCATAACTCTACAAATAAACTGAGTCAGATGTTAAAGACGCTTAAGTATGTTTAGTACAATACTAGATCTTAGTTATAAGCGAGTTGTAGGACGAATCTGAGTTTTGTCACGTTTTCTCCACAAGACTATTTTTTATTGATAAGGTGTAATAAGGTTGAAAAGAGACAATGTTTCCGTCCAGTGACATTTTAATGTGTTACTAGAATTATTTATAGAAAGTTGTCTATCGATCCTGAATTAGAGGCTAGATATTGACGTTAACCTTTTATTTTTGCACACTTTCGTCCTTACATTTCTTTTTTTATTAAGTTAGGTAGGGTCAGCCAGGGCAATTATAGAGACTAAAATTGGAAACAATAGCCGCAATAAGAACTCGGAAATAATTTATGTGGTCAAATATTTTTTTAAAACTTATTTTTATTATTTAAAATATTAAAATTTATTAAATAAATATTTCATTATTTATAAAAATTCACGAAAAAGTTACTGTAAAATTTTATTATAATATCTATATAATCAACATTAATTTCATCGTGAGGTAATGAACATCCTTGTTCTTATACTATTAGCATGGTTGACTGAATGTAGGTATATTTGAAAAGCAATCGTCATCCCAGTTATCGTACTTACGTAAAAGTATGAAGATAGTGTAATATCTAAAATACACTGCCCAATGAAATGAAATTTCATTTGTAAACCGATATAACTAATTAACGGCTAGAACACCAAAGAGTATCTACCCATCTACTTAGCAGATACGTGATGATTTTTTTCTTCGAAATAATGTGGAATACGAAATGAAAAACTTGGTTTGTAAGATAATAAACTTTTTCCCATTATGAGTATTAAAAGTGAAAATAAACCAGTTGTTCAAATGCGAACGCTACGCAAGGCGTAGTAGGTACGCAGAAGTCTACTTAGGTTAATTTATGATGTTTCTTTCAGTATCAATGCAATCTATAGAAGTATGTTAACTGTTTAACTCTATGGTTTCAAGTTAATTCATCTTGGTGTGCTTTATAAAATATTTTTTCATTGTAAGCAACATACACAGCGGCTAGCTGTGAAATATTTTTATTTTAAAATTAAATACGTGTCAAAAACTTAGTAATGTTTTGTAACGGTGATGCTTTTACTGTGTTTTTATTTCTTGTAAGTAGCTACAATGTAATTTATGTATTTTTTAAGTTCTAATTTATTTACGTCTGACACGCATGTACAATAAACATTTTACAAACTGGATTTCTTTGGTTTATTTCGATTTTCTCTCTATGATTATATTAACTTTCCCTCCTAGTGCTTCTAATAAATGATAAATATCTATATTTGTAGATGTAAATACACAGATGTAATATTATTATTCAATAAAATTTAGTTCAGACAAATGGTAGATCTGTATACATGTTAATGATCAGATCATTCCATTAAATAAAATAAACAAAAAAATAATTAAGCCAATATGATTGTGTTCACATAACTAAGAGCAGGTAATGTTGATCAGAATTACAATGCTTCGTGCAATAATTTCGTCAATGTTTTATGGTATGAGCAACAAGGAGTGAACATATAATAAATATAAATTAGTAACGAATTGCGGTCTCATGAAAGATAATATATAAATGGTGTTCTAATATATATTAATGCGTCAACTATATAAAAAACATTGCCCATTATGCAAATAAATCGATGGAAACTAGCAATAAGGCGCAGTTCTCACAGATCGTCATTCGACACACAATCAAAGAACTCGCCACCTAACAATCACGATACATAAAACTAAGTTATTCAAAAGCAAATTTGTCCCCTATCCTATAATCATGTTATATGGTACCTACTTTGTCAGAAAACAAAGTGATTGCCGTCTAGTACGTAAGGTAGGCAGATCAGCCTTTTACTATCGAATTCGGTTTGTATCTTATGAAGTTAAATTTAAGGTTTAAATTGGAGTATGAACGTGCAGTTGGCGTGTTGTAGACTGTATCAACAATCAACAGATAGGCAGCGGCGACACTTGTCGATACAAATAACGTAAACAAACAATTTACTTAGATGTATTCGACGAGTATACATTCCCCATGTACATTTCACCCGCCACTCTGAATTAATTGTGTTTGTTATAGCTTTTTCATTTCACTTTAAGGAGTAATGTGGTGATGAAATGAAATAACTAGAGTCGCGTGATTGTAATAAATTCCGTTAGATAGCTGTGTTAAAAGTATTTTGTAATTTAGCCTGAAGCAATTTTACTTCAATAACTTAATTCTCTTTTCTGTGCTTTTACATAATATGCGTAGCCATATCAAGACTTTCAATTTAATTGTAAAAAAGTTGTTAAGCTTAAGTCATTTATAATGATTAAGCATTGTTTTGTTTATACTATCTTAAATTTTGGACTTGGGTCAGAAATTTTTATTACATTAATTTAATTTTTATACATTTTGAACATTGCCTTGATTGAAACATTTTTTTTTAAATAATCAGTAGATAAAGAAGCACACAAAGATTCGATTTATTGGTTGTTAATTTATACTTAGTGGATTTTTTTTCGTGCTATTTTCACTAAACATGTAAAGGTATAAGAATTTAAAAAAATCGGCCTCTACTTTACCTATTCTGTGAGATCTTGCTTCTAGCCATTACGAATCTAAATTAACTGAAGGCATATAGCCTTTAGGTTTTTACTAATATTGAGAATGCAAAGGTTTGCAAAGATGTTTGAATATTTATACTCAATCACGCGTAAACTGCTGAACGGATTTAGATGAAACAAGTTCTCGTGTGAAATTATTTCGAATAAGATGGCGTATTGCAATCGTCCAATCCAATCGTATTCCGCACTAATCGTGTGAATAATAGGGAATATGCACATTTTTTTAAAATATTTTCATACGATAGGTTATATCGTTATATAACCGTAAAAAAATATTCAGCACCAAAAAACAGAAATTTGGTAACAAAAAAAAGTTAAAATTAACTAACAGCTACGGGCACTTTAAACACCCGTCCTTTTGGCGCGCTTGTCGTGACGTCAAAGTCTACAATACAATCAAATGTTAAAAATCACAAATATCTACACGCTTGTTGACATTTCATAGACGTTGACGTCACATTCCATAGACTTTGACGTCACATTCGATCTGACCGTTTCAAGTATTTTGAATTTCCCACATTTTTATAACTATTTTCTTAACGAAAAAGAAATAATGTTGATAAAAAAATATATTTAAGCTTTTTTTTAATTAGACACATATTCCCTATTCTGAAAAACTTTGAGGTTACTTTTAAATTAATAACGAAGGCGAATCCGCCATAATGATAAAATAGAATATTTATTTACATATTTACTGTATTAAGGAAGCTAACATTTTTATTCTAATATTAATTTAAAATTATTCTCGTTCTTCTGAAGAAGGGTCATCACCAGTCGAACAGACAGACTCAGACAAAGTAGGTAGGATGTGATAAAGATGGAATTTTAAGACTGATCCCTATAATATAATATTGCATTACGGGAAACTACCACTTGATGTAAAGTAAAAATGGCTCCTTTTAAAATAATCCCTATTTGTTGCAAGTATCTATTGAGCATATCCCCCCACGCAGCCATAATAAGGCTTCTGTATTGTACCTGCCTCCGACTGTCCAGCACCAATGCAACGTAGTTGAACAGCCGCCATTACGATTTTATAATACAATTAAGGCAGTGGAGCAAACATGTAAATACCTACAACAGAATCCATAGAAATTTGCAAGTGTGCATTGAGTGGACTACATAAGAAAATCCCTAATGAGATTTGTTACGCCTTTCTTATTAAGAAACGTCAGAATGTGCATTCTTTATTTCGATATAGCACTCAAGTTGTCTTCTTACCTTATAATATACAATACAATACCATGTTTATAAATAAATTAGGAACAGAAACGGGCATAAAATCGAGCCTGATGTCCGCCTATTTTTACTACAGAACCCAAATTAGTTTTACCATTTACGCCAACCCTCTAAATTCTGTGGCTCAGATAAGAAGTAAGAAGGTTAAGAGTCTTATTCCTAATTCAATAATGATGCAATTACTTTATAAACTGTCGTGTTGCACACAATCAAAGGCTTTGAACAAATCACAAAAACTACCAAGAGCATCTTGCGAGTTCTCCCATGCCTCAAATATATTTTTCAAGAGTTTAACACCTGCGACTGTAGTTGAGCAACCCTTCGTGAAACTAAACTGCTTTTTAATAAGTAAATTACGATTCTTAAAATGTTTGAAAAATAATTTTTTCAAAGAGTTTATACTAAGGGTTGGAAGTATTGAAATCGGTCTATATAGTAATTAGAGGGATTGGTTGTATTATCCGACTTAAACAAAGGCTCAACCCTACTAATTTTCAGTCCAACCCGCCAACAGGAGCTCTGTCGTGATTCCATCAGCACCGGTGGCTTTACCGTTCCTAAGCTCTCTGAGTGTTATTTCGTGATCTCGCCCAGACTGACATCGGGAATTTCATTAACTGTATACTGCCGGTTCAATGAAGCTCACTGGCCGTTTTTATCGTGGACTATTGGTGCAGGTGCGTGCTCAGGATATAAAATTTCTCAATCTGAAAAGAATCTGGCTTAGTCTTTACAGCCTACTTGTCGGAGTGTTCACCAGATTACCAAAATTTCGTCAACATTTGCTGCAGTTTCCAGAACATCGAATCTGTTTTGTAACTCCATTTGAAAGGCCTCACAACTTATTTCGGAAGGTGGTGGTCGGAGCCTGGCCTTCATCAGATGGAATCTTTCTAGACGATAATTGATATCCAGGTTGCCTCGAACCAAGCGATGTTTAGTATTAAACCTGTTGGTCACTGAGACATATTATCTGAACATGTGTCTTTTATACGTCATTATGAAGTCGATCTCGTTTTTCGTAACCTTATCAGGGCTTTGCCAGGTATACTTCCTTTGTGATATCTTGAACTCGTTCAAGATTAAAATTTGTTTGACGGAAGTTATTGACGAACTCGGTAAAAGTAACCGTAAACGCCGTATGTATCATATTGCGCCACATAATGCCAGTTCTCACACGGCCAGAGAGACTAACGAATTTTTGAAGGTGATTAACCTGCATCCTGCATATAGTCTCGAACTGACACCTTGAGACTTATTTTTTTGATCCCAAAAAATTAAGAACCAGTTACGCGGTCAACGATTTTCATCACCAGAAGAGGCTGTCGAAAAGTATGAAGTTTCCGAGGTCGCCACGGAGAAGTGGCATAAATGTTTTCAAAATTGGTTTACGAGTATTCGTATGAAAAAGTGCATTTACGCTAACGAAGAATATTTTGAGAAACAATAAATTCATTTTTGGCCATTCATAGTAACTTTATCTTATTCATTCCGGAAACTTTTAGTGTCCCACGTATGCAATATCTTTATGGCCCACTTTCAACGCCATGCACATACAATGCATTTCACATACAATTTCACGCTTTCAAGATGCTGACGGAACATTCTTCTCGTTGTAGTACCTCAACTGTCAACTGTTGGCTGGGAATTGCTTGTACGGGCACAGGTATTTTCTTTCATATCCTTTTTCTTACTTTATCATAATTATTTGACATTATTTATTTTTTACTCAACAAATGCCCGCGTATTAAAAAGCATGTGTTGCGTTTTTTCAATTCAACATTGAATACTATGTTATAGAGACTGTAGGACGAAAAATATATCAGGGCTTTCAGAAATTTTACCTATTGCATATTATCAAACAAAGAAATGTTACTCTACAACGAGAGTATTACAACTAGCTGACCTGCTTAGCTAGCTAATTAGCATTTTATTTTGACAAAGAGTAATCCGCTTACAGATCTCCTGCCGCTGGCTTAACGGCGGGAGTATGTGGGGGTTGCCCAGCGCCAGCGCCTGATCATAGCGGCACTGGGAATACCCACTAAAACTCCCCGATGTCTCCTTGCCCTTTGAGCGGGGTGGACTGGGCTCTGCCAAGACAACAACTCCGATCCACCCCAGGGCGTAGCGTCGGGGAGCGGGTGGGAGCAGTTGCTCCAGGGCGCCGGGGCCGCAATTTTTTTTTTTAATTTTTTCAATAACCAATCGATAATGCCCACCTAATTATAAATATTCATAATTCACTTTTTCGGAACATTTTAGTTTCGAACAGATATCTATAAATGAAACAAATAGCTGTTAATAACATGTACTCCAGAAAAGGTAACGGAAAACGGAACTAAAATCAATTTCAAAGGAACGAAGCATATTATGAGCTTTACTTTTAGCGCCCTGGAGCAAAATTTTACAAACGCCTCTCTGTCATAATGAGCACGTGAGGAATGATACACAAACCTCGATTAGAGCCTTCAGTTTTTAAATTAGAGGAAAAAACAAAATAGCTTATAGGTAAGTATATATATATGAAACTAGCCGATGCCGTGGACTTCATCTTAAGATATGAATATATAATTTCATTTACAAAAACTAATATAACATACCTACTAAACAAAAAAAATCAATGTGTAGGTCGCTAATAGATTAAGCACTTAAACCACAGATTTTTTTTACTTTTAGCATTTTTATACCCCTCGTAATTTCTAAACAAAAGGTCCGATTGTAATAATTAAAAAGGAATTTACATTTAGGTACATAATCAACCTTGATTATGGAACTATCTAGTTGGATGAGGATTAATAATAATAACATGATATTAATGTCCAACATCTTTCGATTTTACCCGTGTTTTGATTGACTAAATTGAACAAAAACATGGTTATTGTAACATAATTATAATACATAGGACACATATATTTCCGGAACTAGCCACTTGCAATGATAAAAAAATGCGTCTAATATAATAATTGACATTTAGCCTCGCGAAGTTTTTTTGTGAGTAATGATAAACAAATACATCACTTTATGTATCATTAATAATCATTAACAGTCATTAATAGTTGGCGCGGCGCACGCGAAATAATGACTTATAGACAAATTATTATACTCTGGGTTACTAATTTTTTTCATAGAGATCTCTAATTTTTTTTAAATAAAATACAATCAATGAAATATTTGACTATTTGAAGCTACATAAAGTAGAATAAAATTCTACAGTTGAAAGAATTTTTAAAATTAGTTATGTAATTTTTGAGTTTATCCATTACAAACAAAAATACAAAAAATTAAATCTTTTCTATTTATAATACATATTGGTGTAGATAATATAAACTTAATATTCGCCAATGCATCACAATATTTGATAAAAAATAAAGTTGTAATAAAACAAACTGTAGGTACTAAATGATAACCCACATAAAAACAACTGTCATATATTCAGAAATTATATAGCCATATCAAATGTTTGGTCAAACCCATTCATTCACTTATAGGAAGTCATATTTTTTTTACAAGCAATGATAAAAAAAATTGTAACAATAATATTATTGCTACAGATAAACCAGTATGCTAATACTTAATCTACAAACCGTTTTTCTGCTATATTTTGTAAACAACTTTGACATCTCGTTCCTTTGTAAAAACAATATTAATAATTTTTTTGTTAGAAATTAAAGTCATGTAGGCATATTAAATGATGATTATTTATTATAGAAAAATATTTATTTTGGTTCAACCTAATTTTTAAATGACTAGTTAAAGAGATATGATTAAACTGTTACAATATAAAACGAGTTTAGATAAAGACTGTATGTTCTGTTCATTCAAAATTCTATAGAATTGTGAATAACATAAGTTTCGTTGTGAATTAACTGAGAGTGATGAACTGATGATCACAGTAAAGTTTTTTGTACTAGTCATTACAGCCAGGCATGTTATATCGTATCATTCAAATATAAACTTTATGCATTTAAATCCCAATGTTTTATAATGGAAAAAGTTAGTAACTTAGTTATCAAATATTAGACACATGGATTTTTGATATTTTCCATAATATGCAACATGCTCATTGGACATTACAATTAATTTTAAATACAATGGCTTCTTTTATAATTTTATGATATGATCAAGCCAATTGTATCATGCCGATTGGACGATAGGTTTGTGTATGACTGACATTAGCTATAGGTAGACTAGACAAAGGGTATATTTAGACTCGTAAATAATAATACTTAAAAACAATGCAAAAACAAATTGGTTATAAAAATATTTAAAAATTAATCAGGAAGGTACTTTGAAATAACAGAAAATGTGATTTTTATAATAGGTATATATAATAAAGACAAATGTCCTGTAGTGCTTAAATGTTACAAAAGAATAAACAATAAAATGCTTTAAACATTGATATTACTAAATATCTTTTTACTTGTTTATAGTGTGTGACACTTGTATCACAGGACATTACATTTACAAATAAACCAACCCCATCATTTGACGTTCTAATCATCCCAGTTGACTTGATGACAATCATGCCATACGAAAGTGCCTTTTTGTGTTTGCGGCGCATCCAGAGCCAAATATAATGGGGCTCGAGCACCTCTCTCCGGAGTGAAATCACCCATACCTTTCGTCATGTCCGTTTTAATAAAACCGGGATGTACACAGTTCACAGATATATCTCGTCCTTGTTCGTTAAACTGTCTCTGTTGGACGAAAGTCAATGCCGACATAGCTACCTTTGAAACTTTGTAATCCCCAAAATGACCAGCAAATGCAACAAATGAATTTTTACCGTTTTTCGTCGCTTGTAAGAAATCGTTTACAAACTTTATTATTTCATCAACTGTTAAATTGTCTTTGACTAGTATATCCCGCCAAACTTGCTTTCTTATGTTTGATAACAACCCCCAGTCACTACTTATATTGATAATACGGGCACCTTCTTTTAAGTGCGGATACAAAATCTTTGAAATAGTCAACAAACTCGTAAAGTTTGTGTCAATGAGTTTTTTGGAATCTTCATATGATGAAACTGATTTATCAAAGTCTAATATTCCGGCATTGTTTACCAACACATCTATTCCTGAATGATGACTTGAAATGTAATTAGCGAAATCTTCAACACTCCGTTCGTTTGTAACATCCAATAAGTGAAATATTGGTTTTAAGCCTAGTGCTTCTAGTTTTTGAATAGCTTTGAGACCTCTCTCCTCGTTTCTTGCGGTTAGATATACGGCACCATCGAATTTCATGCACAATCCTTTTACGATTTCAAATCCGATTCCCTTATTGCCCCCAGTTACTACTGCTATTTTGGTCTCCATTTTGTACACAATCTATATTTTAAGCTAACAAAGGTTTAATTTCTACGCAAGTTTTAAATGTTAATATATTAATATGACATTTTAAGTATTTTTCTTATCTCTTGATATTTTGACAGTAGATTGACAGTAAATAGATAATGTAGGTGGAGCACAGTGTTGCCAACTTCGAAAAGGCAATTAGCGTTCTCATGTGAAAAATAAGCAGTGCTAAAAGACAAAACATATTAGGTACATTAAAAAATCTGAGATCTGAGTATGCAAATTCAAATTAATTTATTTGCTGAATATGGTATACAAGTTGTAAATTTTTATACATATATGTCCACATATTCTACCGACAAGCGGTATGCAAAATGTACTAACTAAATAATATAATTATATTGACACGAGGAAAATTTTATACGTTAAAAGGCAAAGATGTTGAATTAGTCTAAAAGGAGTGAACTCCAGACGTGCGTCAGAGCTGACACACATACTTTTTTATTAGAGCCTTCTCTTAAGTTTACGAAGTTTACAGCCAACGTGTCTAGGTACTCGGTTATTATGTTGCCATGTTAAAGAATTCAAAATTAGTGTATCTTTTAAATTTCTACTGTAGTAGGTGCTAAGTGATAAAAATACAATGTCTGGATTGTCTGGTATTGCAGTGTAGTTGGCAACGCTGGCACTGATGGTGCGCAAATGTCGATATTAATTTGAAAAAGAAAAAAATATATATTTAAAGGAAAATGTTACATGTTTAATTCACTCCAACTTCGGTATTAACACAGAAAATTTTAGATGTTCCATAGTTTACCTGGGTAGATAGAACAAATTATGTTCCTCACTGTTCGCTTGAGTGGACTAAGAGAAAAGAATATTTTCTATAGAGAGCCATCTCCAAATTTTGTAGATGCCGTGTGTAATGGAATATCGGTCACTACTTTCCTTAGGTACCTAAGTTTAGAAAGCTGAAATTTGGAACATAGGATATTTTATAACGTGTCTAAGCATCTACTAAGAATTTTTAAAAACTTCAACTCCGTGCGACGCCGGGGACGGGTCGCTAGTGTTGTATGTTTTTCATCACTCTTGCTAGGCAATACGAAATGAGAGATGTAAATTAGATTCACAGCCCTGTATATGTTGTATGAAATAGTGAAACTAATAGAAAGAGTAAAACCATCGCTGTCGATTAAGAATATGAACTTCCGCCCAATTTTATTTATATAAAACCTTTCGGTGAAACAGACAAAGGCGGAGAGCGACTTTGTTTTATACTATTTAGAGAGGAGAAGCGATGTTTGTTTTTTGAATAATATTTCAAACTATTCTACGGGTAGAATTGACGGATGTGTATTAAAGCAACAATTTATTTTACTTATATGTAATTCTACACCATTTCTTAAATAAAATGTACAATACGCAGTTTTGAACATAATAAACGCGAATTATAAAACATAAATTTATGTATCATTTGATAAAAGGAAAATAACAAATTTAATTTAGGCGTATCTTATGAAACAATACAAAATTTCCTATATATTTACAAAACTTAATTCAATTAAATCCAAGAATTGTTCTGCATCATTCAGATCATTGACTTTTAAAAAGGCTCTAATTCTAATACGGTGGTCATCAACATTTTATTCAGGGCAGTGTGATAATTATAAGATACTAAAATGATTCGCATCACTTCGAAATCATTTTAATATCTTATAATACAAGTAAAATATTACTTATCGATTACAGAAAATGATTTGTTCATTTACAATTTTTGCTAAATGTTTTAGTTCTACTAGAAAATATTATTCTAACTACCTTGACATGCCATCTAAAAAAAGCCTGAGGGCCTCAAAAAAATTAGGCTTAATTTGAGGACCACAGCCACTTTTAATCCATAACGAGTATTACCAACACAAGTGAAAACAGAGTAATCTGTGAAGTTTTAGAGCCTTAAATTAAGTATACACAATAGTTTTTAAACACAAACAATAAATGCGTTAATCAATTTTCACAGCAGCATATATTTTTCTAATGAATGTGTACGCTGCGAAGAATCCAATAGTGCCAGTAAGAAGCCAAAATGTCAATACCATGAGACCTGCAAAAGAATAACAAGCGATTTGAAAACAAACTTATCTTATTACTGTTACATTAAACGGTAGCAATATTAGTAGAGATTTACCTGTATAACCAATATAGAGCAGTGTGGGTATGAACTCGGTGATCTCGAGTTTTGTGAAAAAATAAAATATAGAATAAATCAGAATGTATACGGCTGATCCTCCGGAGACAATAAAGCTCTTCCACCACCAATGATAGTCCTGTTAAAAAATGTTTTCTAATGAGCGACATAGTTTTGATTACATTACATTTAAAGAGATACACTAGCACTGTTATTAACACAGTTATTTATGTCAATGACAGTTAATTTTTAGAAAGGATAATTATATATTCCAGGAAAATTTAATAACAAATAAAAATTTGAGTCACTCAGGGGCATTTTTTATATAAGCTTCTAGAAGAAATGTAAAATCAATGCATGAAAGAAATTTTTGATTTCACCCTGTAAACGGGGTAGCAAAAAATAAAAATTTTTGTTTTTACCAAATTATACAAAAATGGCAAAAAATAGAAAAAATTTCCAAATATTGCAGAGAATTAAATTTTACATAAAAATGTTCGTATAACTTTTTTTTGCTAAAATTATAACAGAATTAATGTTAATTTTAGAGGGAAGTTAAAAGATAAAACAAAACGTAATTATTTTTAAATCACAGTGTAAGAACGCTTATCATTCCTACATAAAGTAAATATCAAGATTTGAAAAGTTAAGAAAAAATATGTATGAAATTTAGTTAGGGCCAGTATAGAGGAGGGACTTTTGTTCAGGAGTTCTTTTCTTAACTTCGTTTATTAAAATTTTACAATCAATTTCAAGCGTCATCGTGCATATGTATCACTCTCAAGCGCTCAACGCGGTCTACTGGAATCAGCTGTGTGCGATGATGCGCCTTGGCACGTTAGTTCTAATTTTTCAAAAACTCCCGCTTACTTTTATCTCTCGATTCCTCAGATATTTAGTATGCAGTACTTAATTTTAGTCCCTTATGTGCTTTATTCGATGCAGTTATAAACGATTTTTTTTTCCCTCACTTTAGCGATTTTTGTACTCCGCAAACAAATCTTCCTCATTTGCGCAGGCCCTAAAGAGTGTTGAATAAGAATCAAGCATGACTTACCTCACCACAAAGTTGAAAGTATACCATCACTATTGATATTTGTGATACAGACACAACCAGAATACAAAATACTAAAAACAAAAATCCAAAAAGATAATAAAACTGATTCTCCCAGAGTGCATTGAAGATGAAAAATAGTTCAATGAAAACAGCCCCGAATGGAAGAATGCCAGCCATCAAAACACTGCAAAGTTAACAAAACACTTATTAAGTTTAAGTAACAAGCTACCGCCAAAACAAATGCTAAATAACTTATTCTCACCATATAAAAATATTCATGTACCAGAGTTGTTCGGGTACTTTCCTCGGTATAAAATTAGTTCGAACTGGGTGTTGGAATGGTTGCTTTCGACATCCAAAGTAATATCCCAAATACACCAGCGGCAAAGAGATACAAAACCACAGACAAAGTAGAGCCATCATGGTTGAGAATGGTACCGCACCGCTTGAATGTTTTCCCATTATGAAGAAATTTAAAAAGAAACATGTGCCAAACAAAATTGCCGGGTAGAGAGTGGCAGTTAGGAATGCGGCTTGCTTCCATTGCTTCCCTTTCATGGTGTTGTACAATCGTGCAGAGTAGTATCCGGCCACTAATCCCATGATCACATAAAGAAATATGGCAGCAGTCATTAGCGCACCCCTGCTCGCTGGAGACAGCATTCCCAGCATGGCAATCACTGAAAATGTCATACATTTAACAACGTCGCTTGTCTTACTTGTCTTTTTGTAACGCTTGCTGTAAATTCATTGCT
The DNA here is from genome assembly GCA_910589475.2 of Bembecia ichneumoniformis. Taxonomy (NCBI): domain Eukaryota; kingdom Metazoa; phylum Arthropoda; class Insecta; order Lepidoptera; family Sesiidae; genus Bembecia; species Bembecia ichneumoniformis. The sequence continues at coordinate 8,122,592 of OU342521.1, forward strand.
ATAGCCACCAACTCAAATAATTCCCCCTCCCCTTCCACACCTTGGAGTATTTAAGTTAGAGTGGGAGAGAAAGGACAATACTGTTCTAAACCCATTCAGTGCGGCAGAAGCCGAACGGCGTTTTTTAAATTTCGAATCCAGGTGCGATAAATTCAAATTTCAAAATTCAGATGTCAAATTCAAATTGCTCATAACTTGATCAAATTATGATTTTCAAAAATGAAATCGCAGTATGCATAAATTATATGAAAATATTATTATTATCCTGGTCATAGTTTGCTGATATTACAATGTTAAAAAAAATTACAAATTCCTGCTCATTGTAAATTGTAGATTATGCATATCAACTACACAATGACATTATGTTTTGTTAATAAAGAATACCATTTTTCCACTTACAATATAGTATACTTTTTTATGTTAAGGTTGATAGACAGGCTGACGGTTTACTTTATGGTAGATGGCTACTGTCGCCTATTTTATTATGCTTTTTTATGATATTTAAACTAGAACAATGAAAAGCCTCCTTTGCAGGGCCCCTTTTTTAAACAAAAAAATCTTCATTTTACTTATGGATCATACTTGCAAGTAAACAAAAAAATTGCCGAAGTACTCTGTTGTGCTAATTTCTGATATTATTGTTTATGTATGTCTTCGGAATTGTCATGGGTACGTATTTATTTTACGTAAGCACATACGTACGTAACATACGGAAGTCAGGAGTCTTTTTAGTTTTGTGTTAACTAAAGTTAGTCTATACTTATTAATATTAAAAATGTGAAAGTAACCCGTCTGTCTCTCTGTTACCTTTTCACGCCTTAACTACTTAACCGATCATCATGAAATTTTGCATTAATCAGGGATACAGGAAAAGATCGGCGGGTAGCGTAAAAACGGTCTCGCACTCCAGTTATATTTGTTATTCTTGTCCCCGCATTGAATGTGGTTAAGCATGTATTTTTAATGCAGTAGTGGCAAATTATTATCAAAAGATTTGTGTTAAGAGTTGTGTTATCAGTGTGAATGAAATTAGCCACAGAGCCAAATAACCCTCATTTTGATAGTAGAATTCATTTTAGCAGTTAAATATCACTGCTAAGAAAATTTTAGAAAATATTTTCAATTTCATGCATAAATAGATACATAAACCTTACATATAAAACATATTAAACATATTACATATTAAACATCAATGTGGTAATTTTAATAGTAATTATTTTTAATTGTAAACCTTAGTTTATTAAATGAATAAAAATTAAATTAAATATTAACCTATACTTAACTCTGTTTCAAGTTTAAAATTGAAAACATAAAATACCAATTTTAAAAATATATACAATTAATTTTGCTTAATTAATTTTCCAGTGTAAATTTGAGCTTCAGTGAACAAAAATTGAAAATGAGTCTATATGAATCTGTTAACTTCCTTCCTTAACGTAAAACATTTAAGTAAAAAGTAAATAAAAATATAAAAGCCAGGCTACTTTAAGATTCATATACAATGGGATTTACATAATGCAAAAATACTTACATAATGTAATAAGAGCCATGAGAAATACTTGTATGCCACTTCCAATGACAGCTGCAAACAGCATCCTCCTCGGTGGTGGGCGAAACACATCGCCATGAACTAACTTCCAACCCGTCTCTTCCATCATATCATCGATAGATTCATCAGAGTTATACCGGGCTATGTCACGCCTTAATGTTCGGACAATGATCATTGTTAGAATGCCTACAATATAATTTCAATTATGAGAAAAATCTTTTGGAAACAAATCAGACTTAGCTAACGTTATTTTCTTATCTTTTATTTAATTATTATGTATTTACTCATGGTACAAGAAAATATTATAAGCATTATCAATTATGAGATATAAATTTAATAAATGTCAATATCATTAATATCAAAAATAAAAAGGAGTAAAAAAATACTATACAAAGGTTTAATAAGGTTTTGCTTTATTATAATAGTTGGTAGTTGATGGGCCATATGCCAGCATTAGAGTAGAATGCAATGTCCCCTGCTACTACACAAGGAAACTAAGTACAATAAGTGTACTTTTTTTAAATTAAAAATGAACTCTTCTTTTAACATATTAAAAATCTCATACCTGATAAGAAGAATAAGACAACAATAGAGTTGACGATTGAGAACCAATGTATTTGCACATCTTTCATGCCCAAATAAATATCCCAACGAGATGCCCAACTAATTTCAGATTCTCCCCATTCTACAGAATATGTGAAATATAATTTTGTTCCAGTGTCTTCATTGACCAATTGGGGTTTCGGATTTGTCGGAAAGTGGCATGATTCATCAATAAACACAAGCTCATCTTTGTCTATGGAAAATGTCTCCACTTCAAAACCGACAACTCTATAAGAATCTCTGTAAAAACAATTTTACTCATTACAATTACAATTGAAATAGTGTAAATGATGTTTGAATATTTATTATAAATATGGAATTAATACAGAAGGGCTCAACACTGAAATAAAATTAAAATTATGATATATTCATTGAAAAGACCATACATACATACACCTTAAATCTAAAATAAAATCATCCTTTTAAATATTAGAAGACAAATGTGCAGATTGAATAATGCAAAGACTTATAATAAACTTGAGTGACTTCAACATTTTGGCATTAGGGTCATATATGGCTGCATATATGACCTCAGTACTTACAAAAGCATTGTAAGTACTGAGAACCTGTCTGTAAGAGATAACTCTAAGCAATAATACTGGCTATTTGATACATTAATTGTATTCTTAGGTATTTGTATCTTTCCAAAATAAAAATAAAATAAAAAATGCATTGCCTTTTATTAAAACTACCCCTTGAGTCAACCCCAAACATACAAACCATCACCAATCACTACTTATCTAGAGAGGTCTCTTACAATTGAGTTGCAAACATTGGCAATAGATGCAGCAAAAAATAATATAATAATAAAAAGAATGACTGTATGAAGTATAGATAGATATCTTTGACAAATAGTTATTGGTGATAGGAGTGTTATTTGACATATAAAAACAGTATTCATTTGTTGAACCTGGCTTGAAACCGATTGCCATAAGGTAATTGTTCTTTTTTTCTTTTTTTTTGTTACCTTTAAGCATTAGTAGAAATGTCACTAGACACATAAAGATGACCTAGCGATGGGCGAGTCGAGTTATTTGTCTCGAGTTACTCGAGTCAGATTGTAAACGAGTTAACTCAAGTCAAGATTATTGCAAACCGAGTTGACTCAGTGTGCAAGCGAGCGAGACAGCTTCGGCCGACGAGTCCGACGACGCGCGACGAACGATGCGAACGATGTCGGTCGACTCGGTCGCTCGCGAGTCGCGCCAACTAGGTCGTTGTTTCGCGGGTCGTTTTTGTAGGTGGCGTTATCGATTAAGAACAACGCGCGTCAGAGCCATCTATGGTAGTATGTACAATACTACATTATAAGACGATGATTGCAATGTAGTATTGTAAGTAGATTGTAAATATTATCTCGTGATCCCAGTAGTATGTAATGTACCTACTCTCTTCCAATAAACAGTAATAATAATAATCAACCTGGAAACGACCATTTGGATACAATCTGACGCATAGACACATAATAACTCTATTTTTAATTATTGTCGTTGTACTCATGTTTCGATCTTTACCTCCAAATATCTCGGTAACGTTTTGAGAAAAACTTAAAGTTTTGTAAAAATTAGCATTTCAGTGATGTGAATTTTTAAGATTTTAACTATACAAAAATCGTGTATGGGAGCGATTACTATCCATTTAACCAACTCGGTCCAAAACACGAGTCATTAATTAGCCATTGGTTGCACTGCACTTCATCACATGATTCAGCGGATTGAGGCTGAGTCGAGTCAACTCGAGTTAGTATCCATTTCAACTTGAGTTACTCGAGTAGCGAAATCGTCAACTCAGCGCATCGCTAAGATGACAGATTCTGCAGGTAAAAAATAAACTGTATACTCACTGGCTATACTTATGATATTTTAATAGTAGTTTTAAATGGTTATTTATGTATGCTTTGCCTTTTGACATAAAACCAAGTCTATATCCTTGCTCTATAGTCCTTTCTGAAGTATCACTGTTTACAACTTTTGTAGCTACTGGTAAATTATCAACTAATCTGAAAATATTAATGTAAAAGAAATATTATTATCTTAAAATACTACTCAAAACTTGTTACAAGATGCGGGTAAGGTACGAAATAACATGTTAAAATACTCACAAATGAACAAAATATTCATGTTCAATACGACTAGCGACCTTTTCTGATTCCTCAATACTCCAATTTATGGGATCATTTTTTTTATGGCATAAAAGTCTACATTTTATGTTCTCTGCCATACGAACTTGATACGGAGTGTTCACAATGCGATCTCCACGTAACACTTCACCTAAATTTTCAGATTTATACTCAAATGTGCCATTTTTTGGTAAGCAAAATGGTAAGGAATAATATTCGTATGGTAATTGTGTATGTATACTGGTCATTTTAACAGCTTTAACTTCAATATTTTGTGCTTTCTTAAACTCTACAGGAGCTACTCCAGGAACATAAAATCCATCGCAAAAAAGCAAAAGACTACTTAGGAATAACACGCATTGAAAAGGAACCTGAAAATCGAACACACAATAATTATAATAAATCGTAAATAAAGGTTCCAGTAATAGTATTATTCCTAGATACTATTATTGTTCTTACATTAAACATATTTAATATCATCGAACTATAAAATTTTGCATAAATAAAACTTCTAAACATTAACTAAATCGACATAACACTCCACAGTTTGTTTGACTGTGCTTTTGGTGCTTTGATTTGACCACAGGATTTGACTGAGGTCTGAGTTTGTTTGAAATGCTTTAGTTATTTTTCTATGGTTTGAAAATGGTTTGAAAGATGGACAAACACAGAGTCAGACTGATAATATCGACAGACAATTTTGACAAGCAAAAAAGTGCCACAGACCATTGAGTAATTTGTAATTATATCAGCCATCATTACATTCGGGCAAGTCCATTGTGCAGGATAGATATGTACAATATACATGAAACTTTATGACCTGAACAAATCTTTCGAATTTGAAAGCATTTAGCGCAAGGCTTTATCTGGCTATTACCAGGCCACTCTTCCATTGGGCACTCTGGGCAAATGCCATGGACCCCGCCAGCGATGTGGCCCCTTAGTTCCTGTCAGATCATCATACGATAACCATAACCGATAAGTATAGTTTTGAAAATAATAAATAAAGCACTAATGGAGATGGAAAAAATTAATTTTGCTTATTTTTATAAAATAATCCGCTATCATGTTATAGGGGGCCGCTATTCTAAAGTTCTCAGGGCAACCAATAAATAGGTTAAAGGCGACCCTGGCTAATACATAATCTTAAGGTTTAGTAGATACATATACTTACTTACACTTGCTTGACTGTATATTTTCAAACTTCTAAACTCATTTCGTCGAAGCAACAAGTTAAAGGTTTTATTTTCCTACATAAAATATACCTTAATAACCCTTATAACCTAAATATCTCTGTTAAAACCAAAAGGACTACAAAATTACATGTTTTCTTAATATTTTATTTTATTTTATTGAGACACCAACAGCACATCAAAACTCACTAGTCACATTCATAAAATTATGTAGACACGTTTACATTTGTGTACCAATTACTGGTATCTACAGCTATATTACGTCATGTTGTCCCTGTTAAAAATTTGGAAAAAAAATATGTCATAATTAACAATAGTTATGTTATTTCTACTTAGAACACATATGTATACATATAAGAAGCAAAGCATGTATACATATAATATTTTCACAACTTAGCAGGCGCTCGCAGGCCAATTCATAGACTATTGGTATACCTATTATCACTTATAATGGCAGACAATAGGGAATATGCACATTTTTTTTATATTTTCATACGATAGGTTATATCGTTATATAACCGTAAAAAAATAATCAGCGCCAAAAAACAGAAATTTGGTAACAAAAAAAAAGTTAAAATTAACTAGAAGCTACGGGCACTTTAAACACCCGCCCTTTTGGCGCGCTTGTCGTGACGTCAAAGTCTACAATACAATCAAATGTTAAAAATCACAAATATCTATAATACACGCTTGTTGACATTTCATAGACGTTGACGTCACATTCCATAGACTTTGACGTCACATTCGATCAGACCGTTTCAAGTATTTTGAATTTCCCACATTTTTATGCATTTTTTAATAATTATTTTCTTAACGAAAAAGAAATAATATTAAAAAATATTTGCATAGACATAATTCTAAAGCAAAAATGTTGATAAAAAAATATATTTAAGCCTTTTTTGAATTAGACGCATATTCCCTAAAATGAAGATGTTAAAATCTTCAATACCTTAAGATAATTTAAAAATCAAATGTTATTATCAAAAACATTTATTCTTAACCACAATCATAAGCAAACCAAAGACGCCATCGAGATAAGAAACCTGGAATACCTACATATGTAACCTGTGCACTGGATTAATAATAAAGTTCTTTAGAAAATAATCGAGTATAAATAAAGTCTGTGGTAACTAATATTATCTGTGGTTTTAGCGGTGGCGACGAACTGTCGAAAGGGACCGAGTCACCGAGCATTTCACAATTTCGTTTTGCCTCAAGTTTATTCTTTATTTAATTCTTCTTCATGTTTTATAATTTTATGCACGTTTAAATTTAAATCCTTCAAGTTTCCGCTATATTCCGGATAATTTCAATAAAACTTTCTACACGTTAAAATATAGATAACTTTTGTAATTCATATTTGTTTGGTTGAGTAGTTAGTTTTAAATTTATAGTAATTTCAACTAGTCAACAACATGGTTCAGGTTAGTGAAACTATTTATTAAAGAAGTGTATAAATAATTATAATCTTAGTATGTTTAAATTAAATTCCTGCTACTTCATTGTATTGAGAGTTTTACATTATATTTGAAACAATTTCAAAATGAGGTTACGTTTGTGTTACATATACCTAAATTTTTTTTAGGCTTCAGACGAGGTAGAGCAACCAGATCTATTACAAGCTGTTAAATTATTAAAGGAAATGAATACAAATGTTCAACAAGTTTCACAACTGGTAGATGGTATGTTGATTCGTGTAAAAAGTGGTGAGATGTCAACAGATAAAGGACTCGGTTTCCTTGAGATGAAATATCAGATGCTATTGAATTACCTTATTAATTTGACATACATTGTGCTGAGGAAGTGCTCTGGTGAAAAACTCGAGTCAGACCCATCAATAGATAGACTCATAGAAATAAGAACTGTACTCGAAAAGATTCGCCCCATAGATTCTAAATTGAAATATCAAATTGATAAACTAGTAAAGACAGCTGTAGTAGGTACATCGACAGAAAATGACCCACAGTCTTATCGCGCCAATCCTTCAAATTTAATAAGTAAAATTGATGATGATGAAGAGACAACCGAAGGATCTGAAAATGAAGGGCAAGGTAGCAGAAAGGAAAAAGCAACTAAATCCAATGTCTACATTCCTCCAAAATTAGCAGCAGTTCATTTCGAAGATAACAGATCTAGAATAGACAATGAGAAGAAAAACAAAGAAAGGTCTAAGAAACAATTCCTCAACTCTAGTGTAATGCGTGAACTTCGCGAGGAATATTCCGAGGCACCAACAGAATTAAGTACAGGCAACCTCGCTAAAAACACTGTATCAAAATATGAACAAGAAAAAACTGAATATGAAGAGAATTACCTCACACGTTTGCCTGTGACTAAAGCGGAGAAGAAGAATAGAAGAAAATTAACAACAGTAGGTATGTTGGCAGATGAGATTACAGGTATGCGTGGAAGTAATCATTCCTCAAAGAAACGCAAGTTGAAAACAAAGAAAGGTAAAGGGTTCAAGAGGAGGCGTACATAATAAAATTTTTTCACTCATGGTGACAATGCATCTTCTGTTCATTTTATTTTGAATAATTGTAAGTTATTATTATTATTATTGCATTTTTTAACCTAATTGTATTTTATGAAGGCTAGTTTTCAATTCAACAAAATGTTATTAACAGAAGAGATTTCTTTCTGGGAAACCTTTTCCTAAAATTCATTAGTGTATAGAAAAATATAAGAAAGCATATTTATTGAAGATATTGTAACTAAAAATAATAAATTGAATTGGTAAATATGAACAGGGTAATTTTCCATTTGTTTGTTATTGTTTATTCCCAATAATTTTCCAGTTACGAAAAAAATTTCCAACATTCACTTTTTAGATTTTTCGAATTCTCTTTCAGTTTTATCCGTTTGGTCATTTTCTTACTTTCTATAGCTGGGCTTTATCCAGGGCTTATTATAGAATCTATTGTTAGAATTTCTTTAGAAGGACAAGATTAATCATATTACCTTAGATGTCAAGCTTTCATCATTGAACTTTTTATCACTTAATGTTCTGTGAACCTAGTCTTCGGTAATTCATCATTAAATTAGTTTTACTACTTGTTTTTACTATACTTGTTTGATTTTTTTGTGTTGATTTGTTGATATGTTTTACTTATCTTTTTGGTTTATTTGTATTAAATATTATGTTATTTTGGGGTTTTAAATAAGAATAATAAGAATATTTCTCTGCAAAATATAGTTTATTTTCCATTAATAACAATGGAAAGTGTAAAGTTTCAAAACATTATACAATTATTGGTTGATTATACACTCCTAGAGCCGTGTAATAATGGATTTTTTCATTATTTACTCAAAGAGAGAGTTTCTTTAAAAGAAGACAAGTCTCAAAATTACATAATATGTATATTAATAACTTCTGAAAACAAAAAAAACTGGTATTTGCATACCTAGTCGTTTCTAGACAAAATATTAAGAATGTACCTATTTAAGATGCCTATCATAAAGATTTGTTTTTATAATGTTGATCATGATAACATTTCATAGTTTTACAACATATTTTGACTTCATTTATAACTAAACAAGTTCTGACAACGATTATCAAAAATAATTACATCATTTTATTACAACATTCATTCAAAATATTGTGTTTGTAAATTAGTAACTTTTCTTTGAAACATGTTCAAAATGTTGTTTTAATTAAATGTATTTTTGTATGATTTCTATTACTATATGAATAAAAAATTAATGACTTAATTTTGGTTTTGATTTTCATCTAAACGTTTTTTCAAAGTAGGAAAGTCTTGTAGACAAGTGGCCGGATTGAATGACTGGTAACGAAATAGCCTCATTTGACGAATATGTCCTATAGGGGTGTGTGTGTCTAAACACTGGTAATCTCCTCGAGGCGGCGCTGTACCATGATTGTGAGTCAAGTCTGAACGTATCACACGGTTTAATAACCACGGAGGAGATGACAACATTATCTGAAATACAAATATTTTGAAATCATTGACACGTAAAACAGTGTCGGTAAATTAACTTGTTTCACCTTTTAAAATCATAATATGAGTCGATGGGTGTCAGGGCCAATTATAGCTTCTTACATGTTGATTTCGGTACTTTTTGTTTGACCATAAAAGATTAGGAGTAAAAAAATACTAACCGGTTTAAACACCGAGGGTCGAGGATTCCTGTAGTCGTCTTGCTGTGTCGTAAGATAGTCTACTACGCCGAAGTCTGGAGGAAGTTGTGCTAGGTCTGCACTTTTCATCAATTTGTTCCTTCCTGGCGTACTGAAACACATATTAGGTTATTCAATTAGTGGGCATCTAAGGTAATTGCAACTATGGAGTTTTGTATATTTTTAAGCTTAAAACAGCGCGAAATGGACAAATGCAATCTATTGAAATTGTTATCACTATAGACACCTAAATTATGTAATAAATTATTAATTTATAAACGTTGTTTTTGTTTTTTGACAAGCAGTAGTATAGGGTATGGTCTATTCTACATTATATACTACTGGAAAAAAATTAAGGGATCATTTCCTAATTTTTTTGTGATTTTTGAAATGCTGTAACTCAGTGAAAAATGGTCGTACAGAGAATAAAAAAAGCATTTTGTAGTTTTAAAGTTCTAGTTTTTAGATCTTTTCGCCAAAGAATTTTATCTACTACGCAATTCCATATCTCAGCAACCCATGATCGCACAGAAACTGGAAGGTCAGTTTCAAAAACTGGAATAAATTCTCTACAAGGATTTTTTGTAGAAAAAATGGATTATCCGGATTGCATTGGATTATCCGGAATTTTTTTTAACATCGTAGACTCAAAAAAAGTAGGATTGCGTGATAATCGTAGCGGATAACATTTTTTGGCCGAAAACTAGAATCATAAGCCTCCAAAATGCGTAAGTCCATATTATCTCGTAAGAATTTTCACGGGACGGGAGAGTGCGCAGCGCGATACTTCCACCGACCCCCTCCAAGGAATTAGCATATTTTTTATCCCTTAATTTCTACCCACTTCTACCACTAGCGTATCTTAAAATTTTTATTTTTATTTCACAATGCATATTATTTCATAACGAAGGAACATTTTGTTGATTTATCGATGACATTGAATTCGTTCATCACTAACATCCAACAGCGATTCGGTACCTGCCTAGTTAATGATTTTTATTTAGATCACTTAATTTGAATGTTTGTTGTTTTGATGTTTACGTCAAAAATTTATTTAAAAATTATATGTCGTTGATAAACTTATAGGATGTTGGTAATTCTGCTTCTAAGCACTGTCAAGGTTAGGAGAAGTTAAAAGACATACACGCAATAGAGAAGCGCACAACAATTTTAAAATTATTGACACTTTTCTGTGATCAAAAATAAAAAGGTTAATATTGACAATAGGACATATTTATATTTAAGTATATGATTAATTATACTTAATTTTAAAAGTTTATGATTTTTAAGAAAAAAAAAATTGTCAGGATTAGGCACGCCATCTTTAGTAGTAATGAAATGGGCATCTCGTTTATCGACAGTACGACGTCAGAACTCACTACACCTTAATTTATTGTAGACTACAATGATGAAAGAACAGCAGGTGTTGTATTTCAAATATCTATTCATTAAGTAGGTAATATCTTCAGACGTTACCTACCTAGGTGGGAATAGAGGCTATCTATTTAGGCCAAAATGAGAAATTCATTTGTACTGTTTATTCATGCTAAATATTTTAAATGTAAAATTTACCTTTTCACAATTTAACTACTCAACCGATAATTATGAAATTTTGCATACACATTGTCAGGGATACAGAAAACGCGATATGGTGCTTCTCGTGCAAAAATGGTACCTAGTGTTCCCGAGGGATCATAAAAATAAAAATCTAACGCCTAGCAAAACTATAAAAGCAATAAAGATTTTATTAAATGTAAGGTCTGACAGGCTGACGGTCCACTTGATGGTGGTCTGTCCACAAACAACGGTAAAGGCACTAAGAGTGTACTGCAGACCGTAGTAAGATTAAGGATAAGGGATAGGGTAGGTAATGGGCTCTCGCATCCCTTACTCACTTACCGAAACAACACCACATATGCTGTTATTTCACGGTAGTCTGTAAGGAGATGGTAAATGCCGCCAGGCGGGCTGCCCAAATGACTGCGAAACGCATTATGCCCTGCCACTATTTTCTAAATTCAGACCAGAGCCAACTTTGAAAAGTTCATTTCCATAGTTGACCCCGCCGGAAATCGAACTCGCGACCCCTGAGACAGAGCGTTAAGGCAAGCACCCTCCTAACCACTCATCCAACGGGGTCGTCAAATTATTGAATAAATAATTCTCTATATATAAAAATGAATCCCCATTACCCTTGGTCACGGCATCACGCGTGAACGGGTAGACCGATATTAATTCGGTTTTCACAAATGGAAAGAGGGATAAACAGGGAATGTTCTTATATATAAAAATTGCAAGCCGGAGGCGGGTCTCTAGTTACTTATATATTTTGTTAGGCCTTATACATTGTTTTTAATTTTTCAGCGCAGACGAAATCTCAGGCAAAAGCTAGTAGACACTCAATTAGTAAGCTATTCATCGCCAATCACTACTATCTGAAATCAATATTTTAATTTAATTTTAATCTGCGCTATAAATAGGTAATCGTTTGACAGTTATAATACAAGACTTTATAAGACAAGCCGAACTAATTTACGTATTATGTAAAGCTCCGCAGACAGACTGACTATCCACGTGGTGATAGTGATTGTAACTTGGTCACCTATAGACACAATTAATGGCAGGAGGATGCAAGTGCGCTGCAGACCGTGACAGGATAAAGAATAAGAGGCTAATAGGATAATAATCTCCAGCACAACAGGTGTTTCATGATAAGAGTTAGTTACTGCTGTTAGACGGACTACCCAATAATTTACATGCTGACATTAGATATCATTATAATTAACCAATCTGACAGTTATTAACTTGTCGGTGTAGTATAATTACTTACTCGGTGCAGGGGTAGGATGTAAAATTAACAAGAGGCTTGAAGGCATACACGGGATCAGTTTTAGTAAACACTTGAGCCAACATGAATCTCGTCTCTGTCATCTTTACGCCTTGGTCTTCAGAACCCCAACGGCAGTACGTACTTACGTGGTTGCTCAAGCCATCACGATAGACGTAATTGTCCTTTTTTTCCGCATGTGTAGCATAATCCCAATTTTCAACTTTGACCTTCGACCCGTAAATGTTCTTAGAAAATAAAATTTGCGGAGGCTTTTTTGCCATAGGATTTTTGGTTCGCATTCTGTAATGAGCTTGTTCTTAATTCTCTACTTGAACAGATTTTAATTTAATGAGATAAAAAGCTGTTTGTTACACATCGTAGCTAAAATTGATATGTTTTAGTACCTTTTTCACAAAAGGTGACAATCTATTTTGACAATTAAAAGTAAAAATGATAGCGATTTTTGTACTTATTGGTGAGCAGCCGAAAGAAAATTAAACTCAAGTCAGTTACTACTGTAAGTAGGTATGTGCTACAGCGATGCCAATGCCAACCTCTTTGCTCCGGGAATAGACGTCGATATAGCGCGACACCGTGGATACAAAGACCAACGACGAGCGAACAATTTTTTTTAATAATTATCAAAATTAGTATTCAGATGAAGTATGTACCATATGTGCAGAACAAACATTTTAAATAATAATCTTGTTAAATTTTTATTTATTAATAACTAGCGACCCGCCCCCGGCTTCGCCCGGGATGCAATTTTTATATATAAGAACATTCCCCGTTTATCAATCTTTCCATTAGTGAAAACCGAATTAAAATCGGTCTACCGTTCACGCGTGATGCCGTGACCAAGGGAAATGGGGATTCATTTTTATATATATAGATAAACTAGTTAGTACCTTAAAAAAAGACAATATGGTGCATGACCATATTGTCAAATAAAAACAGTCTTAAAATAAACACATTTATTCAAATAATCCTGTTCGTTGTCGATGAAGGGCAAAATTTCTCGCGCCAACGTAATTCTTCGTCTTTAACACGAATACTTTCCATGACGCAAGTAATGAATGCTTCGAAGAACTCCAGAAATGTAATTTCTATGTCCAAGTCTATGACTTTATTATTTCCATATATTTGAGGGAAAATATGTGAAAACACCTTAATAATTCTTTTGCTGGTTAAATTACCAAAATTAAATAACTTCAAATCAATATTATCTTCTTGTGTAACATTGTCCAGAAGTGTTACTTCATCATCTAAATGAGAAAATAACATTATATTACATAACTAAAACAATATTGTTAATAAGTTGTCAAAAATTCAACATTACCACTGTTTTCATACAAATTTACAAAAAGGCAGATGAGCGTTCGAGCCAATGGACTATCACTGCTCTATAACACGCACGTATGGGTAATTAGGTATAAAAGCTAACCTCTTAGGAAGGTCATTTCATCTCCGAAAACGAATACATTACGTCCGGTAACCAGTAAATTATCTGGAGTCTCTAGTAATGGTGGTTGAGGGTTTATGATATCGTGCGGTGGTCGACGTGTAGCGCATAGAAAATCACGGATAGTGTGAGGCTCACCAATGCTACGGTATAGCGCGTATACTGCTTTTAACGGTACTATGGTTCCGTAACCATTTACTAAGTGACCTGAAATATTAGAATGAATGTATACCTACTATGCAAAAATTTCTTTGTATCGAATATGAGTTAAGCTAAATATGCTTCATCATCATAACCATTTAATCATAATGGTTAAAATATGTGGTTCACATAATTCAAATGCATGGTTGAATTATTTCAATCAACGAAAATCACTACTTATCCAAGATATCCTCCAAGACGCTACGACAGTTTCGCTGATAAGAGGAAATAATTATTTTGGTAACTTAGTCCATCTAATACTTTGGTAATTGCGTATTTATGATTATTAAAAAATCGCAAATGTAAGTAGTGGCAAGGCACCCTGTGTTCCGCAGTCACGAAGTGGGCAGCCTTTTACCTACAGTGCTCTGGAAGGCTGAAGAAATCCTGTTATGTAATGTAACATGACCGGCATCTCCAGTAGAGTACATCTGTGCCGTCTGCCGTCTGAGTTGACGGCAGACCGTCGGAGTTGACTTTAAGAAGAAGAAGAATCTTCATCTTGTTCGGTAGGTAATTATGTTAAATATACAAAAAGTGATAAAGAATCTAATTGACGTGTAGATATTTTACAAAAATTGCTTAACATTTGTTACCTACTTTTATTTCGATGCCTAACTCATATTCGGTCTATGTATTAGTTTCGAAACATGTTTCAAAGCTTACTACTTAAGATATAAATCGCAAGTATTCTCATTTCCTTCTTAAAAGTTACCTTTACAACAAGCACCTGGAAGCAAATCACTTTCCATAAAAGTTCTAAAAGCGTTTGCCACAATCGTGTCTGGTTTGGGTCCGGGAAATTCTCTTTTAGCGTATATCTTACTTGCTACAGATATAATACTGTGTAGGAATTGCCAAAAATAAATTTTCTCAAACGGATCGTGAGGCTTTCTAGCTAGCCAATCTCGGTTTTTATAGAACACATTATCAATTTCAACAAGGGTTAAACCTTTATCGTGAATTTTACAATCGTAGTACATTTGCCAGAGGTACAATCGTATCAAAACGGGAGTGAAGTATATGTCTTCAGTGTTACAAGTTGTTGCATATTTATAGTAAATATTTTTCAAATCAATTTCATAACATTTCAACGCTTTAATCAAAGATGTCTCTTCAAATGTAATAAAATCTTCAGCATTTAAATCTGATTGTCGATTAGACCACGCCATTTTCTCGTTATTGGGTATACTTGGAAATTTATTATTTTTAAGAAATTCTTCAATGATACCATTACGTATTTCTACTTGCTTGTCGACATTGTTTATCGCTTCATTTATATGAAACAGTAGTCCTATGGTGTCGTCACAAATATCAAACGAGAATGGTTCCAGTGATTGTTTGTCTATATTATCAAATTCAGAAGTAAGTGAACCAATGTTATCATCAACAAATAAATTTATATCTCTAAGTATAAGTCCATTGTTAGTGACAAGTTTCCCGACTCCGTGCTTTTTATTATTTTTGAATTCTCCTTTGTAATGCGAACCCAAACCAAAGCCAAAATTTAATAAGCCATAACCATTGCGTTGACCTTTCTCCCAGTAGCCTCTGTACATATTAATTGAAGGTAACGACATAGTGTTATTGTAACATGTATTCCATATATAAATTCCGTAGTCCGACATGACACCATTTTTCCACTGGCCTCTGTAAAACTATAAGCATTTTCATTGTTATAAAGTCAACAAGAAATGTCTAATTCCATTTTATATGCAGTTTAATTGCAAATCAAAATACTGCTTACGTCATGATTAGGCCAAATCATAAGCCCCTTTCCTTCTCTCACATATCTGTTCCATTCACCTTTATAACCACTTCTAGCACAATATTCTCGTGTTCCAAAACCATGGCGAACATTCTGTAGAAAAATGAAAATATCTAAGAGGCTATAACAATGCAAAGATTTTTCATACAGGCCCCAGATTGCTATTACTCCACTAAGAATTAGTTGGAATTAATCGTCAATTATGTATTGTTTTAGTGTATTTTGTCAAATGTATGTGTATTTCAGTCTAGAGTTACTTGTTGAAGATCCATAATTTTTTTATACGCACAAAGTTTCGAAAATTTTTATTTAGCTCCCCTTATTGTCGCTTAAGTTTATAAACCAAATAGCCGGTGACTGTTTTATTTAACAAGCAATGTAAAATCAACGTGCTTTGAGTATAAGTCCAACAAATTTTGCATGAAAACAGTGCTAAAAAAGCTATAGAAATGTAGGGTGAGTTCGAAAGTTAGAGCTGAAGTCATGTGGGAGCGATATTGTCGTACAGATATTATATCGATTCGTAAAATTTTAAAACGTTTAACGATCTTGGTGATACTGACCTAACTTTTATATTCAAAGCTTCCTTTGGCTGCTTTACATTTCTTGAAGTATTCGACCATTTTAAAAATCACAATATCGTATAGGCAAACATAAGTATATAGACGACGGACAAATAGTGGAGCGGCCTGCTCTGCAACCCCGCCTCGCCGCGCACATATGTATGATCCACGAGCCAGGTATAAATTTCGTCAATCATTTCCTCTTGGGCGGTAACTCGTAAAATGCTTCAGAGAGTTGTATCATGATGCTTTGTGAACGTCAGTGCGGCTCCGTGGGTAGGTTGAGCAGCGGTACCCTCCCATACACGTAGGAAAAATATATAAAATGGTGGATTATACATCAGCTGATCATACAAACTTTTTTCAGTGATTTCCTCTCAGTTGAAAATTTATCAGATGACAGTTTATATGCTATTATGAAAAAATAAAAATGTCAGCTGGCTGTATCGCGGTGGACAATTTGTCAGCTGAGAGGAAATCATTGATAATATTTTTAATTTTTTCAAATTCCGGTGATCAGCTGACGTATAATCAATATTTTAATCATGTGACTTTTTTCCTTCAAGATATAGGTTAAATATTGATAAATTTTTCAATCGTGAGGAAACGCCTGACAGGAACTTGGTCATGAAAATCTGTTGATGGCTCGTGGACCAGTAGTAACTAGGTAAGGGGTGGCACAGCGGTTCTGGTCAAACTATAGTCCTCTAAACAATTAAAGAAAATGGATTTTATTACGTGAGTCCAGTCACCGTCATATGAATTTTCAAACATCCTCGAGTAGTGGATGACTCCCTCGCCATGTTTAGTACCGCAAAACCAACCGCCAGCATAACAACGTTGTCTGCGAGAATCAACATAGAGACCATGACCATGCCGTATATTGCTCAAGAAATCACCTTGGTACCAACTATCGTCTTTCCATTGAATCGAGCCTTTACCATTTATCTCATTATCTTTGAATTGGCCCTAGAACAAATATTTGTTACCTGTAGTAAAATTAACTGTATTAATAAATTTCAATATTGACTCTATTAATAACTTATACTATTGTAATTTGTTACCAAATAAACAGTTCCATCAGCCCACTGGAAACGGCCCTCGCCGTTCATGCATTTCATTGAAATATTACCTTCGTATAAGTTGCCATTACGAAAATGTATAATGGCACGTTCATCCTGCCATGACCATAACGAATGAGGTAACGTTTCGTTCTGAAAATGCAAAGTGCTCATTAAATATTAATAGGAAGCAACCGTGGCAGAAAATATGTGCACCTGTACAAACTGTTTAGCACCTAGATCCTGCTTAGGATCTGAAGTAAAATTAGGTTGATTAATACCGTTTTTTAAATAGGTATTAATAAATACTAATTACTGCTACAAATTATAATTCATATTGACGTGACGAAAAATGTGACAATTATACTCATGTAAATTTTACAAAGTTATGATTAGCTATTTGATGATGAATGGCTATGTTGATGATTTACGATTTTATTATATTTAGGTATAGAGTGCTGAGCCCGCAATACGCGTAGTATTCGGTATAGCGCATAACTTTTTTGTTTGTAAACTGATTGGAATGAAACGTGTATCGGCAAGCTTGTTGCAATACATGAGTGAAAACTGCTTTCAAATCAATTAAGCCGTTTCTGAGATTAGCGTGCACAAACGCACAGGACAAAAAATTAATAAAAAATTTTTAATCTCGATGACGTAAGTAACTAAGTACAAATTGTTTTTTATTATTTTATTTTTACGATTTTATTATACCATAGATTGGCTATGATTATGAATAAGTTTTATTGTTTGACGCCATATTGGTGTTATTTGGGTATAATTGAATAATATTTTTAAATAGCAAACTATATAGCCAACACACATCTTTGTGGTACCATATTATTTTTTTCAACGATGTGTGAAAATCCTTACCTGTCCTGTGTCTTCTTCATAGACCCTAGATCGGCTTCTTTTGGTTTTAGATGACGTTTTTGCTAAAAAAATATAGTTAAGTTAGGCTGTTTATCTGTTAATTATACCTAAGAAAAATGCTGTTTAATTTATACCTAAGAAAAATGAATAACAGATTTATTTGCATACTTGAACCTGGGGTTTTCTTTTTAAACTTTGACAGTGTCGTTTCGCTCGTCGTCCTCAAGTCGAGGGCCGGCAATGCATCTTCTTTTTTTTGCGGTACAATAGTGCTCCATGACAAAACTATACTGTCTAACATAGATTCGAATAAAGCTGTTATTACTACTTTCCTTACTGGACCTTTAAGTGGTGATGTATTGCTCAATAATGCAGATTCGCTATTTAGTCGAGCAGTGGAGTGACCTCGGGTGGTGGACAATTCTTCGTAGTCGTGCCTATCATCCTGGCTCCTATTCGGCACTAACACCGAACTGTCTCGCCTCGTTACAGTCCGTTGAGAATCAAGATAATACATTTTAAATAAATAATTATGAAAATATTCATTAAAGTTCAGTAAGAAATTTAGACATGTATCTTGCTCAACAGTCTTATTGACATTGATAAAATTTTGAAATTTGACTCATCCCTATGAACAATAATAAATAAAACCATAATAAAAAGGATTAAATTCAAAAGAGTCTGAATGTTTTTTTATTGATTAATAAAGTTTATTACTTTATTAAAAATAATTATAATTTATTTGCTTCTTCCTTTACCTTTACAAAAATCCCAGTTAACGTTGACACCCTACTGCCGTGCTATATCGTAGGGGTCAACTACACAAACGAAGGTAACACCAATAGATACAAGCCCGTAGACACACAGGCACGTCAGATATTTAGTGGGGTGTTACCACTAGCAAACAGAGTGAAGGATGTTCTTAGTGTCCACGCATTTAATTTTCTGGAGCCAGCTTCTAATCATAAACGAAGGCTATCCTGGTACTATCCTATAAAGTATATTTTTAACCCATTCAATGCGAGGCAGTTTTTATGCTACCCGCCGATCGGCATGAGCCGCACCTGGATATGAAATTAAAAACAATGATCGGCGATTGACGCTCACGTATACAATTTTCACATTTTATTAATGAATTTGCTGAAAAACATATCCAATGTTCTGAATATTTTAACAATAAAAAAAAAATCAAAAAAATTGTTTTAAAGGTAGCATAATTGTTGGGTAATGGCTGGTGCCCGCGTTGAAAAATAAATAACATCTGAGAAAATATAGGAGTAATTTAACGTCCAACATCTTTACTGCTGTGACGACTTATATTTTTATATTACCCCCTCGGAGACAGGACTTTTTTCTGGATGAAAGGCACCCTATATATCCTTTCCTATATCCCTGATAAAGTATATTCAATCTATTAGCCATTGCAAGGATTGGACTCCTGATCTTCTACGAAGTAATTAATTATGTTGGTTATGTTTGGTATTTAGGTTAATACATTAAAAAACGCAAAAAGTTACAAACTGATTTATTTTAAAAACAAATTTCACCTTATTTTTAACTTTTCGGTGGTGTCTGTCTGGGTGGAAATGGTGTTTTCCCAGTCTCTTCATAGTGTCCAAAGAGTCTGTTAATCCACGGTTTGCACTTGAAACACCTATTGATTTAATATTTTATATTATTGTTTAGATTAGAGGCGTTCCTCGTGGATTTTGCTATGTACACTAGAACCTGACCGAAGCCATTTTATAATATTGTATTTAATTGAGACATATCTTACCCCATTTCCATAAAGTAGGAGGATTGAAATGTTGCCAAATATTGTAATACTGTTTAGAATCCGCTTTTATAGGTTCCATGTCGCGACTTTGTAACACACTTTCCGCTACAGTTTTACATTTCCAGAATAAACTTAGAAAACATAGTAATATAGTATAAAATTCGATACCCTGAAACGCAAGTTATATGCATATTAAGCCCTGATAACATTATAAGTAGTATTACACACAATCAACATACAATTATATTCAACTAATACTATTGTAATTTGTTGGGTGAAATAATTATATCAGAATTTATAAAAATATATGTATTGACATTATATACCTTCACCAATTATTTAAGAGTTTGTATACAAACACAAGTCCGATTTATCTATTTATAAAAATATAATTATTTTATACATATTATTTTTACAATACGTATAAGATAATTCTTTTTACAAGCTTAAAGATTAACCTTACCTTTAATGCCATGATTTTCTATAAATTATGAATTACAAACGAAGGGTTTATCGATAAAACGGTAAAACCTTAAGTAAATATATTAATTTAATATTTATATGTTAAATATACATCACTGTTAAGACTTACAATATGAAAGGCACAAATGAATAAAAAACATCATTGTCTCGCTTAAATAAACTCTGGGTATTTAGAACGGATATTTCACGTGTTAGGAAACTCGGTAGTGGTGTGCGTAGATTGAATGTAATAAATATATTTTACGAGTGATTGGTTGAAACAATTATGTAATTTAAGTAGCAATATACACAAAAAGTTACACTATCATTTGTTGGATTTATTAGATCCATAAATTTATGTGATACCTACCTGTTATCAACTTATTCCAAATCTAATGGCGATTCATTGAAATTTCATATCGCCATTGTAACCTTATAACACAGCCACGCCAGGGGAGTATACCTAATTGCACCTCCGACCTAGAAAAGGGGTAAAAGTAAGAGGGTAATGTGAGGGAGTAAGTTCTGGAATTTCTTACTCACGCACTGAAACAAAACAGTAGGTAAACGTGCTGTTTTTTCACGGTGGTTTTCCGTAAGGAGGTGGTTGCTACCACCAGCTGGCTACCCAGTTTATGACGTGCCAATATTTAAGCCACTAAAACACTACTTATTCAGTAGATGTATGTATTATTATGTAAAATTGAATTAATTTCGTGACGAAGGAGGTATGGGTTATTAATTGACTATTAATCAAGGGTATATTCATTATATAAGGTTCTTCCACAAGAAATTACACAAAAAATATTGTCTTGTCTCCAAGTAATCAAAACAAAAACATGATTCGCATACTATAATGAGAATAATGTTTTGGTTCTGAATAAAATCAGATTACGTAGACAAATAATGAAATGCACGTGTATGTGGATCTTTTTATTATTATTTTTTATGAACAATATACGTTTCGTTATTTGCGAGATAGGTATGAAAATGTTAGTTCAAAAACACAAAAATTTATATTTTAATCCATTTATTAATTAAAATAGTTTAACTATTACATAACAATTTACTTAAAATATTTAATTTTATTTTAATCAACAACAATAATTTCGTTTTATCACTTACTGTAAAAAGAATCTATCTTTCTGTAAGACTATAATAAAATACCTTCACTTTAATTAAATCAGGATTTATTTAAAATTATCTTTACGTCCTATTTGACAGAAAATATTGCAAACCTTCGATTTAAATTCATTCTATTAATAAATATCTATCTGGAAAAATATAAATAGCTGATATGATAAATCAAAATATTTGTGGCACCTCATCTTTCAAAGACCACTCACAAAACACTTTATAAATACTTGCAATTATTTTAAAACTTTATCTTAAAATTTAGAAAACAGTGAAAAAATTACATTTCATTAGCTTTTTTACAAAACAATATAATGATACATCGCGTAAAAGTTACAGCAAACCAAGTCTTATGATAAATCATACAATATTTACGGATAAAAAGATTTAAAAAAAAATGTCCTTTTGTACTGTATCTTTTGGCTCAACACGCGCGCATGTCGATACTGATCTGCTCAAGTCGAGCGGCTCGGGTAACTTAAGCGTGGTAGACGAACCACGCTCTCAATATTAACGAATATCAAGATTAACAAGTTGGGTTGTCAGCGAGTTGGTTCCGCGGCTCCTTTCAGGAATAAGAATGGAAACGCATCGACTAAATCGAAAAACAATAAGAATAAAAACGCCTTCCTCCCTTCTTTCTTCTAGAACTCGAAGGGTGTGATTATAGTTATCTTGTAAAATGTCAGACTATTAACTCTGATTACCTTCTACTGCACCTTGCTATGTCGTTTATTTGAGGAAATAAAAGAAAAACTTACAGGAATGCTAAGAAAATAATGCGCGCGTTCACATACCTATGCAATCAATGGCTGAAATTCACAACTATAGCTTTCCCAACTAACAAAAATTCCTCTGATAGTAGGGGAAGACGGTAATGAGAGTCAGCAAGTAATGGTGGTCACCCACACATCTACAAAACTGCACATCCTAGAGTCATAGAGTCGCTTAAACCAGGCTTATTTCACTCCAAAGAACAAATATTACTATGGTAAATTAAGATTATAGTACCTAGGTAGTTCAACACTAATCAGTAGATGTCGCAAAACTATAATTTTCATATAAATATTTTTTGATAATTGATTTAACAACAAACTTTGTGATAATTTAATAATAATAATTACAAGAAAATAGACTATTAAAAAAGAAAAAAAAAAATATATATACTTTAAAAAAAATTACTTACGCTATTAAAAAATTGGTCACACCTTTTACACTACATTATCCAAATAACGTTTCGGTTTATGCAAACAGAAATTTCTTTGCAAAAAAAAAAATTTTTTTTTTTGAAAACATAAATCTAACAACTAATCACAACAAACTTACCTACCTATATAATTAGTAACTAACCACAAAAACCTTACCTAATTAATTAGTTTTTATCAATATTACAGCTTTTATTTGAATAGTTTTTATTTTTTTGTTGTTGTTCAGTGTGAGTAGCGGAACGTAACAAGTCGCCATGATTGAAATTGACAAAGGACAATGCTCATGAAGTATGGAAAAAACCCAGCTCCGGCGCAAACGAAATGTAACTGAAAATATAGGTAAATATGAGATAATTATATACTGCATAGGGGCATCATGGAAATCGATGGCTAAATGTGTGAAATTGCTATTCTAATTTTTACAGGGGTCATGTTAATGTACTCAGTAAAACGAGCATTTAATAGTTATAATTACGGTTTAAAAGTGTATAATAAGACACTATTACAATAGAAGTTGTGACAGCATACCTACTTATGACGCGGTCGGTTTCGTGATATTTCGGCTCTACGGCCGAGCACAAAAGCGCGGCTGCTCTCTGTCTCACTCACATATTGTTTGACTTCATTACCTATTGTATAATGCCTCTCGCATTATGTCGCATTGTGTATGAAATGCGCGCGTGGCGTGTGCAAAGCACGGAGCCGTGTTCGTTGTGATCTGTGCGTTCTGTTTTCATTTTCAACCGATTCTATTACTTACGACTACTCTTATACTTTTGGATTCCGAGTTTGCTTATCGATTAGTTAGTGGTGAGAATGAACACTTGTGTTACGTGTAATCGTCCACTAGGACGGCTTCGAAGACATATCCTTTCTCAACGTTTTTTTGAATTTCGGCGAGATTTTGTGGAGCACATTATGCGGAATTTACAACCGCCACAAGAGGTGAGTACCTACTTTTAAAAATACATCGCACACGCCTATATTTCCTTTTGGAGCGACAGAGGTACTAATCCTTCGTAGACCAAGTCACTATTATATTATTAGTCGCTATTTCCTCACGATGTTTTCTTTCACAAAAAACTCTGTGGTATGACAAATATAAATGCCTATATTTTTTGAGAATGAAAGCATAGCTTGCGATCAATTATAATGTCAATCGTGATTTTTTTCGTTGGCAATATTTTAGTCTTATTGTTTGTTGTTACGGATAGCATTTAATGGAACAAGATCACTATGTCACCCCTGTTGGCACAGGATCCATCAGGCAGTACACCGTGATCCAGCACCTCAACCTGTTCCTCAAGCTGCTGTTTCAATTCGTGTTCCGGGCCTTAGTAGGGTAGCAAACACATCGCGGCGTTGTATGATAGATGACTGCAATAACTTGCAACTTCGCCAAATGCCTAACAGTATTAAGGTATATCTTATGAGTTATTACAACTTGCTCATTACCCCGCTTGCACGGATATGTCAAACTCATTTGACTAACATATCTTTGGAAGATATAGCTGATAGAGTGACACGCCGCCAGTTCGATTTTAATGCGGACAATTATCTGGATATCAGAAACATGTTTGTTCTGGCATTAGAACAAAGAGTTCAAATAGATTTCGAAAACATTAATGAAATAACTGAGGAGGATCTACACTTCTGGACTGGCTTGAATCACATTCAGTTCAATCAACTGCTTGATCAAGTACCGAGTTTGCGTAGAGGTTCAAGTACACCGCGTGCAGACTTGGGTATTTATCTCAGCAAAATAAGGACTGGAGAACCGAGCATACGATTAAGCACAGTTTTTAATAAGACAAGGCAAAGTATTGACAGAAAAATTCATTTTACAAGAAGATGTCTATTCAATGATTTTGTTCCCATGCATTTAGGACTTGATCATATTACTCGAGCCGAAGTCATACGAATAAATAGAGTGCTACCAAACCATATTTTTGGGAGTGATGAATCACCCAAAGCTGTTTTAATATGTGATGGTTCATACATTTATATACAAAAGAGCTCGAATTTCCTCTTTCAAAAGAACAGTTACAGCTTACATAAATACCAAAACTTGTTCAAACCGTTTATGATAGTCTGTGGAGACGGTTATATTTTAGACGTTACAGGACCTGATGATGCAATGACCTCTGATGCATCGATAATGCAGCAGATCATTCGAAACCACGACCGTCCTATGGAAGAAGCCCCCATTAATTATTTTTTGGAAGAAGGTGATACATTCATATTAGACAGAGGATTTCGGGGATTGCATTCCTCTTCTAGAATCGTATGGCTATGTAGCACACGTGCCTCTGTCTACAACACCCGAGGAAAGTCAGCTGACAACTGATCAGGCAAATAAATCACGAAGGGTCACACTATGCAGGTGGGTCGTGGAAATAATTAACGGTCGATTTAAACGCGACTTTAAAATCTTTAAACACAGAATATTTAATCGCGCTTTACCAAATACCATGACGGATTTTAAGATAGCCGCAGCCCTGTTCAATTATTACCAAGAGCCTTACGAGGATAGTAGGTACACAGGTCAATTCATTGAAATACTTAACAATGTCAATAACACGGAGCATATACAAAGAGGAGATGGCCTAAACAACTGTGCACTGATTTCAAACTAGGTCCTGACGTCATTTTTTGTGGGCGTGGTCTTGGTCAGTCTGCTGTTGGCACTGGTCACGGTGTGGCGGCGCTTGTTTGTTGTAGACTACAGTCAATTTTCATTGGCAATTTAAGATAATTGGGCGGGGTCTAACTTCCTCCTTGCCCCGCGCAGTAGTCACGCGTCGCTCTATAGAAAAATTCAATAACAACATCTCCTCTTTGTATATGCTCCGTGGTCAATAATCACAATCGCTTATGTGACTATGTGCTTGAGCAGAATTTAAATCGACAAAGGGTGGCGTTTATACGGATGGAAGCTTATAATCCAGAATTGAGAGACTTTCCGAGAATAACACATGAAGATTTAATTTTAATTGCCGTGGGCACGTATAATTTGAAAATCGCCCGCTCTTACTGCAGTGAGCATATAAAGCAAACAGGTGTTTACGAACTTGAAGTTTTTCGTCATCCTGAGGTCATCCGTATAAATGAGGAGAACTGCGTTTTAGTAAGGTGTCGCATACAATCGAGGCATATTATTCGCAATAAGAAGAAGGACGTATTACACTTACATTCTTTATAAAAGGGAAGATGGCAGGAATAGCATATGTGAATATTACTGTTCCTGCATTCATGGGAGGAGAACATTGGGCTGTTGCGCCCATGTTATGAGCGTATTATATTACCTAGGATGGGCTAGACATCAGGAGCAATTCTATCACCCTGCATCATTTTTAGATCATGTAATGTTAGACCTAGAAAATGTTTAACTTGTAAGCAAAATCAAATGCATATTAAAATATTTTTTTTTTATACCGGACATTATTTTTATTATAAAGTAAAAGGGACACTTGTCATATTATAAACTTTTAAACCGTAACTGTAATATTAAATGGTCCTTTTACTGAGTACATTAATATGACCCCTGTAAAAATTCTAATAGCAATTTCACACATTTAGCCACCGATTTCGATGATGCCCCTATGCAGTATTTAATTACCTCATTTTTACCTATAATTTAAGTTACATTTCGTTTGCGCCGGGGCTGGGTTTTTTTTGAGCATTGTCCTTTGAAATTTTGAATTTTGTTTTGACCGATTCTGTTTGTGACCCGCGAATTTGCTTCTATCTATTGTGATTTTATTATATTTTTAACGAACTGGCTATTCCTCCTGACTCCGAAGACTCTGTATAATACGTTAGACCTTTGCAAGAAACCCTGATACCTGATTTGCTCGACGTTTTGGACTTTGTTGACTTGGAAAATGGCTGCATCTGATAGAATTTATTGTGTTCCGAGATGTGGTAAAAATCGTAGGTAATGTTTTTTTCTAATTAAATTATACTAAATTGTAATAGTTTCACTTTATTCATCACGGCCAGAACTTAGCAGAGGCGCGCGAGCATTAAAAATATATGAAAGTTTAATTAATATTTTAGGTTATGTTAAAATAAAACAACCACAATGTAAATCCTATAGTTCTAAATGAAAGTCTTTTATTTCATTTTCTCATGTGCACATTTAATTTTGACTTTACAACAAAATCAACAATAAACTCTCATTATAAAACAACCATATAAAATGGCATTCAAAGAAACCAAACCTCAAAAGACTAAAAGAACAAAAGACTCGTTTTATTTATAATTTTGTCAACTCTTATATATTCTTTGACATTTCATTTCTTTTTAAATCATTCAATGTTGTCCATAAAAAAAACCAGTCAAATTCTTTTCTGTAACAGTAAATTCATGGTTAGCCTATTACATACGCTATTAACGTTGAGGATTATTGCATTAGCTTTATGCATTCCATAGCACTTGATATAATTGCCTAAATGCATTTATGTTTGATGTTTATTTAAGATATAGTCTGTGTAACAAAATATAGTCTATACACATATCAAGATTGAGGTTGTCCCGTCTGTAAAACATCCATGCATGGTAGCTGGCTAGCTGGACCAGCATAATAAAGATAAACCAAGTTTGCTAAATGCAGTTTCAATTATTCATCTGAGGCATAATGCTACAGCATACAAATGGTTGCTATGAGGTTGCTATGTATATGTAATGAATATGTTTATAAGCTGTCTTTACAAGTGATCACAAATAGTCTCGAGCTACTAAAGTGATAATTTTTTTATATTATATCATATAATATTAGAGAATAGAATTTAACTGGCTGGAAAACTGTGTATCGATTTAAAAAAGTTGATTAGAGGAAAAGAAATGTCAAACTAAAAATAGAATATTGGAATGAGTTCATATCTATATAAACCAAAATCAACCTATCCTATCAAAACCTATCCTATCACTTGCATAATGCAACTTGATATGATAGGTTGATTTTGGTTTTATAATGAGTATTAATTATTTGGATTTTGTTAAGTGAATATTAAATATTAAAGTATGTGCACATAACTAAATGCAGTGAGTTCAATTTATATACCAATAACATAAAAAAATATCAGTTTCACGTGTAGTCATTATTGTCATTATGTCTGGTAAAACTCACAAGCATAAATATTTGTATTGGAAAGATCGACCTCTAGTGACTTGTGTGATGCTATTTTAATGCTTGCAAAAAGAACTTCCTGGTTTAAAGTGACTAATTAAATTTAAATGTGTTACTTTTTATAGTGCTTTTTACTTTGATTCCAGTAATTAAAACATTTTCAGGTGCAGATAATATTATCCTGCATACATTCCCAAACCCTTCAGCAAACAATTTCAGCAAGATGGACGTTGAGAAATTTATAGAATGTGTGAAAAAATACCCAATTCTATACAATACACGTGACAAGGAATATAAAAATGCTTTGAAAAAGGTAGAAATATGGGAACTTATTACAAGGGAGATGAATGATACAAGTGAGTATGCATTTCATATTTTATTGGTTAAAGTACGTAACAAATTTTTCTCTTATTTCAAAAGCAACATTTTTGGTGATCTTCTATTAGTAGGTATAAAGTCTCTAAAAGCCCTTGGTGAGGCCTGAGGCGGCGTTTCCACTTCTATAAGAAACACCCCTTTTTAGTTCTAAGGTAGTTGTCGCGGAGCCAGCCGCGAGAACTCTAATTGTACTGGCAACAATAAATAGTGAGGAAGTCGAACGTTGAGGTATGGCAACCCTTTTTTCACCGAGCCGGCAACGAAACGGACTTGCTGCGCAAGAGATTATTCGAGAACAAAGGAATTTACTGGATATCAGTTAAGTATTTAGGATTAATCATTATAATTGTAATGTGTTCTTATTGTAGAAATATCAGTGTATAAATTTAATGCCAACGTAGTGGACATGATATCGGAAAGCGTACCTTATCCAAAGGAACTAGAAGATTGGAGAAACAAATCGATGCTAGCTGACGACGGCTCACTCTCTGACAGAGTAGATATACTGATCGGAAACGATTATTACTATACACTCATGTCAAACCATAAAATCAAAATACATGAAAACCTGTATTTAGTACAATCCAACTTAGGATGGATACTGAGTGGGAAAATAAATTCAGGATCCATAGAAGATTTAGCATTAATAACGTACTTTCAATCTAATATCGAAATGCAATTGTTCCAACCAGATTTACCATTAAACGATGCACATTTGCAGAACTTATGGAAACTAGAATCCATCGGAATCACCGATTCTCCCAGAAACAGTAGAGAAGACGAAGCTGTAAAGGGATTTAATGAAACAATGGAATTTAAAAACAATAGATACTCCGTGGGATGCCCATGGCTAGAATATCCTCCTACTCTACCTAGTAACTTCGGATTGGCACTCAGACGATTAGTCATTTTACTAAAGCGACTGGATCACTCATCCATATTCAAACAATTAAACAATGGAATGATAGAAGTAGTAACCAATCCCCAAGAACATCAGAAGCCTAACCCGATACATTATCTACCACACCATGGTGTTCAACAAACAGGCAAGCCCACAAGAATCGTTTATGACGCATCCTCAAAAACAAAGGATAACAAAAGTCTGAATCAATGCCTATATTGCGGACCAATAATGTTGGAAGAACTAACTGGTCTGATTATCAAATTCAGACAACATGCGGTAGGCATCTCTGCTGACGTGGAAAAGGCCTTTCTACAAATAGCCTTAAGAAACTAGATTTCTATGGTTAAAAGACATAAAGAAACCAGCCACGACAGAAAACATTTTACACTTAAGGTTTTGCCGAGTTCCCTTTGGAGTAATAGCTTGCCCATTTTTACTAAATGCTACTTTAAAGCATCACTTAACAAAATCAGATAAACCACATATCAAGAACCTTGCTCAAAATATATATGTAGATAATCTTGTAACATCCACTAAAACAGTAGAAGAAGCAATACAGCTGTACATCGATTCAAAAGAAGAATTCAACAAAATTTCAATGAACCTTCGTGAATGGATCTCAAACTCCAAAGAATTGATCGGACAAATACCCGATACATGTAAAGACAACGACATAAAATTATTAGGTTTAAACTGGAACCTAGACAATGACACTTTAAAACTGAGGAATATCAAATCCAACAGAAGCAAAACTAAACGAGATGTACTAAGATCGCTAGCCTCCATTTATGATCCATGCGGATTCGCCGTACCATACTTGTTATCAACAAAGCTATTTAATACAAAACCTATGGAAACAAAAGATGAAATGGGATGAACCCTTTCCAGAAGAATTACAAGAAGAATGGCTAAAAATCCAAAAGGATCTCAACAACATAGAAGAAATTTCTGTACCCAGATGCTATTTCAGAAAACCAAAAGGAAGAAATAAACTACACTGCTTCACAGACGCTTCCACGAAAGCATATTCAGCAGTAGTATATATAACCAACGGACAAGAGAAATGTTTTGTCATTGGAAAATCCAGATTTGTACCAATAAAAGACCAAGACAACTTGAAGATACCACGCTTAGAACTCCTAGGCGCAGTCAGTGGCAGCAGACTGATAAAATACTCTATGAGATACCTTGACTTAGAAGCAGAAGAAGACAACATACTATGGACCGATAGCCAAATCGTAATAGATTGGTGCAACTCTAACAAATTATTACCTCCATTTGTTGATCGACGGGTCCAGGAAATTAAAAGCAACAAAAATTTGATAGTAAGACATGTCCCTACGGACCTGAATCCTGCAGACGTAGCCACGAAACCTTCCCATAAAAAGGAGAAGAAATGGTTGACGGGACCACAGTTTCTTTTAGAGTCACCTGACAAGTGGCCGTCTCTCAACCGGGATAATTCACTCTTGGCGCGGGAGGTTCTGTCAAAGGAATCTCAAGCAGACATAACCACAGTAAAGAAAACATATAACACACTCAACGATAAAAATACTCAATAAAAAACGAATAATACAAACATAATAACAAACAAAAAGATACAAAAGTTGAGAAAATTACAGCGAAGATATTTCCCTCTAGAATTAAAGGGACACGATACTAACTTAAAAGAAATTTAGACCTATTCTTAGATGAAGAAGGTTTATTGCGTTGCAAAGGAAGATTAGCAAACACTGATTGGTCCTATGGTCAAAAGTATCCGATAATTATTCCAAAAAATAGCGAATTCACAGATAAAATTATTGTGAGAATACGGGTTGGTCGAAGTGTCGAAAATATCGCTGCCGTTGAAACGTCCGTAGCAAATGATCCAAATCAGTCAATTCCACGGCGTTCTCAAGAGTTGAGCATCGCCAAGACCACTTTATGGCGAATTTTGCGTAAGGAACTTACTTTACACCCATGCAAGATCAGGCTCATTCAAGAATTGAAGCCGTTCGACCATTCGAAGCGACTTACGTTCTCCGATTGGGCTCTGGAAAAGATGCGCCAAGATGATCAATTTCATCACAAAATCATCTTCAAAGACGAAGCTCATTTCTGGCTCAATGGGTTTGTCAATAAACAAAATATGCGGTATTGGGAGGGTGAAAATCCACATGTGCTTAATGAAAAACCACTTCATCCACAAAAGATAACTGTTTGGTGCGGTTTGCATGCCGGCGGCGTCATAAGGCCATATTTTTTCGTCGACGATAGTGGTCGCCACGTTACTGTGAATGGTGATCGTTATCGCGCCATGATTATCGATTATTTTTGGCCCGAATTGGAATATATGGACTTGGACAGCATGTGGTTTCAATAGGACGGCGCCACAAGCCACACAGCACACGTTACAATCGATTTATTGAAGAACAAGTTTAATGAGCGTGTTATCTCAAGAAATGGACCAGTCGATTGGCCGCCTCGTTCATGCGATTTAACGCCTCTAGATTTTTTTCTTTGGGGCTACGTCAAGTCATTGGTCTATGCTAATAAGCCGACGATGTTGGAAGAGCTCAAAGCCAACATTGAACGCGAAATAGCAGCCGTTTCGGCCGAAATGTGTGGCCGAGTCATGGAAAATTGGGTCCAACGAATCGACCGCTCTAAACGTGCCCGCGGTAGCCATATGAGCGAAGTCGAGTTCCATTCATAAATGTTTTGAATGTACTTCAACCCGATAATAAAGTTTTTGAAATATCTCAAATGGTTTTCATTTTATTTTGAAAAAAAGTTGTCAAGTCCTTATTGAAAGAAAGAATGAAAGCATCTTTTATTCCTCTAATAAACACAATATACATAATATGTGAACAAATAATAATTACAAACAAACAAATATATAAACAAGTAAGAAGAGGAAAAGGCACCCTGGCTCAGTATACAGTTGAAGTGCGAACCACAACACTGATATTCTGCCAGGGACCAGATATTCAAAGAAAAAGAAAACAAAAAACCTTTACGCGGGACAATTCATAACACGATTACAATCCATGGCTGAAATTATTGCAAATTTTCTTAAAAACTATTGAAGGCTTTCACTAGCTTTATCTATATGGCAACGTCACTGTAAAGATACAATAGCACACGAGAATGTACAAGAAATGGACCGGCCGCCCCCATAAACTGTCTCGTCTAAGCGTTTCTCTGCAGATCCATCAATGATGAGCGAAGTCATTTTTTAAAGCATCCCAGAGATGTAAGATCGCCTAGCGGGGGCGGAAGATTATTCCAACACTTCGAGGCACGGTAACGAAAACAGCCTCTGAAGAAAGTGGAACGGAACCTAGGAATGGACAAAGGGTGAATAGATTTGCAAGCTAGATTTGCAGGGAGTATGAAAGTGATGCATGTGAGGTAGCTCCACAACAACAGTCTGTAAACAAGGAGATAGTCTATGTCAATGACAGGCAGGTTAATTTGAATTCTCTTAATTTAAAATACGATGGATCTCCATGTGTGAGAGCTTACATCGAACGACTGGATGAGTTAAAGGTGTCTAGGGGCATCTCAGATCAACAAATTCTTTGCCGGAGATTCTGAGCAAATCTCTATTATTGTGGTTTAGAGCAAACAAATATAATTTTTCTACTTACGAACAGTTTAGTTTCGCCTTAATTAGTATTCGATTCACCGGATTACGATTATCACCTTATGAAAGAGATTAGGTCTAGGATAATGAGTAGAACTGAGTCCCTAATCTCGTATATCTCAACCATGCAAGCCATGTTTGCGCGGTTAACTAAACTAATCAGCTTTGAGGACCAATTAGAAATTCTCAAGCATAACATACGGCCTGAATATATGGAGCTAGTAGAAACCCAGGACTTCAGGACCATGAACGAGGTCTTGGTGGTTTGTAGACAACGCGAGATTATAATGTAGTATTAATATTCCTATCAGTAGTTGAATATATAATATTAAGTATAATATTCGTATCAATATTTATATATCTACGTAGTATTCACTTATAATATTGGTACTAACAGTACAATAGGTTGATAATCCACCTCTTCTTCTCTTTCCTTTGTTATTGACCTTTGAGTTTTTCATTAACATTTTCTCTGACCTTGTTTATGTCATAATTCTTTAAAAATTGACCCTTCTATGCTTTTGTAGGAAAGCTTATTCCTATAAGAAGTTATTGTATTAGTTACAGGATTAGTACTTATTATTTGCTGGTTCTTCTTTGAGTTTTTCGTTTGTATGGCTCACCTCCAATTGCATTTTCTATTGTAAATATACGTATTAGACATAGGGGTACCACGTGATTACATGTCCTTTTTCCTTTTCTATAAATTACTAATTACATTTACTTATATTTTCAAACAAATTGTTAAATATTCAAAAAAATGTATTTTTGTGACATTTCTTTTATGTTTATTTACATCGTTGCCGTAGTAACTTTGTATCCGTTTTCAGACCATGACGTCAGATTTTCAGGTATAAACTCTTTAGAGAAGGTCTAATACCTGGCCGCTAAAGTATAAAAAATTCCAAATTCCAAATTTCCTTATAAAAGAACGGATTCGTTCTACAGAGGTTTCTTAATAGATATCACCGATGAGAGAGATCATTAGAGAATCAGCTTTAAAGACGAAAGCTGATAGTATATACCTACCTTTACTACTGTGTCTGCTCTGACCTCGAGTGCCCTTCCATTGGACACCGACTTCACGCCGGTTTATCTGGTGCCGGTGATCCGTCAGTGTCGCTGTCGGCCTACCACCGTTCCGGCTGCTGTTTCTAAAGGGCCGCTGCCGGCCTACCACCGCTCCGGCTACTGTTCCTACAGGCCGCTGCCGGCCTACCACCGTACCGGCTGCTGTTCCTACTGGGCCGCTGCCGGCCTACCACCGTCCCGGCTACTGTTCCTACAGGCCGCTGCCGGCCTACCACCGTACCGGCTACTGTTCCTACTGGGCCGCTGCTGGCCTACCACCGTTCCGGCTGCTGTTCCTACAGGCCGCTGCCGGCCTACCACCGTACCGGCTGCTGTTCCTACTGGGCCGCTGCCGGCCTACTACCGTTCCGGCTGCTGTTCCTACTGGGCCGCTGCCGGCCTACCACCGTTCCGGCTGCTGTTCCTACAGGGCCGCTGCCGGCCTACCACCGTTCCAGGCTGCTGTTCCTGCCGGCCTACCACCGTTCCGGCCGCTATCCTACGGGGCCGCTACTGATTAGCATATCCTGCAGGAGACCCACTTGGGGTAGCGTAGCTAATTAACTTTATTAATTGATTCATCCACCTTAATCTGTAAACTCTCCACACCACCCACACCACCTTACACTGACTCCACCCTTCCCTTTTTGTAATAAAATTTGTTAATCTCTTCTTTTCCGTGTCTTTTTTTTTTTGATGAGTCTTCCGTGACAATAAAACATCGTCAGGACAGTTATAGTGAGCCCAACATGAGTTCCACATACAACCACACACCGGTCACAAGGAGAAGACTATAGCCAGCATAGGCAAGGAGCTTATACCTATGAGTGACAGGTCGGGACAATGTTTCCGGTGTGGATCCCGTGAACATAGCACGAGGTTCTGTCGTAAACGAGACAAGTGTGGTAAACGAGGGGTGAAGACTCCTGACTGTCCCAATTGTCTTTCAGGTTCAAAAAACTGATTAGGCGGGGCTCTTCCCGTAAATGTAGGCCTAAAGGGAAAGCCCTGTTTCAAAATAATACTGATGTTCACCACAACATCACGGTGAACGCGGGGGCACATCTCAGCTGCTCTCGAAGAGATACCCAAAGCTGAGTAGCATTTTTCTTATACCCTCATATCTGTCTTCACTCGAAATAAACCGCAATTAACTACCTTAACTTAGATTAGTATTAAGAAGAAACAGCCATATGTAATATAAAGTTATTATTTGCTAAAGTGTTGTATTGTAATTATTGTAATTATTTTGCTACTAATTAAATTTGTATGTGTGCAGTGAAATCAGTGTATATTTCATAGTTTAAGCTCTCCTAATCACTCAGACAGTGGGCGCCCTACAGAGTCTCATGTTTCATTTCGACTGAGTAAGTACGGTGGGTAATTCTCTTAGGAGCTGCAGCGAGCCCAAAAGCCCACTGCAACCGAAGAGGTTACAACTCTAAATTGTAATTTATACCCCACAGCAAATACATTTGTACGACCAACGTGGGGAGTTCATCCCGAAAATGTTAAAACTATTTATAGACAAGTTATACAACCCATTATCACATACGCGGTCGGAATTTGGGGTAATGGAACGAAATACTATTGTGTACGGAAGGCTCTCAGAACGTTTCAGCGCCAATTCGCAATCCGAGCGATCAGAGTCTTCCGCACCGTATCCGCGGCATCCGCTATAGCAATAGCCCAATTCACCCCCTTACATCTGGCCATCGACGAAGCTAGGGAAATTCAACTTGTTAAAATTAACGGCACACTCAACACCCTCCCTAATGATATAACCCTACGCCAAAAAATCCCGGTCAGCCAACAACTAGACCTGTGTCGATCACGATTGATTCAATCACTATGACTCGATTACCACCCGTACGCGAGTGATCGAGTCTTCAAAAGCTAAAAAATTAGATCGATTGTGTACATGTCTGTTGTCTCTTTCTTTCGCATGACCGGCTGGCCTACGATCGAAAAGATTGAATCAGGCCGAAGCGTCAGTTAAATAGATTATTTGACGAACGTTTGGAAGAATTTCCAACAGACCTGGGCCATCATCCCGGAAACCTACAACTCATGCAGAGGGGATTGTCACCCCTCAAACTCAAACAAAACGTAGTAACAAGGTGGAATTCGACATAATTATGACATGCGTAGTAGTATGTATATTGAAAATAAAAGCTGCGGTTGTCAGCACCCTGGCTATAGAACAGCCACGGCTTGAGTCTTTAACGCCAGACGATTGGCTGTTATTAGAAAAGAGTGTTGTGGTGCTGAAAATATTCAATGAAGTCACACAAGAAATAAATGCAGAGAAATCGGTGTCCATTTCAAAAGTGATGGTTCTTGTGCTTATTATTTAACTGCAGCAGCAGAGCAAGACTCCCCTCAATTATGGCATTTGTTAGAAAGTCTAAAAAACCAGCTACATGACCAATTTCGCGATTTTGATGGACATATTTTGGTGGCTGAAGGGGCATTTTTAGATCCCAGATTTAAAAAACATGCATTTTTAAATGTAGAGAAATATAACCAGTGCTTGCGGGGTATACAAGGAAAACTTCGTTCTTTGTGCCACAATGACAATACTTTGACTGCGTTAGCAACACCAGCTCACACAGACGAACCTTCGACTTCCAGCATGCGGTCGATGTTCGACAGAGAAATCGAAAAAGAAATAATAAGAAACCCATCAGCTGCCAGCAATGACGAGCTGGATAAATATTTTAACGAGCCGCTTATCAAACGGACAGATGATCCACTTACTTAAATGGTGGTATGATCGTCGGCTCATGTACCCACATTTATATACACTAATGAAGCGTAGGCTATGCGTAACAGCAACTTCTGTTCCTTGTGAGAGAATTTTCTCTAAAGCCGGTATGACAATAAGGGACAAACGAAGTACCTTGAAACCGGCAAAAGCATCACAAAAAAAAATTCTGAACCACAATTTAGATTTATAAAAACGTAATATATTTTTTGATCTATTTTATTTTAATATTAATATTATAATCATATTATGATAGTAACTGACCACAATCACACCTGATGGTAAGTAAAGATGCGGTCGAAGATGGAGCTCGCTAGCCCATTAAAGGATGGGCTCTGGTATCCCTTACTCACTCACCGAAACACAACAGCACACATAATTTTATGGTATTATTATTACTAGATTATTTTTTTGTTTTACAATTCAATAACTATGCGAATTAACATAAATAAGAATGTTGACTATTTTTGATTTATGTGTTTGAATTGAAATAATGTATTAAGTATTTAATATAGCCTAAAATATGAAACTATTGTATCGCGGCAATATTATATTTGAATACACAGACAACGTGTATTCAAATATAACTTTAATATAATATAATAACAAAATTGTACTCAGAAGCATGAAGCTAAACTCAATCTTTACTTTTTAAATAACGCTCGCTCGCTATCACAGTACGCGACGCGAGCTGTTGATCGAATGTGTAGCATGGTATGCGCAATGCGCATCCATCAATCGATTATCCAAGCGTACAGCCCACTGCGATTGCGATCCATCGCGATAGATCGAATCATTTTAACTCGATCTAGAACAGACATTAAAAAAGGATATGAAACAAACTATTAAGAACGGCTTTAGAAAATGCGGGTTATATCCTTTCAACCCAGATGCTGTGGATTATACCAAATGCGTAAAGAACGCCATTGAAAATTTTGACGCGGATGAATCCTCTGAAAGATGAAAAAGATGAACAGCTGTTAAAGTTCTGAAACATTTCAACAAATCTTTGATAGAAGTCGGTATCGACGTCACCTCAATCATCACAATAATAAATGAACCTCTCAACAATGAAACAGAAAATGCAAAAACAGAAGATTCACTTTTTGATGCACCTATAACCGAAAACGCACCAGTTACAGGTATTAACGAAGAGAACACTGAAAACAGATATGTGAATATTGACTCGCAAAAGTACGGTAGCACATCAGATGAGACAAAAGAAAATGAAAAAACAAAAGATATACAAAAAGAAATTGATACATCAATAACCGGATCCAAACCAATCACAGGAATG
The DNA here is from genome assembly GCA_910589475.2 of Bembecia ichneumoniformis. Taxonomy (NCBI): domain Eukaryota; kingdom Metazoa; phylum Arthropoda; class Insecta; order Lepidoptera; family Sesiidae; genus Bembecia; species Bembecia ichneumoniformis. The sequence goes on from OU342521.1 coordinate 8,160,712, forward strand.
GACGAGGACAATATAACTGAAAATAGAGATATAAATATTCAAGCGACCAGTAGCACTTCAAAAAAGACAACATATATACCTTTACTAGATGACAGCTCAAAAAACAACAATTTACCTGACGCTAATATAAATACTAAAAGCACTGAAATCAAAGATATAATTATGAAAAGAGATGTGAATCTTGTATCTATGGATGACGTGGAAATACATAACACACAAATAACATTGACTGAAAATGCAGAGAACCCAGAAAAAAAAGGTATTTTAACAGAAAATAACCTAAATAATCAGCAAGAAACCGAGGAATCTGAAAATATGATAGTTGATTCTGAAGAAACTCTGCTTCATGAACTTGAGTTTCCAATATCTGACAGCTGCTTAGAGAATAATTTGGATATGGCTAGTGATTTCAGCTTTTCACTGCTTAAATCCCCTAAACAGTCGTCTGGGTCAGCAGCATCAACACCTTCAAATAGAAGCTATCAAATGAGGTCAAAATCAAACATTCCTACTAATAGAAACGGTATATCTCCATGTTTTAGAAAACACCTCTACACACCTAAAAGTCTCAGTTATTCTAAAAAAGGAAACGCTAAAGAAAACCTTCCGTCTGCCATCACATCCCAAGCTTGAAGAAAGTTCATGAAAGAGAAAGAGGCAGCAAAACAAGAACTAGGAAATCGAAAAAGGGAACGAAAAGATAGACTAAAAATATTAAAAGAAGTGAAAGCTAAAAAGAAAGAAGAGTTGGCCAAAAAAAGAAGCATAGCAGCATTACAAAGAACAAAACAAAAAAAGAAAAAAAAACTAGTAAAATTTCAGCCTGAAGCAACGTAGTCTCGCATTAAATGCAAGAGGATTTGATCAGTGATGTAGAGGATGATAATCTAAAGAACATCGGTTGTGATAAATGCCCAAGGTGGTTTCACCTAAAGTGTACGGTTCATCGCAGGAGACCGTACGTGAGGTATCTTAACAAGAATTTATTTGCCACGTTTGTTATATATAATGCTATATATACAGGTAAAGTTTCCCGTTATCACAAACTATGTTCTTTATATATTATATATATATATATATATATATATATATATATATATATATATATATATATATATATATATATATATATAAGCTGTATATATGTATAATGAAGCTGTTATTTAATAAACATATATATTACTACATCTACACCCTGAATTTATAATGATTTACTTCCCTTAAAGGGGAGTAAATCATTATAAATACATTACTCATGAATACGATCATGAATACTTTTTGTATGGGAACAATTTTCCTACCAAAAAATAAAAAATGTTTAAAATGTTGAATTCTAAAGCCTCGAAGCCTCTAACAATCCAGCTTCGAGGTTTTAGAATTCAACATTTTATTTGTGTTTTTTTTTTTTTAAATTTTGATGTATATTGATGTTTTATCCAGCTTTGAGGCTGTCAAATTCAAATTTTGTGAATTTTGTGTTTTTTTAGAATTTTTTCTGTACATTGACATGGAATTATTAATAAATTTGGTTGAAAATAGGCCTACTGTGGGACAAAACCCAAGAGTGCTATAAAAATTGACAATCGACTTTTTCCGCTTGGAGGGAAATTTGTATGACGTTAAATGAAGTTATGAAATATTGTCTGACAAAGAAAAAAAATATTTTGGTAAATTACATTTTTCATTATTTTTATTCATATTGGGTCTGCCAGTGTACACGGCCTGCTGATAACATGAAATACTCTGCGTATTTGTTACGAATCGTGTTGGCTGTTGCATTACCTCGTGATGAATGGGAACGAGGCAAATTGTATAGAGCGCTATTAGTAAACACCACTTGTTTACTAGAATTGTCAGTAGTATTATTAACAATACCCTCTACTTTATGAAATATGTTTTGTAGTAAACAACATGTTTTTATAATGTAACAATAGTATCTGTTGAAACATTCAAGGTCTATGCAAAATCCTCCATTTGCTTGATAAAATGCCAAATGTGCATTCAACGTAGCGTCGTCCTCTCATGGGACGATAGTTGAATTTTTCTTTCATTGAGTCAAGTTGATGCCCACCATAAGAACGAAGTAAGTGTTGATGTAAAGCGAAAGGTTCATCACAACAAATACATTGTTACATTAAAAAATTTAATATAGCAATAATTGTTTCTGCGTCGCTTTGCTGTTTAATTCAAACAGGCGCTTCGTTATTTAAATGTATTTGCTTGTGGAGTACAATCTGCAAGAGGGCGTGTCCGTAGGGCGAGAGAAAGGTAAGGCGAGACGCAGGGAAGCGGTCAGCGAGACCGGGCCCGCGATTCCAATCGGTCTTTTCCGTATCCGAACTCTGTAGTGTCAGTACCTGTGTTCGTCTTCTCCTCAAAGGACGTCATTTTACTAGTTAATATATGTTTGCAAAGTGGTTGAGAAAATTATCATTAAACTTCTACCCGATCAACGCCCCGAAATAAAATCGGTGAGTCGTTTTCTGTTGTTCAAGAGTAGTTTTCCAAATTCTTTATATTATTTCTTGGCACCGCATGGTGTGAAAAGGTTAAATTTTTTATTTTGATTTTCTATGGTGTTCCTCGTTTTGTGTTTTAATATAGTGATAACGTGTTCTCTTGATGGGCGTTACTCGCTATTAATTTTTCATTGTTTGTTGTTTGCAAAGGTAGACGGTTAGATTAGTAGGGACTTAGTGAGGTACCGTCTACCGTATGTCACCATAACGGCGACAGCCGTACATCTTGTGTAGGGAAAACGTCTGAGGCATGTCTTCGACGTGTTTCAGGGGTGTCCGGTGAGAGTGTAAGGAGAGCGTGTCAAGCGAGGTTGTACCCAAAGGGTCCCAAGGGGCTGCGTTTTAAGGATCTCGGCTGGCCGTCCAGACCAAGGTCCTCTGACCGTCTGTCCGGCCAGCGATCTCTTCGAATCCCTTCGAGCTGTGTGGTGGAGTCCTTTCCCCGTGTCTCCTCGACAGGTCGAGGCTGGGTTGCCACCAGCAAGCTGTGCTTCCTCGTGGTCGTCGGGCGTGGACGTCTCTTCTGAAGGATACCCGCTACGCAAACAGATACGTTTTGCTTTCCCTTTTTTATTTATTTTCGATTCACACGTTACGGATACTCCACTACCCCGCGATTAGGTCCAATAGGCATTTCATTTAGGCTAATTTAACTAAATTGGGCTTTTCGACGGCGTATAGGTCTCGATTGGTCTGCACGAAGACCCTGACATTTTTTTTATGTTTTACTATAACGAAATTGATATGATTTTTACCATAAGTAATTGATAAACTAATTATTTATTTAATTTGGATATGACCTACTAGTAATTTATTTTTGTTTCATTGACTTACGACTTAATAAAATTGTATACCGCCTTAGTGTTGATTTTTTTTATATATACCTTTTTTTTTTAATTGTTACCATCCCGCCACCATCAGGGGGATAGAAAGGTAACAATATAAGGTAGCTCACTGTCTGCACCTAGCGACTGCTTTGGGCGAGGAATATTAATTTTATCGCCTAATTCTGTTTCTTTAAATACCGCTGAAACGTGTTCTATGCCGTAGGCTCCCACATCAATAAAAATAAAGTTATAGTTTGCGTTCACCAGAGCCATTAATGCTATTGAAAAATAGTGCTTGTAGTTCAAAAACATTAACAGCGTCGTTGGTTACCTACCAGCGAATCGCGTGGCGTGAAACCCTTTGTTGCAGAGTTGTACCCTGGTTCAATTCGTGGCCGTCAAGTATCTGTTTGCGTATGTTGTTAGTTAAGTTACTGTTATTGCGTTATTGTTTATTATGTAAGCTTCACATTACGCAGTCGTAATTTATATATTGGTAGTTATAGTCTGTTCAATCGGGTAGGAAAATGTTTGATACTGTTTGACTCTTATGTTAAAAGTTAAGGTCGAAAACTAAGGAACACTTTTCCTACCCGACTGAATTGAATATGCCATACCTACGAGTACAAGGGTAAGTGTAGGTAGTACCAGTGAATGAAGAAACCGGCTGTTTCTCCGTAGTCAGAATATACAGGCGGTCTGTATATTCTGTTAGGCGCTGCACTGAAGCTAGTGTTAGTTATTGCAATTCGATTGGTGCAATTAATTAATTTTTTTCTTAATTAACGAGGAGTTTTTCCTTTAAACTTTTGAATTCATTAAATTGATTTATTTCAGATAATATGATCAATTATTGTTAGTAAAACATTACAATATTACATAATAATGTTGATACCACTGAACTCAAACTTTTCGCGCCATATGTCATCTTGAATATTAGGAATTAGGGTCCGAGTCCGATAGGTAGGTACACCAGAACTAAACACGTTTTTACGGCTGTACTTGATATTGATGAGCTCGATACATGAAACACGGTCACCGACCAATAACCTATAATTATAATGTATTCACCCCCAAAAGATTTCCAAAATTAATTGTGTGTCTCTTAGAGTTGCATTAAGTTGTCACAACCATTTTAAGACAACATAGGTATATATCAAACTCAAATTTTATTTCTGTAGAATTACATACTGATGGATCGACAAATAAGTTAATTTAAGTAGTACATTTTATTTGAAATTTATTGGAGCTAAAATTGTGTTCTAACTTACTCACCGTCCTATTTTCAGGTACTGCCCCAGAATACTTGCGAAATAGAAATAAATCAAGCAAATGTGTCTGAATCCCAAGACACATACATCATAGTTCCCAACAATCCAGAGAATCAAGCGCCAGAACCAAGTTCTGATATTCAAATTATATTGCAGAATCAAACTACTTTGATCAACATTATGAACATAATATGTACTAATCAAAAAAAATTATGCACAAATTGGCAAGCCTCTCAGTACAAGTTGAAGAATCAATCTCAAAAATTGACAACTATAGGTATTCTGAAGTGACAACTTTGAAAGAAGCTTCAAGAGCTGAGAAACAATTATTTACTCTAAAACAAATTAAAACTGCTCGTGATTTGGAGGAAATGGAGAAGTTGCTTTCCGATGACGAATATAAAAATAAACTCATTAAATCATGCGCCATTATTTGTTCTGGTGGAATAGACAGTGGAGTGAACTGCGCCTACAGATTAGTGGACGTGTTATTTTGTAGAAATTTTCTATGTGAGTGTTCCTGGTATGGAAGCACTCGAAAAGATGGCGTTAAAATAAGCCTTAAATGTTTCACTAATACCTTAAATTTCTTTTTTAAAATGATACACCATTGGGACAAAACTTACACACATGAAGTCAATGAAACGTTTTTTAAAAGTATCTTGAAGAATGCTAATAAAAGAAAAGAGGCCAACAATGAAAGAATTCCAACTAAAAGGCACAGAACGAAGGGAAAGAAGAATCCTAAGGTGCCGAAACTAAATGACACGGCAAACCCCTCCATCGAAAATGTTAAAAACAACGAAGGACCTGCCTTATTAGGCCATAGTGAAGAAACCACAAACGACAATAAAAAAGATAAGTCTGATGAAGAAGGATCAAGTTTATGTTAATCTTTAATTATTAATTTATTACATTTTCATCTATTAGGTAACCTAATACCAAACTGAAGAGTTGATTTTTTAAATTAGATTTTTTAAAAATCTTTATAGCAGACCAGACACTATAATTAGTAATTTCATTATACCACTGATAGTTGTCTGGTCCGCTCATGTCCACGTCATAAGCGCGAAAAAGACAGTCACACGGGTTACATGGACACGAAGCTTTTTTCCAATAGCTTAACCAATTCGCGAGACCCTAATTCGCAGCCTAATCAGTCTAACTAACCGTACATTTTTAAAATATTACTTACCAAGTAATATTTTAAACATATTACTTGGTAAGTAATATTTTTTTTTTGTAATTTTTTAGTAATTTAAGTTGGTAAGTAACCACCTAGCTGTTAAAGTGTTTTCCTATATGCTACTGTACGTCTTAAGGAATATTGTACAGCACTTGAACGACTCCTATACAACTACCAGGCTGCACAATGGCTGTATAATTCGCTTGTGTGCTAGTTGGGTGAGTATATAACGATAACTTGCCTCCCGGAAGTATTGTGAAGATGGCACCAAAGGGCAGTATGAAACTGCTTTGTTTATTGAGTTCATCAACCTAGCAAAATACAAGTCACAAGGGAAAACGTTGCTAATTTTTGATCGAGCGTCCTCACACTTTGATCGTCGATGAGGCTGACAGTATGATATTGTTCTGTGCTGCATTCCAAGCAATACCACTAATGAACTACAGCCCCTAGACAAATCAGTGAATATATCGCATGAGCATCACTGGGACCAAAAAATTTTGAAGTTCATGTACCAAAATCCCGTGTTTCAACAAAATATTCTCCAATGTTTGGGCAAAATGTATCACCCATGAAATCATACTAAACGGATTCAAGGATACAGGATTATACCCGTTTAATGCGAATATTTTACCAGACGAAGCATTTGCCCCGTATTGAGGATTGCCTCCACCGGAACCTGTCGCCACAGATTATTCTAAAACAAACCAGGAAATCCCTGATGAAACAAGACGTACAAATCTTGCCATCAATCTTAGAAAAGGATCCTGGCTTTCTACCTGCAAATAACAACAATCCTGTCGATCAATTAGTATCGCTGCTGATGAATGCGAAAAAAACCTAATAACATGTTAATCACTCCAGCGCATTCTCCACAACCATACATTTTTCATTTCAAAGTTCGAGACGTCGTCAGTACCGTTCAATCGTATACAGCTCCGAACAGATGTTGAGAATGAACAGATAAATCAGCTGCTGAGCAGCTGCTCAGCCTACCAAGCAGTAAATATTTATGCCGCCGAAGAAGAACGTGAAGATTCTGATAATGGACATGCCACTAAGTAGCCTCAAAACCAAGGAAATTAAATCTCCCTTCCAGCAATTATTGCCGACATCAAACTATGCTGTGATAAAGCAAAGACCAAGACGAAAAGCTATGAACTACAAAGGACAGCAGATTACCAAAGACCTTTTCAAAGACAGGGAGAAAAATAAGAACCAAAAGAAACTAATAAAAAAAGACCAAAAGAATACGAAGACGCCAAAAGAAGTAAAAAAAAGACAAAGATCTGCATCTACTCCTGATAAGGGTAATGGAAAAAAGTCAACACCACCACCAGTAGAATATAACCGAAGAATATATTATACTGGTGGAAAGAAAAATATGTGTAAGTCATGCGACAATGTGTCCAATGCAGCGTGTACCAATACCAATGGTACCATGAAGAATGTGTGAGTCTATCCAAAGAAGACAAAGACGCATTTTAGTGCCAAGAGTGTGATAATTAGATTTCATAAGTAGCATGGTTTCCGAATTGAGACTTTACTTTAGGAGTAAGATTATGACAGATCTAAGTCATTCGAGAACAATTATTTCTCAAAGAAACCGATGTTCCTAAAAGAATTTTGATTAAGTTAGTGTAGCTGATTTTAAGTTTGTTGAAAAGTATAAGAAGGTCTGTTTAGTTTATTTTCCTGAATCATTTTTGATTGATTTTAAAGAGTTTTCACTATAATTTAATAGATCATGGTATGTAAAAATGCTACCAAAATATCTTTTAGGCCATTATCACCACAGTGGTATTGTTACATTAAAATTTTCAGCAACTCATTGCTATGATCCAATCGATAGGCGTTTGTAAATTGAACAGTAGGTTTAGCATAACCGATGCCTAGTGACTGTGCGTAGTAGAGGCGTAAAGCGATGCCTGCAAGCGACAAGCCGACCACGAGGGCTTTTTTACGTGAAGACACAGCCGCTGACGAAACGAAATCAAGAGCATCCCGTTAAAAAATTACGAAAAATCAATGAAAAAACCAGTCTTCAGCATGATTTTGGACCTACAAGCTCAGCCCCGGATATGACATCAGAACAATTTGAAAAGGCGAAGGAACTCTTTCTTGATAATTTGAAAAATCTAACTGCTGAAAGTACAGAAATAGAAAGAAACACCATATTACAACGAGATAGCAGCGAGTGGATAGAAATAAGAAAAAAAATTGTAACTGCTTCAAACTTTTGACCTATATGTAAAAGAAAAATTCTAGTAGCACTGATATATCCATTTTTACAGCCGCCGACGAAACGAAATCAAGAGCATCCCGTTAAAAAATTACGAAAAATCAATGAAAAAACCAGTCTTCAACATGATTTTGGACCTACAAGCTCAGCCCCAGATATGACTTCAGAACAATTTGAAAAGACGAAGGAACTCTTTCTTGATAATTTGAAAAATCTAACTGCTGAAAGTACAGAAATAGAAAGAAACGCCATATTATGAGATAGCAGCGAGTGGATAGAAATAAGAAAAAAAATTGTAACTGGTTCAAACTTTGGACCTATATGTTAAAGAAAAATTCTAGTAACACTGATATATCCATTTTTCAGTGCAACACTTGATGGTATTATAGACAATGACATAATAATGGAGGTGAAATATCCCATAACAGCATATGAAAAACGAACTGATGATGCTATTATGAACAATAAAATTCAAATCTATAAATATAATAAAAGAAATAAAACTTCTTGCATTAATCGCAATAGTAATTGGTTCTACCAAGTGCAAGGACAACTTCATGTGACCCAAAAAAAATGTCTATTTGCGATTTGGAGTGGTGAAAAGAGATGACCAATTTTGGTTTGATAAAATGGAACAAAAATTGATTAACTTTTTATATGGACTGCCTTCTAGCAGAAATTGTGAATTCAAGGTATTCTCGCGGCTTGCCTATACGAGATTCAATTAATGGCGAAATAAGCAAAGGAGCTACCTCGACTGGTAAAACAATGTCCGACTTACAAGCTGGCTCCTTATCAGAAAACATAAAAATTGATAATGACAATTGCCGGACCATTCACATGAGGGATTGTAAGGAAAATATTTTTCTGAATTCTAAACCACCTTCCCTTACTTTTGTAGTATTCAGTAATAAATATGAAATTTCCGTTTTATGGCACTGCCAACTTCGATTTAAAACAAAACCTGCATGGTACAAGATTTCAGAGTGAAACTTTTATCAAACGAAATCTATAACAACGAAACTTTCGACTTGAAGAATGAACCATTAGGACGACCAGCCACTAAGCTTACCCATAAAAAGATAACCATTTGGTGGTCACTTCATGGTGTGATTTACTACAGTTTTCTCAGATCCGGTCAAGCCATAACAGCAGATGTCTACTGTTCGGTTTTAACCGAGTTTATCTTCGTGTATATTTTAATGACAAAGGCTGTGTTGACAAAGGGATATTCACTGTCTTTATGTGTTTGACAAAGGAATTAATTTATATTTTCAGCCTATCTTTTGGTGACTTGAGACAGGCTTTTTTCCTGGTTTTAGGATGTGTGTTATGATATGTGTTAAATGTCATTAAAGACCCAAACATTTCAACTTCATCAGTTAAGTGGAATAAGTTGTGAATGTTGCTTGTAACGTGGCTTGATCCACAAAAGTTTTTGTAGTATTTTACAAAATATTGCAGCAGTTCTTTTGCTAACGACAACAAGGTTCGGCATGTGTCTGTTTAGCATATTATAATGCCACAGTATTGCGTTAAAAATTATTACAAGCTTCACTATTCATAACATGTGGCGAAATAACAATGTTTAAATAATGTAAAAAAAGATCTGAATTCTGACGCTTCCCAATGTGCTAATATTAAAAATCTCTTTTCCGTCGTCATTTACATGCTGTTACTAATTGTCAAGTTCACATTGTAATGTGTTTAGAGAAAGTTAATTAAATTTAAGTGTGATCTGAGCATAAATTTATTTAATTTTACTTAATAGTCACTACATAAGGAATTCATTTATTAATATTGCCTCTGTTGCATTTGTCGTGATAGTTGAGTACAACAAATCCGAATCGTATGTGTCCAATGCCTTGAGGTTAAGTACAAGGAATAGGGTTTCCATTTTCACTCACTAGTGATGAATTAAGAAGACAGTTCCTGATTCGTCCACCAGTGACAAAAGTCAGTACATGAACACGTTTCAAACGATCGGACCAATACGTTTTGAATACTACGTGAACAATGAAGACTTAATCTGTCTGTATAAATCTTCATTGTTGTAATCACCATGTATGTGGGTAAACATATCTTTTAACCTTTATCAACAGTTACTAAACGATCCTTTACTAAAATGACATTACATTAGAACGAATATGTAATTGAATAGGCACTATAATCTTTTCATTGTAAAAACACCGCAATCGATAGGCAACAACCGAAATTAATTTAAAATGTGGTCGAGTGTCAGCGCATGGTTTCCAGGTCGGAAGCGAGTGGTGTTAACGGACAGGTCTGACCTGAAGTTGTCGACGAAGCTGGCTCGGCGGTGCGAGTGAGGCGCGAGTTGCACGGGATGAACGTGGTGAACGGGGTGCAAGGGTGCAAGACGCGGACGAGACGCAGGCGGCGCGTGCCGCAGCCAGGGTCACGACTCGTGTAGCAGCCGCTGGTAGTGGGGGAATATCTCGTAGGGCGGCACGTGCAGACCGAACTCGAGTGCCACCAGCACCGCGAACTCGAACCGCATCAGGTCCTTCCTGTTTACTCTAAACGTGTTCTCCGTGCGCTGGAAATTATCAACGCATTACAATTAGCAACTGGATCAACCAATATTACACACTAGCTGGGCCCGCAACTTTGTACGCGTGTTATTCGGAATAACAATAGGTTATGTTAAATAAGAGGGGTCTTCTATGGGAGATAGTGTAGTAATGATGAGATGTGTCACTGATGAGAGTGACCGAAAGGCGTTTATTTCAATTAACGTAACTTTTTTTATTTGTATTGCAAAAATTAAATGTCATGGGAAACTTGCTACAATACATAAGTGAAAATCGTATTCAAATTAGTGTGCACAAACTCATAACAGGCAAAAATTCTAAAAGCAATTTTTTTTAACCTTGGTAATTATAAGTAGTATACGAGATTACGTACATTATACTAGGTTGGCGAAAGAGTTTCTTCGCATTTTATATGAAAACTCAAGACATTTTTTTCAAAGTTCATTTACATTTAATATGTGCCATTTTGTTCGATAACTTTTTTCATCTTGTAGAAAGTGACATGATCCCATTGCTTTAGAAATTTTAGGACTTCTGATAAAAAAAAAACGGGACAAGTAGTTTTGGCAGTCCTGTCTTGATGTAACCTGACACTGCCTAAAGAATTCTGACGAGACCGAAACAGGCGGAAATCTGAAAGTGCAAGGTCAGGGCTATATGGCGGATGCATTAACATCTCCCAGCCACTCTCTTAGTTTTTGCTGAGTGGCTAAAGATGTGTGTGGTCTAACGTAGTCGTGATGAAAGACCACACTCTTTCTAATCAATTCCGGTCGCTTTCTCTAACTTCTTGCTTTAATCTCATCATTGGCAGTACAGATCCGAATCGATGGTTCTGCCCGGCGGGGCGGTAAAAGCTCATAATGAACAATGCCCTTCCAATCATACAACACACACACAGCATCACCTTATTACGAGTTAACCCAGGTTTTGGCACAGTCTGTGAAGCCTGATCGACCTTTGACCACGACCTTTTTCGGACGTTCTTGTCGTACATGATCCACTTTTCACTTTTCACTTTTTACGTGATCCACTTTTCACCAGTTATCTAGTGATAACTGATGAAAAGTGGATCACGAATTTCTTATCGTTCTTATCGTTAAATACATCGAATTTCTTCATTAGATTCACTCATTTTGACAGAAAGAAAAACAAATGAGAAATAGCTGGAATCAAAATTTTATTAATTTGTTTCTTTTTTGAAATTTAACCTTTTTAATGTCATCAAAACCTTTTTATTTAACCTTGTAACCTTTTTAGTGTCATAAAATACATCGAATTTTTTCATTAGATTCACTCATTTTGACAGAAAGAAAAACAAATGAGAAATAGCTGGAAACAAAATTTTATTAATTTGTTTCTTTTTTGAAATGTAACCTTTTTAATGTCATCAAAACCAGCCAGATACAAATAGTACAGACAAAGAGATTTTATTACAAGTTTATACATACTATATATGCGAAAAGACTTTTTCCCCGACCTAATATTTATAAATGAAAGACGGCATAAAGAGCATGTCTAGAAATTTAGTTTATCGTGCAGAATTAAAACAATTGTTACGAGAATTCAAGGTAATTTTACGTAGATATTTTTATTTACTAAACACTTTCAGTCATATCTTACATTGTAGGAATGTGGTATATTCTGCATCTTTAGGCACGTAAACTTGCAGGAGTGGATGATGCAATCTTTGTTAATATTTCATAAGTAAATTAAGACAATATTAAGGAAACATTTATGAAAATAATTTAGAATTGTTCTAGCCTCCAAGGGGATTATATCCAAATATCCGGTGGTCCCACTGACAAATCTTGGAGAGTTAGGCGGCGCTCAGTTGACATATTGTGTTAATCATAAGTGTCTTAGCATTAAAGCTATATCTAATCAAAAAGTGATTTAATTGCAATCCCTAAGAAGCACTTGCCATTATACTAACGAATTAATAAACCGACAATAATTTCCACACATTTTTATTAGAAATTTTCATTTATTACATTTGAACTTAATTACTGACTATTGTTGTGAATCGTAAACTTCAAAATAGAGAAGAACTAGGACTATAAAGCCTGAAACTAGGAACGAGTTTATCTTTATTTACAGACATTGATGAAATGTAAATATTTACATAGATGAAAGTTGTATTTATAAGTTTCGCTAATAAATTAAGAACTTACTTCAATCAAAGTTTTCAACATTTCTCCTTTGACGTCGTTCAGTTTGGCAGAGAGCAAAAGACAGGCCCCAGCGCATAGTTTTCTATTATCCTTGTTGATTAAATTTGCAAGGATCAACTTCTCAAAGTACACATACGCTTGAGCAACAGACAGAAGATCCACTCCGCTGTTTTCTTGTTTGGCTATTTTGCGCATCTCTTTCTTAAGGCTGGAAAGAGTAATTAACATTAGGTAACTACTAGCTGGTGCCCGCGACGTCGTCTGCGTTAAAAAATAAAAATTTTATGCCTGCTAAAATACATGTATATGAGTAATATAACGCCCGACATGTTATAGCTTTGCCAGGCGTTGGATTTTTATTTTTAGATGAACCCTCAGGAACAGTACTTTTTTCTAGGTGAAAGGTATCCTATGTCCTTTTTGGTATCCCTGACAATGTGTATGCAAAATTTCATGACGATTGATTTAGAAATCAATCATGAAATTTTGCAACAGACAGACAGAGTTACTTTATAATATTAGTAGGTATTATATATTATATATTACGTCGATGCTAAAAACTTGTAGAACCAAAACAAATTTATCAAAGACGTTAAATTATTGGTACAATCACATAGCATGTTAAGACATTCTATAAGATATTGTAAAATATAAAGAGTCAAATATAAGAGTCATATAAGATATTGTAAAATATAAAAATATTTTGAATTTTTAAACTTAAATCTCTACCTCATCTTATTATTGTAGTATCGAAGCACACTGCATTCCATAGTAAAAAAATAGGCAGCCTGTCTGGCCCTAGTAAATACATTTAGATGTACTAATGTATACATACTAACATTTTGAACACTGACCACTATGAGTGACTTCATGTCTCATCTGCTATGTCTCAATCAAAAACCAATTATAACTTACCTTCTCAATTTACTAAGAGTCAGTTTGATGTGTGGAAATTTTTCTCTGAACTTGTCATTTAACTCTTTCTTGAGATCTTGAGGACGCACGTAGTCAATAATTGATGTCATGTAGGACGTAAAAGTTAGCAATGTTCTATGTTTACCGGCTATCAACTCGGGATCGTCCAACAAGTTGGGGCAATATTCTGCCTGTGAACAGGATACAGTTTACTTTTCTCATTTGTGCTTTATACTTTTTACCTTAGTTCACAAATTAGTCATTCTATTTTGTTACAATATATATACTGTATCTGGCTGCATAAAAATTTAAAAACACATAATAACCAATTTATTCAATCAACATTGAATAAAAACCAATTTATTCAATTCTTTTACGTTATGTTATTGAAATCATAAACAATTACATTTCAAAGTGACGTCACTCCAAGATTTTGACATCATTTAATAAAGTAATCTATCTAGGTTTTGGTTTTTGGTTTTTGTGGTCAATAATATTTTATAATGTCTAAAGCAACATGTATTTGGTTTTCATAGATATGGTAATACTTATGTAGTCTAGATTTCCTTTAAATCGATTAACAAATACAATTTTACTTATGTGAATTTTAAACCGCGTACATATATATCAGTTCAGATTTTTCACATGCTGGCATATCTAGTCTTAAATTAGTACATACATATTTTTGCGAAAGAAGTGCTCCGTCCTCCCAGTCGAAAATTTTACTATCTACAGAGGTGTGCGGCGGTGAAGTCGCCATTGTCATTGTCGTTCTCTGAGATGACTCGTAAGAGAAACACCTAAAATGCATTATTTTTAAAAATAAAAATTTCCATTGTTACGAGAACTCTTGTAACTTCATGCAAATTGTTGTTATTGGATTATACATGCAAGCATGTGATAAATAGATAGATAGAAATACAATTTTAAACCTTTTTTTTAATGTTAAGTAAGTAAAATAAAAAATAATTTGTCAGGGTTAAGTTAGACCATGCACACCTTTCACAAATTAATCAGAAAGCAATCTCCATTATTGACCGATACCAACTGAAAATATTTTTGATAATATTCTAAGAACATAATTATCATGAAATATAAAACCTTATTATCAAAACATTAACTTAGCGCGAAGTGCGAGTTTGCCTCGATCGAACGCATCGAACGCGTAAACGTGATTTTGTATGGGATTGAAGCAGCGCCATCTAGTTGGCCACTACATAACACTGCTTCATTCCATACAAATTCACGTTTACGCGTTCGACGCGTTTGATCGAGGCAAACTCGCACTTCATACTCTTATTTATCAAAACTCCTATTGACAGTTGTAGTAAAAAAGGACTGGATAATAGTTATTAATCGTTCATAAACAAGAATTTCCTTAGTTATAGTATTTTCACTGTATGATGATATGTGTGACAGTTCGTAACTGACAATTTTAGTGATGCAACCTAACCACATTTAATCGATTGTTTGAAAATATCGAATCAGTTGGCAAAGCAAATGGAATCGAACTACCTGTTTTAGATTTTCAGATTTAGAAATAAATTTTTAAATCTTAAAAAACAGGTTATGTTAAATAAATTATAGAATACAATGCTGTCTGTTTAAAATATTAATTTATTTATTCATTACTGTTAAAACTCGAAACTTTACAAGTCGTATCAGACTCAGAACAAAATTTACTTTTGTTTTATTAATATTATTAGTCAGCTTTAGTTTTATTATCAAAATACGATGTTTTATAAATATATAGAATAGAAAAAATATTTGTTAAATCTCCGAATATCCTATGGTAAACATAGAGTATTTTTGATATATCGAATATAAGTAAATATCCCTAGTGTCAATCCCTATTGACACAAGTTCCGTTCCACGCGTTTGACACTTTTACCTTGCATTTGGATATTAATATTAAGATGTAAATGTATAGCTACTATAGTATTTTTGCTGTATGATGATATGCGTGACTATTCTCACTTTTTCATGTCACGCATACTGTTTTCAACTAAAAAAAAAAAACTGGCACAAAAAAAATAACAATTAAACAAACAAATGTATGACAAAAAAATTATCTATTCGAAAAACACAAAAGGAATTATCACTTTTATAATTATTTTATTATTATAATAGGTAAATGTAATAAAAAAAATATATTTTAAAAGTGTCAAACGCGTGGAACGGAACTTGTGTCAATAGGGATTGACACTAGGGATATTTACTTATATTCGATATATCGAAAGTACTCTATGTTTACCATAGGATATTCGGAGATTTAACAAATATTTTTCTATTCTATATAATTATAAAAACATCGTATATTGATAATAAAACTAAAATTGACTAAAAATAACAACAAAACAAAAGTAAATTTTGTTCTGAGTCTGATACGAGTTGTCAAGTTTCGAGTTTTAACAGTAATGAATAAATAAATTAATATTTTAAACAGACTGCATTGTATTCTATAATTTATTTAACATGAACCGTTTTTTAGATTTAAGAATTTATTTCTAAATCTGAAAATCTAAAACCGGTAGTTCGATTCCATTTGCTTTGCCATTGCTTGCAAGTTGCATCACTAAAATTGTCAGTTACGAACTGTCACGCGTATCATGATACAGTGAAAATACTATAGTTGTCACTGCGTCATAAAAGTTAGTTCAAAATTATTATTTTTAAATGTCAACAGACTTAAAGATACTCAAGGAGTGAAATGAATACGCATTTTACATTTTACAGCTGTTTTGGAGAAGTAATTAGGTGTTAAAATTAAATAAACCTTAATAGTTTACAACTCGGTACCACTTAAAGTGTACAAACAACATTGTTTTATAAATGTTGTGATTATATATGACGGCGCTTCGTTATTTTAGTTATAATTTAAATTCCTAAATTTAATTTTTAATTGTATGTCAGCGCCATCTTTTAGCGTAACGCAGATCACGGTGTTCCTAATATAAGTGTGTGTCGTGATTGGTTAGGGTGATGGCCAATCAGTGGCTTAGCCCGATGAGCGTGCACTTTGAGAGTGAAGTCATTGGTGGCAATGGCTCGTTCAGACAAATGAGAGGAATGTTGACAGTAGAGATGTGCCAAATGATTACTTTGATGTAACCGTGACAATGATTACAGTTACTCTGAAGTACTGATTACAAATACTGGTTCCAGTTACTCACGGTTCCAGTTTACAAATTGGAATCATATAATATTAAAGTACCTACGAATACCTATTACAAGTAACTAGAATACAGTTAAAAAAAACGGATCGTTGGACTCATTGTAAATAAAATAATCTTCTACGTTGTTCAATCAAGGTTGTTTTTATTAATTGAAAAATGTATTACTTTTACTATTAGACTATCTATTACCTATTTACAATTTTAAATTTGCGTTTAGAAACATAAGTTTACTTTTTTTGTTTGTAAACGTTAGGACCTGTAAAATTACTAAAAGGCAGTTTAGAAAACGAATGGCTTCTATTCCGATTCCGAGTTGGTAATGGCTACCCGAAAGTGAGTGCAATGCAACGGATACTTATTACTGAATACAGATACTCTTTCCCCGAACGCAGTCCAAAGTACGGAACGAGTACTTGTAATCAGTATCTGGAAATTGCAGTAACGATTACAGTGGCACCAATGAAGTAGCGATTCCAAAGTAACGGTTACAGCACTTTTGACACACCTCTAGTTGACAGTCTTCGAGTGAATTTGTTTGCGTCAACACGTGGTCTGCGGAACGCTCTGTCCGATATCTTTCTTGTCTTGTAATTTTGCGCAATAGTGAAAACTTAAAAGTGATTATACGGAATATTATTTTAAACTCCTCGCCCTCACGCATTACTACACTAATATGACCGATCAAGGCTCTCATGTGCCGTTATATATGAAACCTAAGGTTCCAGAGCAGATTGTTTACAGAGAGGAAGTTGTATAATGAAACAATAATTGAATATCAGCAATATTAAAATTGAAAATATGAATTTGAACATTTCCAAAACATGAGGTACTTAGTGAGTGTGTGGGTAGTTAAGGTGTATCGTATCAGTGAAGTAAAACTTAGATCCATTTGCAGTCGAACTCAAACGCTTCACCTTAATGCATACTGTTAAAGAGACCTTATGGGTATTGTGTAAAAAAACTTAAGGGCAGAGCGAGCGTGTCATAATCGAAAGCATGTAAATAATTAACGGAAATTGTATAGCAGTCGGCTGTGTTAAGTCCATAAATTTATTTCGAATTGCGAAATAAGAAAGACCAAATATTTAACAGCTCTGCTCTAGGCCTAAAAATAACAAGAAAATCAAGAATATAATAAGATATTTTTATGCAGAAATAAAAATTAACACATCTGTCACATCACAGTGAACCCAATATTGTCATGCCAGGACCCCAATAAGGACACGATACCACCGCTATCTCTTGAAGCGTTTGAATACTCAACTATTAGAAGCTTAAACTATTACAACATATTACAATCTTCCACTAGCATTTAAAAGTAATTATCATGAACCCATAACACCGAATTACACCATTACACAAGATTTATAAGGAGTGCAGTAGGTATACACTTTTCTAATTACAAATAAAATATACATAAAATTTCAAAAGGCAGAGCTACAAAGCGTTTTAAACCCATTAATGCATTGCTCAAGAAGATGATCAGGTTTGTTTTTACCATTTTTTATCCTTGTGTCTCGTCAATAACTTTGTCCTGCAATTTAAATGTTAGGGATGAAATGAATGTGAAGTATGAATGAATTTTCCATATGATTCTGACTGACAATGATGTGATGTGCTCCATTTACGACTGATTCTGTTACGCCACCAAACCAAACCAAGGTTGATGTTGTAATTTGTTTATTAAAATAACTATAATTATTATTATTTTCCTATTTTAACATAAAATGGTCTCACGAATAAAATAATGCAGATAACCAATCAATATTAAAAACACTCTTTATTATTCCAGTACTTAAATCTCCATATTTATTTAACACAATAGTTTTAGGCAAATGTTGCTGGAGCCAAAAGCACATGGACTACACAAACAAAAAAAAAAACATATTAAGAATAAGAGTTTTTGCATAGAAAATTTAGGTACCTAATACAAGTCAACAGAACACATGCACATTGAACATGTAAAATATTTAAAACATTTAAAACATTAATATGTGTAGTATTAAAATAAAATACCTGGCAATAACATGAGGATGGCGGTTCATAGTTTTTAAATCACTTTCGAAAAATTTCTTGTGGTGATCTTTTGTGAAATTTTTAGATGGCACAAGCAACTTCGAATAAGAAATATCTTGCCCATTCTCTTCCCTCTCTAAGCCCAAAAGGTCAAATGGATCAACGCCATTGTCAGTTATAGAAGAGAGTGGTCTTGGGCCAGAAGTATTACGCCTCCGTATTCCATCTTTTCTCAAATCAGACCTGCAAAATGTTCAAATCAAACTTAACTTGATTCCCTTGTGTGTTAATACAGTGATAAGTAGTTAAAATAAAGTGAAACCATATTTAAAGTATACAATGAAAATTATTCAAAATTTAAATTAATTTATTACTTGTGTTCACCCACTGGTCAAAATTTAATCATGGTGCAGAAAAAACTACTAAACAGAAAAAAAAGAAAATCAGTTCACAAACAAATAAGAAAAAGGGATACTAAGTTATTGAACATTGTAGAATTAATAGATTGATAAGTTTGTATTCCACATTACCCACTGTTTTAAACTGTTATTATTTTAACATATGAACAATATACTTTTTTGAAGAGCCTGTTGGATGAGTGATTAGGGTGCTTGCCTTAACTCTCGGTCTCAAGGGTTCCCGGTTCGATTACCGGCAGGGTTAACTTTGTAATTGAACTTTTCAAAGTTAGCTCTGGTCTAGTTTTTAAAGTAGTGGCAGGACACGCTGCATTTCGCAGTCATTTGGGCAGTTCGTCTGGTGGCAGTAACGACCCCTTTAAAAAAGACCACATAGCATGTGTGCTGTTGTGTTTCGGTGAGTGAGTAAGGAATGCCAGAGCCCATTTTCCTATCCAATCCTTTATCCTTGATCCTATTGTAGTCGGCAGCGCACTTGCAGCAGCTGTGCCGTTGTTTATGCTATATAGGCAACTGTAACCACCTAACACCGAGTGGACTGTCAACCTGTCTGTCGAAAGAACCCTAAAGAATCTGTTCTATTGCAATAAATCAACTATGATTTTGTAGTTGAATGAAAGATAAATCTTTTGCAATTAGTAATTCATTGGATTTGTTCCATTTAAATTTGTACAAGTATGGATGGTTCTTAAGATAATTAAACTTTTAAAATACTACATACCGTGCTCCTTTAACAGTTTTAGTGTATGCTATTGTACTAAATATGAGACAAGGAACACCTTGTGATGGTGCAATTGCAAGTCTTTCATCTTTAAATGAAACTCCTTTTGTTGGACGAATCAATTGCACTTCTTTATATAAAATGTGGCTCTCTAGTATACCACTTGTACGCAATCTACCTATAGACGAAAACGAGAGAAATAATTGTCACATTGTTACAATTGTCACATTAAAAATTTTCAGCAAGTCCTTGCTATGTTCCAATCAGTAGAGGTTTCAAAATAAACAGTAGGTTTAACATAACCGATCCCCAGTGAGTGGGAGACGTATAGAGGAGATGGTGCGGGGTAGGAGGTGCAACGCGATAACTGCAAGCGAGGCGCCGGTCCTTTCACGAGAGGAAAGGACCCGCCGTCGCAAGCTGGTATCTGAATAGCCGATCGACTCCTAATTATTCGGGTGTCATTGTCCTCCATTTTCCACGCACCAGTCCACCCATTTTCAATTCTTAAAATCGAGGCCCCGGATTAGAATCAGGGTGTTCTGTTTGGTGGGTTCGGTTTTCCACGTAGCCTTGGTTTGCTGCCAAGGCCAAGGAGGCCGAGCGTCCACGAAGTCGCCGTATGAGATCGCCGCTGCCGGCGTCCATCTCGCGCCCCGGACAGATAGGTGATACTTATTTTTTTTTAATGTACTGGACGCGATTTTAGAAATACCTGACGTGTTAAGAAGCTTA
Source organism: Bembecia ichneumoniformis (assembly GCA_910589475.2). Lineage (NCBI taxonomy): Eukaryota > Metazoa > Arthropoda > Insecta > Lepidoptera > Sesiidae > Bembecia > Bembecia ichneumoniformis. Next base: position 8,181,468 of record OU342521.1, read on the forward strand.
GCCTATATTTTTTTAGTTTCTTAAAACCTAAAGTAGTCTTTTCAGCGGCGGTAGGGGCTTGACTGCTTCCCACAAATCCCTGCTTAATTTAATTTTTTTAACAAATGAAATTGTATTTTTTTTAATATTTAACTGTGCAATTTTTATAATTTGTAATTTGTGCAATACTACCCTATTAAAATTATTATAACACCTTAAGCACCACCTTCTTTTAACCTTTGTTTATATTATTTTTAACTTTTAATTGTTATAAGCCTGTCACACATCGGTGGGGGAAAAACAGTTAACAAAATTAACAAAATGAAGGAGGCTGCATCAGAATGTCTCCACAATAACTGGATGGATCACATTAAAACATTCTTCTGATGTTACCATTACATTTCAAATCATTTAGGGAAATAATTACAATGTCATTTTATAAAATAATTTATTACAACAGCATAAATGCAAATAAAATTATTATTCCAAAACAACATTTTTAATGGCACATTAATTTTGAAAGACAATGAGCAATGTGAACTGCTGTTGAGCCTTGGACATTGTTAGTTAATTCGATTTTAGATTTTAGTTAAATGATGATTTACTCTTAAATGACAATGAATTATTTTTTTAATGCCATGACACAATATTTTCATGTATAGTCGCCATTATGAGAATCTCTAAATTATGTAAACAAACAAATTTGCCACATGGGCAATAGGTATGATGACGGTATTAAAGAATCAATGAATAAATGGTTTTGGAGAAAAATATATGTTGAAAGGAGTCTAAAAAATACTCATTTTTGGTATTAAAATTGAGATTAATAAGATTTTCAATAAAATAGAAGTATAAATAACCGCAATCGGCCATGTTAACTGAAACACCAATCAGAGCGAATGACGTCACGCCCAGGTAAGTGCCATCGTGTTGCTTGACTTTGCTTTGACAGAATAAAAAATCTGATGAGATGTCAGTGACGACGTGAGGTCACGGTTCATCAGACGCGACGCCATGACACCTAAGTGCGTTTTCGCGCGTAATTCAAAATAGTTTTAAAAAACATTAAATAATTCGCGTTGAATTTAGTTTTTTGCTGAAATATTGTTTTTTTTTTTTTTTTCTTTTTTTTCATTTATTATTTACTAAAAAAATACATAAAGAGGAAACCAGGTATACGGTACATTATAAACTACACTAAGTTTGTCTATGTACCTACCGAACAATTAAAATATACTTGTTACTTCAATAATTGTTCTAAAAAATATTTTCGAAGTTTATATTGAATATTATTTTCATTTAATTCATTTTTAAGTTCTGTCGGCAAACTGTTAATTAATTTAGGTACTATATATTCTAAACGATTTCTGCCATACAAATTTACATACTTAGGAGTAAGGTATCTTACAGTATCAGCCTGTCTAGTGTGTTTGTTAGTTGGATGTACAAGTTTTAATTTTTCATTATGGTACTGATCACATAGAATCATATAATTAATTTTGTCGTATATGGGCAGCACTTTACAATAATTAAATAGTTTGAAGGGACAATCGACAAATTTAATTTAATAGTTTTGGATATGGTAGACGTGTATCTACATTATGGAAGGGAATTTCAAAATCTGTCATCATGCCTATTATCAAGAACAAGAGTTACAGATGTATAGCGGATACTTCGCTCACAAGCAATTTAATTTGACTGGGTTATAAAGAATTGAATTTAAACATTTGATCTGCAATTTTAACTAGTCATAATCATACGTTATTCGAGTTTAAAATGCGCATGGGGTTGTTCGCCAATTACATTAGGTTATGTAATTATTGGATTTTATTACTAATTTTTGTTTTTATTAGTTAGAAATCAGTGTTGTTTTGGCTAATTGTTGTTACATATAATTATTATTCTATCCAAATGTTGTGAACCCCTAAATGTTAGTTTACATAATTTAGAGATTCTCATGATGGCGACTATAGATGAATATGGCCTTTACTTATTTTCTTTAAAAATTTAGTAAGAAGTAAAATTCACTACTTACCATAGTTTAGGCTTTCTGTGCTGCTTTTATCATCTATGTTAATTCCACTTAGAGAAGTTAGGTGTAATTTCTTTCCTTTAATTAGTGTGGGTTTATCTTTCAATGTTTCAGTGTTTGCAGATGCACATCTTAAATGTAGGAATCTTCATTTAACATACAAAAAGAGAAAATCATGTACAACTAACTACCAACATCCAGTGAGAAGTTTGTCAATTTCCATTGTAAGCTTTATTTATAGGTATATAATAGAATAGTTAATTTTTTTTTTGCCAGATTTAAGTAATTTTTGAACAAAGTCTATTTCAGTTAGAAATCTAATATCAATAAAACAATAAGCCTGACATCATAGTTATTGACCAATCCAGCACCGGACGATACTTGTTGACATCACTGTCCCGCATGACCAAAAACCTCATGAAAGTCAAAAGGGAAAAGCTTGGTAAGTATATAGACTTGGCATAAGATGACCACCATGTGGAATGTCGATTCGTCAATCATTGCCCTGATAGTTGTAATTGTTACCAGAGGACAGCTCATTTCATGTATTTTTTATATTACAGTAAAGACTCAATAATCCGAAATGATAAAAACACACCCCTATTCGGTCTCACAGAGCATTCAAATTACATTATGTTGAATTTTAAAAAAAATACCTATGTTTATTAAAGTTTTTAATCACAAAATATGTTCACTCAGTCTTAAACTGATGTAATATTTTAGTCTATTTATAAACCAAGAAAAATCTTTATCTTTCAATTTAAAATGCATTTCAACATTAAGGTGTAGGAACCATATTTCTAAACTAAAAAACCACTGGTATGTGTATGGGACGGGGGGCATGTATATGGCAGTTCGGATTGTAGATGTGAATAATAATAACCTTTATTTGTTGATTGTATATACATATAGGTAACAGTGTTTGTACTAACATTTGATCTATCTGACCTACCATTACTGCCATACAATAATTTACAAATACTTAATCAATTTTAATATTACAATTTATTGTCAAGTTTTTTATAATAGTCACTTAAGTATTTAAGTACAGTAGAATCCTGATTATCCAGATCAAATAAAATTAGGGGTATTCCGTATAATCGAAAATCCGGATAATCAATTTCAAAGCAAATTAAATAATATTTAAATTTAAATAAAGACATTAAAAGACAACACTACTTACTCTTTTTCGTTTGGACATTTTAAATTTCCAACACAAAATGTAGACAAAAATAAAACACAAACTTTCAGTTAAACGCTATCAAGAAAATGAAACAACAACAAACACTAATACTGCAAATAAATGAGAGCGGGAGTACACGGTCGGATGCGGGAATAAACTTGGCGTAACATGTCTCGTTGCACAGTGAAAATTTTTTAAAATAACAATTAAAGCCGAGATGAACAGAGTCCTGATAATCGGATGATCGGATAATCGATGTTCGGATAATTGGGATTCTACTGTAATGATAAAATTATCACTTTATACCCAGCACTAAGATTTGTTATAAAAGAAATCATTCATATTGTAGCAAACCCTATTTCAAGATTATTTTTAAAGTCTCCTAGTTAATTGTCCCTTAACTTAACTGATAAATTACATAGTTTAAGAGCTGTTTGTTCAGATACCACATCTATATGTTTTAACCATACACTTTTATTTTCAGTTTTTGATTTGAAAGGGTTCAATTTGACTGAACAATGTAAAGACTAGGTAGTGTTAGTATTTTATATTTTAAATATCACAACGAACGTTTTGTTAATATGTAGTGAAACTTTTAATGACTGAAGCAGTATAAATAAGAAATTAAATAAATTAAAAAGAACAAATTAAGAAAAATAAATTACGAACAACAAATTATTAAAATAATAAAATATGAAAGAGTGAAGAATGATAACAAACAGATTTAATTTAATCCTTGTTATTATAGCAAAGCATTAGGTACTCGCCTGTCTCTAAATGACTGATTTGAAGATCCTTTTACAGGTGTTACAGCTGTAGTGTATTCAGAATCGGAACTTAGCGAATGGTTGTCACCACCAACCCTGTTTGTAGGACTCGTATGTTGCACTTTATCTCCAACATTAATTTTATTACTGTGATTACAATTAAACAAAATATTAGTTTTGTTATCATCTTTTTCAATTGATTTGCTCACGTCTTGGATTAATTCTGTATCTTTGAATGAACCATCCAGAGAAATGTTTGATAAGAATGTTATGGCAGCTAGACGTCTTCTTGCTTTATCATATTTATTTCTTTTATTAGGCATTTTTAATAGTTAATTAATTTGTAGTAAACTTTTACAAAAAAATAAGCACAAACTACATAGAAGATACTATACTAGAAAATAAGATGAAAATAAGTAATATAAAAAATATTGAGGTAAGCACAGACCACTCATTTGGTGGTAAGCACCACAGAACATATATATACCAAAGAGAATGTAATCACATGGTAATCACTACGTTTTTAATATATACTCTCTAGGTGGTAAACAAAAACCAAAACATGGGATGGGATGTGGATGAGATCGTTCATTTCCCAGTTTCCCACTCCATCCACAGAATACTATATGCACATCGCTAGAGAGTATATTTACATATATGTTCTGTGCAAAATCCAATCCTATCCCTTTTGTTCTTGGGTGGGTTGCACCCAAAGAGTATTGTAATATATATAGGGAAGTTGCACCATAGCACTGGTTAAATCAAAGATAATTGTATTCAAAGATGTTGCATTAGTCTGAGAAGTATAAACTTTTTGACTGACCGCTGACTTTGACGTTAACAGTTGTTCAATTTGATTTGATTTTGAATGCGCTGTGGTTTTGTATGGTGAATGTGAGTACTAGACGAGACGAATTAGATTATTGTTTTTAATGTTTATAACAATTTTAAAGCACTGTATCGATGGAGCCTAGCGTACCTGGGTCGTCTACATCGACGAGGGCGGCAAGGTTTATGATGGAAGGTGTAGGGGCCAGAGTAATTCGTGGTCCAGATTGGAAGTGGGGCAAACAGGTACACTCAACAGGATTGTTTATTTTTATATTGATATTATTTTCATTTTTTTTAAGTACCAAATAAAAACTGGTCAGTTATTAATAATAAACAACATTTCAGGATGGTGGAGAAGGACATGTGGGTACTGTGAGAAACTTCGAATCCCCTGAAGAAGTAGTTGTAGTGTGGGACAATGGTACAGCAGCAAACTACAGATGTTCTGGAGCTTATGATCTACGTATATTAGATAGTGCGCCGACAGGTGTTAAACATGAGGGAACTATGTGTGATACTTGCCGCCAACAACCAATTTTTGGTAACTACATTGTACTGTTTACAATCTTGTATTTATCTTAGAATCAGCAAGCTGGGAAGTAGCGTTCCATATTTGTCGTTATGATAGGACAAGGAGAGGAGTGGGCAAATTGATCACCTGCAAATTGGAACTACAATCTAAAAATTGGGGCTAGTGGATACTTTCAAAAGTATGAACATGTTTGGTGTATATATTAGTTATATATAATGAACAAATAGGAATATAATAGGCACATACAAAATAGTTCAATACTTTTTTTTTGTTTAAAATAATTTAATTTTTTTTTGTTCAAAATAATGAATAATTTTTTAAAAATTTTTTATTTAGTAACTATTGTTGAGCTATAGTGCATCAATAAACAGAAAGTTACAGAAGACCATAACAGCAGAAAGTTACATAACAGCACATGTGCTGTTGTGTTTCGGTGAGTGACGTAAGGGATGCCAGAGCCCATTCCCCTATCTCTTCAATCCCTTATCCTTAATCCTATTGTAGTCGGCAGCGCACTTGCACCAGCTTTGGCGTTGCTTGTGTTATGAGGCGATGGTAACCACCTACCATCAAGTGAACCACCAGCATGTCTGCCGATCTTAACATATAAAAAAAAACTTTGAAAGTTCCATCTTTGAAATGGTTATGGTTGAATTAGTCTATTGAATATTAATTCCTACTTTTGAATAGTGTTTAAAAAGCTATTTGCTGTTTTACAGGAATCAGATGGAAATGTGCCGAGTGTAGTAACTATGACTTGTGTTCAGTATGTTATCATGGTGATAAGCATCACTTAAGACATAGATTTTATCGTATCAGTGCTCCTGGGGCCCAGCGTTGCCTTGTAGAACCCAGACGCAAGAGCAAAAAACAAGCTGTTAGAGGAATATTTCCTGGTGCAAGAGTCGTTAGAGGAGTATGTATCAATAAATTATTTTATTTTAATGCAAATTGTGGTTCAATTAGAATTATCTTTAATCTGTACATATTGTAAAATAAAGTCACTCTCTGTTTCTCTGCCAACTTCTAAACCAACCAACTGATTGTAATATGTTTTTCACTAATGGAAAGAGCAGTAATCAAGAAAGGTTTGTGTATATAATTTGCAGAAACAGTGCATCCTTGTGAAACCGGAAGTGGGTCGCTTACTAGCAATAGGAGTTTATGAAAATGTTTTTGGGATTAACATGCAAAACACACTATTGTATTTCTCTGTAAATAATGTTTAATTGATGATTCTTTGATACATTTTTGTGACTTTAAAGTTTGTTAATTAGTGTGTCAATCCTACTAATATATTAAAAAAAGTATGGATGTATGTATGTTTATTACTTTTTCAACCAAAAACTACTAAATGGATTTTGATGACAATTTGCTGTTAGCTATATACTTTATATTTATGAGAATTACTATTAGCAAAAATTTGTAAAATACTCAGATGAAGTTCTGGTTAAAAGCTGGTTTCTTAATAAAGTCTATTAATTAAATATTAAATTAATTAAACATAAGTTCAACATGTACATTTTTTTTTAATATTTAATGTACAAACACAGCTTGTCTACGATTTTATTATATACATATATATAGATTAACATCATATAAAAATTAACACTCTGAACTGCCTTACATATTCCACAAAAACAAATCTTCTATTCACTACTGCAATACTATTATCCTGCACTACAAAGGTCATTTAACAACTATGTGAAAAATGGGAAACTTGAAAAATCAAGCCAATATCGAAGACTATTCATAATTAAAGAAAGCTTTAGGATATATGTATTTTTGCAAAGAAATATTTGAATTTGTTGTTTTCTTTTAGATATTTTTATATAAATAGGTATAGACAAAACAATTCAGTGCCTTTTCTTATTTGTTTACGATACAAAATTTGGTTCAACTTTTTTTTTCATAGCTATTGACGAGCCGTAGTGTTGAATGTTAATAATCAATTTTAAAAAATTGGAAATGGTTATTTCCACCATTGAAAATATTATGGTCTAATTTTGATCAGTTAATACTAGTTCTAGTAAATTTGCTTAACCTTTATATTTTATCCTAACACATCTACCAATCTTTTTGGTATTATTGTCTTGTTCTTGGGAGTCTCTTGATTGAAAGTATTCTATATATAATTTGGGAAGTCCTCCTGCTTCTTTTAAAATAAAATAAAATCTCTTAAGCAAGTTTATTGGTTATTTTCAGGTTGATTGGCAGTGGGAAGATCAAGATGGTGGGAATGGTAGACGAGGTAAAGTTAATGAAATACAAGACTGGTCAGCGGCTAGTCCTAGATCTGCCGCATATGTTGTTTGGGATAATGGGGCTAAAAATCTCTATCGTGTTGGTTTTGAAGGAATGGCTGATTTGAAGGTAATTTATGTTATTAAAGTAAACGTTAAGCTTAATTTTATATAGCTAATATATTTTGGAAAACTCCTTTCTGGTACAGTTTCACTAAATATGTTTTGATCTTATCTACTAATATTAAGTAAGCATTTACTATGTACAGATTATATGGGTACTGTTTCTCTCATTAGCTGATGATTACCTATTTTTTGTGCAGCGATAGGTCTACTATGAATTTTAAAGTAATATTGTATCTGTGACGGCCAGAAGATTGGACCATGGACCGGTAAGCGCAGCATAGGACATCTACCCACAAGGAGTGCCGACAACTTAATAAGGACAGCGGGTGGACTCTGGCTCCAGACTGTTTCTGACTGGTCCTATTGGAAAATGGAGGAGACCTATGTCCAGAAGTGGATATCCTACAACTGAGATGATAACGATGATTGTATATTCTCTATTACAGGTCGTAAATGATGTTAAAGGCCAAAATGTTTATAAAGAACATTTGCCATTATTAGGAGAATTAGGGCCAGGTCGTACAGGGCCTCATGGATTGCAAGTCGGTGATCAAGTAAGTAAATATTTTTTGACGATATGAATAGTATAAGTATATGAATAGAATATATGGATAGATAGATTTATTTGTAAAACATGACACATATACAAAGAGAAAGATAAAAAATAATACAACCGTTAATAAAAAAGATTTAAAAAAAATTATAATTCATACAAATTCTCAGATGTTTAATCACATTGAGTGTGCGCCATGGCAGCAAAAAGGTATCTGGCTCAGCATAAGCGGAGGCAAAGCACAGCGCTGATATTATGCCAGTCCTAGTTTACAGATTTCACTCCAATCTCTTTACAAAAGTCGCGGGCACAGCTGGTATTCACGAAGAAATTTGCAGTTTGATCGTTTTCTTTAATTCAAACATACATTACGCTACACTTTTTAAGAGGTAGCATACATCCATAGGTGTTTTATTGGCATTTAAGAAAAAATAAATTTAAGTTCAGATTGATCAGATTTAATCTAAAGTATTTTGAAAAATATTTACTTACAGGTCAATGTGGATTTGGACTTGGAAATAGTTCAGTCTTTACAACATGGACATGGAGGATGGACCGATGGCATGTTTGAATGTCTGGGGACTACAGGCACTGTAGTGGGCATTGATGAAGACCATGATATAGTTGTCACATACCCTAGTGGCAATCGGTGGACATTTAACCCTGCCGTGTTGACGAAGGTAAAGCTTTTCTTGAGTTAATTTTTTGTATGTGTTTATAGTTATTGAGTAATTAAGCAGATTATTTCTGAAATTAAAAAAAAAAACAACTTTTGCAACTTGCAATCAAAATTCCATGCATATTCTAATTTCTCTCTGTATTCATTAAAGTTGAGAGCTGTTAAAGATGAAATTAATATTATATGTACCAAAATTCACAGTCACCCTTTTGAGTTCATAACTATCCAGATTAGTCTAATATGACGTCAGTAGAAATAGCTAGTTTTCGACATTTTTGTTTTAATAATTTCTTAGAAATCTCCATCTTACGTCAGTTTTTGTTTCTAAGTAAAACACAGTAAATACCATTTTGAAAACTACACTAAATGGGCAGTCTTTTAAAGTTTTTACTTAATGCCAACATCTGTCGTTTTTTATTAGCAACAAAAATAACTGGGTCATGGGCGTAGCTATAGCTTTCTCATGAGAGGGGTCCAAGGGTCCAAAAATGTACAAAGGTAAATTACTTTTTGTCCAGACTTCAAGCAGAAAAAGACAGAATTCTAAACGCCAACCTCAGTCAATTAGAAATTTAAACATTAAAGTACTGGCAAGTGAAGCTGCGGGCAAACGATAATTGCTCTAAGTATCTTTAAATAAAATACGTATGTGACCGAGCGCTGAGTTTTGGTGATGGTTTTTTTTTAGCAAATGCTAAGGGGGGTGTCTGGAGACTGGGTTAAGACGAGGTACAGGCTCTCTGCAATACATAATTTAAGATCTTTTTGGTTAAATAGTACAGTAGGGATTTGTTGGATTATGGTAGTATTACATATTCCCGATGTGTTTGTGTAGTGCCGACGGCTACCGCAATTTTACAGATGATAGGGCGGGGCGTGGCCTATCATCAGGCGTGTTTACACTAACAACATAATATATAGGCCAAGTCCTGTAAAAATAAATGTAAGTGAAGAAATAAATTAATAAAAATTTGCAAATAAATATACATATTAGCTTTAAATAAATAATAATTCAAACAAATACGTATCCAAACGCTCGTGTTTAAGTAAGGAACAGTTTCTCTGTTACTTTTTATTCATGAATTTTGAGTAGAAATAGGAAAATTGAACTATATCAACTATATACTCTATTTCAACTTATATCAACTATATAAATTGAACTATGTACTCTATTTCAAGAATTTATTGCAGGCATTGAAAAAAGATGAAATTGTTTGTTTTGTTAATTTTAACATTCATGGTTCTGGCAGCAGGTACTGTAGTTTAAGGGCATTACAGGTGTGCAGTGGCAACCTAAGTGCGTCGACGTCCGCAGGAGTTGCTGTGGGCGGGGTTGTGGGCGGAGGTGCCGGAGGAGCGGCGGGTGGGTTCACAGTGGGAGACCTCGTGCAGGTGTGCGCTGACCAAGAGCGCGTCAAGGAGCTGCAGCGAGGCCACGGCGAGTGGGCCGAAGCGATGGCACCTGTACGTAGTCTATTTTCCTATGTCACACAGTACGATATTACACGATTTTTTTCATAGTATTAAACTTTCACAACAGAATATTTCAACGCTTCATAAAACTTCTTAAACAGAGGGACGTTTCTATGTATTTCACGTCTCCCTTGCTACCACAGTGGATTTTAAAAGGGAAATGTGTCTGTATATATGTATGTGATTATGTTCTATGTATAAATACAGAAGCGAAATTAAACGCTACACTCAACACCGCATTTTCATTAAAAATCATTGCATCATATGAAATTTAGTGGTCAGATTAATTTATGAATGAAATTTTATGAAAAGTTATTCAATTTGATTGATTCATTTTTATGGACAACTTACAAAAACACTTAAATAAATGTTTCCTGAGAAATCTCCATACTAATATAATATTTTTTTAATATTATTAAAGGTGGCAGACAGGCTGACGGTACTTGATGGTAGGTCGCATGGTAGGTACCGTCGCCTAAGGACACAAGCAACACCAGTGCGTTGCCGAACCTGCACTAATTTGTTTACTGCTCTTTTTTTTATGTTAAGTTCGGCAGACAGGCTGACGGTCCATTTGATGGTAGGTGGCTACCATCGCCTATAACACAAGCAACGCCAAAGCTGCTGCCTGTGCGCTGCCGACTGCAGTAGGATTAAGGATAAGAGATTTGGAGTGGATAGGGAAATGGGCTCTGGCATCCCTTACTCACTCACCGAAACAAAACAGCACACATGCTGTTATTTCACGGTGGTCTTCTGTAGGGGGGTGGTTACTGCCGCCAGACGGGCTGCCCAAATGACTGCGAAAACGCAGTGTGCCCTACCCCTACTTTCCAAATCCAGACCAGAGCCAAATTTGAAAAGTTCATTTTCAAAATTGACCCTGCCGGGAATCGAACCCGGGAACCCTAGAACAGAGCGTTAAGGCAAGCACCCTAACCACTCATCCAACGGGCTCGTCATATAATATTGTCGTTATACAATATGGGCTTGAAGAAGCCCATATTGTAGCTAAACAACTTAGAAGGGAGATTGTTCCAAAGTTCGCGCGTCCCTGGGATAAAGTTTCTACTCATCCGAATGTCAAAGTAATTCAATAGAATGTCAGAAAGAATGTCTGTTACATTTTCACGCCTTAACTACTCAACTAATCATCATGTTTCGCATACACATTGTCACAGGGATACAGAAAAGGACATGGGGTACCAAACATCGAGAAAAGTGGTTTTGTTCCTGAGGGATTAACTATTAATGAAAACCCGACGCCTGCCAAAAATATAACAGCAATAAAGATTGAAAAAATTATTGCTTATATATTTTGTTAGGCGTTATATTTTTTACTTTTCAATGCGGGCGAGGTCGATGGCACCAGCTAGTTCTCTATGTCTCCCTATGCCTCGTAATTGACTCGCCCGTTAATTTAAAAGAAATCTGAGATAATTCGAGTAATCGGAGGCTAAGAGTCATAGTGTGATGTTAATAAAATAAGTGGGCTATCAAATTAATGTAAAGAGGTTTTTTTAAGTCCTACTGTTAGTTCCAGGACATATTAATTAGCACATTCACATACGAAAACCAACCCTGTTGCTTTATTGTATTAGTATAGATCGTTTCAGATTTTTATAATTTCTTTGAACTTATTTCTCAAAGACTGCATACAACTTAATTTATAAATGACTCCAGATATCGAAAAACAGGGCTTACTTCTTTTTCGGTATGAATTTTTTTGTAGTAGGTATACCATAGGACCTGATGCCATGAAAGTTATGTCATAATACCATACGAACGTAACTATATAAGTAACTAAGTATACTAGCGGTGCAGTGTTGAATTTAAATATTGAGTGCTGCAGTGTGTTTCTTACATTATTTATAATGCCCTATTATTTTTCCAGACACTCGGCAAAATAGGTCGCGTTCAACAGATATATCACGACAATGATCTCAAAGTAGAAGTGTGCAATACATCATGGACCTACAATCCGGATGCCGTTACAAAAGTGGCTTCATCTGACGGCAGCATCCCTGGGAACTCATCAGGTGACTGACACGTATAATATATATTTAAATTTTGAAGATTACGCTTTTTAATTTGTTAAAAAGATAAGTTCTGTTTGATAGAAGACAGAATTGCAGTGTCCTATGTTACACAAAACTTTTTTGTAACGAGAGCAGCAGGCACCTTCCGGTCCACTTTATATTAGGTTGCTACTATCCAGGGGTGGATCCAGGATTTCATTTTGGGGGGGGGCATTCTGACAAAGTTCGGAGTTAGGGTTAATATCACAAGTAATTTTTTTGTGTATTTTTTTACTAGTTGAGATGCATTATGGTTGTATTGCAAATACTTTTAACCCGCGTAATCGCGTATTTGAACTGTCTCAAATGTCTGACATGAATTATGAAACTTTCGATAACTTTGATTGATATGGATTATATTATTCTATATTCAGTTCATATATGAATTGAATTGAAAAGTTATGTCAAAAATATGGAATTCCTGGGCATGGGGGCCATGACCCCCCCCCCCCCCCCCTGTATTCGCCAATGCTACATAGCACATCAGGAAATAACTTCATTTTACTAATGCTCCATTTTTAACAAAATTTGAACTGTCAGCTTTAAACAAACAGGATAAGGTAAAAATATAAATCCTAATTCCATTACACACTGAAATAATTCCACATTATCAATTTTGATATAATCAATGGGTACTTACTGCCTCCAGTCGGACTATTCTGCACTGCACAGTTGTTTCAATTATGAATAACCATCGTGAGAACTTGTGTGTGTGAGAAGAGCAGCATACTGCCTGAGGAGTGAACAGAGAGGCGGGGCCTATACACAATAGCTTTTTAAAAATATGTTAAAGGTAAGTGGGTACCGTAGCCTATAACACAAGCTTTGCCACAAGTGCTGCAAGTGTGCTTCCTGTGGATAAGGAATTGAGAGGGAATATGGAAAACAGTTCAACGTAATTCGTATGGTATATGTACCTATTATTCACTTCAAAGAGAACAGAAAAATGAATGGATGGAGCTGAAATGGTGGTTGAGAAAGTAAAGAAAATGACTTTTCTTTAGACATTTACTGACTTGTCATTTGAAATGTAGTATAAGTTGATTCTAAGCTGGCGAGCGTCCTAGCCTCCTTAGTGTTATGAATGTGGTTATGCCCACAGGGGAACGTCTATCGGCGTTGTTGAAGAAACTGTTCGAAACGCACGTGACCGGCGACGCGAACGAGGAGTTGGTGAAGGCAGCTGCGAATGGCGACGCGGCGCGCTGTGCGGACATACTGGCGCGCACTGACGCGCTCACCGCAGACGTCAATGGCGTTTTCGGCGGTCACACCGCGCTGCAGGTACACTCTTGGGGGGTTAAGGACTAGAGCGGAAATGTGAATGGACTGCAGTATTTATTCCGTGCTACAGTGGAGCATACCTTTTATTAAAAATTTATTAATTAATATTCTAAATAATTTACAAATTATAAATTGTGTGTAATTGAAGTCGTTAATCTGTTTCGTAATTTGGTTTTCATAATATTTATAGCTGAAAATAGCCTTTCCACAGTGGCGCTGCTATGTGGTAGGCACATTTTTTTTAAATGCCATCCAATGCTACAGCGCTACATTTCGTAAGTTTAGTTTTAAGTGGTTTTCAAAAAATGTTTTCATAGTGTAAAAGTTGATGTTAAAATCAGCAAAAATTAGGACGAACCAGAATTACCAATGTAAAAACAGTAAATCTACTGTTAAAACAGTGGGGTTGGTAACGCTGGTTGTCTCCTCATTGTTTCCGCCGCACGTCGTTCACGTCTCCACTGCGCGCCATCGCCGACTTGTGAGGCATAGTTTTACATATATGACATCTCTGCGCTCCACTCAACCGTTTCCATCGAAGCTGAGCAGAGACGAGATGAGTAAATAATGAAATCCTATTGGTTGTTTCTAATTTGTCTCCACTCCGTTCGTTTCGTTTCCGCCTTGGTCCTACTGGCCCGAATTCTGGCCCAAATATTATTGTTGGTTGTATATTTTAAAGTTGGTTAGTGTGTAGAAGTAATATATCCTCCGAATTACTAAGCTTACCGACATAACCGGATTAATAAGTTGAAGTGGCAGTGGCATAGTACAGACATAGTACAGAGTATAGAGACATAGTACAGAGAGTCGACGACGGCCGCTGGGGCCGTAAGGTTCTCAAGTGGAGGCCACGCAGCAATAAGCGCAGCGTAGGACGTCAACGACAAGGTGGACAGACGACCAGATAACGGCCGTGGTTCTACGGTGGATCCAGGCTTTTTCTGATCGGTCCTTTTGAAAAATTAGGGGGAGGCTTTGTCCAGCAGTAGACGTCCTACGGCTGAGATGATACTAAGCTCATCTAAAATAATGTTTAGGTTTATACTTATCTGACATAATTAGGATAAGCAATATGTACTTCGGCGTATATAAAGTGTTCACGCTGAGCTTACCTGTTCTTACACTCTAGCGGTCTAGCGACATGTTTGAGTAAAGTTAGTTGCTACGGCATTGAGTATAGCATTAGTCTTTACTGTTAGGCGGCCGCTCAGAACGGCTACGTGGACGTGATCCGCACGCTGGTGGGCGCAGGCGCGGACGCGGACGCGGAGGACCGCGACGGAGACCGCGCCGCGCACCACGCCGCGTTCGGCGACGAGCCGGCGGCGTTGCGCGCGCTCGCCGCCGCCGGCGCGGACCTCAACGCACGCAACCGCCGCCGCCAGACGCCGCTGCACATCGCTGTCAACAAGGGCCACCTCGGCGTAGTGCGCACGCTGCTGCAGCTCGCCGTGCACCCCACACTGCAGGTAACATCTATACTATAACTAATATACCAGTGGGATTTAAAAATCCTTTTACATTTGACGGCCGCCCGAGGTTATGCTACGTGAGGCGCACTAAAAGTTTCCGAAATGAATAAGAAAAAGTTATATGAATGGTCAAAAATATTTTTTGTTTCTCTGTTTGAATCTAGTAAGCATGGCATTGCACCAAGTGACGCGGTCCGTTTTTTTAAGACTCAGTCAGATTGAGTGTGATCCACCGAGAGCACAGCTTTTTCACATCCAAATGTTTGTGCAGGATTGATTGTATTTGACTCATGCCTGTGCCTAAGCCTAAGGATACCCGAATCTCATGATAGGTCCCGTGCCTGTCTATTTCGATCGTACAGCGCACAGCATCGATGTTTTCTTGTAAAACGATGGACGGGCGAAGTTCTGTTGAGCTGTTAAATTACACTTAAAATCATAGAAAATCATACTACGAAAATTTTCACGAGTTAAATCCACGGCGATGTAAACACGCATTTTAAAATGACGCCAAAATTTAGAAACAGGTGACAGTCAGATGAAACAAACTATATTCTACAGCCAAAGAGTTCCATTTTCAAATGTTGTAAATACTTTTCAAATATTGTTTATGTAAGTGGCCAATTTCGGAAACATTCATCGCGAGAGCAGCTGCAGGACACAGCTTAAAAAAGCAAAAAAAAAAACGAGTAGAGGATTCGTTTGCATGATCTTTTTTCTCATTTTCAACGCGGAATGCAAGTTAAATAGTTCATGGCGCATGTTGGCTCGTGAGGCCCAGGCTCTGACAAACACCGTGGTCCTCACCGCCCTGGACAGCTTTGGCGGGTCACCAATGTCGTGTTACAACGTTCTTGCGATCCCGCCTACGTACGTCTGCGCTATAAAGTCGTTGGGTTTTTAGCTAGTAATATTGTGGCATAACCCTTCAGCAACTCCCACGTTAACGGGTATCCATGAGGACATAAAAAAAGGTTGTGAGAAGAAGGCAACGAATAAAGTTTATTCATTTACTGTGTCCTAAAAAGTATTTTTCTAAATTGTTTTTTATTGCGACTCGGCTTCGCGTAGGTACACATGTAGACTTTTACATTACTCAATTGGAGGGAAATAGAACATTACTGCCTAGGCCGGAAATAAAGCAATTATTAGCGAAGTTAGTATTGGAAGTACGAGAAGTCAAATATTTTCCAAGAGAATTTAAACAAACGAGGTCGTCAGTTACTATTCAACCTAGACTTGTATAGTACTTTTCTCTAACTTTCGAGGAAATAGTATGAATGTATGAAGGATGAAGTATACATTTTTATTAGATAACAACTTCTAAATATAATAATGTTGGAAATATTCGTTAATTCGAAGTAGAATTGACACTATGAATAAAACAATAAAACAAAATGTCTTTCGTCTTCTATTGATCTACTCTACTCGGTATTTTAATTGTTCAATTTTTTATAATTCTTCAGCAATTTCTATATTTGCCCTCCCGCCTTTCCGATGTGCGAACAGAAAAGTCGTGCCGACGACTCTAATATTTGTCGAATGTAGTCTTCTAAATAGTCCCCTATTAAAAAATGAATGTTTAGTCAAAATGGGTGTCCAGAATTTGTCCGGACAGATAGCCCGTACAAAAAGAAACGAAAAAAATCTTTATTTCGAAGTCACAGGTGGACTCTTCAATTTTATATTTGTGTATCGATGGAGATAATGGAAAAAACAACTTCATTCTGAACTTATCTTTTAGGATACGAGTAGAGTATGCCCTATTATTGACTTTCCGATGATATATCCTTTAGATTTTTTTTGTATTACTATAGATTTTTAAAATTTTAGAGTTTATGTACGCAGTTTTTGTAAATCCAATTCCAATCGATTTACATGCAAAAAAGTTACGCGCTATACCGAATACCACGCGTACGAAGTTGCGGGCTCAGCTAGTAAATGTAGTAAAATTGCCTAGGGTGGCCACGAACAAAGCATTGTGACACCTTTGATAAGCCAAGAATCTTTCTTCTGCTGATCTCTGTTTTGCGGCTGGCCCCCGTCTATTCAAAAGAAAGCTTTACTAAAAATAAATTAGGACACGGAATGTAATATATATAAGAGAGGCTAATAATTATTTCATTAGTTTTTTATAGTAAAGCAGTTGGTTTTCAAGACATTCAATAAAATTTAAAATTTTGCAGTTTTTTAAAATAATGTTACTGAGGGTGATTTTGATGAGGGGGATACTATCAACGGAGTCTTATTTCATCAATATAATTGCCAAATTTTAATGAACATTTCTAGTAGGTCGATTGCTCTACTTCATGACTGTTCGCTTTTCGTTTAGGTTGAAATGCGACCGACCGAACAGTATGATCACATTACCGTGAACAACTGGTTCGTATTACAGCTAGATTACCGAATAATCAAAGTAATTTATCCTTCTTACATGACAACGTCCGACCCTACACAGCTAGTGACTCGTGAGAAAATTATTTCATTTGGATAAACTGTCCTTCCCCGCTGTATTCATCAAACTATATTTTTTATGATTATCAATTTTTTCGTCCTCGTATCCATTATTTACAAGAAAAAATATCATGGATATCATCAATTCAAACTGAAAAACTTGTTTAATCAAAAGCCAAAGGATTTTTCTACCAACGCAAAACCAATTCAACCTTTGATTTGAAATGGTAGATTTTTTTTCAACCATTTGAAAAACCAAGGGAAAGTACATTTTATGTACCAACGCGTTGACAGTAGAAAACGACGGTGCTTATGGAATGGGAAATAATATAGTTAATTCTATATAAAATAAAGTATTCTTGTATTTTCCAACCTTTAGTTGCTAACCTAATTTACCACTGACCCGACCCCGGCTACACACGGAGTTGAAATTTTCGAAAATCCTTAATATACGCTACGTTGTGAAATAAAGCTACGTTCCAAATTTCAGCTTTCTAGTCTTAGTAGTTTTGGTTGTGCGTTGATAGTCAAGACAAACAATTTCATAATGAGTTTAGATAATGAGTGTAAACAGTTCCATTTCAATCATCAAACCGCGATTAATCATTCAACCGCGAGATTGAACGATTAAATGCGGTTTGGGATATTGGGTTGGCAAGAAAGTTATTTCGATTTGCACCATTAGATAACGTGATGTTAATTTTAGTTTTTTTTTTCTTTTGAGATTTGGTAGCCAATACCTTTAGATTGCTAAAGAAATGAATTCCGTGTAATTTTGTTTATAACTGTTAGTTTACGGACAGTTTAACGTGGAGTGCAAAATAAGCATTTTCGAAACATTTTACTTTTTTATTTTCAAAAAGGCAAAAAAGCTGCCGAAGCTCACCAAGAGATATGCGAAGTTTATGGTGTTGATTGTTAAGAACGTGTGTGTCAGAATTGGTTTAAGAAATTGCGTTTTAATGTTTTTTTCACTGAAAGATGACCAACGTTCTGGTCAACCTTCTGAAGTTGATGATGACAAAATGACATCATATACCTGTGCGAGAGATTGCAAAACAGTAAAAATAAGATTATTGTATGTATCACATATCACATAATTTTTTCTTCACGCAAATGTGGTTATCATCGAATAAATGTACGAAAGTAGTTGTAAAAAAACTAATTTCAGTGAGTGAATGTTTTTTAAAAAAGTTCCATATTTTGTTCATCACATTTTATCAAAATATGTCTACAAGTTAACACATATCTCTGATACACTCCGCCTTTTTGTATATTATCGTTTTTGGACGTACCAATTGTTCCAGTTTTGCTTTATTATTTTAACTTATTAGATAGCTGAGAACACAAGGAAGTTATCTAAATGTGTTTTACGACAAGTTTCGTACATTTATTCGATAATAATCTCATTTGTGTGAAGATCAAAAAGTATTTAGTAACTTATGTGACCATTTGCATCGAAAAAGATGAAAACAATATATACAAACAATGGTACTAAACAAATTTTATTAAATGGTACAAAATTTTCGGTTAACATGTTACTAGATTTTTTTACAGTCAATACCAAAAGTCCGGATAATCTCTGAAATTTTTTCAAACTAGATTCTCTCGAAAATGGTTAATTTTCAACCTGTATATGACTGGGGTTAAATTACTCCAATAAAGTCTTAGTTTCGTCTCCCGAGAGGAATAGGTACGAGCAATTTCCGGGTCCTATATAATGTATATTAGATTACATCCCATAGTAACGATTTATTCTAAACGGCGATTTTTCAAGAATTGTTCGTATTGAAAAAGATGAACCAAAGAATTTCGATTAAATTTCGTATTAAAAATATTTTAACAAACAATAGAAATATTATAAAAATAACCACGCGATGCTGTGATTGGCTTGTTAGAGACTGCTTATGGAGAATCTGCTTTTTAGAAAAGACCTATTTACAAAATTGTTATAAATGTTTTGAGGTGGGCGTGAAGACAGAGTCCAAAAATCTAAACTTCTGATGACTTCCAATCGCCCAATGTATAAACGCCGAATTAGTAGTGGTTGATGAAGGTTTTTTTTAAAGATCGGCAGACAGACTGGCGGTCCACTTTGATCGACTGCATCAATAGCGTTTGATTTTTGATTAATTTTTGTATCTGCTATCAGTCTTCAGGAATATTAAGGCGACGCGTTGAATTCACGTTTTGGGGATGCTATTACGAAATATCCTTCATTGTTATTACTAAATGCAAAATAAAAATAAAATAATGTCATATTCGCTTAGGCATCGGTTAATGTCGATAATATTTAAGTTATCGATGTTAAGAACGACAAGGACAATTAAGTTGTATTTTAGCGATACATTGGTTAACGTAGTATCGTTATGAATTGCAGTAAATTCTAAAGGAATTTATTCTCCTTTGTTATTATCAAAAATTATAATAGAGCAAGCCGTCGCGCGTCGCCTCGCCCGTGCGTCATTTTTATCTCCTATCGTTCTCGCAAACGCCTCTCTGTTTTATCGTAGCGTAAGTTATTGCGCTATAAGTTAGTATAGAAAGGCAATCTAATCTAAAAAGCTTTTTAACCGTAAAAAGTATTTTAATATTTATGTTTAATCTAAAATTGACTAGACGGTCTAAATTAAAAGTTTTCTCTCAGAAACGATTGTACTAATCAGTTGCTAAAGAAGTGTAGATCTTAGTTTTATTTCTGCTACGTAATGCAAGACTATAACGCGTTTCTCATGCATAGATCACGGATTGCAAGACTCCTTGGATTTGATTCGTTTAGGAAAATCACCACTAAAATTTATGGTTTGCTTTATACGAGGGCATGTAATAAATAAATAAATATGATAGTTTGATGTCTTACAACTACAATTTTTTTGCTATAAGAAAGGGTGACAATATTTTAAGAAAAAAATATAAGTAACGTCTATAGTTTCTTTAGTAACCGACAAAATAATAAATTTTTAAAATTGACACCATTACATACATAGCAAAGTGCCATTTAGTATTAGAGGTCGTTTGTAGAACGAACAAACGGACTAGCTAAAGTTAAGGGATCTTTTAGTAACCCCTAATCGTAAAAGCAAATTACTTGTTAACGGCCTTTGCCTCGGTATTTTCTAAAATTTAAGAGTCCGTGTTTGAAAACGGCCATTAGGACTTCAATATTTATTTTATGTTTCGTGTGTAGTAGTCGCATCTTATCATTATTTATTAAATCGGAAAATAGTAAATGTGTATTAAAAGATTTTAACTGATTGACAGTAAATCCAAAGTAATGAAATTATCTATATCTTTATCTATACTAATAAATACAATTGAAGTGTTTGTAATGTCAAAATAACTGCTTTTTTACTAAATGTATATTAAGGGTTGTTTTTTTGTTACACGGTACTTATATTTAAAAAAAAAAACAATTTTTAATTTTTTTGTCAGTATGTCTGTCTGTTTGTTTCGGCTAATCTCCAAAACGGCTGGACCCGATTTTGACGAGACTTTCACTTTAAGTTATAAAGAGTAACTTGGCTACTTTTTTGGAAAAAAAATATTGGCAATGGTACTTCGCGCGCCTCACGCGGACGCCTCAGAGAAGCGAGGCCGGGTTCAGCTAGTTTTTAATTTACCTACTTTTATTAACCTTTGAAGTGAATTGATCATCTATAATGTTTTATAATGGAATATCTCCATTATAACACAATTTAAACGGTACCTATAAAATTAATATTCAGTGAATTTGTATGACGATATGTTTGTTCGGAATTGCTACAAACAGCTGACCCGATTCAATCTGATACCAGAGACTCGATCAACTTTCCAACAAACTTCCAAGTACTTTGTTTAATCTCGATACGTTGAGTTGAAATTTCCCGATCTAGTTACTTGGCAAATTCTATTACTTACAGACTAACCGACTCCTCGAAATCAGTAAAATAGCTGTTACTGTCTAAACTGTAAAGTTTGGAAGACTGTTCTTTCCACACATTACATTTATAAAGTTACAAGAATACTTACGTATTTACGTCAAAACGGAAGAAATAATTTTAATCTTATAAATTGTCGGTCTTTCACAACATATCTCCTCAGACATAATATGCTGAATGAATTTTCATAATCATAATTCAGATTTAATAAAAAAACATAGTGGAAAAAAAAATCCTGAAAATTTTTATATGAAGGTTTATTTTAAAAAAGTGTTTTATTTTAACACGTAAACTTATTGGTATTTTAAACATGAAAATTTAATAGTTTATTTATTATTTTGATAATAGAGTAAATTTTGAATAATTATTACAGATTCTGGCATATTTTATCAAGAGGTCATAATTCGACAAATAGACAAATAGATTTTATACTAAGGTCAAAATACTAATCACTAAGGTCAAAATGTTGGAATCTCAAAAAAGTGCACATAGCAGATTTTGGTTTGACAACGACGATGTGCTTTTCATTTCTTTTGGAATTAAAAAATGTTACCATTATACTGAACTTCTATTTATTATAAACTAGCTGGTGCCCGCGGCTCGCTCGCGTTAAAAAATAAAATAATAACGCCTGACTAAATATATGAGCAATGTAACGCCTAACATCTTTATTGCTATATCGTTATAGCTTTGTCAGGCGTTAGATGCCTCGGGAACAGTACTTTTTTCTGGATGAAAAGTACCCTATATCCTATCCTGCGTCCCTGACAACGTGTATGCGAAATTTCATGATGATCGGTTCAGCGGTTTAGGCGTGAAAAGGTAACAGACAGAGTTATTTGCACATTTATAATATTAGTAGGGATTAAAGTCATAGTTATCAAAGATGCTTGAATCTTAAGTCACGGGTAATCCTTTGAACCGGTGGAATGAAACTTAACACACAAACAGATTACGTCCTGCGGATGTCCTACACATGATAGTTTTTTTACTCGGTATTCAGTTTACGCAGGAGTCTAGACTTTATTTCAGAAATTGCCTAATAGATGGCGCGAGTCGTGTCACGCCCAAGAATTACTAGTAAAATTTACTAAGCATAATACCCACTGGTGTTATTTATTTTATTTCATCAAGAATTTCCCGAATAGTCGAGTTAAATTAAACGTATATTTTCATAAAAAAATATTACTTTATATAATACTTTGTCCGCGTATCTTTTTTAAATATGTTGACTAATCGTTTTTTTACTTTTAGCACTTTTATTTATACCCGTCCTAACTTCTAAGCGAAAGGTCCAATTCAATTAATTTAAAGAAGAATTTTATATGTACACGAGCTGAGCCCGCTACTTCGTACGCGTGGTATTCGAAATAGCGCGTAACTTTTTTGTTTGTAAACTGATTGGAATGACACAAACACAATGTTACGGGAACCTTGTCACCACAACACATCAGTGAAAACCGCATTTACATCGGTTAAGCCGTTTCAGAGATTAGCGTTCACAAACGCACAGACAAATAAACAAACCGTCAAAAACAAAAATTCTAAAAACATTTTTTTGACAACGTGTATACAACGTGTTTTTTTAATCTTTAGTGTACAGACACGGCTCGTTTACGATTTTATTATATGTATAGATGATCAACTTTGAATATAAAACTAATTAGTTGTATAAGGATTAATACCATGATACGAATTTCATCACCCGTGTTTTGATTGACTAATTTGAACAAAAACCGTTATTGTGACTTAACTATAATAGTTGGAACTTATTCTTTGTCGGTAATGATTAATATTAGTAAATTATTAATTTATAATATTAGTGTAGACTGTAGATATAAGTACTTACGGCTTTATCTATCAACGTGTTGGGCAAACGTATTGGGGATTTTGATGTTGGCCTTACTAGACACGGTCTCAACTATAATCTCCTTCGAATCCAATGCAGCAACGATACCCGAGACCCATGTCTCTCTCGGACTTTTAATCTAGACGAGTTGAGTTTCAGTCGGTAATGAGTGTAGCGACGCTCTCAGACATGCGGTCGCCGTAATTGCCAAACTTTAACGCATTCGAGGTCCTCGGCACTTCTCCACTTGTCGCACGCCATTGTTCACATAGTAACGCGTGTGTCAGCCGCCTTTAACGGCTCAAAAGCCATTGTAAAATCGCATTAGAGGAGGCATTCCTTGTCTAATTAATCCACCCTTAATGAATTGACCCTTTTATTAAACATACCATAATACACATTATACATATAAAGACTGTTTATATTCAAAATATAACTTTTTATAGAAACCAATGAAAATAAAACAGATTTATATAATGCATTAAAATTATGAAGTTGTGTGATGAAACGTTTTGATTTCGTTAACAATAGTAAAATGTACCGATTGAAAGCAAGAAAGTAACATTATTTTAATATTTACAGTTATTTTAACTCAACTAATTATGTTAAAATTAATCTATCAAAACTTATCAGCTCTAATAATATTTGTTTCTTTGACAGTTCTATTCACTGAAACCAATTGAAACTTTTTTTATATTAAGATTGGCAGACAGCCTGACGGTCCACTTGTTGGTAGGCGGCTACCGTCGCCTATAACACAAGCAACAACGCCACACAGCTGCTGCAATTGCGCTGCCGACTACAGTAGGATTAAGTATAAGGGAATTGGATAGTGGGCTCTGGCATCCCTTACTCACTCACCGAAACACATCAGCACACGTTCTATTATTTCACGGTGGTCTTCTGTAAGGGGGTGGTTACTGCCGCCAGACGGGCTGCCCAAATGACTGCGATACGCAGTGTGTTCTGCTACTACTTTCCATATACAGAGCAGAGCCAAATTTTTCAAATTTTTTCAATGTTGGGAAATGTTCAAAGTACTGGGAATCGAATCCGGGAACCCTAGAACAGAGCGTTAAGGCAAGCATCCTCTAAGCACTCATCCAACGGGCTCGTCAAGAGGTAACTAACTGATTGGTTACCTCTTTTAAAAGATTTACTGAAGTTGTATTCCCGTCTAGAGACAATAAAGCCGGAGATTAGAAAATAAGTATATCTCAAGAGTCAAGGTTTTTGACTTGAAACAATTTTTATCGAAGTGCTTCAACACTAAAATAAAGTTAGAAAAACTTATATTCCTTATGAATAAAACACAGAGCGAAATTATTATTCATTATAGAGATAAGAAAAGTCTTCCGGTTGTGCTACTTTCTAGTGGGCTAATTTTCGTCGAAAAAAAAAAAGGTTGAAAAGAGGTGAAAGAAACTTGTTCGTAAGAAATCTCCGTCTATTGTTCTTGAAACAAAGTAGAAATCAGATAGTTGTAAAAGACTCGCCCCGTTTTTAAAAAGTGGATATAATATGTAATAAAGGGTTTTTTGTTAGGTATGCCTAGGTTTTTTATTATCTTTTCCTACATAAAATAATCTTCCAATTTAACCTTAAACTTGCACTATTGTTTTAGTATTTTTATGTTCTTTCAATAAAAGTCTACGTAAACTATTTGTGGAACTCGGAGTATATTTTATAGAGTTGTATAGTAACGTTCGTCACCGAAGAACGTTCCATGTAGTCATTGGGCATATTTCATATTGGGCATAGGAACTAGTTTATTTCAAGCTATTAAGTTTTCAAAAGATTTATTCATTTAAGCGAGCACGAACCGGACAATAATTCCTCTTCACGAATAGGAGTTACCATCCACCATGTGTTGAATTCGCGGACAAATACGGACATTTCTGTTCGGTGGATAATAATCTGGTTTTAATATAATATAATTGTAATGTAATGAAGGAAAAATAAGTAAACAATATTTGGCAAAAGATTAAAATAAGGAATTCGTAACAAAAGTGAGTTATCTTTTATTGTGAATCGCATGATCTATTAACTGAAATAAAACTTCAGTAAACAATAGTATGAATATCAGAAACGTATTTAATTATAAATTCCAAATCGAAATTACTTCATAATTTAATTTCGTTAATTAACAGACATATTCCGCGCAGAAACTTATCTCTTAGAGCTTTGTTTAATGAAATAGCTATCCGGAGAGCTAGTGCCGTATTGGAGCGCAATTGGGCGTAAAGCTATTTAAATCTGAATAGGGCATTGTGAAGACGCGTCACCTTGATTCAGCAACGGCGTCGTCTCGTTCTTAATAAAGTTAAAGAGCCGTCGTCCGTGGACACCCACTTTGACGACCCTCGCTGCCTCCGGCCTCTCGCAGGCTTCCTTAACTAGGTAAATGTCTTCCGAAATCATATTCAAACGACAATTTGTAAGCAACTATTAAAATAGGTACCTTAAATTTGTCATATTTCACAGTAAAAATGATGTAGATTTTGGCGTTGGCAAGGCAGGATAGTGTCAGAAGTCAACGGAGGCCGCTGTTACGTAAATATCGGCTGGGTGTGTCGTGTTGAGAATTGGACAGAATACTCGATGAGGGGAGGCGTAAGTCCCATTCCATCTGTATAAGTAGGATACATTCAAAAACATTTCTAAATAAGTGTACGTTTCTTCACTTGGTGTCAGTTCGCTGTACATTTATCCTTTAGAGGGTAAATAATATTTATTACGTTCTCCCGACCGTAATAAATTAGGCAGTGACAAAAAGTCGGGACTGATTGCAAATCCCAAAGTGCTCGTCGGTCCCGGCGCTACGACGTCGGCGATGGTCAATATTGCTGGAATCCCTATTGAAATCTAATTTGCGTTAAACTTAAAGCGAGACTTTCAGTATCAAAGCTTTTCTTTGCCAGAGCTGCCGCTTTGATGACGTAGTTATTTTATTTTATCGGAAGAAATTTTCTGGAAGCATTTTCTAGCTCAAGTATTATTTGTCTTTAAACTTAATAATACATAAAAAAATATATTCAATACCAACATATTCAAATAAAAAGAAAAGGTTCCTTTTCGGATTCTGTCTCATGAATTTTAAAAGAAAGACGTCTTAAGACGAAGATCGGCAGGCCACTTGCGATGGCAAATGATTATGACTGTCGCTTATAAACGAAGCAACACCAGAGGGATGCATTCCTGTGGATATTTAACCCATAAATAAAGAGAAAGCGACAAGGTGGAGGATAGGGGAATGGGTTCTAGCATATTTACTCCCGCATTCCAGGGATAAACACTGTTTTGGTATTCGGAAGGGCTTGGTCCTATACCCAGAAGAGCTGTCCAATTTTTGACATTGATACAAAAGTTATTGATTTCGGATTGGGCATTTTAGTATATTTGTTTTAATATTTAAAATTTCACATAAAGCTAATGAAAATATGATCGATAGCCTATATATTTAAATGTTAGCTGAGCCGATTGCCCACCACAAAGGGGAAATTCACAGCCTTTCCATTTCTGCTTATGCGCCGATTTATATTCTGCGCCCACTTGCCGCCTAAGAAATCTCATGTCGGAGGTGCTCTTTCAATTTGAATCGGAACACTCGGATCGGGGAATAATGTATTTCGATATCGACCCTCCTCCGCTCCGAACGGATCCTCCTGTTTATCGCCGCTCTCATTTATTCGGGCGTCGTCGTGCCTTTATTTTTTCAACACAAACTCGGTATCGCGTTGTTTATCCGCCGCGCGATACTATTAGCAGGGTCTTTGTTTTGAGACGCAGCGCAGTGAGATTGCGTCGCTCTGACTAAAGGATAATTGAATTGTCACATAACACACTACTACACTTGTTCCCCTACGAGTTTCTCTCAATAAATTTATTCTTTTATTCTTCAACTAAAAATGTCTACGGCCATCAGATATTTTTGTTTGTTAACATTTTAATTTGAAATCGTTCTCTTATTTGTACATGTCAATTGAAATGGGACCTCGAGAAAATATTTTATTGTCGCCTGGGCACAACGAAATGTCTGGACCGAGTTTCTCTATGCGAGTGTGTAGTCGAAAGGGTAAACCGCATTTCCTGTTGGTTGCCTTTCACGAACGATCGAATGCAAAATGTAACCTTAACGACACATTTTAGCAGTGCTATTTCGTCATATTATTTATATTGTATATTTTTTTTGGTCCACTTGATTGTAGGTAGCTACAGTCGTCTATTAACACACACAACGCCATAGTTGCTGCAAGTGCGTTGTCGACCTATGTCGGATAGGGGGAAGGATAGGGAAAAAATTAGCTCTGGCATCTGTTACTCACTCACCGAAACATAACAGCGAATACGCTGTTTTCTTACGGTCGTCTTCTGTAAGGGGGACGGTCTGCCCAAATGTCTCCGAAACCCAGTGTGTCCTGCCACTACTAAATTTAAAAAGTTTTATAAATGACAATTTTTGCTGAATTATAAAGTTTAATTAATTAATCTATTGTTTATTGCTTAAATATTATTTCTCTAAGTTTTCCTTACTTGTTAACTTTTCGCTTAAGTAAATAACAGCACATGAGCTTGTTATATTTCGGTACATTAGAAAGGGATGTCAGAACCCAAATTAAAATAAGTGAGTAATACTTTCTGTAATTTATGTTATTCAGTAAATATAATATGTCAACTCTTTTAGACTGGTTAGTCTATTTTCTGGAACAACTAGAATTAGTTCAAAATAAGACATTTCACGTTAGTGTAACACGAACGTTCGTGGCTATCTCATTAAACATGCGAGACACAAAGCGGACATCCTACACGCCCCAAAACCCGCGCCCTATTTCTTCCATTCCAAGGACTATTCACGTCGTTTTGTTTGATAATCTGCTGTTGTTTCGCGTAGGCTAAGCGGGTATCCCTATGAGAATTATGCCAGTTCGCTAGGTACGTGTACTGCTCGTATGAGATGAGCGGCCACACGAGCGGGGGTCGTCCGGGGGATGAAGGTGGAAGCGGCCTCCGACTCCGCGGATGGTTGTGCCGCGGAGAAGAGGTAAGGGGTTGATTCGGTTACGAATCCCCTCGCTGACTGCTCGCTGCGACTGATGAGAGGAACTTGGGCGGCTGTAGCCGTTTCGTTCGGGGGCGGCGGACGCGGGGAGGTCCGCCGCCCGCACAACACCGGGCAGTGTAGGTGTGGTGGCCTGCAGATGTTCCAGCGGGCCACCACGGGAGGAGTTTTTTACACGGCTTGCCGTGTAAAAACAGGGGCGGGTCCGCAAGGACATGGCGGTGCGTGGGGCCCGGGGATAGGGCCTGGCTGTGACTCCGGGTCCCATTATCGCTGCCGATGGTGGAACATGGAGGCGGTTTTAGTGGAGTAGGACCGACGGGGCGATTCGTTCCGTCGGGTGAGTCCCACACACCCCCTCGTCGATCGTCCCCGTCGACGAGGGATAGTGCGTAAATGCATTTCCCCTCCTTAAAAAAAAAAAAAAGGTACGTGTACTGCATTTCTATTGGTTATCATTATTTAAAAATATTTTCTATTATTGTAAATAAGTAGACGTCGCAGTCGTTCAACGGCTGAAATAAATTACTTTTATTGACACCGCTGAATTGCACTTTTACTAGATGGTCGAGACATTATGTTAACACTTGAGCAATAAAACTTTCGAATGTTTTTACGATAAATGCCCCACGATGCGGATCGTCCATACGATTCATGAAGCCATTCCATTTTCGTTTATATGCCTATTTGTATTCTTTCTTCCTTCGCGGCTAGAGAAATCTCTATACAGAGATGCTCTTTCAATTTGAATCGAAACGGTCGAATTGGGGAATAATTTATTTGGGAGGCGACCTTATTCGATACAGCTCGCAATGTTTAACGTTCTCTTTTTAATGTTGCCTCTTTATTTTCGGTTTTTATCTAAATATATTTATTCTGTTCTGTCCTTAAAGCGAATAGCTTTATTACTTTATTCAAATCTTACATTGGTTGAGGGAATATGTTGTCAAGAGAAGTGGTGCTGATAGAGAGTCCGCAGGCTGCTGACATTGCATTAAAGGGAAAGCGAAGCGTGACCCGTCTGCGCAATTGCCCGGTTCTGGCTTAGGTTTGTTCCTCTCTTCGACTCAAGCGTATTATTGAAATCTAATTTTCGTTAATCCCCAGAACGAGTGCAACAGCAAAGCGGAGTATCAATATTGTTGTTTGTTGTTGCCTAGCAGAATTTTGTTCCGTTTTCGTATTCCACTTAAGTGATATCGATATTATAATTGGAAGACTGACTGATTCGGTAAAATTTTGCAAAGAGAATTTTGCTTATGTTGATTTTCTTGTTAAGAGAGTTAATTGTTGGACCTCGTGGCCGTTTTAGGTATAAGATAATAATTGTTGCTTCTCTTTCGGCCAAGTACTCTTCAGCATTAATTGCTCGTGGCTTGTAATTGTTTCTTTTGGTTCATTGTTCATTAATTTTAAAAATTAACTAGATTAAGTCCCTTTCTATTGAAAATATTTACAAGTATTCGTTTTACGCATTTTATCCAACTAACATAAAATATAAATTGTTATCGACTTTCATAAATGATTGTTCAACTAGCTTTTGTTCGCGACTAGGACAGTACTTTTTTCTGGATAAAAGGTATCCTATGTCCTTGTCTGTGCCCTTGTTAACGTGTGCAAAATTTTTAGGTTTCAAAAAGTGACTCAATTGATCATGTAACAAACATTTTTTTTAAATTTTTTTTTAATTATTATTTTTTAGGATTTTTTAGGATTTATGTTCGAAATTCGAATAAGTAGAGCGTTACACCTCGCGGCGTAAAACAATATTAATTCCCCACTTCCAATTAATTATTAATTTTCCAACTTCAAATGTCTTAAATCTTCATTTAAAGTTGAAATGT
This sequence comes from Bembecia ichneumoniformis, assembly GCA_910589475.2. Classification (NCBI taxonomy): domain Eukaryota; kingdom Metazoa; phylum Arthropoda; class Insecta; order Lepidoptera; family Sesiidae; genus Bembecia; species Bembecia ichneumoniformis. The sequence continues at coordinate 8,211,826 of OU342521.1, forward strand.
GGTTTAGTTTACGTATGACAAATACTTAATTTACTGGCGGCATCTCTGCGTACCGTTCTAAGCGGTCTTGTGTTGCGGCCGCGAGGCTCTACAGTCTGATTTATGTTATTTGCACGTAAAGCGGAATTAATGGCTTTATTACTCTTCCCTGTATGCTGATCTCGGATATCTGCGCTCGCATGCTTGCGCTGAACCCTCTAATATAAATATATTAGAGGGTTTTATGAAAGTATGCTCCTTAAAGACACAAAATTATACATTGAACGAAATTAACACTTTGCGCGTTTTATAACTGTAAGTTTTAATAAAGTTTGACCAGTTTCATTAAAGAATGTCATAATTCTTGTGTGAGAAATGTCTCGTGTGGCGCTCACATTTAAGAGTACCGGTGCCGCGCCACTGCGCAGGTGAAAAATTTCATCTCCGCCTCGTTGTGCCGCGAGCTTAGTGTTTTATCTCGGCTTAGCGTTACAAGGATTTGTGGCTCGCTAAGTAAGGTTTTATGTCCCCGGAACGCCTGCAACTTTGCTCCCATGATAAAAGTGTGTCCAATGCCTTCCGCGAATAATAATGTTTTTACACGATGAAATATGTTACTTAATCTCTAACGGATAATACGTCACTACATAGCTGAAGTGTTTGGGTTGCGCGACGTAAACAATAATTCATTTAATGTAACATGCATTGTAAGTTTACAAACAAACACACTTAACGAACACAAAACGTAAATATAACAATTTGTTGTATGAATGCACCGTGAGTTAAAGCGACTGCGTCTTTGCAGCAAGGTTTCCTGTGCACCTAACGCTGCCGGAATCACGAGTCGTAAATAACGCGCCACGCTCTTACTTCCCGTCGTCTGCTTTACGGAGCAAACCTTCGGATTTATTTCGAGTACTAATATAATATGGACTTTCACATTGTCAACGCCGAATGCCTTTGTTGTGTTGAGTTATACAAGACTCTGGAATGCATTAGCTGAATCCTTCCTTTGTGGATATGGAAATTTTTTGCTTTGTTATGCGTAGCTGGGGTATTTTTTCTATTTTTCATGCGCCTGGGAAAAAGCAAACATTTTACAAAACCTGCATACAAAACTATATATAAGTTTTGTACCTAAAACGTTGCGTTAAAGCGATAGAATGGAATGCAGGCAACACGCCGTTCAGTGTTGTGTGTCGACGTTGCCGGTCGGAAAGCTCGCGGCGGCTGCCCACATTTGCAAGCAAACCTATGGAATTCGGTACACTCCACTCTAGATAACGAACGAGGCAGACTTGCTATGCAGCATAATTTAAATAACAGATAAATTAATGTTTAGTTATTCTCTATATCCAGTGCACTATTTCGTTTTATATACTTTAAATATATATTCCATATTCCATCATGTATATATTCCATCGTGTTGTAAATATATATATCGGTCTTTTTTTACAACTCTATTGATTTTTTTGAGTGCCCAAACAGATAAACTAACGGGATAGATCGACTTGCACAAGGAAGTTTTATGATATGAAAATATTAGAATATTACCTATATACAATATTTCTTCACTGTCACAAAATTTTACGAATAACCTTTTGTATATTCAAATGTGTACTCGTTAAGCTTTCCATATACGCATGAAAAAAATACTCTACGGTGTTTCTACGCATTTTCTTTACACAAAATAAATTTCATTTCTAAAGAAAAAAATAGAGTTTTTGAAGAAAAAAATTATGTTTTAAATAATACAATTTAAACTTTCACCAAAACGCTAGAAAAGCAATGCGTCTACGTCACACTTTCTTAATACAGAAACAGCTTAATAGCTGTTTACTCATTTCAAACGACACGGTGATATTTACGAAACCGTGACGTCATTCGCTCTGATCTGTGTTTTAGTTAACATGGCGGATTGCAGTATTTTATACTTTTATTTTATTGAAAATCTTATTAATCTTAATTGTTTATATTAAAACTGGGTAATTTTTTAGAAAATTTTTAACACATATATTTCTGTAATATAATTTATTCTTTAATTCTTTAATACCCTGATCATGCCTAAAGCGATTTGTTTTGTTTTTGTTCTTAATAATACCTATTTAAGAACACTTTTTTTGTTAGGTAGCATACAATAATCTTGTGATCATAATAAATATAATTAATCACAAGACTAGGCCTGTGCCATGGGCAAATCTCCCAACGGACTGGGGCGATACCCGGGCATTTGTGTCACCTTTATTATTTGTAGTTACGTCTACTGAAAATATCACACAAGAACATACGTTACCGTAGACAGTTAATTTACTTGCACAATATCCCACTGTTCAACATCACATGCTGTTAACAACACATAGGCTGAAATTCATAAATAACTGATATCCTTTTTGTGTTAGGTAAAAGATTTCATTTTCTATTTTTTTAAAAACAAAATTTTTTCTTGCAAAATAGTGAAATTATTTGTGTAAATATTATACACTTACACCGTAAATTGGCGGCGAGGACCCTTATGGTTTAATTAAGGTATAATTTATCCACATTGATAGTAATCTCACGTTTACGTGGAATTTCATTTTAGCATTATACAGTTACATGTGTTATAAAGTTAATGTTTACACAACGACGACAGTCCGTCTATAGTGTATGCTTCGTGAGGATTGTTTACATTTCACACGAATACAGAAACGGGAGGTAATCAGATTAATCAGCCCTTTATTTTGAAACAGCCACGGCGTTTCCATCGTCGAAGGCGAATTGTCTGTTCCGATTGTTTACTTCGTTAGCCGTTTCCCTATCTCGACCCGCACACACGTTGCTCCCACCAACTTTGAAAGCGAAGTACTTTAAAAACTCCTGCCCTTATCGAACCGTTTTTAGCTGATAGAGAATCTCGTATGTTTGTTTAAAATTTTCCTTTTTTTTTTAGTCACAGAGGGTTGTACTTATATAATGATTTAGACAATGCAGATCGTTTGGTATTGAAATTAATTTACGTTACTCGGTTTTACTACGTTACGTGATCCATTAGGAAATTAAATATATCTTAAATAAAGCCGTGAGACTTATTTTCTTTTACATTAATTATTAGAAAAGTTCATGTTCGACTTCAAAATAAATGAAAAACAATGACATGAAATTATATATTATTATTAACCTAATCACTGATATCGATTTTCCGAAAAATATTTATGTATACTAAACTAAATATTCTATATAAAGGAATAGATTCATTTGTGCTTGTAGTAGGCAGTATAGGCTTTTCCCTTCGATATTGTCGTGCATGGCGCCACCTGCGCCCTGCACAAGCTCCGTGAAAATTTATGAAGGCTTTCAACGCTTTCAGCGCGTGCCACCTGACCCGGTAAATGACACTACCGGACAAATGTCTCCTCGCTTCTGATTACATTGGGTGCTTATTCTTGCTCCTTCAGTTTTCTTTTCTAAACTATATGAGAAGCAGAAAATATTTTCATTTATTTTTATTTTGTTTTCTATGTTAATGTGTGACGGCCACTAGATGGGGTGTTGCTTGTAGACTTGCGCAATACTTGAGAGGTCGTATGGGCGCCGACGAATCGATAGAGAAATATGTATTTATGTATTGTAACATTACCTAAATTTTTTTGTGTAAATTTCGTCAGATTCTACATGATGGTAAGTGGCTACCGTCGCCTGTTAACACAAGCAACGCCATAGGTGTTGCAAGTTGCGCACTTGCAAACCTTAGTAAGATTAAGGGATAGAGAGGAATCCCTTTCTCGCCCAGCGAAACCCTACAGCACACTTGCTGATATTGTGAACAGACCAGACCAGTTACAGCAAATTGTAACGACAAAACAAGTGTTTTATTGTTTTCAATTAATCTTGGCACTGATTAACGCATGATTCAAAGAAGTATTTTTAAAAAGAACTTGTAAAGGGAGATCAAAGTCTCTTACGAATTTCTAAGAAAAACTAAAAGGTTGCGTTTAATTGCATTGGAATCGGCCACTCGGTACAGAAAAAGTTTTTTAATATCAAAAGTCCCAACGCGAGCTTTCAATTGAAATACCTATCAGAAAACAAAGGACTTTTTATATGAAAGATTCGCCAATAGAATCGTATTCCGTGCTGACTTCGGCTTAAATTTATAGCGAGAGGTAATGGCCTAGGGGATACAGGTCGCAAAGTGCGGTACCAGCCGCGCTCAGACTAACATAGTCTTCGATGAAATGAATATAAACCTATCAGAAAACAAAGGACTTTTTATATGAAAGATTCGCCAATAGAATCGTATTCCGTGCTGACTTCGGCTTAAATTTATAGCGAGAGGTAATGGCCTAGGGGATACAGGTCGCAAAGTGCGGTACCAGCCGCGCTCAGACTAACATAGTCTTCGATGAAATGAATATAATACTTTACACTTGCTAATTTAAGTTGGAATAAAATTTTAACGAAATAATTGCCAAGTTTTTCTAGTTCAGATAAATAAGGAATCTGAAAATGTGGCTAGAGTGGAGTCTTATTCCGGCGCTACAGTGCGGTAGCAGGCGGTGCGTGAAACAAGAGGCACTACGAAAACGATTGCGGGACTGTCGTGCTCAGCCAGATTTAGTTCAGTGATATCGCTGACTCCACTTTAATATCACATTTCTTGTTTCTCATAGGTATCACGTTGTTACATACCTCAAATGTGAATAAAGACAACGAATTTAATATATCATGACTCCTTATCAAAGGTTTATCTTAATCAAAGAAATTCTAAACTAGTCTTGAAACCAAAATATGTAAGGATTGTCGGTCTTTAATGGGTTTCATAAAGTCTTTGTAATTTGCTCTTCGGGCTACGAAAAGTACTTAGGTTCTAAATAGACTTAGATGCCAGAGAAAAGGAAAATTATGTTCACAGCCAGAAGAGGTATTTTATCGTGAATAAATATACATGAATATAACAAAAAGATTTTTTAAAATGTTAAGATTGGTAGACAGGCTGACGGTGCACTTGATGGTAGGTGGTTACCGTCGCCTATAACACAAGCAACGCCAAAGCTGCTGCAAGTGCGCTGCCGACTACAGTAGGATTAAGGATAAGGGATTAGGAGTGGGATAGGGAAATGGGCTCTGGCATCCTTTATTCACTCACCGAAACACCGCTCACCGAACACACACTAGAAATTACAAACTCACTCATAAATTAGAAGATCGAATAATTTATATAATTCTGATTGGTTTTCTAAGTATAACTCCCATAATTTTTTTTGTAAAAAAAGTTTCTAATTTGTACTTACTATACTGACCATAGTAGTATTTTAATTACTTAGCCTTTACTCTATTCTTTTTACTGTTTGCCCAAATACATTTTGATGAAAAAAAATCGTCTTTCAGGCAATGAAAATACGTAAGAAATATGTAATTGCAAATGACAAAATGTTGTTTTTAGTAATTAAAGTGATATTATTTTGTATATGCAAAAAAGATTGAAAAAAAAAACTTATATTTTGAATGTAATAAACGTGTCAACTCGTAGCAACATCGTAAATGATCTTTTGTGGCGCATAAGTTCCAGATGACGCGTTACGAAAATCCAATAGACTCATGGCAAAAATTATACGAGGCACATCATGTAGATTCGGGAAGGGTGCCAGCTTTTATAATTTCGATTAGAGTATATAGTAAGCACAAGTTGATAAGTTTAGTGAGCGAGAAGTTGTTTTAAGTATTCCCAATCGTGCGGCGGCGACGGGCGGCCGGCGGCGCCATGCGGCTCAGACACCACGCCTCGCTCGGGAAACATGGCCGGGAGATGCCGCAAAAACTTCACCCCCGCTTTATTATTACTACGATGCTAATTAAAATAACTACGAATAGATTACTGGCGAATTCTGGCAGCGGACGCTTAATGCGTTGCCGTTGAGTTTACGAGCGACGTCACGCTTTATGCTCTCTCATTAGCGTACTCTACCAACTCGCTCTCTATGTTTTTATGGTTATTCCCCATTATGTGCACACATTTTTCCTCAACTTTTTTTTCTTTGAAACTTTTTCTTCATTTGAGGCGATTTTTTGTAAAATTATTTTAAACAAGACTGACGCACCTCGCCAAAAGTTTAACATGCAGTTTATGTAAATATATATATATAAAAAGTAAATATTGGTTTACTTCATATTTCTGACAGTTTTTAACGGAATGTTTTGAATTTATGACACAACGCTTTTGATTTTTTAAAATATTTTCTATTATTTGTCAATATATTGCACTATTAGCGACGACGTCACGAAGAACGAAGAAGTATATTGTGTGGAAATTTTGACACAAAAAATTATTTGAAAATGTAGGCAAAAACGCAGGCGAAGGTTTTATTATATACAATAAAGTCAAGTTTTTAAGGTTATGTTTCTGAAAAATGAGTTTTCTCTTAAAATTATACATGTGTTCTAAATGGTAATAATAAAATACTCCAGTATCATAGACGTGTGATAATGGCGCAACGGCCGGTCGTTATCCGCGGGGAATTACCTATTGTTAATGTTTTAATTTGTATCGTCCGTCCGCCCTCGCGCCAGTAACTGGGCGGGTGGCGCTTTCGGTGGCGGGCGGTTGTCGCATCGTGTCGCAGCAACCGGCTCGTTTCGCAACGGCATATAAAAACTGCGTCATCTCTAAATACACTTTTCACAATAATATTATTTTATGAAACACTGACATCAGTCAATTCCTCTGACTTCGAAATCATAAAAAAAACTGTATCTCATAGCCAAATACTCATAGCTGTATCGATTTACAATTAACTCTATTTTACATAATTGCAACATTTATATAATAAATGAAAATAGAACTAAAAATGAACAATCACCCTGTTAGACATATGCGGCTTTGTTCATTTTATGTTTCGTACGTGGGTTTTAGTTGATCGCACATCAATGGGCCCTATTGTAACCGTAGGTACTTTACCCCTACCTTCACAAAAAGCCGAGCTGATGGACGCTACCTTGCCATCTACTAGCTGTGTCCCGCGTTTTCGTCGTTTAATTTTGGCCTATAACATTCCTTGAGAATTGGACTATCAAATGCAAAAATATTTTTACTTACTAGTGGTCCGTCCCGGCTTCGCACGGGTGGACTTTTATTTTTTAAACATTTTTGAGTTTATTCGTGGAAAACGGCAATTTTCTATGGAAGGGGAGAAAGGGCGGAGATGGGGGGAGGGTGAGTAGCCTGTGTTACTCGCTGATAATGTAGCTTTCTATAGGTGAAAGAATTTTTAAAATCGGTCCAGTAATTTTTGAGTTTATTCATTACAAAGATACAAAAATACGTACCTACATACATAGAAATCCTTTCTCTTTATAATATTAGTATAGATTATAGTATAGAAGTATAGATAAAATCCGACCGGCAGTTCCAGTGTTTAACGTGTTCAACCAAACAAACTCTTCGACTTTATTATATTAGTATAAGTACATTATACTCGTATACCATAGAAAATTAAATTTTTAAATGACTTCGAAAATTTTGAAGAAATAATCAACTACAATATATTAAATTTTAAATACCGTATACATTTTTATTACATTGTCTATTCCTTTCTTGGCTCGAAATTTTTTGCTGTGGTTATCGACCTTGTTAGTTTTCGTTTTTCAAAAAATAACAGTGGATTTAAAATTACTTCGATTGTCTACATAGTATAGTCTGGATCTAGAGAGTCGCATCTGTTACCCATGAACGCGAGCGATGAAATGAGAACGACCAACCATTTTCCGGAATTCTGGCCTTTGTGCTTTACTGTCGGTTTGTTTATTTCGGGGGCTTGCGTCGTAAACACTCGCACAGCGATACACTAAATTTAAGTTGGGCTTCTTTATTTTTCTCCTCAGAATTCTTTTGTAGAAATATATACTGGGTGTGTGAAAATTTTACAGCACGTTCTTGTGGCATCTAAGCATGTCGTGTTTTCGTTATTACTTTTCAGTACGTGCCAGAACAGCTCAACTCTTGTATTGAGACCCGTTTTTTAATACATTTATTAACTTTAGCTATTATTAATAAAAATATTTAATAAGATAAGACCAACTCTTAGTTAAAATTTTTCTTTGAAGTATACTTCATAAATTCTTTGAGAAGGGGTAGGTACAGTTGATCTTGCGAGGTAATTAAAGTTACGCAAATTATTGAGACATCATCTCGCTTCTCGAAAAGTCATCTGAACAAGTCTTAGACTATCGACTAATTGGACTTATCAATTTTTGCTTTTAAATTGCTTCTTTTTCTATTTTTATTTGGAAGGAAAGAATTCTTCTTGTACAAAGAAATTGAATGAAAGAATGCGTTATTGACAATATGTGAACACGAAGACTGCCTTTTCCGCTATTTCAAGTATGGATTCTCTTAAAGCCATGAATTCGCTCTAGATCCACGGACCCACCGTTCGTTATGGCCAACTTGAAAACAAAAATGCCATACACATTTCATTCATATCACCTAAACATAAGCATGTGGCCACTTTAACATCAGACTCCCTTTACTCCCTTTATGGTACAAAATATTCCCTTAGAGACACTGTGGTAAAGATTCTTTAGTAGATGGTTCGTAAATTGATTTTCTAAGAGACCAAATATTTATGCAATGATTTTATATCAAGATTACCTGATCAATTTATCAATCAGTTATCAAGATTATCAAGATACATCCGTACCTGTGGCCAATTCTATAGACCTGGGAGGTGGTGACAGATTTTGGATAGTAATTTCTTACAGTATGGCGGTCTTAAGGGGTTCATATACCTAATAAGTGAAAGGAAAATGATGGTCTCACCGATAGTGCGCGGAACGCAATCGCAGAATAATTAATTGAAATTGCTCGAGATTTCGGTTTGACACCCAAACCATTTCTTTCACAAAATTTCTTTAATTTTTCGGTATATTCCCCACAAAATTTCTTAAATTTTTCTGCCATATAACGAAAAATATGCCATACTTTTCCGGTGGGTGTTTAGGCCCGCCAAAATGTTTTTTTATTTATTTTTTACAGACTGATTTTTTTTAAACAATTGTTTTTGATTAATCTTCTACGATTCTATTAAGAGCACTATACTGTAAGAAATTACTTTCTAAAATCTGTCACCATCTCCCAGTCTACGAGCTTCTTGGCATGAGGTTGTGCTCAAATCTTAACTCGGCACTTCTATCGAGTCCAAAACCCAGACAGCGGCTAAAAAGCTGGGCATCCTAAATAGAGTAAAGCGATGCTTCACACCTGGACAGCTCCTCTCTTTGTACAAGACGTAAGTTCAATCTTGCATGGAGCATTGCTGTTACCTTTAGGATGGCTCAGCAAAATACCAACTTATCGCACTCGACTCGGTGGATTACAGAACTATGTGGCTCATTGACGGCGGTACGCTAATAAGAACTAAGCTACAGAGCCTGGCACATAGACGTAAGATCGCCTGTCTATGTTTCTGCTATAAGATGTACTTCGGAGAGTGCTCGGGAGCTGCATGAGATCATACCGCCTTTCTCTGTTCGAGTGAATGGTCTTCTGGGTGAGCTCGGTCCATCGTCGGCCTCATCTTTCCTACACGGCTGGCCAAGAGCAAACCCATCTTTAATTAAAAAAAAAAGATTACCTGAATACCTACTTGCATGTGGTAGGTACTATATCTTCCCGTATAGTGTTAAACCGTTTATTTCCTTTCGATATTTTAATTTACAAATTATTGGTAATGGAGAATCGCAAACATATTTTTGGATTGGGATACCTGTACCAACGTAATATTTACTTAATATGATGGTCAAATTAACTTAATGGCATAGGTAACTGGAGGTAATATTAAATATGACACCGTGACCGACACCTTTATCCACCAAACCAAGTTTTTTTTTGTCAGTCCAAAATGATAGATATTTACATTCTGGCGATTTCTACCATATCAATTCTTTTCAAGTATAGTGTCTGCCTGTCCATCGACCATTATGAAAATAAACCTTCACGCCAAATAAAAATCTATTTTAATTATCAAATGTCTATTATCTTCGTTAGTAATAATTTACTTAAACAGTTATAAATATAAATAAGTGTGTGTAAAAGGCTGAAAATTTCTAAACAAGTAGGTGGTTGGCACTTTTATTACGCGGCAACGGAAGACCCGAGAATAAAGCTTTTGAAAGCTTTTTCATGCGTGTTTATATTTTTACAAATTAGACAGAATATAAGTAAATGAAGATTTGTGGTTGTGCCATGATTGGGATGCCTTGTCGATTTTTAGTTGATTTTATACTTGGTACATTCGACCATAGTATAAATTGAGTGGGTTTAGAAAGGAATGCTACACTTCAATTGCAGTTAACTATTGAAATACGCGAATGTGGTTTCAACTTCCTGACTTAATTACTTCCAACAGCGAATATAACTTGGTAATATAAGCAATTAGAAACTTATTTGACGCTGCCGGTCCGCTTGTTCCGCCTCGGGCGAAGGAATCGTGAGCGGGATGAGCCATTACGTGCTTTCGTAGAACTTTTCCTTTTAAAAGTCGTCTCTTACTCTTTTCAAACTTATTATATTGGATAATTCTCCGAAAATATGAATATGATGGCTACAACTTTAGTAATTTTAGCCGAACGAGGAAAAATTTGTCGATTACGCAATGAAAAATGATTTTTGCTTCCGGCGTTTGAGCTCGATGTACGCTTTTGAAGTGTTATCTCATATTTTCTCGGCGTAAATACTTCTACAAATGTTTTGTTACATTCTAACCTATCGCAGTACTTGAAGAAGTTAAAACCCTTCACTATAAGTGTGCATAACATTGTATCTCATACGAGAGTTCCATTCGTTTACTTCGTGTACTTGTATTACCAATTATGCAAAGCGTCTTCCGCGTTGCGGTGCGCGCGGAGTTCGCGGGGCGCAGGCAGGGCGGTTGCTGTCGCGCTCTTTCCTCACTCGTAGCGAAATAACGACCTCAATTTGCATAACAATACTCGTCACCCCTTATTCCCTATAGTGACTTTCGCAGGCTATGTCGCCGTACCCCACCGGACCCGAAACCTTTTTTGCTTATAAAATCTGTCCAACGAGTGTTATTAATACTTAGTCCATATATCTATCTGCTACGTTGAATGAACGTTTATGTCGTTAATGGCAATGTTTGTTTTTAAAAACGCTCATATGTTTGTTTATTCGAACGAATACAATCTATTGGCGTAAAGTTACGCTATTCACGGTACGGGGTTAACTTCTGATTGAGAATGATTGGCGCACCATTGCTGGGATTACGACGAGCAGTCTGATTTGATGTAATTCGCTGCGTCACCGTCGCCGCTTTTAGTCCACACGTTTTTTAGTCGCCCTTTACGATCAGTACAATTTTGTTCGGCGGCACTCCTGCCAACTTCTTCGTCCAACTTTCTGTTTAATTGAATCAAAGTTTTCGGCTTTTTGTGGTGAGCGTGCCAGCCATGCACGTTTCTCAAACTTCAATAAACTTTATTTATTAAATTATTGGAAGTTCAGAAACGTTCGCCTTTGTAGTCAGTTAAATTCTGAAACAATATTTATTGTTACTCGTACAATGGAATATATTAGCTTGTTACTTTTCTGTTAACATTACAGAATCCACATTTTATTAAAAAGAATTCCTTTAAATATACAAAAAATAATTAAGATGTGAAAATAACTTCTAATTGTTAGCTGACTCCTTACTTTTACATCTAAATTTAATTAAAAAGCCCCACACATCTAATTTAGTTCTAATATAAAAAAAGACAAATCGTGTCAGTATATATAAGAAATTATATGTTACTAGATGACCCGGTTAACTTTGTACTAATTTTAAGTCATTTTTCAGTTATTCAAATCTTTTGAACTTTACAACATCTTCTAACCTAAACTTTAAACAAAATCTTTGAGTCTCGCTAATTAACAAAAATATAAAGTCAATTTCACACAATTGCATAGAATGAAAGAAAGAAACATTTATTGGCGTTTTTTTTTTTTAAAAGAGAAACATATATAAACACAAAAACATTATGAACAAACACCAAAAGGACACAATTCAGCTTAGGTTGCAACATTGTTACAACGCTGATTTTCAGTTGTGCCGTTGCCGATGTCTCATGACACGCACTGGGACCACGCCAGCAGTGCATGCAAGTATTTATTACAAATTTATTTATTTAAATACTAAAATAGTAACATTATACTATAAATGAGTGCCGCGATCACGTTCTACAATCAATAAGGCAATGACATGGGCATACGGAACTATTCTTTAAAAAAGTAAAGTAGTCATCAGTGCAATCTATGCCGCCCATAGTGTTTACAATTGTTTTTGCTCCCTCAAAAGATTTAACAGATTTATGAATAACAGATGTGCATGCAGTGCATGGCACAACTGTCAAACTTCCTTTGAGTTTTCTTTAATTTAGATTTTTTCTAAGCCTTTCAAATCATCCACCTATTTTTTTTTTGTTTTGTTTTTGCGAGACTAACGCACTGCAATTGAGATGTATATATAGAAACAAATTTTACTTTTCTTTATCAAAATAGGTCAACGATAGTATTGAAATAGAAAAATAATTAATTAAATATTTTTATTGTATTTTAGCAAGAAAAAATATATATAGAAAAAAAAAACAAGCAATAAAATTCACGAATGGCTTCACTAACGACCGAAGCATTCGTCTCGAGCATTGTTTTGCGGCGCTGCTTTATCTGGCGTAGAACGAGTTGTCGTTGCAGTAATTTATAGATCTTTACCCGCCCCAGGCTCCGAGTAACGATTCGAGCCGCGGAGAGCTAGTCTACGATCTACGAGTCCGCCCGCTCTGAATGCTATTAACGGTCACGTAATAGACTTAGACTCCGCACACCCCGGATTCAAATTTGAGTAAATATGTCGCCTGTGCCCCTCTTTTGTTGTATTTACATCAGCTTTGTATTATTTCGAATTTGTGTTTCATTCTCGGATTGTTTGCTTGCATTTTGACGATATTTCATAAGTCTTTAAGAATATGTAAAGGTATACTCCTAAAATGAATTATCCCTGTGAACATATAGATATCCTTAAAGCCGACTGAAACGGATATTGGAGATTTATCTAAGTGTGAGAAGGTTCGAAGAAGACTTTATGCGAAAGCTTCCGTAGCCAATCGAAGCTGTACCACACAATTGCGCACGCTTTTAGTGATAGTTTCTTTCTTTTGTTACATGCAGAACGATGACATCATATAACGTTAAGTCATTTTGATATATCTACGAAGGCACACATACATATATCACAATAAAGGTGTAGAATAACTCGTTGTTTCAACGAGGCGTGGACGGCAGCGAGTGAGGGAGTATTGGCGAGGGGGGTCGGTACTTGTAGTGTGTTTAATGTTACCTTCAGCATCCTTCTCTACTTACCTGGGGCGCGCGCTTAGGGACCTTTTGAATGTTATCTGCTCATACTGCAGTAACAAAACAAATACAATTTTAGAGGCAATTTACGTAAAACGGTTCTGCCACTTTATCTCTTTTCACATTTGTATTTCAAACATATTATTATAGTTTACGCTTAGAATACATCAGTTATAACAATAAAATCTTTGTTATTGTTGTATTATCATAATATTTATATAGGTATTAGATTTTTTTAAATATAAAATTAGACTTAAAAAAACACAGTATAAATTGCATATTCGAGATCATTTATTATCGGCGTTAAGACCCTACGGTTCAGTTAACAGGCGGGGGCAAAGTGCAACCGGCAGGTACGTTCGCGCGATGACAGCACTACAGCTCCCAACGGGCTCCTGCTGGGATCCTCGTAAATTGCGAATATTAGATTATAAGTACGAAATGCGGCCGGCAGCACTGGGACCATCAGCCGAATATCGAACCCATTCACCGTTTTACATAGCGCTGTGATCTGAATCTGCTTTTCAGTTATTCCCCTTTGGGCTGTTTTCTTTCAGTGCGCCGATCCCTTTTGTTTTATACAACTTTTATTCTTTTAAAAACATTTGTTTCAAGGGTTTCGTTATTGTTGCAATAAAAACAAATGACATTTAGTTAGGTATTGGTTAGCTCTCGTAGTTTCCCCGCTCGGTTATAGCTTCATTAAAGCAGCGTTTGGCGCAGTGTGCACTCACAACACAAGCCTCTTATGTGCTTCTGCACTCCTCTTCGCAGTCATTATGCCTTTAAATCTCTAATACGTTTACTTCACTACTTGTTTTTCTATTTCATCTCACGTATAAAGAAACTTCAAATAGGGGTATTCTTCAATTAATTCAATAAATGGTTATCAATTATATAATTTTACATGTTTTACGGCCCACTTTTTAATAGGACCTTTTTAAACACATTTAATTATAGTGGCAGGGCACGTTGCATTCCGCAATCATATTCTAGCAGCAATAATCCCTTTGCAAGGACAGAAGACCACCGTAAAATCACGTGTGTTACTGTATTTTGTATACATGTGTGTTGTGTTTTCCTTATCCATCATCCTGTGTCATTTGCAATTTGCAACACAAATGGCGCCACGAGAGCCACTTACCATCAAGTAAACCATCAGCCTGCATACCGACATTTACTTACTAAGAAAAAACAAGGGATCAAGTCAACAGTACTCATAAATCTCATCACAAACAAAACATTCTTTTAGCGATTTTTTACTGGATATGTGGCTTTTAATAAAAAATAATATTGACTTTGTGTTGCAAGTTTATAAATGAATGTTCTATATAGTCGTTGAAAGGTGAACATTGGCAATGCATTACCGGTTGCCGCTCTCCATGCCCGCCGTGGCGTACTCTTTGGCCTCACGCCCTTTGTGAACTGCGCCATGTAATTACTCTGGGACTATGGGAAATAACTCACCCGGCTCGAAAGCACTTTCCTATTATTTTATACAAAATTAATGTAGATAAAAAATTCTTATATTGTGTATTCAATTCTGAAATACAACATCCAATTTGATTCGATTTCTTTAAACAGTCTTCGTGTCCCTCTAAATTCACTCCCTGAGTCAAAAATCTCTCGTTATTTTACGAAGTATAAATTGTTGTTTGTAAATTTTTCACGAGTCTTTTAAAAATTCCTTTTACATACTCGCAAAAGCTTTCCTTTTACAACCTAGCAAAAGTTCCACTTAGTTTTGTATCTGTTTGTTCCGTAAGAAGACATATCTAAGTAGAACTCTACCGCAAGTGATTGAAGAGTCCAAGGATGCTTTCGACACGTTTTAATAATAAATGTCAAAGGTTTGTGTTAATCTACCAAAATCTTCACATATCGCGAACCCACCTTGCAATAATTGTATAAATAAATATCTATTATATGTGACAGACTATATAGTCTCTTCGCGACTGTGGTCTATCTAAGACTTCACCAAAAAAATTCGTTAACCTCGAAGTATAATAAAACAGTTGTTTGAAGTGTGATGGATAAGCAAACAACCCATTAAACGGCGAAACGCCTGTAAACCTGTACAACACTATAGGAGAGATAGTGGCGCCGCAGGCGATCACGAAAAAAAAATTGTAGTTAGAAATTAGGATAAAGAAATTATTCACATATCGAACTTTAAAAAGAAGAAGCAAATTATTGATTCGAAACAATTTTCTACAATTGACATAAACAATTTAAAATTAGTCGTATTCTATTAAAATTCTGAATTTATTCTTGAAGTATACCTATTTAGATTTTGTGTAATAAACGCCGATTTCATTTAAAATGTAACTTGTCTGGGCGCATTATGCCATTATAGGGTTAACCAAAAATCCATTGGTTAGAACAGAGGTCGTAACGCACAGTAGTTTAGGACCATAACTGAGACCTTTACCACACTTGCGAATTGACTATTAGTCAAACTTATAAACATAGAATCTCTACAGTCCGAAAGGGAAACCGAACACTACTAGTCTTTCATAAAATATGTCATACTATTTTTTTCACTTGTATTATTGTTTTGTTTGTGACTGGATGTGACATTGTGGTTGGAAAATGTAGAGAAAATACTGAAGAGCTTGTTTTCTTTGACTATTGTACAATTTACTGGAAATGTGCACGTTCGGCATAAACTTCGCATAACATATTCGTTGTTTGACACTAATTGTTATTTAAACAAGTCCATCGCATCATTCAGCAATCGCCAGTATTCCATCGAATGTATAAAAGAAGAATAAGGAGCTACAATTATATTGCTGACACGTGACAATAGTTGACGCTGTATAAATTATACAGGGGATCAATCCAAATGGGTCAGTGAGGACAAATCTCAAACCATAAGAGATACGAAAATGTGTTCTTTTGAACTAACGCTTTTTGAAAAAATAAAAACTGCATTCGACCTTTTTGAAATTACGCTCATCGACCAGGAATCGAACCTGGTCAAATTTCTGTAAAAAAATATCGCAATTATTTTTATTACGGTAGTTAATAGTGTGGGGTCATAAGAAATAAGTTTTGCTATGGAACCTTGTGTTTTGCTGTAGAAAATGTTAATAGCAATGAGTTCATATAATGAATCACTTATTTGAAAATGTCACTTATGTGCATTCTCGTTGAATTTTTATCATTTTTAAAATAAGCTTTCAATAAATCTGTTCATCATTTTATTAAACTCTTTTCACTGTCCATACCCGCGACTTTGTCTGCGTTGAAAAAATAACGCCTGACATCTTTATCGCTGTGACGACGGTTGCGCCCAACTTTTTATATTTTTATACGATCGCTCGGGAACCTATGATTTTTCCAGGATAAAAAGTATACTTTATATTAATTCAGGTAATGATCTATCTGTGTTCCAAATTTCATCAAAATTCGTTCAGTAACTTTTACGTGAAAAAGTATCTAATAAAACATACATACATTCATCGATCCTCACAAACTTTCGCATTTGTAATGTATACTAATTGAGCCCGCAACTTCGTACACGTGGTATTCGGTATAGCACGTAATCTTTCTGTTTTAAACCGATTGGAATAAAACAAACACTAGATGTTACGGAAAGCTTGTTCAATACATCAGTGAAAACCGCATTCAAATCAGTTAAACCTTTCTGAGACTAGCGTACATAAACAAACAGACACATCTAGAAACATTTTTTGACCTGGGTAACATAAGCACGACGCGATAAATTGTTTTTTGGAAAAAATAATAAATAAAAAAATAATAATGTATAGATTATAGCTGGATTTTTCAGTGTAAAGGGAAAAAAAATACTCGTATGTCTTCGAAAAGCAACAAAATGCCTTTAAAAAGATTATTTTTTGATATTTTAAGACATTAAGCAGACAAATAAGACGTATTTATGAGCTTGAACAAAAAATTTTAATTTCCGGGAAGCATGCGCT
The DNA here is from genome assembly GCA_910589475.2 of Bembecia ichneumoniformis. Taxonomy (NCBI): domain Eukaryota; kingdom Metazoa; phylum Arthropoda; class Insecta; order Lepidoptera; family Sesiidae; genus Bembecia; species Bembecia ichneumoniformis. The sequence continues at coordinate 8,229,133 of OU342521.1, forward strand.
TGTTTTTGTCCCGGTAATTATAAAGCGGGTACTGGGGGCAGCACTAGACACTGTCTGCTTGCCGCAAGTCCCGTTCAGGCTGCGCGGCACGCATTGCGCCGCCCCATATAGGTAGATAGGCACACCACAACGCGACATACCGCCGCGAGCGTGGAGCTGACTTCGTGAGCGTAGAGATAAAACGTATGTTCGTTTTATTTCCACATTTGTCAGCGTTCGTTTTGTGCCCACTAACATAAATTGGACGCGGAGGGAAACCTCGCAGGTGAATGTAAAATTGCTGGATTTTCCCAAGATAATACCACCGAAATTTTACGACACCATTAAGAGATTTATTGGTCGTGTCACATCCAGAAAAAGTTGGTTCCGAAAATATTTTTACGAGCTATTGTATTCTTGAGGCGATCGTATTAGATTTCGTGTAACACAAATATGAAGTCAAACAAAGCAAATATATACCTATATATCTTCTTACTAGTTTCGTTTCATATGAAAAATTCATATTCCTCAAAATTCTATTTTGTGTGGAAGATTCACAACTAATTGTTTTCTAACTAAGGTTACATAACTGACATTGGGAAAGTAGATTTTTATACTTTTTTTTAAATAAAAACTGTAAACTTCAAATATCAACAAATAGCTATTTACTTATTTACGCCAAACGCCTCGATGTATTTCGAATTTACCATAAAATGTAACAAGATTGTAAACAAACATTGAAAGTTCGGGAATGCTATTTCTGTTGTAAAAATAAGGACCAATTTTATTTTATTATTAAACTGCATTAAAGAACAAGATAACTTACAAACAAAAATATTGATGGAAAATCGTCGATCGAAAATATTACAATAATTTTTTACTATAAAAAGGAAAATTTACATATTATCTCTGTTTTAGTTAAATTCATTCATCACTTTCAAGCGATTTGTCATTACCAATATACGTATATTTATACAATCTTGTTAAAATAATATGAAACAATTTATAAACAGTCTATACACAAACCGCTTATAATAATTTACTCACAAACAAGTCTTATTAAAAAAATTACGTTTACATATTCTTGCGGACAGAAAAAAATAGTCCCCGTCTCAGTGGAGCGATTGTGACTGATCATTTGATTACGTGAATACTTCAATGTGCATTTGCACATTGAAGTATGCATGGCATGAGACGGAAGATAGCGCATTTCCGAGAATAAAAATGTTATAAGTGCCAAAATATTAAATATTAATTATTCGTAAACTACAATGTCAAATGAAAAATTAATAATAAAGATTACTGATAATTTTTTGGGTTTGAAATAAAACATAAAAATGAGAGGCAACTTGGTGATTTTGTTCTATCCAGAAAATTTCATTGTTTGATGTTTTCTGTTGATGTTTCGCTTTTAAATCTATACATATATAAATATTTTCTCTTTCGGACTTTATATACTTCGACAAAATTCAAATCTGGGATAGCTATTTCTATTTATACGCGCTCTTAATATGATTTTCTTTCGGTAATACGGTCGAAATTTTATCATTAGTTCAGCAAAGCTTAGATCTAGTACTCGTAGGTATACAGAATGTAGGTATACATAACCGATTCCTTATTTATACGATGATGTGGTACCGGCTGATGGCTAGTGACTATCCCTAGCGGCCTCTTTATATTTTGAAGTAAAAAAAAAAAACAACTAATGCGCATGATTTTATTTTTTCTATTCAATTTTCAGCTGTACAACAGTCGTACATTAGTATGTTCTATTTTATACACAAAAGCAAAATCATGAAGCCGTATCTTATATTTTTCATTCGCTTGATTTTCTATCGCTTAAAGTATATTAATTAGCAAAGTAATAAAGTTTCAAATTATAAACATTGCTTCTTATCCTAATATAGGTAAGGTATATATGTAGCATATAGGTAAGTTATAACACCTTACCTATATACATATATGCTTCGACACTAATCTCGGATTCATGGAAGTCAAGTCCACGGGGCAACAGGAAGCATCGGTCGGTAGTCTGCAAATGTAACATGCGTCCCGGTCGCCACATGGTAGATGCACTGTCGAACGTTCTCTCACTGCCAATAACTGTTGTCCCGTGTGCTAATGGCTGAAACAGGCGTTCAATTAAACATGCCAATTCGGTTAGAGATAGCTGTGTTAAACGCTACGCACGGTCGATACTAGCTCTAATGCCAAACTCATTGCTTTTGGTGTTTGGTTCATTTGTTTGAATTTCATGTAACGTTAATTAAAAATGTGAAATTATCAAAATTATTAGATAAATAAACCGCGCAAGGATGAACAAGGAGAAACTGTAGAATTTACATAAGTATCAGAGAGTAGCTGAAAAACATGCTTAAAATCGCTTAAGTTTTAAAATTATCCCTAAAAGCTGTAAAACTAACATGAAACTACTTACTTTACAGCGAGGAAAGTTCATCTGTAACATCTAGTGCGAAGTTCAATATCGCATTATCGTCATTTTGTTTGTATAATTCGAATTTAGGTATGCATCCAATTAAATAACATTAGAACACAAAATTACAATAATAATTTTTAAAAGTAATGTAATTAGCCTGAAATTACGAAACTAAATGTCTTTTGGAAGAAATGTCCATTATGGTTAGCCTTGTTAAGATATCACCTTATTTAAAACCTTCTCCTATATGCACATTTCTGTTTTATAGCCGTTCTTTATTTAGCTACAGGGCAGAGTATGATCATAAATTTTTATGAATAATATGCCTATAAAAGCTGATGAACAAGAACATTTATACAGGAAAAAAAGGTACTCTATTAAAAGAAATCTGCATTTAATATTAGGTACAAATACTAGCATATTTTATGTTGACTTTCCCGATTTTAGTAAATATGCAAGATCTTTATCCAATAAACATTGATGGGACCCTGGAGAGAACTGAAATTATTTCCAATGGCATGTTTATAATACTTGACGTCACCACCCTTACAAACCGCAACTGTTAGCACCCATTATTCCAGTAACACATAAAATATCCAATAAACACATGAATCCACTCATGTTTTTAAAATATTTTATATAAAAACTAGACGTTGTCGCTTACGAGCGACGTTGTCGTCTACGAAAAAGACGAGCGGCGGCGATTGTGTTCGCAGTGCAGAGAACTTGCATAGGCGTCAGTCTGGATGTGAAAGTCTGAGAGTCGGTCGTAAAAGCGATGCGCCACCTGGGGTGTGTTCTGCACTCCTTCGGCCAAGGCTAATTTTGCTCTACTGTCATTTATCATACCCGTTCCGGCAGGCAGATTATAATTAGCTGCTGAACTTATAGCCATTAGAGCTGCAACCACACCATATACGGGGCTGTATACGTGGCATATGCGAGATGCAGACTTAAAACTTCTGAAGCTTCAGCTGAACTCTGAGAGCCTTGAAGAGAGAACTGACCTAACGGCCGCCTTGGTCTGATTGACCCCTAGTCACCCCTTTTTTTGTTTTTTTAACGTTGGAAATTCCTCATGGCAGTGTAGAGGACGTTGTGGGATTATGTCGGACTCCTACCGGCGAAAACCCAACGGTTTTTAGAGCGGCCGTAGGTGGGCGGAGTCGCGGGAACGCTGTGACACGACATCCGCGACCCGCCACGGCTCTCCAGCGCGGGGAGGACTGCGCTCCCATGTCGGAACCTCGACGTACCCGAGAGTGGAGGTACGCCAGTCATCTCGGGGGACCTCACGATGGGTGGTTGTCTCTCCTTAGACTACCACCCAGGTTCCGGTTAAGGTGGGAGGTGGCGAACATAGGCCAGCCGCCTGCGCCCGAGGTTCTTGCGACGGATCGGCTACCTTTCCGTTGCTTCTTTGCGCGACATAACATGCTGACAAAAAGCGAGCATTGCCTGCCACGCAAGGTCACTACCGACCGTAGCTTCACGACTGCCGGCAGCGAGAGATTGGCGCCCACGTTGAGAGACAAGCCGGCGCGTTACTCTGCCCATTCTGGGCAATCAACCAAAGACCTCCTACTCAACCTAATAGCTCGGGTAAGACGTCGGTCTTACCCGGCTGTTGCCTTGCGAAATTTGTTGACCCAAATTTTTGTGTTATACCCCATTTACTATGTATGTTAATTCCTGATATATCTTTGCGCCAAGTTTCATTCAAATCAGATTATCTGGATAAACTTTTATATTAACATCATGTTATAATATATTCATATTTATATACCTAACTACTAGCAGGCCCGGTGAACTTCAGAATTAAAAAAAAACCGTTTTTTCCGTTCCACACAAAATGTATGAGAAAATGAATTTTACTCACTTTTTTTTTTCATAAATATTGCAGATGTTTTAATAATTATTCTGCTATTCGGGGCGAAGGCAAAGTCAATAATTCAAAGATCATACATATCGGTCCAGCCATTCTCGTATTATAAATGGTGTAACTAATACGACTTTATTTTATAAATGATTATAATATTTACATTTAAAATAAAACATTTTTATTTATAAAAAAAGATTAACTTTCCCAAAAGCTTTAAGTCATAGTCTACTAAAATTCAAATTATTGACTATTATTTGGTAATTAGTGTGCATTGGTTATTAGTGTCTAGCAATCACGATTTTAAACTGATCCTGTACCTACAAATACAAACAAAGAGGGAACGAAATATTTTTTTAACGCAGCGACCACTTGACAAGGGCACACACAATGATAAAAGCAAACATTTATCATTAAATAAACATTTACGCTCCCGGGAATTAAATCCTGGCCTTTAACATAATAGCCAAGGGCCATTTCCATGTAGCCAATCAGTCTTTTAAATTTGCCTTTTTTTATATAAACAATGTTCGATTGTAACATAAATTAAAATTGGAATACTGTTGTAAGAAAGTACCGCTAGGCTCCTCTAATAATATTATTATAATTAATTAGTTAATGAGAATTGCGCTGCTCGTCGTTCTACTTCATAAATATTTTCCTTATTGCCTGTTACCACGAGCTGTCGATAAATTTATGGAAAGGGCCTGCGTCACCTGAAATTTTATGGTTTCTTTCTTCGCCACTCGCCTCTCATATTTATTACCTGCCGAAGGTTCAATAATTTCATAAAATATTATAAGTACTTATTGGTCTCCATATTTGGAAAAGAAATTCAGTTATCGCTTGGTGGAATCTAGGCAAATGTATTTGGAATAGTGTCCAGGTTTTTTAATTAAATATATGATACATTACGTAAGTCCTCTGACTTAACATATTATCCGTTGTGTAAAGAAATAGAGTTGTTTATATAACAGTTAATCGGAAAAGTCTGTTTCTTGCGTATAATACGAACAACGGCTTTCTTTTCTCCCCTATATACCCGAAATTCTACTTCCGCCATCATTAATTACGTAGCTTAATTACATCATAATAGATAATGGTTTTTCCGTTGTAGTGTGAAAATAATGTAATTAGGATGTTCTTGAAACATTTACACATGAACACGCACCAGTACTAGCGACACGTTCCCGGCTTCGCACTGATGCAATTTTATTGTGCAAATTATATACACAAACCTTCCTCATTTATCACTCTTTCCATTAGTGAAAACCGTACCATAATCCGTTAGGTCGTTTAAAAGAAGCTAGCAGAGGAACAAACAGGCGGACAGCGACTTTTTATAATACGTAGACATAGATATAAAATTCATGAAGATGATGTAATAGTGATGTTCCCATCACATAACTGATTGTGTGGTTAAAATTTTCTAGCATATTTTATGCTATCAGGGCCCTAATTCACTAACGCAACTTAGCGATCCCTCTTACTCCAAAACCACATCGATTCCTCAAATTGTTACGATATGTGCTAAAAAGTTATTCTCTCACGTATATACTACGTACGAGGGTTTTTAGAAACTGAAAAACTAAATGATGTAGGAAGCTGTTTGTATTCTTATTGCTTTTCGAATTAGTCTCTATTCCTTTGTAAGCAGCGTCGAAATGCGATGGAACCACTGACGAAAGGCGTCTCTTTCACTGCGTTTTCGAACGCTTTCACTGCATCTTTAGGACTCATAAAGCGAATTCCTCTAAGTTTATCTTTTATTTTTGGGAATAAATAGAAATCTCATGGTCCACCGTCGGGTCTATAAGGAGAATGACTCATTAATTCCATACCTTCCATAGTCAAATATTCAATTGTTCGTCTGATAGAGTGGCATTGTCGTGCTGAAGGAGGATCCTACTTCGTGGGCACTTCTGTCGAACATTTTCCAAGACAACTGGCAAACAATTACTAATATACCAGTCTGCAGTAATCCTTTGATCCTCTAACGTAATGGTTCCAAAATGTCCCGCCCGTCCAAGGAATGAGGTAATCATCTTTTTCGCTTTACTTCTTCCCTTTTTCACTTTTGTTGGTAAATCCTCGAAAGGAAACACCTATTGTGCAGATTGCCTTGATTTCGGGTTCGTAACAATATATCCAGGTTTCATCCCTTGTGACGATACAGCATTTGACTCACCCCCGTTATGTTTTATGTTTTTTAATCATTTCGCGGCACCAATCTAAGCGATGATGGCTTGTTTTTATCCTCACGCCTAAATGTTCGTGTAAAAGTTTTTGCACTTGACTCATGCCAATGCCTAAACTTGACCGAATCTGTTGATATGTCACTCTTTTATCTGTTTCAATTATGGGCCGCACAGCACACAAGTTATTTTCATTTGTCGCCTTAGATGGACGTCCTTTATGAAAATCATCAGTGAGATTGCTACGATCACGTTTTAACTCATTGAACCAGTTATAGACAGTGACTTCGTCATGAAATGCAAATCGAAGTCCATCATAACTTTGTTGTTGATTAAGACCGCAACGAAAGTCATAGTAAATCATAGAGCGAAAATTTTCTCTCTTCAAATTAATTTTTTCACACGACACAGTTTTTTTTAATGAACACAAATTTGTAAAAACAAATGTCAACTAAATGAAATTACATTGATAGCTTCCTAAATAGTTTTAAATTCGAAATTTATATTTATTTTTCATTTCTGTCTATACTTTCTGGTCAGTTCTAAAAAGTTTCAGTGTGACCTATGTATAAAAGCAATGACAAGACATTGACAAGGTAAGACAAAAGCGTGAAATCATAATTGCCATACAGAATCAGGCCATACAGACTACTTAAAAAAGTATTTAAAGTAAGACTTCTCTTAATAGGAATATGGAAACCGTCTTAGAAAGATACGTATAGTACAGTAAACAGAATTTTCAAGTAAAAGTAAACAGAATTGACAAAGTGGCAAGGATAGTAAGAAATTCGAATGTGGACGTAAAATTTGGCCTTTTGACCCCATGTTCGATTCAGACCACATTTCCACCACCTGTGCATAACACTTGAAAAAGGTTCTTATGTCGTCATGCTCTCGTAATATCGTGGCGAATTTTCACTCAATAGAAAGGTATTTTCTCTCAATGTATTTTCTTAAGAGTATTATGACCTGGAATATGAATATTTGTGGAAACATTTAAAAGAAAATTATTAAATTAGTGTAATCTTAAGAATAAAGGGTCGATTTTAATGATAAAATTACTCTTTTATCCTGGAATATTTATTTAGATATGCAACCGTCCAGATTGTCGAGGGTTCCCCCACCACGACAAGGTCCTAGCATACCTAAAGGGGGACCTATAATCAATCACCTGGCTTTTAAGGTGAATCTTTAATGCATAATATATCTAAATTGTGGAAACGCTCCACTACGGCCTGTCCTTTACTAATTCCTATTCCCTTTTTAGGGTTCCATACGTCCGAATAAAAAAACTGAACCCTATTGGATCATTCGTGTGCCCGTCTGTCCGACCATTCCCCTCTTATCTCCGAAACTACTGAACCTAAAATTTTGAAAAAATACAGAAATTAGTTTTCTACTTACAGATTATAGGAAAACCTATAAGAAATCCATGATATTAAAATAACAATGGTAAATCGCTCAATGTTGTGCAGATAGGTAACATCGTACGGAACCCTCTTCACGCGAGTTCAACTCGCACTTGTCCCGTTATTTTAAATAAATTGTATTTAAAATAAAATAAAATAAGCCTTTATTACTGCAAGTTAACAATATAATGTGTAATATAATAACCTAATAACCTAATCTATTTAATATTTTTTTTACTAATTGTATCGGCAGCCGGTTTTTCTTTTACAGCTTGTCTTTCTACAAAGGCCTCCTTCAAAGCTTTCCATTCTGTCCTGTCCTTTGCAGTGCCTGTTCTTTCTGGGCCAGCTATATTTTTTATGTCGTCTTCCCAACGTTTATTTTGTCTACATTTGTTCCTTTTACTAACATGCAGGTACCATTTCGTTATTCGACTTGTCCACTTCTCTTTCTCTTCTCTCAGCATGTGTCCTATCCATCTCCATTTCAGGTGTTTGTATATGGTATGTATATTTTTAAATTTAGTTTTGCCTTTTGTCCATACATGGTTTTTTTTAGTAGTTACTCAGTTAATGCCCATGTCTGACATCCATACGATAAACATAGAAGGATACATATGTTATATACTTTTCTCTTTGATAGGCATATCTTTGTCCTTCTTAACCTCGCTCAGCGATCAAAAACGTTTCCAATTGTTTGCTATCTTTCTATCTATTTCCTTTTGCATTGTGTCTTCTGTAGATATAAATTTACCCAAATATATGTACTCATTAACATACTTTATTTTTGTGTCCACCATTTATTTTAATTTTAATATCTTTTTTAGTTAGGTTTGTCATTACCTTCGTTTTTTCGATGCGTTAATTGATAGGCTTACCTTGGCGCTTTCATCTGATAGATGTTGTAGCATGTCTTCCAAATTATCTGAGTTCTCAGAAAACAAGATAACATCGTCTGCGAAACTTAGATGGTTAAGTTTTTCACCGTTAATGTTGAGACCATTTAATTATTTTCTTCCCATTGGGTAATCTACAAATAAATCAACAAATACAAATTCAGATTTATATCTAAAGTGCGCTATGCTTTATAATTCTCCAAATCGACTGGAATCGGTGAAATAGAAGAGATGAATGCGGCATGAATTGCAGGACATGTGCGATCTCAGAGTACATTAAACGTTTTCCGATATCGAAAGCTTGTGCAATGCACTTGCCGCGGTACCAGTCCAGTTCAATTACAAAGAAGTGACCGCATTTTAATGAGACACCACATGTAGGACATTGAATTCGAACCTATTTTATTTTACATATTCTTCTAACAATCTCTTTTTACTTTTACTACTTTATACTCTTTTTACTTTTACCCATTCTTTTCACTTTTATTGGTTACACTATTTTGTTAATAGTTTCGTAATATAAGTGTGATGGTGTAATATGCGGAAAAAATGAAAAATATATGTTTGCAATTTGCAATAACAAAATTTTCATACTATAAATTTGTCAAAGCCTGTTTCTATTTTCGTCTTTCAACTTTTGTCGTGTCATATCATGTTATTGGAGTTTACTTCTTAAGAATCGATTTTCATTTAAGGCCCCTGGTATGGAAATTTTATGAGAATTAAAATTAATACAAACGTAAACTAAAAAGCTTTACATTATCTGTCACTTTGACACTTGTGCGATAGCTGACGCATGTATTTATGTTCCTTAATTCCATTCTCTGGGTTTATAAAAGTAAACGTCAAAATCTTGTATGAAAAGTGTAGTCAGCGTTGAGGAACGAAACGATAGCGCGTTATAACTTCCTCGACTTCCGGCGCAGCGAAATCTGTCCTCGAAAAATGAACTATTTATACTTATAAAACGTAGTGACATCTGTGTATACCGAACGCAACTAACATAACTTTTGTTGGAACACGTGACATCTGAGTATGCAGAATGTAACTAATTAATATAAAGTAATTAGGTATCCAGTTATCTATTGACACGAGGAACATTTAATATTATACGTTTTTAAATAATATATTAGTTAAAGCAGTAAACTCCAGTCGTGCGTCGGAGCACACCCTTTTTTTGTCATCTGCTAGTCCAGTGCGATTACTTTAGAAACTTATCTAATTTCTTGCGAAACAATTTAGCACTTTTTTTTTCAAATTTTTTGTATTTATAGTTTTCATTTACTATATTCGCCTATAGAATATGTCTGTATATTTTTATCACGCTGAACCTAGTTTGTTTAAGCGAACATTTGACGAGAGCCAATAAATATCATAAACGAAGTCCCGGAAACGATATATTTGTTCTCGTGCCTGAGTGAATTCACAAAGATGATATTACATTACTTACATAATATGTTATAATTATATAAATAAATTATAAATCGATATTCAATTTATAGATACGTATTTATTATTGTTTTATAGTTAGATGAGTATGAATATGCTGTCGTTTTGGTTAGCCTGTAACTATAGCCGTAATGATACGAAATTGTATGAAATAAATAATCATTATTTATTTTTATAATCTGGACTACTGACCTTTTAGCTTATTACTTGTAAAGAATGTAAAAAAGCCTCCTTCAATTTTTATCTTACCTCCTTAGGGTGAGATTTAAGGACAGATCCTTAAATCGTAATTTCCTTACCATAATGCTCGTTAAATAATACATACTTTCAGGGCATTGATGAAAAATAACTTTATCAGCCCCGGTCATGTCACCGTGCTGATTTGTATAACAACATCTTAAACATTAAACGAAAATAGAAAATTTTCATAATTTTTTTTAAGTCTACTTTAAGTTATAACTTTTAGGTACGTACGAGTACTTACTTCGACATATTCGTACATACATTGTTAACAAGGATTATTTCCGCACAATCAATCAAGGTACTGATGAGGGTGCATCCTCCCTGAGCGTGGTGCTGTTCTATAGAAATAGGTATTGTGTCGCTGACAGTCAATTATGCTCCGTGTCGATATAATTAATTATATAGGATTATTCATATATTATTTTCCGTATACAAATGAATAAGAAAATCTGTTTTGTGGAGACGTAATGAATTTGACCGCATATCTACGAGTCGCTTTACGCGACACAATGCCTGAATTTTAATTTTAATTAGAATGCTTAATGTAATTAACCCTAGTGGGTGCTGCAACTTGTAATTGACTGTAATAATTATTGTTGATGGAAGTGAAATGAAATTTAAGACTGACTGATGCATTTTGCTTACATTCGGTAGTTGCATTAAAAGAGAAAATTAATTTTACGATTGAAAAAAGTTTTTTCTGCTTTAGTTTAGAACTGTCGATTTCTAACTGCAAATGTTAGCTTGTGACTGCAAATGTATATTTTATCAACAAAATGTAGCTTCTTCCTAAAAAGGACGAGTTAAATTGTACGAAATTGTCTGCAAAACTCTAAACACATTATGATCGAAATGACTCGCATGTGACTTTTTTTAATGTAAACATTTTTTGTTTTTATTGAAGTTAGGTTCCATAGAAATAATTTAAGATCATACGTAAATTTTTAATTAACTTTTTGGTATCTAAATCATTTCGACTCGTGGTCCTTGCGTGACCAGATCATGACAGAAGCAAAATACAGGTTTTAAAGAGTATTAGAATATGATGACACGTACGCGACGTGCCGTTTCGGGAAAAGCTTTTAAACAAAGATTAAAATAATATATTATTAGCTGGTGCCCACGACTTCGTCCGCGTTGAAAAATGAAAAAAAATATCTGAGAAAATATCTGACCTGTGACAGTCATTTTTTATATTTTTAGACAATCCCTCGGGAACCTAACATTTTCCAGAATAAAAAGTATCCCATCTGTTAATCCAGGTAATAAACTATCTGTGTGCCAAATTTCGTCGAAATCCGTTCCGTAGTTTTTATGTAAAAGGGTAACAAACATCCATCAATACATAAATCCTCATAACATTTGGTATTTATAATATTAGTAGGATTTAGTTTTTTTTTTAATTTTGCACCCCTATAAGTACCTAAGGACAGTAGGCCATCACAGTGGAGACTGACAGACGGACAGATCCTGTCAAGGTTTTCGTTTTTCTTTTTCAAGAACTGAAATGGCACAGTGTTTGCAAAGAATTTTTGCTGTGACGTACAAACAGTTATTTTGTTGTTATGTCTTGTTCGATAAAGGAATATGGGAATAGGAGTCTCGTGTGTCGTTTTTCAGAATGATTTGAAAATTCAGCAAACAATTCCTATTTTTGCTTCATGTAATAACTCGGTACTGAAATGAGAGTTTAATGTAAATGGGTAGTGAGCGGGTATTTCGTAGCGTGTGCTCCGCTTAGTACTTTGTAGCTCCGTGCGTTGGTTGCAAGGGCGGGTGGGCGCGGCCGGCAGCGCGCTCTGATACCGCGCTATATGGTCCGTGAATAATCCTCCCGTAATACCAGACTTAATGGGTTGGAATTTAACAATTAGTTGTTTTCTTTCTGCTTCGTCAATGATGGCGACGCGCTTCATTGCTAAAATTTAACCGGCCAAATATCTCCCATAAGCAAATACAAGTAAACCGCGTGATTAATTCTTTTCAGGATTTGTTGCATTATTATCTCTTAACATTAAAATGCTCGAAGGTAGATGTCTCCATTGATAAAGCCCGTCGTCTTTATACGTCTATTGTACTGTAATAGAGTTTCCCTTTAATCAAGGCTAACGAATTTTTAACATCGGGTAGGTTCAAATAGCGCTATATCGGAGCTTCAATCAGGCCGTTCTACCCGCTCTCCGGGTGCCGCCGAGTACCGCCGGGCTTCGTTGCGAGGGTCGCAATCTTTAGTTCGTGCTCGTTACGTTCTTATCTTTGAGTAATTACCTTGTTGTTTTGTGTTGTTATTGTTCGGACGGAGAGTTGAATTTCGTTATATAAATAATATTACACTCCTATAAAATGTATAGACAGAGCACGGCTTTTACTTTCCGTTTGAAAATGTACTTCCATCCATTATTCGGCTTGTTAAAGCATGTTTGAAGAAAATTTATAACGATTTTTTAAGTCGGAAAGGCAGACTTGATGGTAGGTGATAATCGTCGTCTACAACACAACCAATGACACCAATGCTGCAAATGCGCTACCGATCATAGTAAGAGATTGATAGGACAGTGAAATGCGCACATGCTGTTATTTCTCGGTGGTCTTCTGTGAGGGGATATTTACTGCCGACAGAGGGGCTGCCCAAATGACTATAGAGGAGCTTACTTGAATGTAGCAGTTTACCTTTGAAAATACTTTTGAAAAAAGACCTCTTCTTCTTTTCAACCTTAAAGCTTGTTGTCATTTATCAATTTGTTTTTAATCGCTCAAGATACGGTATGTAATTATGTAGACAAAACCCTAATCCTTATTACCAACAATTGACGTCTACGAGCCTTAGTTAATGAGTAAGATCGGTTTAGTCTCATGTGCTAAAATATATTTTCGAATTTATTAATGTTGATTGATTTGATATTTGCAAACGCTAAAGCGTTTGAATTAAAATGTTTAACGTGATGTATGTGAGCCAGTTTGCACAGATGTTATTATAATGTACGTTAAGATATGTCGCTAGCAACGGCAGGAGCGCAGGTGGAAGGGGTGCAATGACTTGCAATGCACCTTACATGCACCTGTGAATATTACCGCGTAAATCACATTTCTTATTTCGCCCCAACACTTATTTTGCGTTAGGGGCTTAGAATGTACAGTGACATCACGTATGCCTTTCTCGTAATAACCTCACATGTTTTATATGACAACATAATATGTAGAAATGTGTTATATATTCTATTTTTCTCACAGGCAAACGGTGACAATGGTTTTGTAGAACAATGTAACATAGCTTAGGTTATTGTTTAATTTTTTATTAATTAATGAAACAATTTGAGAGGCACCCATTTTTTAAGTATTTTAATTTTACTGATTTGCTGAAAATGGGTCAATATTGTGAGTATCACATGAATATTGTCAAATATGCCGCTAATTCCTTGCTAGTTTAATACGGATCGGCTTCCACCATCACCTTCAATTCATCATTATTTACCTCTTCCTCGTGATTCATTTTTCAATCGAAGTTTTTGCTACTAAAGCTGTTAATCCAAAAACGTTCTCCAAACACAGCTTTGACAATACAGCAATTTCTGCTGCGTTTAATCCCGCTTCAGAACTCGTATTCGAAAATGACTGATTTTCGCTATACATCCACGTTATAGAATTCGTTTGAAATAAGTTTCATTTTGTGCCGTAACGACAATTTCATATTTATGCCCCTATATTATTATAGAGTGGTTAATTCATTTATTATACTTTATTCAATATATACCTAAATATAATAAAAACGTAAACAGGCGAGTCTGTACATGAAATATTTTTCAAAAAAAAATATTTGTACAGGTTTTACTTATGTTACCGAGGTCACAAAAATAGTTTTTAGTATTTTTATCTGTTTTTGTCTATGATTTGGTTGGAGCACGCTAATCTCAGAAACGGCTTAAAATCGATTTAAATACGATTTCCACTGATATATTGTAGCAAGCTTCCCGTAATATTTCGTGTTTGTTTCATTCTAATCGGTTTAAAAACAAAAAAGTTACGTGCTATATCGAATAGCACGCGTACGAAATTGCGGGCTCAGCTAGTTAAAAATATAAATTAAGGCGACGCCAGCCCCTACTGATAAAAAAATCCACTTATTTGTAACCATTTTCCTTTTAAATTATCATAATAATTATAATTTAAAAAATACTCAAATTACCTGCAGGATGTATGAAAGGGGATCTTCATAATTATTTTTTAAATTATATTAATTATATATATATAAAAAAATTACTCATTTGCGGTCTAATATCGATGTTGTAACCGTGCGATTTGCTTAATAATCAATATTTTAAATAGCTAATTCTTAAGATAAATTTTAAGATCCACTATCTGAAGGCTCATCATCAAAAGAAAAGTTTGAATTTATTATTTATTTAGTTTTTAAATAGATATTTCCGAGATTTGCAAGTAGCGACTCCCCCTCAACAGTCCCGTCAATTCAGTACAAAACGAGTTTTGCAGCTGGCGTCGCCTTAATTTATAGTTTCTGACCGATTCTTCTAGCGACATATAGTACGATTCTGTTTGCGAACCGGAAGAATTAGAATTACGTATTTATCAGTCGACGGCGCTGAAGAATAAACCGAAACGATATAATATAATATGTATAAATATACGTATATTTCAGATATTGTAGCTATGTATCTATGTAATAAATCTGTAGATACCTATGTAATAAATTTATAATTTTATGAAATACACAATTTTACTGAAAAATTAAAAAACGAAGGTAACGAAGTACCTAGGTATAACAATTTAATAAAAAATTGATTTTTTTTTCATTCAAATACAAATATTAATTCGCAAGACCTGTTTTAAATAGTAACATTTAAAAGACGTTTGATAAAAAAGAAAATTTATCCTCAATTTTCTACCCTTTTTGCTTTTTTTGTAATAAAAATAACTTTTGTATATATCCAACTAGCTGGTGTCTACGACCCCAATTTTTTCAAATATTTTTAGATGATCCCTCAGGAACTTAATATTTTTCCAGGATATAAGTGTCCTATATGTTAATGCCCCATATGTATTAAACTATACTTCCAGTCTATACAATATGTCCAGTAGTTTTTACATGAAAGTAACGTCCATCTATTCTTACAAACTTTCGAATTTATAGTAGGATAACTCGTAGTAATGTTACCCAAACTCCCTTTAATTAGGAGCATATATCTAAACTGTCCTTTATTTCTAGTAAGCCGACGTGGGTGGTGAAGCTTTTATACTATTAATGTTCGATGACCTTCCTGTCTATTGATATTTTTGTCGCATGCAAGATAACATTTCATATTAAGACCTTTTATCTCTTGATAGAATTACAAATAGTTATGTTTTAGTTGACAGAAAACATATGTTGTAAACATAAGGACCAATTTTCATTGACACAAGTCGGGAAGAGGCGTGGCTACCATCGACTTTCGGCCGGCGCGAACGCTTTTTCTAGAACGTCCCATAGTTAGTCCTAACACTATTAGAACATGTTTTATTCAATTAGTTTAGCTCATTTTGTGTAGCTTTAGTGGTACGGTGTAATTAATTCGTTGATATGTTAAAAGGATGAGGAATAGGACAAATACTTTTGGCGATTATCTGGGTGTAATAAGACTCCGTTGACAGGAAACGCTGATGTTGACCTTTATTCTAAAATTATCCTATTTATATTCATAAATAATATTAATATGGCATAACGATAGGTATGCGACGACGTATGCTTGTTATCTGAGACTGAAAAACCATTCTTTCGCATCACTGTTGCTTGTAACGGCCCGCGCACGCTCACCGAGGCTGCAGCGGCAGAAATATGGGCCGCGTAGGTATCGTCAAAGAACTAAAGAATTGGCTGGCTCCTACTCATCCTCCGACTTGAATCCAGCGATAGTGGTGAAATAAATTTACAAAACCATGCTGATAAACAGTTCTTTTCAGAGCTATTCTAATTGATCCGTTATGAGTTGTCTATATTTTTATTTCTTACACCTTCATTCGATATGGTAGCTACATGCTGTTGATTAAAAGGTCGCTGATGTTCATTACCAAAACCGAATTCTAAAAAAATCCAATAAATTATGAAAAGGGCGAACTATGAAACAAATAGCGTTAATATTGTTATGACTCACTATGGAACGTTCTAGAAAAGCGTTGTCGTCTGTCAACAAATCTCTAGAGTTCCACCCTAGAATAGAAGTCACGTCACTCTCCGGTTATTGTCAAAGGAAATTGGTCCTTATGTACACAACATAGAGTTCACATTCAACAGAAATAGTGTTCCCGAACTTTCAATGACCTTGTTTACAATACGTGTTTACAAGACTTGTTTACTTGTATTTGTTTATTGTTTGTTTGTAGTAAATTCGAGATAGATCTAGACTTTTGACAGCGAATATAAATAGGAGAGTGGCGAGGTGGCGAGTTCAGTTCGACTCTGCGATTTGAAAGCGATACTTCGGAACTTACCTGCGACTCATTAATGGAATCATTGACGACTTTTGGCAAGTTTAACGGTTTTATCGAACAAGTTTAGCCCTATTGGAAGTCATCTTGGTTTGTGGCAATAAATAGTTGATTTTCGCCCTTACACGGCTGTTTGACTCACCCCACACGTATCAATATTATTTAGATAATTGTCTATTGAATTAACATTGTCATATAGTAAACATTTCTATACGGCACAGTATGAATTACAGGCTATAATGACCACCTACATGCCAATGCGATTATTATTTAATGGTTGCTATTCTGCGCAGAATTGCCTGTGGCTGCGGTTGAGCTTGCACTGAATTACAGCCATTTGAATGGATGTCATCTCTACTAATAATATATTCACGTGGTCATATAATAAACGCTATATTGTCTTGTAGGAATGACGGAAATATCAGCCATATTATCTTGTGTCACTTCAATAGATACTATTTACATGTGATTTTTAAAAATAGGTATTCTTTCCCTGGTTTCAAGCTGTTTCAACTTTACAACTACAGATAGCGTTTATGCTTATTATCATATATATAAGCTCGATTTCTCGCCCGCTTCTCCGTCAGCTTACGTTGAAAAGAAATATCTTCATTAAACGGCTTTTATTTTTACGCTATAAACTATTCGCCGAAGAAGAAAAGTTGTCGACATAGCTGAAAGAATCAGTAAGCTGAAATGGCAATGGGCCAATCACAACTGTCGCAAAGGGGATAATCGATGGGATAGACGAGTTCTCGAACTGGAAAATGCAGCGTGGGACGCCCTGCGGCCAGATAGACTGACGACTTGAAAGGCATCACAGGAAGCTGCTGGATGCGAAGCACAGAGGAGCTTGCGTCTTGGTGAGCTTGAGAGAGCTTTACATCCAGCGATGATTATGATGATGATGAAACTATATCTCCCTGGATAACAAATTATGCAAACTTTACCTCTTAATATTTTTAGTGTACCTATAATATACAAGCTGATCAATCCAAATGGGTCAGTGATATACAAAAATTTGTTCTAACTGGAACTAAGGCTTCGATTTTTAAATTAAGAAAAGCTGCATTCAAACTTTTTTAATGACGCTGAAAAGCAACTAGGGAGTAATTACATTTATTCAGCTCAATTTAGAAGAGCATGTCCATACAGAACCGGTTTTTTTCTATGGACAAATGCTGAATTGCGCTGAATAAAAATGTAGTTACTCTCCTAGGATTGAAACTCGGTCAAATCTCTTATGATTTCATATTTGCCCTCACTCACCCTTTTGGATTGATCACCCTGTATTCCTTAGCAATATTTTATGAAAAATGAATCGTTCCGATCCTTCTAAATTAATTGCGGAACGACAATGCATAATACTCGACTTCTTAATGCACTTTCACAACGCGTAACGGCTGGGGCGAAACCTTAACGGCGAAAATCGAGCGGTGGTGCGCTACGTTGGTGATTATGGTAATGATGCGGCGGCAGCGCTTTTTGCCATCTTCGTTTCCTCTAATATTTCTAATCTTGACACCACCATTCCTGATTCGGCCGACGCGCTAAGGAACGCATTTACTCTATGACCGCAATTCGGTCGCACCACGCGTTACCCCCTTAACCACTTTGCGAACCTTTATTAAATATGCAAGTCGTCATAATCCGCGCCCTAAACGCTTCTCCGTCGCTTCAATTATTCATTCGCGCGGTTTGGTATTTTAGAAAATTGTCGCTATACTAGAGACGGGCGATGCTTTATAATTCAAGAGTCGAATGTCTTCGCAGATGGCGCCGGATTCCAGCATCGAGATCCGACTCTCATGCATAGGTTTTTAGTCTTTTGGACTTAAAATAATGACATTTATTTTATTCTTCAACTGAAGATATGTGTACGATAGAGTGAATATTTATTTGTGTTTCAGGATTCCGAAGGCGACACTCCACTGCACGATGCCATTTCTAAAAAACGTGACGATATGTTGACGTTACTGTTGGAACACGGAGCCGATATGACTTTAACAAACAACAACGGATTCAACGCTCTCCACCATGCTGCACTGCGAGGCAACCCAAGGTAAACAGATACATTATTTGCTTGTATGCGAACGATCTACTCATTTGCATAAATTATTTATTTACATAATGAAATTATCGCCACATATCCGAAATGTATTTTACTGTTTCGGATTAAATTAAATGAGTTTTCTCTTGGTAAAGTCCGAGCATTGTTAAGAAGAACAATCTTTGTGAATACCAGTTTGTCTGAAATAAACATAACGTCGTTTGTTGCCCGACGTTATCCTGAAAAGAATGGGTAGTTATGAGAGGAGTGCCTACGCCTGCCGCACAATAAACTGCTTAACGCGTTTAATATCGCGGTCCGGGAGAATGTGCCTCAACTGATGTCTTTATTACTTTGCAACACATGTGTGTTCGAGCAAAAATTATACTCTAACTTATATTTTATACTGAAAGGATACCGAACAGGAATGAATTATCTATGCTCATAAAAGACATGGGAGAAAATACATTTCATTTATATTGAGTTTATACTTATCTTGGGTTAATTCATATAAATACTACGTCCATACTAATATTATAAATGTGAGAGTAACTCTGTCTGTTACCTTTTCACGCCTAACCGCTGAACCGATCATCATGAAATTTTGCATGCGAGTTGTTAGGGATGCAGGAAAGGACATAGGACATACCTTTCATCCAGAAAAAAAGTACTGTTCCTGAGGGATCATCTAAAGCCTGGCATAGCTATAACTGCAATAAAGATGTTAGGCGTTACATTGCTCATATATTTCGTCAGGCGGTATTTTTCATTTTTCAACGCGGGCGAAGACGCTGGCACCAGCTAGTAAGCAATGGCAAATCTTTGCGGAGCCCAAAATGATTGTACATTTATAATATTGGTATAATTTCCATTTGATCGTTACGGACCTTTCAACATTATTATCCCTATATTTGTCATGATATATTTTTGAAAATTTATGTATAAACATTCATTTCGCGTAGTGATAGTTGCTTGCTCTTAGTTTTATAAATACTAATAATAGGTATAAAAAACGCTAATCAAATTTTTTGACAAATACGAAATGAAAACAGACAAATGTCTAAAAGAAATAATATAAACAATTGACACAAATCGCCTGAAAAGCATTTATATACAACTAACTGGTGCCCGCAATTTCGTCCGCGTTGAAAAATAAAAAATATAACGCCTGACAAAATGAATGAGCAATATAACGCCCGACATCTTTAGTGCTGTTACAGCTTTGCCAGGCGTTGGATTTTTAGTTTTAGGTGATCCGTCGGGAACAGTACTTTTATTCTGGATGAAAGGCACCCTGTGTATTTTCTGCATCCCTGACAATATGTATGCAAAATTTTATGATAAACCATTTCAGCTGTGGGCGTGGTTCACAATGCGTGATATGAAAAAGTAATATTTTACATTACGGCACTTTTGGTTTTTACATTGCATTACTTTTAATCACAACAAAGAGTTTCTATGTCTTATAAAATTATACACTTTGACAATAAATAAATAATTTCATTTTAGTAAATTAATTATTTTTATCAATAATTTAAGATTATTGATAAAAATAAATATTCAATTTATTACATTTTTAATATTTAACTGTTTGGTGGGTTCATCGTATCTTCTATTTCCATCTCCTCGCGTTTAATCTAAAAACCAAAGCGGTTCAAGAAAAATAAAACTGACCCCCATTTTTAATTTATTTTCACTTTATTGGGTGACTATTAAATTTTTTTTTTCTAGAGATATTTAGTAAGTTTATTATTTGATCGAATAACTTTTATTAACTATATAAAACAAAGAAATGTTTTCTTATAAGCGTAAAAACGTTGTATAAAAGGCGTAAGCATTTTTGGTTATATCACTCCATTAGGCTCACGCCTTCTATTTGAACTTGAATTAATGTCACAATTAATACATTTTCGTCATTTATACTATTATGATGGATCTCGTGAAGGTAAGATCAACTTATGCGTATACAGGGTAAAAGTATGTCTAATAGGTATGAATATTCAGTTACTATGAATCAATAACTGGTTTAATATCAGTTGTGTAACATTATATGCTTCAATGGCTTTATCATTTTATGTTATACACTTGTATGTAAAACCCGTTCCATACAAAATGTATCTTTTTTTTTCGTGAATATTTCAGATATTTTAATAGTCTCAACAAATCAGACATAATTAAAATCGATATAGCCGTTCTCGAGTTATAAATGGCGTAACAAACACCACTTTCTTTTAAATATATAGATTTTGTATGTTAATAAATTTAGTAGTAAATATAGCAATAAAATGTTCCAAAAATAGACACTTATAGAAAATGAGTTTTGAGTAGCACGGTTTTGAATAAAAGGAAATATTTCCTTTTAATCGGATGAGCTTAAAATAAGACTTCCAATGTATTAATATTCCATAGTGCAAAATATATTACATAATACATATAGCCTTATTCACAAGCTGAAAAACGTGTTAATTCTTTATACTGCTAGTAAAAATACATGCGATAGTTCATTTGATTCGTAATGACGTCTATAAAAATGTGCAAAAGTTTAAAAAAAACATTCCGGGACATAGGTATTAATGATATATGTGTACATGTAGTGTACATAAACGTTTTTAGAATCATATTTTTTAATATTGGATAATTATTTGGATACATATTTATGTACTTGACTGTACTAACTACCTCAATTGCACCCAAACGAAGCCGGGGCGCGTTGATCATGTTTTCGTCTAAAAGCATTGAAATAAAACATATTTTGCGTAATCGCAAGAATGTCGTCAATTACGTTCAGGCAACGTAAATAAAAATAGAAAAGAAGCTCCAACCAATTGCTTTTGCCAGTTACCCCCGAAGATTTTAATTCTCCGCAGATAATGGATTCTACTAATCCACCAGCAAATGGCATTTAAAGCGGACGACTTTAAACTTAATTTCAGGCATAATAATTCCTAATATGTTCTGTTTTCTTCCGATGAAAGTTTCTTTATACGTATTGTGAATTTAAAAAAAAAACATCTTCACTATCTGTACTATTTATACTAATATTATAAAGATCTAATAAGTTTGTAAAAATCGTTCAGCAATAGTTAGAATAGAATTTCAGGATGGACATGGGCTATATATTTTCCCATAAAATGAAAAGGCTTCTTCGTTGTAAACGAAATGCAAAGTAAGTCGACGAAAAAACGGTCGAAAGTAAATGTTTCTTTCGAACTCTGCTTTAACGGTGAAATATATATATGATTGATTACTATAGAAAAGTTATAGAGCTCGATGATGCCTACAAAAAAGTCTGCGTCAGCGTGTCTAACTTTAAATTTAAGCCACAAAAACTACTCTTTTGTATCAAAAACAATATTAAAATAGGTGACGTTTGTTGACCATAATTATTGTTTTGGACGTATGGTTAAAGAGATAATACGATATAAAAATATGTAAAGCGCGACCACGCCGTGAAGCCATTGTAAGTAGGTCAAGACGCGTACGTTAAGGTGCGAGATAGGTACCCGATACCGAGAAACAATCTGAATTCCACGCGGGCGAAACTATGGGCACAGCTAGTGCTTAATAATTTTGTTAATATCCTAGATTGCGTTTATTCATTGCAATGTTTTGTGTTCTGTTTTTTTGCAATCATTTAATAGTAAAAAATCAGAAATTTGTCCTTTTTGTTGTTCTAAACTACGCCAACAGAACTATATTTGTTTGATTGATAGGATTTCCAATGGTTTTCAATTTCATGTAGAGATTATTAAAAATGTATATTTATATTATACCTACTTTGTAATTAAGTTTAAACCTTAATTATCTCAAGAACGGGCGAAGTCGGAGCAGGTCGATAGCTGTCTAAAATATAAATAAAGCTTCAGGGCTATATGAAAATATAGGTATATATAATTGTAAATATGAAGTTTATATTTAACATTTGGAAACGAGCGCGGGTCCTAAAAATGTTTGGGCAAGCGTTAGAATAATGAATCTCCGTTGGTGAATCGTGCGTGAAGCGGTTTATTTGTGGAGGGTCCGAGAAGGCGTTTGGAGCCGCGGAGCACCGCGCGCCGGCCGCCCACATTTATTCCAGTCACGCGACGCGTCCCAGGGAAATAATACGAAATGTGGCTACGTGACCAGTTCATTATGCGGCAGAGTGTAATCTAGTCCATGTGTTCTAAGATCTCGCCTATCTCGAGTCGCACACCTTGAAAATTGAACACGTACAAAACAAACTAACCTATTTTTCAATCCGAGTGTCCCCTTAGCCTGTTCCAATCCTTTCACCTACCTCTCTACCTACTTCAAGAAACATAGCACCCGGAATCTGTTGAAAAACATTCTTGTAATTCCACAAAGTTTTGCTCTTTGAAAAGGGTAAACAACAAACTAAAACGTAAGAACCGATAAGAAAACGTAAGTAAGAGTTATTTATTACTTCACACGAGAGCATTACGTTATAACAGTGAAGGAAACTTTTAAAGGGAAACACATTTAAATTTTAAGGTTCTTGTTTAATGATAATCGAAAAGACCATTGTCGTAAAACGTTCTCGATTTTATCAAGGAATGAGAAGTCGCTCTCGAGTTTTCCTATTCGACAAAAACCTTCGTTTCCCCCCCGAAGATGTAAAATCGTTTTATTTTATTACTTCCGCGCGTACATTGTTATGTTATAACGGAGGCTGCATCCTCTCCGCTTCCTGAAAGTTTGTATTATAAATACCAAGTGAAGTGAATGTTTATCGTCTACTACGAGAACGAAAAGCTTTCAAAAAAAAAAATTAAGCAATTGTCACTTAGCGTTATTAACTCAAATATGACTGTTATTATTAATTTAAAATTAGCCGTTTTGTTACATGGTGTAAGAGACGCGCATTTACCTAATGAAATTAAAGAAGCGGTCTTGCAAAGAGGAGACGAGAGGTCGTCGTTGTGTATAGAGTATGACGCGGTGCGGTATCCCCCACCCCCACGGCACCCGCGCTGTGTGAAAGGAGATTGAGGTGGATGGCGGTGGCGGCACTGTATCATTACGTCTGATTAGAAACAGTTATCTCGCACAGTTATCGTACAACCTCCCCTAATGAAGCCTTGTAAAACATCTATTCCGCAATTTCGCAATACATTACCTTGGCATGATAAGCTTCCGATTGGTTGTCCCTTGTCGGTTTTGCATTAATTTTGAATTTAATCATATTAAAAGTAACTAACCCATACAGGAGTCCTAACTGATATTCTAAATGCGAATGTGTGATGTCACGCCTTAGTTACTCAACCTATAATTATGAAATTTTGCATACACCCCAGGGATATAGAAAAGGACATAGGGTAACTTTCATCCAAAAAAGTGCTGTTTCTGAGGGATCATTTAAAAATAAAAATAAAAAATCCAACGCCTGACAGAAATATATGAGCAATAATTTTTGAATAAATGTATCAACACTCAAGAAAAAGGGGCGCGACTGAAGTCGCGGCCAAAAGGTATAAAATTTGATTGTAACATCTTTTTATTGTACCATTTTTTTTCAGTGACATAGTATTATTTTGTTGTTAGCCCTGAATATTGTCAGTATGCCACCAGCGTTGTGACCTACCTCCATTGGTCACATTATGCTTAGTTAGTCAAGGAGACCAATTTCTCACTGCATAAAAATTTTGGAATTTGGTTTTGTGAGATATAAAATGTTTTAAAAATTAATTTATGTAACGAAATTAAAGCAAACTTGTATTTAAAATGCGTGATAGTATATTGTTTATTTTACAGTAATGATGTTGGTTAGAAATTCATTAGAAAGTCATCAAAAATTGCAAAATTATAATCAAAGATGCAGGTGCTACCATTTTCTTCCTCTTGAGTATAGGCGTAACATTAGTGATATTTGTTATTTGATGAGAATTGCAAAGGGTAAAATTGATTCACCTGAATTATTATCCAAATTATGTCTAAATATTCCGCATACTAATTTAAGGAATCGCACTTTACTGCATGTAGCTCATGGCAAAACAAATTACAGGAAAAAATCATTCATGCCTCGTTCATGCAGGCTTTTTAATGAAATGTTGTTAGATACAGATGTCGACCTGTTCCACAGCTCTGTAGTTAATACTAGAAATATTTTAACCGAGAAATTCTTTCAGTAAATTATAATCCATTATTTTAGTGTATCTTGCCTACTATGAATGCTAGTTGTAATTGTATTTACTCTTTCATGCTATAAGTGGAAATTTTTTATTTGGTGTATGTTTCTATTGAATTATTACTATGTAATATTAATACCTGTAAATTTCCCAAAAATAAAATAAATAAATAAATAAATAAATAAGGTTTTGTTATATTACAGCAAAGGGAACTCTGTCTTTAATAGTCGTCGAATTATGTAAACTATTTGCATATCATTTATAATTTCATTAGATGCACATCTAATGATTTATTATTTGAACAAGATTCCATAGTTTACTCCTTAAGAATCGATTTTCATTAAGGCCCCGGGTAGGAAAATTTTATGAGGAGTAAAATTAATACAATTAACTAAAAAGCGTTTGTATTCTGTCACTGTTATCTGTCACTTTGCCATTTGTACGACAGCTGGGGCATGCATTTATGTTCCCTAATTCTATTCTTTGGACTTAAACGTCGAAATCTTGTATGAAAAGTGTAGTGCGCGTTGAGGAACGAAACGATATCTGTTGTAAAAAAAATTTAACTATTTTATCTTATAAAACGTAGTGACATCTGTGTATACCGAACGTAACTAACTTAACTTTTGTTGGAACACGTGACATCTCAGTATGCAAAATGTAACTGAATAATATAAAGTAATCAGGTATCCAGTTATCCATCGGTACGAGGAAAATTTTATACGTTTAAAGGAGTAAACTCCAGACTTGCGTCGGAGCCGAGCTGACACACACACACTTTTTTTACAGCGTTTTCACCGGGTTCCTTAATTTAAAAATTTGAATGCAATTCAAAAATCGAAGCCTTAGTTCCTAAGAATAAATTTTCGTGTCTTATGGTTTCAGATTTGCCCTCACAGAGCCATTTGGATTGATCATCCTGTATAGCAATTTGGTTATTGGTGATATTTGTATTACTAGAAGTACGCCCAGGAGTAGCGTCCTTTTATTGTCGAGCTATACAAATTTTGCAGCACTAAAGCAAAAAGAGAAATTGAATCGAAGTAATTTTGCATTTTAGATTTGTTGTGATTAAAAGCGGCGTATCCAATGATCATCGGCAACAGGAGCAGCTGTGCTCGCTGCGGTTCGGCTCGATAAGACGAGTATTCGCGCCCGGCATTAATCGTGAGCTTAAATATTTTAACGCGTCGTAACATTGATTTATTCGGAGCGTAATCTCAGCTCGCGGCTTGTTTGTTCTTCGGCTCGAGACGTATAGGTAAGATTAGGCAACGTTCCCTCGATTCGCTCCGTCGAACCGCCCAGACCCAGACCATTACTCTTTCCTTTACCAACATCATACTTATTTGCTTTTATTAATTGACTACATTTTATCTGTATAAGCTGCGATAGATCGTGGTTTCCTCGATCGATACTAGTCTCCTTGTAATAGCGAGTCTCAACCCGTAGACGCTCACACAGCTTTCTACAATATAAAATGTACGTAGTAATGCGAATTCTAGGTCGGATAAACTGAATTCAGACTAGATGAATGTTCACATTGTGGAGCGTTAATTGCATAGATAAAGCGCAGTGCGATGGCATGCACTACGCTAATAAAAACCGAGAAATTCCTTTTACATCGTAAAAGGAAATAATCTCGTACTTTTACTTACCTACTTTAGTGATTAATTTCTACACTAAACTAATTCAACATGTAGAGTGTGTAGAAACATGTAGACTGTCTTAGTGTCATGGTAGTAAGTGTATAAAGGATGCACGTCTGTAACAATGAGAAATGCTTAACATCGATGAAATATTGCAACCTTTTGTAGAAATTTGTAAATTAATATTTGCAACCCTTTTGAAATAAATGATGATAAAGGTATCGTTCTCTGTTTTATATATGAGGGTAGCGAAAGGGCGCGCCTGATGGACGACTGTTTTCACTAAATCTAAACAGCGGACACGTTTCGCATTGAAACCTATTGGCACAGATATCGACGACGTACGTCACCCGCAGGCCAGTAGCGGAGCACATTTCTGTATAACAGATTTATGAGAACCGGCCTTTGGTTAGGAAAGAGGGAGACTGCGGCCAAGAGGAGAGGGGCGGGAGGCTCGGACGGTCACGGGTGGTTCTGTTATTGTGCGACGTTTGATTTACGCACGCACCGCTATCACCCTTTTGTTAGTCCGAATACCGACTGCTGTGCCAGTTCCGCTGGCCCGAGTGGGCTGCATTCGGGCGATGTTCATTCTACTGGTGACCTGCGAGAGATTCCTGTGTTTGTTTTTTTTTTAACCGCACACGAGAAACAACAACAATAAAAAATAACAAACGAGCGAGCCACAGTTGTAAACACGACCGGTTGAACATATCGCACTATTATAAACATGCAGCTATCGAATAGAGCGAAGCGCGATGATTGCGTGTCGGTAGTGGCAGGGCGGCTGCTAGTCGTTACCCGCAATTAGCGGCTCTACACACGCGGATAATCCGCCGCGCACCCGCCCGCGCCTCTTCTGCCGCTACCCGCACTCGATTGCACTACGGATTCAGCGAATAAATTCATTTGTACGCAAATTGTATCGGCGCTTGCAATTAAAACTTTGTTGGCGCTCGAGCTAAGATAAATAACACTAATACATTCTGCTTATTGCGGCGAAGTTGCCGGATACAGAGGATATATTAATGTTGTTCCTAATTTGTTTGGGCGGATTAATGTTGTTGCCTTCTCAACTTTAAATAATCTCTTTATATCCAGTATCGCACAAAAGTTGTTTCTAAACGTTAAATCATATACTCCTTCTTGTCATACATTTTTTTCTTCAACAAAGGGGGTTTCTATACCAAAGATGATTTCCGTGCATATTAACAACTAGCTGAGCCCGCAACTTCGTACGCGTGGTATAGCGCATAACTTTTTTGCTTGTAAACCGAATTAAAGCTTGCTACCATACAATATAAAACGGCATTCAAATCGGTTAAGCGATTTGACGCACAGACAAACAGACAAAAGTTATAAAACTCATTTTTTTGATATCGGTAACATAAGTGTAACCTCTACAAATTGTATATTTAATGTGCAGACACAGCTCGTTTACGATTTTATTATATGTATAGAATAGATAACTACAAAGTATTATCTTTGCCGAATTTAAATTAAACCGTGTTAACACTGAATTTAAACTTTATCTAAAACTTTGTCATTATTTTTACGAAGCTAATGTTTCAATTGGCGATTTCATTTGACATTATTTTCATTGAAAATATACAATTTACATTCAAAATGTCATTCAACAAAAATTACTTTCACATGTAATAAGTTAGAATTGTTTCGCGAAACACAAATTGCAAGTTTATGTTGGTCTTTACTGGTAACGTAGTGGGTTCCGCTTCTTTGTGTGCCCTCAATTGTTCAGCGCGCTAATGTTGTTAGTGCACTTTTTCAGTGACTACGCTAATTTAAATACCTACCTCTCCTTCCTTTTGTGGAGAGACTCGTCTTCCGTTTTCCGCGAGTGGCGCGCTCCCTTTGCGTTTGAGACGTCCGCGTCGGGAGACTGCATTTAAATGAGACACTTAATCACCCGAGTGGGCCTTCCTTCTGTGAAAAGCGTTTGTTCTCTTTTATTCTACAATTCATTAAGTTCTAGTTATTAAAGTGTAAAAAAAAACCACATTACTATTGTCGGTGTATTAAATTTATCACTTTAGTTAGAGGAATGTCCAAGCATTCCCCTTCTGTATGCAACAAACTATAGTGCTCTCTTTTTTAAACATCCAAGTAAACTTCGTTTCTAGTTAAAGTTAGACGGGATTTTTGTTACTTGTATTGTAAACGCCAAAATTATAAGAGGAACATGTCTCCGGGTTCGCGCCTAGACCGCTAACACCCACTTGAATTGTGCAAATATGAGT
This sequence comes from Bembecia ichneumoniformis, assembly GCA_910589475.2. NCBI lineage: Eukaryota > Metazoa > Arthropoda > Insecta > Lepidoptera > Sesiidae > Bembecia > Bembecia ichneumoniformis. Next base: position 8,258,182 of record OU342521.1, read on the forward strand.
AGGGTAATAAACTCCCGGCGAGTGGCGTGCTTGGATTTGCTTGTTGGAGTTCTGTACGTGCATCCCCCCACACATGTCCCCCCGCCGCTGGCCTCCTCTCTCCTCGTGTCTCGCGTACATGCCAAACTTTACGTCTCAGATAGTGTTAGTTACCCTCTGAGACGTTTGTTATTTTATATGTGTACTTACGTAACTATGAAATGTAGACCGCGTTCAAAGTTTTTCTTACAATAAAAACTCCTTTGCTTTCGAACCTGTTCGTGTTTTACCATTTGTTTTGTTTTGACCAACTAAAATAGTATTCTTTAATATCGTGTATAAATGAAACGTTGACTATGTCTCCCCGTAACTCAGAGCATGATGCATAGCTTTGCTAAGCTCGCTTAATGAAATAAATCCAGTGAGAGTGAATCAGACACCATCATCAATCACAGGTGCTCTTATCCTGACCTTTTAAAGGCTTATTTCGAATCGCATTTGCTTTTGAGAATTCCTTTCGTTTATTTATTTTGTAAACATATGCTCTTTAAATTATATTACCGATAGAGCAATCGATAAATAATTATCGGTGAATGAAAAAATCGTCAGAAAATCCGAATGTTCGAGTTGGATTTAAACTTTGAAAACCTGTGAAGTCCTGGCCACTTTGGACTACCTTTTTAATTAGAAAATAAACTTGTATCCAATAGCGCGGCGTGTTATACATTTAACAGACTGATAATAATATAATAAGAGACTATGGAACAAATATTTGAATAGTATTTTGCCGTCTCTTAATCGTACCTAAATTTCATGTGCGGTTTCATATAACATTTGCTGCCGTCCACAGCTGTCGTGTACGTCGACTGTACTAACATAATAATGCGGACCCGAAATGACATGTCGGTTTATTATTTACATCGTCGTCTTATGGTGTTACGTTCCGATTATATTTGTTAACGTGTTGTCTGCGAATTGATTTATGACTAGGGACCGGAGGAGGCCTGAAGAAGATCACTGGCAGTGGAGCTTTTGCCGACTAACGGGTCACGTAAATAACATAACTTTGTTGCTAACGTTATTACGTCAGTCGTGAAAACAGTAACTGAGAGACGTGACCGCAATAGCAACAATCAATTGCTCTGTTTTATTACTCACAATAAAGGTGCTGGTTTCTTACACAACATTGATTTCTTAACACGAATTCTATATCATGGTAATTTTTCTTCATGGGTAGTGTTTTTCAAATAAACGACTTTTTTATGTTAAGGTCGACAGACAAGCTGACGGTCCACTTGATAGTAGTAGGTGGCTACCGTCGCCTATAACGCAAGCAACGTCACAGCTGCTGCAAGTGCGCTGCCGACTACAGTAGGATTGGTAAGGGATTAGGAGGGGATAAGGAAATGGGCTCTGGCATCCCTTACTCACTCACCGAAACACAACAGCACGTATATGCTATTATTTCACGGTGGTATTCTGTAAGGTGGTGATTACTGCCGCCAGGCGGGCTGCCCAAATGATTGCGAAACGCAGTGTTGCCCTACCACTACTTTTCAAATCCAGACCAGAGTCAATTTTGAAAATTACATTAAAATTTCCAAACTTGACCCCGCCGGGAATCTAACCCAGGGCCCCTAAAACGTTAGGCAAGCACCCTTGCCACTCATCCAACGGGCCGTCCATCGTTTAGATCATAATTTTCCATTATGGAAATCGAACGAGTAAAATTTACTATATATACGAGCGGGTCGACTGTTTTAGATTTATAAAGTGAGAATTAAATTAAATGTAAAACACTCATTCATTTGAAGAGTTTACAAAGAAATTTACAAAACTAATATTCTTAATACAGCTAGCTCCTTCTAAGAAATTTTTATTATTCCGTATGTAGAATTCTGTAAATTTGTAAAGTTATAAATAAGTGTACAAGCTTTTCTTTGAAAGCTTTTCTTCTTTTTACATAAATGCGACTTCATTTTGTATAAAATGCTCTTTATGTGAATAAACTTAATTAAACTTTAATAAATGTTATGTATCCGTTTTGAATTACCGATAAAATATACAAATCTTAAACAAAGGGTCGTTACAAGAAAAGTTATTTGAACTTTCACAAAAAGACCATTGTCACGTGTTGTTTAGACTTTAGCGACCCTCACCTCTATTGCGTACCTTTATATTATAATCTATGTAATAAGGGTCAGATAACAAAGAGAATTACAATAGCCCTTGGCATGCAGAGCGGACCATGACGCGGGCGTTATTTTGCCATCACTCAAGATGACAGTTGTATTTTTCGCGACCAGTGGCCGACGTTCAGGCGCCTACTCCACGTCGTTTATCATCGACTTGACTCTACCACCACTTTGCCCAAACCCTTATTTATCATAATATCCATGAAAAACATAAATTATCATTTCGAATACCATCTACTTCATGTGAACTTTAAGGCGCTTCGGCGGCGTTAAGCTAATCTCGATTTCTGAATATGTTTAATAAGATAGTATATATATATAATATTATATACTATCTTGTCAAAACAAGATATTTATATTTAATTAATTTGTAATTTCAGTATTTATCTAATCTACATAAGTACGTATTATAAAATAAAGTCCCTGTCCGCCTCCGTAGAAGAAGTCTCCGCTAATTTCTTCTAAACCTCAACGGATTTTGATCGGTTTTCACTATCGGTAGTTATTACTATTAATTATCGTGAATTTATAATGAAATCACATCCACATATTCCTGAGAAGTTGAATAAAAGAATAATTTAAAAAAAAAACTGTTTTGACTATGTAACAATTACATTACAGTTACTAGACGTATACAGTATTGTAATGCATAGAGTTTTCAGTATTTTTTTCCTTTTGAGCTGCGGTTAAAGATCTGCTTAATAATACAATGTAGTTGGGAGAGTCGGGATACGCCGGCGGCGACGATGCGGGCGAAAGCAGCGTCAGCAGAACGTGTGAGCGCGGCTGACTCGAGCCTCGCTTTTATTATCGAGTGATTGCCTCTCTGCGTGATCCGACTTCCCAAACAACCTCCAACCTATAATATACGTTTGTGTTTTAAGATAAGCTACTCTTATTTTTATAGCCCGTCGTGTTGCGCTGCGTACTCAATTTTCTAATCTCATGTTTTCATTCATGAACTTATTTACTTGGCAAAGTAGCACGCCGTTCCCCGTTTACTTGTTTGACGTAAAACACAAGCAGTGAACAAATTATACAGACCCGCGCATGTGTTCGTATGCATTCGACGAACGCATCGCGGGTTCCGCCGACACTTTGACAGTTAGTAGGGGCAAGTCTGAAATATCGGCGTGCGCGGCTTAATCGCTCAACGTGCGATATTGGCGTTACATCATGTTGTCAGCGTAGAGAAAAATTGCCCTTCTTCACCCCCCGCGTCCCGCATCCGCACGCCTCGCTCTCCGATGTCGACAGCGCGTTTATATTACTTGGGGATTTATTGTAGTTTTACGAACACACATTTATCTGTATTCTACACAAAAAGAGTTGATACCGTCGTATGTATGTATGTATCATGCTACTTAATACAGTAGTACTATTAGCGTGAAACATTAGTATTGGTGTGGATGGCTATTTCATAGAACCTATAAAGGTACTTGCGGTGATTGCCACCCACTGTGAAATGGTACGAATCATTTACAAATCAAACTAGCTTTTGCCTGCGGCTACGCGGAAATGAATAATTGGGATATGGCCTACATTCTTTTCCCAAGTTCAATTTTATCTTTTCTCGGTAATAAATTTCTTCAAAATTGTTTAATTTTATTTACTAATGAGAACGCTTAAAAACCAGTGTTACTTTTGCATTTATAATATCACTAGTGACCCGCCCCCGGCTTCGCACGGAGTTGAAGTTTTCAAAAATTCTTTCTTAGCGGATGCTTACGTTTTAAAATAAACCTATGTACCAAATTTCAGCTTTCTAAACTTAGCAGTTTTGACTGTGCATTAATAGTCAGAACAAAAGATTTTATAAGTATATGTTACATTTTTTGTTTAAGTGTACAGGCAGGCTGGCGGTTCACGAGTAACGCCATAAGGCTTACAAGTGCGTTGACAACCTTGATTAAAGGATAAGAAGGATAAGGAGGGATAGGAGATTGGCCTTACCTTATTCACTCAATGCCACACACTTGATATTTCACTGTGGGCTTCTTTTAAGCGGGTTACTGCCTGCAGATGGCATGACCAGTTTATGACTGCAGAAGGCAGTGTGACCTGGCACTACAATTGTTCTTATAGCGTAGATACTTAATCGCAATATACTTTTAATTAATTAGCTAGTTTCTAATCTTTCCCGTTCAATGGTTGTTTTAGTTTTCTATAACAAAGTTGCTTTTTTTACGAAACAAAATATTGCAAATACAGTAAGGCGCAATAAAGTATGTATCGAGTTTGGAAAGTCAGATGTTGAAACGAGAATGCGCGTAATATTCTCAGTCGTCAGCGCCTGGCCGCGTCCGACTCCCTGTTTCCAGAGACCGTAATGTAATTACACAGTTCGTTACTTTCCGAAAGAAAGAAAATGAGAGAAAAATACTAGCGCGATGGGTGACCGCAGGGTGCGATCTACAAACCCCGTGGAAAGTAATAATATAAATTGTTCAAAATGTCTATGTACCTATATCAATCTTGGTTATATGTATGCCGACTAAGTAAATGGATATATAATTCTTAAACCACCGAATGACGTAAATTATTATTACACCGTATTATTTGCTCGTGACGGGATTCTCGGGGTTTGACGTCTTTTGATTCATAAGTACCGGGGTTATGATTAATGTAGTCTCACATTGCCGTGGTCTATTCAATAACAGCTGCGCACCTGCTGGATTTACGAGCTCAACTAATTCATTCTCACTTGCAAACCAATGATGTATTAGACGATTGTACAGTGGATACTTAAAATAACTAAATTTTTAATAAAAAAAAAACTAGGTAAAATTGATGCAAAGGTGCAGTGGATAGGGTGTAAGCTCTCTGACACAAAAGCCCCTGTTTATTTAAGATGGAATATTTTTAACTCAACATAGGTGCGGGTGTCACAATGGTCGAAGTTCCATAGTATTGTGATTAATTTTATTTGATTATATTACTACTAAGATAAATGTTAGTGGACCTGTTCGTTTTTATCTCAATAAAGAATTTGAATTTAAATTTGAATAGTACTTTATAAGAAAATATTAGTAGGTACTGTTGACATTGTTGTACGAACTTCAATATACCAAGCTTCAATAAATAGATTTTTCTTTACAATGTTTATTGAATCCTTCAAGCTAGGCCCTACAACAGTTTTGGTAACCGACACCAACATATGGTCTAAACAAATTTTCATATTCTCTTTATTGTTCAAATTTTATTATTTTATTTAGTTGTATTTAATAAATTACAGATACTTTGAATTTATACTGATAAATAAAATCTATGTATATATTTTATATATTATATAAATTTTCAGTAAACTTCATGTAGATTGTTCTTGACGTTTTGTTTTTGACATATTGGTATAAGCGGACCAAAACAAAGTCCAGTCTAAGAGATTAGGTCGAACCAAGCTCGTTGGCAATCTGTTATGTGATTACTAAAACAAATATTAGTTATTGTCTGACGATTATTATTTAGTTGTTTAAATAAATGTGAAGTCGTATAATTATTGTGTTAAATCGAACACAAAGCTCATTCGTCTGGCGAAGGCATAAGTGCTCCAATTCAATTGTAAATACGTATATAGTAGTTATAGATAATTGTAGAAGTAGATTGTCGTGGTCGAGTGTCTAGCATGGTCCACGTGGCACAAGATTGCGGAGGTGGAGGCAGTGTTTGCTCTTTGGCGGAGCCCGCAGCGGGCTTCCGGTTCAGCGAGCCGTGCGGTGGCCGCGCGGCCTCTTGGGTCGCGTCTCGGCCAAATTGAAATATCCCCGCTCCCATGACTTCCAATACTCACACAGAGAGACGCTTTACACGAGCCACCGTCTAACGTTCTCACATATCTACCACTATATACCTAAAACCGAGTAATGTAAGCGGATAAAGTTGCAAAGCGTCCAAGTTAATCACCATCACTTATCGCAACTTTGTGGTCATATTTATTGCTTTATTTATTATTTATTGCTCTTGCTAACAATTTACATAAAAAAACCGGCGAAACCTAATCCAGCACTTTTCTTATTGATGCAAAGACCTTACTCTTGTTTCTGTCATACTAGCGTCGGTCATATTTTGTTGAAAAATTATAACATTTGCATGGTTATGGAACGATTCAATTTCCGTGCACAGACAGCAGCGAAATTTACGTGCACGGATTTACATGCCAACGAAATTATTTGCAAATGGTACCTATTCGAGCGATTCATCTATATTTTATGATTCATACCGAGTACAATTTAACGTTTTCCTTCGAAACGAAATCATCACCTCGTATTTCGTATCGTAAGGAAAACGGTTATTTCTTTTTTTTAACTCGTTTTAACTGATAGCTGAGTCTCCGCTTTTAGGGTAATATTAATACTCCTTGACTCTTCATACAATACTTAATTAACACTATTTTAGAAGAAGAAAGTTGATTATCTAAACTATGCAACAGATTATTTTGTTTTAGTAATCAAAATTTTATAAAATGAATTTTTCCCCGAATGATTTCTAATTGTTATAATTAGAATGTAACACTATCCAACCTCAAATTATACTTTGTGCCTATTAGCCTTCATTAATTATTCCATACGTGTAAATGCGGGGAATGTTGTTAAAACATAATATAATTACAAATATTAATCATCCATTTTAAGCTGTATTTCATCAGTCTCAAAACAGCATATAGATAAGAATTTGCGGTGAATTAATAAATCGCGTGCACTTAATGCTCGAATCGATAATGTCCGTAAAGGTGGTGGTTATACGAATCTCCTTTGCAGGTAATCCTGCCCACTCGGAGTTATTGCCGCCGAGGGAAGGAAAGATTACCTCGGCGGGAGATAAGAAGGTCGACGGGGCTTCGAGTGCGATTGTCCCCGAGTCAGGCGTCGAATTGTGTCAAGTGAACCGGCAAATTGAACGGCCGAGCCTTCTGCGCAACTTACTCACTAATCGTCACATAAACTGCCACCATCTGAGCGTTTAATTAAGCAAAACGCTTCCTGCTTCCACTAAACCTCTGTCTTTCATAAGTGCCATTCCTGTTTTGTTTTTTATTTGAAGGAAACACGAGATAAAATACTCTATAATTAGCAGGTCGTTTGTGTTTTGTGAACTCATCATATTTTCTGAAATTAATAGGGGCCGGACAGTAATCAGATTAAAATCTAAAATGTTCTTAGAAAGAAAATATATAATTTTTTACGATTATTTATCGAATAATAATTTAATATAATTCATTTAAATATTTTTAAATGAAGAAATAAAATTTTATTATTTACAATATTTTTAATCCATACTGAAACACCAATCACAGTGCGTGACGTCATTTGTGGGCGATCATTGTCTTATGCCAATGCAGCTGTTTTCTTATATGACCACAAATGACGTTACGCGCTCTCAGATGAACTATCGTGGTGTTTCGGCGGCATTTTCAAACAAACAATATTAAAACATGATTTTGAGTACCTAAAAGGCTATAAATAAATAAAATAGTATTTTTTATGGGAATAAATATCCATGAAGATTAATTTAAAACACTTTCTGAAAATTTGTCCGATCCCCTATTACAGATTGTAAAATAAACGGATCTGCAAATGTTTCAGGGAATTAAATTAAAGTCAAAAATGAATGTCACAGTTGTAGCGGTGAGATCGTAGCAAATTGTGAGTGACGCTAATGATAGCGCGCTCAGCAATCGTAGAGCCACGTAGCGTCTTTCCAATTACGCTCATGGACCGAGCGAACGCGGCGTAGCGGCAGCGGCACCGAGCTCCGGGCGGGGGAGTCACGCTGAGCCCGCTTCGTTACCCTGACGTACCACCAACATCTGGCTAGACCGTTCGTTCGTGCACTCGTGCTGTAACTCCAATAACTTGTTGACACGAAATTATGACACTACGCTACGGTGGGACTTTTAAGAATAGGCGTCACTTTCCTTTTATTATCTTTAAAGGTTCTCTCCTACTTTTTGTGTAAAAAACCTTTCCAATTTCTGAAATTTTTATTTATATTACAATATTAGAAGTATAAGTGTGATAAACGGTTATTTTTATTCTTTTGAAATTTGTCAGTAAACGCATTTTTGTTAACATAAACGAAGAACATACAAGGATTCGTTGTTCGCACGCGGATCAACGATGAAATAAGTCTTTTTATTCCGACTTGATTTATAATTGTTAAAGTGTCTAACTGATAACATGTTCTCGTGAAATAAAATACAGCCTATTTTAGTCGTATTTTAGACTATTTTTTATTTTAGTAGTAAATAAAAAAATTTGAGTCAGATTTAGTTTTAGAGATTTCAGAATCGGTCAGTAGTTTCAAGGAATACTCCACACGTATATATAGTCAAAGTTTGCCCTATTTTTAAGTCTTTATTCATATTAACCTCATGATTAACATAGGTTTTAAGTTAATATTGCATAGTAGTAATGAAGGTCTCGAATAAATATTCTTTGTCATTTTTTTTTATAAATAGGCGGCAGGCAGGCCAACGTAGGGCCCTGCAGGGGTTTGTTTACAGCTCAGATTATTGATTTGCAAAAGAAAGAGTGTGCAAGAGTACAGGGCCTTGCGGAACGCCGGCACCAACTATCATTGTTATAAATTTGACACAGTCGAGCGACGATGCCGAAATCTCTGATGATCCTCCAGATACTTCAGATACTGTGTCACACATATGACAGATGCTGTCACAGTTTGAAACTTTTTATCGATACGTGTCTCTGTGTTTGTTATTATTATATGGTTGTAAAGATCGCCAAAAACTTACTTAGGCAGTGAATAAAATTAGGAATTTCAACAAAACACTCCATGTGGAATTTCGTGATAAGGTGAAACTTTCCCCCACTCGCAAATTACACTCCAAATTTGTGCGATAGAGAAACTTTGTTCAAATGAGATCACTTCAGCGGTCTTACGGCGGACGTTGGCGATGAACTGTAAATTCAATGGTAATAGTAGTCAAATGAAATATTGAAATAGGGCATTGAAATGGTGTCTTCATCTATATCAATCACATTAGCAACACTCAGAATGGAATAGAATTACGTGCATGCAACTCGGAAGATATATTCAAAATTTGTTTAGCCTAAAATTGAGTATGTTACGACACTACAAAGGACTAAAGAGATAAATTTTGTTTGTTTGCTGGTTTGTTTATCTCTGAAATTACACAACATATTCTAGAAATCCTATCACTAATAGCTACATTTTTACATGTTATACAAGTAAAAATTATGTAGTGTAAAAATATCGGTCGTCGGAGGATGTTTAACGTAATTGTCATGTGGGGGCTCAATTAAAAAAAAAAAAAACAAAAAAAGAATCTCACTGAGTAAAAAAAGAATCTCACTGACCACGAACAACAACGCGCTTCGTTCGCGTATTGTTATAAAATATAGGATATGAATATATATATATATATATATATATATATATATATATATATATATATATATATATATATATATATATATATATATATATATATATATATATTAATTTATAATTTTAACAATTTAAAAAGAAAACATAGCATTAAAAACCACCAATTAAAAGAGGAATTTACATATAGGTACATAATCAACCTTGATTATGGAACTATTTAGTTGGATGAGGATTAATAACCATGATACGAATGTCCATCATCATTCGATCCTACCCGTGTTTTGATGGAACTAACTGGAATAAAAAACAGTTATTATAACTTAACTCTAATAGACGTATTAGCCTCGCGAATAATGACTTTTATTAGCAAAGTGAAATTGCTTAGTAATGATCGCCGTATTAGGGTGTGGAGACGACCTTGCAAGCGTTTTACGGATGACTGTATCCACGAAGTTGACCTTTTCGGTGGTCCTAACGCCATGATTTGGGGTGGCTAATCAGCTTACACGGCAAAACTGAGCTCGCCATTCTGAATGAAGGAAACGTCTGCACAACGTTACATCGGGGATGTCACCAGAACCCCATGAGATCAAATTTGCACAGCGAGACAGTTCTGGGTTCATTCTTTTGCAAGACAATGCCCGTGTACACACAGCTCGAGCAACCCAGTCTGTACTGGAAGACTCTCATATTCAAGTGTTACCGTGGCCAGCGAACAGTCCGGACTTAAATCCGACAGAGCATATGCGGGATCAATTGAAACGATTTGATTTGATAATTATTAATACTATGTCAAAGCATTAACGTATTATGCATCTATGCCTTACTCAAGAATCACTCTGTTGATAGATATAAAATGCATGAAATCCTTCAGTAGTTTTTAAGATCATTGCGATAATTTCAGCCATTAACTGTATTATCGTGTTTTGAATTGTCCCGCGAAAAAAATTTTTTTTTTCTTTGAATATCTGGTCCCTGGCAGAATATCAGTGTTGTGGTCTGCACCACAACTGTATAGCCTATTGCTATACAGTTGTGTATTTGGCTGATATCTGTAGGAATAAAATTTGCTTTCTTTCTTTCTTTCAAAACGAAAGGTAAGAGAGTGTGAGCGAGAAATCACAACCAGCAACGGCTGATTAATGCAATAAAAACTGCCTGGAAAGAGATACCAGCTGAAAACTTGAGATATTTGATCGAGAGCATGCATGCTAAGAGAGGAGGGCATACCCGTTACTAAAAGTTATAAATGCAGATTTTTCAATCAGACAGGTAGACAGGCTGACGTTCACTTGATGGTAGGTGGCTACCGTCGCCTATAACACAAGCAACGCCACAGCTGCTCCAAGTGCGCTGCTAACTACAGTAGTATTAACGATAAAGGATTGGATAGGAAAATGGTTTATCCATTACAAACATTAAAAAAAAAAAAATCGTCTTTATAATATTGGTATAAAATGTAGATGTGGTTAGTTATATAAAATTAAACTGTAAAAATTAAGATGGATATATTAAGTTAAAGAAATAGAACACCAACCACCAATATGTAATATTGATTTTTTTTTACAAATAACGAATTATTATAATTATTTATTTATTTATTTATAATTTTAACAATTTAAAAAGAAAACTAATTGGTGTTTATTGGTAATATGTTACAGTGCTTAAAAGATTAATTATAGGTACGTACTCGTATTTTATATTATTGATGATACATTAAACGTCATCATCGCACAGCAATACGACCGATTACGATAGAGACTTGGAGAGAGTATATATTGTGGGTACTTTTTAAAGAAACGTTCAACTTCAATTTGAGAAAGGGAGTTGCAATATTTTTATGACAAAAAGTGGTGGGCAGTCCGACGCCATTTGGTGGTTGGTGACTTCGCCGCCTATATATAAAGCAAAATTGGGGAGGATGTAAGTACACTAGCGACCCTGATAAAAGATAATGAAAAAAGGGGAATGGACTGTTATTGTATCCCTTACTCAAGCGTTAAAACACAACAAGTGATTTTATTTTTCGTATGTCTGGTGGGCGAATTAGCGGAGAACCGCTAGCTAGACACTAATAAACTAACCACCATAATTGTTATTATTATTTTATGATCCCGGTAGTTGATGTGATTAATTAAATTAAGTTAAAAAATATGCCATAATGTACCGATGATTGCAATAGAATATCAGGCATTATTAACATTGAAAGTTACTAGGACGTAACGAATATCCAATGCAAAACCGCTCGTATTCGAAGCTACTTTTCTCCATTATGATATTGCCCTCGGAGTGAAATTTGTTTTCAGCCTACATGTTTATAAATGCGGATTTTTCCCGCACGCCTTACAACGCATTAACAAGTAATGAAAGCAACACGTGCAATTTCAGTAGTTTCAATTTTCCAAGCGTCCTGTTTTTGAATTCATTTTTATTGACTACTGTTTAAAACACATAACATTTGAAACACTATAGTATTTCTGACTCTTCACCCTCCATCTCGTCTCGTAGTTTCTAATGATATCCATTATATAGAGGTCTTAACATAACAGTACAAGTCATTTAAGTAAGTCATCAAGTAAGGACCCGATCCAGCCGTTTTAAACACTCAAGAAACGGCGAGAAATATTTCAGTCTTAAGATGTTGAAGTTCCGTTGATTATTATCGGCGAGAAGCAGTCAATCAGGTAGGTACATAATTCGATAGTGTGACACTTGTGTTGTTACAGAATCCATTCAGTGCGGGTTCGCTGACGCAGCCGCTTGACTCGACGCGCCGCACGTGCCGATCGCCGCCACTCCGCACAGATTATATCATATACATGCACACCTATTACACCCACCTTTATAGCTTCATTTATTTAATCGATCTTCTAAAAGAGCACAGTTGCTACTTGTAAAAATAAGGAGACAAAATTGTCGTAAATTGGAATTCAATCTATGTAATATTACTAGATGGCGCTGCCCCGCTTTGACAACGCGCAAATCTTTGCTTTCATGAGAAGAATACATGTATTCTTTTTTAAATGAGCTTTGAAATATCGCTCCCTTCTTTGCATTTTATTAAAATTTTAAGGCTAACAAAGCTGTAGGCTGTGAAAATGTACTTCCTATTAAAAACGGTATTATAAACTCTGTTCTTAGAATATTTGTTGTACATAAATGACTTCCTAGTTATTTACAACAAATATTGTATCGATAGTTGGCAAAGATTTTCAACTTTATACATCGGGCAAGACGAGAGAAACCGTAATGTGAAATTTAGAACCACGTGGTACAAAATCGTTGAGTCCATCACCAACTTTACAAGGCTTTATTTAGCTACGCCACGGCCATCCTGATTACGGCAATTAGGATCAATATTTTTATAGGAAAATTTTCCGAATGCCCTCTATTTATGTATTCTATATATTTAATGTTTTTGATAGTTGATTTTGAGCATAGTAATTCCTATCTTTGTGTAAATTTGGATGCACGTTTTTAATGTTACATTATCGTTGTTAATTACAAAATATTTGATGTTAAGATTCACACAGACGCAATTTTTTTTTTTTTTTTTTTTTTTTTTCAATTTATATACCCAAACGTTCCTTATTTTTTCTTTTTCCATTTGTATCAAAATTCGTTAGGTGGTTGTGAAGAAGTTAACGGAGGAACAGACGGAAGAGGACAGCGACATTATTTTATAATATATATATATGGATACATAAGTAAGAAAACTATTTCACGTTAACACTTATAAAGTGACCACACATTTTAACATCGTATTGCTTGGATCGAATTATCCTAGTTTGACACACACTGTCACTGGCTCGACAAGTCACGAGAACGTGAAATAATGATGTATCTATAAAAAACTAACAATAAGCAGCCCTGTGCTTTATTATGGTGTAATAGAAAGTTTTAGACACATTCACCGAAGTTCGTATTACATTTCACTCGCTCTGTATTAGACTGCATTAGTTACAAACTAATGACGAGATACAAAAGATTAAAGTGACTATTTTTATGTTACCTTAAACTAATACCGCTTCCGTTTACATAGTATTATTTCAGTTTCCATGACTTACAAAGGACCCAACGCTGAAATTATTCAAATTAAGAAAGTTCGTAGCAACAAAAACAACGGAACGACCCCTATTTTGTGTGATAATTTTGGCGGGACCCGTTAACTGACGCGGAGCGACAATTATTTTCGTATAACATAATCCTGGGTTGCGAGGTGTGTGGCCTCCTGGGACGCGTGATTTGGTCCTAACGGTGTCCGCCCGCCGTCGCATGGCGACCCCACCCGGTCGGTTCGCCATGCATTACCTCGTCGCGTCCGGAAAACTCAGATTAATGTAAATGAATCTGACCTCGCTTTTTTATTCCCATTGTAGCGGGGTAGTTTTCTAGTGTTGAAAAATAAACTGTATTTTAAAACTTATTCAGAATGTGGACTAAAATTATTACAATGTACTTAAATTTTAGCTAAATATATCTACTAGTTTACAATAGTGAATAAAATGTATCTTTCGTGACTTTTGTTTTATTTGTTGATGTTTTGCTGGGCACAACTATTCGAGATTAATATACGTACGTGTTCTAAACATATTTTTAATTAAAATTTCGTTAAACAACTTTGTAATTGTTATATTTTTCTTTTTTTTTACAGGTAAGTTATTTATATTACTTCAACAATAATTGAATTTTTCATTTGGATACGGGTAAGTGATGCCTCATTTGTAACCGATGGTAATGATAAAATCGTGTCAAAATATCTTGAGTAAAAGTGAAGAGATTCATTCTTGTGCAATCAATAATAATTTGATTTGATAAAAACTTTAAAGTATCGTATTAATTTTATTGTATAGTTTAATAAAAGTATAATTGATGTTTGAAAATAATCCTCCATTGATTAAATAATTAAATTAAGTAACTCGAGAATTTATATTCCTAAATAATTATCTTAATTTTCCGTTATATGGTATAGTAAATTTTCTTGTGATTATTTAGTTTTCACAATATACCTTAATTGCATATCAAAATATATCGTATTTTAAAAGCTCATAAAAATTTATACATATTTGTCTCTGTCGCAATTCTACACGTTGCGCCGTCAATATAGCCAAGAAACTGAGAGAGAACGGGGACATTTGATTTTAAGCCTCGCGGACTATAAGTGTTATTTCTTCGGGAGAAGTATTATTCTGCGAGAGCAACGCAGCTCCGCCGTCTCGAATGCTCCATTTAGTTCCAAAGTTTTTCTCGTTTATCACCGTTGGGCTCTCAGAGGCGGAGATTTTTCCTTTTAGATTTGTTGTCACGCCAGACCTTTTTAATGTACCTTTCTTATCGTAGCGTGATTAAGAAGGAACTGGTTTTTTTTTATTTTTTTTTTACGAACGACTCCTTTATTATTATTGTCTTCTTACAATAAATTAGTTTCATTTAAAGCTCATTGTAGTTGGAGAAAAATATAGGAAGAGTATTAAAAGTTAGTGAACTAAGATGCTCGTTAATAGTGAGCAGTTGAGACGTGGCAATGATAAAAAGGAGAGAGGATTAGACGGCTCTAGACAGGTGCGGCGGCGGCGGCGGCCGGTAAGCCAGAGCTACCAGCGTACTCGCCTAATTCTACCGCGTGCTGCGCTTAGATAAAAGGATTAGCAATAAGAGCACTTCCTACTTTCGTTTAAAAGACGAAATTGCCTTATTTGGTACTAATCTTAATATAAATTGCTACGTGTATACCAACAAAATGAAGATTTTTCCATAAAAATTCCCTTCACAAAATTGACTAGACATAAAAGAAGAGCGTATGTTTTAAATTCGCATTAGAGTGACTGGTGGCTGCCTGTCGTTTACGTATTCGTAGAAGTTACGTAGCTATGTATGTCGGCGCTACGACGTAGAACTGTAACCGTTGCTCGGATTAAAGGATGATTTATATTACACCGAGCCGTGCACCGTCCGTGCCCCGGCCGGAGCCCGGTGAAGATATTGTTAGTATGTTTTTGTATGAACCAATTCATATTACACCGGGCCGTTTCAGGCCGGCCGGAGCACGGCCGGGGCACCGCCAGAGCACGGCTGGGGCACGGCCGGAGCGCTCCAATCGCGAAATTTAATAAAATGTTTGTTTTCACCGTGCGCTCGGAGACAGCTTCGCGAGGCCCACTCGGGGTATAGTATTAATTTTCTTAGTGGTATCATTTAATGTATATTTAGTTTCTTTTTTAAATTGTTAAAATTATAAATAAATAAATTAACCCGAGGCTGACTGCCTGGAGGTATAATATTTTTTCAATAATATATATTAATATATTTCTGGTAGGTATAATATATTTCTGCTTAAATATTTTTTCAAAAAAAGAATTTCAAAAATATCTCGGGAGCAGTGCGTCGCAGATCCTCCATGTTGGTATTCATTTAAGAGGTCTCGGGGAGCCTTCGAATTTCGAAATTCACATTTTCGTTGAAAAACAAAAAAAAAAACTGTTTAAAAACAAAAAAGTTACGCATTATTCCGAATACCACGCATACGAAGTCGCGGGCACAGCTAGTATAGTAATATTAATACAAAATAGTATAATAGTACTTGGAAATGACAAGGCCCGGTGGCGGCCCGTCGGCGGCACGGTGACAAATAGCAAACCCGGCCGGGGCACTTTGAGAAAAACACGGTGAGCGCCCGGCCCGGTGTAATATGTTTCGTCCTTAATGTTTCATTTCTGTATTAAGCACAATTAACCGCTACGAATCGAATATATCAGCAATCAACAACATCCCTGTTTGGATTTAATTTGTAGCGTCTCAATATAAGCCTTCTAATGAAATAACCTCGTTTACTTAGGCTCAATGCCGCTTCATTTATGTTATATAATACATCTTATATTCGTATGTTTTCACTGTGATAAAAAAAGTGTTTTAAACTGGGATTCACGCTTTTATATTAATTTTTTAACTTTGTCTTAATATTAAAATTGTGCAAATCTAAACTCTATTCTACACCATAATCGTCCATATCGTAATAAAAGTAATAATGCATAACCTTATAACCTTCATGATATAGCGTTTAATCAAATATAATATACTAACGACCCGGTCCCAGCTTCGTACGTATGAATTTTTTTTTCTGAAAGTATATACACAAACCTTCCTCGTTTCAATATCGCAAACCGTATGAAAATCTGTAAGGTGGTTTAGAAGTTAACGGGGAAACAAACACAGAGGCAGACAGAGACTTTATGTGTGTATGTGTATATATAATTTAAGTATAAACAGTACACACAAATAGTGTGTAGTACATACTATTAGAACTGGTCATATCTTCCAGAATGTTTCGCAATCACTGTTGTTTTTATTTTTAAAAATTTCAACGCATTATACGTGAATTCACTGTTGTTGAACTTTTTCAGCAACATATACTTACCGTAACGTAAAAACGGATTCTGAAAAATTTTCATGAAAATATAGTTAAAATGATTTGTGTTGTATAAAATGTCTGATTTTCGGGCAAGTGCCGCTGTAAAAATGTCGGTAGCTGGCATAGAGGGAGGCTCACGTAAACAGCTCGGTAAATCACGAGAAGTGTGCGCCACAGCTCGACTTGGACAATATTTGTGCCAATAAAATCTTCCCTAACAAAGCTGTTGTTAACGAAAAGCCGACATGTTTTTTTTTATTCTAACAGGAATATTTGCTTTTGTCATTTTCTAAGTCTTGAAGATATTTTCACATTTTTTACATAAAGTTTAATCGTATAGCATTACAAAATTACTAGTGTATTATTAAGGAATAGTTTTAAAGAACCCACATATTACCTACTTAATAATCCTACTAAATAATGAACAGTCAACCTTTAAATATATTTATACCCTAGCTGAGCCCGCACATTCGTACGCGTGGTATACTGTATAGCGCCATAGATAAAATACTACTTAACAAGTAGTATTTTATCTATGATAGCGCGTATTTTTTTGTTTGTAAGCCGATTGGAATGAAACAAACACTAAATATTACGGGAAGCTTGCCACAATACATCAGTGAAAACCGTATTCAAATGGTTTAAATCGTTTTAGAGATTAGCGTGCACAAACCTACAGACAAACCGACAAAGAGACAAAATTTCTAAAAACTGTTTTTTTGACCTCTGTAACATAAGTACAACGTGTACAGATTGTTTTTTTGAAAAAAATATTTATTGTACAGACGCGGCTCGTTTACGATTTTATTCACGATTGTTGTAATAATTGTGCATGACTATTTTATACGTTATTATTACACACTAGATACAACCCCTTCATTTTTTTTGTTTTATGATAGAAAAATACTTCTCTATATCCGTATGAAACTCTAATTATTAGCGTATATAAACGTACGCTGTGTAACAGGTGATAGGAATTTAATATAATTATAAAAAATAACTTTTCATCATAAAATATTATTCGAATGAATAATTCACCCATAAATTAAACATAAAATACAAAATGTAATTACGAATTTATGACATTATTAAATTTGAGAAATTGGCACAAAATAAGACAGTAACGAACAAATTATGTTCTAAACATATTCACTTCGAACCATTGATGGTACCTATTTGTTGGTGAAGTCGGTAGCAGCGGAGGCGCGGGGAGTCGCAACCCTACAGCGAGTCCCGCGCGTGCTATTGCACCATAACGACGCATTTGCATCTATGTTAATAACTTACTCGTTTATTATTCGCCTTGCCTTACTTACACAATCCACAATTTCGGAGCTATTTAAATGCTTATGTTACTGAAGTGTATTTGAATTTATCAAGGTGATGATGGAAGCCAAAATTGCTACTCGCTAAATTCGTTTAGGGATTAAATTTGATAAACCTACGCATATTACATACGTCTTCTTAGCTTCTCAATAACGTAAAAACTATTAAGGCAACTCTCGCAGATGGATAACTAATAAAGTAAGTTGAAGAAGAAAAGTAAACTAATATCGGATGGTTCGCGTCGTCCGTCGTCGTGGTCGCTGGTTGAGCGCGCCTCTCTCGCTATGATATCTTGCCTACAGATTTATTACTTTTAATATGAACACTCCACGGCCCACCTAGGAAAGTAATCGTTATATATTGTATGTACTCTCTTTTTACCTTCTATTTTTTCGTACTTAATTCCTCTTTATTTATTTTTTCTATGTACAAGATTATGAATCCAAATGGGTCAGTCCAAATGAGGACAAATCTCAAACCATAACAGATACGAAAAAAAAATCTTAGGAACTAGGGCTTCGATTTTTTGAAAAAATAAAAACTGCATTCAAACTTTTCAAATTACGCTTATACGCGACCAGGAATCGAACCTGGTCAAATTTCTGTAAAAAAAAAACGCAATTATTTTTATTACCGTAGTTGATATTGTAAGGAATAAGTCTTGCAATGGAACCTTACAAAAATAATAAACAGAAATGTTTACAATTTTAATAATTGGCAAAATGTTTTCGTTTTGCCACATTTTCGTATCTCTTATAGTTTGAGATTTGCCCTCATTGACCCATTGGGATTGTTCATTCTGTATATCCGCCAGCAACAGTGTATACTATCCACAGTGCACATACACACCGTCGACAGTATTTACTTATCCAAATTGTATATTTCAAATTTAAAACAGGAAATAACGAACGAGAAAACAAAACGATATTATAATCATTAGCGCTTCTTCCATCGTTCATTCTTTATTCCGAGACTCGTTTCGTAACGTTTCATAAAATCGTGAAAAAAACTTTCTGTACAAATTAAGAGCAAATTTTACTCCGTCCGTTTAGCCATTAGTAATTTCAAAGTTTTAATGAATTTTCTTCTCTGACATTGAAAAATGAATTTCGACCCTTACGTTTACCACCGGTACGACTGTGAAACTAAGCACAAAACCTAAGTCGGTGCAATGTTACCGCGACTACGTTAAGTCACGTCCGTGGAGAACTTTAAAATATATGAACGTTCTGTTAACTTTCTGTTAACTATTTTTACGAAGAATTATACTTTTAAACAAGATGAAACGTTTTCCTTTGCGTTTTCACTATTTTCATTGAATAATATAAATTGGGTATTAATTATGATATGAATCTTAACCGGAAGTGCTTTCAGTATTGGATAATTTCCGATGAACTTTTCGAGTCATTCGGATGAAAGCATATCCGCTCCCCGCGCCTCTCATTACCCCTAACGGTACCCCATTAAGCGCACGAGCCGAAGTGCCCCGGACCGTAGTTAATCCACGTCCTCATTCACTGTTATTTCGAAGGTCTGATCTAATCTAAACAGGGCTTAGTATCTTACAGCGCCAGTATTTCGCACAATTCGTCCCTTTATGTATTTCACTATTCTCATAACCGTTGCCGCTAGGCGGTTAATAACATTTGACTTCCTAAACTTTTATTGTGGTGCTCTTTTGTATTGAAATTTAATACAATTTCATTGTAAATATTTTAGCATTTGGAAAATTTGTTACTCTCTTCATTATAGTCTCCCGATAGAACACAATTTTACATATTTAGTGTGTAACGTGAATTATTACGATAAGTGGAAGGGTCAATTTGAAAGCTATTATACGGTAGCGGTTAGAGGAGCCTACTTCCGGTGGCCGCACTAAGCTCCCTGTACCAATCCACTCGCTCGATTTAGACCTTTCTATAAAGTTACACAGACACACACGTTCCAACTTAAATACATTCCAGGACGTATTTCACTCAAAATGCAAAATATACACGAATGAACTCAAATTAGAAGTATCTGGGCGTTCACTCAATTGAAATGTTACGCAAATCAATTATGTATAATAATATAGTGTTGTTAGTAACAGACACAAGAAAATAATAAAATGTTCTGACAAAATAGTTTATTATCTCTCTACATCCTTTGGTGAATGTTAGTAAAGTCGACGGAGTTTGGCTTTGATGAACCGATTTAGGAAATTGCTTTGGAGGTGAAAATGTTTTAACAGTACCTCGACCGTAAGCCCGATTGAGGATTACCCCTTCATTTTTTACGATCCCCGGAGAAAATTTACGAATTTAGATTGAGTATTTATGGGTTTCATATCCGATTCGAACCCAATCCTCTTTGAGAGATTTTAAAAAATAAACCTACTCTTTTAGTTCGTTAATATTCTTGGTAAATCAACACGAAATCATTAACTATTTTTATAGCTAATATTTATATTTAAATAAAGAAGGTTACAGACAATATATCCTTGCCACATGAGTGAAAAATACAAGAAAATAGAGTGAGTTATAAAGAGACATTATGCAAAGAATTCTGGCACCAGTAACGTATCGAAACTATTCA
This sequence comes from Bembecia ichneumoniformis, assembly GCA_910589475.2. Classification (NCBI taxonomy): domain Eukaryota; kingdom Metazoa; phylum Arthropoda; class Insecta; order Lepidoptera; family Sesiidae; genus Bembecia; species Bembecia ichneumoniformis. The sequence continues at coordinate 8,279,029 of OU342521.1, forward strand.
GCACAAGTACTTTTTACAGTGCTCTTTTTAAAAAAAGCGCTAAGAACGGACGAGATTGCTCAAAATGTTACTGCTTTATCAGTCATGTAATCTCGCATTTATAAATAGAGAATAACATTTAATAACCTTTTTTTATCCATGAATATTTGTATTGAAGGTATGTTTTTTCAACCTTTTTATTTTGTAAGTAAAGGTGGTTATTAGTTGAAGTACCTATTAATTTATGAGTATTGTATAGTTTCACGAAGTTGAAACTGACACATAAGTACAGGTTGGCGAAAACGTATCGTCGACGGATCCGCTAGTGGTAAGTGGTGTAGTAACATTGTAGCGGGCCAGAAAACGAGGAGTTATGATGCGACGGAGGATTACGTGAGTGGATGTCGTAATAAAGCTTGCGATGAAGCCGTTACCCGTAGATAAACGTAAATATCTCCGGCGCAGTGGATGTCGGTTGCTGGCCCGCTCCTACTCTCCTCGAGGCGCCCGCCTATTACCTATCTCCGCTTTCAACAAACATCCTGTCTTTTCTAGCGCTTATCTCTTTCGTTTTATATTAACTGGTACAATCCGGAGCATATTTATGGTTGTCTGGGGACGACTTAATTTATACATAACGTTTATTATATTTTTATTTCATTTGTTCGGCCCCATGCGGAACCGTAATATATTTTAAAATAAAATAACATACAAGTAATTGCAAGTCGGTGAAAATTTATTTGTTCCGTGAGGGTTAAACTGTTTGAAATTAATGGTTTATTACAACTCAGAGGCAATTTTTATATTTATAACCTCTGTTTATTTATCACTCGTATTATGAATACTGGAGATATATTGCGAACTTACTAAACCGATTCATTGTTTATTATTTTCTGAAATATATTATTGCAAATGTAATTACGGTATTAATATCAGATCGACTGAACGTTAATTAATCTGCTTTACTTAAGTCGCTTAAAAAGTTTTCCCACCGCTTGTGCAAAAGTTATTAACAGCATGTGAACATACCACCATAGCACCTCTGCAATGATAATGTCTTGTAGAGAAAACCGGCACGAGACTGAACGTCGGGTGTTGGCGATGTTAGTGTCCTTTGTGCTCCGTAACGTATGTATTCTCGCGCCTGCTCTTATCTCCTAAATTAATTACATAAATCTTGTTTGCATACGTCTTAAGCGTATGACACGCCGCCATAATTCAACCAGAGAGCTTCGGTTTACACTGCTAATGAAGGACTACAATACTATACGTGCATTATTACCGTAATAAGTTTTTATTAGTGCGATATTAGAATTAATAGGAATATGCACATGTCTAAGTACTTACTTGTTAAGTCTAATAAGTAATAATTCTAAGAGTGTTACCACACCAATGGACCGACGACGGTCAATCGATACCATTGATCGACGCCGGTCGATTGGTGTGGTAACTTTGGCTGATCGATGAATACTGGTCAGACAATCATCGATTCGCGATTGAGCGATCGTCGATCGATAATTAGATCGTTTTTCTCTGTATAAGTCAAGTTGCTCTTGTGATTTTAATTATTTTTGTGGAATTTCTATAACTTGGAAATTCTAAACAATATAGAAATTGTCCTTCACGTGTTTAAATGCATTAACACTTTCCAGCCAAACTCTCTTTATTTTTGCTGAATGGTTAAAGATGTGTGTGGTCTAGCGTTGTTGTGATGAATGACCACACCCTTTCTATTGATCAATTCAGGTTCGGTTTCATTACGTCTCAATAAAGAATCGCAAATGAGTACATGATTCATAAGGTTGCATGCAAGTCTACTTGGCAAGCTTCCTACATACGGCATCCCTTCCGGTCTTTGTAGCTGGATTTCTGATTTCCCGAATGAACGGTCAATTCGAGTAGTCATTGATGGCTGCTCCTCGGATCTCATGGTAATTGATGCCGGTGTTCCTCGGGGATCTGTTCTTTCTGCGACTCTTTTCCTGCTTCATATTAATGACTTACTCCTTCCAGGAGTAGTTGCATACGCAGATGACAGTACGGTCATGGAGAGATATTTGTCCAGCGCAGGGGCCGGTCGCGATGAGATTCGTTCTGAGAGGGAGGCAATGGTTGAACGAATTAACTCAACCTTAAATCTTGTATCCTAATGGGGAGACAAGAATCTGGTTGATTTTAACGCCACCAAAACGCAAGCGTGTTTGTTCTCTGCCAAAGGGAGCCCTTTCGATTTGGCTCCAACTTTCCGAGGTGCATCCGTACCTGTGGCCAATGATCTTGAACTTCTTGACATGAGGTTGTGCTCAAATCTCAACTTCGGTACTTCTATCGAGTCCAAAGCCCAAACAGCGGCCAAAAAGCTGGGCATCCTAAATAGGGTGAAGCGATGCTTCGCACCTGGACAGCGCCTCTCTTTGTACAAGGCACAAGTCCGATCTTGCATGGAGTATTGCTGTCACTTTTGGGATGGCTCAGCAAAATACCAAATTGCCGCACTCGACTCGGTGGATCGCCGAGCTAGGAGGCTCATTAGCGATGATACACTAATAAGAACTAAGACGCAAAGTTGCCTGTCTGTGTGTATTCTATAAGATGTCTTCGGGGGGTGTGCTCGAGAGCTGCATGAGATCATACCGCCTTCCCCTTTTTTCTATCGGACATGCAGACGTACAGCTTTTTACCATCCTCACCTTATCGAATTCCCTCTAATTCGCACCATGCGCTTTAAAACATCTTTTGTGATGCGCACTGCTAAGGATTGGAACTCCCTGCCGGCGTCTGTATTTCCGAGCTCATACAACCCAAATCTTTTCAAGGTTCGAGTGAAGAGGCATCTTCTGGGTGAGCTCACTCCATCATCGGCCTCATCCTTCCTACACATATAGATGCTGGTCAAGAGCAAACCCATCTTAAATAAAAAAAATAAAAAACATTCATAAGGTTTCTTTCAGTGAGCCCAAATATCAAGCTTTTTTGTGTACCCAGCTTTTTTCAAATGGTCCAAAACTGTTTTTCAGTTTTTCAACTATGTCGTAACTACTGATATACCAGTCTTACTCCACTTATTCAAAATGGGATCACTCTGGTTGCCCTGGCGTAACAGGGTGAGGTGCATCTTTGACATCAAAATCCCCGGATTGAAAGCGCTTATACCAACTTTTGCTTCTCTTACTGACACTGCATTAGGTCCATAAACGTCATAATTTTTTTTTGCAGTTTGCGTTGCATTTTTTCCTTTTTTGTAATGAAATTTTAAAACGTATCGAATTTTTTCATTAGATTCACACATTTTGACACAAAGAAAACAAATGAAAAATAGCATTAGATAGAGAAATAGCAAATAGTTTTTGCAAAAATCAACATTTTACTAATTGGTTTCTTTTTTTAAATGAAACCTTTTTAATGGTTTCATCAAAACCAGCCAGATACAAATAGTACAGCCAAAGGGATTTAAAGGGATTTGCAAGTTTATACATACTAAATGCGAAAAGACTTAAGTATGTATATGTAATATACTTAACATATATTTTTTTCAAACCGATTACGTTGACTACTTCTTGTATATTCTTCATTAAAAATGCATATTTTAGGATTTTGTCTTTGTTTCCACCTTAAATATCGAGTATTAGTTCACACTGTTAACTTGGATATGTGTTGGAGAAGCTTCTATTTTTAAGAAGAATTTAAGTATTTGGCTATTCTATAAGTATTCTATAGTCTGGCTGACGAAGTGACTAACCATGTTTTTGTTCATTGAAGTGTAGATGTACTCTGAAGATTTAATGTTAAAAATAAGAATGAAATATAAAATTAATATTAGATCCTGTTTGTAATCGTACGTACTTATTAACGAAGTCTGACATAAATTTAGCGTGACTTCATTCTTTTTACTGAAATTGTAAAAGGACGCTCATGATTTCCCAAGACGTTCACTGCTGAGACTTCGCCTGACAGCGCGAAGCTGCGTCGTTACTGTGCACGACTTAAAATTCTACGGTTACAATAGCAAGAAATATTGTAATGTAAATATTGTTTGGTGTCTCACGTTTTAATCCTATATACTACTTGTACGAATGACAGCGTCATTTAATATACATATAAATATCTGAAACACGGGTTATTCACACTAAACCGAACCAATTGAAGGTACGTTACAATTAACAAAGTTTCAAGAGGTCCCAAAAAAGGTTCTTAGCGTTTTGTATACTGTATTTTAAAATATTTAGATTTTTTGATAGTAAGTAACAGTTAATGAATAACAGTTATGAACAAAATAGTTAGGCGTGTTTTGTTTACAGTTTTCAGTCTATATCTATTAAGGAATAGAGATTAATTAAAGAAAAATCCTTAAAGGAGGCTAAGATTTGAGTATATTTTTTAATAAATTTAAGAAGGTTGAGTATTTGCCTCAAGCACTGAGTCTTTACCGATGTCTCTACGTACAGAATTGTGGATAAGGCTCAAAAATGTCGAGGCATTGCTAATCTATATGTTATTTTAATGGGCGTTTTTTTACATAGATTAACAAATTTTCATTTTGCAATTTTATTAATTTAATTTCCATGCTTATTCGATCTAATTTTATATAATAACTATAGTAAGCGTTTAAATGTGTAATATGATGAAATATTTCTATTTCTATTTTATGATGAATATGATGAATATTTTTTAATATTTCTATGATGAATATTTTTACGAACAACAGCTAGAATTATTGTTTATCAATGTCGAACAAGATCGCCTTCTCAGAGTAAAAACCGGCGACTATGCGTGCTTGCCAAAATTACAATGGCCTAATTGTCTAACGTCTCTTTCAAAAAATATTAATCAAATAAATTAATTAAATATTAAACAAATATCAATTAAATAAATTTCAAAATTGCCTAACAGCTTTTCTACTAGTACTATGTTCGATAGTAGTACTATATATTTTGTATTTCTATCTATAAATGAAGAATCTATAATTTTTTGAGTTTGTTTGCTATACCTACTCTTTGATACATGATATAAGACAGCATATGCATACAGTACTATTTTTTAATCATGCAATAAAATTTAACTATACACGTAAATCATATATATTAACATAACTGCTTGGTCAAATTTGGTAGATATTTAATAATTAATTTAGATATGAATTTTAGTTTAATTACTATAAAAATTATGGTACCTGGAGAGTAGAATCACCGGAGACAGAAAGCGTATCTATCTCACTCAATTAGAAAACGTATGAATCAGCGAAACACAAACGAAAATAAACACAAATAACATACTATCTAAAATTGACTTTTAAAATTAGATAGGTACTTACGAAAATTAAAACGTTGAACCACCCACACAAAATATTAGCTATTTATAATATTCAAAGTTATAAGTATTTTAATAAATGTTCAAAATGTCCTCCTTCATTATCAATACACACGCGCGCCCTTTTTAACGAATCGTTTTTTTAAGGCTATTAATACGTCTCTTTGGCATTTCACTTTGTTAAAAGCGTCTATGATGCGCTCTTTTAATTGGCTCAGACACATACACTATTCGCTTAATTTCACTCCATAAATAAAAATCCAATGGCGTGAGATCGGGTGAACGGGCAGACCATGCGATTGGACCACCACGACCGATCCCTCTCGTACCTTTTTGAAACGGTAATCCCAGACGAGTTTATAACATTCCAGGCAAGGTGTTGGTTAATATTGAAATGACGAGCTGCGTCATTGGTGCTTCTTCGAGGATCTTGCATAAAATACTCCAGGATATCGTCATAGAGGTTTTGCGGGTATGCAGGTGCTCCCTCGTCCTTGTGCATGTGTCTACGTGTAAAAGGAGCCGTGGTCTCGGTAACCGCTAATAGGCATCGAGCATTATCCTGTAAATTGGTATTCGAGCATTCGGGTACAAGTCCCGGTAGATCCGTAATGCTGCATTCACATTTTCACCAGCAAAAAAGCATCAAAACTTATTCGCGAGACGTAAATTTGTAAGCCATGGCGATTGCAAAAATTAGTAGCGCGTCCTTGTTGTATTGAGGCCCATTTGCGGGGATAACTCGACACGGGATGACCAATTATTATTTATTTTTGGTAAGAATATTTTTGTTTCTGTTTTTAATTATATAATTTACATAAACGTGATCAGTAACCGTAACAGATAACCCTTTTTTTTCTGGTACGATTAAAAAATAGCATTGTATATATGATTATTAAAATGGTGGATGGAGGTTTTATTTTATTTTTGGCAAAGATAATGTCTCTTTTTTTTAATATGTGCTCTTTTAAGAGTAAAGTAAATAAGAATAAATAGATTACCTTTTAAGAATAAATAGAATTTAATTGGAAGTTTTCAACATATAAAATAAATAAATGAATATTGTTGCGACTAACCATGGAGCGTTCTGGAAAAAGCGTTCGCGCCGGCCGAAAGTCTCGAAGGTCCCACCCTATCGATAGTAGTCACGCCACTTCCCGGTTAGTGTCAAAGGAAATTAATCCTTGTGTTTACCACATAGAGTTTTACATTCAACAGAAATAGCATTCCCGAACTTTCAACGGCTTGTTTACAATCACGGAATAGAGAAAAAAAAACCCTGTTTACATTCTTGTTTATGTTCTACTGAATTCGAAATGCGTCGAGACGTTTGGCGCCAAATATAAATAAGAGAGCCGGCGGGCGAGACAGACAGTTAACATGCGATTCGAAAGCGACTATTCGAAGATTTTGTGAAATTACCTGCGACAGTGAACCGGCGACTCATTAAGGGAATCATTGACGACTTTTGGCAAGTTTAACGGTTTTATCGGACAAATTGAGCCTTTTTGCAAGTCATCTTGTTTTGTGATAATATATTAGTTCATTTCGCCCTTACACGGCAGTTTTGACTCTCCCCGCACGTAACATTATGAATCTAATAGAGTTGGTGGGACATAATATTTGCGTTAAAATATATAAATGTTGTCAATTTAAAGTTACAGTATTGAAATGTATTACACCGTTAAACAACTAAGCAATATTAGTGCGGAATTTGATTCCCCAGTAATAATACTAGTAATAATTCGTAACTCTATCTTTAGAACATTGTGGATTCGAAATCTATTTAGCGATGTCGATTTCAATCCCGGGCAACCGTTTGCGTCGTAGAGAGTGTAAAGAAAGTAAATGAAGTGTTCCTTACAAGTCGTTCAAGTATTCCGTGGGCGCCCCGCTTGCAATTCGAGAAGCGGATGCGGAGGCGGGAGCGAGGCGCTCGTGACCGGTCTGCGGGCGGCACGCGAGCGGCTTTTCTCTGTAACCTCACTCGCGCGCGGTAATCAGCTTTTGTGTGCAGTAATTGGGTGTCTGAATTGCCAACCAAACATTTATTCCCGATAAATTGAAAAATGCTTTGTGCAGCCAGTTAGACTTTACTTTGATTTTTTGTCGGTCTTATGAGAATATCGAAACGAAACATACTGCAAAATGAGCGATTGCCAGTGACTTCGTCGTTCCTTAATAGTACAGGAAAATTTACTAACAAATCCAAGTTTTAATCCCTCAGGGGCATTTTTGATATCAAGCTTCTAGAAGATATGAAATATCGATGGGTGATAGAAATTTTCGATTACACCCTGAAGAAGTATGAAAAAAAAGAGTATTTTTTAAATTATACAAAAAAAAAATAAGAAATTTTAGAGAATTTGTCAATATTGTAGAGAATTTAATTGCACATAATAATGTTAATATTACTTTCTTTGCTAAAATTAGAATTAACAGAGTTAGGGACGTTAGAAGATAAGGGTACATTTTTAATAAATCACAGTATCAACCGTATCTATCTATCGATATTTCATATCTTTTAGAAAAAAAATGTCCCTGAGCGACTCAAATTTTGATTTGCTAGTAAATTTTCCTGGAGTAAAAGTTTAGTCTTGCCATTTTTTTCCAATTTCTGAATTTTTTAACTGTAATGAAAATTTTGTCAAAATCTCTTTTTGGACTCCGGACGATATATTTATTTACAGTCAATTATATGTATGTAGTCAGTCAAAGGTATGTATGGATATAAATTCACAAATGTGCGTCACTAAAATTTTGAATTTTATTAAATACTTTCTACATATAATGCTAATAAAAAAGAAGTAAAAAAAAATCGGTTACGCATTAAGTTATCTAGTATCTAAGTAAATTTTACACTAACAATTAATTATAATTAACCGTTAATACTAATCATAATTACCATCTGAAGAAAATGTCTTACAATCTTAAGCAAAACTCGCGAATTTAAAATAATTTTAATATATTATAAAAACAAAATTCAGTGTAATTAAGTTATCTGTGTAATTTAAGGTATCCATTAATTGTTGCGCTAATAGAAGTCGTAATCGCGCTAATGAATATATTGTGTCGTTAGTGACATCCTCACTTGCAATTATGGGCCCCCTCTACCTGAGAACATTCTCTGGAACGGCGTCATTTACATATTTTAATAAAATAATATCGCAACTGAATCGTAACTGAGAACCTGATTTAAGTTCTTACCGCGATGAATGTAAATTCGCCACCGCCCGCACCGCGCCACCGCAATTCCAGATTTCAATTCTGGAATTAATGGCACCCGTCGTGGGCCGTGCCTTCGTCTAATATTTGCGTTACTTCCGAAGACTTCTCTTAGGAACGGAATAAATTAGATCCAATGAACTTTCTTTATGGTCTCGTATTTATTTATTAGTGATGCGCTCAAGAGCCCCATCATCCCATTAATTTTTCGTGTTCTTTATTTGAAACACTTGCCTATTTGAGTGGTGCATATGAGGTCGATGTTTTTGCTGTATTCCGTAGGCGCAGCACGCCGTCGTTTGGCCCTGCTAAGCGTGCATTAATATTGTCAATAGTTGGAGTTAGTGGAAGTGAAGTACGTGTTCCGCCTGCCGCTATCTACGGCGCAGTTCGCGTGGTGAATTCGAATGGGTTCCCACACCAAGTCGCGCCCGGCGCGGCCGGCAGTCGGCACCCACCTTGCTCTCTCTCCACCCCTCGCCTTGCCACCTCACCCCCCTCTACATCCGTAACGCCCCATAAACTCGCGTCTTAATTTTAACTTTATTTCTACTGCTACCATGTTCCAAGAAAATTAAGTGTGAATGTACCACCCAGAGGATTCACAAAATGGTTATCACGATTATTTTTTTCAGCACTCTAGCTAAATTGCTTTTAAATTTCTTCAATCTGTCACTCTAGCGGACCAGTGTAGGTGAAAATATTCCTCAGTGAGAGAGGATACACTTTCCAACAAATAAAAATAGCTTGTATTTGCTTACCCGACCTAACACTCCGGAATAGCAGCGACCGAGAAATAGATTGGCAATTCCGATGGTTACGTATCTGGTTATTGCGAGTTTACATCGCAGGCACGTCGGATCGTTTGGAATTTTCTCAAAGGTGGAAGTTTTCTCCGGCGCATGCAATTTCGAAGTTGCACGGGGGCTAGCCAATGGATGAAGTAAAGGGGCTGGCTCGAGCGCGTCCGGCAAACAACGCCAACTTGGCAACGCCGTCCGCTCGCTCGCCCGCTCCGCGAACAACGCGCTCACCACACAATAGCGGTTATTGGGGCAATTGAAAGCGCCCTAGGCCGTACCTCGAGACGAGCCCCGAGATGCAAATAAAACTCGGAGGAGGCCGTGGCCGGACAACGCTGCCCCTCGTTTTTATTCGGCTCTCGCGGAATTGCTTTTATGTCCTTAATGGAAAAGTGAGATATTTATTTGGGGTTTGTGAAAGGAATTTCTTTTTCCATTTATACAGTATAAATCAGCTGTAAAATATACAATATCTAAGCTTTTGGGAATGTAAATTCTCTTAATTTGATTTCTAAGTCATTTTAATAACATTTTTTTACGATAAAGGCGTGTTACTTTTTGTTTTTAATATTTGTACGGAATTAGTTCCAATCATAATGTTATCGGTCCATTGAATTGAAAGAAATTTTGTTAACTATGGTCTGTCGCCAGTTCAATATAATTTGAACATCTTCGTGCTTACGTGAACAGAGTTAAATCTATACAAAATACGAAATAAGTAAATCCTAAACAGTACCTACATATACTTTTATCGAACCGATCCAAATCAAAGTTCTACGTACGAGGAAAAAGGCAATCTTATCTTAAAACATCTTAAAATATTTCAATCACTTCTATCTAAAATTTTGCTCGCTTTAGTAGTAATAGGTCAATCAGGCTGTTATGACAATATTTTTGAATGTATTAGGTCCTAACATATGAAATTGGCGTTTTGTAAGGGAGTAACCTAAAGTCGATTTTTTCAAAATATAATATAGGTATTTATTTAATCAAAGTATGTACCATTGCTATTTATGCACTTTTGCCATCTCATAGGTAGTTCATTGATCCCTTTACCAAAAAAAACCATTCGGACGGGAATCAATGAAATCTTTGAAGGCGCTTTGGACTGCCCCATCGGAGTTGAATTTTTTCCCTTGCAAGAAGTTATCCAAATTTCGAAAAAAATGGTAATCTGTTGGAGCAAGGTCCGGGGAGTACGGTGGATGTCTTAGACATTCCAATTGAAGCTCTTCTAATTTGGTAACTGTCTGTTGTGCAGTGTGTGGTCTAGCGTTGTCCTGAAGCAGCAGTGGCCTACGGCGATTGACCAGCCTCGGTTGTTTAACAGCTAGCTTTTCCATCATGGTTTGCAATTGCTGACAATACACATCTGCCGTAATCGTCAGGCTAGATTTAAGAAAGCTGAAGTGAACAACACCGGCACTAGTCCACCAAACACTCACAAGTAACTTTTTTTGAGTCAATTTTCGCTTGGGGCAGGATTTGGATGGTTCGCCAGGGTTCAGCCATTGCGATGAGCGTTTCCGATTATCGTACAAGATCCACTTTTCATCATAGGTAATGATTCGATTTAAAATCCCTTCATTATTATGCCGGTTGACTAATGTAACGCAGCAGTCTACGCCCGTTTGTCGATTTGCTCCACTCAATTCATGAGGGACCCACCTTTCAAGCTTTTTCACCTTCCCAATTTGCTTCAAGTGGATTAAAACAGTTTTTTCACTAACACCGCAGTCTGCAGCTAACTCGGACGTGGTTTGCGATGGATCCGCTTCCACAATAGCCTTCAATTCTTCATTATCAACCTTGGACTCCGGCCGCCCACGGGGCTTGTTTTGCAGGTCGATTTCCAGAACGAAAACGTTGGAACCAAAAATGCACTGTATTTTCTTTTGCGACACCACCGCCATACACATCATTAATCCTTCGAGCCGTTTCTGCAGCACTGGTGCCACGGCGAAACTCGTACTCGTAAATAACGCGATATTTTAAGTTTTCCATTTTGTAAACTGAGTGACGCAAAGAAAAAACCAAAGATGGAAAAAACATATGGATTACGGTTTTCGAAAAACAAATGCATGAGTAAATAGCTGTATTTTGAAATTGGAATTCCTAACCAAAGAGGAGATATTTGAGATCAAAGTGGCCAGTACGACAAAACGCCAATTTCATATGTAAGGACCTAATATATAGGATCTGTTCTGTAACTAAAACTTAAGATCCATTATTTTATAGATTTTCGATAAGCTAATCTGCTATCATCTTTGTCCCTGTTATTCTTTACGTTTTTCAGGGCTGGGGAATGATAGGGTAGCGACATTTTGGAACATTCTGTATGCTCTACGCTTACAGAATTCATTGGTCTTCAAAAAATCCTCACACATTCAACGTATTTTAGAGTTTTTTTATAGTGACAATTTATTTATATTGCTTAATTAAATAAAAAATTGTAAAGCCACTCCTTTACAACTTTAAAATATTATCTAAAAGTATCTAATAAATTTCGTGTGCCAAGAAACGTGCTTCTTTCACCCTGATAAATACCTGTCTTATTAATTCAATTTTGAGGAGAGCTTTAGGAGATTCGGTTGCAGTAAGAGGATTAAACTAAGATGCAAAGGAGTCGGCGCGCGACGGCTGGTGCCATGGTGTTCACCTCGTTATTTCATTAACAGCTCGGTCGGCGTTTGTCTCCGGGCGTGGCAAACTTCTAGTGTCTTTTAAATCCCACAAGGCTCAAGCCGCCGCAGTCCGGCGACTGGCGTACTGTGGTAGCCACTGGCCGCGCCTTACGAGACGAGAATTTCTAATAAGAAACTCCAGTGTTTTCAACCAGCGATGCCGAAATTTCGCCAACTTCATTAGTACACTCCAGAGTTCGTTGTTCATTTTAATTTGGTAACCTTTTTAACTCTAACTCTTTATACTAACAAAATGAATACCTTTGTTAATTACTGATGGTTTATTTTTAAAACGAGAATATTTATTTATTCTTTTACAAAATCAATATAATTTTACCAGTATCTAAATGCAATAGGTAGAGCGCCTCTCGGTAGGGTTACAAAACAACTTATAGAGCTGCCACGAGCGTATCCTTTAATTATGAAAATGTATGCGAAGCACATGAAAGTTTCTGCAATTATGGCATAGCCGATTCCTCCCTCTCTCCCACACGTCCGACACGCTCCATATTCTAAGCAATAGCCACTTACAATCGTTTGATAACTATTCAGAAATTGTAAAGTGCTTATCTTAATAATTGAAGAAGGAAATCTTTTTGGTGATCATACAATTATTAATCTCAATCCGATTCGTAAACAGCACAACTGTCGTTGTTTAAGTCGATGATACCTAAAAATAATAATGTGAAAACTTGGTCCAACCACGAGGATAAAAATAAAAACCCCCTTCGGTTATATGCTATTAGCGTATTATTTTCCCTTGGCACATATATACATTTTTTCTCAGTTTTGTTATATTTCATACAATAGTTTATATTAGTTCAATATTTATTCATCAATATAAACGCCAAAGAGGCTTTTTGTAAATAATCTCCTCTTTTTTCTTTCTTTACTTCTAACATAAATTTACAAAATTACATATTTGGCATTTACTTAAAGGAAACGTTACTTTATTTTTTTTAAAAAAGCAAACTGCATTCAAAGATTTTTGAAAATACGCTTACCACATGCGCTAATCGAACCGGCTAAAATTCGAAAAAATAGCTTGTACTTCTATGGCAAATCGATATGATAGGATCAATTATAGAGATCATATCTCTGTAAAAAACATGGCACATGAAAGGAAACCACGACTTATACATATAGTATGTGGTGCGCTATATACAGTCTCATGTTATTGCATTTGTGTATGTAGAATGTTCTTTTTTGTTTTGGGGGTCTGTAGAAAGCTAAATTTGCCTTTTTGAGTTCGCGAGCTTGGAGTTAATAAATCGGGTACGACTAACTGGAGTTATTTTAACAACTCAGAGCGTAATAAATCTATTAAAATAGACGTTCAAAACAAAATTATAAAGAATAGCAAATATTCATGTTTGCCAGATAAAAAAATTGAGTGAACTTTCTTCTATTTTTGTTATCTTCAATTTTTGTGCCCGTGTGTTAATGATTTTCGTAGCATACTGACAGTCACAATGTAGCACACTCTACATCTACACAAGCTGCGATACGCGTAGCATCCTGTCGCTACGTTGCTACAGGGCGACTTTGTGCTGGGACATTTTCCATATTAATTTTCTCTGTTATTTTACATTTAAATGACTGAGTTTGTTTATATATATATATGTGTATTATGTTCATTGTAGCTTAAGTAACTATATAAACGTTTTTGTATGTTGTCTGTCAATGTCTAGACGTAAAGTAAAACAATAAAAGCCGCGGTCGCGACTTATTTACAGCGAGGTCAATTATGCGGCAATAAAGTTTTTTAGTGTTGCACAAATTGTCGATTTGGAGTCTGACGGATGGCCGCGAGACTGGCGCCGGCAAATGAGCACACGATAAAATTATCGTTAGCAGTAACGACATGAATAAATGCAAGAGGGTGGTTCGCGGCCGAGCAGCACGAGAGAAGCCCGCCTCGGCACTCGTTAGGGCTCTTGTGACGACTGCATACGGCAGCCAGACCGGGTGCGGACCTAACCAAACGCCGCCTTTCCAAACGGGGACGCTTCCTTAATTTTTCTTACGTCCGCAACTTGCGTTCAATCTTTACTACCCTCAGCAATAGATTACTTGAATAAAAAGCTAATTAAAATTTCTAATGAATTTATTTTTTACATTTTTTACGTCCTGCATTAAAAAAAGTTGGTATTGGTGACCCTACCCTATCTTTACTCGGGTAATTAAAACAAGGTTAAAAATGTCCACTTTAACCAATAAACGTCAGAATCAACTCTTGGATATAAAACCTCGATGTTCCTTTACTATTTACGAAATAATTCCAGAAGGGTTTCTCCAAAAGATTACAGTAACTTCATCAAATGGGTTTAATGCTCAGCTATAGTGTGGTAAACCCAGGTGCAAATCCCTAATTGGCTCAGTAGCATATCGTTAAGTATTTTAGGTGCATATAATTTCGATATTAAGGTAGCTTAGAAATCAATAACTCTGTCAGTGAAGTAGTTTTCTTCGAAGACATGTGTTAATACAGAGGCTGATTCAAACTGTAAACGCATTCATTCTAAAACTTTTACACAATGTGTTTTATTCATTTCACAGAATACTTTTACAATTTTAAAATAAATACAATAAAGTTGAACTACTTAGGTAATGTTATAATGGTATTATTATAAAGTCGAGTATCTATAATTGTTCAATTATTCAGTTGCAGAATATACACTTGTAAATAATTATTGTTATAGGTTAAACACGTGTAATGAAGTAATTAAGAATGAACAGGCACACATATTATGTAGCTCGGCGGCGCGCGGCCGTATAAAACCAGTATTATGTTAACCAAGCCATAAATATCAGCCAAAGCAGCTTCTAAATTATTGCACACGCGAGAATTTTCACTAAAAATTGCAATTTTTTACTATGAAACGAATTTTTACTCTTACATTTTCATATTACATTGTTTTTGAATCTTCTTACAAAAAAAAGCATTTATCATTGTTAGTTTTCAGTTAAAATTACATCGTAGACAACAAAGGTTTAAATAACGAGTAACGTAATAAGTCATAAGTTAGGCACTAGCTGAAACTAGTGTTTACTTTGATTTATACTGGCCGCTGTATAGAGGGGCGGCGGCGGTGGATTGTAATTTTAGACGTCACGCATTTATGATGAATACTCGCAATTTTCTCGCGGGAGCACCGCATTGACGGTACCCGTGTTCGGGTAATCATGCTACTTATTACAAACTTTATACGCATACATTTTATATGATCATCTGTACAAGTGATTTACTTTCAATAGATTTAAAAAATAATAATTTAAAAACGCTTTTTCGACAACTAAGACATCAAGAGCATCTTAAAAGTAAATACTATATACGTTTCAGTTTATATTAATAAGGAATTAATAAATTTACATATAGCAACGTTTTCATTTTTCCCTTTAAGTGTTCACTAAGCATTGGTTATCTTAAGTCGTGAGAACAGTTATTAGTGAATGTTTATTAAATTTAGACAAAAATAAAAATGTAATAAAAACACGTCGGACATTATAAAATAACTGGCGCTACCCTCGCGATTAGTAAGAGGATGTAATGTAAGCTCGCGTGTCGTAAAGACACGATTTGAAGCTAGTGTCGCTCGCACGTCACGTCCGAAGCACCGAGGTACGCCCCGCCACCGAGGGGCGGCTCGCTTTAATCGCGTCGTCATCGCGAGGAGGCTACGCTCGTGTCGCTACGCTACGCCACTGCCATAAATCAGTCGACACTATGTGATGGATGATGCATCCCCGCCGAAAAAACAGTAGCTGGATGGAGCCACTATATCTCCCATTATTCTCCTCAAACCAGTGATTCAGTATCTTGCTCATTTTCTTATAGAAATACTATCTCGACGCCTACCTTGAAATTTTTTTTTTTAATAATTAATTTTATTCTTTGTTGTTATTAAATTTTATTAAGCAATGTATTATAAAAATATAGAGTTGCGTAAAAAATAAATTACAAGTAACAAAACCTTTAGATTATGGAACTTTTTCGGTTGTTTTATTCGTAATTTTTTTTTTAATATTATTGAAAACTTTACGAATCCCTGAAAAAAAAAAAAAACAAAAACTATGGGCCGTACAATAACAACGCAGAAAAATAAACTGCCTCAGGGAGAGATTGTAAAAAAAGGCTACGACGAGCCCGGTCCGAATTGAAACGAACCGTGCACTTGTCTCGCAACTCCGGCGCCTCGGCGAGCCTTCGCTAACTTTTCTTATTTTTGTAGCGCCCGCTCTGTTTTTATTATCGTCAATGGCTTCGTCTCCTTCGCCCTATTCGCTGTTTTAATATGATAATTATAAGTTTTTCTGTCATAGAATGTTACCGAACAATATTTAGTTTTTAAACCAACTTTCTATTCATGTTTTATATAAAAATGTATTTTCATTTCCACTGTGGGAGTAATTTTCTCGAGAATATTTTTGTAGCACTTCAAATTTTTTAAGAATCGGTCGGTCAGTTCTCAGAGAATACAGTTTCTCAGAGAATAAGAATCGGGGAAAAAGTCTTTTTGCGTGTGTAGTATGTATAATCTTGTAATGAAATGTCTTTGGCTGTACTGTCTGGCTGGTTTTGATGACATTAAAAAGGTTACTTTTCAAAAAAGAAACTTAGTAAAAGGTTGTTTTTAGTTATTTTTTATTTGTTTTTCTTTCTCTCAAAATAAGTGAATCTAATAAAGAGATTAAATACATTTTAAAATTGTATTACAAAAAAGGAAAAAATGTAACGCAAGCCGCGAAAAAAATTTGTGACGTTTATGAACCTAATGCAGTGTCAATAAGAGTAGCACAAAGTTGGTTTAGGCGTTTTCAATGCGGGAATTGTGATGTCAAAGATGTACCTCGCTATCGTCGCCCTGTTACGGATAAAAAGGATGCCATTTTTGAAAAAGTGGAGCACGATCAGCATATCAGTAGTTACGACAAACCTGAAGAACTGGGAATTGACCAAAAAAACAATTTTGATCCATTTAAAAAAAGTTAGGTACACAAAAAAGTTCAATATTTGGGTGTCACACTAGCTCACTGAAAGAAACATTATAAATTGTTTACTTATTTGCGATTCTTTATTGAGACCGAACCGTTTTTGAAGAGATTGATAACTGGGTATGAAAAGTGGATTACATACGACAAGAACGTCCAAAAAGGTCGTGGTCAAAGGTCGGTCAGGCTTCACAGACTATGCCAAAACCCGGGTAAACTCGAATAAGGTGATGCTGTGTGTATGGTTGGATTGGAAGGGCATTGTTCATTATGAGCTTTTGCCGCCGGGCAGAACCACCGATTCGGATCTCTACTGCCAACAACAGATGAGATTAAAACAAGAAGTTGAGAGAAAGCGGCCGTAATTGATCAATAGATCATGTCACTATCTACGATGGCAAAAAAAGTCGTCGAACAATAAAATCGTAAACGAGCCGTGTCTGTACATTAAATATTTTTTCAATAAAAACAATTTGTACACGTTGTACTTATGTTACCGAGGGCAAAAAAATAATTTTAAAATTCTTATCTGTTTGTCTATTTCTTTATGCGTTTGTGCACACTAATCTCTGATACGGCTTAACCGATTTGAATGCGGTTTTCCTTGATGTAGCAAGCTTCCCGTAAGCAAGTGTTTGTTTCATTCCAATCGGTTTACAAACAAAAAAGTTACGCGCTATACCAAATATCACGCGTACGAAACTGCGGGCTCAGTTAGTATAGAATAAACAAGGTATTAATCTCCTATGAACCGATTTCTTCATATGTTACGGTTTTAGAATTGTGCACATTGACTCACTTTGGTTAGATCACGGGTTGATATGTTTTATATGTCTATATGTTATATTTTCGTTTTGCCTATTGAAATAGTGTGCACATTCAATAAATCTTTATAGATGAGAGGTTTCATTTACCATAAAGTGAAGATTCGAACTGTGAAAGTAAGATGACTGAGGATTTATCTTGGTTTGACATAGTGTCCTGCGTATTGAAAATGCACACCCGCTCGTTAAACTAGATCCGGACGGCTGTAGGCACTGAACACGGTGCGGCGCGTGACGTCACGTTTGCCAACACCACCCGCCTTCCCTCATTAGCATACATTATAGTCGCCATTACGACCAGCACAGTTTGTGGCTTTTTGCAATGTTTTTGATGATACACTCGCACAGGGACGCCTGTACACCTACATAACTTATTTTCAGTATTTCAAAAATTACTCAAGCAATAACAGCGGTTTCACTTTTGTTCCAATCGCAAGGGACATATTTTTATGCCTCATGAAGTGTTTGTTTTAAAGAAACATATACAGACATTGATTATACTGCGACTCCAATTTATGTATTTGTAGTTTTTTTTATTATTATTGACTCAAATGCAACGCGTTTAATGTTTACACTAGCGTTTAACGTGAGAGAGGTATTTGGGATACCGCACAGTTGCAACTGGGTACTGTACAAGGGGCACACTGAAATGTTTGGGAATAGAATATTTCGGATTGAGTTACAATAAAACCTTTTTTAGAATTTGAATACTGGCCTCTTAGAATCTTAATGACATTCAAACAATTAAAAAAATAATTAAAAACAAAAACTATGTTGGTTTAAAGTTGACACGTCGTTAACAGAAATGGAGCTCACGCGTGAACATTTCCGTGCCATAATTTATCACAATTTTCGTCGCAGATTATCTCAAGATAAATGTCTCAGCGAACTTGTTTCGATTTATGATGTTGAAGCACCGAGTCAAACGACAATATACCGCTGGTATGCCGAGTTCCGACGCGGTCGTGTGTCGCTCAGCACTGTTTCTTCTGCAGGTCGACCAAGAACAGCGGTCACGCCTGAAAACATCGCAGCTGTGCGAACTATTATATTAGATGACCGTCATGTGACATACGAGCAGAGTCGGGCTGTTATCAGTATCGGAATGACTGCAATTCAGTCGATATTACATAATGAGCTGTGTGTATTAAAGCTAGTTTCCCGCTGGGTTCCCCACAATTTGTCCGAAGAGCAAAAGGCGGCTCGTGTAGATTGGTGCCGGAATACTCTGCAACTCTTCAACGGAGGAAAGTCAAATGCCGTTTATAATATCGTCTCAGGTGACGAATCATGGATTTATTCATACGAACCTGAAAGAAAACATCAGTCAGCAGTTTGGGTCTTCGAAGACGAGGTCAAGCCAACGAAAGTGGTTCGCTCCCGCAGCGTGTCAAAGAAAATGGTCGCTACGTTTGTCTCGAAAAAGGGGCATGTTGCTACAATTCCTTTACAGGAACGCAGAACGGTTACCGCCGAGTGGTATATCACGGTTTGTTTGCCAGAAATGATAGCCGAACTCCGAAAAAATAACCCGAAACGTCGCATCATCTTACATCACGATAATGCGAGCTCCCATACGGCTCGGAAGACAAATGATTTTTTGAAGCAAGAAAACGTTGAGCTGATGAGCCATCCTCCGTACAGTCCTGACCTGAGCCCGAACGATTTCTTCACATTCCCTAGAATGAAAGATTTATTACGCGGTCAACGGTTTGAAGACCCCGAAGCAGCTGTGGAAGCGTACAAATCAGCCATTTTGTCAACATCAACTTCAGACTGGAATTACTGTTTTAATTATTGGTTTGCACGAATGGAAAAGTGCATTAAGTTGAACGGAGAATACTTCGAAAAACAATAAAATACAATTTAGCTATACCGTGCATGTGGTTTTTCTTATTCCCGATCATTTCAGTGTGCCCCGTAGTATGTGCACTTTATGAAATTGGAAATAGTACTCGCCCTAAAAAATTGTCGAATATAAATATTATTAGTAAACAATTATACATAGTAGAGTATAATGTGCATACCTTCAGACTGATGCTGTCGCGAATAAAAGTTGGTGAGGGTGGCAACAATGGTAAAATCGCGTCGCATACAGGAGGTATCCCGCTGTGGACTGATTTACGTGCCACCCGCCCGCGGCGTCACAATTCACATAGCCCGATGCGGCACGACGTGTGCCATTACCGCTACACGATAACGTATCCAACATATCGATATACATTTGACTTGTATACTTTTACTCTTACGCATTTTACAATGAGAGATGATGAGTCCGTGTGTGTGTTTTGTAACAATGACTGTAATTTAATGTAGACAGAATTCAACCCGAGCTGCAGTAAATTTTTAATAAGCAATCGTAATTGGATAACGTAGTGTTGCGACAGGCGTAAATCACTAGAACGGGTCCGGTCGGCGAGCAAAGCAAATATTTGCATATCGCGATTGATACGAACCAATCAATGTTGCAAATAATGAAAATATTGCATGAAAACTACTAATAAAACATCGTTTTGTGCGAATTAAAATTAGTTGATTTCACTTTTGAAATGACGGACAATTCATTGAGACGCATACGTAATTTTGTCTGGGCCATTATTTTGATTTTGTACAATCGAATCAGATTTGCAGAAGTGCCCGTGGACTGAATTTATGCGACAGTGCGTAAATGTCCCTGGTGCGTAGGGTAACCGCATCTTGAGCAAGGTCGCGAGTAGGCTGAATTGTCTGTACTTTAATCACTGCTGTTGATGGCGATGGTCAAACAATTGTACATTACTAACATAGTTTCAAAAAAACTATACCTACTAACAATATAAATAGTTTTTTTATTTATTACAAAATAATAATTATTATTATCATTTAAATTGCATTATTCATGCAACTTACAGTCATTTTATTTGGTATTATTACTATTAAAAAACAAATTTGACGAGCCCGTTGGATGAGTGGTTAGGATGCTTGCCTTAACGCATTGTTCTATGGTTCCCGGGTTTGATTTTCGGCACGGTCAACTTTTCAAAATTGGCTCTGGTCTAGATCGGGAAATTAGTGGCAGAACACTCTGCGTTTCGCAGTTATTTGGGCAGCCCGTCTGGCGGCAGTAACCACCCCTTTATATAAGACCACCGTGTGTTGTTAACAGCATGTATGTTGTTGAGCTTCGGTGATGAGTAAGGAACGCCAGAGCCCATTTCCCTAACCCCTCCTAATCCCTTATCCTTAATCCTAATTAAAGCTTTATTCGCTTTTAATAATTATATTATAATTATTCATTTGATAAAAAAAACACGGTAAACAGTATCTACATTATGGAACGCTCTTAAAAGATTCTCTAAAATGTGTATACATATAACGAAAGCTGTTCTAATAATGTCTCGAGAGAGATCGGGCTTTCCAGCACCGAGGAAGTTAATATTAAGGCTCCAGGACGGTTTTTCGACGCCATATTCGGGTCTCATCGGACTCATAAATATCTAAGTATACTAATATTATAAAGCTGAAGAATTTGTATGTTTGTTTGTTTGTATGGTTGAACGCGCTAATCTCAGGAACTACTGGTTCGAATTGAAAAATTATTTTTGTGTTGGATAGTCCATTTATCGAGGAAGGCGCTATATAATACCACGCTACAACCAATAGGAGCGGAGCTTCAATGAAAAATTTTGGCAAAACGGGGAAAATTGTCCCTTTTGAGAGCTTCCGTTGCGTGCGCTGCGTAAACGGTTAAAGTTACGCAAAAATCATATTATGCCGAATTGTTCCCCTTAAAGAGTTCTAAAAAAAGTCCGGACAGCGCATGTGTATCTTTTCAGGTTGACTCGCTATAACCTTTTTTATGGTAATCAAATATGTTCTAAAATATTGCATTATTTGTGAAGGTGTTTTTATAAAAATGATATTAAGCACAAGTATTTAATTTTGAACAATATTGCCCTGGACATAATTTGATTTCAATGAATATCTTATGAGATACCTTGGTTTTAAAATAGTTTTAAAATAACTTCACAACAAAATAATGATCAAGTACCACGCGCGCATATGATGTGCAAGGCGGGCGGTGGTAAGGGGGCCTTCTGCCTGCCGCGCGGCTCAGACGCTTGGTCGTGTTCAGGGAACTGTTTTTTTTTTTTAATATTTTTTTGTGATGTCTCGTCATATAATAATACTTACGTAAATAAAATGCCTAGAAAAATAACTCAGCCTTCTCCGTAGTCTGCTACAGCAAAAGGGCTGTGACTTGTCTAATAATACAATCGTTGTTTGCCTATTATGCTTTTGTGCACGCTAATCTCAGAAGCGGCTTAACCGATTTTTATGTGGTTTCCACTGATATATTGTAGCAAGCTTCCGGCAATATTTAGTGTATATTTAATTCCAATCTGTTTACAAACAAAAAAGCTACGCTTTATTCCGAATACCACGCGTACGAAGTCGCGGGCACAGCTAGTTTTTTATAAGCAAGAAAGTAACGGACGCACGAACAGCTACCGCACAAAAGCGACGCAATCAAAATAACACATCGGCGCGGGGCCGACAACGCCCGCCGCCGCTGTCGTCCAAATTGCTGACTCACACTCGGAGTATATTCTCGCAGTGATTGCTCTATTCTCTTTCCTGAGCCACATCTACGGTTTATTGTTTATTTACTTTTTAAAACTAATTCACGGTTGCTCTCATTTCTGCCTCCTAAAGCTACTGCTGTGCATACGAAGATAGTCCTTTGGGATACGCAACTTTCATCGGGATATTTTCTTTTATGATTAAACTAAATGATTATAAATTCTATACCACACATAAAATCTTAAAACGTTTACAAGTAATGCAGGCGACATTAGCTAAGTTTTCCGTGGCGGTATCCGAGCTATTGACGACTCATTTATGGGCTGTCGCTGCTTTTTATCTGTCTTGCAATGTGGTTATAACACATTGCTACTACATGCAATCGAAGCCACGGACAAATATTTCATTAATCTGGACTTTTATAAATAGAGACTTACCACGATAAGATATGCAGTCTTATTTTCTTCAAAAACTCATCCTAACGACATTCCTTATGTTGAAGGTATGTATGTTTAATAAAGAGTTTAATCCTATTGCCAGAACCGTAGCGTGATGGGTTCGGACAGTCGCCGGACTCGATAACCCAATGTTACAGTTAACAGGAATCAGACCTTGTACGGAATTAAACATGGTTTAATTTCCTTAGTGCAGGCTATATTGAAACGGCTCTACCTAGTCGAAACACAACTATGCCGGCAGGAAATAAAACAGAAAGGGAAGCGATGCGGGCGCCGGACGAAACGATTATGCAGTCGAAAATAATGGGCGCCGCCCGGTCCACATTCACGTTTTTGTTTGTGGTCTGTGACGCGATTTATACGCGAATTTCCACCGTCGCTGAAGTGAGCACCATTCACAATAATTGCTTTGAACAAAACTCTGTCGCGTAGGTCTTTTGTGTTAATCCACTCCATAATTAAATGGATTAAACTTATATATTAAAATGGTTAATTATTATCAAAGGGCTTATTATTTAAATTCATCCAAAGGCGGAATTGCATAGTTGCTACAAAAAAAACGAATGTCTTTTTTAAAATTATAAGTTATTATTAAGTTGTATTAATTAATAACTTCTGAATAGACTTTTGAATAGTAAGATAAAACTTTCGCAGCTTTGCGACTGGAAAGTGTAATACGAATTTTAAAATAGAAAGATGGGTTAACTTATACAACCAGTAATGAATTTTATTTTAAGTTTTTATAAGTTAATTTAATTTATTCAGTCAATCAACAAAAAAAAGTGTTACGTAATTCATTATTCGTACAATATAAATAGATACCTGATTGCGCTATACAGTACAAAGATCGTAGTCGTAACTTTTTATGTCTGTATTTTCAAAAGCAAATTTTCACCAGTATCAGAAGGTGGTATCTATATAATCCAGACGTTCGGTGGTCTGTGAGCGTAACTTTTAATAGCCTTATCAGTACTCGGGCAGACCGCACTGTATCTCCCTCTTTCTCGTGATCCAGATGCTGTCATACCACCCTCGACCTTTATTAACGGTTACAAAGATCGAAGGACAAACCTTAACTTCTCTCCTGTAACTGTTTCCTAACTAGACATAATGTTGTCATAAATTTTTAATCAATACTGTTAAAAAAGTGGCCTATGTAAGCTAGTTTCTTTTCGTATGTTATTCTACAACGTAATTATGTCGCTTATTAGAAAATTAAAAAGGTAGAGTTATTAGGTAGTCTATCTATATAATATAACGCGGGAAAGATCATAAAGACACAAAGAAAAAAAAATTAAAAAAAAAAAGAACTTCTTCATCCCTCTTTAACTTTCTCAAACATAATTGAGATGTGTACATAATACGTACATGATCGAGTGTTTTGTAGTGTTAAATTATATAATAATGTTGGTGATAACGATAATAAGCCTGCTTTTTTGAAATTATTTACAGCATGGAATTAACCGTGCATGCCGTGTGAGCATTATTGAGTTTTTAATGTTTTTTTTTTCTACGGCTTCTGATCGTTTTTTTTTATCAATCCACTGGAACTTCATTTTAAAAAAAAATTGCAGTCTTGGAAATTAAGTGTTTCTGACAAAATCTCAGTAAATTGTAACAGGTTTCAGTAAACTTTATTTTTACCCATATATGTACATTTCATACGAATCATACAATTTCATAAATTTTGTTAGAATTTCTCAAGTTATTTGAGAATTTAGTCCCAAAAATTTGCATATAAATCAGCCTATGTTCTACAAATCATTATAAAAATGTCCACTATGGTTATGTAAATTACTATGGATATTCTTCGCTAAAAAATTTATTTCCTGTTATCTCCAAAGCTACTATAAACATTATTTAAACCGAATTCATCAGACCTCTTATTACATTTGACCTTCCATTTGACCTCTATGTTTAATTATGCTAAATTATTTTCTACAGAATTATTAGGTACGTTTAAAGGTTGCGACTTCTCTGAGGTATCCTTGTGAAGTGGAAATAGATGTCAACATTTTAAACAGTCAAAGAAATAATTTAACAAATGTTAAAACTACCTAACAGCATCGGTAAAAGTGTTCACTGCCAGTAAATCTGCCATAAACAATAAAATTTGCATTTATTGGTCGTCCTGAGAGCCGTAAATTTATAGCGACCGAGTTGCCAACGACATTTTGAGTGAATTTCTGGTGCCATTATTCCCGAACTAGCATAGCGGACGGTTTTGTTCCGTTGATTCGCTGATGCGTTTTAATTGAAATCGTCAGTCAATTAAAGTCGGCGATGGCAGGTTGGCTCGCGATGTCATGGTTCTCTGTTCGCTCAATTATCGTCATATTCATTCACTAACACGCCCTATGCGCCTCGTTTCACATCGAACTCGCCGTCACTGCCGGGACATCGATGAATAAACAATAAATCAGCTCCATCACTTATAATTTCTGCACTGGTCTAGATTTCCAAAAAACACTTTAATTGTAAAGTGAACTCACGTTGTAGGTATTTGGGTTAAATTTAATTAAATTCAGGAGAAACTTTGAACGAGAAACTTTTAAGAAACCGATAACTTTATTCGACAAAAATGTTGTTGACAAAAATGTAAATCTATTACTGTAAAAATATTAAAACTATTCAGAGAACCCTTACTATTCTGGATAGCCCACTGAAAGCTATCCGGAGAAACTCTGTGTTTTTATTTTGCCAAATGAACTTTTTTGTTTTTCATTTTGCATGTTACGTTGTCGAATTAACAAGAATTTAAATACTGCAGTCCGTTTTTTTGACAAATGAATTGTAAAACGACTCCTTTTTGCATTTGTCAATTGTTGAAACTGCAGAAGGCAACTAAGAACATTACAAAATAATATTTCAATTTTCTTTTTATTTCGTCTATTCACATTTAGCACTTTCGTCTCTTTATCAAGTTAAACTGTGTGTAAAGTGTCTTAAATGTACTGGCAAACTTTAACCGTTAAATTTATAGTCTCGCTATTCTTAGGCAGATGTAATGCGGAATGATACCTACGGGTTTGTTTTGATATTTGAACTCAGGTTCAATTGTGTCGTTTGGAATAAAGGAAATTAGAAGATATCCTGAGCGGACACGGGTGAGACGTACGTGGTCGAGTGTTTTGCAGTAAAGTTAGTTGTTGTGGAGGTGTAGAATGGAAGAGATCGCGCGACGAACGACGGAACCGGATAGCGCCTATTGCCGGCACTGGGTGCCGATAAGAAGCTCGGCTCGGCTCGTAGCTCGGCCGCATTCGCGCCTCTCCTGATTTATGTACGACGTGTCTCCTTTTTAATGAGTCCGTAAGAAGATATCTCTCTGAACCCCACAATAAATTTCCGCTCTGTGACTTTCCAAAAAGCTTCCACGTCGATATCTGCAAACAAACGCAGTCCTATTCCGTTAATCTGCCGAAGAGCTGAACGTATCGCGTATATAAGTCGTGGTTATCTTGGGTAATGGCCGTCTATCTACTTGATCTGCCAGTTTTATTTATGGCCATGTTTTCCTTTACGCGCTCCTTCCAATTTGTGGAGAGTGAAAGGGATTGTTATGAGACTGCCATGTTTCATAGCAATAAACATGTGTATCCAAACTAATGACATTAACTATTTTCCTTTGATCTTTTTTATTGCTGGCGAAAATTTTTTTTTTCCTATTTTTTTCTTTTGCTTTGTTTGTTTATCCAGGTAATAAACTATGTGTGTGCCAAATTTCTTTCAAATCTGTTCACAATTATTGAGGAACAAACATACATACTTTCGTATTTATAATATTATTAGGATTATTCCGTTTTAACAGTTAAAACGACAAGTAAGTATACGTATACTTAGACTTTGTTTCAGTAAATTCAAACTCTTAATCCTAATTCCCTTTTCATAGTATGCATGTATACATAACGAGGCGCGTGACAGCACATTTCTGAAAAGGCGTTGAATTATTTCCAACTTTATGAAAGCACTCCTAACTGGAAATATAATAAGGAGGGTTGAACATATCGAAGCGTTATATTTTATAATACGACGCTGTTCAGAGAGCAATTTAATCATTATTAGCTTTTAATCAATTTTGTGTATTTATTAATTAATTTAAATTTATTATTGATATAAATAAGTTGTAGATCCCAATTAAGTTATAGCATTCAGAGCTTGTGTTTGTTAACCTAACCTTTTAACTTAGTTTTTAATTTTCTAAAAAAAGTATTACTTTATTTGCAATAAACGAGCTAGTGTAGTGGTCATTTAAAATAAAGAGCGATCTGGGTTCACCTCCCCAGCGCTGTGATGATCACCAATATCCTGCGCACTCGTTTTATGTAAGTAGTGGGTTCATCCTGTTAAATTTATTGCCGCTTTTATATCACCCATTACAGAGAGGTCCCTTTCGTACATATCGGTCCACGCGGAGCCCAGCTTAGTGAAGTTGCAATTACGTTTTACCGGCTTTGACTCCAACGAAGGCTACTTTCGCCATCCATCGAAATGTAATGGAATTAGCGTTCCGGCGCTCTTTTAATTTGCGTTAAATCTTGTTCTAAGCGAGTCGACCGCGTGGAATCATTTGCCCTGTGTGCTGAAGATTTTTGTGGTTCATTTTTTAAAACTGTTAAATCACTGTACCCAGTGATCATTCAAATCAGATCAGTATAACATGTGCTTTTTTTTTTAGAAAAATAACCGGGTTCGATTCCTTCGAACAAAGTTCTCTATCACTTATCTATTCTGACTCGTATCTGTCTGAATAACCTGATGTATCATCATCATCATCACCTGACCCGTAGAACGTCCACTGCTTAACAAAGACCTCCCCTCTAATTTTTTAAAAGGACCGATCAGAAGCATCCTGAATCCACCGACGACCCGCGGCTGGCTCTTATCAGGTCGTCTGTCCACCTTGTGTGTGGACGTTTCCACTCAAGTACCTTCCGGCTACAGCGGTCGTCGGCTCTCCGTACTATGTGTCCGGCCCATTGTCTCTTCAACTTACTAATCCGCCGTATGTTCGTCTCCGGATCTCATTCCTGACTCGATCTCGCAGTGTAACTCCGAATATAGCCCTCCCTACGTTGAGCGACGTTGAGCTTTCTTATGAGGCCCATAGTTAGAGAATACGTTTGTAACTATGGTTCTAAGCTGGTGTATCATCTTGTAGAACTATTGTTAAAGCGTTACATGACTTCCCTGTAGGTTTCGTTTACTAAAATTGCTCCCTTTAATAAGCAATTTCAGTCGATCGTATGCATTAAAAATAAAAGATGAGGACACCTGTACAGCAGCGGCACCGCCCCGACGAACGCGACGGTTCATCTAACATGCATGCGCTCTAAATCCAACGTTGCCACGGTCGCCTTGCGCACCGCTCGGCATTCATATCCGCGTATCTCATTATCATCTTACTACTACTACTGCAATTATATCTAATCTTGTAAACCTACGTTCGAAAGTGAGCTATCACTTAAAATACACTCTCGGTTACCCTCTGGTCCGTTAGCGGCATCTACTAATTAATTGCAGTACTCAATTTAAACTATTGTCTCGCACACGGAAACAACAATACTTAACTCGTACATTGTATTACAAAATCACAATTGGGGATATCTTCACCATTTTCACATTACATGATAGCTTACAAATAAAAAAATTGCCTCCTAATTAATAAAAAGACTCATATATAAATCTGTATTTGCTAACATTATTTTGTTGATTATAGCGGCTTCAAAAATTGTCAAAACTCGAACACTCAATGAATTTTCGCCGTTTTCGAATCTCATATTAGTCGTAACCCCTTTATCCACATTCGTAACCATTTTTCATAACACTCTTAGTTTGTACTCAATTTTACAATACGTCCTAGTTATTATTATAGTAAGGATAATTACGGCGATTGTAACAATAAAAACCTGCTATCAATAAAATTTTGTGAACCTTGACAGCCATACAAGAAATGCCTGATTGTTTCTCTTATTGCATCTAAAAATCGAAACAATTGCATTTTTTTTGTTGAGATCGGCAGACAGGCTGACGGTCCACTGATGGTAGGTGGTTACCGTCGCCTATAACACAAGCAACGCCAAAGCTGTTGCAAGTGCACTGCCAACTACAATAGGATTAAGGATAAGGGATTGAGAAGGGATAGGGAAATGGGCTCTGGCATCTCTTACTCACTCACCGAAACACAGCAGCACACGTGGTGCTGTTATTTCACGGTGGTCTTCTGTAAGGAGGTGGTTACTGCCGCCAGACGGGCTCCCCAAATGACTGCGAAACGCAGTGTGCCCTGCCACTACTTACGCATTAAAAGTATAACATGTAAAAACTAGGTAGAAGCCAGTTTTTTACATTTTTGCTATCTTTATAAGTTATGTATCGATGGGATGAATAGAATCGAATTGGAAACAGTTCAAATGTATAATAGGTTGGGGAAAAAGTTTCTTCGCATTTTATATGAAAACTAAACACATGTTTTTTAGTTTATTTACATTTTATGACAGTATATATGTGCTATTTTGTTCAATGACTTTTTGCCATCTTGTAGGTAGTGACATGATCCCGTTGCTGAAGAAATTTTGGGACTTCTGATCAAAAAAGCGCCACAAATATCTTTGGCAGTCCTCTCTTGATGCTAACCTGACACTGCCTAAAGAATTCTGAAGAGACCGAAACAAGTGGAAATCTGAAGTAGCAAGGTCAGGGCTATATGGCGGATGCATTAACACCTCCCAACCAAACCCTCTTAATTTTTGCTGAGTGCCTAAAAATGTGTACCACACACATGGCTACATGGCTAAAAATGTGTGGCGTTGTTGTGATGAAGACCACACCCTTTCTATTGATCAATTCCGGCCACTATCTCTCAACTTCTTGCTTTAATCTCATGAGTTGTTGGCAGTAGAGATCCGAATCGATGGTTCTGCCCGGCGGGCGGTAAAAGCTTATAATGAACATTGCCCTTACAATCCCACCATACACACAGCATCATCTTATTGCGAGTTAACCCGGGTTTTGGCAGAGTCTGTGAAGCCTGACCGACCTTTGACCACGACCATTTTCGCACGTTCTTGTCGTACGTGATCCACTTTTCATCATCAGTTATAAATCTTTTCAAAAACGGTTCGGTTTCATTACGTCTCAATAAAGAAACGCAAATGAGTACACGATTCATAAGGTTCCTTTCAGTGAGCTCGTGTGGTACCCAAATATCGAGCTTTTTTGTGTACCCAGATTTTTTCAAATGGGTTAAAACTGTTTTGTGGTCCAATCCCGGTTCTTACACTACTGATATATCAATCTTTCTACACTTTTTCAAAAATGACGTCCATTTTATCCGTAACAGGGCGACCAGAGCAAGGTGCGTCTTGGCATCAAAATTCCCGAATTGAAAACGCTTAAACCAACTTTGTGCTACTCTTACTGACTGCATTAAGTCCATAAACGTCGCAATTTTTTCAAACCGCCAAAAAAAAATTTGTAATAAAATTTTAAAATGAATCGAATTTATTAGATTCACTCATTTTGACAGAAATATAAACAAATTAAAAATAGTTGGAAACAACATTTTACTAATTTGTTTCTTTTTTTTTTCAAATGTAACCTTTTTAATGTCATCAATACCAGCCAAACACAAATAGTGCAGACAAAGAGATTTTTTTTACAACTATGTAAGTCATTACCGTCATCCTTGTTTAGGCAAAAGCAAATAATTAGAAACCAATAAAATCTTAAGTGCAAATTTTAAGATACATTCTAATGTTTTAATATCGACGAAGGAAATAACAATATTCCGTCCCGTTTCCGACGACTTGTATATTCGACGATAACGCGGTAAAATATTTCGCATCTAGAAACGGGATATTACCACTAAAAGTGGAACGGTTATATATTGTTACATCCTCGCCAAAAATGTAATATTGGTCTGCGTATTGTTAATAATTGTTATCAACAAGCAGAGGATCTGACAATACATTTAACTAATTCTAAAAAGAGGCAATTTTTCAGGTTTATTGAAAGATAGAAGCCGTGGTCCGCACCCATTAAGATAATGAGATCTACAACGCCCGTAATAAATAACATTTTATAATAATTTTAGAATATTTTTATTTTAAATGCTAGCTGAGCCCGCAACTTCGTACGCGTGGTATTCGCTATAGCGCGTATACTCCTGTTTGGAATGAAACAAACACTAAATGTTACGGGAAGCTTGCTACAATACATCAGTGAAAACCGCATTCAAATCGGTTAAGCCGGTTCTGAAATTAGCGTACACCAACGCACAGACAAATAGACAAAAAGTCTAAGAACTATTTTTGCTATTTTTAACTATTTGCTACCTCTGTAGCATAAGTACAGTGTAGATATACAATTTTATTTTTATTTTTAATATTTTATGTACAGGCACGGCTCGTTTGCGATTTTATTAAATAAAATTATTTATAATATTAAATAAATTATTATAGAATAAAATTATACCGTTGGATTTTATTATATTTATTATACAGCTGGATGAGTTGTTAGTGTGTTTGCCCGCTCTGTTCCGGGTTCAATTCCCGGCTGAGTCAACTTTGAAAAAATGAACTTGGCTGCACAGTGGCAGGGCACACTACGTTTCGCATTCGATTGGGCAGCCCGTCTGGCGGCAGTAACCACCCCCTTACAGAAGAGCACCGTGAAATAACATTACGTGTACTGTTGTGTTTCGATGAGCGTGTGAGGGAGCCCATTTCCCTATCCCTTCCTAATCCTTTATCCTTAATCCTACTGTAGTCGATAGCTCACTTGAAGCAGCTTCAGCGTTGTTTGTGTTATAGGCGACGGTAGCCACCTACCACCAAGTGGACCGTCAGCCTGTCTGCCGATTTTAAAATAAAAAAATTGATATAGATTTTCACATGATTAGAAAGTTGACTTGCCATAGCTCTGTTCTTTGTCATTTTCCACATGTATAAATTATAATGTACACAAATAAATGTAATTTCCATTTATAATACCCATTTCTATAAATAAATACGAACTTGGTTAATACTAATCGAGAACAATGGATTTAATGTTGCGTCAGTACTACCACTATCAGATTGGATCTTAACGAAATGGTCCCAAGGCAAAACTGCGCGTTTAATATGGCACTCACACAAAGGATAAACTGTAATACTTGTTTCGCGTGTTCGCCTGCCTACTCCAAATAGGAGGCTATATTTGTAACATTACAATATTGAGTATTTTGTATCTAACGGATAAATATTGTAAGGGTCAGCACGCGTGATCCGCACATACAATCAGCCGTTAGGGCACGCCATGACACCCCTAAAACGTTTTGATTAAACTCATAAAACTCGAAGCAGCTTCCTATACAAGTTATACCGACCCCAACCCCTTCATCCACCCCGCGTACCGCCAACTCCACTTTTCAATAACACAGTCGAATGCTTCCGCAACCGCGATTACGATACCTGTATATAATTATAAATTTTCCACTTTTAAACTATTTGCTGATATTACAGTTCCATCAAATTTTTGATTATCTTAATACGCTACGGTGGTGAATACCACTTCGTAGATGGTGTATCGGTTAGAAAATTAAACTTAATTATAAAGATTAATCAAGTTCGACTATTTCTCTAGTGAAAGCAAGCAATAGGTTTTTTAACTGGCACTCTTGTGTCTTGCTTGCTATATTAGATTATGTTACTAAGTATATAGAATCTTTGGGCTTACAGCATGAGCGTGTTCAAGTCAAACTTCGCTAACCACCCTCAAGAAAGTTGCTTAAGTTACCTCCCGTCGGAGATGTGTTGTCGGTGGAGCCACGCCACGTTTCCGACCTCGTCGTGTAAACTGTAATCCCATAGATGATGCCAGGATTTAACAGCTTTATATCAACCTCCGCTGAACTCCGTTGAACGTTGCCTGTGATAAAAATACTGATACTCGTATTAATAAATTTTATTCATATCCCCGTGCGAACGTTGCGAGCTTTTGTAAAGGTTTGGCTTTCGATGCGAATTTATTTAGCTCTTAGAAAGGTTTCAATTGTTATTGTATTTGTTTCGAATATATGTGAAAAGTGATGAATTCGCGCAACGACGGCGGGTGGCAAGAGAATCCGCGTCGTCGCGCTCCAGTGCGCATCAATAGCGTTCGTGTCGCATTATCAGCCGTCACTTTGGTCGACAGGTGTCGCCTTCAGCCAACTCGAGAGTAAATTACTAGCTTCGAAGTCGCTGTATCAGCCCATCCTCCTAATCGATTTTCGAACCACTCGAGATACAGATGAGAGAATGAATGGCCACCGACTGAAACATTGTTAACACGTTAAACTCGGCTCGGTCACAGCTTTTTCCTATTGTTCTTTTTTCACGAAGCATCACAAAGAAACATTTAGCCAAAGTATCTTTACTCTTGTATCTGATGATAAATTTAATTAAATTCGACTCCATCATCAGTCTGAACACAGCCATTAAAAGGATTAAATTCGTACGTTCAAAGTCTACACAGATATTAATATAGGAATGAATAGAAACATCTTGCACGCTAAGCTCAAGCTACGAGCTCGTTTTCGTATTTAAATAGGGAAATGGGAAACAGACGCGGTGAGTCAACGAAGCACTGGTGCCGTGGCATTGTTTTAATTAAAGTAATTGGAGAAGGCACGTCGAGTGCCGCCGTTCGGTTGGTATGATCTGTGCCTTGAGGATTTACACCAATTTAAGACTGAATTCTGTGTCAATTAAATGCCAGCAGAGAGCTCATATTCGATCGCTCATGGCATCGCTATTGTCAACTACTACTTAATCAGAATATGATTGTCTTCGAGCAGATTGTGCGAACGAAAACAGACATCAGTAGCCTCAGTAATATTACTTTGAGGTGCTTAAAAAAAGTTATTAAATTTTATTTGTGAAAACATTCCATTAAGAACACAAGTGATGCATGCATTGTCTCCAGTTGACTGCAGTTCTCGTCTGTTGCGACAAATACGAGGGCTATGTACGAGTATACGAGAAAAGAAGCAAACTAAGCTGAAACTAACAAAAACATCCAAAGATAAACGGAAACAGACTCGCTCTTAGAGAAACGTTGCAGGAACTGAAAACTTTGCGGACAGCCAGTCTTTTACTTCACTTTGAGATACTTACAAGTCCAAATGGAATACAACAAGATAAAATTGAAGACCTTTGCCGTATGCGCTCAGATACTGTACTCGAAATTGTCTAACTAAGCATTTGTCGTCTGATGGAACGAAGTATTCTTTAAAAAAAAAAACTATTTATCAATTTTATCCTTTACCACTCGTATAGGTATAAATATCAACGTTTTGTAGTATTTCTTCTACCTTCTGAGAGAGGACGAGTGACAGAATACTCAAGCCAAATAAAATTTGGCTTTTACCTCCGTACATGAAGGAGTTATCAACTGTTCAAACATATCAAACTTCGAGACGTGTTTTAAAAAATATTTACATTAGTCGTAAATAGTAATACGCTTCTTTGTTAGAGTGACATTACGAATTAATGCCTTGCTAATTTAGAATCAAATGTATATTTTAGTTCTTTTATTATCATGTGTATTTAAGAGTCTTATAATAATAATAGCGAGGGAACCATCTTTAGTCTTTAAACAAAATATCATTTTATTAATATTCAACATTTATCCAGCGCTGGAAGGATAACCTTGTAGAAATCTACGATGTAACTTTGCCGTTACCGGTGACGGCGAGGCGGTAAAGCGCATTGTCGGAAGCTGTGAATAATGCAGAGGCCTACGAAACAGATCATATTTTTTTCAGGCAAAATGTGGAATCGCGAAGTGGCAAAACAGAATTTAATATTCGTAAAAGGGTTGACGTCGGGATCGGGCCAACGCAGCAGTTGACGCGTGCCTGTTCTAGGAGGTTTTTTTTTGGCTACTTTCCAAAATCAATATCTTCAAACACACTGGCCGTCGCACATTGTGCACTAATCTCACTGAATATAAGAACCGAAAGTGGATAGCTGAGATTTCTATCTGCAAATGCACGTTCGTTTAGATATTTTCAGTGAGTCTGTTTCTTTCTTTTTATTTTCCCAATATTTAACATTTCTTTTTATATTTACTGATTTTCTTTTGACTTTTTGAATACTTAATTTTGTCACTTTAAAAAAACTAATGAAGCAATGTGAATAATTTTCTTTCGGATTGTCTATAAGTATGGCTTCTTTCATACATAAATGTCATTATCGCACTGCCAAAATATCGTAACGAAATGAGAACGCCTGAGGACATGTGAATGAATAATACATGAAAAATAAATCTTTTTCCCAGAGGTTTCTTTTTCTGAGTGGAATTTACAGTAGGTAAATATTATCTGCCATAAGATCAACACTAGTATACGTAATAGCAATCGTACAGGGACCTTTTGTGTATTTAACGAGTTTCAGACTAGAATTATTATGGAACATGTCTCGTATCATGATTTATTATTTACTAGCTGAACCCGCAACTTTGTACGCGTGTATAGCGCGTAACTTTAGTCCGCAAAATAAATCTTAGAAAATTTAAAGGCTAGTATTACATAACTATCAAAAAGCCTTTATTGTTAAGGGATTTATTTTTCATGACTTTTTTTGTTGTTCATCAATTTATTTATTCATAAATGAAAAAATCTTTTGTGATGTAAAATATACGAAGTAAATTTGTTATTAGTGTTAGTTATAAAGAGAATAATTTTCTTTTCGTGACCGACCGAGGGTTGCTTTTATTTTTATAGCACGCGTTTCAGTTGAGTTTTGCTGACCATTGAATTACTCAAAATTTTTGAGGTATTTACCTTTTCTATCATCTTGAGAATCAATATATTCAAAGCGTTTGCTATAATTTCGTACCTTAATCGTCACTTGATGAGAATAAAACGGAGTAAAAACATTAATACTGAAGTGTTAATAATGGTTTTAAATGAAATTATCGTTAGTGTGGAAGTAGGATGAGGACGAGGCTACTGGGAGGCGGAGGGGCTGGTTTGGTGCGAAAGCGAGGCGCCGCCGCCGTGCTCGAGAGCTCGGTTCATTTAAAGGCACTTGTCTGTAATTGCAGCTCCAGTCCTGTTCCTCTACTCTAAGACTTTAGCCCGTTGAACAGCGGCCGTTACCGAACAAAAAGAAGTTTTAATGGTATGCCTTTGTCGAACATCTACTACGTAGCTCCCGCCCAACAAGCAAAGTAATCCTATAAGGAAAGATTATAAGTCTATCTCTTCTTATAACGTTCCTATAAATGCATTATTGAAGACTCGTCTCTTATAATAGCATTCGATAAGCTGTAAGATACTTAAGAGCATTATTTTTTATATCTCAGTCTTGTAGTTTGCTACAAGACTACGTACAAAACAGTTATAGGACACGTTTACTTATAATAACATTTCACAAGCGTAGATATTCTCAAGAGCATTTGTTTTTATTACTCAGTCTTATAGTTAGCTACAAGATAATCTTATAAAACACTTAAAGGAATATGTATCCTATAATTGTCTGCAGAAAGATTAAATAGTCTTGAATATTTTTTCATCCTATAATAGCATTTTGTAAGAGAACAAGATATTATAACACTCTTAGCTGAGATTATTGTAAGTTTGTGTCATCACAGTCTTGTTTAAGACTATTTTAAGTGTAATAGTACTTAATTAGAGCGTTATAAAGTCAAACAACCGTATAAGCTACTAGATCAATCACATTATTAGTAAACGTCAACCATTTTGTTCAGATGCAATAGTTCTAATTCGTCCTGAGAAAATTGTTTATTATGAATTTACGCGATTGGAAACGATTTAAAAGGAGTGGTGGGTTCAAAAGAAAAGTGGCAAAAAGGTGTAAAGAATCAGTAAAGCCAGGTTCTTCAGGAATAGTAACATCGGTATCAGAGTGTAAACCAAGCACGTCAAGTGCGAATACTGGTGAAATAAATGAGGGTTCCGTAATGACAAATAATTGTTTACCCTTATCCAACCATTCAGAAAGCGATGATCTTTAGGAGATTATGATTTCAATTTCAAAGAAACCACTGAATATCAAAAAAATCGTGAATTGCTTGAGGATATAAAAAGCTGGGCTATAAAATTTAATATACCTCACATAGCCCTGAATGAACTATCTGCTATTATAAACAAAAGATTAAGTAATGTTTTACCAAAAGATGTACGAACCTTATTGCACACCAACAAAGAAACGGTGCATAAACAATCTTCGGACCCAGGACAGTATTGGCACAACGGATTGATTAAATGCCTAATTTCACGAGGAAGGAACCCTAAATTGGTTTCAACATGGAGGCGAGTTGATTGGGACTGCTATAAGTACTAATTTACCTATAACTGTCCTATAATATACTCAATGAAGAGTATTTACAAAATGGCGTAAAAGTTCGTAAGAATTTGTACGAATGGTCGAAATATTCTTTTACAATATGTATGATAAGTGCTTTTTTTCAAAGGGCGTTGTGAAATTAATCAAATGTTGGTAAACATTTACAATAAAAATGACTTCCCCGGCGAGTTCACACACTATATTTACATTATATTACTTAAGTTTTACAGTAGTGTTTATATATTATATTTAATAGAATAAAAGGAAGTATATTTACATTTTTAATATTTCGCTTTATCACAAGTAATGACAACACGCCGAAACAACAAAAAAATATACTGTTTCGGTTTTTAAAATGTACTTATAAATAATAACTAAGTATATTATTAGAGCATTATAAACAAAATTTGTTTAGTAAGATACTTATGTCAGATACTAATAAGAGTGTTTATGCTTAAAAATGTGTAGTCTCAGATCATTATGAAAGCAATTGCACTTCTTTAAGAATATTATAGGGCTTAGTGACATTTTGTAAGTTGATTATAAAATCGTTATAAGAAAGGAATGCTCCTATAACTGCACCCAAATCCAGCTTTGTAGTAAACTACAGGTATCTTATAAGTACAACAAAAAGTAGTCTTGAAGAACACTTTAAGTACTAATTTTGCTAGTTGGGCGCGAACCTAACTTACATCATTATTACCAATGTTGAGTTCTAACTATATGTGTACATGTTATATTCGGCGAAACGTGCCATGATGAAGCGGTGCACATTGCAAGTTGGATATTTTCTAAAATTACTTAGATACCATTGCAGTTTTGTCGGAAACGCAATAAATAGCTCGGGCGGCGCCGCTTGACCCACTTCCTGTTACATGCCGAAACGCCTGCGATTTAATCGCGCCCTGCCTCCCCCTCACTCCCTTTTTCCGCCAAGACCCCACACGCTTCGCTACTTTGCCCCATAATTATTAAATCCATTCCAAGCTCGCCAAGAAACGAGCACACCCGAACAAATATAGCACATTAGTATAACTAAGCTCGAACGCAATCTTCGCGGGGCTCTACTGTGTGTCTATGGCGTGCCCACGCAAAAGTTTCTACCGTTTAAAACTATTCCTATTTACTAATAATATGCGACAGTGGCGCGCTATTCTCAGCATCTATAGCGCTAGCGTCGCATCTGATAGCGAAGCGAGGCGGAAATTGCGCGGCGAGTCGCGTGCGCCCGTGACGTGTATTCAGCTCACAATTTTATTTCGTTTCACCTTTCGTTGCATTCACAAAACCTTCTATTCCACACTTTATTTCATTCGACCCTTTTCGTATCTTAGTTTTACGTTTATTTTTAAGTTCATTAAACAAGTTTAATGAACCGCAAATCCAGAGTCCTCGTACAAATTTATTTTAGTGTCTAAAGGATTTAGTCTAGAAATTGGAAATTATTAGAATTGTCTGTTTTAATTAATTTACGTTCATACTAAAAGAACTAAAACATTGATCGTAACGCACCGTTGGTTTCTATACGATTTTCGTTAATGAGTTCCCACCGAGTAAGCTTGAGGTGTTTTTGTGACAACTGTACTCTAAAGTTATATCGAAAAAAAAGGTCAGATCAAATACTGCCACTGGTAGATATCCATCGGATCCTTAATCATTCATTATATTAGAATATATATATATATATATATATATATATATATATATATATATATATATATATATATATATATGTTCGTTAATGATCGTTATATCGTAAAAAACTTGAAACTAAAGTTGGGGCAAGGCCCAAGCCTGCAGAGTGAGGAACCTCCTGAGAAGAAGTAAATATGATATGTCGTAGGCGTGTCTAAATAACTCCATATTTGAATACTGTATAATTCCTTTAATTTTTATATTTAAATACATAGCTTAAAATACCTATATACATGCTTAAAATTGGTCTAAACTATCATCCTGAACATTCTACATACTGTACACAGAATCTAAGTATATGTGGACGTGTGTTTATTTCCTTTACACAAAACAAAACAGAAACGAATGCGCTGGAAATATTTTTGTGAAACTTTCATGAATATATTAGCCATAAATGTGACTAAAGGAATCTATTCCCTGTTGCGAACCACGAACGCACAGCCGCCGCCCGACGACGACCCGCCGGTGCCGGTAGCGCCTCGTCGGTCGGTCTCCCACCGTGCCTCTCGGGCTCTCGTAGAACCTACCAATATAATAGCCAATTTCAGACTCCAATTATAACCAATTATAATTAGAGCTAATTACTGCATAATGAAGTCGTCTCGGACATTTGCCAGATATAGCTAGAAAAATTATTATCAATTAATTGAAATACGCCATTTAATTTGGCGAACACAAATTTTGATCACATAGTCACAGTAGTGTATTCACTTGTCAGTGTACTTACGGGATCGTTTACCGCCGCACCGCGCCGCCCGCGCCACGGCTTCGGGGCTCGTAAAAATACAACTTATACCATTATATTTTTACGACACCAACAAATGTCAACTTTCCGAAGAGAGACCCGCCGTTCTGCCTCCACGTTGTTTATTATCTCAGAGTGTTCGGTTCCCTCGAATAGTGATTCGCGATTTTTGCATCAATTTCATGACTACCAATAGAAATGTTTATATCTTCTCTAACCCTTTTTATTGGGTAGAATTTTTTTATTGGGCACAACTATTTAATTATTATTACACTGTGACTTCATCGCGAATGGTTATAGTGTCCAAATGAATTCTTTGCAAAGTATTTATTTATTTTTGAAAAGATGCATTTTCAAAAAACGAAAAGTGGGAAAGCTTTTTGCTACAATAAAATAAAATTGATTTTAAGCGCTTGATGTTTTCTGTTTATTTATTGGCAATTATTCTTGATCCGGTTACTCCATGAACGGTCGCAACACAAGTATGAAAGTAATGATAAAGCTCGACTGAAGTGAATACATTTGGCGAATTATTAGATGCATAGTTGAGCTGCAAAAGCATCGATTAGTTTATTCGGGGAGTAGGTTTCGCGTGTGCGAGGGCTATAGCGGGCGCGGCGCTGCCTTCCGGCGAAACGCGAGGAATGTTGCCGATAGATTAACTTCTGATCTCTTTTCCGATATTATAGCGGAGCGCTTATGTAAGGAATTCTATGCGCTTCAATCTGGTTTAAGGCCAACTAAGGGTTCGGGATATCAAGGAAATCTACGATCTTTCGATTTATCTTAATATAAGTAGTCCGGGTATATTACGTACTGTCTCTAATCGTATTAGTATTTTTAGCAGTGTGTTTGCTCTCTATTAATTACGTACTCCCTTTCGATTAGTTGGAATGAATACATTAATGTTAGTTATAAATTTTAAATGACAAATATGCTAATCGTAATGTTCCAAGCGAAGCATTGACTTGTATATAAAAATCAAATTACTTACCACATCTTGTACTTCAATATTAATTTACATTATTTAAAATAAAAATACTCCCTCAAAATAATTTCCGTAATAGTTTTATCGCTGCGACATTTCTGACGTCTATTTCAGAATATAATTATGTACTACTGGCTACGTTTTCTAGAGAGTCTTTCAGTGGTCGAGTATTTCTTGCCGTAATAAAATAAAAATTCTATTTCCTCTTTGCTGAAATCGACTCAATTCACCTCGCCAGTAACAAGCAGGTAGGTACATCGGAAATAACGGCTATGTTATTATCCACACAAATAAGTAATATTGTTAAACTGTCTCTTTCAAAATTATTCATTTTATCTATATCTATACATATAAAAAAACAAAAAAATAGTTTTTAGAATTTTTGTCTGCGCGTTTGTGCACGCTAATCTCTGAAACGGTTTAATCGATTTGACGGTTTTCACTGATTTATTTTAGCAACCTTCCGTAACATTTAGTCTTTGTTTCATTCCAATCGGTTTACAAACAAAAAAGTTACACGCTATACCGAATACCAGGCGTACGAAGTTGCGGGCTCAGCTAGTTTTATAATAAATGTTTGAGAAGAAACGAAACTAAAACATTAAAAACTCATCTAAAATGTAATTAATATTAAAATGTGCGTTATTACTTCATATTTGATCAGATACTGTTAGTTCTTTCTAAATGAACCGCTATTTTTGACTGTTTTGTGTAATAAAATCGAGCATAAATGGTGCATTATTTTAGTTACAAATTAAACATGTGCAGTAGTTAGGAGATGAAATTTGACAGGTAAAGAGTAATGCAACTGAAACTCAGCGCGCGATCGCTTGAGCACATGCAGGTACGGTAAGGGCGTTTTGCGGCTTGTTTACATACAAGCGAATTCCATTAGATGGTGCCTGTACAACGCCGCCACAGACGCAGCCTCCACGCTACGCTTGCTTATTCGCATATCCCATTAGTTGATCGATGCAGAAGCATCATACCTACTCATTTATTTACACGCTAAAGGTATTTCTCGCAAATCATAATCGCGTAACTTTTCAACTGATAAGTTTTTTGTTATTGGAGTTATTTTATGTTATAATTGTCAACGGGCTTCTTCCGCTTAATAAGTTATATAAAAATCTATTGGCACATGTATGACGGAGCATCACTCGAGAGTTGTGTTCGTGATAATCTTAAACAATTTAAAAATATAAAATTTTTGATCTTATCGTACCTAATACAGTATGAAAACGATAGCGGTACCTACGACGTAAGCCAAGATGTAATATTATGCCATAGACATGTGTTTTTTTAGTACATTACTGCAGAGTCCAGAAAATGAAGGATTGCCGGACGAAGTGGTTTCAAGGCCGAGCTTTAGCGACGCCTTGATAAAGATCTGAGTCCGGCAATCCTCATTCCCGTCGAGGCTGGTATAGTGCTTTTCTCAATAAATGTGAGGAAAAAATTAGTATAATATGAAAAAAATAATAAAAAATTAATTTACATATACACAGTTTTATTTAGAATAAAACTTCGTGGCTTGTTTTTAGTACAAGAATGCCAACATTTCCGAGCATATTTAAGAAAAAGTAATTTTATATATGAATGAACATACAAATTCAGAGTATTAGAACGCGATTATCCTCACTAAAGCCCGATTTAGTCTTCAATAAGTACAATAGCGAGTTAAGAAATTAGTCAGTTAAGTAATAAGTAGTAAGTAGCGTCCAAACGTAGGCGAGTCAGTAGTAAGTTGCCTGAACAATAAGACGACTATTCGCGTCAACGGTTGTTTTACTCGACTCAAAGAGCCTCCAAAACAGCTGTTTAATAATAAAAAAAATACTTTGAAATAACATTATGGCATAATGGTGACCATTTCAGTATCGTCTGTTCCTGCTATACTTTTAGTAAATTCATTATTATTTTTTAATCCTAGACTATGTCGACCTTTTATTTTCGAGAAAAACTCCTTCCGTCCGAAATCAGTTGTTATCATAACCTCACAAATTTTAATAATAGCTGCATCTCTAGCTAGTTTATTGTGATGATTATTGCGTTTTGAATTAAGCAAACACTCACGTTTGAGGCATTTTTGTACAAATACAAAGGTAGTTTTATCAGACCACTTCATTTTTATATATACTAACAAAAATCGCACGTATCCGCGGTCGGTGTTAGCAAATATGTAGATACTGTGCTAAATTAAACTCACCGGTTCACACGCCGGTTCACGATGAGGCGAGTTAACTCGTTACTGTACTTATTGAAATGTAAACCGAGCATAAGATTCAAGCTCTATTTATTTGTCTATCTACTACCTTTTATCTATTCAAACAGCTGTGAACAGTCTACTATCAATTTAACAATAATTATTTGAAAATGCATGTCGCGTTGAATTTTTATCATATTTAAAATAAGCCTCCATTAAATCTAACTGTTCTTAACTTGTTAAACCCATTTCACTATATACATACACAGACTATACGCAGTACATAACATGCGTATGACGTATAAGTTGAACCGTGACTGGGTGAAAATGAGATACAACAAATATATTGTTATTTTGGAGAAAAACAAAAAGTTTATATTCCATTTTTAAACTTTGAACGCTTTCTTTACAAATTCTAATTTCAAATAAACACCATAAGTTATTCGAGTGACCATTTTATATAATTGATTCAATATAATGAACATTTGGTATTAACATTTTGCCCATTATTTAAATTGTGAACATTTTTGTTTAAAATTTATACAAGGTTTTTATTCCTTATGACCCGCATTATCAACTACAGTAATAAAAATAATTGCGATTTTTTTTTACAGGATTTGACCGGGTTCGATACCTGTTTGCGTATGAGCGTAATGTAAAAAAGTA
Organism: Bembecia ichneumoniformis; assembly: GCA_910589475.2. Lineage (NCBI taxonomy): Eukaryota > Metazoa > Arthropoda > Insecta > Lepidoptera > Sesiidae > Bembecia > Bembecia ichneumoniformis. The sequence goes on from OU342521.1 coordinate 8,322,500, forward strand.
TGAATGCAATTTTTTTTTATTCAAAAGTCGTTAGTTCCTAAGAACAAATTTTCCTCACTGACCCATTTGGATTGATCACCCCATCACAATCCAAAGGGGTCGTTTCGATTTCGTCAACTACAAAATGTGTTTATATTCGTAATATCTGATTTATTTTTTATTGTGTAACACGGTTTTATTATTTTTATGAAACACAATTTACAGGTTTATGCATTCTCATAACCGTAAATCTGTACAGTACCTAATACGAAATCAAGCATAAATTTGTGTACTGTAATAGGTTTTACGAAATCGGTTAATAAATAATACGCCGCATGTCATGATATTCCTTTAACGTTAATAAAATGGGACCCATTTTTAAAATAGTTGGAGTTGGGCGTGATTTCTATGTACGAGTCCAAAAATTTCTTTGAAAAGGTGGCTAGTTTTCGATATTCTTATTATTTTATGAATATCGTAGAAAACTTTTCAGAATTTTGTTTTGTGAATTTTGGTTTTTGGTATTCCTGAATAACTAAATATTGATCACAGTTCAAAATAAAAAAGGCGTCCAAAAGAAAAGAAAAAGAAAATAATGCCTCTTGAAAAGAATTATGCCAATTTTGCAAATTCCTTTGAAAGATTCTTCATTTGGATCATTAGAAAAAAAACTTATAAAAAAGGCTCATTGGCCCTGTTTCAATAAAAAAAATTACAAATATTACATTAAACGTTCATAATTGTCTTCACTAACGCTTACGCAAACGCGACATCTCTTTGAAAATGGTTTAAAAATTTAACTAACACAAATACCAGATAGAACAGCATACGGCTTTATACATAACCATTTGGTAACTCCCTGTACACATACTGTAGTCGCGCGTTGAAATATGTAAAAACTGAACTCACACTTCTAACATAATTATAATAACTCCATCTGAAAACTCATTTAGTGTGACAGAAATGCTCTTCACCGTTTAAAAGTGTGTTCAACTGTGGCACTGCACAGCGCTTTACCAGTGGAACAATAATTAAATTTTCTCGACTCTGAGTGTGTGGAGTATGTCGTTTCATCAACCTCCGCTCCAACTCGCGAGAACGCCACCTGAAATATTTAATTCAGACCAGCCATTGTACTGTAATTTACCGGAAATGAAATCTCATGACACTCCACTTCGTTAATAATTATGGACCATTGGCGTTTGTTTAGCCGCTGTATTTACATAATTATTTTGTTATGCGATTAATGAATTACGGTGACACAAGAGCGGATATTAACCGTAAATTTTTACATAGCGAATATCATTAATATAATTGAAAGTTGTAGCTACCGTGGGATAATCGAAGGCTTCGTAACGAATTTAATTGTTTTTAATATTCTCTTGCTTTATTAATTTCCACACAAAACAAAATTCTACGAGGGGTCATTTATTGTATAAGCCATTAAAAACTTTGGAATACATTACATAATCTAATTCACTGGACATATTCAAAAAAGCACTCAAGACACATTTTCTGTCAAACTGAAGACGACTTTATTTCTTTAATTTGTATATGTAGGTTTATCTTCTAATATATTATATTTATTAATCTATCTTATTAATTGGTGTTATTAATATTTGTGTATATTCAATTTTTGTTCTAGTATTTAGTTATTAGAATGTAATTTATGATAACCACTTTTACCACCCACATTGTTTTATTTACTTTCATATAATTTTCCTTACCCTAAGGTTGCCTGGAAGAAATCGCTTTAAAGCGAAAAGGCCGCCTTTTGTACTATTGTTCTTTCTTTCTTTTTTTATACCAATCTTCTATGTTTATGGTACAAATAAATAGTTTTAATAATAATAATAATAAATTGGTTTTGTATGTATTATTTTCAAAAATGAAACTCTATAGTGGTGATAAATTCGTTTATTTGCCAGAATAAGTACTTGTGAAAAATTACAAAAAAGCAGAAAATATTAATCAATGTGCAATCAAAAAATCAATAATGGCAGTCAATCTATACACACTATAATTATCATCTAGATAAAAATAAAATATAGATAAGTGTTTCATTTTTCATATATTCTTTGTATTAAGTAAATACAAAGAAAAATAAAACTATTTCATAATTTTAGATTTTGTCCTTATATCTATACATATAGATTCACCAATATTATTTTTTTCTAGTTTTGTTTGTATTTTATTCCCCCAACTTCGTACGCGTGGTATTCGGTATAGATTTTTGTTTATAAACCGAGTGAAATGAAAAAATCACTAAATGTTACGGGAAACTTGCTACAATACATAAGTGAAAACCGCATTCTAACCGGTTAAGCCATTTCTGAGATTGACATGCAAAAACGCACAAACACACAAAAATTCTAAAAACTATTTTTTGGCCCCGGTAACATAAGTAAGTACGTGTACAAATTGTTTTTTTGGAAAAAAAATTCATATACACACACGATGTACATAGACTGGCTGAAGCCGGCCACGCTTCGAGTGGCGTGCGCGTGGAGCACGCGCGGTACTGGACATCGCTTATATAATATTTATGTTATTCTAAAATAAGCCTAAGTTACTCCTCATAACGTCGGCTATCCGCCAGTAAAAATCCCGTCAAAATGGGTCCAACCGTTTCGGAGATTAACCGAAACAAGACAACAGACGAATTTTTAAAATTGTTTTTCTGAAGTGCCGGATATTATTATACTTTGATATACATTTAGTATAAATTAGCTATTTATAACATTAGAAATAGTGTAGGTGTTTTTTAGTATAGATATAGATCAGTCAAAAATAAGCTAACCAGTCGTAGGCCTTCCCTTTGATACCATTAAAATTCAAGTTTTCAGAAGATACAGAAGCAGGCATTATTAGTCGAGCTTAATTTTCTGTGAATTTACTATGTTGTATTTTGAATCAAATTCATTCAACTATTGCTATTTTTCAAATAATCGTTTAATCCATTGCTATTTCAATACACTTTCGATAAAATGGGAACTAACGTTAATATTGGCCTATAAATAAGAGCTTACTAGCTGACCGGGCGAACATCGTACCGCCTCAAACCCGTTCCATACAATATGCATGAGAATATCAATTTTATTGTCAATTTTTTTTTCGTGAATATTTCAAATGTTTTATTATTTATTCTGCTATTCGGGGCGGAAACAAACTCAACAAATCAAAAATCATACAAATCAGTCCAGCCGTTCTTGAGTTGTATATATTTTTATACGTATTTAGTAAACTTACTGTGAAATGTTAACTTACAAACCTCAATAGACATAATTCTGAAATCTAAGTTCTAAATTTTTTATCTAATGTTACATAAATTATCATAAAACTGATACTTACATTTACTAATCACTTACCTATATCTCTTAAATTTACGCACATATAATATGTGTGAGTTAGTTAAATTGTTACCAATTTATAACATAAGTAAATACTAAGTTTACTTTGCGGAAATACAGACAGACATCGATAGCTCCTTTTTATATTAAATATATAAGACATTTACATTACATTGACCTTTTCGTTTTTTTAAATTACTTAGGTCTTATTCTCAGTAATAATGTTACGTTAGAAATCGACCTAGTTTCTTTGACATTGTCTTATTTTATTAACATTTTGCCAGTTTCGCTACGATATTGTGTGCTACGCCGCGCCCGTCGCCACCGCCTTCGTCACCTGAGCACCACTCGGTTCTTCGCCCTGTTTTTGTTACCACGAATTGGGTTAATCGTTTATAACATAAACTTCTTTCACGACTTTCACCGATTCAACTATATTATAAAAGCAATTTCCCTGAAACAACGAAACGTCTAACAAGTTTCTTTGAAAATTTCATCTTTACATTTTCATTCATATCTCTAGTGGTACTATAAAGTTTTGTATACGTACTAAGTTGTACGGATTCGAGGGTTCCCGCGGGTCTTTTGATTTATGGTTGTAAAGTGGAATTGTAGCGCAATATTCATGCTGCCTCTCCCGCCTTCGTTGCAGCAACCGACTGTGCTCTGGAAGTTTTTGTGTTCGTCGCAAAAGGGACACAATCTGCTCTAAAAATCAGAAGAATATATCTGACTTTTTGAATAAATAGTTTTAAAATAACCAAATCTATATTTACTACTCGATACGTTACTTAAACTACGCATATAAGAACCAAAAGTGTTTGCTGCATATTTTCCTACGTTAAAAGTTAAAGTAAAAATAAATAAAATATTTATTTTTAATTTACATGTTTTAATAGATTAAGGTAATTATATAGCCAGCTCGTTTATTGATTACACACCTAACTTACTCACTAAAAACACATAATAACTATAAAAACACCATAAAGGCAAGGATTCCTTTTTGCCATAAGTAATATGATATTGATATTGGTAAATTGACTTCATTAGAATTTCTTCATTAGATTCACTCATTTTGACAGAAAGAAAAACAAATGAAAAATAGCTGGAAACAACATTTTACTAATTTGTTTCTTTTTTTGAAATGTAACCTTTTTAATGTCATCAAAACCAGCCAGATCAAACAGTACAGCCAAAGAGATTTTATTACAAGTACGAAAAGACTTTTTCCCCGACCTAATATTTCATTTGATTTTTTTTTACTTTAACATTTCTTAATATTTGTAAGGGGCTAATTACATATTACATAATTGGAATAGCAGTACAAATAAATGTCGTAGAAGTGTCTATCCGTATATAGACTTTTTTCATTACTTAGTTTCTACACTTATTTCTATTCACATCTATTTCTATTTATGTACGTTAAAGTTTATGTATTTTTAGATACGCCATTTTACCCATTTGCCTAATTATTGGTCTGTTTGTTTATGCAAAATAATCCCCAAAACGACCAGCGGAATTTTTGCATGCTTTTCAAAGAGTAATCGATCCACCGCCCGGCTCGTTTTTCTGTAAATATTTATGGTATCTAATGTTAAAAGCGATTTAATGTTCATATAGAGAACTGATTTATTGTTAAATCTATTTTTTCTTACTTCCTTCAATGCTTATTTAATGTTAGTTAGCATTTCCATAATTTTTTATTTGGGTTGCAATTTTTGTTGGTTATATTGGTTGAATTGAAATTTGATAAGATCTGAAAAATAAAGTATACAATAATTACAATAGACAATTTACAAAATCTTTTGTATATAATTTATCCCTCCATATCTTTATCTTTTGTATATGTCTGTTTACCTCGGAACTAAAACTGAATCGTTACAAATAAACAGTTCATCATATTTTTAATTAACAACGTTTAATATATAATTTTCCATTGTCTGTTAAGGCCAATGTTTTCTGCATGCGACATTCAAAGACTAAAAATATGACAAATCGTAAATCAATAAGACGAAAGCTCTAATTTGCGTAACGTTGTAAAAGGATCTTTGTACTTAGAAAGCTGAAATAATTTTACAAGCGGAAATTTAAATTTAGATTCATATTAGGCTTTGACATTTTAAAAATAACATGGTCGTCCTTCAATGAATTCAATGCCTTAAATTCGTTGGAATTTATTTAGAAAGGCTTTAAAATATTAATTTTCTTATTTCAAACCTTACTTTTTTTAGTAATGTAAAATCAGTGCAAGATGTCATCCCGTTTTCCTTTTTATTTCAATTAGTAGTATACGTAGCGAACAAAACATTACTTTTTTGGTTAAATATCATGGCCAAATTTACTAAAATAATTATATAAACAGATGAAATAATTTTACCGTGGAATCGATTAATCGAATAGTTTATTTAGCCTTTCCAAATAATTATAATTGAATTATTAAATAAACATCGGTTTTCAAAGTGACCATATCTTTGAGTGGTAAGTTGTATCTACTCTTAAAGTCTTTTACGTAATCTTTACCTAAGTAAGTGGTGAATAGAATATTGTAGCCCAAGTTATAATAACGTTTATAAACTGCGTGCATCAATCGTTTCTAAAATTGTTCCAAGAAAACTTTAATTATATTACTTACCTAAACGACATTGAAATTAAGTGGTGACTAGTTCTTACATATTGAAAACTTTCTTGTCATATCAACCTCTTTTATAGAAATTATAGCAACTACATTATATAGTCAGTGTGTCCGTTTACTACCAATTTTCATGAGTACTGAAATCTCTTACGTGCGTAGGTACTTAAGTTGCATCATTTTGGCGCTTTTAAAGATACCATTGGGGAAGTAACACCTATGAGCGCCAATAATTTTGCTATCAATAAATATAAATTTTAATTTGATACATACTTGTAATCTGTATACAATAAAATTATTTATATTTTAATTCTTAAAGTTCAAGATTGGTTTTATGTGACACAAATTTCAATTATAACTTTCTTCATTAGCTGTAATTAAAATCATTGCCAAAAATTGTTGCATTGGGGCAAATTTCAGTCGTATTTAATAATATCCATATTTAAGTTAATATTCATATTTAATAGTATATTTATAATTCCGTGAAGACGAAACACAAAATCCCTATAAATTTTTCTTTTAAATATCTTATTAATCATAAGATTGTTTGTTATTCCGAATTCTCATAATTACTCTTGTAGTATTATGGATAACTGTATAAATGGCAATTACATATTTTCCTTAAATATTACCGGCAACATTTTAAGTGAATAGTAGGACCCTTAGGATTGAAACTCAGACTACCCTCAAAGAACTGTGCCTTTTTGCACTGCGGTCTCTCTTAGTTTTTTTTTTACCAATGTTCCGTTACGGTCTAGACATACAAAACCATTCACAGTATCTTCTGCTTCGAAGTTAAATGATCTCCCACTGCTTTTGTAACATTCATGTCATATAGAAACTCCCATAGACCTTTTTGTGTTATAAATGACGCATCCAGGTTAGCGAAGCAGATGTCAACTACAGCTGGTTGAAGGGGACCAAATGATATAATTACAATTTGACCCGATGTCAACCAGCTAAAGCGAACAACGCTATCACTACCACACTGCTCCTCCGGCAATCTTCGCATATCCTCGGCAAATCTAATATTTTCTTCTCTTTTTTTGTAGTGTAGCATCTACATGAAAAGATTTTTATCTTAGTAATAAAAAAATAAAATAAGGAAAACAATTTATTACAATGCGTGATCAGTTCCCTGAATATATTTAGAAACGTGATAAAATGGAACATATATACAGTGGAAGAGATGAGTCTAGAAATAGAAGATAGTGCGAGGTGCGAGGGCGTGCTCGGCGCTGAACGACGCGGCGACGGGCGGTGCGCTGCTTCGTAACCCGCCCGCCTCCACATATAGGGCTGGCATCGGCTCGGTCTGCAATCAGACGCAGTGTAAGCTTACCCGACGAGAGCCGGCCGCGGAGCACGCGCCGACATTGAAGCGCCTCGTGTAACTGTACACGCCGGCTCGCTATTTTCATCTCATCCGCTGCACTAATTCGGGCAGGGTTAACGCGGCGGCCTCTGCCTTTCTTACTACTCCGGGGCACACTTCCGTCTTTCGAATGTTTCATATTTACGCACCATAATAAAACTCGATAGTTCAGAAGTCACATACACGAATAAAACTCGAATTACATTCGATTCCTAACTAATGCATTGTTGACCGACAATTAATACGATGTTAACCCGATGACCCCAACGTCATCGACCTGACGTATGCACCAGACGTAGGGTTCGTTGACATCAGGTAGGTTTGACCTTGCATCTTGTTACGATTGACCCAATAATAATAATTACTCAAAACTGCGGGCGGTATTTTGTCGAGTGGATAGCGACGATAATAAATTTGACTAGAAATGACATTGAAAGATGAAAAGGGGTCGACCGGCTCGAATGGTAAAAACGCGACGGCACCTCAGGTCACTGCTTTACGTCCGCGAATGCATTCCGGCCCACGACGACGCGACATCGCGAACCTACTAACCCCGCGTCGCGAGGGGCCCTGCGCCCCGCAACCCCCCGAATCCGTCAGCCCTCCCGCTCCCCTTCCGGTCCATCTAAAAGCTTCGAAAACTTAACGTCTACGCACGCACGTAGAACCTAGCTATGTGACGGAACAATGAAAAAAATGTTAGCGAAAAAACATAGGACGTGTTTAATTAGACTATGAATGCGTGATTAACGGTCGAGTCGAGCGCGCGGGGAGGGCGGGCGGCGCTACGGGCGCTACGGGCGGCTAGGGCGGGCGGGTGTCGCGTCTCGACTGAGAGGCGCACAGCATCGCGGCGGCGCAAAGCCCGCCCCGCCCCGCACACGCCGCTCTCGTCCGCCTCGCCCGCAGCCGCCGTCGCCGCACGCCGCACTGTCTGCGGTGTCCGCAGGCTCGCTGCGCATGCTACCTTCAACACCCTTCTTATCAACACGGCGAAGTTTACTTGATTGCATAAACTTTTCTATTTTCTCAAGTTACCACTTAGAGAAATAAAGCTTACAGCACCGAATCCAATGTTTTTGAAAAACTATTAATTTCCATGTCATGGATTCAACGAATAAGTTGTCAGTTCTTTGACTCTCAGAATTTTATCCGGGATTAAACTTTTAATTACTAAACTTTTTTTGAATAAAAATCGCCATGACAACGCAGTAAGTGCTGATGTCTTCTTCTTTGGCAATTTAAACGAGCTCACAAAATAAGTATCTCTTATTTATTGAACACTGATGATTTCGTGTCACTGATAAAATTACTCTCACTTAGTCGAATCCAGCTCGAATGGGCAGCGTTCGGGAAGCTCCGAGACATCTTCTCGTCCAAAATTCCTTAGTGTCTTAAACAAAAGATTTCGACCAATGTGTGTTGCCATTGATTACATTATGACGCTGAAATGTTCTCTCTAACTATGGGCCTCGTAAGAAAGCTCAACATCGCTCAACGAGCCATGAAGAGGGCTATGCTCGGGATTATATTGCGAGTTCGAATGAAGAGATCCGTAGACGAACGAAGCTTACCGACATAACCCGACGGGTTAGTAAGTTGAAGTGGTAGTAGGCACAAAGTACGGAGAGCCGACGGCCGCTGGGGCCGGAAGGTTCTTGAGTGGAGGCCACGGACTGGCAAGCGCAGCGTAGGAGGTCCACCCACAAGGTGGACAGAAGACCTGATAAGGGCTGCGGGTCAACGGTGGATTCAGGCTGCTTCTATCGGTCCTTTTGGAAAATTAGGGAGGAGGCCTTTGTCCAGCAGTGTACGTTCGACTGTTGAGATGATGATGATGATAGTATTTTGGATTTATGTAAATTCGAATAAGCTTATAAACTAATTTTAGTAACGTATTGTTAGTACTTAGTTTTCGGATTGAAAATGCCTGCCTATGTTTATACATTACTCGCAATATACTGTATAATCTAAATGTCAAGAAGGAGGGATTCGATTATTAATATGATCGAATAAGTTAGTTTTTTCATTTACATTTTACTTAGAGACCTCTCAGTCGGAGTGCAAAGCAAACATCAACCACTAGACTAAAGGACTCGTCCTCTAACCAATTAAGTGGATTATTCAAATATATTTCCGTTTTAATTGATTTTAATACTTCATTATTTAGTTTATTCTTACTGCTCATATTCTTCTTAATTGAAATTTACTTTACAAATATACATAATAATAAACTGATAACTTGTTTTTCTAATGTGAGTCACTGGGCCTTACACAATAATGAACATGTTTTAATTTTTTAACAGAAAATAGACATGTAGTTTTAAGTATGACTTATATAAAAGTAGCTTTTGCCCGCCACCTTTTTTCTTAGGTGTAACATTTATTCAATCTTTATTGTGCATATTTTTTTGTCAGACGTTGAATTTTTTATTTTGATTTTATATGATTTTCGAGAACAGTACTTTTTTCTGGATAAAAGGTGTATCCCTTATAGAGTAAGATCTCAGGCCTCCCAGACATGACATTTTCTAAAAGACAAAATGTGAGGTATAGAGTAGTGTGAACGTATGCGTATCTGTTAAGTTGCGTAGAAGTAACTTAGAGGTAGCAGGCGAGAAAGGTAAGTAAAAATGGGACTAACTTCACTTATTTTCTAAAGGCTGATTTTTATATTCATGTTTTGTAGAATATTATTACAACATAATAACAGTTCAATTATTTTTAAGCAGCTTTAAAGCATCTGGCAGAAGTTATAACCCACAGGAAGTGTCTGGGGCAGTGCTGAATATCTTATTGTACTAATATTCTACATAACATAAATGTAAAAATTTAGAAAATAAGTTAAGTTAATCCCTTTTTTACTTAGATACCTTTCTCACCTGGTACACGAATAGGTTGCTCACATTTTGTCTTTTAGAAAATAAGTTATGTTTGGGGGCCCAGGGATCTAGGGCCATTGCAACGTGTATGCAAAATTTCATCATGATCGGTTGAGTAGTTAAGGGGTCAAAGCGTAACAAACTTACTTAAGCATTTATAGTATTAGTTAAGGCTTATTATTAAAACTTACCTTAGTAATGGCAACTATTCAAACTTCAGCCGTATTTCAGTGGTTTATATTTAAACTTACCTTAGTAATCGCAACTATTCAAACTTCAGCCGTATTTCAGTGGTTTGTTATATGTTATATAAAACCTTTTTTTTTTTTTCGTAATTAATTTGTTACATAATACAATGCAACACAATTAATTAGATCACTGTTTTATTATTGAACAATGAACATAAATTCAACAAGAAGAAAGAACTTTCTGTGCCTTTAGTAAAAAAACAAACAGTTCGTCTGATTTAAAGTGAAAACTATCACCTGCAGACTGTATAGCTTAAAATGTCGACACCGTTCCGTTAGAACTTCAGTTAATTTTCTTTCTGTTTCCCGTGAAGTTTAAATTCGCAAAAACCAGAGTTAAGTTTAATGCATTATTAAAGAGAATATAATATATTCCCATTCTTAGGCACCTACATCTTTATTTCTTTGTATAATGTACCTTTTCAAGTATTTTTCAAGTACTTGAAAATTTTTGAAGTATTTTTCAGTTCGGAAAGCTGTGATGCTCTTCATATCATCATACATATAATAAAATCTTTCTTTGTGTACGTTTGTGCACGCTAATCTCAGAAACAACTTAACCCGATTTAAATGCTATTTTCACATATATATTGTAGCAAGCTTCCCGTAACCTTTAGTGATTGTTTCATTCCAATCGGTTTACAAACAAAAAAGCTACGCGTTGTTTCGAATATCACGCGTACGAAGTCACGGGTACAGTTAGTTTCAAATAAATCTACTAATAAAAATTTCGAATTATACGTTGAATGTCAAGGCAAAATTAACTGTCAAAATATAGGAGCAATATAACACCTGACATATTTCCATTTAACGCCTTGGGAACATTACTATTTTACTGGATGAAAGATACCTCTGTATCCCTGACAATATGAATGCAAAATTTCATGATGATCGATGGAGTAGTTAAGGCCTGAAAAGGTAACAGATTGAGTCACTATCACATTTATAATATTAGTATGGATTACATCCAATCCATGGTTTCCTGTAGTTTTATACACAAACAACTTTGATACGTATGTTATTCAAAATCTATATACGCCTACGTTCTTTTGAGGTTATAAAAAATCTCGAGTGTAAAGAGTTCTAACCCTGCAATCCAATTCGTAACTGTAACCTCCCGTCGCATGTTACTAATGCAGTGACTATGGTGACATATGAATGCGTTGAATGTTGGTCCCCCTACACATTAAGCCCTCGTAGATAACAAGGCTTCATGTAATATTACCAGACTATAGGTACGCAGTTTCGAACACGATTGTCCTCTGTGACAGTTACCGTGATTATTTTCCACATGAACACAATTAGAGAAGAGCGGCGAGCGTCCTCCTGTTTGTTTTAATTACGTCGAAATACTCACCGCGATGCCTGCTATGCCCGTCGCCCGCTTCTACCCTTTCATTCCATTTTCATTGCAAATTGCAAACCCTGTTTATTGATAGAAAAAACAAATTGATATTCTAACCGAAATGGGAGCACTTAGTGTGGGTAGATAAGTAAGCTTAGTTGTTAAAATTTATTTATTATGTAACATTTTTACGAATTCCCATACAGCCCACTCTAGTTTAACCAAGTCTTACGTCGTCAACCTGCAATACCTTAAGTTATGGTGTACCTTAGATCTAAGGTTTAATTTTATTAAATTCATTCTTTTTAACAATCTCCAATGGATGACATGACTAAATGAGAAACATGTCTTTATGTGGAAATTTTTTGATCACAATTACAATCAAGTCTTCTTCTATAACTTGTGTTAGAAATCTTATAGGTATTAAAAATATGTTATGCAGGAGCGACTCAGTTATTTTTCGGTTCATATTGAAAGACATATTTTTTGGGTCACCGCAAAGCCCATTCGAATCTCACCTCATTCTTAGAGTAGCCAAGATCATATCTCTGTGATGGTAAAACAATTGAAATTTTGAATTGATCCACAGCTTCTGCATTATTGCGGGAGATGACAACTTTAATTTGAATGAAATATTCCGCGGTGCCAAAGGATCGTATGGATGCATGGAAATATCTGGTGATAAAGAAGAAGTACTTCGTTGGTTGATGATGCAAGGACTTCCGCCACAATACGGCTCGCGACATCCAGCACAACACAAGACTAGTTCAGCACTACCACTTCTTATCCAGGTGGACTGGTCCTTGAATGCTACGCGGTCACATATAAAAATGCATATATCGGGCTCACACAGTCGTGAGCGCGGGATGTAATAAATGTAGGTGCATCAAATACTCTTGCGCCCGGAAAGGTGCACACTGCCGATCTGGATAGCGAACACTTTTCTTGCCTGTGCGGCACGGTAGTCAGACTTCCTCGGGTAGTGTAGGAGGGAGAGGGGGAGGAATTGAATTAGTTATGGGTAATTCATAATATGCTAACTAGATGAATAAATTTGTACATATTCACTCTTAATCCCTTATCCTTAATCCTACTGCAGTCGGCAGCGCACTTGCAGCAGCTTTGGCGTTGCTTGTGTTATAGGCGATGGTAGCCACCTACCATCAAATGGACCGTCAGCCTGTCTGCCGACCTTAACATAAAATAAAATATTGACCATGATTTGTTTCTGAAGTAACTAAACCATTTTATTTTATTATCCTCGATTTAATCAATATAATCATTATTATATAACCTATCAATTATTTTTTACTATGTAAGCAAACAGTTTTATAATAAACTAACTCGGCCACGCTTCGCTGTGGCCCCTACGGCGGCGGCGTTCGCATGGGGCGCGCGGTACTGGACACTGCGTATATATAATACTATTTATCGTAGCGTGATATTATATTCCTTCCTCGATAAATGGACTATTCAAAACAAAAAGAATTTTTCAATTCGAACAAGTAGTTCCTGAGATTAGAGCGTTCAAAGAAACAAACTCTTCAGCTTTATAATATTATTATAATATTAGTATCAGTTGGCGCAGAATTATTAATTTTTAAAATAAGGTTACATAATCTTAAATATCAAAAGTTATATAACCTCACATTACTAAGGAATCGCTCGCTCGTGAAGCATTCTAGATGTAGGAATCTTATTGTTGTCTTGCGTGATGTGCCTGTGAAATTCGCTCAATACTTCAAATGTTTTCACTGCTTTTGACTGCGATGATAATGATATTCTAGTCAGAAAACTGACTGTGGTGTGAAGCATGATAGAGAGTTGACGTTTGCGGCAAAAGATCAACCAAATCTCCTATCGCGTTGGCTGTTTCACAAGATTCTCTCGTCAGAATATTTTTATTTCTCTTTTGTTGAAGACAAACTATAACGTATAGTCATAAATCTTATAATACTCTTTTCTTAACGTCTTAATTTTTATGTGGATTTATTTTTATGTGAATGAGATAACAATAGTTAATGAACAATCATTTATGAATGTCTCCTTAACTATGAATAATATGTATGTCTAATCTTACATATTTGAAGGAAACATTCATAAATGATTGAATTTGAACCTTTCCGTCAATGTAATAGAATCAGCTTTCTTATTCTAATTAATTGCAAATCAGCAACAAATTAGATTAATTTTAAATTCTGCAACTTTACGTTTTTATTACATTTAAAACCTTCTAAATTTCAAAGTGACTAATTAAATATATGCAGATATTGTCTTCAATCTCTCAGTTTTTAAGTAAGTCTACTGTTAAAAAGAGACTGATTCCCTTACCTAGTGAGTGACCTGCAGAATAAAAAGGTTGTTTTCATAGCAACCATGTCAGCTGCTTTTAATATCGAGTCTGCTATGTTAGAGTCTCTTCCCACAGGGAGATGTGAGATCTACAACCCCAGACCTTCTATGGATTCTTTACCCTGTTATTCTATAAATAGGTAAATACACCTTTTTGTTGTAGAACATAATGGATACTTATAAATAAGTTATATGTTTATTTTTTACTTCATTGAAATATAAGTTGAAGTGGTAGTGGGTAGGGTACAATAATACGGAGAGCCGTCGGCCGCTGCTGGGGCCGAAGGGTTCTCGAATGGAGGCCACGAACCGGCAAGCCCAGCGTAGGACGTCAACCCACAAGGTAGATAGACGACCTGATAAGGGCCGCAGGTCGACGATGAATCCAGGCTGCTTCTGACCGGTCCTTTTGAAAAATTAGGCCTTTGTCCAGCAGTGGATGTCCTACGGCTGAGATGATGATGATTTATATTGCATTTCATTAAATTACCAACAGCATAGGAAAAAATCAATAGGTCACACTAACAAAAATAAACACATTAACATTTGCATGCCAGTTATAATATATACAGCTATTGTTTTCATCTTTGTTAATTAAATGTTAAATTTAAAAAATATATTGAAGTAATACATAACTTTCACTTTATTTAAGTATTTCAAATAATTAAAACGATAACTCAATAATTATAAATGAAAGTACAGTACAAATAAGAAACAATGCTCCACATATAATAAGATCTAAGTAATTATAAAAGTCAAAGTACGTATTCCTTACATATTTTAAAACGAAGTCCCCCGCCGCGTTTGTTTTTGTCTGTATATATGTTTGCGATAATCTCAAAAACTACTGAACGGATTTTCGTGCGATTTTGCTCTATCAACAAAGTGATTCCTGAGGAAGGTTGACGAGTAGATGCGTTAAGATTCTATGACGGTTGAAGATGTCGGAAAAAATTTAGCCGTCTGGGAGCTTTCATCGAAAGCGCTGCCTAATCCGTTTAAAATATAACAAAACAATATATGATGGGATGATATATCTTTTAAGGATAGCTTGCTATACCCATTCTAATTTCTAAAAAGATGATCACATATAATGTGGTATTTAAGAAGCTATTTAGACTCATACAGTATTAATCATTATTAAATTAAATATATTAGGTACTTTAAGTCGTTCATACAAATTATACCTAGGGAGCTGGGTGCCAAAATTTCTATATGATTTGTTCGTGTGGCAGACGTTATTAATATCGATGATTGTACCATAAAAAACATTAGGGACCGCGTCTGCCACCATGACAGCCCTGCGTTGTCAATTAACAGCACTTTGAAAATGTAAAAAAAAAAACGGTGTCTGATCAGTCCAAGAGGCAGAGGCGAACAAATGATTTAGTATCTTTTATTTTTTTTACCTTTTTAAAACTCTGTAACTCAAAAACGCAGGGACATACGACTTTTCTTTTACTGGACCAAATCAATTTGTATTGACATAAACTTTCATCCCTATCAATATGAAAGACGTCATATACCAAAATGGCACCCAGCTCCCTAACTATTATCTTCGGAGATAATTAAAAACTACGCTCGAGAAAATAAATTCAAGCGGTCTTCCAGAAACGCGACGCGACGACGGGACTCGCTTGATGCTGACTCAAATATAGTCTCATTTTTCAACGCGGACGAAGTCGCGGACACCAGCTATTAATATAATATAATATAGTAATAGAAATTTTGTTTAAAATATTGTATAAAATAAACCAACTAATGATTATTTATTGTCAACCCTTAAGAGTTAATTTTAAACAATTCTGTAAAATGTCTACTTCTCCATATCAGCCCGGAGGGAATGAAAAATA
The DNA here is from genome assembly GCA_910589475.2 of Bembecia ichneumoniformis. Taxonomy (NCBI): domain Eukaryota; kingdom Metazoa; phylum Arthropoda; class Insecta; order Lepidoptera; family Sesiidae; genus Bembecia; species Bembecia ichneumoniformis. The sequence goes on from OU342521.1 coordinate 8,338,513, forward strand.
ACAATAGTAATATAATGATAAGAGCGTGTTATTAATATTAGCTTAGTGAGATAGTAGTCGTCTGAGGTGAGGGGCGTTTAACGGGCTAATTATTAAACGGCTAATGAAGTTTGTATTCACCGGGCGGGCGTAGGGCGGCGCGCGCGGGCTCGGAGGCGCTACGTGCTACGACTCGCTAAGCGCCCCACCTGATCACTGGGGGGCGGGGGCCTCCACACAAAAATTGCAGAGAAAAAGTTTCATCGCACCAGGACGTGAATGAAATGAGGAATTGCGTCGGCCGCTTTCCGCATTATTCCTAACACCGAATTCCTTCAGAACATTGTCTCCGTTGCAATTTAACTAATTTCTTATAGCAGAGAAATCGGCGGGAGTCTTACTACATTCAATCAGATTTAATTACAAGTACAAGTACCTACATTTCAATCCACCGCTGAATCTCACGAGCAGAATTGAGTAAAAAAGAATTTTAATCTACGTTAATTTCGCAAGGGAATCATATTTTGATCAGATTTTTTATAACTAAAAAAATATGAATTATGAACAGTAGATTTTTTTTATGTTAAGATCGGCAGACAGGCTGACGTTCCACTTGATGGTAGGTGGGTACCGTCGCCTATAACACAAGCAACGCTAAAGCTGCTCCGAGTGCGCTGCCGACTACAGTAGGATTAAGGATAAGGGATTAGGAGGGGATAGGGAAATGAGCTCTGGCATCCCTTAACTTAATAAAGAATTTATTATAATAAATTTTTTATCTTCATGTACCCACTGCAGGGGCACGGCCTACCCTCTCAACAAGTGCGTATGGGTTATATGGTCCACCACGCTGGCCCGGTGCGGGTTTTCTAACTTCACATCCGCCTTAGAATTCCTTCTTTTGGCATATGCTGGTTTCCTCACGATGTTTTCCTTCGCCATTTGAGAGCAGTCAGTAAAATGCACTTAAGTTTTTAGAAAAAACCCATTGGTACATAACATGACCGGGGATCGAACTGGGACCTCTCGGCATGATAGGTGCGTCTTTCCCACTGTGCCACCGACGACGCTTTTATACATATAATAAATTATAATTAAGTTTACAATATGTACTATAACCATTCGATATTTTTTTAATTCTACTTCTGATACCCAATCAACAGAACATAGAAAATACTGCACTTTTTATTATGTTATTAAAAAAATACTGTATATTTATTATACTGATTTTACGAGTCATCCAAAATAACAAAAAGTCTTACTTAAATTAAAAAATAACGAATAAAAATACTTTTCAACTAATTATAAGACAATTTTTAATATTCACTAATACAGTGTGAGCAAGCAATTGTTTTCCAATTTCTGAGCTAAATATTACATTGGACCATAAGTCTCGGCTAATTGTTTGAAAAGATAATTTTGGGTGTCGGTTTATTATCCGTCGGGCGTTTGAGCAGTCTCGGGCAGGCGGCGCGCATTACTGATGGCGCTTCGAGGGCCGCAGCTCGAGTCACACATGCCGCTAATTACTCATTTAAGACTCGCTCAATAAAATTTAGTTCATTGTACTAATCTTTGTTCACATTACTTGTAGGTAATAACAACAAGACAATATTACCTTATTTCATTACTTTAATACTTTTTTACTAGACACGATTATCGTACATTGCTTTACAATTTCATGTATACATAGGTAACAATACAAAAAATATTAAAGTAAAAATGATTGTGATTGTGCTTATTGCTGAACTCTTGACAGCGATACGTCTTTTTAGATATTACATCGTCCTTACAGCGCCATCTAGTTGTTCATCCCTGAATTAGTATATTGAGTACGGTGCAAATAGTTACGATATGTGCCGCAAATTATTACATTTTACTAAATAATTATATTTATCTTAATACAATTTATAAGCCAATAAATGCATTTTTAGACATGTATAACGTGTAATTATATAATTAATTAAAATATTTACAACTAGAATTCCGAGTTATCTTATTGTAGTAGTAAAATAGTAATCGATAGAAAACCGTGTGATTAAGCTAAAATTACTCGTAAGCATGTTTGTTCCATAGGTTAAACTTTGTTCTCCAATATCTACAACGCAATTAGTCTATGTCTAATTGCGTTATAGAGATTAATAATCTGTACCCAGATCAAGCCCAACGTTGAATAGTTTGTTTCCATAATTGACCATGTTAGGAATAGAAATGTGTCCTTCGCGTTAAAGAACTAACTCGAATTAACCACCAATAAGGTGTATAGAATGCCATGAGGGTTAAAATTAATAATAAAACTTATATACCTTCTACAGCGCTTATGGTATAGCATTATATAAAACACAAGATTTAGATTTTTAGGGGTTAGGCAAATTGGTTAGAAATATAAATGCAATCGAGCTTACCTACCATCACCGTGTTATTTGTCTATTTCATTTCCTTATATGTTTTTCTGCCCTTTTTAAAGACATTTAGAATTAAACATCCGCAGTTAATTAGTTTCTAAATAAAACGGAAATTTGAACTCTCTCGCTGTTATTAATAATTAGAAAGATATTACGTCAGAAATTTAGAATACACTTTCAGTTCCTGGATCATGGCCAAATATTTTCTTTTGCTAGTTATTTTTGCCCTTTCTTTGCAAAATATCTGAATATAATTATAATATATAACGTGCACGCATTAGTTATATTTTCATGTAAATTTAAAAGTATCAAATGCATTCATTTCTTTTAATAATATTTAATTGTAATAATTGAGTTTAAATTCGGAGTTTAGGTTTAATACAAATGTTAATGCTTCATAATTATTGGGTCTTGGATTTTATTTTAATTAAAAACATTTATTTTAACTAAAACTGCACGAATTTCGGATGTTGAGTAAAAACATTTTACGCAAAGTAAATTTTTTTTAAGTATCAATAAATTGCATTTTTATAAATCATGTGGTGTTTAATAAATAATATACATGAAAAACCATTTAATTTATCTGCTATCTATGATTATTATGAATAAACACAAATTCGCATGAATTAACTAGGATTTGAGTCCCGGGATGACTCGTGTCTCGAAGTCCCAGGACTTTGAGGTCGAGGTTGGAGACGATACTTTCGGTAGTCGAAATTGTATTGTAATGATTTTATTTTCATACATGATCATACGCACTCTGTCATTGAAAATGTCATCTGTTCGCATACATATTAATAAAGTCTGATATTGCAGAATTTATTGCAAAAACGTCTTTGCTTGAAATAATCTTCCACTTGGCGGTAGAGGATGGGCTTACAATGAAGGGAATTACAACACAAGGAGTAAGTTCATTCGTGAATCTGTGATTTTGATTATGTGAATTAAAACCAATGTCTAGATTCTTGATAATGATTATAACTTTTTTAATATACATAGTATAACTACTAACTTTTTTATGATTATGAGATTTTACTGCCAATTCTTTTGTGATTATAAGACAAACAAACGAATTATTTTAAACCATGACAAACGTTAGGTTTGATTTTATGTTGAATCAATGTTAATTTTTACTCAAATTGCTTTTTTTATTGATATATCTGGCCAATAAAAATCTAATTTTACTTGTTACTAATTTTAATTTTACTCGATTCTAATTTTACTCTGAGAAGTCTCGAAGTCCCATAACGTCCCGGGACTTTGAAAATGTCGAGATTTCCCAAACCCCAGAATTAAGTCACACACGCACTTAACGATTCGCTTCAAATCGTAGATCAGTTGTTGAAACTTGTACTATTTAATGAAGTTTTATAATTTTAATCGATCTGTGAATTGCACTGTAGTATTAGTACTAACGTCGCGTCGTAGGGCACAATGCGTTCTATAGCAGTCTACCTGTGCTGTGCAGTCCGACCAGTAATCACAAACTGCCCTTCTACAGGAGACTATGTTTTAAATAACTATATATTTTTGTGTATCCGTGTTTGAGATAACCCTTCATTCTATACTATCTATACTCCGTGTCTTCGTCCGCTATAAATTAGTGGCGTGTGATATCATTAAATGATGATTTGAAGACACTCACCAATATGCAGACACTTGCCTGCTGGTAAAAAGTAAAAACGGATGTGTTGCTCTCGGCGTATATTTCACTATAACTCGAGAAAAGTATTCACAGTAGTTTCGGAGAGTACCTATGTACTTACACATTAACAATTAAACAAACATAACTGCCTTCTCATAATATTTGTTTAGACTTTCCCTCTAGCTACACCTTTTTTGCTGCTACCGAGTCCTAGGCTTACACGGGTCTATATTATGTCTACTTGCACGTCACATTTCCGCATAAAAAAAGTAGAAGTGATACTATCAATATGTTAATGTAGTATATTTATTTCAAATACTTGTATATTTAACATATAAAATCAATTCAGAAACCAAAGTAACGAGCTCGTATAATAGAATCTCCGATGCATTTTTATAGCTCGTGTCTTCGCCGTTCCCCACTATTTTCGGACAAAAATTGGTCATTCAACCGTATATACATTCAAAACTCACCGAATCAAGTTACACCGAGTACGGTAAAATACTATTAAAGAAATGAAATAGCCGGTCTAGTATTCATTAACCCCCTGCCTAGTTTAAATTCTTTTGTTTGCAATATGTACTCGTTGCATGGATGCATGAATAAATTGTTTTTAAGAGAAGCTATCTTAACAAACTGGTAGTTCGAGATCCCTTTCTCATAGAAAACTCCATTGTTCAGCTCTAAAAAGCGTACACGATCATTACAAAGCGCAGGTCCAGTTGAGAATAGTGTGCATTTTTGTGAATATGTAACCAAGTTAATATATTTTCGTGCCCATTACTTACTTGCTCACGGTGAAATCTATTCCGACCACACTTAAAGTATACTATTTTTGGGGTGTTTATTGTTTAAGAAAGTCGTTCACAAAATTAAAGATTAACAGAAGAATAAACTGGAGTCACTGCGCAATTCCGCTAATTTAATTTTTATGTCCTATGCCATGCCGACAGCACTGATATAAATAATTAATATATTATCATTGAGCGTGAGGAATATTCCTATTAGTCGAATATCCTTATATGAACGATATTCATCTGAGTTGACCTAAGGTTATATCCAAGCGGGCTTTCCGAAAAATTACGAACGAATCCGTTAAGATTAAGATATCGCTCCCTCATTCGCCTCCCTATCTCGAAATTTGTGTAGGTTTTCATTTTATTAATTTACAATTTGTTCATCTACGATTATACTTCGGCGAATTTAAGAAGTTTTAAGATGTTAGACAAGGACTAACCTCAGACCGAACACAATTTTTACCAAAATGAGTGCAACCTAAAAACCTACAAATTAAAGTGCAATATTGCAAAACAAATTTTTGTAACCTCTCGGAGATAATAGAATAGATTTAAAATTTGAAGGTTTTTCTTAAATATTGTATAAAATATGAAAAAAGTAATATAAGCAGCCTATTAAAACTTTAGTACAGAAATTAATTAATAAGATTAAAAATAAATGTAATTGTCGCTGAAATTTTTTATCACTGTGACAAGAAAGCTTTTTTTGGGTAGTAACTAACTTTTTTTTTCTCAGAAAATAGAATTTTCTTTATAAATCTGTCCGATTCAAACTTTTTTAAATATAGTCTATTATGCTCTGTATTTTTATCTAAGTTTTAATTTTACTCTAACAAGTCAAATTTAGACGACGAAAATTACGCTTTTCTGCTAAGTCCTCGCCTTAAAGCAAACTTTGAAATCAATGCCAGTGACGTAAACAAAATCACGTCGTTTATGAAAGGACTGATAGGGCGTGGTCTAACTAATAGATATTAAATATTGAAATACATTGTGCAACTATATTCCGTCTCGCCAGAAAGTGCCTCAGAAATTTTGCGCTACTTACCCCTTATACCACTTTTTTTTAAGTATTATCTTAAAAACAAGTGTATAAGGGGTAAGTATAATCTGAATTAGAAAAAAAAATATCTATATAAATATACATTTACTATTTATACTGAAGTACAAATCTTATGGTCGGGACGTAAATACATAATATTAGTTCATCTTAACATAATTCAGCGGTTACTAAGTTGTTTTTTAAATGAAGTTTTAAAAAAATGTGCATTTAACCTGCTTTTCTTTACTTCACTATGTTATCTCAATTCTCCATGTAGCGACAGGCGAAGTCTAACTCTAAACATTCCACACATGTACACTTACCCTCCGAGCGTTTATTACATAATTCATATTTATTATTTCGACATTTCAGTACCTACATTAAAAAAGTTCTATAAAATGTTAAATTTTACATGAAAATGTAATTTTAAGTATCAAATTGATCCATCTAACGATATAATATAATCTATAGTGACAACATAAGTACACAAATGTATAAGTAATAAGTACACACACACAAATGCGCGTATACGAAGCTATGCTGATCAAAATGCGTGCGCGCACCATTTGCTCCCCGACTGTATGGACAGTGCCCCTCGCCTTTTGAAACAATGAATAGGGACCGAGTTAATGTTCTTTCTTCTTATTTATTTGTACAGTTTGGTCCATAAATTTCGAATGGTGTTGGGATTTTTTAAAACACTGTTTAATAAATAAAGACTTACTTTGTACTATTGGTAATTTAATTGCTTCGGCTTCTACTCGCACAGTAAAGTGTTACTAAAATGTTAAATACAAAACAGCCCGCAATTTGGCCAATAATTTATTTGAAAATTTAAAATAGTGAATCCATACTTTTGTGATCCTTTATATAATTAGTAATTTAACATAGTATACGTATAAAAAAGATATTGCATCGGCAATATCTATGAGAACCTCCTATGATAAAACTTTGGTTGTCTCATATGGTTTATCGTTTCGAACTAATCGTTTAATCTATCAATGTACTGCTAAAACTACTTACTGGGTCTATAGAAAGCCGAAATTTGGAACATTGGTTTATTTAAAAACATAAGCATCCGCCAAAAATGATTTTTTGATAATTTCAACTCTGTGCGAAGCCGGGGACGGGTCGCTAGTAATATTTTAAAAGATTGATGGCTATTGTTAATATGAAACAATGTAATTGCGTCGACGACATAAACGAGCACTCCCTGCAATGTTTTAAAGGAGACATTGTGTCGGTCACGGCACGAGCACGGTGACGAAGTAGAAAATGGTATCCTGAGAACAGGAGACTGGGAGACGATAGTCGGGTGCCAGTCCGACGCCGGCAGCGGGCGGCCCATTCAACCGCGACCGCTAACTTACCGCCCGCTCCTCTGCTCGCATAATGAATGCAGTGTTGCTCCAGATGTGGCCCAGGCGCACCACTAAAGTTTTTTGCTTCTTTCCCCTTTTTTGTCTGCCAACATGAACCCTTCGTCCGTGACACATCTTTTTTCTAATTATTTTTCGATTTCTTCCATCTACAAATAACGCTGTTAAATAGAAATTTCTTTTAAGTAAATAACTGGCTATTTTTTAAAATTAAAAACACTGACAACGGGCTCGAAATCGTGTAAAAAAATTAAAGCTTCTGAACCACTTGAGGGTTTCACTAATTCTTTTGAGAAGCTACTGTTTTTCACGAAGTGTTTAAGTGCTTCCCCCAAAGAAGAGAAAAAAAAATTAGATGATAAAATTCTATTGTTTGATACAATCACTTTCACCTCGTATTAGTTGATATTAACTAATAAATTCTGATAAATAGGAAAGTTGTGAGTGTGTAGAGTTGTTTGTCTCTTAGCTGGGTACACATCTAAATATAAAATATGTGGTGCGGAGCAAGTTTCGGGTTCGGTGCGACCGCGAACGTTAGTCTTGCGTTTATTTATGTTGCGTTAGTCAGGCAGAACTGTTACCTACACCAGATGTTATGTTCAGCATCATCCCAACGCACCAAATATACATCCTACTGTTTAATAATACCTATTTCAATGTGACAACTCATTACAAAAACCAAATTTAATTGTCTAATTGAAAAGTACCTTAGCGATTGTATGTAATTAAATTTTTTACGATATATTGGAAAAAAATATGAGATATTTATCATTTTAAAAATTTGCAAAAAAATTTAATAAAATGAGATTTTCAAATTATTTTCAAAATATTTTCAAATTAAAATTGAGAGAGCTTTAAAATTCATTGTTTCCGATACGAAAAATAATATAAAACTTGCTTTTAGTTCGATTAAATGTGTTGTAACACTTTTCACTATTATACGCTAATGGAAAATCTAATTTATAGCCATCGATTAGGTATGCCGCATGCCACAAATTATAATCACACGATTATAAAAATTATACACTTTGAGAACATTTACACAAACGTTAAAAAATAGCATTTGTCACACATGTGAGCAGCTTTGATGCGATTTCCGGACCGGCGGGCACGCCCGCGCAGCTCCATACTTCTTTACATTCCATACGATATAAGCACTATGGGAAGTAAGGAAGCACGGAACTCGCGCAAGACTTTTATGTCTTCATTCTTCTGTATCCAAACTGCCATATGTTCAGACCGCGTTGTGAAGGTTACGTAGAGAAGCAGGCTTGGAGATGACGCGATCTCCTCGCTGATGGAACACGACAGCCCCCCACACCGTCGTCGCGGGGATGGCGAGCGACACGGCGTGGTCGCAGCTCGGTGAGCACTGACGGGCGATCGGTGCGCACGCGCAGACCAGCACTAAAAATGGAATCAAGGAGCGGAGTTCGCTCACGGCTCGCGAGTACCATCCATTCCAAATTTGTATTTTCCCGAAATAGATCCGACGACGGGCGTTCGCCGGATCGGTTTCCCGAACGTGCACCGACCTGCAGCATGCCAGAAAACGACGAGATGCACGTAAAGTCGAGGAGTAGAGTCTCGCCGAAGGCTCTTATGTAAGGAATAGCGCGAACCGCGCCGCGTGACGACCGCTTCGAAAATAAACGCACAAGCAGGCAGAGAGCGCTACGCGCACGGGCGCCACATGTGCGCTCCGATGCCCGCCCGCTGGAGGGGAGACTATTATTAGTTGAACACCATCCACCACTGTCACCTCCCGCAGGGTAGTCAGCCTATACATAGTTCCGATCATAAGATCTGGCAATCCTCGCCGTTCATTGACCCTCGCCTCTGAAACAACATCAATCTCTACATTACACTTGCCAATTAAGCATTCGAATGGTTTGTGCGTACTCCTTCCTATCCTTTGTAACTTTCTCAAATCCTTTTAAAATTATTTGCTAATTATTCTTTAATATAATACTTATACCAGACTTGGCATTAAAGCTATGTAAAATACAAAGCTGTTCGTCGTGCAAGGCTCGTTTTTGAACTTTACGAAGCATGTCCGGTCTGTACGATATGCACTTAGAATAGCTCAGTTATTTCTCAACTTATCTAAAAATGATAATTTTTGAAATAGTCGTCTATATGCGTCTATTCAAAAAATGCTTAAATATTTTTTATCAACATTTTTACTTTAGAATTATGTCTATGTAAATATTTTTAATATTATTTCTTTTTCGTTAAGAAAATATAATTATTAAAAAGTGCAAAAAAAATGTGGGAAATTCAAAATACTTGAAACGGTCAGTTCGAATAGTCTATATCAACAAGCGTGTAGATATTTGTGGTTTTTAACATTTTGTAGACTGTGACGTCACGACAAGCGCGCCAAAAGGGCGAGTGTCGTAGCTGTTAAGGTAATTTTAACATATTTTTTTGTTACTAAATTTCTGTTTTTCGACGCTGAATATTTTTACGGTTATATAACAATATAACCTATCCTATAAAAATATTTTAAAAAAATGTGTATATTCCCTATTGTCATTTGTCTATTGTCAAATAGAAGTAGTATTTAAAAATAAAAGTAAACAAATCGTAACTACAATTTTAATTTACGCATACAGCGTAAAAAAGTATTTTTTGCATACTTTAATTTTTGTTTCTAAAGTCATCGCGATGTTCTAAAGTAGAATACTTTACATAAACTGTGTCTGTTAAGTAGATACTGTAACCATTTTATTATCTTTGTCTCGCAGCATGGATGTTGTCCAAATATGTCGCAAGTTGTTCTGTACACACACAACTTATCTATATGTAGGTAGTGTATTGTGGCAGAGGATTCCCACAGTGGCCACCCGTAAAGCTCCCACATTCGCTCAGTCAATAAAAGAATTTTGGCAAACTTTGTAGACAAACAAGTGGGACAGTAGCCAACTCATCTTTTGTCTGCTTTAAGAAACGCGGTTTTGTTAGAGTTTTGATACTACAATGTTTCAATATAGTAAGAGATAAAAATGCATTTTATTCGTGCATTTTATTGTTACTTAAAATGGTGTGAGCTACTTAAAAATTAAGTATCAAATAAAATATAAAAAAATGTCTACAGTTGGCATGTGGTACGCAAAATTAACATTTCTATTAGTAATTTATGTAAGAGTTTTTTCATCCCTAATTCAGATGCGCAATCAAACGCATTCGGGCATTAGTTATGCGACAAAAAAACAGAATACATACATAAAATGTAGAAGTTTAGGAGTGAGTCTACAACATATGTATGTATATAAAGTTTTTGTAATAATCTATGTATGCATATATTAGAGTAAAGTAAGTTTAAAATAAATGTTATAATGTCCAAGTATAGCAACGTCTGAGATGCGGCATAGATAAAGTATTGCGGCGATGCTGTTCATAAAGGAATCGAACGGCCAAAGAGCGTCTGTTGAATATTAATGCGACATTGTTATTGGCCACTAGTGCCCGCTGCTGCCCCAATCGCACATTTCCATAACTTACTATTCGGGATCCTTCGGGAATCAGCTCACCGTTGTACTAACTAATATGATCTCACACTACTCATATTCAGATATTTCATTGCTCTGTTTACTCTGTTGAGACTTGAGACTAATAATTTGTTTACTCCGATTTAACCATTAATAAATACGACAAATAATAAATAATAATAGTTTTATAAATTATCTAGTCTTTATTTAGATTATAAAATACAATACATTAATTTAAATTAAACAAAATCATAAATGAAGTATTCTGTGAATATGTCCGATCTTAATTTTTTTTCTTACAAATATATTTTTATTTTTTCAGCTATGATTTATGAAGGATAAATTAATATATATTTTAGAATTACATTGTTGACTAAGCCTAAGTTATACGACACAATTTTTTTAAAGTTTTTGCTGGCTTTTTTTGCTATAACTGAAATATGAGTTATATATTATTGTTTTTCATAGTGAAAGACTCCTCGAGACATTGAAAAACCTTTTATAGTTACACTTCAACAATATAGCTTTATTATTATTTTTTTACACAAATTTAAACTTTTCGCTGCTTCTTTGGCAAAGATTAGGTGATTAAGAGCTCTTAATTCACAGCAGTCAGTTACAAAGACAATGTAACTGTTTTGGTATATTAATAAAAAAAACATTTACCCTACAAAACTAATTATATATGGGTATTGTTGTTATACATATTAACTTTACTCTAGGTAAATAACGTGATTCTTATAAGCCAGACGTGCCAATTTTCGCCGGAAATTGACTAATTAGATTCACGCTGCGCTGGAATTAATAAATATCCACCTCTGCTAAAGAAGAAAAAAGTTGATATAGCGCCTTTCAATGCGAATCGAATTTAAAAAATGCTCTCTTTCCAGTTAACTAACATAGCAGCGATCTAAATTCCAAACCGAGCTATCCGCGTCATATTATACGGAGCAATGATGAATCAGTTAGATCTTATTCCAGATACTTAAAAAACACATTGAAATAGAGTGTCCGTGTATGCTTTCTTTTAGGTATGTCATACAATGTTTTTAGGTACGACTAGTTGAGCCCACAAATTCGTATGCGTGTATTCGGTATAGCGCGTAACTTTTTTGTTTGTAAACCGATTGGAAAGAAACAAACACTAAATGTTACGGGAAAACCGCACATTTAGTGCGGTTTGAACACATTTAGTGCGGCTTAACCGATTTGAACACTAATGTTCAAATCGGTTAAGCCATTTCTAATATTAGCGTGTACAAACGCACAGACAAACAGACGGAAATTAATTTTTTTTTACCTCGGTAAAAAATACCTACAACGTGTACAAATTCTTTTTTTTTTAAACATATTCAATGTTCTGTACATTAAAAATTTTTTCAATTTGTTACGAAATTTCAAATTGTTCTTACGACTCGTTTACGATTTTATTATATGTATAAATATAATAGATGTATGTATAATGTATTGCTAAGCCCAAATGAAAACGTTTATCGCCGAAGTAGAAGTGTATTAAAAGGAATAGATTCAGAAAGCTGTAGCGAGCTATACTTATCTATCTAGTGCAACCACTATCTGAAAACCTTTTATTGAAAAAAAAAAAAAGGAATTCTTTCGAAAGCTCCTCTTCGCTACATTTTAATACTGACACGACCGTCTCCATCTAAACTATTATATAATAATAATAATATAAAGAGAAAGGAATTAGATTTTTTGTATGTTTGTAATCGATAAACTCACTGTTTAAGATCCATACGAATATCAAAATTTTCCTATAAGTCATTATTTGGCGTACGCTGCGAAAACTATTGATCGTATATTAAAAAAATTACTAGCTTTGCCAGCGACTTCGTACGCTTTGTAGATCGTATTTTAAAAATCCCACAGGAACACATTTTTTTTTCGGATAAAAAGTATCCTAAATGTTAACCTGGGTAATAAATCTGTGTGCCAAATTTTTGCGTGATTGAATAACAAACATCCATACAAACTTTCGCATTTATAATATTATTAGCATTAGTAAAATAATGTTACTACATGTTTATATGTCTATTATAGTTAAGTCACAATAACCGTTTTTTATTAAAATTAGTCAAAACACGGATAAAATCGAACATTCGTATCATGTTATTAATCCTTATCCAATTATAATAGTTTCATAATCAAGGTTGATTAAGTAGCTATATGTGAATTCCTCTTTTTTATAATTCGAATGGGACTTTTCGTTTAGAAGTTGTATGAGCGAATAGCTCTTGCTTAGTCTATTAGTTACCTACACATTTAATTTTTTGTGTAGTTTATAATATTTTATAAAGATATGAGGACCAAGTCTCTTGCAACGCCTAGTATTATGTAAAAAGATCTATAATACTGGTAGGTAGGTGTAATATAGTATGTAGAACTCGTATATAACTGTTCTGTAAACGAGAGGTCTACTTTACAATTATAATGTCTATTGCGGGCGCGACGGCGAGCGACGCTCATACATAGAGCTTGTCAATACCGCATAATGTGTGATATGGATGGAAACAAGTAAATTCGCCTCCTTCTTCGCTTGGCTATCGGTCTCTCTGCACATTACCGTATTTTTTTAATAAAGCTTTATTACGGTACTAATTGGGTACAGGAGTCTGATGGATTAGATTGTTACGCGACCCAGAAAAGGATCGCCACGCTGTGTGTCCAAGTGTCCATCTCCTGTGTGTTCAGTACCAACGTTACAATCACCCCGTGGGTTATGTGTCGAAGTCGTTAAAACCCTCAAAATTAAAAAGACGTACTTCTAAAGAGCAATTTAAAAACATTGGAGCATCAATTTTTGAGTTAGGTGTATTTAAAAGCAATTTTTTTATCGTTTACCGCTGCGAAAACTATTGATCGTATATTAAAAAAATTACTAGCTTTACCAGCGACTTCGTACGCTTTGTAGTTCGCTTTGTAGGTCAAATGCTTGATCTATCATTATAAAAAAAAAAAAAAAAAAAAAAAAAAAAATTACAAAATTGTACAATTAGTCACTGTTATTATATATACAAATATAAAATTACATAGTATATTTACTTATATATAAATCAATTTGTTCAGTTTATTCTAATTAACACAGCAGTCGTCGTGATGTCATCTTCGACATAATAATAATATAAGGTAATTAATACATATACATGTATTAATACGTCGAAGTGTAAAGGAAAACTGTTAACGTCCATGGGCATTACCGTTGTTATGCCATTAACACTTTTGCATAATAATAAGGCAAATGAAAATTAAGTGTTTTATATTATTTTGAACAACAACCAAAATTATCATAAAACCGTGAACTCACTGCGGCGAGGTCCATATCATATAATTGCATATCCAATCATGCCTATCATATAACTTTTGACGATTTCCGTCCACTTTTGTTTAAAATGTTACACAAAATTAAATGTAAGTGCATGGAACTGATAGGGATCGACGCTAGGGTGTTGTAATAAATATTTTGTTGCACTGCAGTCGGCGCGTACAAGGATGCACGGAAGGAAGGCGCGGAGTGCGGCGCGCGCGCCGATTCGAACTGCTGCCGATATGGCATCGTCATGTACGATAGGACATTGGAGCGAGCGTTCAAGCGTGCCGTTGATGCCCGACGTCGTTTGACCTTATTTAATTAGTTCGTTCGTTTTTACTCTTTGTACGTAACGCAGCATATTAAAATGTGTAGCTTTCATTTATTGTTGCTGCAGTGTCCATTATTATCTTAAACGTTTCATAAAACTAGGTTGTCTTTACCAATTTATAAAAAATGACATTCAGCCATGATCAAAATAAGATTTAAGAACATATGTGGCCCAAAAAAATTATTAACATGTTTTAAAGTACATTTTATTAACATATAAGTAACACGTTTTACGTAAAATATTTAGATTAAAAGGACGACGTTTTTTAAAAAAAGGTCGTTTATGCAACAAAGCTTCCATAATGCAGGCTGGATATAAATTAGGTTTTTGCGTGCATTTATTTCCATATTGTTATATCTCTGAGATATAAACTGAATCATTAACTAACAACTAAGTTACTATAGATATTAAATTATAAATTATGTAATTGAAACTTTTTCTCCCTTTTGTGCTCTTATATTGTGCTCTATGCTGGTGGTACAAAGATTTATAGGGAAATATTAGATAATAAAATTAATGTTAAGACAACGTTTCTAACCAGTGCTATTAGCAGTTTTATTTAACATACGGTGCTGATAATGAACGAGATGACAACAAATTACGAGTCACTGAGCAATGCAAGGCAACGCTTGACATTTCTCTGAAGGGTTAAATCCGAAATATGGATATCCATCCAAAGTGGTCGACATAGCCTAAAGAATCAATCAACTGATGGGTATCGGGTTAGATGACGAGTTTTGGAGTGGAGACCGCGGTCGAAACGCCACTGGGCTGATCATGATAATGATGATTATAGCTCAATTTTTTTTTTCTTAAATAAAAATAAACGCTCTATTAGTTTAAAAAAAATCAGTTTTAATAAAAGTTTAAAAATATTAACACAGGATCGCGATTATAGACGATTATTATATTGTGACGTTGGTTCTTCGTGTAGATGCTATCTTGCAAAAATGTTGTAAAAAATTTTGTTTTTATACTTGGTATTTTCCGCCTTAATAAACTTTTCAACAAAAAACTTAGAGGGGGTCCATTAAAATTGTAAAAATACTTGAGTTTAGGACGGGCAATTTCCACTCTGATTACCTTATTTCGTTAATAAATCATAAGATTCAAACAATAGAGCAACATTTCAAATATATTAATGGTGTTTTACGTATACAAATTTGTGTTGCTTGTATTCCTAGACGGCGATAGCCACACTCAAAGTGGACTGTTGCCTTTTTCTTTAAAAGAAGAATTAATGTACCAGAAATGTAATTTTTTAAAAATAAAAAGCACGATATTATATTATAAAATAATTTTAGATTATTGGAAAGTTTCTGTTTGTATATGTATACGACTAAGCCGCCTTTGATGAAATTTGGTGGGAAATATCTAGAACCAGATCAGCAAATACCATAGACTTCATTTAAATCGCATGCAAAGGCTTGTTGTCCCTAAATTCAAAGAACTCCACTTAAATAGTACTTAACTGAAAAACCTTATTGAGCCAAATAGAATGTATAATAAGGGAAAGCAAAACACGTCAAGTAATCTCAAAGCTATTTCTGTTCAAAGTTCACCTACCTCGAGCTCACCCGTCACAGTGCTCGCGCTTAAACGATTCAAGTCTGATTTTGAGTTATAAATTTATGCCAATGGCACATTCGCGCCTATTCGGAACGTCATTCGGAAACGTATTTGAAACTTATGTCCAACGCTTTATAAATTTACTGAAAGTAGATCTAAAATATATATTATAATGTTTTATAAAAAATCACTCAAAAACCACTATAAAAAGATTTCTTTACGTGATTTTTTTTAATGATTTTGTACATTGGATATATATTCTGTGCATTCTGTGTAAAATTGCCTCGACGAAACTAATACTAGGGCCTCGGTATTGCGTCGTGCAAGTTTTTCCTTTACTCAAAGATGAAAGAAAAAAAATTTCAACTTTTGAAAAGAGACGAATTGTATACAAATTGATGTCTATTCCATAATATGCGTTGCGGAAATTTTTCGAAGATTGTAAAAGTGTATTCGACGGTTATTGCTTTGATGGGGGAAATATAAATAATGACGAATAAGTGAATATTATTTTTAAATATACACTGGATATTTTTGGGCCATAACGATTTCAATCGGTAATTTTACATTACGCAATCACAACAGAGAAACCAACGGTTCACAAGTTTCTGACTAATAAACTAATAATGATTCCGACGTGTACGGACAGTGGATGTGTTTGCCTAAAAGCTCAAATTACATAAATCCTTATATTGTTTAAAATATAGAAAGGATCATTGAACCAGAAACCATTTTTTCCATATATGAAATAACTAAAAAAAATATCTTTAGTCTTTCAATTATTATGATAAAAACAGGCCAAGTTAATAATAAATCTTACCAGGGGAGCTTATGATCTCGGTTTTTTTTATTTCCAAAGCCTGTGGGTGACATTGTAGTTTAAATGAAAGCATTTCGAACTACGCGGGGGCGTAAAAACGACGTGACAGATCCAATATTTTTTATATAAATATAATGTGTTTTCTACGACAATTATAATTTTGCAACTCCTTCTATGGTATATTTTTGTCCTAATTAAATGTTATGTTAAATGTAAGTTAAATTTAAATGTAAATTTAAAGGTGTTTCGAATTTTTATTGCTTACGTTTTTAGGCGACGTTAGCCATCTTCCATCCATGCATGCCATTATCATAAAAAATAAGTGATGTTGTTTATTTAGTGAATGTTATTAATATTTATTTTCTCGTTTGTTTCAGTGCTATGAAAATAATGTTGGGGAAGTTGCCGCGACCCTGGATCGTGGACGATGCAAAGGACGATGGGTACACTGCCCTTCACCTGGCAGCACTCAACAATCACGCGGAAGTAGCTGAACTGCTGGTTCGCGGGGGCGCGCGGCCTGATTTACAAAACGCAAATCTGCAAACCGCATTGCATCTCGCAGTCGAACGACAGCATACACAAATTGTCAGGCTACTCGTTGCGCACGGCGCTGATCTCAATATTTGCGACAAGGTAAGACTTACACCGTCGACCCGCGGCCCGCCCATCAGATCGTCGGTCCCCACCTTGCGAGTGGACGTCCTACAATACGCTTGCCGGTTCGTGCTCTCCATTTGAAAACCTTCGGCTTCGGCGACTGCGCAATGTTTTGCCAATCTCAACCAAGGTGATGTTGACATATACTCTTCTTCTCTCTATTCTTGATTATGCTGACGCATGCTATCTCAATCTAACTGAGGACCAAATAAACAAGCTTGAGCGTCTCCAAAACCTTGCTATTCGGTTCATATGTGGCTTGCGCAAGTATGACCATGTATCCGAATTTCGACAAAAACTCAAGTGGCTTCCCATTCGCCGTCGGCGGTATATGCATGTTTTATCCCTTCTGTATGGTGTGCTGTTTCACACCAAGATACCATCTTATCTCAAGGAGAAGTTCAAGTTTTTTAGTGTACAGGCGGACATAAGACCTTGCCGTGCGCGCTTACCCTGGAATGCATTCTATACAAAACAAAATTCTATTAGGGGTCATTTACTGTACGTGCCATTAAACTTTGGAATGCATTGTCTTTGATCATTAGACAATCTAAATCGCTGGACATATTCAAAAAAGCACTCAAGACACATTTTCTGTCAAACTTAAGACGACTTTATTTGTTTAATTTTTATATGTAGGTTTTTGTCTTCTAATATATTATATTTATTAATCTATCTTATTAATTTGTGTTATTAATATTGCGTATAATCAATTTATGTACTAGTATTTAATTATTAGAATGTAAGTTTATGATGACCTTACCATGACTTACCACCCACGTTGTTTTATTTTTCATATAATTTTCCTTACCGTAAGGTTGCCTGGAAGAAATCGCTATAAAACGATAAGGCCGCCTTTTGTACTATTCTTTTTTTTTATTCTTTTTTCTTTTTATAGTACAAATAAAGAGTTTTAATAATAATAATAACCTTCCGGCCCCAGCGGCCATCAGCTCTTTATACTATGTGTCCTGCCCACTGCCACCTCAACTTGCTGTTTCGCCGAGTCGCCTATTGGAAAATTACTGTGTCCAGCAGTGGACGTCCTACGGATGACATGATACAAATAATTCAACTTTAGTAATAGCCCACTTATCTACAACATTTGTGTTTCAGGACGGTGACACACCGCTCCATGAAGCATTGCGACACCACACATTGCAACAATTACGCCGGTTGCAAGATGCGCGTGACGCTTCGTTACTCTCGGGCCTTGCACACGCACACGATAAGAAGTCCTCAGCCTCCATCGCCTGTTTTCTAGCTGCACACGGAGCTGACCTTTCCGTTAAAAATAAAAAAGGTACAAATCGGGTATTATGACTTTTATGTAGAGTTAACTAGAATTTGACAAAAATCTTTTGTAAACATTTTTCACCTATATTTGCAATATTAGCGATCCGCCCCCAGCTTTCCACTGATGCAATTTTTTTCTGCGAGTGATATACACAAATCTTCTTCGTTCCATTTATGATTTTGTACTATTTACACAATTTTTATCTATTGTTTGACTTTTCTAGGATAGGAACCCCTATTTGAGTATAGGCCTGCTTCAGTTCGATCCAGTTTTCTCTGTCCTTATCTCGTTTTATTTTCTTTTCCACTGTAGCTAAGATGTCATCGCTCCATCTTTTCAACGGTCTTCCTTTTTGTCTTTCCCGTTAGGTCCTTTCATTTTGTCCCTTCTATTGTCCATCGCTTATCGCTGTACCGTGCTATGTGGACAGCTCATCGTTATTTCACTTTTGACCATAGTTTAGGACGTCTATTAGTTTAATCTTTTTTCATATAGAATTGCTTGTTGTGTTTTCTTCTTAATTTTTTAAAGGCTTCTTTCCATGGCTTTACAAGTTTTATTTTTGTTCGCTTAGTAAATTTATATTTTTTTCTAGTTTTGTGCTTCTTTCAGCAAAGAGAACTATATCCTCTGCGAAACTGAGATGACTTAAATATCGAGTACCTATTTTGATTCCTTCGTTTTCCCATTTCAGGTTTTAAAGATATTTTGCAATACTGCTATGAAAATATTGAGAGAAACGGGGTCTCCTTCTCTCACTCCTCGTTGAATAGGTATTTCCGGTCCTCGACTCTCTAGTTTCACACAGCTGCTGCTGCTGTCATATATGTTTTGCAAGGCTGTCATATATTTTTTGTGGACGTGACATTTGTTCATTGCTTCCCAGATTACATCGTATGTAATCATATCAAACGCTTTAGCGTAATCGATAAAAACAGCATATAACGCTCTGTGAACTCCTTATATTTTTCTATTATTTGTTGTACCAAATGGATATGGTCTATTGTTGAGAAACCTGACCGGAACCCCGCTTGTTCTTTTGGTTGAAGGTTTTCGATTTTACCATTGATTCTACATAGTAATGTGGATGTAAAAAGTTTGTAAATGCTAGGGCTAATTGGGCGCTAGTTCCCCAAATCTTGAGGGTCGCCTTTTTTGTATAACAGAATTTCTTCCATTGTTCGGGTACAGTCCCGTGTTTATAACTTTGCTGAACACATATGATAATGAACGTGCTAATAGAGTAATTCCGAATAGTAAAGCTTCATTTGGTATGCCATCTGACCCTGGACTTTCCTCTGATTTAAGTTTTTTAATATATCTTACTACCTCTGTCGCATCCACTTCTGCGGGCTCGTCTTTAGTGTCGTTATACTTTCAAATTCCATCGTTATTCTTATAAAGCGCTTTGTAAAATTCCGTGACACAATCTATAATATCTTTTCTCGTGGTAATTCTTGTTTTAAAATTTGTATCCAATTTTGTTTATATGCTCTTTTCGTACTGTTTTTAAGTTTGTTTCTATTGTCTGCTTTCTGTAGTCGCGTAGTCTTGCTTGCCTTGTTAGCTCTTTTGAATAACATACTTAGCTCATTCTTAATTTCATTAGTTTTTTGTTTTTAGTTTATAGTTTTGAGCGTCTTGTCAGTAGTTTTATTGTAGATTTTGTGAGGATTTTGGTTGCATTGATTTGTTTTTCCTCTTTTCGTTCTTTGGTCGACATGCTCTTTTTAATGACATGTCCTATTTTATTATTTAAGGTCTGGACATCCTCATCGTCGTCTATATTTCCAATCTATGATCAGAACTGAACCCTAAACCGTATAGTTCTATTTTCCTTATTTTTTTTTTTTGGGCTGGTTTAATGGGATGTAGAATATCATTTAGGTTTATTTGCAGATAATATTAAATCTATACTTGTGTCATTTGTTTTCTTAATTATTATTCGGAAGATAATTTTGGTTACCCAGGAGGAATTTTTTGCATTTACTACTTTTCGTAGAATTTGAAAAGTACTCTACAGTACCATACGTGTTATTAGATGTGTACATATCTATAGTATATCATGTAGCACATTGTCCTTAATAAATTGTATTAGTAAAATTTATATTAACTCACCTTTTTAAATTCGAAGTCCAGATCATGATGCGATTAGTAGAATACTGTATTCAAAGTTGTTTGTCTCAATTCCAGGACAAACACCTCTTGATTTATGCCCAGACCCGAATCTGTGCAAGACGCTGACGACGTGTCGTAAAGAAGGAGCTAGTGTTGGAGGTGAAGGAATTCTCGAGGGCGAACCTAGTTTGGTGACGGCGAACCCGCCCGCTGCGACGGCCGCTCCAGCTGCTTCAGCGACCGCAGCCGACCCCATCCCCGAACAGGCCCCGACCGATCCCACTGCAGACGAATGCCTCGTGTGCTCCGATGCGAAACGAGACACTCTCTTCCGCCCCTGCGGCCATATCTGCTGCTGCAATGTTTGCGCCGCAAGGGTAAGAAATACGTGCATAAATAATCTTAATTAAATTTCGACACATTTACTCTTCCAAGTTTTCAAACTTATATAAATTTAATATTATTTGATGATGACATGATTACAATAAAAAAAAACACCTGAAAATAAAGATAAAATTGTTTACCTCAAACTTTCCAGCAGTGTGTTGGTGAAAAAATTACTTGAATTTTCAAATACGTTGTTAGCCTTGAAAAGAAAAGTAGCCTCTAATCAGACTTCTGAGTCTCCTTTAGCATCCTTCAGCTTAAAGCATTAACTCCTTTAGCATTAACTCGCCCGTCAGTCCTGACTTATTAATTTTAATTTAGATGGATGGCTTTAGTTCTGGGATGTCTGTAATCTTTGACGATGGTAACCCATACGTGACCACTTCTGAGTTTAACATGATAGTTTTTTACAATCAATCTATATAATATAATTGACAAATTGAGAAGCTTTAAAACGTGCACAAACTGCTCTGCGTCGAAGGCTATGACTAAATTATAGTCCGTCATTCAAACTCGAATTGGTTGTTACAAATTACTCGCGGTTTCACAATTGAAATCTGTCATTTCGAAAAAGACTCGAGTCACTTTTTATTTCAAAATATCATCTCTACGCCATCCTAATAAATAAGATAATTTAAAGTTTTTTTATTTAATAAATATTATTATTATTGTGTTTATACTTTGTTTATCTCCTGCTTTATTCAGTTTCATTTATAACAAAGATTTTCTTACGGCATACCTACATATATTTCTTGTTACTGGAAACTTTTGCTTAGAGGACGGAAGGGCCCTTTACGAAATGACAGGTTCATTTGTGTTTGATACATTTCAGGTGAAGAAGTGCCTGGTGTGCCGGTTGTGCGTGACGTCACGGCAGCGCGTGCGCGAGTGCGTTGTATGCTCGGAGGCGGCGGCCACGGTGGTATTTCGGCCGTGCGGCGACGTGTGTGCGTGTGCGGCCTGCGCTCCGCTCATGCGCAAATGCGTCGAGTGCCGGACGCCGCTCGTCAACACCAACTCGCACAACATCGATGGTGACACTCTAAGTTTTCTTCTACACACGCACCACTATCTTATCTTTGATCTTTATTATTACCCACCAGAGTTGACGTTCGACCAACAAACAATACTTGCGACATCCCCCGATATATTGGGCGATACCTGACAACGCTTGCACCATCTGAAAACTACTGATTTTTTTATTTCAACTACTTGAAACTGTTTTGTTTACACATATTAAATGTGATTTGTCTACACATTATTTTATTAGAAAAATGTAAAAAAATATTTTACAACTTTATCACTGTTCTTTAATTTTGGGGGGTAAATAAAATTAAAATTGGCTAATCAACGCCTTCACAGATTATATCCATCTTTCTAACACCTTGTATATTGTCAGTTTCTGTCATGAAATCTCGCGATAATAATGTTAATTATCTGACACAATGATGAATGAACGTTCCAAGAATAACTTTTTTTTTTTTTATAAGGAGAGGAAATCCTTCATTGGACACTTGCCTGTCTAAACAGTCAAGTAGTGCCGGACTCCTACCGGCTAAAACCTCTCCTATCTCCCAGTTATCCATGTACCCGCCATTATAGACAACCATGGTAACCTTGTTTGCCTTACAAATTCGCCTTTTCATCTACCTCTTTTGTTTTCATAATTGACTCCAGAAACTTTTGGACGCACTGCCAGATATCTTTATTTTCCAACATTTTATTTATTAGATTGTCTGGTGTTAATAATCCTGTCTTCAGATACAGCCTCTTTCTTACATATGAAAACAGTGTGTTCTGCATCATCTGTATCACACTCACAGTTCATGCAGCGCTCGCTATCCCTTTTTCCAATTGTGGCTAAGTATTTCATAAAGACGCCGTGTCCACTAATACTAAAACATTGTACCATACGAAATGTTGTATGGCCGTGCCTTCTGTTCGTCCAGCTTCGCAAGTCATTTATAAGACGGTATGTCCAGCGACCCTTGATGGATTCATTCCACTCTTTCTGCCAATGCTCGACCATTCTACATTGAGACCTAATTTGGGAGATTTTGACTCCTCGCGTCTCAGTTCTCTCTTTGGCAAGCAAGTGTATCGGTGCCAAGTTAGCCAGTACCAATGCTGCATCTGTAGATACAGTTCTGTACGCCGAGCAAACTCGCAGAGCCATTGTCCTCTGCGCAGATAAAACTTTATTTTTATTTTTCATCAATGCCAGAGATGACTCCCAGATCGGTGCAGCGTACAAAATGATGGATTGCACAGCAAATGCCATCACTCGTCGCCTCTGGCAACTGGGACCCTTAGTGTTAGGTAAAATTAAACCCAGCCTAGCAATCGTCTTTTGAGCCTTGTCACATACTCCTTTTATGTGATTGCTGAAAGACAGAGCTCTATCTAAGGTCACCCCAAGGTACTTCACGCTATTAATAGGCTTCACGGTAACTTCTCCACAAGTAAAACTGATCTTATTAACCAATTTCCTTCTATTGAATACAATGGCAGCTGTCTTCTCAGGCGCTATGAACAGCCTATGTCGTTGCATCCACAGATTGATGGAATGAAGTGATTCATTAGCTTTTAGCATTAGTTCGTGTCCAGAGCTTGCAGTTACAGACAGCGCTAAATCATCCGCGTAGCAAATGAGTTGCACTCCCTCGGAAACATCGATTGCCATTACTTCGTCATATAAAATGTTCCACAGGGTTGGACCAAGAACTGAGCCTTGTGGAACTCCTCCCCCTATGTCGACTTTCACTCCTTTTCCTAATTGTATAGACCTATCTCTGAAGTAATCTATCAGTACGTTCGTCAGACAGCCATTCAATCCTCGGATTTTCAGCTTTGAAATTATTATTGACCAGCATGCTGTGTTGAACGCATTCCTGACGTCTACCAAAATCAGCGAATTCCAATATCCGATTCGTTTTGCCTCCCTCGCGATCTCAATAACTCTCTCCACAGCGTCAGATGTTGACCTCCCAGCTCTAAATCCGTATTGATTTCTGTTCAAATCGCCATCTTTTTTTATATCTGACATTAACTTATTATTAATGATACGCTCATAAACTTTTGCAATCACATTAATTAGACAAATCGGTCTAAATTTAGTTTCTTCTTCTGGTGTTTTTTTAGGTTTCTCAATTAAAACTAATTTAGCAGATTTCCATGTCTCTGGAAAAACACCGACCTTAAGCAAGCCATTAAAGAGACATGTAAAATACTTTGTGTGCTTCAGTATGGCCGCCTTAATAACTTCTAGTGGTAAGCTGTCAGGTCCTGGAGCCTTTTGTACTTTTATTCGTTTTGCTGCATCAGATACCTCTTTATAAGTAAGCACCACAAGTCCACCATGTTCTCTTATAATTTCTCCGTCGAGATTAATGCCCTTTTCCAGAATGAACAAAGTCCTGAAAACCTTAAGCTTTTCTTGAAGAGTTAAAATTGTCTTGGGATTTGGCAATTGGAGTTGGTTTTTAACAATTCTATACGCATCGCCAAAGATATCGGCCTCAAGTTTGCTACATAAGTTATCCCATGCTTTAGCTTTGGCTGCTATCAGAGTTTTCTTTAATTCTCTTTTGCTAGCACGATAGTCTTCTTTCAATGTGCTCTTCATCTGCTCTTTAGCTCTTTGAAAAAGTTTACGCTTCTTTCTAGTATTTCTAATAGCTTCTTGTACGTCATCCGTCCACCAATAAGGGAGCCTATAATAGTCATCGCTCCTTACCCATGGTGTACAAAGTTTAAAAGCATCTTTCAAATATCTTTCACAATTCTTGATGTTTACTTCTTTCCCATCCGTCAGTTTCTTGAATGTTTCTATGAATGCTGTGATAATGTGATATTAGTGTTACCGTGTTTATATTTCGGCTTTGTTCAAGCGTTTTGCCTAATTTTCGTAATAATAAATTTATGATCACTCATCGATTCTTCATCCTCCAGAACACACCACACAGGACATTCTTTAACTATATTATCGCACACCATTGTAATGTCGATATACGAGACTCCATTTGAACGAATACATGTAGGTGATTTTCCATCATTCAGCACATTGAGATTTAGGGAATTAGCCCATTCGAACAGGTCACTTCCTTTCTTTGTTGTTATGGTTCCACCCCAGATTTTATTTTTAGCATTAAAATCACCTGCCACAAATATCTTTTTCTTTTCTTCATTGCTCTGTATATCTTGTTGCAAACTTTCAAGGTGGGTTTTAAAATCCTCAGATGTATTTTTGTTAGGACTTAAGTAGACACTATAAACTATTAGGTCATCGGTTTCAACACACACAAAGCAGCCCGCGGTACGGTAGCTCCTCACTGCATATTTTCTACTGAAATTTATTATCATAGCATCCGATTCTCTACTAACATTAGTGTGTCCGGTATTCATTCTACATTTCCTTATATTAGGTTCGCTAATCACAATAAAATCGCATTTTCTTTCAGAAGCCACCACAGCAGCCAGGTCGTGAGCAGCTATGCTTCTATTTGTGTTTAATTGAAGAATCGTGAATTTTATCTTGTATAATTTCTGTTCTACGTCCAATTTTAGCTATCTCTAATGCCTTATGCAAATGGCTACACTTGTTGTTTCCTGCGGAATTATATGTAGAATCCTTCTTTTTTATTTCCCAGTTTGATAACTTTCCTGTCTTGCATTACTTCAGTGACCGCTTTAGTAACTTCCTCAGCATTATCCTTAACTCTGATAAGTACCTGACTCTTATTTGTTCCAAAGCGTCTCGGCCTTTCATTCCTTCTTTAAGCTTCTTCAACGTCTCTGCATATGTGCTTGCTTCTCCATCGATAACTATTACTTCTTCTTTGTGTCGACTTTTCTTAGTGTATATGTTGCTATCTTGTTTTCCTTTTGTATTCCTTAAAAATATATTAAAATCAGTGTCATGAAATATTACTTCCAACAATTTTCTCATCATACTACTTTCTATCCCGTGAGGTTTTACTATAGTTACGACCTTTTCTTCGGAATCTTTTAGAATATTTTTTTAATTCACAACAAAGATCAAACATGTCATGTAAACTTCTACCATCTTGTTTCGTAGGATCAAAGAAAGCTATTATAACGCTATTTAACTTTGTTTGTACTCCCGTCTTGGATCTGTAAGATGTAGACTGTTTAATAGTAACATATCTACCACCCTTACAGTCTATTTTTTCCATTTCGGAAACGCTTGGGTATCTACTTAAAACTCTCTTGCTCACCCGAGATGATTGAGGTTTTTGCTGTTCATCACAGAAATAAACCACATTGCTCGAAACCTTGTTAAAGATATCGCCATGGTCTAGGATAGTTTTCTTAAAGCTATCTTTTGTCCATTCAAGGTCAGCTACTTTAAAAAACTCGTTAAAGCTGCAAATTTTCTTCTCATTTAAATCATAGGTCTTTTTATTTTCTACATTTTCTTTTACGTATCTTGTGCTGAGTTCTTCAACTTTACATTCTAGTTTTGTATATCTTTCTTCTTGTAGTCTTCTATATTCATCAAACTCCCGTTGTATTTCTCTAAACTCCTCTGCATCATATTTATATCTTTCTATAACTTGTCTAAGAAGACTAGACATTTCTCCGCAAACTTTTTTATTTCTTTATGTGTGTTTTTGTTATCTTTAGTATACTGTGAAAATTCATCCACTTTACTGCGTAATTTTAATAGCTCCGCCGGCGGCTCTGCGATAGCTTGTTGTGTAGTTGTTGGACTTGATAACTTCCTTCTTTTTTTTGGTCTAGTATCCTTTTTAATTTTAGCGTCGGTACTTTGATTACCCAACTTAAATATCTCGAATACATCCTTCTTCTTGTCAGTGTCTAGTTTTTGCCTTGTTTGTCCCGGAGGTGTCCTCTTAACTGGTCCACCACTTTTGAATGGATCTTCTAGCTCTCCTCGTTGGTCTATTTGTTCGGGAGTCGATCCTGATTCTCTAAATTCTTTGCGACGAATGTTGCTCCCCCCAGAATACGTGGAGCTGACTGAAGCTGAAGCTTCAGTGAGGGATTCTCCACTTGTTTCGCAAGTGGTACCCTCCTGGGGTAATATATTTTTACAGTCCGCCATCATGAATTTTTGCTGATAGTACAGCTTCCCTTTTTCTGTCGGGGTGTAGTCCCTTAGGCCGAGTCTAAAAAGACTAAAGGCACTCCCATGCCTACTAGTTTTGGTTCGCGCCAGGTAATTGATTTCCCTGGTACCTCTCATACATCCTATGAGAGGCGTTCCCCAATCCACCACCTGGGGACGCGCCCGATGGGAGACTAGCAACTCCACACGGGAAGAATAACTTGACCAGCATAAATTTAAAGCTAATTTAAATTTTAGCTGAAAGTCTTCAAACGTGTTACTAGTATTATGATCTACTAGCTGGCCCGGTGAACTTCGTACAACCTCGAAATTAAAACCCGTTCCATACAAAATGTATGAGAAAATGAATTATATTTATTTGGGGCTGAGGCAAGTTCAACAAATCAAAGATCATAAAAATAGGTCCAGCCGTTCTCGAGTTATAAATGTTGTAACTAACACGAGTTTCTTTGTTCTTTTATATATATAGATTAGCGAAGTTTCACAGAAACCCTAATATCTGTACTACGCATGATTGGGAATGTTCAATGCATGGTTTGCAGTGACGTATTGTACATTTCCAATTACATATGCTGGTATCCATCGAATTCATATTTTACAAGGCGAGAGAAAGTCAAAGCACCAATTTAAGGCCTCTTCTGTTTATACTACATGTCAATGATTTGCCTAATGTGATTGCTGATGATCTTAAGCTTTCTCTCGCTGTGGAAACGATAACAGACTGTGATAGGCCACTAAAATATATTAATAGAATAGTGACATGGAGCAAGAATAATCTTTTAGGTTTTAATAGTTCGAAGTCTGTAATATTTTTGTTCACAAGAAAGCATACACCTATTGGGCGCAAGAAGTTAAATATTTTGGTGTTCGGTTAAACGGTAAAACATTTGGAGGCCACATTACAAACTGTTGCAAAAAGAACACACAAACTTAGGTTTTATTTTTCGCATATCTCATGGCTTACTTGTTACTTGTTTATACGCGATACTTGTTTATACTGGGAATGGTTGGCCACAATAACACTCGCACACTGAATTTCATTAGAGTAGGGCTATTTGTTATCTTAAAATGAGATTACTACATCGCATTGGGTACTCCTGTAATGGTGTGTATATGTGTTGAATAAAATAAATATATTGCAGTGGAGAAAGAGTCCGGCAGTAACTTGGCACACGTGCAAGTGAATAAGGGGCAGCCCGCCCCTGCACCGGCAGCCCCTCACCTCATGAATAACGGCACACGCTCAGCGCCCCCCAACACCCAAGCACCCCAGGCTCCACAAGCACCCCAAGCGCTCCCCACACCACCCGCACCGCCCGCACCTGACGTGCAGAAGCTACAACAACAACTACAGGATATCAAAGAGCAGGTACGATAACCTTACAAGGCAGTATACCAGAAGGTAAAACTTTGTCAATTTATTTATTTGACGCTTAGCGAGCAATTATTACCCATTTTTAAAGAGGTTTTTGTTAACATATTGAACAATTAGTTTCTTGTAGGTATAGACAAATATAAAAAATTCATTTGAATATTTTACGAATTTCAATTTAAAACAAATAAGGGATAATATAAGTATTATTAATGATTATTTGAAGTTTATAGGAGGCGGCAAACATTTAATTTAAAAACACAATATAAATCCCAGAAACATCATAATATATGAAAAAAAATATACAATTCTAATGTAGCACGAAAAATAAGCAATAACATGCGCGGACCCCCTAATTATCGGACCTTTTTGTCTTTTATTCACTCTACTGAAGATTAAAAATGTGTTAAATTTTATATTTTAAAACCTATGCAAACTATGCAAAATCTATAATACTGACAGTTTACCCTATAATAACCGAATCTTTTTGGTGTTGCAGACTATGTGCCCGATCTGCCTGGATCGGCTGAAGAACATGATCTTCCTTTGCGGCCACGGCATGTGTCAAATGTGCGGCGACCGCATCACAGTGTGTCCAATTTGCCGCAAGCAAGTCGAAAAACGAATTCTGCTCTATTGAGCTCTAATACCCAAGAGATGGGATTACTTTTATGCCTTAATTTTAATGTATGTTAATTTTTCTCACATTATACTTATCCTATTTCCCAAAAAATGAACATTAGTGACATTTTGTCGTTATTATCTTTGTTTGTTGGATCTATATACGTTAATTGTGCATTATTTAAACAGCAAAAATAACCTGTTTTTAGGCAATTACTACTTGTCGAAGATATCCATAAATTTTCTTTTTAAGATAATTGGTTAAACGTTTTATCTCCACAAAGATGTGATTCGAGATTATGTTTGTGTGCGAACAATGCTAATGCCTCTTAAGGCCCTGTGGAGTGTATATTTCTTTGGGAAATGTGAAGCTCTGACCAAATTTTTGATAATCCCCTTTTGTTCGTTGGAATTATTCTCAAAGAAAATATTGTTCATAGTTAAATTGTTATAAAAGAAGAACAGATTTTGCTGTTACTTTATACGTTTCCCTAAATTTGTAGAAGACTTGCAAGTCGGTTGGAAAAAAGTCACTTCTAGAAAAAAATCATCGTGAAATTTGTAAAATATTATTTATAATAAATGTTATTGTGATGTATTTTGTATGTACATTAATATAAAAGAATGAAATCGATGTGAAATTCAAATGTTTTATATCTGTCATAGACAAAAGATTATTTTCAGGTTACGCTCCAACATCATATGATCTTCACACTTGAAACATAAATAGAACAAATTTATGACACCCAGAAATATTTAGTAAATTGTATGTTGTCGTAAATTTGCAAAAATATTCTACAGTTTAATTTTCTTTCACACGAAAATATCATAAAATACAGAAAAGTTTTCAATATAAAATAATCGGTCTATTTATATTAGGAACAAGCGGTAAAATACATCGGAAATTTCTCGGCACTTCGCAGCAATCTATTTTAATTTTGCTTTATATGTAAATGTATGACATGGCACATATTAAATAAAAAAACACACATGTTAACTATTTTTATTATAATATGCATAAACTTTTTTGTACTGTCTTTCCATTACCGATCGTAGCGAGCGGTATTGCATTATTTCGAGGTGCCAAGATAATTCCGACGGGTTATATTTGGAGCGTTAACTGAGACCAATCATTTATCTATGTTACCAATTGATTAATTTTAGTTTTATTAAGTAAAACAATAGGTATTTTAATATAAGTTGTAATCATTGTTAGGTCTGTTTCGGTTAGTTTTGAATTTAAATTTATTACATTCATACAAATCTTGATAAAATCTCATTAAAGAAAAAAAATCTTGTGATCAAAAATGAGGATTAGTTTTAAAGAAGTATCGACTACTAACGAATCAAAACTAGAAATTTCACCAATTTCTCAAAAAAATGTTGTTATACGTACCCGAGTTCATTACTATAGTAACCTTGAAATACAAGCAGTGTTTGTTACGACATGATAATTAACGACGATACCGATAATTTGTATCTATTTTTAATAACAGTTTCGATTTACACATAAACTATATGAATAAATATAGTCTATATTTGTATTTCTCCACTTTGAGTCTTGCTAATGAACTTACTAAATAGATACACAGAGTACCTAAAACGTTGCATTTTCGTACGAGTTAAATAAACCAATATGATTATATTTTATAATTAAATTGATAAGGAGCAAATAACTCACTCCGAATAATGATAATAATTTATAAATATTTGAATAGCCTACGCCAAGTGAATTCTAAAAAGTTGACTAGATTTAGGAATTCCCATTTTTTAAAATGCATTTATTCAAAATCTATTTGGTAAGAAAGGGCGTAAAATAACTAAGAGCTTTTCGACGAGACTAAAGGGCCTTGAGTATGTAACTACCGTTTTGTTTGGCAGAAATCGAAATAATAAAGCCACGATATGAGTTTCCGCAGTATTGCTTCCTACGTCGCTTTGTTAGGTATAGAGACTTACTACATATATTTGCCTAAAAGGTGCATTCAAGAATGCCTCCCCAAAGAAATACGTAATTGTAGGAATTCGTTCATGTTGCTTGTTCACTGCAGACTGTTATAATTTTATAGAATCTGGGAACCAGTGCTTTGCAAGAGGATGAATCACTATCTATCCTATACAAACTTATTTCTTGATTACACATCTAATGTACAAAACAATAATGTGTTGATCAGTGTTTACGAATAAAGAAAGTGCTCGAAGAAATATGAAAAGTATACGATTCGGAAATTGAGGCAAAAAGCTATATTTAGTATGAATGATAAAAATGTCGAATAGATCATTTCAAAATTACATTAAAATATTAAACCCACTGCCAGTATCATATTGTCTTTACAATTTTAAAATATCGTACGATATAACTTTTAAGATAAAAATAACTTTTTGTACAAAATCCACCTCCACACTTGGAATATTCAATACGTAAATTGTTTAAAAGATTATTTTTTTAAAGTGCGAAACGGGAATGTTTTTCCAACACAAACGAGAGAAATACAAACATACAATCCTTCAGGCTATATATGTTAATAATTCAGAATATACACAGATGTTCTGAATTATCTCATATATAAATATGACATAATTCAGAACATCTGTGTATTGATAATTATGTTGTTTTAAATCAACGGATATATAACTTTTTGCTTTTTAACCGTTTTTCGAATTAAATAATCTAAGTGTAGACGTAAACTAAATCTGTTAACCTTATAAGAGTAATAATTTAGGAAGGTATATACGAAATACATACCGTATACAAACGTATACGAATGTATATAGAATTACTACATACAAAACTGACTACATTGTGATGCATTTATGTTTAATCTTAGTTAACTTTCTGTTATTTACAAATTGTATTCTAAAATATACGTTAATGTTTCATTATATTGTATCGTGTTTACTTATTATACGTTGAAAGTATTTATTAAAAATGCCTAAAAACTTGTGTGTGTCAGTATGGTGGCTTGTCATTCTTATACAAAGCCTGACAATTTATTAGTTAATCGTTTAGTGCAACGTTGACCACTTTCCTGTAATATGTGATACGAATTCAAACTAATCGGTTGGAGTGGTGGAAATTTTCACTCAATAACGAAAATAAGAAATAAAGAAGACAAGGAAATTCCCACATTGTTGATGCTTTAAACATTTTATGGACCAATCGATTAATGAGGACAGTATTTATAATTCCCAGACAACAGTCAAATCAAACTACTAACTAAAATTATTAATTAATGTTAATTTCAATTATTAAAAGCCGTGCTTTTAAAACTTTTTAATACTTTTTGTATTCCACGTACACTCGCTCCGCTTGCAAAATCCCGACACAAATCCTAACCTAACCTATCCTAAGATTTTAAAAAATGAATTAATATAATATTAATTCAAATCAAATCAAAATATTTATTTATCAATTAGGTTTCTCCAAGAAACTCTTATGATCGTCATATAGAATTACCAGTTAAATTTAAATTTACCAGGGTTTGGAAAAAAGCCAAGATGACGATCCTGAGAAGAAACTCAGAAATTGATTGATAAGTTCCATGGCATATAAGAAAAATATATTTAAAAGGAAATTTACAATATTTTTGCAAGTTTTTCGTGGCAAACTTTTTTCTATTGTGAGAAATTATGTATGACTTCTAGCAGGAATACATCAGCATCAGCTATCTCTAATGGTCTATCATGAAGGTTGATATTCACCAAAATATACTCGTTTGCCACATATTTATTTCTCGATAGTAAATAATTATTGTTTATTCATTATTACTAGAAAGTGGTTCAACTATCAGCTATATAAAGCTCACAAACACGTAATCGCAATTTGGTATCCGAAACCACAATTCTGTCGCACAGAAAATCTTTATTTCGCCTTTTTTACGTCTATTATTTAGTGAACTATTATTTTCGCTATTTACAGTGTAATTATATTGTTAAATAAAAATACGCATTTAATTTGAAGTTTCAATTATTTATTTCTAAAAGACAACTACACAATAATTATTTTCAATATCTACTATCACTAAAACTATAGACGTTACTATATATTCCACTCTATTTCGTAGAATATCCATTGCTATTTGAAATTGCATACTTTGCACACGGTACTAGAGGATGTCAGTGGCGAGTTTTCTAAAACCATTTGCTTCGAAGCCAAATATTATACTCAGCATAAGATAATCGTTACAAACACTATCTATATCGTTGAATTGATGTTGGAAGGTTGATTGGTATAATCGCCGCAAATCTTCTTGGGCTCTGACCTTGAGCAGGTGTCTTTCGTTTGCGCATGTACAATTGCGAAATTCGAATAAGCAATACGGCGCAACTGCTTCCTCTCTTGTACAAATGTTATCATTGCGTCTTTATCATTCCGTGGCTCCCTCCTGCGTCGCAATACCTCACACACAGTCCCAAAATCGGTTACGATATTTGACGAGTGATATCGCCAGAACCCAAGAAAATTTGCGTCGTTTGTAATCACGTCGAAGAGTTGCAATCAAATCAATTTTAGGTGGTACTAAGTTTACCGGAACGTCTAATAGGTAAAAATATATGATGGAGTTACTGTAATTTTTCGCATTAATTCTCTTGTGATCAAATGAATTAGTCTTACGAAACTTTGCGTTATAACAACTAAAGGTATCTATATCTGAAGTGATAACTCCATTTCATTGTGTTTTAAAATGTTCATTATCTCTACGTTAATTAGTGATTGTACACGGTAAAAATACTAATTGAAATTGACTCGTGATTTGCTGATTTTGGTGAAAAACTACCTAGCCTACGGAAATTATAAAATTAACATAAATAAACGCATCAGAAGTCAAAATAGTCAAAATCATAACAGCAACACCTACCATTGAAGTAATTATCTATTATGTACCCGTACTTACTGAATACTTTCTGCTACGTGTATAGTATTATTATAGTAGTGTTATGTACTACTATAATAAAGTAATAAAAAAATAGAACAAAGCTTGTAGAAGTCTGCGATATTTCCGCATTTAGATACTATTTTATCTATTTGTAGGTGTTATAATTTTCTTCTGATCACTGCTAAATAATAATTTTAACTTGTATTGAGGTTTTATTTTGGCCATTTTTAAAATGAGCCGTATTGCCATTTTTTGAAGAAGAAGAAGAAGGTTTTATTTCATTAAGTGGGAAAATCCCTCCGGAAATCATTTAAGTTAGATTTTATTAGTTACTGTGATACTAAGAGAATAATATATTTAGCGAATGCGATATTTTAAAAATATTATTTTTTTCGAATTGGAGATTATGAAAACAAAGCTTTATAGCGTAGGTGTTACAACTAGTAGTTGGAAATTAAAGTGTCAGAGTGGACGTCGTGTTTGGATTTGAGAGTTGTTTGCTCGTAATGCGGAGCGTCCTCTATGGGCTCCGCTTGCTCGTCCGCGACGGCAACTCGCTCGCGGATCATGTCACACGTGAGGTCGTGTATCCTGAAGGCCAGTTGCGAGTCGAACCCGAGCTCGCTCTCTTGTATGGAGCGTCGGTCCTTGTAGTACAATGCAGAGAGCCCCTTCACCTCGGGCGACGTCGCGCAATATATTGGTGTACACGCTGCCTGACCCTGAAAGCAGTTCATTTACTGCAACGAATACAATATGCAATTTTTAAAATTCATTAGCGCTGTCGCAAGAAAATGACTCCGCTAATGCCTACAAGACTTAAATCATTGATTGACATGACACATTGTCTTGTGCAGTTATAAACTTTGCAATAACCACAATCATAAACAAGCTTTAGATTTATGTAAAACATTAAAATTTTAAAATGTTATTTCCGTCAGTAAGTAAAGCCTTTTACGAAAGCTCTTGCCCTACTACATCCTTTATCCTGATTAGCGTCAGCAAGGGTGCGTTCCAGCACTCCTTCGGCCAAGGCTAATTTTGCTCTAATCGCGGATACACGCTGTACCAGCACTCCATTCGAGCATAATTTGATCTGGACAATATTTGGTCATACCCATGGGTGACCTGCCAGAGAAATTATGCACTGCCTGCTGGAACGGGTATGATCAAATGACAGTAGAGCAAAATTAGCCTTGGCCGAATGAGTGCTGGAACACACCCTGGGACACCTATATTCCTTCTGTTATTTCTTGTATTCCTGGGAGATAATTAGGTGTCAAGTGGACCATTAATTTGTGAAACGTCTACAATAAATTAGTAGGTATACAATCATACTTACGATTGTTTTTGAAAAGGGTAACATGGCCGTGTAAAGGGCCTCATATATCCACCAGTTACGACTGAGTCTTGTTCTGACGAAGGAGCCGGGGTGCGCGCAAAACACAGACTTGTCAGTGTTTAGCCAACGATAGCCCAAGTATCGCATCGCAAGCACCCCACAAAGCTTCGACACATTATACGCTTTTATGGAAGTGTACTCGTGTGGAGGCAGCGAGAGCTGATCTATCGTCGGTGACAACACCTTTTGCAGAGACCACTTTAAATTTCTGAAAATAACATCTCCAGTTTTGATCACAAACTGCGTAATATTGTAATCACAATATTACAGCAACTCACAAACTCTCTCCAAATACTTGAGAATTTCAATAACAACAAATAGTACTTACAAAAATCCAAAAAAGCTAAGAGGGTTACTGTTAAAAAGTAGCAATTTCAAAATTTAAACAAATTTAAATTTTCCCGAAATCGAAATTTAAGTCCCTCAGAGGCATTTTATATAAGATTCTAATAGGTACAAAATATTGATAGTGAATGAATTTTCGATTCTATATGAAAAAAAAGGGTTTTTTTTTCCGTATCCCTATCCTCTCCTAATCCCTTATCCTTAATCCTACTGTAGTCGGCAGCGCACTTGCAGCAGCTTTGGCGTTACTTGTGTTATAGGCGACGGTAGCCACCTACTACCATCAAGTGGACCGTCGGCCTGTCCGCCGATCTTAACATAAAAAAATAAAATAAAAAGTTTCAAAAGCTAAAGCTATTGTAAAGCTCTTGTTTTATGAAACGTTGAGACGAAATACAATAATAACTAATTGATAAACCTGTGCGACTCCGACGATATGATTACAACGCGTGCATCTGGCGCAAGA
Source organism: Bembecia ichneumoniformis (assembly GCA_910589475.2). Taxonomy (NCBI): domain Eukaryota; kingdom Metazoa; phylum Arthropoda; class Insecta; order Lepidoptera; family Sesiidae; genus Bembecia; species Bembecia ichneumoniformis. The sequence goes on from OU342521.1 coordinate 8,374,959, forward strand.
ATCTTCTCAATATTCATGAGCATGTAAAATTGACTTAGATAATTGACTTGGAATGTCGTTTCCAAACCATCCACTGTGAGCGTCCAGGGCAATCCAAACACACCAGCATTTAAAATAACAATGTCCAGTTGTCTGGAAATGTACATTATTATAAGTTGTAGTTGTAGGTTCAGAATGCATTTTTAAACACTGTCCAAACTTTTATCTCATTTAATTCGTGATGCATAAAAAATCCGTGAGTCTCCGTGAATATTTTTTTCATGTATCAATATTATTATCTACTCTTTCGCAATGGTTAATACTAACAAAGAATCTTTTAACACTTTTTTTAATTTTGAATCTTTGCTTTAACAAATGAGGCTTGGTATTAAAATAAAAGAAAAATGGAACTCGATCTTTGGGGGGAACAGGGAATCAGAAATCTAGTCTTCAGTGGACCGCAAGGGTTGTCTGTTTAAACAGTTTTAATTAATAACAAGTTCTATTGATATAAGTTTGGACAGGGCCGTCTTTACCCGGGGGTGCAAGGGGTGCGGTGCACCCGGGCGCGGAGCGCCCGGGGGCGCCTGCCGAGCGCTGAGTATTTAGATATTTCATTGAACTTAACACCATTGCATAGTTTCATATGCTTGTTGCGACAAATACGCATGCGCAAAATTATATATAAAAAAATAGTCATCAACAATAATTACTTTACTTTTATTAAAGCGCCTACACACGGCCCTAAAATTGGTGGCAATATCGGGGAAGTGGTTGGGAGCGCCCTAGATCGCTCCCTTGATCGCCTCATGTGTAGGCAAATCGTAATCAGTTTCCTCCTAACTCTGAAATCGGGTCGGTCGAACCCACGATTTAGGGGCGATTATCGTCTAGGGAGCGTTGTCGCATCGTGTGTAGCGAAATCGGTGCCGATTTCACCGCAGTGTGTCTGCGAGGGCAGCGGCGACAAGACGTATTTTTGTGTTTTTAATTTGTATTCCGTGCGAAGACATGGCTAAGGAAAAGAAGTGAGAAGCCTGGACGAAAGTCAATGATCTCTTCAAGGAGTTCCTCAACACATTCTATATCCAAATGTCTCTCTCCCTTCTAAGGTGTTTCCATCTAGCTACAATATGGGCTTCTTCAAACTAGCAGTAAACAAATTCCTGCAAGGTCGGCAGCGCACATGCACCCCCCCTGATGTTGCTTGTGTCCTTAGGCGACGGTAGCTACCTACCATCAGCCCTGGATTTCTCAATAGGCCATATAGGCCGCGGCCTATGGGCGGCAGCGGCCTAGGGGCGGCTGATTTTAGATGGTTTTCGCACGCTTTCGGAAGCCATCAAATTCTTGTGCGATAATAAATATGCAATAATAATAATAATTACCTAATAAAGGCCTAGATAGGCCACGAGGAAGAGGCGGCACAAAGTGAAGGGGCCCATACTCAAGAAAAGTATAAATCCGGCACTGCCTACGATCAAGTGGACCGTCAGCCTGTCTGCCACCTTTAATAATAATATTTTAAAAAAAGTTCATGGCGTTTCATCAACCAGTTCTTCCTTTTTCGTCTTTGACTTGGTTGCACTGTAGAAGTGATGCCTATTCTCTGATGTTTTGAGAGTGTCGGCGGCATCTTGATAGACGAGCGCTTTGTGCACGGTCGGTTTCACACTTAGTGGCAGGGACGTGTGTAGAGTAGCGGCCGATTTCATCCCCACTACCACTCTCCCGACATTGCCACCGATTTTAGGGCCGTGTGTAGGCGCTTTAACAATTTTGTTAAATGCAACACGCGCGCGGCAAAATCTCTAATCCAAAGATAGTGATAACCTTTGACACATTGCCGCCCGGTCGCCCGCACTTGAAGCAAAATTATTTCTAAGTCAATAAAGTGTAAGTTCATTTGAAATGGGCGCGAGGCGGGGCGCGGCACCTGTGCGTCTATCATAGGCGAGTAATTGCGCCCTTTGACATAGACGTCCGGGTGGCAGAGGGCGCAGGCTGAGCCCCGCACCCCGGCGCCGAATAGACTTAAGACGGCACTGAGTTTGGATCTTTAAATATAAAATGATGTAACAAATATTGACAATAACATAAATATCAATTCTATCATGAGATCAATAATAATAAATTATTAAAATATTTCCGATATTCTGGTAAAGTCAAGATAGAAATTTGTCCTGGAATTTTTGTACTCTTAGTAGTCTTAGTACAAAAAGAAATCGCTGTTTGAGGAAAAATCTTTCGTCTATTACCAACCGACAAGCCACGCTGTCCACCTCACATATCAGACGGTTCATGCAATCGCTGTTAAGTCATTGGCTAACTTAGTTTGAGTTCCTACATAATAATCGTTTCTACAAAAGAACTTTTTGAATATGATTAGTAGATACATATAGTCCCAGCGAACAGTGACTAAATGCAATTTTAGGGTTTATGCATTTAGGACTAACTGAAAGAGATGGCCTAAACAACTGCGCACTGATTTCAAACTAGCTCCTGACGTCATTGTTTGTGGGCGTGGTTTTGGTCAGTCTGCTGTCGGCACCGGCCACGGAGTGGCGCCGCTTGTTTGTTGTAGACTACAGTCAAATTTCATTTGCAATTTAAGTAGGTATAATTGGGCGGGGTATATAACTTCCTCCTTGCCCCGGGCAGTAGTCATGCACCGGTCTAAAGGAAAATCCAATAACATCTCCTCTTTTTATTTGCTCCGTGGTGTATACTAATAACCTGTTGTGTCTGTCAGTTTCCCTGAAAACTGGGGGGTGCAAAGTTATTAATAAATTTTTAATGTAAAATTCGGCATGCAGATTGACGATCACCTGCATTAAAGATTGCTACCGACGGCTTTAACACATTTTCCAGGAGGTACAGATAGGTACAAGTTCGCTCGCTGTCTACCTTCAATAAGATACAGAATAAGAATATGAGGATGGGAACTGGCATACATTACTCATGTAAGTACCTACTACTAGGTATACCATGAACTGAAAAACATTTCGATCAACAGCAAACGTCCTTGTTTATTTCATGGCGGTCTTCTGTACTACTGCCAGACCTAATTCCCTATTTATGAAAAGGTAAATAAGTGTGGACTGCGTTTACTAAAATCTGTTTTAGAGTCTTAATTGTTATTATCAATGAAAGTAACAGTATATTTCCTCTCAACTACTGGTTAAATTATAATACCTAACGGCAATAGCCGGTGGCGTTAAGTGTGCGGGTACGAAACTTGCGACGGCCGGAGCGACGGCGGGGCGGGGCGGTGCGGCGCGGGGCGAAGAGATAGCGGTGTCTTGCGTGTGTACGAAATTACTGTGATAAAAATGCAACATTATGTAGATACCCGCGCGAGCGACGAAACCAAACTAGTTTGTTCCCGTCGCTCCGCGCCGCCCGCCGCCCATGCATCGCTCGATCGCGCCGCTCCGCCGTCGCCCGTTTCGTAGACAGCGCTTAATGTTTTTAGCATTTGATTACATAGCCCGTTTCGTACCCGCAGACTAATTCGCAGAAGTGCAATATGTATAAAACTATGGAAGTATTTTATAATGAAAATTCAATTCTTACTTATGATGTTTCAAAATTTTATCCGTGAATTTCTTGACGGAATTCAATGAGGCGAGATTTGTTTCGTAGACGTGTACAAGTTCGTTATTAACGCAGACATTTTTAGCTACGACATTTGCTGCGTAAGTGTTGCGACACGCCATCAGAACATTGCAGTTGCGGGCATTCAAACAGCGGCTCATTTCCAATCCAATGCCGCTGTTCGCTCCAGTGATTAAGCAAGTTTTATTTGTTAAATCTATGTCTTTCGTTATCTAAAACATTGTAACATTAATTAGTTACTTATGCTGAAATTTTCTCCAATTAACACAATCGGCTATGTATACATAGGAGTAAACTTTAACCTCATCAGCAGTAGGTCCATGAACGCTCGTTTTTATAAAGCCATTTAAATATTTCACTCCATTTTCCAAAACTTTTCTAGAAGGTGCAAGCAAACTAATGTTCTGCCTACGGGCATAAAGCGACCATGAAAAACTGAAATAATTAAACAGTTTAATCATTCTATTATAATCTGTTTACCTACAAAGGCAATCATTAGTAGATAAAATTGGATTAGGCCGTAAGTGAAAGCTCGCAAATGAAATGTGGTCATACTTTGATTTAACTCTGAAAAGTTAAAGCGGATATCACACATACGAGTAACTACGTAGTTATTTTTGTAGGTAACAATTAAAATAACTGAACCTAGAATAATACCTATTGTACCTATTCTTGAAAAACTTACCGTTTAAAAGATACGAACATCTTTAAATTCTTATTAATCATAGTTGCGCGAATATAACTCAAATTCAATAAAAATTGTGGTTAATTAATAACTCTATTTGTTTTTAGAAGAATGATTAGAATCTTAATGAACTTAATCAAAATGACGCAAAGAGTAAAAAAGATTCTCATTTATTTCATAACATATTTTTAAAAGGAAGCCTCTAAAGAGTTCGAAATCGTTACGAAAATACGAGTCAGTTCGAAAATTAACCATTTTCGAGAAAATCGAGTTTGAAAAAATTATTCGGATTTTTGGTAGGTATTGGAAGTCTGTAAATAAGTAACGTAATAAAATTAAAATGTATTCCATATTTGTATTTTGTTTTCATCTTTTACAATGCAAATTGTCACATAAATTACTAATTAGATTTCTGTACGTCTGAATAAAAAAACAGAATCCTTTATAGGATCACTCGTGTGTCCGTCTGTCAGTCAATTATCTCCGAATCTACTAGACTGACCAAGTATATGTGTTCTGTGAGACTGACTAAGTTGAAATTTGGTACACATATCAATATCTGTGACCCAAACGCAGAGGTGTGACGTGAATAGATGAAATCTGTAGGTATATGGGAGGTCATTTCTGGGGGGAAGGTGGAAAATTAAAAAAAATATTTGAAAATTGCATCGTGTGACATATCAAGTGGAAGATCTTGTTGTGAAGATCTTAAATGTATTTTTCTACTTATAGATTATAGGAAAACCTATAAGAAGTCCATGATATTAAAATAACATGATAAATTACTCAACATCGTACGGAACACTCTGCACGCGAGTTCAACTCGCACTTGTCCCTTTTTTTTATCTTCACACAAATGTGATGTAGGAAACTTGATGTAAAAAACATTTAAATAATAATAATTCTTCCTTGTGTTCTCAGCTATCTAACAAGGCAAAACTGCAATTGGCACATTCAGGCACGATAATATACAAAAAAGGCGAAGCGTTTTGAAGAAATGTATTATAGAATTCATTATAGAATATGGATTACTTAATTCTGTCTAAATAAGTTAACTAATGCACAGATATGTATTTGACATTGACATTTATCATTCTTCTGGGGCTTTGACATTGACACAACATACAAAATTAAAAAAAATACAAACATATTTGGTACATAAATGTGATTGTTATTCAATATTTAATGAATGAATACATTAGAATTAGAACAAATTAGAACTGGAACTGGAGCAAACAAAGTTAATTTTATGTAATATGTTAGGACTGTGGTTCAATTGTAAATAAATAAAACGCGCCTAGAACTTAGAAATGAAAAACTAAACTTTGTTGTATCCATCAATACAATCGAAATCGAATACAAAATCTCATTCGGTTCGGGTTTTAAGGATTGTGTTCATTTAATTTCAATATAGGTAATTGATCTTCACGATGGATAAAAAAAGGAGACGATCATCATCAGACTCAGATAGTGCAGAAGAAAGTCGCTTGAAAGATTTAAAGGAGCGTGATGAATTTGCTACTAGATTAAGAAAACGAGATGAGGATAAAACGAAAAAAGTGACAGAAAGTTCAAATAGGTCGTACGAAGAAGCCGCCAAACGTCTAAAATTGGAAGCGGAAGATAGAGATAAAATATTGCCAAAATTGCGTATTCAGTCACGTAGAAAATACTTAGAAAAAAGAAAAGATGATAAGGTTGTCGAATTGGAGGCTGACATAGCTGACGATGAATATCTTTTTGAAGAAAGCATGTAAGTACTTATAAAAAATAAATATTAATTAATTAATTAATATGAAAAGGCAGTGAAACAAAAGATTTATGAGGCTGCTTGGAACTGGCTAGGTGAACATTTTTTATTGTGTATTTACTGCTTGTCTCACAAATTGAAAAGGGCACCTAAATGTTTTTTACAGATTAATTATTTTAAGTATCTGAAATTGGCACTTTACACAATAAGATGTATTTTAATATATAAAAAGACAGCTTTTTATATAACATATAAAAAGCTAGCTGGTGCCTGCATTGAAAAATGAAATTAATGCCTGAATAAATATATGAGCAATATCTTATTGCAGTTATAGCTTTTCCATGTGTTAGATGATTTCTCAGGAACATTACTTCTTTCTGCATGAAAGGTACCCTATGTCCTTTCCTGCCTCTCTGACAATTTGTTTGCAAAATTTCATGATGATCGGTTCAGAGGTTTAGGCGTGAAAAGTTAACAGACAGACAGACAGAATTACTTACACATTTATTATATTAGTATGGATCTCGTAACTAATAAAAGTTTGTTGTAATTAGCATTTTATAGTGTTTAAGACAACTATATTTCAACAAGTTTATTATCTAACCAGTATACTTCTGTTTATCTGTTTGAAAAGCACTAAATATTAAATTATTAATATTTTATTTTAGCTTAACGAAAAGAGAAAAAAAGGAAAGGGAACATAAAAAAACAATATTACAACTGGCTAAAGAACATGAAAAAGCCAGGGAGTTAGAAAATGTTCAAAGATATCATATGCCACAGGATTTGGGAAAAGGAGAAAAAGGTTTGTAAAAGGTTTTTCTTTGTTAAGTAGGTATAAGGTTTTCATGCACCTTGTTTGAAACTATCTACTTAATTGTTTTCTCAGGTGAATATATTGAAGTGGATGAGAATGAGAAACTGCCTCACTCAGAACAACGTAAATGGGAACAAGAACAAATCAAATCTGCATTCTTCAAATTTGGAGCAAAAGATGCAAAAGCACAAGATGAATATGAATTGTTACTTGACGAACAGATCGACTTCATACAAGCTCTCCAATTGGAAGGTAACAAAGAAAAAAAAGAAGATAAAGAAAAGTCTGAATATCAAAAAATGAGAATGACAATTGAGGAAACCAAAAAGTCACTACCGGTTTATCCTTTTAAAGATTCCCTTATAGAAGCAATAAAGAAATACCAGATTCTAATAGTAGAAGGTGAAACAGGTTCTGGTAAAACTACACAAATTCCACAATATCTGCATGAAGCTGGATTCACAGAAGATAATAAAAAAATTGGTTGCACTCAGCCTAGGAGGGTGGCTGCAATGTCGGTAGCGGCCCGAGTGGCTCAGGAGATGAATGTTAAACTTGGAAATGAAGTTGGTTACAGTATTCGTTTCGAAGACTGCACCTCTGATAGAACAGTCATAAAGTATATGACTGATGGCACACTTCACAGGGAATTTTTATCAGAGCCAGATTTGGCATCTTACAGTGTAATGATTATTGATGAAGCGCATGAGCGAACACTTCACACAGATATTTTGTTTGGTCTTGTGAAAGACATTACAAGATTCCGACCCGAATTGAAACTGCTCATATCTAGTGCAACCTTAGACGCTGAAAAGTTTTCAAACTTCTTTGATGAAGCACCCATTTTTAGAATACCTGGCAGAAGATTTCCAGTGGATATATACTATACTAAAGCTCCAGAGGCAGATTATGTTGATGCGAGTGTGGTATCAATATTACAAATACATGTTACACAACCTCTGGGTGACATACTCGTGTTCCTCACTGGACAAGAAGAAATTGAAACATGCGTAGAAATGTTGCAAGATAGAACTAAAAGGTTAGGCAAGAAAATTAAGGAGTTGCTAATATTACCAGTGTATGCAAACTTACCGAGCGATATGCAGGCAAAAATTTTTGAGCCTACACCTGAAGGTGCCCGCAAAGTTGTATTGGCAACTAATATAGCTGAAACATCATTGACAATAGACAATATAATTTATGTCATTGATCCGGGCTTTGCCAAACAAAATAATTTTAACTCTAAAACAGGTATGGAAAGTTTAATGATTGTCCCCATTTCAAAGGCGTCAGCCAATCAACGAGCGGGCCGTGCTGGGAGAGTAGCACCGGGAAAGTGTTTTAGACTTTACACAGCTTGGGCGTATAAATATGAACTTGAAGACAACACTGTTCCAGAAATTCAAAGAATAAACTTAGGGAATGCAGTACTGACATTAAAAGCTTTGGGAATAAATGATCTCATCCATTTTGACTTTCTAGATCCACCACCTCATGAAACATTAGTGTTAGCCTTGGAACAACTTTATGCTCTCGGTGCTTTGAATCATCATGGTGAATTAACTAAAGCTGGGAGAAGAATGGCAGAGTTTCCTACTGACCCTATGCTTGCAAAAATGTTGTTAGCAAGTGAAAAGTAAGATAATATAAATTATTTTGTTAAATGTTACCAAAAATCTCAATACTTATTGAATGCATTTTAACTCTAAAAATATCTATTCATATTAAGGTCGACAGACAGACTGACGATCCATTTGTTGGCAGTTACTTACCATCATCTATAACACAAGCACAGGTGCTGCAAGTGCGCTGCTGATCATTGTACGATTAAAGATAAGGGATTAGGAAGAGATTGGGAAATTGGCTCCATCATCTCTCACTCCTAACATAACTCCACACATGCTATTATTTCACAGTGGTCTTCTGCCAGACAGGTTGCCCAAATAACTGCAAAACGCTCTGTGCCCTGCTCCTACCTAAGTAAGAGATACGCGATAATAAGTATAATTTATAAATTCATAAGTAACAATCATGAACAATTCATTTCTGTTACAGTATTTTATAATTAACTTCAAGCATGGTACTGAATTTCATAGAGAAAAATGAAATGTCTTCTAAATAACAACAATTACTTATGCACCAAAAGTTGTATATCAGAATAATTAATGAATTAATATAATTAGTTTAATTGTAATTTTGCAGATACAAATGCTCTGAGGAAATTGTAACAATCGCCGCCATGTTATCGGTTAACAGCTCAGTTTTCTACAGACCAAAAGACAAAATAATACATGCAGACACAGCACGAAAAAACTTCTTTCACAGATCAGGTGATCACTTAACTCTGATGAATGTATACAATGAATGGGTCGGTTCAGATTACTCAGTTCAGTGGTGTTATGAAAACTTCATACAATATAGATCAATGAAGAGAGCGCGCGACGTAAGGGAACAACTGGCGAGCCTCATGGATCGCGTGGAAATAGATATGGTGTCCAGTGTCGCCGATGACACCAATATCCGAAAGGCAATTACAGCTGGCTATTTTTATCATATTGCCAAATTTTCAAAGGGTGGACATTACAAAACTGTCAAACATAATCAAGTAAGTATTACAATAATATTTATGTTGATAGTTAAAAATTTTGTTCTAAAATATTCCCAATTAAGGATTTGAATTTTTGATATTTTATGTACTGATTAACTAACCAAAGAAAAATTTTAAATGCTTAAAGGAAATTTAGTATTGTCTTTTAATGCCTTTGTCAGATTTATGATTATCAAATGATAAGGCTGCCAAATCGTCACTGTACAAATTGGATTGAAAGGAGAACACAAACTTGAGAAGATATTTGAAATAGTATTAAGAATGTTTGAATTTGATAGTTTATTTTAACAAGATATTTTTTTTTTTACTTTTAGACTGTTATGATTCATCCAAATAGTGCTTTATTTGAAGAACTACCAAGATGGGCTATTTACCATGAACTAGTATTTACTTCGAAAGAATTCATGAGACAAGTTACAGAAATAGAAAGCAAGTGGTTGTTGGAAGTGGCTCCTCATTATTACAAAGCAAGAGAGCTAGAAGATTCTACTAATATGAAGATGCCTAAAACTGTTGGAAAATCAGCAATCAGTAAATAAATACACAATTATAAAATAAATTAAATCTTTTATTTGTTGCATCTATATAAATAAAAATCAATGTATGACATGTTCCCTATGGACTCCAAAACTACTCTATTCTGATTCAGTTTTCATTTATGGTACAAGCAATAAACAAGGAAGGTTTGTGTATATATAATTAGAAAATTAGCAGAAAAAATTGCATTCGTGTGAAGCCAGACCCTGCTCCTGGTCACTAGTGACTAATAAAGGCCCATTCACACGTATCAGTGAAGTCACAGACAGTATTCACTGAGTTCCTTATGGATGTTCAGGCAAAACGTATTGAGGTAATTGTGATATTATTATGGCTCTGTTCATTAAAACGGAGTTAGCAATGAAAGCCATTTTTTTAGATAAAGAAGAATGGGGTGAATTTGAAATATTTCTTTTGATGGGCTTGGAAATACATTTTTCTAGACAAGTCGTTAAACACAGGTTAATGAGCCCCAAGATTTTATTTTTCTAGGCCCAGGTTTGTGCTCTAATTATTTTCTAATTTTTGGTACAGCTGATTTAAAACTGTTTTTTAACTTTTGTCATTTTCTAGTTTTTAGTTTGAATTTTGGCTCATACCCCTCATCCTTTCTAACTCTCATCAGACCCTCTTCACCAAGTATAATTTCGTCAAAACCAACCAAATGAACCCAAACTAGTGGGGGTTACTAGTAACGGTTGAAAGTTGCATCTTCCAACTCCATCACCAGACCCTCGTTACCACCAAGTAAGAAAAATGTATGGGACTTGTAAAAACCAACCAAATGAGCCCAAACTTGAAGGGGTTACTAGTAATAGTTGAAGAATTGCACTTCTACCTCCTGACTATCATTAGACCCTCGTTACCAAGTCTAACTTCATTTTTGTTCCACAAATTGGTTTTGTGTATTGCGTCCTGGGTACTTTACATGAGACAAATTATACAAAACAATGTTTTGTCCAACTAATTCGACCAATCTCTCGTCCTCCATTTTGATTCAGCGGTATCCATGATCCCATTAAAAATATCGTCGCCGCCGATTATGTCCGACATTGCCAGCTCCAGTATTAATACTGATAGCACTGTGTTGTCACTGACACTGATAGGTGTGAATGCGTTCAAGAATGTATGAAACAATAATTATCACGGTGGCGATACTAATATGTGTGAATGGACCCTAAATCAACAAATGTTTTTAATGCTACATTTACTATGGTCTCCTTGATGCTAAAAATCTGACACTCTTCCTTTTCTTTCCCAATCGCCATATCTAGTTGGCTCAGGTCCACGAGGACCACCCACTTCTCCCGTGTGTGGATTTGTGTTATTTGGCCATGCAGGTAGAGGATCGTCTTTTTGATTCGGATGCATTGCTGGTTGTTCTCCGAGATCGTCAATTGGAGTAGTTTCTCGTAATTTCTTTCTAAATTCTGCTAAGCGTTTAGATTCGCTTTTTAGATTATCAGCTTTACGTTCTTCATTTAAATTAGAGGATTTATTTGCGAAACTAGCAGCAGGAACGAAATCTGTACAGAATTTGACTATTATCTTCCTGTCAGAAAAATAAAGAATATTCTAAGGGAATTTACTCACTGTTATTACGAATACATTTTTGTAAGTTTAGTCCAATACGTAACATTTTTTTGTCAGTCTCGTGCTTTTTTTCTATAGTATAGGAATTAGGAACGTCTATAGTATAGTATAGGAAGACACTATAGTCAATATAATATAGATAGTTTCTTGGTTTCTTGTCGTCGATTTTTAGTGAAGTAATGAATGAATTTGTTTTGAAATAGTTTTGAATTTACTTCTTGACATTCTTGACATGACAGTCTTGAGGCTAGGAGTAATAGTGTTCTGTGGTCTTGAGTCTTGCTTGACACTTCTTGTACTAGTATAGCATCTTCTTTTGTGCATGGTAAAACGATGGTAAAACGTAGTGATTAATACTTTTTGGTGCATGGTTTGTGCTTCTTGTTTATTTTTGTCCAATTTTTGTCTGACACCCAAAGATGTTGTATTAGTCTGTACCTACTGCACCAGCACCACCACGACACCACAGTCACAGACTAGTGACTAGAGAATATATTAGTCCTTTGTCAAAATGATCGAAATTATGAAACGAAAATATTTTAATTTAATTTCTCTCAATTTTCAACCTACAATGTTAAGATTGTTGGGAGAGTATGTACCACGGAGCATATACAAAGAGGAGATGGCCTAAACAACTGTGCACTGATTTCAAACTAGGTCCTGACGTCATTTTTTGTGGGCGTGGTCTTGGTCAGTCTGCTGTCGGCACTAGTCACGGTGTGGCGGCGCTTGTTTGTTGTAGATTACAGTCAATTTTCATTGGCAATTTAAGATAATTGGGCGGGGTCTAACTTCCTCCTTGCCCCGCGCAGTAGTCACGCGCCGCTCTATAGAAAAATTCAATAACAACATCTCCTCTTTGTATATGCTCCGTGGTATGTACCGAGTATGTACCTCTGCACTGCAATGTAAGTCTATTCTATAACGATCTACAGAGGCTCTAGTATGAGTTTGCGATACTTATATAAATATTTTACGCTCTCGTTAGCGAGTGTAGTATCCTAGGAACAATGACTAATGGACTAAAGCATGCTTTAGTTTAGTCATTGTTCCTAGGTAGTATCGTAAACTCCGTAAACTCATGCTAGAGCCACAGAATACTAAAATAGCGCGAGACAACGCCCTATGTAATATTTTGCAAATGAAATATATGCTTATGCTAGCTGAAATGTAATATTTTGCAAAGACACGGTTATAGTTTTCTCCGTGGTTTCAGCTAACAAATGACACAAATTTTAATAATTTTGCTCTAAATCTTTTTTCTTTAAGGTGGTTGCTTGCGGTCCGTACAAACTGCAACGAAGATAGATGGCGCTGATTTGGAAAATTGATGTTTTTTCCATTTTTTTGAATGAAAATGAGCATATAATTTAATAGTAACAGGTTTAACGGAAAAGGCGTAATATTAGTAATGCATTATGGTATATTTCAACTATATATTAGTTTTAAATTACTCGTAAGTGTCCCAAGAATATAGCCATCCTAGCGGTAGAATTACTCACGCACACATTTAAGGACATTTTTCGTACGTAAGTATTTGCCATTTTCGTCAGTTATCTTAAACGCGGATTGGACCTAGTGGCTTTACTGTGCGCTACGATGTCATGAAGCGCCGGTTCTAATCCCTAACTTTATAAGGGATTTTATGGTTCTTTACTTTATTTTTACGTTTACGTTTTTTTTACTATAGAATGGCTTGACCAAAATAAATTGAAAATCAACTTCACCAAAACTAACTTTATAAAATTTGACAACACTAAAACGGCAAAGCTTGACATTAGATATGAGAATACTTATTGAGGAATTAAATCAAACTAAATTTCTGGGAGTAATAATAGACAGACAACTCAGCTGGAAATCACATATCGATTTTGTCTGTGAAAGAGTAAACAAATTTGTATATGCAATAAAATGCCTGAGAAAAATTACAAACCTGGAAGCAGCTATTTACTTGCCATGCTTATTGAGTGCCATGCTTATTAGTTTCTGTTCTTCGCTATGGTTTGATCATTTGGGGCAACAGTGGTCACCTAGGTAAAGCTTTTGTTGCACAAAAGAAATGTTTGAGAGCTATGACTTTTAAAACACAACGGGATTCATGTAAACCTTTATTCAAGGAGCTCAGATTATTGACTTTGCCTGCATTTTATGTATATATTCGTGAACACAAATTTTTGTTTATAAATGTCAATAATACAGATTCACGTAGCAACAGATATCCGGAGAAACTAATAGTAAAGGAAACGATCAAGTTGGCTAAATATAAAAATAGTTGCCGAGCGTCAAAATATTTAATAAAATTCCTCTAAATTTTAAATCTTCACCATTGATACAGTTCAAGAAAAAGTTATACACGTCGCTAACTTCTATGACGGAATTTATGGACTGCAACATTTGAAAATGGTAGAATATAGCGACCTTTATTGTTAACAACTATAAATGAACTAAAATTTAATAAATTATGAAAGTCAAAATAAGTAGTAGTGGTGAACTAATCAGTAGAAATTCGATGTTCGACATTTGGAGTTTCAAGATGTCAAGATTTGCACACCGAGTACCGGTTGGTCATGAAGGAACAAGAGAACTAGATGTCATCTCTGGTATCAATTACCCATGATCGCAAATAAATTATTATTATTATTATTATAAGGATTAATAATTACATAATTAATACGAAAGTAAATTTGCTTGGTATTTTTCATGACGTGATTAGTTAGATGTAGGCTACGTACGTTTTACACGCGATACTTACGATATCAAAATAAAAAAAACAGCTCGTTACAAAAAACATTTTTTATTTATATTGCTTTGTACAATGATACAGGTCAACACTGAATTTTTGTAGACAGTAGACAAAAAAAGTAATTATTTTTCCCAATGACCATCGCTTGATTGATCTTCTGCTGGCTGATTAAAAATATAGTCATTTGGCTACTATAATTTTTCAAACAGAACATATATTTAGTATTTTTGCCCAAAATATAGTAGGATACTATATTATGTATGAAGGGTGCTCCAAAAGTAATGATAATGAAATTTAATTTATTGTTCAACATTAAGCGTTAGTCTGTATATCAGCTAAAGCCGCATAGGGTTATGTGGGATTTCTACCCACTGAAAAACCCCTAGAGATCTTCTGGCGCGACGGTTTCTTACTCGGCGGCGGGGCAGCTGTGCGTCATGGTCATCACGAGCAAGCGCCGCGTTTGCTGTTGTGATGGTCCGTCAGGATATGTTGAACAAGAGAGAACTTCTTCTGAAACAAGAGAGAGCGGCGATTGACTGAGAGATGTTCAGTCAATAAGTATAGGGCATTCGAAATGCAATGAGTATGAAGTGAATGCTCGCAGAAAAGAAAATTAGTACACTTTACTTGGGAATGACCTTCTAGAATGTCTTCAAATTTCTTGTATCTGAATTGCTCCAACAGTATAAGACCATCTCTTCTACAAGCGCACGAGATTCCAACTATTACGGTATATTTATATGTAGATTTTTACCATAGTGAAATATCTACACAATTTTGTTGATTGCGAACTCTTCTTAGTACAATCTCAGGCAAAACACACAAACCTGCAGTTGGCCCTGGCTCTGCAAGAAAGTGACTGAGATTTTATAGTTATACATATTATGAAGAATGTGTGTTATAAATATTGCAATAAAAAAAAAAACAGAACTAACTTGATAGTAATTGTTGTGTTTCTTATTTACTCGTAAGTTCCCTTAACTTAGAGTGGAAATTTTTCTTTGGCAGCAGAAAACATGTTTTGATTGTTGCGAGCCAATGAGGGAAAACATTTTATTTCCAAAAATTCCAAATTCTTCTATAACCCCTGAAAGAAATCGGCCAAGGGAAATGATAATGATTACAAAAATATTATTATAATGATGACTTGAAATCGATCAACATACCATCTGGGCTAGCTCCTAGAAAGCCAAATATTGTTCTGGGCGCAGACTCATTGTGATCATACACCATGTCATTAGTTAAAATATTGTTTTTATATAAAATGCTGATCACATGGTTGTGACGTGGTGTTGCTTTTCGTTTACATTCCTGAAAAAAATTAAAAAATGTAGCATTTTCGATGTATGTACGAATATTTTGTCATTACTTGTTGGTTTTGTGTGCAATACTAAAAATGAATAAATTTTAAATTGTTACATATAGGTATATTATTTTTTATACCTATGTCTATTTTATTTTGTTTTGTTTTTACAGGAAAATAATACAAATTGGTCTCGAAAAGTTAACTTGTGTATGAAATAACCGTATAAATATTTTTTCACAAATAATTTCCAAGTATAACAATAGTCCAAAGTAAACAATTATCAAATACAACCAATGAGAGAGGTTATGTTTTCGAATGCCGAGACCACAAAAATTGTTTATATATGTTTTAGTGTGGTGTAATTAGTAGGTGTAAGGGTGTAAGTACGTACCTTTGGATTTCTCTGTGATATCGTTTCATCAGAAACTCGTTTGCGACGTTTATTTCGGCTTAGTTTATCACTGCTCCATAGTTTATTATTGAAATACTATAATTCCAATAAATCAATAAACTACTTATATAATTACTATAAACTAAGAATATTTGCAATTTCAATTGCAAATCGGAGAATAATATTGACCGATTGAAAATGAAAACACAAACCAAAACACTGTATACACATGACATTTGAGTTTGATCAAATTGCGACCTGCGCCGAGACTCAGTGTTGCCTTATCTTTTGCAGGACTTTTGCCTAAACATATTTCGCTGAAATATTTATTGTAGATGATTCTGTTTAGGAAATCAAATTGTAACATTACGCTACATAACCCGAAGTCGTAACTTCAATAATTATATACCTAAGTAAAGTGATACAAATATCAAAGCACAACCGAAACAACTTAAAAATTATTAATTTTGTGTCTGTGTTATTTTTAAATGACTAATTTGATTAAAAGACACAAAAAGATTGTTTACCATATACGTAGATAACGAGAAACGAATTGTTTTCAATGTATTTTTCCCTTATTTCTTGCTAACGTTTATGCAATTGGCAATACAGGTGTTTGCGCAAACTTCTAAAAGTATAGAGAGCCGGAGAAATATTACGATGCGAGCGCGGCCTTGAACGTAATGCGGCACACAGACGAACTGGCAACCTACTCACTGGTACACACACGTGAATAATCGTAACTAGCGTACGACACTGTCGGTGTCCACTCACACACTAACAAAAATGGACTAAAATTTCGATCTTATTTAAGCTATTAATCTACTGTTTTCTTTAGGAAAATAAAATTCAGCGTAAATAGGGAGTAAATTAAATACCGATGGATGTGAGTTTAGTGTAAAATTATGCTCCATTTGTCTATGTAAGTAAAAAAATCATTTGTATGGAAATCGTCTCACCTTAAGGAAAATTGTTTCATCCTACTACGTATACCATAAACAAAAAAAATCTACAAAACGATCATATGATCAAACAATGGCATGGCGAGTGACTGACTCTCTTCTATTGTCTATGAAGTTTTAGCCTACAAATTCTGATCGATTTATTTATTCCAGAATATTTTAGTGTAAAATTTATTTTACCGAGTGAGTGACTCAAATTAAAATGAAGGGCTGCATCTTTAACATTGACGCTGGGTATTTGGAAGGTTTGTGTAGAGGATTCAAATGTGGAATACTGAAACAATCAGATTATTTGAACCTGGTACAATGCGAAACATTAGAAGGTAATATTGTCCTTATTGATAATAAATTAGCGACACGCCCTCGACTTCGCCCGGAGTTGAAATTTTCAAAAATCCTCATAATGGATAAATTTAACCTATGTTCCAAATCTCAGCCTTTTAGACTTGTTGTTTTGGCTGTGCGTTAACAGTCAGGACAAACGATTTTATGAGTATAGATCACCATTAAGAGGAAATTTAGATATATTGACTATTTATAAATCCTTTTTCTTTTAAATTTTCGTTTATGTAGATATCTGTTCTGAATAACAAACCTTCCGATTCTACTGACTTCAATAATTTCTCTATTCATATTTTCTCTTGTTGCAGATTTAAAGCTACATCTGCAAGGTACTGACTATGGTACCTTCTTGGCTAATGAACCTAGCCCCCTTTCTGTTTCAACAATCGATGACAAGCTACGTGAAAAGCTTGTCATTGAATTCCAACACCTGAGAAATCACTCGGTTGAACCACTTTCTACATTCCTGGATTTCATTACCTACAGCTACATGATTGACAACATTATTTTGTTGATAACTGGTACTTTGCACCAGAGGCCTATCTCTGAATTAATTCCAAAGTGTCACCCGTTGGGATCTTTCGAGCAGATGGAAGCTATTCATGTAGCTGCTACACCGGCCGAGCTGTACAATGCAGTCCTAGTGGACACACCACTGGCTCCGTTCTTTGTGGACTGTATTAGTGAACAGGATTTGGATGAAATGAACATTGAAATTATTCGTAACACCTTGTACAAGGCTTATTTGGAAGCTTTCTATGATTTCTGTAAACAGATTGGAGGATCAACCGCTGATGTTATGTGTGAGATATTGGCTGTAAGTAATTTATTTTATAAGTATAAGAATTCCTTCCACCATTATGACAACTATATTTCACATTTTGACGAGCTCGTTGGATGAGTAGTTAGGTGGTAGGTTACTTCTGTAAGGGAGTGGTTACTGCCACTGTGAAATAACAGCATATGTGCTGTTGTGTTTTGCAATGTGCTTATCAGTGAGTGGGTAAGGGATGCCAGAGCCCACCCCATCACCCCTTTTCCTTAATATTACTATGGCGTTGCTTGTGTTATAGGCGACGGTAGTCACCTACCATCATGTGGACCGTCAGCCTGTCTGTCAACCTTACCATAAAATAAAAAAAATGTTAGTGCTATACATCCATCAATTTTATTTTTCATTTGGCCCTATATTTAAATTAATAAATTGTGGTTATTGTTGACCCTGTAAACTAGGACCGTTTTTATGATGCCTGTAAAAATATTACAAAAAAATAAGAAACCAGTATAACAATAATTAGTTTTAAAAGTTGTTTGATTTAATAGATTTGTTAATATTAATAATGAATCCCCATTTCTCCTGGTCACGGCATCACGCGTGAACGGGTAGACGGATTTTAATTCAGTTTTCACTAAGGGAAAGAGGGATAAACGAGGAATGTTTTAGGGTATATAAAAATTGCACGCCGGAAGGGCCGCTAGTATTTAATAGATTTGATTTTAATATATTTTGCTAACAATATCTTTACTTTTCAGTTTGAAGCTGATCGCAGAGCCATCATTATTACCATTAACTCTTTTGGTACGGAATTGTCTAAGGATGACCGTGCTAAGTTGTATCCTCGCTGTGGCAAGCTCAACCCTGATGGCCTTGCAGCACTTGCTCGAGCCGACGACTATGAACAAGTGAAGGCTGTAGCAGAATATTATGCTGAATATTCTGCTCTCTTTGAAGGTGCTGGCAACAATGTTGGAGATAAAACTCTGGAAGACAAATTCTTTGAACACGAAGTGAGTATTGTGTTCATTGTTACAACTTCCAACATCTCTTCCCTATGCCATTGAAGTAATTTAATAATTTGCATTCAAACTAAACATAAATGAACACCCTATTGAGTTATTTGATGCTTGTTACATATTAGCAAACAACACTCTACTTATCCCTTAATAACACTTTGTAATCTTTTAGATGACAACCCTTTGGACAAGTGCTTGCCTTAACACTCTGTCTCAGGGCTCCTGTGATTGATTCCTGGCAGGGCCAACTTTATAAAATAACTTTTCAAAGTTGGCTCTGGTTTGGATCTGAAAGTAGTGGCAGGACACACTGCATTTTGCAGTCATTTGGGTAGACCATGTTGAAATAACAGCATTTGCACTGGTGTGTTTTGATGAGTGAGTGAGGGATGCCAGAGTCCATTTCTCTATCCCTTGTACATAATCCTACTATAATCGGCAACACACTTGCAGCACCCGTGGTGTTGTGTGTGTTATAGGTGATGGTAGGCAACTACCATCAAGTGAACAGTCAGCCTGTTTATTGAGCTTAACATATAAAAAATTGTGGTAATGATATTTTATCTATCCCTTAGTAAAGTCTCTGTAATGTTTTAACTGAAAATACATATATTACGCTTAAATAAATGTCCATATTTGTTTCAGGTAAGCCTCAATGTCCATGCTTTTCTCCAACAATTTCATTTTGGCGTATTTTATTCCTACCTTAAACTGAAAGAGCAAGAATGTCGGAACATAGTCTGGATCAGCGAATGTGTTGCTCAGAAGCATCGCGCTAAAATCGATAACTACATTCCTATTTTCTAATGCACAAATTATCTTCTGCAGTTTAGATATGACCACTATTATCCATTTGTAAATATTTTCCATATTAATAAATGATTGAACATACATTGCAAAATCAAATTTTACCACCATACAAATAAAATTGAGCATTTACTGCATCAATTCCAAAAGTTACAGTATTACCTGGAAAGTATCTAATAGTTTTGTTATGGTATGTGTCATATAAAAATGAATATTGTTCTATATGTGTAGTGGAAAATCTATATCAACAAATAATATAACTAGATTTATAATGTTGTAATAGTTTGCAAGTTTGTAAATTTAAATATATAGTTTACATTATTGACATGTTATGATTATGTGTATGGTTCTTGGGCAAATAATAAATAGCGTCCAAATGAATTATTGTTCATAACTAAAAAAAGTAAGATTTTCAAATTTAAAACTGTTCACTGTGTCTATAAAGTAGAAATTTCAATTAATTTGAAATAATAGTTAATAATATTATATTATTTGCAGATTGTATTTATTGAATTACAAATAAAACGTTATTTAACCTTTAAAATCGTATTTATTATTTTGTGCTCGATAATTTATTTATCCAATGCATTCTAAAGAAAACAATCTTTATTATATAAACTGTTTCGCTTCGGACCCACGGCACCCCTGGTCATACCCCCAGTGGTACGGTGGGTAATAATTTCAAAAACAATACCACCAATGTTGATACATGCTCCAATTGTCAACCAAACTCATGTTAGAAAATATAAAACATTATTTCAATGGGATTTCTGCATCAGCACACCATGAAAAGAGTACGAGACAAGCTTAATGATCAATAAAGTTTTTTTTTAAACTAAAAATTAACTCTGAATATGTGGTGGGCTACTAATTACAGCCCTCAGATAATTCAAAGAGATATTCACAGAAAGCAACAGTAAAATGAGGGATTTGGATGAACCAATATCCAATTGGTGTTGGGGTAGTTTCTTTTCATTTCAGATATTACTTTTTGTGGATCCTATACTTGGTATAATAAAAGAATTTCTGTTTATAAATTCCAAAGTAACAATAAGGAATCGAAACAATGTTTAATTGCAAATGTCAGTTTTACCGGCTGTACAATTGTGAGTGCTCTGATAAGTCCTTACAATTACATAATGCCAATTCAGAGATAAACTACTTTTACTATAGTAGTATGCGCCACAGATGGGATATTGTGCCACTGTGCATGGTTTGGATAGCGTTATCTCGCCGATGCGCGAATTTTAGAATAATCTCCTTTCTGCAATGTTCATAGCACACCACACCTATATTCCCCTTGGTGTTGTTTGTGTCCGATAGAAACCATCAAGTAATAAAAAAAAATATTGTAATGGCAATGTGACATTAGTATTCAGAAATTTATTATACTTATAAAACTCCAGTAATAACCGAGTTGTACCTATATATTCATTTTTCGCAAAACAACCTATTACATACACGTGCAGATTACTTGAAGGCTGAATTAGCTTCTTTTTCAAGAGAAAAAGCAGTCTTTCTACCTGAGGTTACCCAATTTATGAGATTGAGACAATTGTGCCTCTCCCTACTACAGAACAGAACATTCAACTACAAAATTTCACATGAAATTAATTATTAAATCTGGACAACACACCTAACTGCTAATATTGGACTACTATATTAAATAGTAAGTCCTTTTGTTTGTTTTATAAGTATGAAAGAAGTATATATACCTATAAAAACTATATAATAATGGGAAAAGGTGAATAAAACATAAGTGTTTTAATAGAATTATATTACATAAAATCTTATATTTAAATCTTTAGTTGCCACAAGTATTCGTAATTTCTTGAGCATTATCATTATTATTTATCTGTTCTGCGATAATATCTGTAATGGGACCATTATAAACCAAGTTCTGTTTTGACATTTTAACTAATAAATAGGGCATATGTTCAGTCCAATATTTATCTTTAAGCATATCATCATGACTGTCCACAATTACATTAATATATGTTGGTATACTTGTTTTCAAAACCTTTTTTCTCATTAATAACGTTCCTCTTTTAAATATTTCTGGTTCATTATTATAGTTTAAGTTGAATTCCGTAAACATAATTTCATTTTTATCAGCAGACACTGTCCCTGACAACCTTTTCTCAGCCTGAAATCAATACCCAATTTTTAATAAAATAAACACATTACTTTCATTTTCTAATAAGATTAGTATTGTTATATTTAATACCTGCATTGGAGTCAAATTGCCTTTTTGTACAAGGGTCCAAAATGTTGTATTATATAGATTGTTAATATGGACGTCTGCTTGTCTCCATTTCATATAATCAATTAAGTTTTCTTCTGAAGGATATAATACTAACCTCCCATCGAAAGTGGGGGGATAATTTAATGTTTGTTCCGAAAAAAATTTTGACCAATAATACACATATGATGAAGAAAATTTACTATTGATGGTAGTGAGAAGTTTAGCTGCACGTCGTTTATAAAGAGTGGAATTTTTCTTTAAAACAAATGAATATTCATCGCTTTGTCCAAACGCCATAAGCACATCATTAAATTCTCTAACTACAGAGAAAGCAGCATAATTCATTAACCGTAAAGCCCTTAGATCATTAGGTTTGGTAAAATTATGATCATTAGAAAACTTATGGAAACATTTCCCATCAAGTCTTACAACAATCCAAGTATTTGGCAAAAGTGTATCATCCAGTTCATATTGCTTTACGTATTCAAAAGAACTTTTCGCCATATTTGAAAAAACTTTGAAAATAGATGGTCTGATTAAAATTTTATGGACACTATTTACTCTTATCATTTACACGACTGACTAAATGTAAGATAACCTATTTAATTACAATACTTTTTTTTTACTAACAATAAAGGTATAATTAATGCCAAATTAAGTGGTTTTATAGTTTCCATTAATATTATTTAATAAGCATTTATAAAAAATGAATAATTTATTTTAAAGGCGTATTGTACATGTACTTGTACAAAACTTTGAAGGGAAACCAAACCAGGGCAGGGTGTACATGTACAAAACAAACCAATAAACAAAGCAAAGTTCACAATTTCACATTTTCATTTTCAATTGTCGTGGCCAAAGATGTTGTATTAGTCTGTACCTATAGATGGATCACAAAATGCAGCAATATTTTATTCTTTCTAACACCTTCAAATTGTCATAAGATTGAAAGAGACATTCATATATAATCTGTCGGGTCGAAGTTGAGTGAATGTCTCCATTTTGACTATACAATGCAAGCTAAAGTTATAGCGTATAATAGTGCTGTGCATTTTTATTGATAACTAGATATCGTTGATATAGATTTTAAATATATGACGGATAAAAAGTATGGCTAAATGCGTTTCGGTGTACTGTTTGGTTATTCAATATAAATAAAATGTGGGTGCGTACTGGTACTCGCCGCATTGCTAATCGGTTGTATGAGATTGTATGCAACCTCTCGCATTTATTTCACCAAAATATTTCAAAAGAATAGTTATTTTTTGAGTAGAAATATTTAGAATCCATTCTTAAGGGGTAGAACGGGAGTAGGTTTTTATTACGAGAGAAAAAAAACTCGATAATCTTAAAGTTTTATTTTTAGAAACGATATCAAAGATTGGATAATCTGTGATATCGTTTCATTTTAAGGGATTCACTGAGGCAAATGACATTTACTATAGAACTCGCTGGCGGCGGAGACAATTCAACGGGCCTAGAAATGGTGTTTTTTTGTTTTTACCATTAGAACATTACACAAAAAAATTTTTTTTATCAATACAATTTCTTAATCTGATATCAACTTATTAATAGGTACAGGATTCATATGCGTGCAATAAGCCGTTTTCGAGAGAATTTTCAATAAAGGTCAAATTATTCTTGTGTTCTAACTTTTTTTGTGGAGTTTCTATTAGTTTAACGAAAATTCTAATTAATACAATTGGTTCTTCACATGTTTAAGTATAATATATATTTTTTTCAAAGCAATTGTCTTGTCTATTTCTTGTAACATTTTCATTAAACAATGGATATTTTTAGTATTTAGCGTCTGTCTCCCCCTTAATCTGTGATATCGTTCATCTGTGATTCGTCAACATTTTAATTTAAAGACTTGCAGTTAATGTTGACGCTTGGGTATCAACGTATTTATTAGTAAGTTTTCTTTTTCTGGGTAATTTCTGAAAAGAAATAGTTTTTGGTTATTAATAATTCAAAAGATTTTCATAATTTTCATAGATTTTACTTATAGATATTACTTACTGGTTTACACGATGGTGGTAATTTTGGGAATATTGTCGGCACTGCATACGAGTGTAGAATTTTACGCTGATATCCTTGGTGAAAGCAAGAATCTTCAAAGTTCATCGAGCATATTCTTGTATATTGCGAAGCTCTCCAATCGTCGGCTTTTCTTACATTTTTTGTCCACGTTTTTTTTTAAATCGATGTCGGTGGGAAATCTGTTATAAATTGATAAAAAATACTTTCAACCTGCAGTGAATGCTAGAAATTGTCAACACTCTACTAAAAATAAATTAGTTATCGATATCGATAAACTTATCAAGATCAGACTACAGCACTATAAAGGAAGACAAATGTCAAATATTCCGATTAACTTTGGTTTTTGTAAATTTTAGTTATAAACACCAGCTTTTCTTTAAATAAATCAACCTTAGAGCTGTGTATGCATGTACAATGATTCATTTTTAGTAAATAATTATAAAAATTTGTTTACAAAACACCAAAATTAATGAGTGCGAGCTGTGCGACTTACCGGTGAAATGATATGTTTCCATTATTCTCCTTCAAAACACCCACTCTACTTGGACAAACGGGAACAGTACAAGCCATTCTTGGCAAGCAACAGATTTATGAAATCACACTTTCAGATTTTTAAGTATTTTAAATCACATAAAGCTAAACGCGCTTGTTAACCAGCATGATATAAACAAATATGACGTTGCCTCTTTTATGGCGCGCAGCGTTTTAAGACGTCATATTCGGCTATTGTTATCTCTTTTTAACATACGACATGCAGCCATTAGAAAGACGGGTATCGAGTATCGAAGGAATCTTCAATTTTTATTGTTCCATCTATACACTAATACAATTATCTTTGGTCGTGGCTGAATTAAAACTAAACGTCAATCACGCACGTCAATCAAAGTCAAATCTTGATCCAACCAAAGACTGCGTACGTATGTGTATCTTTACTCTATGGTACAGATACAGCGTGACCCAGCTATTATGGGGGAAATCTTCATCAAATAAAACTTTTAGTTATACATATATATATATGTGCACATTTATTCTATGTACATATTTCTTTCTGTTAGAGATGAGAATTTGTACTGGCATATAAAACTTTATATAGTTCATAGTTTAAAAAGAATAAAGAATATAAAAAACAAAATGTATTGACAGAAGTGTATTTTGAGAGTCCAAGCGCCAGAGGTTTTTTTTTTTAAATGTACGGGACCGGCTATTTTTTTTTTGGAATATGTACAGGGGTGTCCCCTGATTGTAAATCCAAGTTGGCGTCATCGGGAAGGGTGAGCGTCAGCCACCATCTTGAAAAACACGTTTTATTGAATATCTCGCGAACCGCGCATCGTACGACAAAAATACTACAAATCATTTTTGTAGATAATAATATTTGCCATCTTTTTTATTTAAAACTTTTTTCTGTAAAAAGCATAGTTTTTTATTTGTAGCGCTTCAAACTTTTTAAAATATGGTTTTTGCTAAATATATAGTTAACGGTTCATGATAAGTGAAAAATGGTAATAACTAAATTTGTAGAGCATAAAATTTCCTATAAATTTCATTCGAAACTTTTTCCCGTAGCATTTATAGTTTAGGAGCTAAAACGCTGTAAATGTCGAGTGAACGCAAAATATTCACGAGATTATAATGCTATATATTCAATCATGCGCCTATGAGTTGTAGTATATATTTTGGGTCGTTCGGACTTTCCCCCCTCAACATTCCTACAATATTGCGGAGCTGCTTGTGGATGCTGAAAAGCTGGTTTGAAATGTTCAATCATTTGCTCGAATTGCAGTGGCCAAACATGCGACAACGTGCCAGACGTAATAGATGCCATCGAAAACGAAATCGAAGAAGACCCAGCCTTCAATTCGTCTCCTTCGGATATGGCGGAGGCAGAAGAAATCTATTCAGAAGGAGATGAGTGTCTTCCGTCGACATCGAAAAGAATTAGACTCGCCCTGTAAAATAATGCGCCACGTTTTTACATAATAACTTTTATGATGATAAATTATTCGTTGTTCTCCACACTATTTATAATTTTAATTGATTCGTTACACAGCTGCATTGACATTTTTGGAAGACTTTATGCCATTTTATGCGTTATGAAATGGTTTTTGTATACAAACGAGCAATATTGTCACTGATAATGTACGAGGTGCAAGTTTTACCTAGCTGCAGCTCCTAAACTATAAATGCTACGGGAAAAAGTTTCGAATGAAATTTATAGGAAATTTCATGCTCTACAAATTTAGTTATTACCATTTTTCATTTATCATGAACCGTTAACTATATATTTAAAACCATATTGTAAAAAGTTTGAAGCGCTACAAATAAAAAACTATGCATTTTACAGAAAAAAGTTTTAAATAAAAAAGATGGCAAATATTATTATCTACAAAAATGATCTGCACTATTTTTGTCGTACGATGCGCGGTTCGCGAGATATTCAATAAAACGTGTTTTTCAAGATGGCGGCTGACGCTCACCCCCCCCCCCCCCCCCCCCCCCCCCCCCCCGATGACGCCAACTTGGATTTACAATCAGGGGACACCTCTGAACATATTCCAAAAAAAAATAGCCGGTCCCGAACATTTTTTTACGAACCTACTTTTTTTGCTCCGGCGCTTGGACTA
The DNA here is from genome assembly GCA_910589475.2 of Bembecia ichneumoniformis. Taxonomy (NCBI): domain Eukaryota; kingdom Metazoa; phylum Arthropoda; class Insecta; order Lepidoptera; family Sesiidae; genus Bembecia; species Bembecia ichneumoniformis. Next base: position 8,401,806 of record OU342521.1, read on the forward strand.
TAGGGACATAAAAATGGTTTTCGTTTAGGTTTAATTGTATTGTTATGTTATATGAACTAGTTTATAATATATATATATAAATATTTGAATATGAAATAAATGTGCACATATAAAACCAAAAGTTTTTGTTGATGAAGATTTCCCCAATAAGACTTTCACATTCAAATATATATTAATACATTATAAACTAGTTAATATACATCATAACAATACAATTAAAACTTGAACCAAAACTATTTTCATATCTCTATCCAACTTCTCAAGTACACTTGAAGTACACTTCTGTCAATACGTTTTTATTCTTTTACTATATGAAGTTTTATGTGCCAGTACAAATTCTCATCTCTAACACCAGCATCGACGGATCTAGTGGCGTGTGGTGGTAGAGGGGCCCAATACCAGCCCCTACGGATTAGCCCCAAAAAATTCAAATTTTAAAATTTTGCTTTGATCAATCGTTTGTGACGCCTTTCATTTCGTTTGTGACTACGTAGTTAATTAGAAATTTAATTATTAATTAAGGCATACGAATTAGCCACAAAATATTAAAAATTCGTTTAAGATAGGCTTCCGGGTAGTCAATCGATCGGAAATCGTTTGTGAATTCCGAATATATTGATAAAAACGTTTGTGACAACGTTGTTTCCAAGAAATAATTAAATATGTACAGAAATATAAACAGCCATAGACAACACTACAATTGTAGCGTCGATCGATTGACTACCCGGAAGCCTATCTTAAACGAATTTTTAATATTTTGTGGCTAATCCCTAGGGGCTCCCAATACCTATCCAATGGACTATTGGATAGGATAGGTTATTTTTTTTTGAGTTAGAAAGTTAAGTTGTTATACTCGCTTTTAGAAAAATTTTGAGAACAATATTTTTTTATTCAGTGTAGTTCAATAGTATCAATTAAATTATATTTTCATTTGATAGCTATAGTATCAGGTTATAAGAATAAAAATAAATTATAGCTTTAGTAATAATGGATTACTCACGATGAAAGAAATTGTTTACGAATTCGGAGTTACATAAAAGCAGCACAAAAAGCTGAATAACTCGAAATCTGATAATAATCGCTGAACATACATGGGGGTCCATTGGATATGTATTGGGTCCCTCTACCACCACACCCCACTCGATCCGTCGATGCTGGGTCAGGCTGGATCAAAGATGTTGAATTAGCTGGATAATATAAATTGACATTTTTTGATTAGCGAAACGAACACTGACAACGGACATAGACTATACTGAGAATCTCATAAAGCTGAGAATATAACTATATTCCCTGTAACTTCTACCGTGCAGTTTTGTTATGTTTATTATCATTACTGAGGACTTCACACGTTCATTTTTAACTGTGCGATTTAACTGTACAGTTGGACTGTACAGAATCGTTTGGTGTGTAGAACAAACAGTTGAACTGTACAGTTTGACTGAGGAAACTCAAAATATCAATAGATAAATCTGTACAGATAAACTGCACAGTTAAAACTGAGAGTGTGTAGTCGAAAACTGTACAGTTGCGTCAGTTTTCTCACAGCGAGCATGACGTAATACGCGTTTCTTTTTTGCTCTCTCTTCGACCAATGACCAGGCTCCAACGCGAATGGCTCGAGGACTTTATTCAGCTGTACGAATCCGAGCCTTCGTTGTGGAAGGTAAAAAATAAAAATTACCACAATCGAATTAAAAAAGAAGCAGCTTATAAGAAACTTATTTTGAAATTATGCTAAATAGAACCTCAGTGTAATAAAGTAGGCAGTTATATTTAAAAAAAACTCTAGAGTTTATATAGTGTTTGGTGTAGGTATGCCCGGTCCATATGTTGTTCTTTTTTATTCTTGACTCTTGTCATTGACGCGACGCTACAAGACGTGACGAGAGACGAACTAGTTCCTTATTGGACTTATTGAGAAAAAAGTTCTCATTAGTTCCAACTTTTAAAGTTTGTATCTATTGAGAACTTTTTTTCACAGTAGTTCCATAATGGATCAATGAATATTATCAACGCTCCCTGGCTGGTACATAAGAAACGATTATCTCCATAAGGACCCGGAAATTAAATTCGTAAATAAAATAGTAAATTAATTTGTCGAAGCTCCCGCCTACAAATGTCATGGTTATGTGAATGTCAAAACCATCGAGCTGCTCCACTAGGGAGGACTAATATGGTCCACCACGCTGGCCCAGTGTGGGTTGGTGGACTTCACATGCGTTTCTTTGGAGTATGCCGGTATTCTCACGATTTTTTCCTTCATCGTTTAAGAGCAGTCAGTAAATGCACTTAAGTATTAAAAAAATATCCATTGGTACATGACATGACCGGGGATCGAACTCGAATCTCTCGACATGATAGGCCGCATATTAAAAACAAATTGTGTTGATTTTCTGAAAACAATTAAGAACCCTCAACTGAGGTTTTTATACAATTTAAAAAAATAGATGTGATGAAATTACAGAATTAATAATTGTTAAGAAAATACGATTAGAAAAGAGCTTAACAACATTAATAATACCTATAAAGAATATAACTTGGTCGATGACTGTGACCTAGTATGGTTTTAAAAACTGATCATATTAATTACGTACCTATACCAATTATATGCAGATACACAAGATCTTAGACCTTAATTGTATCTATTTATAACTACCTAGTCTTTATTATTCATAACTTGATATGGATTTTTGCTTAAAACACTACTAGTGGTACGATATTAATACCCGTAAACGTGATTTTGTGTTACCACATATACCTATATTAAAAAAAAACTATTTATTGACAACTTTATGTGTAATTTTGTCTTAGTTAACAAAGATGTTAAATAAAAAGTGATTTTCAGATTTTATTTCTAGGTAGCTGCTACAAGTGTAGTCCATAGCAGTTTATAAATACTTACAAATAATTTGTATGTTCACAAAAAAGATAATCGCTTATTAATAAAGGCTTGATAAGTACGTAGTTAATTAGCAGAATATTTGAAGTGATTTCATACTTAATGAAAAGCTAGTTTTATAAGTAAAATAATATTGTTATAAGTATAAGTGTTTTCTGTTTCATTTGGCTAATATTTCATAACTGGTGTAAGAGACCCGATGGTCAGGCAAACACTGAAAAAGCACGATGCAACTAAACAACTGTACCTACCTACCCCTGAAGTACCCCAAAAAACAAACTGTAAAATTAAAATTAAAAATAGACCTCTTCATAATTAAGTTGTTAATTCAGTATAAATAAGTCGTTTTAGTTTTCATTCACTTACGGTTGTTTCTAAGAAAAAGTAATCCAGTAGATACCGTCAACTGGTCATGCTCTTTCAGTTTTTGGCCATCCTTTCTGTAAACGAGTATTATGTAAAGTAGGTACAGTTTTAATTTTCTGTGTAAGAACAATTAAGTAGATGTTGAATTTCCTAATTCGTAGCTCGAGTAAAACTTACTAGGTACGTGAGAGTTATAAGTATTTTTCTATATTCTTATTTCTTAGAAGCTCCATTTGATAGACGTACCTAATTAGTTGAGTAATCGGGGAATCTTTCCAATTCCGTTAATGATTTTTAGGGTATTTTAGAATTAAATTAATTAGTAATGTATGTTAGTTTTATATAAATATAGTTTTTATGGCCAGGAAATTCATGCACAATTAATTTTATAAAGATTTTAAAACATAACCTAAATTTGTTTTTATTGTAAATTAATATGTACCTACATACCAAGTAGGTACATATTAATTAATGTAAATTAATACGCTTCGGTTCGCTCGCGCCTTAATCTCTTAACCTAAGCGTTCCAAGTCGGATTTGCTCTCATAGAGGAATTGGCCAGGAGAGGTTTTAGGTTTATTATAAAAAAAAAACATGGAGGCTAAGGCGCCTAAGACTAACACTATTTATTACTCTACGTCTGTTATATTGTAAATATTAATTTACAAAAAAAAATGGCGGATTGACTCACGTACGAAACGTGTATTTTTTTTTGAAAAAGTTAAGATTCGAAAGAATCCTAAACTTTAATAATGTTGTTTTCTATATAAAATAAAGACTTGGCTTAAAGGTCTAGCTACCAGGCCATAAATCTACAATAATAAAAAAAATATTAATTTACAATATAAACAATGTCAGGTTTAGTTTTAAAATCTTTATAAAATTAATTATGAATGAATTTCCTCACCATAAAAACTATATTTTTAAAAAACTAACATCAATTGCTAAGTAATCTTGCCACCAAACACTTTAAAGGCCTTCTATCTATACTACTGGTATGTACATATTAATTTTGTAATGCTTCGGGTGAGGCATTAAAAATCGGGAATGTAGGCACACTCATTTATATTTAGAGAACCATTTAAAAAATATCAACAAGACATGAACACAATACTTGAACGCGGGAACGACCGAGAGCCAACGCCAGCCAAACATGAGCCAAACGCCCTATTTAATACAGTCACAAGGCGCGAGAGCGCGCTGCTCTCCCTACGCATTAGGGGATCGGACAGTAATCAGATTAAAATCTAAAATGTACTTAGAAAGAAAATATATAATTTTTTACGATTATTTATCAAATAATAATTTAATATAATTCATTTAAATACTTTTAAATGAAGAAATAAAATTTTATTATTTACAATATTTTTAATCTATACTGAAACACCAATCACAGTGCGTGACGTCATTTGTGGGCAATCATTGTCTTTTATGCAAATGCAGCTGTTTTGTTATGATATGACCACAAATGACGTTACGCGCTCTCAGATGAACTATCGTGGCGTTTTGGCGGCATTTTCAAACAAACAATATTAAAACATGATTTTGAGTACCTAAAAGGCTATAAATAAATAAAATAGTATTTTTTATGGGAATAAATATCCATGAAGATTAATTTAAAACACTTTCTGAAAATTTGTCCGATCCCCTATTGTCCCCACGAACTCGGCGAGCAACCGATCCTGCGGGACCTCATGTCCCAAGGGCTGCCAGTTTTAGAAGTGCATCGGATGCACTGAAGGGATCGGACTCCCTATGACATGGTTCTCATTGTTCTCGAGAACTCCGAGAATTCCGAGAGCCTCTCGAGAAATCTCGAGAGGCGTTTGATGACGACGAGAAGGCCGAATACCTTGCCGGCTCCCTCGAGGCCCAATGCTCGCCCAGCCTTCAACTGGTCGATGCCAATCACGTCGCCCGGATGGAGGAAGAGGTGGAGCAAAGGGCATCACAACCTCCCGATGACCCTATCGAACCTGTCTCCCCTGCTGAACTGCAGATCCTATTCAGACAACTGAACCCCAAGAAATCGCCGGGAATAGACCGAATATCCAACAAACTACTGAAGCGATTTCCGCCGACGTTATTCTCTTCTCGCTCCTACTAAGCATCTTCAATGCAGCCTTGCGCGATCGCGTCTTTCCAGCCGCCTGGAAGGAAGCGATTCGTTATCGGTATTGCAAATCCGGGCAAGGATAGAACCCTCCCCAGTTATAGACCAATTAGCCTACTTAGCTCAATTGGGAAACTCTACGAGAGAATCCTATTGGCGCGTCTCCTTCGTCATATCAATTCCAATAATATTCTCATCGACGAGCAGTTTGACTTCAGAGCCAGGCACTCATGCGTTCATCAAGTGCATCGACTAACTGAGCACATTCTCACCGGGCTTACCGCAAGCCCTCGTCCAACAGGCACCGGCCTTCTTCGATGTGGCGAAGGCCTTCGATAAAGTGTGGCATGCCGGGTTGATATACAAGCTATATCAACTCAGACTGCCGGAGGGCCTCGTACTCATAGTACGGGACTTTCTAGCCGATCGAAGCTTTCGCTACAGAGTTGAAGGCACTCTCTCCTCCCCCCGCCCCCTACGGGCAGGCGTTCCTCAGGGTTCAGTTCTCTCACCAACCCTCTACTCCCTATACACCAATGACATACCACGCACGGAGGGGGTCGAGTTGTCTCTTTTCGCAGACGACACGGCCCTCTACTTCTCCACCCGACACCGAGGCTTCTTAACTCGCATGCTTCAAACCGCCGTGACCGCTCTCGGCGATTGGTTTCAGAAATGGAGAATTGAGGTGAATCCCGAGAAAAGCGCAGCAATGTTCTTTTCACGCGGGAATTCAAACTCCTCGCGCTCAGAATGCCCTACAAATTGATCGAGCTTCACTCGGTCAAATCTTACTCCAGGGCCGCGTTATCCCTTGGGTCCATCAGACCAAATACCTCGGTGTTACCCTCGACCGAAGACTTACGTTCGGTCCTCACATAAAGCGTGTCAGGGACAGGGCAGCGTTCGTCATGGGTCGCCTGACGTGCCTCATAGGCAGGCGGAGTACAATGGCCCTTAGAGATAAGGTGACATTGTACAAAGTCTGCGTCAGACCGATCATGACGTACGCTAGCGTTGTCTTTGCGCACGCTGCTCCCACCCATATCCAATCCCTTCAAGTCATTCAGAACCGATTCCTGCGGAGAGCTGTGGGCGCCCCATGGTACATCCGCAACGTCGACTTCCACCACGACCTTAACCTTCCCTCCATCGTCAAGTGCATCAAGGACTTCGCCTTGAAGTACTACGACAAACTCCCTCGCCATCTAATCCGCTAGTGGTCAGTTCTCTCATTTACACTCCTGACACTAACGATACTCTTTCACGTTTCAGAAGACGACCTCGACACATCCTATTGGACCAGGATGACCCCATCACAGCAGCAAACGCGGCGTTTGCTGGTGATGACAACGACGTGCAGCTGCCCCGGCATCGTGAAAGAAGAGGAAGACCGCCGCGCCCCTTCTCACCTCCGAGGCGCGACCTGGCAGCGCCTGCGAGGGACCTCCCGGCCCGGGGACCACTTGTACCGGTCGCGGCTATCGCCGTGTGCCCTCCAGGGCTAGCCGGTCCCTCATAGCTTAAGCTTTAGTTAAGTTCTTATTTGTAAGGGCCGGGCGCTTCTCGCCCCCCCGAAGCTCGGTGACGGTTCCAAAGTCCCCTATGGACTGAACCACACCCATCTCGAGGGTAGTTTTAGTGCGGTAAAAGTCCCACATAACCTCTATGGACACTTGCATTGCATGCGACATGGGTTCATAAGGTATCTTTTGAAGATTTCTCCCCTCGTAAAAAAAAACAAAAAAAAAGACAAAACAGTCTCGCTCGAGAAGTCGAAAAGTGCAGAAGTGAAGTGCAGTGATGTGATGTACTTTTTCTTCTAACACGGACTACACCACTGAGGATGTCAACCGCAGTTGTTGACGAAACGTTTGGAAGAATTTCCAACAGACCTGGGCCATCATCCCGGAAACCCACAACTCATATGTTTTAAAATCAAAATTAATTGTGAATGAATTTCCTGACCATAAAAACTATATTTTTATAGATTCATTAGAATAACATCTTTTCTGGTATTGACTGTGTCCCGAGGCGATAATATGCTTTAGACAATTTGAATAAATTGCTACTCTCACTCTTTACTACTGAAATTTAAAAAGATAACCAAAAATATTTTCAGAAATTTCCTTTGTATGCTACACACTGATACAATACAAGTAGTGAGAGGGCACACATTGGGCAGCCCCTTGTGCTGTAGTTTTACAGTGAGTAAGTAAGGAATGTCAGGGTTGGTTTAGCTTGTCTCTACAATTACAAATCATTTCCACAGATGGTGGAAACAACCACGAAAATGGTTTACAGTACCTTAAGCTTGCCAAAAAATAAAATAAGTACCAACTCTTGTTTAAAAAACCTTAAAAATAAATCAGACGCTTTTAATTAAGATAACATATAATAATATAAAATCTTTATTTATAAAATAAACTATTTAAAATTTCTTAAAAATTAAGGTTAAGGTCGACAGAAAGCCTGACGGTCTACTTGATGGTAGGTGACTACCGTCGCCTATAACACAAGCAACCCAAAGATGCTGTGAATACGCTGCAGATGATAGTAGGATTAAATATAAGGGATAGAGTAAGGGCTCTAGAACATATATGCTGTTATTTCACGGTGGTCTTATGTGAGGGGATGGTTACTGCCGCCAGAAGGACTGTTCAAATGACTGCGAACTTGAACAGAGCCAATTTTGAAAAGTTAATTTCCATGGTTGATCACGCCAGTAATCGACCTCGGGACCCCTGAGACAGAGCGTTAACACAAGCACCCTGACCATTCATCCAACGGACTCGTCAAAGTCGCCAAATAAATATAGCACTTGTAACAATAAATAAATGTAATACTTAAATAAAATGATACGAACAATCTTAAGCTATCCTAATAGTAGTTTGATTTCATTTATCGACAATCTTGACTATACCTACTCATCTCAGAAAGGACGCGAATGTTGATAGTGTTCGCGAACTAAAACCTAATAATACAAAATAGAATTGTATATTACCTTATATTAAATATATAAGGGTAAGGACAACGTGGGGGTAAGTAAAGTAATTGTAAATTCCCTATTCTCACACCGAAACATGGATTATTTCATTCTGTTCACAAAGTGCCTGCTGTTAAAAAATAGCAAAGTTATCAGGAATGTGTTGCTGTCAGCACAGTTGACATTTTTTTTTTCACTAACTCAATTTTTAATCCGGTCAATTTAGACATTCGAAGTTACATCAATTCTCAATAAGCTGAAAATCGGTGAAATCGTTCATAATATGATTATAAACAAAATCAGAAAGTTCCCCATCCCTCCCCTTTTTGCAAAAATTTTTATTCAAGGTTAAAGGTCGAAAAAAAGAGTTTTTTGCGATTTTCAGCAAAACGGTAAGTTTTATCATAAAAATACCTCGGACAAAAATTGTAGATCATAAAATTATCTACAAAAAATGTATGAATACTTTTTTCCTACGAGCCACCGTTTCTGAGATATAACGATTCAAAAAGTTGTAAAAGTTGTAATCGTCATAATATGCACACGTTTCCACGCCACCTATGAGGTAGTGCACTTAGCGCGTTTTTTTTAAAGTTTAGCACAAATAAAACAATGTTCTGACATTTTTGTTATAAAACTCAAAACAGCACGATATAGGTTAGGATAAACACGTGTTTTCACTACAGAGTAGCATTCAAGACTAACGGTATTTCATTTGTTATAGCAGGTATAAGACCCTAGCTACGCACGCAGTCGATCAGAAGACAGATGTTCTCTCAAGGTCATAATTGGCGTATAATTTAAGGGACTGGGTTTCTTTCTACCTGATTTTCTTATAGTTATAACTTATGTATATTTTATATTTTAAGTGTAATTTGAAGTGTAATAATTTGATAGAAAAATATTTAAACATATATTACAACTCGGGAGATGTATATACGTGGCGTACTCATGCATATTATGACAATTACAACTTTTACAACTTTTTGAATCGTTATATCTCAGAAACGGTGGCTCGTAGGAAAAAAAGTATTTATACATTTTTTGTAGATAATTTTATGATCTACAATTTTTGTCTGAGGTATTTTTATGATAAAACTTACCGTTTTGCTGAAAATCGCAAAAAACTCATTTTTTCGACCTTTGACCTTGAATAAAATTTTTTGCAAAAAGGGGAGGGATAGGGAACTTTCTGATTTTGTTTATAATCATATTTTGAACGATTTCACCGATTTTCAGCTTATTGAGAATTGATGTAACTTCACTCTTATTTTTTGGTCTAATTTGACCGGACTAATAGATTCATTAGAATAACATCTTTTCTGGTATTGACTGTGTCCCGAGGCGATAATATGCTTTAGACAATTTGAATAAATTGCTACTCTCACTCTTTACTACTGAAATTTAAAAAGATAACCAAAAATATTTTCAGAAATTTCCTTTGTATGCTACACACTGATACAATACAAGTAGTGAGAGGGCACACATTGGGCAGCCCCTTGTGCTGTAGTTTTACAGTGAGTAAGTAAGGAATGTCAGGGTTGGTTTAGCTTGTCTCTACAATTACAAATCATTTCCACAGATGGTGGAAACAACCACGAAAATGGTTTACAGTACCTTAAGCTTGCCAAAAAATAAAATAAGTACCAACTCTTGTTTAAAAAACCTTAAAAATAAATCAGACGCTTTTAATTAAGATAACATATAATAATATAAAATCTTTATTTATAAAATAAACTATTTAAAATTTCTTAAAAATTAAGGTTAAGGTCGACAGAAAGCCTGACGGTCTACTTGATGGTAGGTGACTACCGTCGCCTATAACACAAGCAACCCAAAGATGCTGTGAATACGCTGCAGATGATAGTAGGATTAAATATAAGGGATAGAGTAAGGGCTCTAGAACATATATGCTGTTATTTCACGGTGGTCTTATGTGAGGGGATGGTTACTGCCGCCAGAAGGACTGTTCAAATGACTGCGAACTTGAACAGAGCCAATTTTGAAAAGTTAATTTCCATGGTTGATCACGCCAGTAATCGACCTCGGGACCCCTGAGACAGAGCGTTAACACAAGCACCCTGACCATTCATCCAACGGACTCGTCAAAGTCGCCAAATAAATATAGCACTTGTAACAATAAATAAATGTAATACTTAAATAAAATGATACGAACAATCTTAAGCTATCCTAATAGTAGTTTGATTTCATTTATCGACAATCTTGACTATACCTACTCATCTCAGAAAGGACGCGAATGTTGATAGTGTTCGCGAACTAAAACCTAATAATACAAAATAGAATTGTATATTACCTTATATTAAATATATAAGGGTAAGGACAACGTGGGGGTAAGTAAAGTAATTGTAAATTCCCTATTCTCACACCGAAACATGGATTATTTCATTCTGTTCACAAAGTGCCTGCTGTTAAAAAATAGCAAAGTTATCAGGAATGTGTTGCTGTCAGCACAGTTGACATTTTTTTTTCACTAACTCAATTTTTAATCCGGTCAATTTAGACATTCGAAGTTACATCAATTCTCAATAAGCTGAAAATCGGTGAAATCGTTCATAATATGATTATAAACAAAATCAGAAAGTTCCCCATCCCTCCCCTTTTTGCAAAAATTTTTATTCAAGGTTAAAGGTCGAAAAAAAGAGTTTTTTGCGATTTTCAGCAAAACGGTAAGTTTTATCATAAAAATACCTCGGACAAAAATTGTAGATCATAAAATTATCTACAAAAAATGTATGAATACTTTTTTCCTACGAGCCACCGTTTCTGAGATATAACGATTCAAAAAGTTGTAAAAGTTGTAATCGTCATAATATGCACACGTTTCCACGCCACCTATGAGGTAGTGCACTTAGCGCGTTTTTTTTAAAGTTTAGCACAAATAAAACAATGTTCTGACATTTTTGTTATAAAACTCAAAACAGCACGATATAGGTTAGGATAAACACGTGTTTTCACTACAGAGTAGCATTCAAGACTAACGGTATTTCATTTGTTATAGCAGGTATAAGACCCTAGCTACGCACGCAGTCGATCAGAAGACAGATGTTCTCTCAAGGTCATAATTGGCGTATAATTTAAGGGACTGGGTTTCTTTCTACCTGATTTTCTTATAGTTATAACTTATGTATATTTTATATTTTAAGTGTAATTTGAAGTGTAATAATTTGATAGAAAAATATTTAAACATATATTACAACTCGGGAGATGTATATACGTGGCGTACTCATGCATATTATGACAATTACAACTTTTACAACTTTTTGAATCGTTATATCTCAGAAACGGTGGCTCGTAGGAAAAAAAGTATTTATACATTTTTTGTAGATAATTTTATGATCTACAATTTTTGTCTGAGGTATTTTTATGATAAAACTTACAGTTTTGCTGAAAATCGCAAAAAACTCATTTTTTCGACCTTTGACCTTGAATAAAATTTTTTGCAAAAAGGGGAGGGATAGGGAACTTTCTGATTTTGTTTATAATCATATTTTGAACGATTTCACCGATTTTCAGCTTATTGAGAATTGATGTAACTTCACTCTTATTTTTTGGTCTAATTTGACCGGACTAATACATTACTAATTAATTTAATTCTAAAATACCCTAAAAATCATTAACAGTATTGGAAAGCCAACCCGAGTAACTAAAGGGAAAATAAATTGTAAACAAAATTTTAAGAAGTTCAATGACTTGATCAATAATATTTTTATGGTATAAATTGGAAGATTGAAACGAAAATACCTTAAGTTCATCACATAAAAACAATTTTTGACAATTATACTCATGTTGGAAGTGGATCACTTCTTATTACGAAACCAAAAGGTGTTTGTATCTGCACACCTAATAAATAATAACTTTTGTATATTATTCATTAGGTTGTATGTTTGTTTATTTAGGTTGTGTGATTTATTAGGTTGGATGACTAATTTTTGTATGTTTGTTGTGCAGCAATAGAAGACAGTATGAGTTTAAATTTGAATAAATTAAAAAATGACTGGTGCAAAGTAATATAAAAAAAATACAAACAACTTTTTACTTTATTTGTACAACATTCATACAATAATATTACAGCGAATAAAACTTTTGTAATTCTACATCTTTAGTTTTAAGGATACATTTATCTTTTAAGTTAACAACCCACCCAGGTTCTAAACCATAAAATATTTGACGAGGATCTTTCCTTTCTGAAAGCATGTTATAATTTAAATCATTTTCCAGTTTTGGCAATTCATAGCCATATTTTTGTGCCAATTTCAACCTTTCTTGAGATATCTTTTCAGGATCAGCTAAATACCCCCTTGTTTCTGCATTTGTGTAATATTCAATGGCATCCGGAGGTGGGATCATTCTTCTTGGAATAGCTTGTCCACTTTCAAAGAACTTTTTAGGGTTTCTTATAATAAATAAGCTGTGAGGGTCATAATATGCAGTAGTAATAACACCACCATTCTTCTCAATAGCAGCAATAACCTGTTCACTTGCGTGTTGTACTTCAATATTTATTTTAGAAGCAAAAAGATCTACTCCTTCATCAGTTAAATTGACTCCAAAATGATTTTTGTCCGGGAAAAGTTGGTAAGAACCAGATTTAACAATACTAGCTAGATCAATTGGTTTCGTAATATCCAGACAATCCTTATCTATTAATTTTTGAAGTTCATGCAGGGATAACGGTGGATATTCTCTTCTTAAGCTGGAACCAAATATTAAAATTATAGTACATTAATATTAATAGATATTAATTGGAAGCAAGATAGTCCAGTGTGAGTGATAATGGTCAAGAACCAAGATTTATAGACATTAAAAAAAAAAGTCGATTATGTAAACCATTCGCCATATGTGCTTTGTCAATGGTTGGATTAAAAAACTGGTGATGGGAACTATTACACTCTTAAAAGAAAAAGAATTAATTATGCAAGTTTGGAATCCCTTTGTGTATGTGTGTGGATAGAGAAAGTGACATCACGTCACTTTCTGACTACAACACTTTATCTAGGCCACTTTTTGAGTAGATCATGCTGCAGTACATTCATAAATAAGAGAAAAGTTTATATTTTCATTCAAAGTTCACATTTTGGAAAGGTGTCTTATTTTGCTCTTAGACAGAACATGTATTTAGATGGTAATGGACCTCAGTTTTAAATAAATCAGAAGGCATTGCTTATGCTTTTAAAAATAAGAGTTCAATTTCAAATATGTTGCCTTCTTTTTCCAATTTTATTTTAGTTCTGCTCCTTGCATAAATGTTTTGAAGTATATTTATGTAAATACCAAGCCAGACTTACAGATAACAGATGCACAAAGGTGGTAGAAGAATGGACGGGACACCCAGAGATAAGAAAAGGTCGAAAGGTCTCCGTGGAAAAGATGGGATGATGTATTTAAGAAAAAGATAAGGAGGAGTAACGAGGGTAGCAAACAATAGACAGGAGTGGTTAAAGATTGAGGAGTCCCTAAGGCAAACTATTCAAATAAAATAAAATACATAGTTTAACTGTGTGTTATTGGTTAGATAAAGGCTTGTTTATTTGTCTATTATTATAATCATCCAAATTTAGAATCAACCACATTACAAAACGGCTGGGCCAGTTTTAGATATCTATGTTATTATTTAAGTTCATGTAATAGGGACCTACACAGAAAATGACCTACTCCTAAAATGGTGTAGTCATAAAAGTGACCTTCTAAGAAAGTGATGTAGATCACCTAAGCCGAAATAATGATATAAAACTTACTATAAATGTGAAGAAACCTGTGCATTTAAAAGTTTATTAGCAACCTTCTGGAGGACTTTCAGAAGACAAGTTAAGTCCTGCTAATTTACAGTGGCTTATAGTCCCTATAAATACCGCTTTACAAGAGAGGCTTATATCCAGTTTTGGGACATAATTTATAAATTTTTGGGACATAATATTTGGGACAGTATGTAATATTACTTTAAACATCTATATAGGTAAAAAATACAGAATAGAAATCAATAAAACCAAAAACTCCTTAAATCAGGTACATAGGTAGTAAATTTTAACTTACTGGTGACCTTTGTAGTAAAATTCTCGAGAAAACCGCAAGTAAAATGGATTATTTCCAGTCTCATAACCAAGCTGCATAAAATTTTGTCTTCCTTTGTTGCCACCACCATGTTTATCACCACCGTGTTGAGCTCGTCCACGTTTTTGCTGTAAAAAATCGTCATTTATAATAATATTTTAGTTTCACAGTATATTTTATTATAAATAAAATATATTTTGACAAAATTCTGAACTTATTAACATAACTTTCTTAAAATGCTTTGACCAAAACAACTTACAGTCATTTTTGAGCCAGGATTATCGCGAATGTTAGCTAATGATATTCGTGGTAGAGATCTCATCATTGTCAAGGATTTCTCAGTAATTTGACGAGACCCCATCTTTGTAATTTAAAATGTAGAAAAGTAGCAGGGCTAAAAGAATCCCCAATTACCGCTAATATAGAAGTTTCGTGGGATAATAACGCTTAAGTGTAAGAGCGTAGCACTGTTATTTGAGCAATCCAACAGATACACATTAAAATATCGTTATATAACTAAAACTAAAAAAATGCTAGTATAAAAGGATAATTATTTTTTCATAAAGTAAAATAACCTCGCCTAATTGCAATATATATATAATGCACATCTGTCTGTGATGCACATCAAAGAGAATATAATCACTACGTTATATGCACCATATTTATCTATGATATGCACATAGACAAGTTGTTAGTTGACAACTAATAAGCATAAAGCACCTCGCGTGCAGTGCTGCCAACATAATTTTATAGGATCCCCGCAACAAACGGTTTAAATTCTAGAAACAATGACTAAACCCTTATTAATAATAAAAACAATTGTTTTTATTAATAAGACTTATTAATAAAAACAACCTATTCCGAACATACTCCGAGCTTAGACTAGGATTAGTTACTCTCGGAGTAACCTTGTATTAGCGCTGTTATAAGATTCTTATTAATAAACATGGAGTAGTCTAGGTATAACTATTCTTTATTTACATCTTTAAACGAACGAATAACATGAACTATGAATGAACCCAATCTGACAAATGCAAACGCTTCTTGCGGTGTAACGTTCGAGTTATCTGTTGGCTACGATAAAAGCGTCCTTATGGTTTAGGAAATATGGAACTCTTTTAAAAATTACTTTTTTTTATATATTTTACACTGGAATAGATAACTTTGGGTTGTCATTGTCATTTGTCACCGTGTCCGAGAAATTATATTTTTGTGTTGAAAGTTACAATTTTTAAGTTGGAATAATTAAATAAACGTATTCGCTCAATTATTGCAAAAATGAACAAACAAGAGTACCAACCAGATACTAAAAAACGTATTCGCTCAATTAATTGGGACGAAATAGAAAAAGTAAGTACCATGTTTTAGAACAAAAGATTAAATTCAATTGCATTGTTAATTCCTTGTATTTGTGTTGTTATTTATAATTACTTTAAACACTAAATTGTTGATTTTCTTTTTCAGCAATTGCTGCGCAACATATTGGTTGACTATGCTAAAATAATAGAAAACAAATCTTTAAATACTAATGCCAACAAAGAGAAAACTAAAGCATGGGAAGAAGTTTACAAAAAGTAAGTCTATACAAAAGGTATTTTTAAAAAATACATACATTGATAGATTCCTAATACATATTTGTTGTTTTTTTTTAATGGTGCAGATGACAAAACTTGCACGCCTATAGCGATCATAAATTTATACATTTGTTTTTAGGTTTAATGAATTAAATTGCCGTCACCGTCCTCTAAGCAATATACAAATTCAGTGGAAATCAATGAAAATAAATGCTCGTAAAACCCATAGCAATTTTAAAAAAGAAGCCACAAAAACGGGAGGTGGACCGCCACCACCCTCTCTTGGTGATGATGTGGTTGAAATGAAAGATTTATTAAATCCTGCAGAATTGCTAATAGATCATAATATATATGATTCGGATGGACATGTAAGTGAACTTTATTATGTTAGATACTAGTGACCCGCCCCCGGCTTCACCCAGCGTGCAATTTTTATATATTAGAACATTCCCCGTTTATTCCTCTTTCCATTAGTAAAAACCGATTTAAAATCGGTCTACCCATTCACGCGTGATGCCGTGACCAAGGGAAATAGGGATTCATTTTTATATATTAAGATTAATATTATATTCATCCATATTAAGATTCAGGTTTTAGATAAAATAAGGAAATGTTTTAATGTGAAAGATGGCATAGTTGTGACGATTTCATATAAAATTTTATTTTTTTACAGAATACAATACAGGAAATAATAATACATGACACAAATACTGACGTCATGTCACAGGTTAGTAAAATGCTGTTTGGTCAGTTTGCTTTTTTTATATAATCTAAAAATAATATGAAGAATGATATTAATAGCTTATTTCATTGTCTCCAGGATTCTGACATTATGGTCATAGAACCAATTAAAGATATGGATGTGGCACTCTCACCACAAATACAGCCACAACCCAGTACATCATTTGATGTTAAAAATTTGCACCAATCAACAGTGAGTATTTTAATACTAAAATAAGTCTAATAAATATATCTTTCCAATTCTATTCAAGGGTGTTTTGATTTTCTTTTTTGTAATATTTCTTACAGCAGTCAATGTCTCATACAACAATTTTAAATACTCCAAGGAGGGAAATAAATGAAAACCAAATGAAAGCAAGAAAGTTAAAGGGATGTAAAACAAAATGTGTTCCCAACAACATTTCAAAGGTAAACACTCTTCAATTATACCTGTAACTTTGTTGAGGTAATACTATCAAACCAATTTTAAACATTTGTTTAAATGTAGTCTACATTTTGTTCAGATTTTTTGTGTGGAATAAATATTTTAAAGGAAAGTCTTGTTTGTTTAGAATTATTTAAGGGTTTTGCTAGTTTTCTTACTATATAAGTAATCGTTCTTTGTGGGAAACTGTGTTTTATCAAAATATTCGTATACAATTATAAAAACTATGTAATAATATGGTTTTAATTACAATTTTTAGGACCATGACTACATCAATAGTATGTTGCATCATTCTAAGTTTCTAAAGGATGATGAACATAAACGACGGATGCAGATGCTAGAAGAAGAACACGAAATCAAAATGCAAATACATAAAGAAAAACTGAAGTGTATACAAATAGAAAGAGAAAGTTTAGAAATGAAAAAAGAACATGACAGGAAGCTAATGGCTTTAGAGATGGAGAATAAGCTCCATACATAAACCTTTTAATTAATACCTTTTAATTGATTTTACTCTTATTTGATGAAACCTTTTTACTGATTTACATATTTGTGTAATTTATTATAATTAAGAGATATGGGTGGTGGATAAGATAATAAATAAAGCAAAATAATATAATAAATGTTTTATTAAAAATTTGCTTCAATAAATGCAGACCTAGAAGCGTTTCCTCGCAAGTGTTATGTCTATAGGTTGTGATACTGGCAACATGTCTACTACGTCATCTTCAATTTCTTCTTCATCTAGCAAGTCTTGTTTGTGCATTCCAATATTATGGAGTATTGCGATGGCAATTATAAATAATTTTGTGTTTTCCAAGCTTGTGGTAAAGCCTCGAAGCATACATCGAAACCTTTGCTTCAATACACCAAAGCCGTTCCACTGTGTTACGGGTTTTTATGTGAGCCCGGTTGTAATTTTCTTCCCTTTCATTGTTAGGGTTCAAGACAGGAGTAAATAAATAAGGAGTGCACGCATATCCTGAGTCTCCTAGTAACCTGCCTTTGAACTCTGATTGCTCAAACCTTCTTTTTATTCGGCTCTCATTAAATATTCTTGAGTCGTGTGTACTACCTCGCCAATGTGCCACTACATCCATGATTTCCAGCCTAGTATTACATATAACCTAGAACAGAGTAGACAAATATAGTTATTTTGTTATGAGAGGGAAACAAAAAATATTGTTTATTTTTTTGCACAAACAATATATAACACCTCAGCCTCACTTAAAATTAAAATTACTTTAATTACACAAAGAATTAAGAGTAATATAGGCAACATTAACAAAATAATATTTAGTACACACACATTATTAAGAGATCTACGAATTGAAAAATTTGTATGTGATGTTAATTTGAGTGTGGTATATAAAAATATTGCTAGGGATTGATGCCCATGATTTAAATGAACATAAAATAAAAGAGGCATCATTATTAAAGTGGAGTTAAGAAATGACATTCCTTTGTCCATGTGCAATGCATTGTTTGGTAGTTATGTATAAAATATACAAAATAATTGTTTATAAAATTTACTTACTTGAACGTTTATTGAACTGAATCCTTTCCGGTTTATATAATATTGTCCAATATCTCCACTCACTTTTGGGATTCGAATATGAGTGCAATCTATAGCTCCAATTACTTGTCTAAATCCACATATTGAATAGAATTCTGCATAGGCATTATTTTGTTCAATGTCACTTTGAGGCATTTTAATCCAAGTAGTTCTTTTTGCAACTAAAGCTAAAGCGACCTGCTTACATATAAGAGACACTGTGGGCTGACTCATTCCTAATATATCTCCAGCATCATCTTGAACCTGTCGAAAAACGCATACCAATATTGTTAATGTAGGTAAATGAACTTTAATAAAACTTTATTAATAGATAGATCTTAAGCACTGTATATATACCTCGCCCCGAGCCCAAGTTCTTATTGCAGCCAGAACTTTAAGTTGAGGAGGTATGTGTCCACCTCTTGCATCACCAGCTAAATCATTTTTTACCATGTCAATTATGAAAACGGCAGTAGAGCGGTGAAATCTGTATTTGGATCTAAATTCACATTCAGACAATTCAAATGGGTTATTTCGGATTTTGTAAAATTTAACACGCCTAGGGAGTCTCTCTACTGGCGGGTTTGCGATCTCTTCGATTTCTTGCAATAGCCTCAAATCAGCGACATAATAATCTCGATCCATAACTTTTGGTTTGTATATATAATATTACAAAAATAATATAACTATGTGATAATAATGGGATCACTTAGAAATGAAAACAAAAAAATGTTCACTGTCAAAATAAATATGTCAAGTGAGAGCGACAACGAAAGTGAGGTTATTCTATTACTACTCCACGGCTAAACTAGGTCCCACCCAAGTTTAAATTTACACCAAGATTAAGGTGGGTGTAAGGCTGGTGTAAGTTAATCTGGTCTTATTCCCTGTTTATTAATATGGAAATATGTTACTACTAGCTTACACCTCGGAGTAAAGTTATTCCGACACTATTCCACGTTTATTAATAAGGCTGAAAGAGTATTGTAATATATTCCCCGAAATTACCCTCTGCTGATTGACCATCTCCCCGAAAAATCCCCGCATTTTTTGCTTTTATATTAGGTATATAGTCAGATACAATAAAAACTTTACTATTATCGTTTATTTATTATTTAACAGTAAGGACGGAATACACAATT
The DNA here is from genome assembly GCA_910589475.2 of Bembecia ichneumoniformis. Taxonomy (NCBI): domain Eukaryota; kingdom Metazoa; phylum Arthropoda; class Insecta; order Lepidoptera; family Sesiidae; genus Bembecia; species Bembecia ichneumoniformis. The sequence continues at coordinate 8,421,675 of OU342521.1, forward strand.
AGGTATAAAAGGAAAAAATACACTTATGAAAAAAAAAGACGAATTATACAAATATGTAGGTAAAATAAGAAACTGTAACGTTAAAAAAACAGAAGCAAAAAAAAAAGAAATAAATCAACATACAGCATGTATTCACACAACTTACGCTATTATGACATAAAAGTCGACTAATTTAATGCGTTTATTATTTATTTATTTTATTTATAATTGTACTTAAACATAGGTCAAGCTCTACGTTCATATTTTTTCACATCGAGTACGTAACTTACCTGTTTTTTAACTCCAGCTTCACGTTTTAACTACTTATTGTTACGCCCTTCACGAAATAGCAAAAGTTGTCATTGTCCATTCTCCAATTAAAATGATTTCTTCGGCATCGAATTAAAAAAAAAACCTGCAATAAACAATGATATTATAGAATATGGAGATACTCGCGTTCACAAAAAGGATATATTAATATAATAAATGCGTTCACAAAATATGCCCAATACATCAATAAAAGAAAAGTAATATTTCATTTTCTATTCCCCGAAATTCCCTGATTCAATGCAACCTCTCATTCCCCGTTTTTCGGGGAAATTCCCCGCGATTGGCCGCCTCAGTCCCGCTCGCTCTAAGATTAATGTTGCCAGACAAATAAGTGTCCATACTTTTGAGAAATTTTTAACTTTTCTTGTAGATTCTACATTAGTAATAAATTTAGAGAATACAATCCCGAGCATGTTTTTCAATCCCGGGATTACGGCATTTTTGATGCGTAATCCCGGGATTTCGGGATTAGACTATGTAGTTTCTAATTGGGTTCAATTAAAAAAAAAACAGTAATTTTTTAAAAAATGTTCTTTTCTCGCACAACACAAATCACAATATGGAAAGAAAAGAAAAAAGACAAAACAAAGAAACTACACTTTTGTAAGAAATAAAAAAGACAAAAACTATTTAGAATTTCGAAAATATAATCGTTTTTTCGTTTCGAGTTAATGCTAGACAGTTGTTTTAAATGAAATTTCAAAGCGGCATCAGTTGTGTATAAATTAGCATCTCGCCGACAGATTGTAAAATTTAATTAGGGTCAGCACATTAATAATTTTATTTACCAATTCAAAATCAACATGTTCTAAACGAATTGGAGGATTGAGATCTATAATACCTTTTTGAATGCAGGTTTTTAAAAGATAAAATCGCTCCAGCTTTGTTAAAAGACTATTCCTTTTGTTTTTACAGTCCAAAAGAAGTGACAGCTCTTTTCCGTATTTAATTTGCATTCTTCGAATCAAAGATGTTGAATTAGTTGCTTCGAATATACATATTACAACTAGGGTTGCCAGGTGAGTCGCGAAAAAATACCGGACAACCCCAAACGGTCGCCAAGACTATGCTAACTTTGAGAAAGTCTTTATTAAACAATGGTATGAATATTATAATCTACTACTTACTTAACAAAATAAAGGTAGGAACTTCAGAAAAAAATAAAATCGCCTAAAACTAGATAGGTATGTTTAACAAAAATAATAGGAACTTCCAATGAACAAATAATAAAGTTAAATCATTCTTCTTCTTTCTTATTTCTTTTTAACATATTTTGCATTTGACGGAACCGCTTTCAATAGTGTTTTATTTGATACAATACGTCCTTTAAAATAGATCGCAGACGCAGATACAGACAGCGAGCGATGAGCGCGCGTGAGTTTTGCGTTTGCGTTTGAGCGCTTGTGACCAGTAGTACCGACTTTCCTTAAAATACCGGACATTGTTCTGTCCGGTATGACCATTTATTTTTTACCGGACAGGCCTCGAAAATACCGGACATCTGGCAACCCTAATTACAACATTAAAATTTAATATTGTTGGCAAAGATGTTGTATTAGTCTGTTCTTTGGTTGTTGGCCATACAACTGTCACAAATTGACATTTGTCAGGCCAGAAAAACCGGCCACGACGATAAGGACAAAAAATTATATTTGCATCACTTTTTTTCAAAGGCGTTATTGTCTATTCTCCCTCTACGGTAACAATAGTCCTTGTTTAACATTTCATGACGTCAGATTGATTCCTTCTACATTATAGTTGTGATTAATCTGAGATAATGCATATGATGCGTTAGCGTCTATTTAATTGTCTGTGATGCATGCATGGATCATAGAAAAATAACTAAAGCATGGATGCAAATCATAAGTGTTGCCGTTTCGAAAAAAAGAAAGTCCCCAGATCTTGAAGAAAAAGTCCTTAGATTTTGAAATAAAATTATTTAAAAAATCCGCCAGAAGACGCTAAATATTTCAAAATATTCCATTCCTTCCTTTCTCTAAACGGTGGATTGCTGACGATGAATGAAAAGAAAGAAATAGTGACATCTGATGAACTGGATGAACATATTGCCAGTGACAGTTTATAATGACGTGTTTGTGAATGACAGTCTGACAGATAAATAATAAGCAAATCTATAGATTTTATTTTTATTTATAGCTAAATAAAAAATCATAAAAAATCTGATTTACGATACGACATTTAAAAATAGTATTGTGTTTCTTTGTACATTTTTGAAACCAAAATTCTATTCTATATTTATCTAAGCTAATAAAACACAAAGTGTGCTCTTTAAACATTCAAGATTTTCTTTTAACATTGACTTGATTTAGATTGAAGTAAATCTTTGTCTCTACAAAATCAAAGTGGAAGATTTATCTAAAAAAAATTAATTCATCAGGGAGTAACATAAATATATTCTTTGTATGGGTAATTCAATTATATTTTTTTAAGTACTTTAATTTGAATTCAATTGAGTAGGTACGTAGCTGTAGATACCTACTTCAACAATTGTTTATCAAAACGATGGAGTACAATAATGTATTAAGACAGAAAATAAACAAAATTTTCGATAACTATGTATTGACAGACAACAGTGAAGCTCTCAATACAATATCAGTTTTGTGTCCATCAAATTCCACCAATACTAGGAGAATCTTAGTAAACGAAATTGAAAAGAGGGATATGTTAGTAAATAAAACTATTTTGATGGATTATAATAAAATTAAAGAGAAGATGGATTTGCTACTGAATGCTTTATCATGTTTAGATACATCTGTCAAAGACATGGCAAAGAAACTTCATCAATCTAAAACAAAAACGCACCACTTAATTATTCAAACAACTAAATTAAAAGATGAAAGAAAGAAAACCGAGAAAAAACTGGTTTGGGTGAATGCATTTGTAAAGAATTTTCAAATACCAGCAGAACAACATGAATATATTCGGAATGTGTCCATAAAAACACCATTAACATTAGACTTCTTTGGTACATTGTCACAAATGGAAAAATTGAATGAGGATTGTAAGATACTTATCAAATGTTGGTACCAAACATCTGGCTTTGATATAATGGAATTGGTTGGACTTCAACAAGAAGTGGCTATTGAAAAGTTGTATCACTGGACGACGGGAGCTTGTCGCAGCATTGATTCACCTTACAATCCTCTTGTACCAAAAGCACTCTCGAAGTTTCAAAATAGACAAGTTCTCTTTTGCAATATTGTGGATGAATATTGCACAGCTCGCAAAGCAACAGTTGTTCAACTATTCATTGATGCTTTAACGAAAGGCTCCGAGACTGGCTCCAAGCCTATCGAGTTTTACGCAAATGACGCTAAACGCTACATTGGAGACATTTTAACATGGGTATTTCAAATCATGCCTATTGAAAAAGAAAATTTGTGTACTTTATTCAAAAACTGTGATATGCCAAATAAAAATGAAATAATTATTGATGCTTTGACCAGCATTATGGAGGCTATATGTCCACTTCTGAAAGTTAGGGCAGAACTCATCTTGAAGCCTGATAAAGACCCACTGATTTTATGGAACATTACAAATCTAATAGTATATTATAAAGATGTTATAGGAACCATTGTACCAAAAGGCCATTTAATTGACACTTTTGACGAACTAGTCAAAAAGAGTGAAGAAGTTTTTCTCCTTACATTAGATAATAAAATACAGAAAGAGTTGAGTTACGGTGTTAAAGCTCCTCCATCAGACTTAAACCCATCAATAGTGGTGACAGATTTAGTAAGCTTTTTGCGGGATTTATTAGCTGCTATGAATAATACAATCAGTGTAAATAATGATCACAAAAAAATTATTATTACACACATATTAGACCCATTATTACATGCCATCAATAATACTGCCTGTCATTTGAGCTCCAGTGACATGTCAGTGTATCTGTTAAATTGCATTTATCATGTGCAGTGCACACTATCGTTATATACCATTATGGACGAATACAATGAGAGATTGCAGGCACAATCCGAAGCTCAAATAGATACTTTGACATCGGAGCAGGCTAGCTACCTCGTTGCAAATTTAAATTTGGGTCCTATATACACGATTTTGCAAGAGAAGATAAATGGACCACTCTCCGCAATACCTGGCATGGACACTTCAACATTGAAGATATTTTTGAACAAGTTTGATATGTTCTTAGTAAATCCAGATGTTTATGTTTTACCCCAACTCAACTTATTACTTAGTCATGCTCATAGGACAATGGTAAAACGTAGATCTTTTGAAGTTATACTTGCAATCTACACACAACTTTATGATGCTATTCATGATATATCTAATGCATATGTTGATCCTCACAGTGTAATGAAAAGAAATCCTGAAGAAGTTAGTAAACTTCTTAAGTAAAATTGTATGCAATCCTTAAGTAAAAGTTTAAAATTAAAATTTTCAAATAAAAATGTAATTTAATTAGAGGAAAACTTTAAACATAATGAAACATCTATATGTGAATGTAACAATTTAAATATAATTATTTAAAATATCCGTTTTTTATTAGTACCAATATTTTCAGAATGATTCAAAATTTTCGCCTTCAGAAATAAATGCAGAAATATATTGATCACACTTTTATTTAGTAGGTATACAGTACACATAAGCAGATATGAATTCCAAAAATTTCTTTATAAATGAATGTCAGTACATAGTTTATATTAATTATTATCTGGCAACTTTAGTATCTGTAGTGGTCTGGTTTGTAAGGACCTTCGACAGGTACACCAATGTATTTTGCTTGTTTTGGTGTTAGTTTTGTTAACTTTACACCGAGATGTTCCAAATGCAATGCGGCAACTTCCTCATCCAGCTTCTTGGGTAAAGTGTGGACACCAATTTTATACTCATTGTGCTTTGTCCAAAGCTCAATTTGCCCCAGAACTTGGTTAGTGAAGGAATTTGACATGACAAATGAAGAGTGACCAGTAGCACATCCTAAATTGACAAGTCTCCCGGCCGCCAACACAATTATGTGATTGCCATTTGGAAGTTCGTAACGATCTACTTGTTGTTTAATGTTCACCTTCTTCGCATTATTGTCTAACCATGCAACATCAACTTCACAATCGAAGTGACCTATATTACAAACAATGGCATCATCTTTCATCCTCAGGAAGTGATCCTTGCATATAATGTCAATATTTCCTGTAGTCGTAACAAATATTTGTCCTATTTCTGCTGCCTCCTCCATTGTGGTAACTTGGAAACCTTCCATTGCAGCTTGAAGAGCATTGATAGGATCAATTTCAGTAACAATTACTCGTCCTCCAAAACCCTTAAAGGCTTGAGCACACCCTTTGCCCACATCTCCATATCCAGCTACGACACAAACTTTACCAGCAATCATGATATCTGTTGCTCTTTTAATACCGTCGAGTAGGGATTCTCTGCATCCATACAAATTATCAAATTTGCTTTTAGTTACGGAGTCATTTACATTGATTGCCGGAACCTTCAGAAGACCCTCTTTGAACATTTTGTATAAATTATGTACACCTGTTGTTGTTTCTTCGGAAATACCTCTAACACCTTCCAATAGGTGGGGATATTTGTTATGTACCAGATTTGTTAAGTCACCGCCATCATCTAAAATCATGTTTAATGGCTGAAAAAAAAAGACTGCTTAAAATATACATAAATATACATGATAAATAATGGGGACAAGTGGGAAATACCAACATGTTTCCCTTTTGCAAAAGATTTATCGTAGTTATCTTTCATAAATAAATTTATTGTTCAATTTAGCAGTGAAAAATCAGTATTGCAATAAGTATAGTGGATATTTGCAAAACAATTTCGTTGCCGTTTTATAAAACGAATATTACCCAAATTGCGCCATATATTTGGTATCGGGCGCCTAGTGGCCAGCATGGTGTTTCGTAATAGTATATTTCATTACAAGTGCGGAAAGGCTGTCATTGCAAAGAGTTCCGACAAATGTCTACCCGAGCCGAGGCGCAGCCGAAGGCGAGGGTTGACAGTCGGAACAAGTTGCAATGACGGTTCCGCACGTGTACTGAACGACTATTTTTAATACAGTTGCGAAAAAATGAAGCAATTTAATAAAACAAACAACTAAACTTGCAAAGAAAATTTCTGGAAAATGGCGCCAATAAGCAGAGATATTTTTTTCTTCACCCATTCTGGTAGGCAAAGGAAACTATGCCCATACAGCCAAGTCTTCAGTAGAATTTTTTTATTGATATGAAATGAAAATGAAATTTAATGAGATGAAATGAAATGAAACCTACCCTAATTCATTCAATCAAATCATTAAATCTGATAATTAAACAAATTAGTAGCTTCTTTTTAGAAACATACGTATTTGCATGAATCATGAATCATAATTAGTAAAAACTTCATGGTTGGTTTTTCTTTTTAATAGACATTATTTTGACAGTTGGGAAAGAGAACGCACGAGTGCGGGAAAGGTAAAAAAAAAGCACGAGTGTGTAATAGCCCACATCCCGAACGCTATACGTCCCTGCAATACGCCACTTTTTGAGCAACTGTATTAAAAAGGTACTTTTGACCGTCCATCGGTGTTTTAGGTATGAGGATGTAGATTTACTATGTATTGCAAAACATGTATACCTGTTTTTCAGTGTTGATATTTGTTACAAAATATTGACTTCCTATAATACTAACAGAGTCCTATAATACTAACTGAGCGAACAAAACTTGACATTTTCGAGATTTTGTTTTCTATTATTTAGAATTGACACTTTTTTTTTAATAATCATTGTATCCGAATTTTAATCTATATTTGTTATTTTTGTTATACGCCAATATCTCGATAACTTAAATAAGTATAGAACTGTCTTGTTTTAAAAATATTTAGCTATGGATAAATTAGAATTAAATTTGTTGGAATATGAATGTTTCGCTATATTTTCACTCAAAAATAAATTAAACTTTGTGAAGGATGAAGAGCAGGTACCTACCCTGTTATCAGAAAATATTAAAGTTTGCTCGATACACCAAACATATTCCTCTTCAGTTTCGCCTTTCCACGCATAAATGGGTATTCCACGAGCGACCAGCGCTGCTGCTGCCTCATCTTGCGTGCTAAAGATGTTGCTACTTGACCATTGAACCTGCAAAAAGGATCATATCTATATCTATACTTCTGTACAATGAATGAAAAAAAAAAATGTAATGAATGTAAAATAAGTGCAACATCACTTATGTTACAAAAGTAAAAAAAAATAGTTTTTAAAATTTTTGTCTGTTTGTGCGTTTGTGCACGCTAATCTCAGAAACAACTTGAACAGATTTGAATGTTTTTACTGATATATAGCGTTAGTGTACATTTAATGTTTCCTTCCAAACAAAAAAGTTACATGCTAATCCGAATACCATTCGTATGAAGTAGTGGGCACAGCTACTATTTAATAAATATAAGAAGACTAAATTAAATAAAATAATCTACAGTTGATGAAGTCAACAATTGATTGGCTAATCCCAGTGTTTGTTCACATTAGCTAACTAGTGAGAATAAAATTATGACATGCCCCCTTTACAAGTCTTCACAAACTTTACACAAAAAACTTCTTTGCATTGATTTATTAGTTTAGGGCAATTACTACACAGAGTAAGATAAAAATCTTACTCTATGAAGTTATCCACAAGTCTTGTGAATTAACACTACAGTTGTGTTGTTCATTTTTAAATCCCTATTAATACACAACATATTCTTGAATTTTCTAAACAAGTATTGAATTTAGGCCAAGCAGTTTACCTCAAGTTCGCCTAAACAGTATTGTGTTTCCCTATGTGATGGCAGCCATTTACCATCAAGTGACAATCCTTTGGTCGAGTGGTTAAGCTGCTTGTTTCTAACACTCTGTCTCAGGGGTCCAGGGTTCAATTCCCCACAGGGCCAACTTTGGAAATAAACTTTTCATAGCTGGCTCTGGTCTGGATCTGGCAAGTAGTGAATGGGCACACTGCGTTTCGCAGCCCTTTGGATAGTCCCTCTCTGGGCAATAAACCACCCCCTTACCCATGAAATAATAGCATGAGTGATGTGTTTGGTGAGTGACTGAAGGAATGCCAGAGCCAATTTCAATATCACATCTGCCATAGGTGCTGCAAGTGGTCCGCAGCATACTCGCTTTGCTTGTGCTGTAGGCGACAGTAGCTGCCTACCATCAAGTGGACCATCAGCCTCTCTATCAAACTTAACATAAAAAAATAGATAACTTTCTGCTGCCTTTTTTTTTTAATAAAAATTAGTCAAAGTAAAATTAATTATTTATTTATTTATATGAGTGAATGAACACTCATATAGTCAGGTTGGCACATTTAATTTGACATTTTTCAAAGCAGAACCGATGAACCTTCTTCATATGTTAAACCTTCATTTGGCTATGCCGCTGAACCAACAATATTCGGCCTTTTTGTCAAATGTTCATCTATATATTATTGTATTCAAGTCTACTGTCTAGCCATACAAGACAAACTATAATTATGTACAGCAACCCTAAGGTTTTTTGGAATGCATGGTTACTAAATATTATATAAATTTTAATGAACTTGATATAAAGATTTCAAGTGGATGAAAAGACAAGCTAAAATATGTTTTAATACTTTTAAATTAATTTCAATTGTAATGTGATGTACAAAGTAACTTGATAATAATCTTAAAATTCTTCTGTTTACTGTGTAGCAAGAATTATTAAATTTAAATGTATGAGAATCACTAAAGGTTAGGGTCAATAGATAAGAAGGTTAAGTGGTGAATAGATTATTCTATTTACATGTAATACCTACGTAAATGTTTTTAAAAGTATGCGGGAGCATAATGCAAACTAAAATGTAACTTCAATAAATATGTTTATCATTATGTTGCTACCTACTCTTATAAATATTTTTATGTGAAATAATAAACAAAGTTGCAACTACATATATAAAGAACATTGAACAAATGTTAATAGATATAAGAAATATTGCTCATTTATTATATTTTAAAAGATATATTTCATAAACCATGTATGTATCATCTTTTTATCTTATCATTATCTTGTTTCAGATATAATCACATTTATCTTTTTGTAAATATCTCAAGACTGAATGTCTCCGATAAGTAAGAATAGGTGATAAAAATAAATATGATAAGAATGCGATTGCTCTTTATTAATTGAAGTATCACTTTAAAGTGCTTAAGTAGCGCTAATACAGATAATCATATATGATTAGTTGATTAATCAATACATAATTTCATTACATAGGTGATAATTTATAGTTTATACGATAACCACTCCATATATACAGGGAGTTACAGAAAATAAAAAAGAGAGATTATTCAAACTCACCTCAGCACCTAATTCAATTAATGTTTCAATCAGAACAGCTGTCTGTACAGTCATGTGCAGGCTTCCAGCTATTCTTGCCCCTTTAAGAATTTTACCAGGGGCATACTTGCGGCGACAAGCCATTAAACCTGGCATTTCTTTCTCTGCCAACATTATCTCCTTTCTGCCCCATTCAGCCAAGGATTCATCAGCTAAAACGGTCAACAATAATTAACCATTTGCGTACATAAACTTCCCTTAACTAATGAAAACGAGATATATAAATAATATAAATTTTTAGATTTAGAGCAATAAAAAATAATGTTTCAGTTCCAAATTATATTTCCAAGTAGTGCCTAGATATATGAGATAGACACATGCATAATAAGGTTTTATGCATAATTTAATTTTAATTGCATATAGTTAAAATAAAATTTATTTATTAGTAATACTATACCAAAATTAGATTTAATTGCAGCTACCAACCTCTAATAACTTCTTGAATTATAATATACAATGCAAATGCCAGGATGATGAAAATAGTTTTTTTAAATATACTAGCAATAATTTAACACAATAATAAATATAAACCTGTGTAAATAACAACACAATCATGTTTTTGCAAAAAAAATGTGTAATAAAAATAGTGATTATGAATGGATATTTTTAAATTTCTTCTTACCTATTTTAAAAGAGGGCTTCATAGTTATAGTTCACTGATTATATCTGAAAAAAAAAGACATTAACATTAAGAGAGGGAATATAACTTATTAAAAAAAAATATTATAAATAAATTTATAAAAGTTCACAAAGTAACAGCCATGTAACAGCACAGCAACTATTCTAACCTTAAAAAACGTCAAATCAAACGACTAAAATGGGGCAATCTGAGATTTGAGACACGACAGCCACGACAGTATCGAGAAGCGGCGGGAACGAAAAGAAACTAGAAGGAATGAAGTCCAAAGAGAATGTAATCACTGATGAAGTCAGAAGAGCTCAAACTGTTCTGTGGTCTGTGGTTGGATTGATCGATTTGAAATTTTGAACGGTCCATGCATAGACTAGACATTAATATAATAGCATAAGTATAGACATTGTAAAGACACAGTGAGAGTGCATGTTGTTCAATTTTAAAACTCTTTCATCATCCAATATATATATGAACAACACGCACTTCCCGGGGGAGAAGCGCCCGGCCCTTACAAATAAAAACTTAACTAATGCTTAAGCTATGAGGGACCGGCTAGCCCTGAAAAGTGGTCCCCGGGCCGGGAGGTCCCTCGCAGGCGCCGTATCCTGGTCGCCGCCTCGGAGGTGAGAAGCGGCGCGGCAGTCTTCCTCTTCTTTCTCGGTGTCGGGGTAGCTGCATGTCCTGGTCATCACCAGCAATCGCCGCGTTTGCTGCAGTGATGGGGTCATCCTGGTCCAACAGAATGTGTCGGGGTCTTCTTCTGAAACGAGAAAGAGTATTATTGGGATCGGGAGTGTAGATGAGCGAACTGACCACTAGCGGGTTGGGGTGGCGAGGAAGTTTGTCGTAGTACTTCAAGGCGAAGTCCTTGATGCACTTGATAGTTGAGGAGAGGTTAAGGTCATGGTGTAGGTCGACGTTGCGGATGTACCATGGGGCGGCCAAGACTCTCCGCAGAAAACGGTTCTGGATGATTTGAAGGGATTCGATGTGGGTGGGAGCGCTAGCGTACGTCATGATCGGTCTGACGCGGACTTTGTACAATGTCACCTTATCTCTAAGGGCCATTGTACTCCGCCTGCCTATGAGGCACATCAGGCGACCCAGGACGAACACTGCCCTGTCCCTGGCACGCTTAATGTGGGGACCGAACGTAAGTCTCCGGTCGAGTGTAACACCGAGGTATTTGGTCTGATGGACCCAAGGGATGACGCCGCCCTGGAGTGAGATTTGACCGAGTGAAGCTCGGTCAATATGTAGGGCATTCTGAGCGCGAGGAGTTTGAAGTAGATTCCCGCGTGAAAACAACATTGCTGCGCTTTTCTCGGGATTCACCTCAATTCTCCATTTCTGAAACCAATCGCCGAGAGCGGTCACGGCGGTTTGAAGCATACGAGTTAAGAAGCCTCGGTGTCGGGTGGAGAAGTAGAGGGCCGTGTCGTCTGCGAAGAGAGACAACTCGACCCCCTCCGTGCGTGGTATGTCGTTGGTATATATAAGGAGTGGAGGGTGATAACGAAGTAGCCAGTATTTAATTTGAACTTAAATACTAATATTCAAATATTAGTATTCAATAACTCTAATATTCAAATAGAGAAAAGAAAATATAGAATATGATTTGACGTGAAAATTTAGTAAGGTTGTATTTTTTGTACATCAGATTGAAATGTTATAAGTTATTGTGAGTATTTTAAGGTATTTAAAATAAATAAACAAGTTGTGTGCACCATCTAAGTTGATCTGTTATTTTATATAGATCCCAAGAGTATTAAAAATCGAAGTAAAGTTTAGATGGAGTAAATCACGAAGTAAATCCCATAAGAGAGGGTTGGTGATGTTGATGTATTTGAACATAAATACTGGCAATATATATTTATATAGGTTTGAGTTTAAAATAAGAATGTTTTAAAAATATATGTAAGATGTCATTGTGAGAAAAATTAGAGAGAATGTGTTGAAGTTTAGAAACGATATGTAAAGGATAGAATTTTATAGTGTTATTTATTTTAAGGTATATAAGAAATGGATTAATATATGTGCATGTATATAATAAAATAAATGAGTTTAATTTAAAGAAAGAAGACTGGATCCCACAACAAAAAGAAATAGAGTGTAGGCAAGCAAATGTGTTTAAACAAACACAAGAATTTTAAGAGGTCATGGACCCAGGAACGCTTACACTGCGTAAAGTAAATTATAGAGAAGAAAATTAAAATTATAGAGAAAATGTTATGGAGAGAAAATGTTTTTAAATGAAGAAAGTATTGAAAATTATATATGATGAAAAGGAGATTAAAAGATGGCTACGAAAATTGAAAATTTATTGATTTGACAATTGATGACATTTTTGTGAAAAATTTTACAAAATTGATTTTGAAAAGAATAAATGATTAAGTAGAAATTTTAATATGTAGGAAAATGGAATATATATTTTGAAAGATTTGATGGAGATAAAAATTATTTACGAAAGGATTCAGGAAATTTAGTTTGATGACTGATGGCTGTATTGAAGGAGACTATTAGAAAGCAATATCGAGAGTTGGTGAGAAGAGAGAAATATAGAAAGGATTATAGATTCGAGGGGGAAAATGTTAAAATAAGAGATGGCTTGAAGTTTAAAGATAGAGGAGTTTTATATAGTGAAGTAATTGAAGGTGGAGATGTTGTTGATGATGATCTTCATATAAGATGAAGATGAAGTTCGAGGAGAACATAAGTGTTTTATATGATGAGTTAGTGTTTTTATATTTGAAGGTGATGTTTTTATATTTAGGGGGTTAGGGTTAGTGTTGTGTTTGTGTTAATGTATTTGAAGATAGGTATTGAGTAATGTATGTGATGGATAGATATTATAGGTGAATAGATAGTACAGTCAGTCAGCTTATTTTGGTGAAGTACAGTCAGTCAGCTTATTTTGGTGAAGTACAGTCAGTCAGATTATTTTGGTGTAGTACAGTCAGTTGGGGTTTTTAGAAAAGTTTAATACAGTCAAATTCAGAGGGGATGTTAGATGAGTATTTTAGTTAATGAAGATGTTATAGTTTCATGAGTTATGAAGTAGATTTAGTATTTAAAGTTGGTGTAGTATAGTGAGCCAGTATTTAAGATTCAGAGGGGATGTTGATGTATTTGAACATAAATACTGGCAATATATATTTATATAGGTTTGAGTTTAAAATAAGAATGTTTTAAAAATATATGTAAGATGTCATTGTGAGAAAAATTAGAGAGAATGTGTTGAAGTTTAGAAACGATATGTAAAGGATAGAATTTTATAGTGTTATTTATTTTAAGGTATATAAGAAATGGATTAATATATGTGCATGTATATAATAAAATAAATGAGTTTAATTTAAAGAAAGAAGACTGGATCCCACAACAAAAAGAAATAGAGTGTAGGCAAGCAAAAGTGTTTAAACAAACCAAAAATTTTAACAGGTGAGAGAACTGAACCCTGAGGAACGCCTGCCCGTAGGGGGCGGGGGTAGGAGAGAGTGCCTTCAACTCTGTAGCGAAAGCTTCGATCGGCTAGAAAGTCCCGTACTATGAGTACGAGGCCCTCCGGCAGTCTGAGTTGATATAGCTTGTATATCAACCCGGCATGCCACACTTTATCGAAGGCCTTCGCCACATCGAAGAAGGCCGGTGCCTGTTGGACGAGGGCTTGCGGTAAGCCCGGTGAGAATGTGCTCAGTTAGTCGATGTTGTAGTCTGTGATTTGTCTATGTCAGTATTGTCTTTGGTCTAGCAATGTCTGCCCGTGTGATTGAAATAATAAAAGAAGTTAAAAGACGAATAAGACTTTAATTCAAGAAACTCGAACCCCAACACGCCAACAGAAGATGGTGTCAGAAGTTGGTGTTGGAAGCTGTGATTCAAAAGAAGAATAATCAAAAATTGGATCTGAAAAATAAAACAATGTCTGAAAAAATATTCATTGTTCAAATGAAGCCGCTGCTTGTCCAAAATGGCGACAATGCTGCTGAAAAATGGAAAAATTGGAAGTTAAGATTTGAGATCTTCAGTGACGCTAACGAACTTACCAAATTTCCACAGTCAAAACAAACAGCAATTCTTTTAAATGCAATTGGGGACGATGGAATTGAAATTTTTAACAGTTTCAACATTGACCGAAATAAAACCACGGTAGAAGAAATTTTAAAAAAAATTGATGAAAAATTTAGTCCACACACAAATATCACAGTCGAAAGATACAATTTCTTTACAAGAATACAGAAAAAGGACGAATCATTGGACGAATACTTGACAATACTAAATAATTTAGCCACGACATGTGAATTCAAAGATCTTAAAGAATCACTAATTAAAGACATGCTAGTCATTGGAATGACAAATACCCACATTAAGGAAAGACTATTACAAGAGGAAAATTTGACAACGGAAAATGCCATGAAAATAGCTAGAAGCCTGGAATTGTCTCAGGAAAGGTCAAACAAATTAGTTCAGCATGACTCAAGGAATAATACTGTACAAGCTATTACTGAAAGCAAACCGAAGTGTCGAAACAGAACACAATCAAGAAGCAGACCTATTGGAAGAAAAAATTACAGGGAAGAGGTAGACTCTCGTCGATCAAAAAGCAAGTCACCAGTAAAAAGAAAATGCACCAGATGTGGCCAAATCCACATATTCAAATGTCCAGCTGAAGGAAAAACCTGCAACAACTGTAAAGGGAAAAACCACTTTGCACAATATTGCTTCTTCAAAAATAAAGAAAAAACTCATCGGGTAAGCAATATACAACAAGCATTGAAAGATTGTAGAAATAATTTTGTAATAAATTCTATTAACAATTGTAAAAATTTAAATTGGCAAATTGATATATATATTCAAAATTATAAATTAAAATGTCAGATCGACACAGGTGCTGAAATAAATGTAATTAGTAAACAAACACTAGATAAAATAATTAGAAATACAGGTTCTAATGTCAATATTATAAGAACAAATAATAAAATCTTTTCATTTTCAGGAGAACTAGTGCCAAATATAGGTAGTTGTATATTGAATTGTAAATTTGAAAATGGCCTGTCTACAAAATTGTATTTTACTGTTGTTAAATGTGATTGTATAACAATAATTGGTCATGTGTCATGTGAAAAATTGGGTATAGTCAAAAGAGTGTTCGGAATGCAAGACAAGTGGAATGAAAGGTCAGTACAAAACATTGTTTCGAAATATTCTAATACATTTGAAGGTTTAGGATGTTTACCATATAAAGCTCATCTAGACATTGACAATAATGTGCCACCAAAAGTATGTCCAGTCCGTAGAATACCTTATTCATTACAAGACCGTCTTAAAGCAGAATTAAAAAATATGGAACAACTTAAAGTCATTGAAAAGGTAGAAAAGCCGACAAAATGGGTCAATTCTATTGTCTTGGTTGAAAAACCCAATGGAAGTTTAAGGATTTGTCTAGATCCTAGAAATTTAAACAAGGCTATTAAAAGACCTCATTATCCATTTCCTACATTTGACGATTTAAGATTGAAAGTGACAGGAGCTTCTATATTCTCTAAATTGGACGCCAGTTCTGGTTATTGGACCATTTGCTTAGACTCAGAAAGCAGTGACCTATGTACGTTCAATACACCTTATGGTAGGTACAAATTTCTAAGATTACCCTACGGAATTAATTCTAGTGGTGAAATTTTTCACAGAGCTATGAACGAATTGTTTGGTGATCTACCAGGTATAATAAGTTTTGTCGACGATATACTTGTCTATGGGTCCACAGTCGCGGAACACAATGAAAGATTAGAAAATCTTTTCAAACGTGCCGTTGAAGTTAATTTAAAATTTAATAAGTCTAAATGTCAATTTGGTATGTCTGAAATATGTTATGTCGGTCATATTTTCAATAAAAGAGGTGTCTCACCTGACCAGTCCAAAATTGAAGCAATTTCAAAAATGTCTAGTCCTACAAATGTTAAGGAATTGCAAAGATTTCTTGGCATGATTAACTATTTAGGCTCTTACATAAAAAATCTGGCAGAAGAAACTGCTATTTTAAGGGAATTATTAAAAAAGAGAAATTCTTGGCAATGGTTGGATCAACATGAGCAACAATTTAATAAATTAAAATCATTATTGTGTCAGTCTCCAGTCCTTGTTCATTATGACAGGAAAAAGCCTATAAGATTGTCAGTGGATGCATCACAGAATGCTGTAGGCGCTGTGATATTACATGAAAAGCATCCAATAGCCTATGCTTCGAAGTCATTGAGTAAAAGTCAAACAAATTATGCTCAAATTGAAAAAGAACTTTATGCCATAGTATTTGGATGTAAGAAATTTCATCAATACATATATGGTACACCTATTTATGTCGAAACTGATCATCAGCCATTAGTAACACTATTTAAAAAACCTTTGTCAGAAGTCCCTACACGACTGCAACGTATGATGATAATGTTGCAAGCGTACCAATTAATTGTCTCTTATACAAAAGGCTCAGAAATGTATATTTCAGATGCTTTGTCACGTGCTCCCATCAAGGACACTAATTTAAATCAGGAATTAGTTAGTTTAGAAGAACTAGATTCTGACATAGAAATTCATATTAACTTATTGACATCTAACTTAGCCATATCACCAGAAAAACTAGAAAAAATTTTGAGTCACACTGCACAAGACTTAACTTTGCAAAAATTAAAAGAATATTTTAAGAAAGGTTGGCCAAATTGTAAAGAAAAATGTGATAAAATAGTATTACCTTATTGGAATGTCAAAGAGGAAATTCATGTTATAAATAACATAATTTTCAAAAATAACGCTGTCATTATACCTAAGTCATTGAGAGCTGAAATTTTAAATATTTTACATGAGGGTCACCAGGGTATAGAGAAAACAAAGAGTTTAGCGAGAGGAGTAGTTTATTGGCCTAATATTAAACATGACATAGAAAATAAAATAAGACAATGTGAATCATGTGCCATTTACTCTTCCAACAAAAGTAAACAACCAATGTTATCACATGAGCAACCTTTATTTCCTTGGCAAAAGCTGGCAACAGATTTATTTGATTACAAAGGAAAAAAATACTTATTGGTCGTCGATTTTTATTCTAATTATATAGAAATTGCAAATCTCAACAATGATAGTAGAACTTCTAATGTTATATCACACTTGAAGTCTATTTTTGCTCGTCACGGAATTCCTTTACAACTAGTCAGTGATGGAGGCCCTCCGTACAATTCTTCAGAATTCAAAAGTTTTTTACGTGAATGGGATATTGAACATATTGTTTCAAGTCCACACTATCCACAGTCCAACGGGTTAGCCGAAGTCTCTGTAAGAATAATAAAAAACATATTTAGGAAATGTGATCAATCAGGATCAGATCCTTGCATCGGATTATTACAATATAGAAATACCCCTAGGGGAAATTTAAATTCACCTGCACAACTACTAATGTCTAGAAATTTACGTACAAAATTACCTAATAAGATAAGTAACTTGAGACCTAAAATTGTCAAGCATTCAGAGCATTATCAAAAGAAACAAAGTAATAATGAAAAAACTAGATTATATTACAATAAAAATTCTAAAAATTACCCTGATTTTTACATAAATGACCATGTATATTTTAAGAAAAATCCAAAAGATATTATATGGACTAAAGGCACTATCATAGGAAAAGCAAATTATCCTAGATCATTTATTGTCAAAGACTGTAATAACAACACATATAGGAGAAATAGTCGACATATTCGTCATGATTACAAGTTTAATACCAAAAGTCAAAGTCACAGTCATAAGTCGAAAGATAAAAAAGTAAAATTCAATGAACCATGTCCTGGTCAACAAACTTATAATAGTTTTGTAAATACTGATCAAAAAACACTTAAATTCAGGTCAAATTTGAAAAAGTCAAAAAGGGTCAATGAGGAGGATGATAGTTGTATATTCATTTTCACTCAAGATTCTAGTCCAAGGCAAAAAAGTCAAGAAAGTAATGAAAGTTCTAATTCATTCTTTGAAATAGAGTCAGAGTCGAATTCAAGCGAGTCACAAAATATAACTAAGTCTCCAATATTTGTTGATATAGAGGATGTAACGTCACCTGAAAGTATTCATGACTATAATGAATACATGGAACAAAATCCTATGTCTCAAATTAATAAGTCTTTAGATAACATTGAAGGTAATGTAAACTTACCTAATATAGACCAAGGTAATAATGAAAATTCAAGTGAAAGGTATAGTTCACGAGGTAGATTATTAAAGAAAACACATAAACTTGACTTGTAAATATTTATTTGAAATAAAATGTAACAATTGACATAAATAAGTAAATAATTAACAAATTGTAATTTAACCTTGACAAAATAAATTGACATACTTAAAATAGGAATGATTATAATAAGTATTGTATTGCATTTTGACTGAATTTGAATTAATTATGTGTGTGTATTTGTAATCATTATTGTTCATAATTATATGTAACACGTTAAAATAATAAATTTGTAATGTTTGTTTATATTATATTTTAAATGTCTATTGTGTCAGATAGAAAGTAAACATTGTGCCCTGTCATTGTCAAATGTCATGTCAGTCTAACAAAAAAGGGGCATGTTGTAGTCTGTGATTTGTCTATGTCAGTATTGTCTTTGGTCTAGCAATGTCTGCCCGTGTGATTGAAATAATAAAAGAAGTTAAAAGACGAATAAGACTTTAATTCAAGAAACTCGAACCCCAACACGCCAACAGAAGAGTCGATGCACTTAATGAACGCATGAGTGCCTGGCTCTGAAGTCAAACTGCTCGTCGATGAGAATATTATTGGAATTGATATGACGAAGGAGACGCGTCAATAGGATTCTCTCGTAGAGTTTCCCAATTGAGCTAAGTAGGCTAATTGGCCTATAACTGGGGAGGGTTCTATCCTTGCCCGGATTTGCAATACCGATAACGAATCGCTTCCTTCCAGGCGGCTGGAAAGACTCGATCGCGCAAGGCTGCATTGAAGATGCTTAGTAGGAGCGAGAATAGCGTCGGCGGAAATCGCTTCAGTAGTTTGTTGGATATTCGGTCTATTCCCGGCGATTTCTTGGGGTTCAGTTGTCTGAATAGGATCTGCAATTCAGCAGGGGAGACAGGTTCGATAGGGTCATCGGGAGGTTGTGATGCCCTTTGCTCCACCTCTTCCTCCATCCGGGCGACGTGATTGGCATCGACCAGTTGAAGGCTGGGCGAGCATTGGGCCTCGAGGGAGTCGGCAAGGTATTCGGCCTTCTCGTCGTCATCAAACGCCTCTCGAGATTTCTCGAGAGGCTCTCGGAATTCTCGGAGTTCTCGAGAACAATGAGAACCATGTCATAGGGAGTCCGATCCCTTCAGTGCATCCGATGCACTTCTAAAACTGGCAGCCCTTGGGACATGAGGTCCCGCAGGATCGGTTGCTCGCCGAGTTCGTGGGGACAATAGGGGATCGGACAAATTTTTAGAAAGTGTTTTAAATTAATCTTCATGGATATTTATTCCCATAAAAAATACTATTTTATTTATTTATAGCCTTTTAGGTACTCAAAATCATGTTTTAATATTGTTTGTTTGAAAATGCCGCCAAAACGCCACGATAGTTCATCTGAGAGCGCGTAACGTCATTTGTGGTCATATCATAACAAAACAGCTGCATTTGCATAAAAGACAATGATTGCCCACAAATGACGTCACGCACTGTGATTGGTGTTTCAGTATAGATTAAAAATATTGTAAATAATAAAATTTTATTTCTTCATTTAAAAGTATTTAAATGAATTATATTAAATTATTATTCGATAAATAATCGTAAAAAATTATATATTTTCTTTCTAAGTACATTTTAGATTTTAATCTGATTACTGTCCGATCCCCTATTGCGGTTGTGTAAACAAAAAGTGTCAGTCAGTGTCATGTCAATTACCGGCGCATGTCACAGCCAACTGACGTCATGACCACAGAGCAAAATGGTTTCCAGCGTTTTGTCAAATTACGCGCGAAATTTGAAAATGTAAATTTTAAATGCACTTTTATTAAACTTATCGATTGAATAAAAATTTGGTATTTTTTTTAGTGGTTCATTAGCACTACAGAATCTAATTGAGACACTTTTTAAAAATGGGTGTAATACCCTATTCTCGTATTTACAATAATGTCCAAAAGCGCCTCATTCTCAGTAACGGTAGATGATGATTTTGTATTGTTAAACTTTGTGATATTATTTTTCATTTCTGTTGTTATTTCAATACTATTCGGTTTAAATTTTTTGGAAAGTGTTAAGTAGAAAATTCTAGACTGATAACGGGATGAAGCCGCTTGCACCTGTTGAAGTGCTTACCATTGATAAAGCTCGCTAGTAATTCAGTATCGATCATAATATTTAATAAACTGCAGTTGTCTTTGAATTTCCCTATGGCTTTGAAAAACGCCATCATCACATGAAATCAGACTTTTTAATAGCAGCATATCTTAATATCTTATATAAAGTATTGAATTACAAATATTTCTGAATATAAAACCATTTTGCGGTCCAGAGCGCTATATAAATTAAGCAGACGGCGCGCCCTTCTATTGACGCTGACGGCGTTTGTTCCATAAAACTTCGGGCTGACTATGTTAGTCTTGTTTTAGCTACTTTGAACTACTTGCACGAAATTTTTTAGATTTTATAACACTTTCACCAAGCAAATTTTTTGACGGGTTTAACGGGCTGCTGACACGTACTGTTCCAATATTCTGCAGACTGACTATGTCCGCAAAGTTTGTTAGTTGTCTTACTATCCACAGACCAATTTTCAGATTTTATAAAACAGTTGCGACGTACGTGTTTTTTTTACAAGTTCGGAACCACCCCCGCGCCAGATGTCCCAAAAACTGGCTGACTGACGGCGGGCTATTAATATTCAACCTATTTATGACCTAATATTAAAATATCAGCCTTTATAAAACTGTTGCACTTTTGGTCCCTCAGCTCTCGGACTATACAGTATGCATTAAGATTTTATTTATTATTTTTATACACTTACACATGGAAACGCAGTATATAAAACAGTATATAAAATCTTTTTTAGAATTTGAATACTGGCCTCTTAGAATCTTAATGACATTCAAACAATTTCATTTTTTTATTAAAAACGAAAACTATGTTGGTTTAAAGTTAACACGTCGTTAACGGAAATGGAGCTCACGCGTGAACATTTCCGTGCCATAATTTATCACAATTTTCGTCGCGGCTTATCTCAAGATAAATGTCTCAGCGAACTTGTTTCGATTTATGATGTTCAAGCACCGAGTCAAACGACAATATACCGCTGGTATGCAGAGTTCCGACGCGGTCGTGTGTCGCTCAGCACTGTTTCTTCTGCAGGTCGACCAAGAACAGCGGTCACGCCTGAAAACATCGCAGCTGTGCGAACTATTATATTAGATGACCGTCATGTGACATACGAGCAGATTCGGGCTGTTATCAGTATCGGAATGACTGCAATTCAGTCGATATTACATAATGAGCTGTGTGTAAGAAAGCTAGTTTCCCGCTGGTTTCCCCACAACTTGTCCGAAAAGCTTAAGGCGGCTCGTGTAGATTGGTGCCGGAATACTTTGCAACGCTTCAACGGAGGGAAGTCAAATGCCGTTTATAATATCGTCTCAGGTGACGAATCATGGATTTATTCACACGAACCTGAAAGAAAACATCGGTCAGCAGTTTGGGTCTTCGAAGACGAGGTCAAACCAATGAAAGTGGTTTGCTCCCGCAGCGTGTCAAAGAAAATGGTCGCTACGTTTGTCTCGAAAAAGGGGCATGTTGCTACAATTCCTTTACAGGAACGCAGAACGGTTACCGCCGAGTAGTATATCACGGTTTGTTTGCCAGAAATGATAGCCGAACTCCGAAAAAATAACCCGAAACGTCGCATCATCTTACATTATCACGATAATGCGAGCTCCCATACGGCTCGGAACACAAATGATTTTTTGAAGCAGGAAAACGTTGAGCTGATGAGCCATCCTCCGTACAGTCCTGACCTGAGCCCAAATGATTTCTTTACATTCCCTAGAATGAAAGATTTATTACGTGGTCAACGGTTTGAAGACCCCGAAGCAGCTGTGGAAGCGTACAAATCATCCATTTTGTCAGCATCAACTTCAGACTGGAATTACTGTTTTAATGATTGGTTGGAAAAGTGCATTAAGTTGAACGGAGAATACTTCGAAAAACAATAAAATACAATTTAGCTATACCGTGCATGTGGTTTTTCTTATTCCCGATCATTTCAGTGTGCCCCTCGTATACAATGGCTTATCCATTTCGAATAAGCACACTCAATAACAAAATCATTTTTTCCATAACATGGCCATTAATGGTATACATGTAAACGTGACCGCCTGGTATCAGTAATCCAGACCATACTGTGTTATACATTATACCCACACATGTAAAAATTGTTTTGCTGGATTTGGCTTTTTGATATACCTAACAATTACTACCTGTTAACCATCAACTCAATATCATTTTCAATAGTCGGCCACTTAAAATAAGCTCTTGCTAAAGACGTCATGTTAATAAGTCAATCATTCCATTCCACTTCGACCAACTGAAACTGATCAACTATTTCTTTTCCCAACAACACAACTTTTTAGTTGGTTTGTTAGGATTTTTTAAATTAAAATTTGTTTCAATTATATCTAGGTATATTATACATAGGTACTATTAAACCTAATCTCGTTCCATGTGTGTAGATTGTAACAGACATCCTAATAATATTATAAATAAAGTTTGTACGGATGTTTGTTACTCAATCACGTAGAAACGGCTCAATGGATTTGGATAAAATTTGGCACAGATAGTGTGTTGAGTGTAGTTCTTTCAGCACACCTTTCACTTTGCTTGGTATTACAACTCTATCACCATACATTACTATTCCTTATTCTACAGTTTCCGTTTTGGTATAAAATTGCTGCAAACATATAGTTAAATAATATACATGTATAGGAAAATATTTCATACTTTATTTAATGATAAATATTATTTCTTAATATTTACAAACTGAAAATTAAATTTAACTTTATTAAATGGTTACATGGGGTAAATTAATTTTCTATCAATAATTAACCTATTTGATTACTTTAAATCGTCGTCATCAAACAAGTCTTCAAAATCTGAAACAGAAAAATTTAAATGAGAGTGGACAAAGAACTTGTTATCAGCTTTTTTTTGGAGAGAAAATATCTTTGTATTAATCTAATTAGTATATCATTAATTTACCCAATTCTCTCTTAAAGAGGCTTCCTAAAAGACATCCTCAAGTACCGTGATATTGCTCTCTGAACTATTTGTAAACTAAACTATAACAGATTTACAAACCATTAAAGAAATCCAGATGAACAGCTTTTTCATTTGCAGCTAAATCCATAAGTAGATTTGAAGGACCACCTGCCTAAAAAAAACAACAGTGTGAGAATGGGATATTGAATTCTAAGGGATAAGACCATAAACACTATAAATTATCTACTTAATATTTAACTAGTGCCCACTGAGCTCTACACCCTTGAGAGCAATGATTATATATATAATCAATGAGGCTATGACTAATGAGCTATTTCATACTGTTGTCCTTTATCAAAAATATTAGCAGATAAAAATTAAAGATAAATAGGTATGTAGGTATATAAGCATTATATTGTAATTAGTAATGTTGATTCAATTTTACTAGGGTGGGCACTTAAATTGTAGCATATTTTTGTATTGTATTATTGGCACATTAATTACTTTTTTATATTAACATCTACATTACAATTAAATGAAATACAAATTGCCATGAAAAATATCAATGAAAATATTATTCTAAATTTTTGAAAGCTAACAATGCTAATAAAAGTTGCTTGTAATGAGTTCTGCCGATATTTTTTCTATTTTCTGCATATTCATAAAGATCCAATAACACGAAAGCTGGTCTTTAACCGTTAGTTACTCGCGTCTAAAAACTTCCGTAAATAGTCGTGTGGCAATTTTGGCAGATAACAATTATTTAGAGCGGGCAGTCTTAGTTTTTCTATCCTTGTTTCTTGGACATATATGACACCTTTTGTATGAAGGCGGTTGGATAGCACTAGAAGGTGAATCATGGACATCAACTTCATGAATTCGTTTTAGCTATGGGGTGTTACACACCCCAAACACACTTTACACACACAACCGTACACAGTAGAGCACCACTCGCATCTGATTTACAAAGGCCACGTGCTTACACGAAGCTACTACGAGAACTGGGGCAGTAAATTCAAATTTGAAAGAGTTACAGGCTTTCAAACACAGGGTGGGGTATTTGGCACCCCACGCGAGTAATTAAGGGTTAATTAAGCTAATCAGTCCTTTATATTCTACCAGAGCATTGAGTTGAATTCTCTGAAAGTGTGATTCCCATAAAGTTGAATTTTTACCCGACTGTGCTCCAGAAGGCCAAAGGAGATTACCCAATGTTTATAGGATCCTATTAATGTTAGATTGCCTATATTTTGAAGTTAAAGCTAAAATGACCTTCACACTGTGTATTAAAAGACATTTAGATGTGGAAAATGGCAAAAACAAAAAAAGACAAACTTAGATCAATTCTTAAACCTCAATACTTAATCTAATTACTAAAAGGAAAGAGACATGTCTATAATCACAAATTTTTAAAAACCATGTCTTTATCACAGATAAATTATTCTTTAAAGGAAATTAATGAGGTAACCACCTCTTTATTTAAGTAGTTTTGGTCAAATAATGTCATTTCTACTTCTATGTTGTTCAACATTGAAAAAAAGTTAATGCAATCATAGCGATTGCTCCCATCAATATTTTTTTTAAACACCTGAAATATATTCTGTGATTAGGTCTGTGGACATCAGATGTATCACTTATCAAATTGTGGTCCATGCTCAACAACTGTTCTACAAAACACCGAAGATACATGGGCGTGGTGCATTCTGGAGCCGCATCTTGAATATCACGCCACTTTGATGGAATTCAACTTAATGGGAATCCTATCCTTACTTAAAAATAATTCATTTTAAAGAGAAGCTATCTGACTTAATAGGTATCCAACTTTAAATGAATTCACCTTAATGGCCTGGCAGGCTTTACATCACTGATTTGATGCTTCTTTATTCCACAAGTCACAATGGTTTCATTTTTAAATTTTCTTTTCATTTGGTAATCTCTGATTTGACGATTACAAAACAAGGGCAGATCGGAAGAAATTTAAATATTTGTGTTGTATAGCGTTTTAAATAACTTATTTATATATCGTATATAATAGGTAAGGTACGCACTTCTTCTAAATCCATGAATGGTCCTACACCTTCTGGAAACATTTCATCAGCAGCAACCGTAGGCTTCATTGCTCTTATTTAGACTAATTTAGATTCAATTGTCGTGTCTGTATTCTTGGAAGATCATTAGCTAAGCCAACCAAACTGTTATCTGACTGAGGTTATTAGATTAGAGGAAAAAAAAGTAAAAAAAAAACCTCAGTAAAAACAAACTACATACGACAGAATAAAACCACGTAGTGATTATATATATATATACTCTTTGCGACAGAATAAATATTGAGAATTTGACTAGAGACACAGACAATAGCAATATATTACTTTACTCTATGATAGAGATAAATAACAATCAATACCTTCTTCCAAAGAGTATATAATCCACAGAACATATATACTCTTTTTTAGTGATTATTCGGTTATAATATAACCCCATTATAACCCCTCTCGCTAGAGGGCTAGAGTAGAGAGTACTATATTCCTTGCCACTCACCTACACGTTCACGTACACAGAACTCTCTACTATATGTATAGCGTCTCTAGCGAGGGTATATCCATATACTTAATACTCCTATATTGCTAGTAGGGTGCACCGAATCGATGCCGACAGAACGGTGCAGACATATATATGTCTGTCTCCCTCATGAAGACTTTGTGCGTTGTGCGCATGTCCGAGAACTACATTATAAGCATCTTATAGGTTGGGCTTCTCCCACAGTCCCACTACTGTCGCAACGCATGCGCATAACACGTCAAGTATCAACGAGTGAGAGAAAATATGTAGCAATATAGGAGTATTAAATATATGGGTATATCTTTATTTTGTTCGTTATCACGTGTCCAAATGTTCCAAACACTTCCAAAAATTTAAAAAAAAAACATTTCAAATAAATTGTAGCATAATTATTGGAACTAGGTACAGACTAATACAACATCTTTGATTGGAACTAGTTGCTAGTTGGAGCCCGCGAGTTCGTTTGCGTTGAAAAATAGAACATTTGAGATATAAAGAAATAATGTCCTAAATCTTTATTGTCGACGGTGGAGGCGCCGACAAATTTTTTTATATTTAGATTATCCCTCTGGAACAATTTCTGGATGAAAGGTATCCTATGTCCTTTCCTGTATCCCTGATAACGTGTATGCAAAATTTCATGATGATCGGTTGAGTTGAGTAGTGACGTGAAAAGTAATACCACAGGTAATACGCAGAGAGATAGCGTTATTTTCACCATAGATAAGTATGTGTATATTTTCATTCACATTTATAATACCTACTATTAGTATGGATTAACGTTAGTTATAGAATATCGTTGCTCGACAACCACAAAAGAAGAGAGTAGAGACTCCTAATTTCCCTTTACTTATAATGTACCTCTACGTAAATCCGTGTACATAAAATAAATAATGTAGGTACATACATATATACCAATTACATTAATTCTGAAGACATACAATGAAATAAACGATACCTATTATCCGAAATTAGATAGGTATTCGAAATTCATAAAATACAATAAATTGTTAAAAGTTGACAAAATCTGGAAACGCCGAACGGCGGTTCCCACACCTGAGTTTCCGACTTTTACGAATTCCCGTAATTTAACATTTTAATACCCGCAAACTGTGACCACGATATTATAATACTTCATATAATTTATTGGTACATACTGCGACTCCATCTTCGTAAATCATAAGCAAGTGAGGAGCAATTTAAATTTAGGGCCTACCGGCGTGTTCCTGCTCCTGGTTCTGAAATTTAAAAACCGGCGATCGGGGCTTGCTGCACTGAATGGGCAGTAGGATACATAGTACCAAACGTTTTAGTTTTTAAGAACAGTGATTACTACTTCATTCACATTTGCTTCAAATTTGAAACCATCACATGATGCGAGATATCATCACTACGAGGAAATTTATTATGTAAAGATCGACAAACAGGTAGATGGCCCACTTAATGGTAGGTGGCCACCATTGCCTATATTACAAGCAATGCTACAGGTGCTGCAAGTACACTCCCAACTATATTAGGTTTAAGGATTTGAAAGGAATAGGGAAATGGTAGGTATATGGCATCCCTTACTTATTCACTGAAATACTACAGCACACACGCTGTTATTTTAGGGTGGTCTTCTGTAAGAGGGTGGTTACTGCTGCCAGTCATGCTGCTCAAACGACTGCAAAAAATGCATCGATCGACAATAAGTTAACGTTGATCACCAGTTCCTACTTTTAAAAAAAGCCACATCCAATGACTTCTGCGTTTGCGCCTCCCTAATAAGATATGAGTAACAGTGTACTGGCCAAAAATACATCATCTTCTGAATATATTTTAAAAGATACTGATGGAGATAGCGATCTATGTGTGATTATCGTACCATTGATGGTTGATTAATTATCATACCATCAATCATCGATTGACGATCGCTCATTGACTGACAGGTATTCATTGATGAGGCAAAGCTACCACACAAATTGACCAAAGTCGATCAATGGTATGATGGTCGATCAATTGATGTGATAACACCCTACCTATGATTATGCCCTGATAAAAAATGGACACAAAATTTGTGGATCTCAAAGTGGATGCTATAAATGCAAGACAGAATTGGTTTCCAAAAATTTTATTTTAAGGTTGCTATTAGCATTTGAACCATTGCTTGTTTGGAAACTCAGGTTATAACGTGAAACTAAGGGCAGAAATGAAGTGTGCAGCATCTCATTTCACAAATGGAAATATCTAACAATTTCACAAATGTTTTGTTACATAAAACCATATTAATAGACAGCTCTTCTCAGAACGATTCAGATTGTACATTTATTTCTTACACCCACACTCTGTATAGTAGTTGTTTAGTAATGTGAGTAAAGTAATGATAATCTGGCAATGAATTAAAAGAAAATAAAATACTAGAGATAATTACCTCATTTGCAATAACATTATAAAAAAGAACAAATTGAAAAAATTTCGTGATAAAAATTTTAATGAAAGAACAAATTATTTAAAAATACATTGTATTTAGCATTTTTTTTTGTTATCAATGAACAAGAAGTTTTAAGTTTTAATAACACAGAATTTTTACATGCAGATTTTTTTTTATATATTACCTTTTAGCAACTGGTTGTTTAGGAAACTCTTATCCCAACAGGAAAGAATAAAAAAACGAAATGAAAATAAGAAATAATGAAACTTTTACAACTGGTTGCAAAACTCTGTTATCATGTCAGAATTAACATGATTTGGAGGAAATTAATCATATTTCAACTGGTTTAAATATTGCATTTAATTAAGAGATTAGTGACCAGCCTTTTGTGTGACAAGTCTTGTGTTCACTGTGCACAATTATTTTGTTTTATTGTCCGTCTGTTACATTTACATTTGATTTTATTGTGGTTTTCATGTTTTCTATATTTTGCACCAGTTTCTCATTAACATTTTGCAAATTAATGTTTAACATGTTTTGCTTATCAACATTCTCCTTTATTGAATTAATAACAGATATAGTTGAAAAGGCATCTTGAAGTATTTGTTCATCGGAAGTCAATCTTGTATCCTTGCAGTCTATAATTTCATCATCAAATAAGTCTTCTAATACATATTGAACTGCTGGTAAGTTGGGTTTGGTAAATTTTAATCCATCCATATTTTCTATAATATTGTTCAATAAGCACACGAGTGGAATTGTACAAATGTCTATTAACCCACTATTACTACATTTTCGTGCACCTATGCTTATTTATTTATAAATGTTTATTTACACCAAAGAAAAAGTAATTATAGGTATTTTTTTCTTTTCTTTCGTTTTTTTTTTTGTCTTCCGCTGTCACTGTCAAACAAGGAACATAGTAGTTACTTAGTTCAAAGATGTTGTATTAGTCTGTACCTATACAATTATCTTTGACTTAGTTAGTAGGGTCCAAAGATAATTGTATTAGTGTATAGATGGAACAATAAAAATTGAAGATTCCTTCGATACTCGATACCCGTCTTTCTAATAGCTGCATGTCGTATGTTAAAAAGAGATAACAATAGCCGAATATGACGTCTTAAAACGCTGCGCGCCATAAAAGAGGAAACGTCATATTTGTTTATATCATGCTGGTTAACAAGCGCGTTTAGCTTTATGTGATTTAAAATACTTAAAAATCTGAAAGTGTGATTTCATAAATCTGTTGCTTGCCAAGAATGGCTTGTACTGTTCCCGTTTGTCCAAGTAGAGTGGGTGTTTTGAAGGAGAATAATGGAAACATATCATTTCACCGGTAAGTCGCACAGCTCGCACTCATTAATTTTGGTGTTTTGTAAACAAATTTTTATAATTATTTACTAAAAATGAATCATTGTACATGCATACACAGCTCTAAGGTTGATTTATTTAAAGAAAAGCTGGTATTTATAACTAAAATTTACAAAAACCAAAGTTAATCGGAATTTTTGACATTTGTCTTGCTTTATAGTGCTGTAGTCTGATCTTGATAAGTTTATCGATATCGATAACTAATTTATTTTTAGTAGAGTGTTGACAATTTCTAGCATTCACTGCAGGTTGAAAGTAATTTTTATCAATTTATAACAGATTTCCCACCGACATCGATTTAAAAAAAAAAGTGGACAAAAAATGTAAGAAAAGCCGACGATTGGAGAGCTTTGCAATATACAAGAATATGCTCGATGAACTTTGAAGATTCTTGCTTTCGCCAAGGATATCAGCGTAAAATTCTACACTCGTATGCAGTGCCGACAATATTCCCAAAATTACCACCATCGTGTAAACCAGTAAGTAATATCTATAAGTTATAAAGAAGTTATGCTACAATCTATGAAAATTATGAAAATCTTTTGAATCATTAATAACCAAAAACTATTTCTTTTCAGAAATTACCCAGAAAAAGAAAACTTACTAATAAATACGTGCATACCCAAGCGTCAACATTAACTGCAAGTCTTTAAATTAAAATGTTGACGAATCACAGATGAACGATATCACAGATTAAAATGAAACGATATCACAGATTATCCAATCTGTGATATCGTTTCTAAAAATAAAACTTTAAGATTATAGAGTTTTTTTTTTCTCGTAATAAAATCCTACTCCCGTTCTACCCCTTAAGGATGAATTCTAAATATTTCTACTCAAAAAATAACTATTCTTTTGAAATATTTTGGTGAAATAAATGCGAGAGGTTGCATATAATCTCATACAACCGATTAGCAATGCGGCGAGTACCAGTACGCACCCACATTTTATTTATATTGAATAACCAAACAGTACACCGAAACGCATTTAGCCATACTTTTTATCCGTCATTTTTTTTTAACTTTTTTTTTTAAAAAGTTTTAAAATCTATATCAACGATATCTAGTTATCAATAAAAATGCACAGCACTATTATACGCTATAACTTTAGCTTGCATTGTATAGTCAAAATGGAGACATTCACTCAACTTCGACCCGACAGATTATATATGTATGTCTCTTTCAATCTTATGGCAATTTGAAGGTGTTAGAAAGAATAAAATATTGCTGCATTTTGTGATCCATCTATAGGTACAGACTAATACAACATCTTTGGTAGGGTCCATCAAAGATGTTGTATTAGTCTTGGGGTCCATGGTTAGTAGTTAGGTACAGACTAATACAACATCTTTGAGTAGTACCACAGAGCTGTAGCTCTAGCATGAGTTTACGATGACCGCACTCGCTAGCGAGAGCGTAAAAAATTTATATGGAAAATCCTACAGCGCCTCTAGCGGTCACTCAAAGAACTAAAATCGGTAGTATGAGTTGCACAAGTAAAAAATCTATCGAAACCGCAGTCGCTAGCGAGTAACGTGTTGCACTTTTGCTGTACAAATTCGGTACCACGCACGAGTCACAAACTCGACAGACGCTGTCGCGAGTACGGCGCTCACTGTAGTTGCGGCACTCACCTATGTTTTCAACGTGAGAAAGCTAAATCTATTGCAAATATAGACGATATTCACTTTTAATATTCTCTATATTGTAGTTATTATCATTGAAGTGCTAGAAATTATTTTAAATAGCGTTGGAAATTAAGGAAATAGGCGTCCACATTTCAATGGTGAACATTTTATTTTTTTGCCTTTGTGATTATACGAATAATGCAATAACTTTTCAACATAAACTAAGTTTAAACTTACCTCTCTATATATTCTACCATTAAGATGAACTGTGTGGCGCTAGTTCTAAGCATATTAAATATTTTTCCAAAATTTATTCCAAAATTTTAATAATCATGCAGTCACAATCACAAACAAACGTACTTGTAGATGTTAACTCAACAAACCTCAAACAAACGTACTTGTAGACGTTTAAACCAACAAATTCAAAACTTCTATAATTCCTATGAGTTATTTATTGTATTGCGCGCTCGTTAATTTCCGTCTTTGTCTCGTCGGCTCGGCTCGTAAATCCGCGGTCGTCTTTGTCTTTCGTGTAACGTTAGAAAGAGACGATGAATGGGTGTGAAGCGCGCACGGATGCCATTATACTACATACTCTATCGAGTTGACCGTAGTGACTGTAGTTAACTACATAAAAAAGGAGTCCCTTTCATCTTACTCCAACTATCCGGGGTAATCCTGTTGAAATTTCTGACCATCTGGATCTCTTGGGTGTCACCTTATCATCAACCTTGAACTTCCGCTCCTTCATTGAGTCCAAGACAAAAATTGCTGCAAAAAAGCTTGGCATTCTGAGCAAGGTACGACGGTATTTCGCGCCTAAACAGCTCCTTGACCTTTATAAGGCTCAAGTTCGTTCTTGCTTGGAATACTGTTACGCTCTCGCTAGCGAGTGTAGTATCGTAAACTCATGCTAGAGCCACTGACATCAATTGATATCAGGGGCGGATCCAGGATTTCATTTTGGGGGGGGGCATTCTGACAAAGTTCGGAGTTAGGGTTAATATCACAAGTAATTTTTTTACTAGTTGAGATGCATTATGGTTGTATTGCAAATACTTTTAACCCGCGTAATCGCGTATTTGAACTGTCTCAAATGTCTGACATGAATTATAAAACTTTCGATAACTTTGATTGATATGGATTATATTATTCTATATTCAGTTCATATATGAATTCAATTGTACTTGAATTGAATTGAAAAGTTATGTCAAAAATATGGAATTCCCAAAGATAATTGTATTAGTGTATAGATGGAACAATAAAAATTGAAGATTCCTTCGATACTCGATACCCGTCTTTCTAATGGTTGCATGTCGTATGTTAAAAAGAGATAACAATAGCCGAATATGACGTCTTAAAACGCTGCGCGCCATAAAAGAGGCAACGTCATATTTGTTTATATCATGCTGGTTAACAAGCGCGTTTAGCTTTATGTGATTTAAAATACTTAAAAATCTGAAAGTGTGATTTCATAAATCTGTTGCTTGCCAAGAATGGCTTGTACTGTTCCCGTTTGTCCAAGTAGAGTGGGTGTTTTGAAGGAGAATAATGGAAACATATCATTTCACCGGTAAGTCACACAGCTCGCACTCATTAATTTTGGTGTTTTGTAAACAATTTTTTATAATTATTTACTAAAAATGAATCATTTTACATGCATACACAGCTCTAAGGTTGATTTATTTAAAGAAAAGCTGGTGTTTATAACTAAAATTTACAAAAACCAAAGTTAATCGGAATATTTGACATTTGTTTTGCTTTATAGTGCTGTAGTCTGATCTTGATAAGTTTATCGATATCGATAACTAATTTATTTTTAGTAGAGTGTTGACAATTTCTAGCATTCACTGCAGGTTGAAAGTAATTTTGATCAATTTATAACAGATTTCCCAACGACATCGATTTAAAAAAAAACGTGGACAAAAAATGTAAGAAAAGCCGACGATTGGAGAGCTTCGCAATATACAAGAATATGCTCGATGAACTTTGAAGATTCTTGCTTTCGCCAAGGATATCAGCGTAAAATTCTACACTCGTATGCAGTGCCGACAATATTCCCAAAATTACCACCATCGTGTAAACCATAAGTAATATCTATAAGTTATAAAGAAGTTATGCTTCAATCTATGAAAATTATGAAAATCTTTTGAATCATTAATAACCAAAAACTATTTCTTTTCAGAAATTACCTAGAAAAAGAAAACTTACTAATAAATACGTGGATACCCAAGCGTCAACATTAACTGCAAGTCTTTAAATTAAAATGTTGACGAATCACAGATGAACGATATCACAGATTAAAATGAAACGATATCACAGATTATCCAATCTGTGATATCGTTTCTAAAAATAAAACTTTAAGATTATCGAGTTTTTTTTCTCTCGTAATAAAATCCTACTCCCGTTCTACCCCTTAAGGATGGATTCTAAATATTTCTCCTCAAAAAATAACTATTCTTTTGAAATATTTTGGTGAAATAAAGGTTGCATACAATCTCATACAACCGATTAGCAATGCGGCGAGTACCAGTACGCACCCACATTTTATTTATATTGAATAACCAAACAGTACACCGAAACGCATTTAGCCATACTTTTTATCCGTCATATATTTAAAATCTATATCAACGATATCTAGTTATCAATAAAAATGCACAGCACTATTATACGCTATAACTTTAGCTTGCATTGTATAGTCAAAATGGAGACATTCACTCAACTTCGACCCGACAGATTATATATGTATGTCTCTTTCAATGTTATGGCAATTTGAAGGTGTTAGAAAGAATAAAATATTGCTGCATTTTGTGATCCATCTATAGATACAGACTAATACAACATCTTTGGGAATTCCTTGGTCTTCTGGGGGGGGGGGGGGGGGGGGGGGGGCATGGCCCCCATGCCCCCCCCCCCCTGTATCCGCCAATGATTGATATATATTAGCAATAATCTGTGCCCATTCTGTACTTCTCTAAATAGAGATGCCGCTACCTAAACAAAAATTTCTTTTAAACGAGCTGTATTTTCATTTAATTGCTATTACACTGTAAATTGCTCTATGCTTCTTTGTAGGCCACTTTAAATCACTTTAAATGATAGTCAACAAAAAGACTATTACGACAATTTCGATGCATTTAAGCTATTCTTAGGATGCAAAAAGATTAAAATATATAGAATATATAGAGGGCAATGGGAAAAATTTTCTAGAAAAATATTGATCCTGATCGCCATAATGAGGATGGCCATGGCGTAACTATCAGTATATAATAAGTTACTCTATGGTAACTATAGCCTTGTAAAGTTGGCGATGGACTGAGTGATTTTGTATGGATTTTGTACCATATGGTTCTAAATGTCACATTACGGATACGGACTCTTTCGTCCTACCCTATTTACTTATACAGTTGAAAATCTTTGTTAGGATGTAACTAGCGAACTCGATTTTGTAAAGCATAAAAACAATATGCTTTACAAAATCGAGTAAGTATACAAAAGTATATTGAGATTTTGTTGAGATCTGTTTCCATAATTTTGAAATCAAACAGGTCATCAAACAGAATCAAGTTTTGGAAAGACAGATAATATGGATATGTAGGTACATACGATTATTGATTTTATGACTATGTACGAGTATGTAATGTACCTACATAATCCTAATCCTAACATCGAATAATTTGAAATCGCTTTCTGCGTCTGTCTGTCTGTATATCCGCTAAATGCTCCTAAACTATACATCTGATTTTGATGTGATTTTCACCATCAATTAGATAATTTTTCACAGAAGTTTTACACGTATAATAAAACCTAATTAAGTTTTTCAGTAAATAGAAAAACAATACATTGCAAACAAGTCACCGAAAAATAAATTTACGTGACTTACATAGGCTAAACCTCAGATTTTCAGATTTTCTATTTTACTTATCTGAGGGCTAAACCTTAAGAGATACATAGAAATGGTATACTAGAGAATTGAAGTTTTTCTAAAATTTTAAAGAAAACTTCGGGAGGGCACAGTAACAATTGAAATCGCTGTTCACGTCTGTCTTCCAAACCGTCCAAAAATATAAAAAATTGGGGCCACTATCGTTAACAGTAGCGACGCCACCGTCGTCACAGTGATAAAGATTTCAGGTGTTATAATAGTTATATATTTTGTTTTTCAACGCGGACGAAGTCGCGGGCACCAGCTAGTGCATAATAAAAAGTATATTTACATTATGAATATTATAAATTAAAATATATTTCAAGTTAAAGTCACACTTGAGAAGCTCAAATTACTTTTATAAAAATCAACAGTAGAGTTTGCATTATAACAATAAGTTTTTTTTTATGAGGGCTGTTCCAAAAGTTTTTAGTGAAATGAATAATAGTTAGAATATCAAAAAAGTTTATTTACAGTTTTTCAAAATATTCCCCTCCAACCCCTATGCACTTATGCATTCGAGTAAACCAGTCTTCAAAACATTTAAAAAATGCATCTTGCTGGAGGTCGACAAATAACCGACGAAATTCTTCGACAGCGTCGTTTGCCGTGTTCAATTTTCGTCTCTGAAGCATTTTTTTACTGTGGGAAATTAAAAAAAAATCGCACGGACCTAAATCTGGGCTGTACGGAGGAAGGAGTAACATTTGTACCCCGAAGTTGACAAATAGTCGATGGTTCTAGCAGCTGTGTGTGCGGGCGCGTTATCTTGGTGAAAAAGAATGCCACGGACGTCGCTCCTTAGGCGCTTACTACTCAACTCCCCGAAAGCCTGAGGTAGACAAACTTCGGAATACCATTCACAAGTAACTTTTCTACGGTCTTCTAGCGGGATTACTGCTACTGGTCCACTACGTCGGAAAAAAAACGGCAATCATTTTTTTATTAACGCTCCGACAGCGAACTAGTTTTGTGTGCAAATGGTTCTCTTCAAACACCCATTGCCTAGATTGCTGCTTTGTAAGAGGATTGTAGCTATAGATCTAAGATTCATCAGTTGTGATGATGTAGGATACGTTTTGTGAAGTTCCTCCTTCGAACTTTTTCAGCATAAATTTGCACCAGTCAACACGTCGGTATTTTTGCTCTTCTGTGAAAATACCGCGAAGCAACTTTCCTGACTTAAGGTGTTCATGTAGGATAGTGGAAATTGCATGTGATACAATCTTCAACTCATCCTAAGTGTAATATTTCTATTTGTAATATTAATGTAGCAGTGACGTAGCTACACTTCCAGCGCCCTGGAGCAAAATTTTTCAAGCGCCTTCTCTCACTTTTTGAACGATCGATTGTAACATTGTAACTTGTAACTAAACATTGCATGCATATAGCTAATAAAAGTATTATTATTATCAAGAAAAATATGCCAAAAGATTACAGATTCATTACCATTATTTATTAAAACTGAAAAAAAAAAATCTTATACAAACCTCCAGATGATTCATTTCGAGGTTTGTGTATAATTCCTCACGTGCGAGAGAGAGGCGTTTGAAAATTTTTGCTCCAGGGCGCTAAAAGTAAAGCTCATAATACGCTTCTTTGCTTTGAAATTGATTTTAGTTCCGTTTTCCGTAACATTTTCTGGAGTAAATGTAATTACCCGCTATTTGTTTCATTTATAGATACCTGTTCGAAACTAAAATGTTCCGAAAAAGTGCATTATGAATATTTATAATTAGGTCGATCGGTTTTCGATTGGCTATTGACAAAAATTTAAGAGAAAAAAAAATTTGCGCCCCCCAGGCCCCGGCGCCCTTGAGCAACTGCTCCCACTCGCTCCCCGACGCTACGCCCCTGTAATGTAGGTAATCTATACATATAATAAAATATAAACGAGTCGTGTCTGTACATTAAATATTAAAAAAAAAAAAAAACAATTTGTACACGTTATACTTATGTTATCGAGGTCAAAAAATTGTTTTTAAAATTTTTGTCTGTTTGTCCGGGCGTTTATGCACGCTAATCTCAGAAACGGCTTAACTAATTTGAATGCGGTTTTCAGTGATGTATTGTAGATTGTAGCAAGCTTCCCATAACAAAAAAAGTTACACGCTATACCTATCGAATACCACGCGTACGAAGTTGCGGCCCAGCTAGTATTAAATGCGTCTAGATAACTTGTATTAATTATTCTGTTTATTTTATAAACGTATTATGTTTAGCCTGTACATATAAATTTGTGATATTGATACTTGAGTACCTTTGATTATTCCAATTGGTGTTTGCTGAAATAAGTGATGTGGATCATATCCATCATTCAGTCTGGTTTCTTTTAAGTCTTCTATTTCTTGACTTTATAATGAAAATATAAGATCTTAGTAAGCAAACACGGTGTTGGAATAATACCTGAACCTTGTAAATTGGCGGACGTTTATTATTGGCGAGCGACAGTGGCGCCATTTTCTATAATTTATACGATCCCTCGGGAACCTAAATCATATGTGTTAATCCAGTTAAATAAACTATCTGTGTGCCAAATTTCATCCAAATCCGTTCAGTAGTTTTTACATGAAAGAGTATGTTCATGTAAAGAGTTTTTACATGAAACATCCATACATCATCACAAACTTTCGCATTTATATTAAGACTGTAAGATTACTAAAAGACGTATCATAAATACTTTTAACATTAAAACAGAAAGCTTTATTGTGGAGCCACTAAGAATGCTGTGTGTGCTGTTATCGCACCGAACACTTTAAATAAAATTCCTAAAATTCACCATTCGAAGTGGCTTCTTCACCGTGTACAGTATCTACATTATAAATTCAGTTTATTTTCGATTTATAAGTCGATCTAACTAAAATACTTACTATACTTTAAAAAGTCGATAAAACATTTTAAAATAAGAAGAAATATTTAGAGAGATGTTCATAACATTGATGTGTTCTGGTTTCTTGTGCATTGTAGTTATTTAGGTGGATAGTTTGCGGTTTCCTGTCGCAACCGCGACTGCGTCTACCTCCATTTCACGAGCTTATGTTGCATTCACTTGTTTTAAAAATAAAAACTGGATGTACATACGTAGATTTTATGAATATTGTGCCTGACTATATTAAAGAATTATATGAAATGTCCACTTATTTGGTAGGTATTATATTTTGCTGATTCTTCAAACCACATTGCGATAATTTTAATCAGCTGCGTATGCAAGCATTTGCTCCTTAGATTGTGATTTTTATGTAATATAGACAAATGAGCCACTAGGTATTATATGATAATGGTACACTAACTAGGAAACCAAAAGATTTCAATTTTTTCTACTTACTATGCAATCGGGGACTTTTTGTAGAACTATAAAAGAGAAACAATCCCACCACACATTATTTTGTTAAGTATATCTCAAACGGATTAGGCAGCGTTTTCGATGAAAGCTCCCAGACGGCTTGTTTTTTTCCGACATCTTCAACCATCTTCAACAATCATTGTCATAATTTTCAAGCAATTTACACAAATCTTTAACGAATTATACACCTAATCACTCTGTTAATAGATGAAAACCATATGAAAATTCATTCAGCAATTTTTGAGATTATCTTAAATATACATTCAGTCATACAGACAGACATATGCGGCGAGGGACTTTGTTTTATAATATGTATTTAAGGATATCTCATACATTTCTAACTATCTATCATCATCTAAGCCTTAGGACGTCCATTGCTGGAGAAAGTCACCCTTCCTATCTACACACATTAAAAAACTCGGTATCTAAACGATATAGTTTAACGAGTTCATTGGTCATGTTGTTAACGTGCTTGCCTAATGCTGTGTCTCTGGGGTTCCGGGTTCGATCCCCGGTAGAACCAATTTTGGTAACGAAGATATCAAAAAGTTGGCTCTGCTCTAGAACTGGCAAGTGGTGGCAGGAAACACTGCGTTTCGCTGTCATTTGGGCAGCCCGTCTGGCAGCAGTAATCACCCGCTTAAAAAGATCATTTTAAAATAAAGCTGTCTGCTGTTTCGGCAAGAGAGTAAAGGATGCAAGAGCCCCTTATCATTAATTCTAGTACCTACGGTCGCCAGTTCACTTGCAGCTATGGCGTTACTTGTGTTATATAAGCATCAGTCTGTCTGACGACCTTTATATGAAAAAAAGTCATGAGACTTGATGAAGATTCTAAAGATATTATTTAAAGTTTATTTTTTTGTTATTTTACTACGTAATATACGAAACACGCTTTATGGATTACTTAGAGTCGTTCGCAGTCTCGCTCGCATACATTTTTATTTCCTCTGAATGTACGTTTTCATTTTTTTTTAAATGATATAATCGCGAACATTAATTTGTTGCTTATTATTTACGTTTAAAAAATAAGTCAGTTCTTCGCACAATTCGTACGAAACAAAATTGTGCGAAATCACCACTAACCCGACAAAACACTAGGCTTCTATGATTTCATGCACATACTACACTCAGTTATTCCTTGGAATAAACTAACTTATTTCTCCTAGTTATTTTATGAAACAAAATTCTTTTGTGTTCGTTTTCTCATAAAAAGATTTATGACATGATACTAATCATGACATGTTTAGTATACAGTAAATGACCACAATAGGTGTGCAGCGGAATTTTACAGTATGTATAATAATACAACGAAATTTGAATTTTATTAAAAGAAATACAATCGAATCTAATGGATTATCTGCATATTTATTGGACATAATACGGTCCCTTGGACAAATCTACAGATCCACTCTTCACTTTGAAACAAAGGTTTACAATATACTTATACGGCTTAATTATAAGTTTCTAAGAAACTGGTCTGTAATATTCCAAAAGAGTGAAAGCCGGCAACAGGCTCCAAAAAATTTAGTAGGTGCTAACATGTTGCTAACTTTGTTATTATGTTAAAATGGTTTTATAAATGAAGCGGCAAATTGATGACAATAACTACTTTGTGTTGTGTGTGGCGATTTCTAATGAGTTTTTTGATTTACGACCTCCTTATTCTTTTTGTGGTGAAAATACCTTCATATTCATGCCACATTCGACCCAAACCACAAAGGCAGATTGGTATTACTACGACGGCGGCCGCAATGTTGCCGACGCGAACGAATCACCGAATTTTGAAACCACAATATTAATTTTTCTTTTTATATTTTTATATATCTACAGTTAGAGTATATGTGTACGTAGCCGAATCTAAATTTAAGAACGGAGCTTGTGTGTTGTGTTATTCTGATAATATAAGTTAAAAACGTGTGTTACAAGTTTAAAACTGGGTGATAACGCGCTCTGGAGTCGCTAGACTAATTACAGAAAAAAAAGAGAAAATAAAACTGAACGATAAAATGGCACAGACAAATGGATAAAAGAAAAGGGATTTTGGCGTTCCAGAGTCAAGTTTGTAGTGGCACACACTGTTGGCACCCTGTCAAGTTTGTGGTACTTAGCGTCTGGAATATATTGGAAACACTATTGTTTATAATTTGGAAAAAAAACCTGTCTGTCTGTCTGTTACTTTTTCACGCTTTAACTATACCTACTTAACTGATCATCATGAAGTTTTGCATAGACATTGTCTGGGATACAGGAAAGAACATAGGGTACCTATCATTGTCATCTACCGTCGTCACAGATGACAGAGATAGGGTTGCCAGGTGAGTCGCAAAAAAATTGATTTGATGTAAGATACCTTCTGATATTCTAAGGTGATCTTTTATAAGGAGAGTATGATCACCATAAGGGAACGGTGGTGGTCCGTTTTTTGAGTGAATTGTGTATTTATATTATATTTTAAAATTTATACTT
Source organism: Bembecia ichneumoniformis (assembly GCA_910589475.2). Lineage (NCBI taxonomy): Eukaryota > Metazoa > Arthropoda > Insecta > Lepidoptera > Sesiidae > Bembecia > Bembecia ichneumoniformis. The sequence goes on from OU342521.1 coordinate 8,462,981, forward strand.
GTGTACTAATATTAAACTATCTTTTGCCCGCAACTTCGTTAAAACATTTATTCAATCTTTATCGCTCATATTTTCTGTAGGGCGTTGAACTTTTTATATTTTTAAATGATTTCTTAGAAAAAGTACTTTTTCTGGATAAAAGTATCCTTTATCCTGACAACGTGTGTGCAAAATTTTGATGATCCGTTGAATAGTTAAGGCGTGAGAGCGTAACAAATAAACAAATTCACTTTTTTTAATGTTAAGGTTGGCAGACACGCTGACAGTCCACTTGATGGTAGGTGGCTACCGTCGCCTATAAGTCAAGCAACGCCACAGGTGCTGCAACTGCGCTGCCGACTACAGTAAGATTAGGGATAAAATTATTAGAATATTAATGTTATTAGTACTTGCTTAAAACTGTTATGTCTATAAGCTGTCCTATAAAAGGGAAAATAATAAATATTTATTAATGAAATAAGTATACATATAAAACAATATGATGATCTTTCTGTATTTACACGAATACAAGCTTTTTAACGATGATAATGACCACAGACATAATCCTTGTTGAAAATGAATTTTTAATTTTAACGTGTTTGAGCTTGAAGGGTTTTGCATGAACTGTATTGACAGCGACAATGGCCCGTCACTATATGTCACCAGTCACCCTGCGCATTGTGCGACTCCATGCGTATTTAAATGACAGGCAACGCGACACTGGCGTTCGCATATTTTTATCAATTCAATGAACCTCTTCAAAACCGATGTGAAGAATCTTATTTCGACTATAGGGGTTGCGTCGCAATAAAATTATATTAAAATTTCACTATTGTAGGTATCTGTTTTCACTCCGCGACATTTACGATTGTTCAACGAACCACTAAATATAGTAATAGGAATAAATTTGTTTAAAGCTTAAGTAAAGTAATTAGGTATATGAAATGAATAATCAACGAGGAATATTTGCTATTTTGATAGTAACCGCGAAGCTATGCTCCGATGCTAATGTTTTGAGCGTTCCAAAATTATTTGTACTGGTTTCGGTTCTTTCCGTGCACTCGAAAGCACTCGAAGGACACGAGAGCCGAACCAAGAAATGAGTCTTTAAGCTACCAGCAACGAAGTCAATGTTTGGAAGACGTTATGGCCCTTGTCTGCCAATCTATATTTATAATAGAAACAGTGTGGAGTTGACTGCTTTAGACTTGACGACCTGTTTTGGAAAATTTAAAGAAAAAAATTGTACTTGACTTGACTGACTAGTTTTGGGATCGGCTACTTTTGATTTTAATTTATATTTGAGTTTCTTATAATGCTATTATTACAATAGTGACACTGGCAAAATCATCGGAGAAGATCTTATAGAGCCATAATCAAAATAATAATAAGAAGAAAATATTTATAATAATATGGTAAAATTATATTATTTTAAATTTTTATTTTAAATTGACCTTAAAATACTAATACACATTATATTAGAGATGTTTGTGTTTGTAGGCGCTAGCAAGTTTTGTTAATGTTAAATTAATTTAAATGCATCTGATGTCTTTTTAATAATCTGTTGAAATCAAAACTTCCTATATTTCTACCATTGAAAGATATTATGTTTTGAGGTAAACAAAAGTGGATGTAATGATTATATCCTTCATAAACATAGCGTAGACCCCGACCAGAACTGCTGTAATGTACAGAAATGTAACTGCTATAACAAAGTTTGCAAAACACAAGAAAACGAACATCTTAAGAAAACGGCGTAATGTGACTGTTTAGAAATAAATGTAAACGTCTTTATTTGGTTCTTATTTTTTGCTACGATACAAAAAGCAAATAAGGTTTCTAATTACTTTGTATGTCTCATTGTTTGTATGGGCATCTTCAAAAATTCCAAACTCTAGAGTTGATCTAAGCTCCAACACAACTTCACTCTATTGAGTTCGGTGGTATTAGCCTTACATCAGTCAGTCATTACAAAAAGATCTTAGTATAAGTATTTGTAATCCGTTATAGTAGCTAGATATATGTACCACACATCTAGAGCCTCACGCGTAGATCTATAACGCAGTAGAGCCCAAAAACTTGGCGCTTGGTGGGTATAAGACTATTTATACTTAGTAGAATCTAGGCTACTTTTTATCCCATAAATATTTAGGGTTAATGCGGAAGATAACATAGGCAAACGAAGTCGGTGTTAAAAATATAAACAATATTAAACGACATCAAACAGTAACGGCTCACTCGTGTTGAAATACGGAGCAACTGTCGTTTAGCATTTCAGAGAGAAGCGCGTGCCGAGACATAATCAGAGTGATCTTAAATAAATTGTGAGCTTACTATAGAAAAACAAAAGGGGCTTAAGTTATTGAGCTTTGAAAAGGGCACGCGTGCCACCCGCCCGTCGCCTCGTCACCCGCGCTGTGCCAAGCTGAGCCCTCTGTGTGCCACTGCATACCTTGTTTGGCTCGCCCCACGGGTGGTCTTTGCGTCATGGAATCGGGACACACACTAAAAAATACCTTTGGAGACAGATGACTTTTTACAAAATATTATTTCAGACGTTCTTGTTTTTTGTTTTATCGACAAAACTTTTTTTACATCAGCATAATGAAAGGCATGACACATTCTGTCAACTACACAGACAGACTACAATCTACAAATTCAACGAAGAGACCTAATGAATGTCGACTTAAGACTTAAAAAACGAAGATGCATATTTTAAACTAAATTACTATAAAATAAGTCGCTATTCGCTTCTGTTTGTTTCTTCGATAATTTCCTTCTAAACCACCCAACGGATTTTGACGTGGTAAAGACGCAATAAACGAGGATGGTTTGTGTTTATAATTTGCAGAAACAAATTGCATCCGTACGAAGCGGTGGCAGGTCGTTAGCAGAGATATATTATAAAGAGTTATATAAACGTTCAAATTCGAATAAGAATTTTATTTTAAACATTATCACATTTTGTTCGGGTGTCTAAAAACAAATTGGCCATTAATAGTAGAAGATCCGAACTTAAAACGACCTTCACCGAGCTGATAATAGGATGAAACATATTTCAAAACACATTTAGTATATTAGAAAATATGTCAAGAATGGATTGTCTAAAAAAATCCTGGACAGACTATTTTTAATTGTTTAAAAAAAAAAATTTTTAATTAAATGTTGCAATATCAAGATAATAAGAAAAATTTTACCCTGACTTAAAGTATCAAACGTATAGAATGTGCAGCCGTTGGGTTGCCTATTCTTTGCCTGGACAAACTACTCGGTTGTCAGGTATAAGCGGGTATGTCGATGCCAGTTACCTTCACTTACTTGATAATTGAAATTTTTTTATATCAATATTAAGCTGTTGTTTTATTGCGAACACTTTGATATAGGGTTGCCTGCAAAAAACTTGGTCAAAATCGGGGTTTGCGATTTTTAAAGATCTTTTGTTTAATAAATAAATAAAATACATGTGCTGTTGTGATTTGGCGTTTGAGTAAGCGATGCCAAATGAGATTCTCTTCTTACTCCTTAATTCCTTATTTTTTATCTCATAAAGTCACTGTCGCAATTAATTGTATTACCCTATTATTGCTTGTGTACAAATCAAGCTCAGGTCACAAGTGGACTGTTAGCTGCTAAACTTTAACTAAACAAAGTTCAATAAATGTACCTATCCCTAGGTCTGCCAGCGCAAATTGTTATATTTCTTAAGTAAAAAATAAATAAAATATTTACACAAATATAAAATTTCCTAAGGTGTAATTAATTTATCTAAATTCCCTTGAAGAGTTAAACTGTTTTTGTGCAGAATGATTTATGTATAGGACGTGATGGAGAGACGGCAGCCAACTGTTCTCCAGTTGCATTTGAAATTTACGAGCGAGCCGGAACACGGTTAATACATTTGTTAATAGCTACATTAGCAGTCGAATACAACAACTTCACTCTCTTAATTGTTGACATATTGCTACTCTTGTATACAGAACTCGTACGAATCGTAGCTTTCAAATAGAATGTATTTCCTGTCAGAGTTAGGCCTATTTTGAAAATGGCTTTTGATACAAATCATGCTTTTCATTATCATCACCTTAGCTTTAATTCTGCTCGTAAATATGCATAATTTTGTTCACTTGATGGTTGACGGCTACATAGCCATAAGCATAAGCAACGCCTTAGTATTTGCAAGCGCGAAGCCGACCTTAATAAGATAAGGAGGAGACAGAGAAATGGCGGTTACTGTGGCCAGACGAGCTGCTTAATTTATGATTACAGGATTACCTATTTAAGTACTAAACCTGCCACTACTTAAGACTAAGTAAGGACTGTTATAAAAATAATGTCAAACTTCAAATACTTTAAGACTTTGAATATTTGAAGTATGTAATTCAAATATTTAAAGATTGAGACGACCTATGTAAGTAAAACAGGCGATTGCAACGAAAATAGATTATTCCAAGAAGTACATTTAAAAATATATACGTATGTACCGAGACTTACTTTTCTTTCTAAGACTTTTGACTCGTTTAAGAGTTGGAAGCTTTGGAATTGATAGAGTTAAGTACTACACAGAATTTATTGGAACATGTAAATGAAAAAAAAAAAAAACCAGGTCTTTTTCAAATCAAACATGCATTTATTATGTTATTGTTTATAAGTATTTAGTAAAAGCGAAACAACGGGATTTACGAACCGTTAATTTGCATACAAATGTGCGAATGACGAATCATCAGGTGGTAAATCCATGTCCTTATATTGCCTCGCCGCGGTGTGTCTTATAGGAACAATGGTCGCAATGTCGACGCAACGATTGTAAACAAATACGCCACCACTCATGACCGGAATCGTTTATTTCGTATGAACTTTTAACGGGGGCTCAAATTGAAAGAGAAAAACAAACTCAAACAAAAACAAAATACCGTGTGCGCAATTAGCATAATGGCAACGTACCATTACTATTGTTTTAAGTTCATTGTCGAGTGACTCGCTAACGAGCATCAAGTGACGCGTGCGCGGATGTTCCCGCACATGCCTGCACCTTGTTCCTAGCCCGAGGTCTTTTGTTTTTCAACACTCCCCACTAAACTTTTATTTCTGGGACTAGATCCAACGCATATACGTATAAGGCCTGGAGCAAAATTGCATACTGTGGAATTAACTTCCACCTCGCCACTAAATGGGATCCCTTAAGATAGCTGTAAATAAATATTTACAGGATTTGCACCGCAGTATAGGCTACTGAAACTTGCATTCACTATAACGTAACCGTGACGTTTACAATCTTATAGTATTTTTTGGGAGATATCTAAAGAGAGGAGCTAAAGTCAGAGATCTAATTACAAATATAACAACATTCTGTTACACTAGAAGTAGTAACAGGTAAATACCTAAAACTTCTGATAAGACGATGAGACTAAGCCTAAGCTATTAAGGCTTGAGCCTAGGTTGCAAGTTCCGAGGTGGCGCTGGGATGGCATCACTTATTTACAGAATAAAAATTAATAATTTGAAAATACTCGCGTAAAACTAACTTGAATTTAAAACAATTAGCGCTCTTCATTCTTCCTCTTTCGTTGACTGACTGTAATTCGAAGATTTGAAATACTTGAGCTCTCTTCTCAACCTCTAATTGAATTACAGCTCAGAGCTTGGAGCTCACCAGACAAACACTGCCAGTAGTGGCAGCGGCCCAGTAGGAACAGCAGCCGGTATGGTGGTAGGCTGGCAGCGGCCCTGTAGGAACAGTAGCCGGAGCGGTGGTAGGCCGGCAGTGGCCTGTAGGAACTCGAGGTCAGAGCAGACACAGTAGTATAGGTATATCCTATAATGATCTCTCTCATCGGCGATATCTATCAAGAAACCTCTGTAGAACGAATCTGTTCTTTTATAATGAAATTTGGAATTTTGAATTTTTTATATTTTAGCGGCGAGGTATTAGACCTTCTCTAAAGAGTTTATACCTGAAAATCTGACGTTATGGTCTGAAAACGGATACAAAGTTACTACGGCAACGATGTAAATAAACATAAAAGAAATGTCACAAAAATACATTTTTTTGAATATTTAACAATTTGTTTGAAAATATAACTAAATGTAATTAGTAATTTATAGAAAACGAAAAAGGACATGTAATCACGTGGTACCCCTATGTCTAATAAGTATATTTACAATAGAAAATGCAATTGGAGGTGAGCCATACAAACGAAAAACTCAAAGAAGAACCAGCAAATAATAAGTACTAATCCTGTAACTAATTATGACATAAACAAGGTCAGAGAAAATGTTAATGAAAAACTCAAAGATCAATAACAAAGGAAAGAGAAGAAGAGGTGGAACCTATTGTACTGTTAGTACCAATATTATAAGTGAATACTACGTAGATATATAAATATTGATACGAATATTATAGTTAATATTATAATTATATTCAACCATGGTCCCCCGGTCCTTAAGGACCGGGGCGATCGCGGTGGCAGTGCGTTCGCCTGCAGTCGGTCGAGACAGCTGGTCGCGCCATACCTTCATTGTCTCTTCTTTGGCCTCCTTTCTCCAGCGTGACACCTCTTCTGGGAGAGGGCTCACTCCACGGGGTCCATAGTAAGCCTAGGGCTCTCAGAACTCTAAATCATGGCAATGCACGTACCATCACGTAGTCCAATAGTCTGTCTAGCGACCTTTACATAAAAGAGTAGGTATGGTAGTGTAATCTTCTATATATAAAAATGAATCCCCATTTCCCTTGGTCACGGCATCACGCGTGAACGGGTAGGCCGATTTTAATTCGGTTTTCACTAATGAAAAGAGGGATAAACGGGGAATGTTCATATATATAAAAATTGCACGCCGCACCGGGTGAAGCCGGGGGCGGGTCGCTAGTCATGAATAAAATATTGATAAAAGTAAGCTAATGCAGTTCGTAACTTATAAAACTAAATTTACACCTGTTCAAGTTATAGACAAAGGTAAAATTATTGAAGAAGTAGAAAGTATAAAATATTTAGGCATAATGCTAGATAAACATTGTAATTGGAAATCTGATGTCAGTCTGGTCTGTGATAAAGTAGACAGATTTGTTTATGCACTACGTCGGTTAAGATCGACTGTGTCTATTGAGGCAGCAATCACTGCTTATCATGGCTACGTTTCTTCGATTTTGACATACGGATTATTGGTATGGGGTAACTCTGTCGAAATAATAAGAGCTTTTAGGGCCCAAAAAAAATGCATCAGAGCAATATGTGGCGTGGGCTTTATGGAGAGTTGTGTGCCACTATTTAAAAAGTTAGATATACTTCCCTTACCTTGCTTGTATATAAAGACGTTGTGTATATTTGTTAGAAAATATCCGAACTGTTTTGTCGAAAATAACGAAATAGGAACCAAAATAACTAGACAAGGTAATTTATTGCAAAGACCAAAATGTAGATTAGAACTATTTAATAGAAATGTTTATGTTATGGCAATTAAAACATACAATAAACTACCTAATAATATAAAAGAATTGCCGGATCCTAAATTTAGAAGAACATTAACAAAATGGTTATTAGATTGTTGTTATTATGATGTTAAAGAATTTTATAATAAGAAACATTAATTCCTTTATTAATATATTAGTTTACAAACAATTAAACACAAATATTTGCATGCCCTTGGCGGGTAGAACACACTTTGTACTGTAACTGCTGTATACAAATTAAAATCCTGTAAACATGTGTTCGCGCAAATAAAGATTTATTTATTTTATTTATTTATTTTATAAGTAAAAGGTAAAGTTAAATTTTCTTATACAAAACAGATTAAAAACTTTTCATGATAAATGTCAGTCAGTACCTAGACAAACATATTTTCCGAATTTAAATCTGTAAGTGAATTGAAAAGAAGAAAAAAAAGTATTTTTAGATGAATCGCCGTAATCCCATTCACTGTTGAATTCTAAAATAAATGTGATTGTACAAAAATGGTAAAATGGCTCTTTTTACAAATTCATTGTTAAAGATTTAGATAGAAAGGTATTAAAAGACGCCGAAATGTCTGGTAGAGTGCACTCGATTGAGACAGTAGCGTCACAATAGGACTGCCCCATTGAGTTTTCAGTTTTACAAAAATGCATTTTAAATTCTAAATTTGTTTCCAATGTGTGAGTAACAAGCTACTGGACCACCGGCGAAGTCGGTTGCTTTTGCGAGCGACGAAGCGTGCATCGCGTAGGTGATTCAGTCTGCTCCACTAGGCAAGTGTTGTCTATCATACATGTACCTACTTAAAACTATTCGGTTACATGCTTGGTAAGTCTTGTATAACATATACTACAAATAATTTGAATTACTTATTAACAGTTTAAAGGCCCCCGCACACTAGGCGACCATGATCGCGACCAAGTTGTCGTGGCGACCAGAATTGATGCGCGAGACACACACGTGACCGCGACTGTCGCGTTACAGGAGATTACTCCCCCGCCCGCATTTGGTCGTGAGATCAGCTACAGAGCAGATGTGTGCGCAATATTTTTGCAATGGATTCTGACATGGATTTGAACTCGTCAATAGAATTTGTCAACATTCTAGTACAATTAAGAAACTTGTGATTTCTTCTGTCAACTGTCTAATTTCCTTATAAAATTCATTAAATTTTATAAGGAAATATCGATAAATAGATGTACCCAAAATCGTTTATTTTGTATTTTCCTTTTTTTTTTCGTATTTGACAATAGTAATACGCTTCCACAGCTTGTTTTCTCGGTATCGTCCATGTTTTCAACTGAATCAAAACTAGTCGCGACGCTGATCTTTTCTTGGTCGCAAGCAAATGACCACGACCATGATTATGGTCGCGGTCGTGATCGCCTAGTGTGCGGGTGTAATAAAAATGTTTACTTTTCTATATTGTACACCTTACTTTACGAGTGGCAGAACACACTGGATTTTACAGGATTGCGTATCTTGCGGCAGTTAACCACTCATTTTTTAGAAGAACTTGTTCCCTTCCTCTAATTTTTTTTAAACGAGTTTAAGGGATGCCATAACTCCAGAGACCATTCTCCTATCTTCATCTTGGCACCTACTCTTGTTCATATTTCCGTTATTAACTGTTTTATGTGATAATTTCCGACCCGAGATGCAGGATCTAATGGGTCTAATGGGTAGTAATACTTACATCCGTTTATTACACCTTTTTATTGATTTCTGCATGTTTGACGACGCCATTATGACGCATCTACAGTTGCAAGGTTTGAAAAGTTGTCTGACTGAACGTCACATATTTTCTTCGAAAATCATTTTGTCTCATTATTGTTATTTTTTCAGCGTTCTGCCTTTATAATTAAAAAATTACAAGCTAACGTGCTAACAAGCTTACGTACTAACTTAGCCGAAGTACTACTTACTACTTGGCCTTCGGCCAGAAACGCACCCCAACTCATAAGATAACGTGAGCAGGAAGAGAAGCGATCAGGTATATCGTTAGTCGATCAGGTACATCGAACGCTTTCTTCTTCTTCTTCTTCATCGTGGAGTATATCCGTATAGGTCGAGCAGAATATGCCTTGGTCACCTTCTGAATAAAATTTAGTGTTTTTAGTGTAAACCGATAGATGACCGAGGTTTTAGTTGACGTTGCGTAGGGACATCGCGGGGAAGTCATAGCATTTTGAATAAGTCGGTTTTGGTTGATTTTTAGTCGATTATACTCATAGGTGATATAGTGTGACATCGTTATATTTACCTATTCTTGTTCACCCAAGGGATAATTCGAAGAAGTGCTTGCTACAGCAGTAAAGGTTTAGACGGGATGCATGGTGAGCTTGAGATTAGCCTCGGTAAAAGTAAAAAAGATTAAATATATGGAATATATAGAGAGGACATTGGGAAATTTTTCCTCCAAAAATATTGATACCGATCGCCGTAATCAGAATGGCAATGGAGTAGTTAAATAGTCTTGTAAAGTTGGCGATGGACTGAGCGATTTTGTACCACGTGGTTTTAAATGTCACATTACGAATTCTTTCATCTTGTCCGATCTATACAGTTGAAAATCTTCGGTAAAAGTAGATCGTTGGACTCTTTTCGGGGTTAACCATAATACTCCCTTTTAGGTAGGTATCGGAATCAAGGTCTCGACGTCGTGAAGTTGAATTTAAGATATAGGTATATATGTATATTAAAAGTAAGTAATGTAAGATGTAAGATTTATTTTGGAGTGAAAATACGATCGTCTCTATCGTGGTCTTCACTGTGTCTATCTAATTAAAGTAGATATCATCATCATAAGTCTGTGTTCCTTCACTACTGGATGTAAGTCTCTCTCAAGACTCGCCACCATGCACGGTCTTCTGTGCTTTGCATCCAGTCGTTTCCTGCGAAGCTTTTCATGTCGTTTGTCCACCTAGCTGCAGGGCGTCCCACGCTGCGCTTATGGTATGGTAAAAACCAATTTAGTAGTGTCATGGCACACTGCGTTTGGGCAGCCCGTCTGGCAGCAGTAACCACGCCTTACAGAAGACCACTTTGAAATAATGGCATGTGTGCTGTGGTGTTTCGATGAGATATCCCACTACAGCCGGCAGCGCACTTGCAGTACCTGTGGCGTTGTTTTAGGCCACATATCATCAAGACCTTAACATTTAGACTTGATTATCCTTGTGGCTCAGTCGAATGAGTACTTACTTTAATTGACCTACTGTTCGATGCATCTTAGCTATGGATACGTCGCCCCGCGCCGGCTGCGTATAGCACACATAAAAAAGTGACATACATGATAAGGGGATGTGCATATTAGGAGCTTACAACATTACAAAAAGTCGAATAGGTAGCAGTGGAAGCAGAAACATCGCATTGTGAAAGGGCCATTCATAGAGCACCTATTGAATATCAATCAATACTTGTCTGAAGATCTCTTGTTCACGCATACTTTAACAAACAACAAACAAGGTTGCAGCTCACGCATCGCACCTCGCTGCTCCGCCCAAAGGACGCAGTACGAATATGAATCTTATAGACCAAACAATAGCCTTCAATATCGAACCGAGTGCGTTCGAAATGGAGGCGGCATATCATAACATAAGGTAATGTTATTCTCAGTTAATCTTTTGTATAAATTCAGTTTTTGTAATACCTTTTGTCGAATTGTTTGCCTAATGTTTAGTAATTCGATAAAAGAAAATCTAACTTGAACACTGATGTTACAATAGTCCTTTTAAGAATGTAATCGAGATTCGGAAATATTTCTGCATTTGTGTTAATCTCATTGTACACGTTTCGAATTGCACTGAATTTTCTATTAATATAATAATATTTATTTATTTATAAATGGACACAATACATGAATAATGGCAGGTACTTACATATTGTAGTAAAATTAGTAGATTAGTCTATAATTGTTAATTAAATGATCATAAAATATTAATTTTATAGGTTTGTAATTATTTATGAGGCACTACAGAGTTCCACCGTGGTTCGACCACCAATATCGACCAACTGGATACATGCGCCACATCCAGATTAGAATAAAAAGACCACAAAACAAGCGGGAAAAAACCGAAAAGAGTTCATATATACTTTTAAAATTGATTTTATAATCATGTTTAACTAACTTTTGCCCACGACTTCGTTCGCATATCTTTATAAACTATATACTTATAGCCTGTATATGTTATGTTGCTCTATAAACTATATTTATTTGCTATATATTTAGGTACTTACTATATTCAATAAAGTTCGTTCAGTAGTTTTGGGTGAAAAAGTAACGAATATACAATAATATACATACACACCTACGTCATCCAGAGATATATTAAAAAGAGACTTCCATCCTCGCTTTTCGCATTTATAAAATTAATAGAATTTATTTTTATTTCTAACTTTCGTTACATTCCGCAAATATTGCTATGATTGCAAAAATACGGCATCCAATTACCATTATAAGAATCATATTCTTATGGCATGAATTGATTTATTCATGAAACGTAAGTACCAGAAAAAACGCTAAATCACTTAACCTATTGGGTCAACCTATTATGCCTAGTACATACTATACTTATGCCAAGTATTAATACATACATAGTACCTATTATATTTTAGTATAATACTCACTAATTTAGTACTATTATCTGAAGTATTAAATATTACCATGTAATATCTTTTATATTAATTTAAAAAAAAGTCACAGAACAGAAAAAAAGAAAAAAATTATTATATTACCTAATATCTAAAAACTTTTGTATTTACAAAGCTAAATATTTTTAAAGTCTATATTCGCTCGGTGAATCCGTATTCAAATGATACAAGTATAAGGTGGTATTACCGGCAATCTGAGCTACTCTTATTTACGCTTCATGATAATTTGAGTAATATAAAACGTGACGGTGCGAGGGTCTATCGGCCGACCGGGACGTATAACCGATGCTCAGCAAGTTGAGTGTTTTAAGTTGAGCCTACCGTGGCACGTACATCGAACGAACTACAACTTCTGTTATTTGCTCGCGTTGACTTCGAAATCGGTTCCAATTACAATAATAATAAAGATTGCCTGTAAATTGTTTTCACAAATCCATCGGCACTCTAACGTTTTTTTGTTAGTTAACAACATAAAAATGTCGGATGAAATGAAGCGGAAAAAGATGTTTTGTTGCTAGAAATTTAATTATTACCGTCATATGTTTAAATTTTAATAAATGAGGTAACAGCGTCATTAAAGATCGCTTAACCCGTCTCGCAGCATATTGCGCCCGCCCTCGCTCGCAAGGGAGCTGCAAAGGAACTTCCATCCATTGCCGGGGCTATACAGTGCACTGTGCACTATATCATCGAATCGGTCACGCGCGCCTCGCTTCAATTTCATCCCTATATAAAGCGGTCGGCGACAGGAAGGGTTGGATTTTAATTACGATATTTTTCTATTATTTTCTCCGCTGTCTTAGTTTCGGAGCAAGGGTCGTGAGATGTAATAAATTCAGCTTTTTATGAGGTCACGGTTAACCCTCCTGATAACATTTTTATCGCACATCTGGTGGAAATGGGAAAACTATTGTTGTCTGCTACAAAATATTACATCTTCGGTATTTTTTATTTTTTATTTTAAGATCGGCAGACAGGCTGACGGTCCACTTGATAATAGGTGGATACCGTCACCTATAACACAAGCAACACCACAGTTGTTGCATAAGTATAAGGGATTGGATAGAAAAATGGACTCTGGCATCCCTTACTCACTCACCGAAACACAACAGCACACGTGCTGTTATTTCACGGTGGTCTTCTGTAAGGGGGTGGATACTGCCGCCAGACGGGCTGCCCAAGTGACTGCCAAACGCAATGTGTCCTGCCACAATTTTCCAGATTTGAACCAGGCCAGAGCCAAATTTGATAAGTTCATTTTTCAAAGTGGACCCTGCCGGGAAACGAACCCAGGAACTTTGGAACAGAGCGTTAAGCCAAGCACCCTAACCACTTATCCAACGGGCTCGTCAAAATTAATAACTACAAAAATGGGTAACTACAAAAATTAATAAGATAAATGTTAATTATTCTTCATTTTTTTATGTTAGATGGTGAGAATAATTCTTAATTCAATTAGTTATTGAATAATGGTTAATTATAATGATATAATTAACCATTATTCAATAACTGCATTATAAAAACTATTTAATGTTTTTCTAGTAGACAATTAAGAAACATTTGTTTTATTGTAATACTCATAAAGGACAAAAATTGAACCTGAATTCTTAATTAATGAAGGATTTTAACCCTGATCTTTTTTTCTTCTGCGGGATTGGATACTTATTTACGCTAGCACGGAGTTCCTCTAATTATCCGGTGAACCATACTATTGTGCCACCTCGATTCATTTGATATAATTTCAAAGCACGATGCAGTCATTTAGATCAATTTTTAAGTGTTACCTTTAGATCAATTTTTAAGTGTTTAAGACTTTTTAGGTATATTAGTATTATATTTGACGTTAACAGTTACTGTAATTTGTATAGAGGAAGACGCGCGGCTGCAGTCATGTATAGATGAAAGAAAATATGTAGATTTTCGTCTACACATGAGGTGTCACTAGATTTTTAACTTTTGAGATTTTTTTAATTTCATATGTAGATTATAATACAAAATATAATAATCGCGCTTTGACAAGGACGGAAAATTTGTAAGGAAACATACGAATCCGAGTAGATCCGCTGCAGTGGGCTAATAATGGATTATAGTTCAACTATATCGTCTAGAGTTGAGTGGACCTAGCAGTAAAACGTTTGTTTAAAATACATAATGTAAAAATATCACTATATTTTACTGCTATGGACAGCAATTGTTTCGAAAGAAACTCGAATGTCTGAAATCTTGATCGCTTGTTCGCTTCCTTCCCTAAATGACCTCTATTTTGATTATTTTTATTTTAGAAGCTGATTTAAGAAAAAACGGCTAAAGACGAAGGCATCTATGAAAAAGAGGCGTAAGAAGGGTCCCAAATAAAAAAGGACACCTCTGACACTTCACGAAAAGAATAAGCTAAGTATATCCGGTACCTACATGAAGCCAATATTAAATTTAGCTGTTCTAGAGATTGGTGATTTTTCATTCCTCAGAGATCAAAATATAAAAATTTTGGCAGTGATACCTACTATTAGCTAGATACATATACCAGAAAGTAAATTAAATATTATATTAGCGACGCGTTAAACACAGTAACATATCGCGCGTTTATTGTACAGTTTACAACATGTCGAGTGTTGTCGAGTGATATAGGTGTGGCTGGTATGATTGACTGCCTGGTGGATGTCACACGAGAACACGTCACGGGCGATCTGCTCCTCCATGCACGAAACGAACAGCCCCGCTTTACACTTTCGACCGATTGCACACGAGAAGCGTGAGCTCAATTTTATTGATCACCTCTTTTGTATCTCTAACGTGTAACTACCTATATTAAAAAAGTACCAAATAAAGGGTTTAACTTTTATTATTTAATCGAGCGTTTTCTAGTCTGTAATTCTTTTTTTTATTTCTTTATACGAAACTGAGGTATTTTTTTTTTAATATTATAAAGTAATAATATTTGGCAGTAAGTTGATTTTACTAAAGACTTCGTCCGCTTGAAGAATGAAATAATAGGCCAATGCTTTTTACAGGATTTAAGCTATCTTCGTCCAAATTTCATGAAAATCGGTGTAGGAGTTGGGCTGATCAATATTTTTAGACTTGTTATGGATTAGCAATAATTCAAATAATTCAGTCTTGTCTATAATCTAAAACTAATTTTCTAAAGAGTTTGTTTCTTTGTTTGTTTGAACGCTCTAAACACTGAAACAACCAGTAGGTGATATTTTTTTGTGTTTGATATCGTAACTTAGAAGCCGAGCAATAAGAAAAGAGATTCAGAAAGAACACTAACAGTAAACGGAGTAAATGGCCGCGTGCGGGCGATGAGCATGCGAAGCGTTGGATCAAGGCTGACGAGAAACCCCCGGTAGGTGTGCCATGGCCTTGTCTTGGTGGGGGAGCTTAACCCTCGGCAATCCGGGCGGTTGCAGTGGCCTGTGGGATCACAGGCCTTCGCTTGGCTGGTTGGGCCAATTTTATATTATCACGTTTTATATTATCATTGGGGAACAAAGAAGGTACACCCGTGAGTGCTCCGGGCAGGTCCGAACATCGGAGCACGTGGCGGAGCAAACGTTGGGAGGCTCCAACTGCCAGTTGGAGCTTCGCCAGTCACCGCTTGTAGGCCGTACTGGGCGCACGCGGGTGTAGGCCGGTGAGAGACGGCAGCCCCTATCCTTGTGCGTCGGACTGAGGTATGCGTCAATCGGCTTGTGCCACTTCGTCCGGGGACGGCGGACATGGAGTCTTCCGCCGACTATACAACACCGGGCAACGAGAGGAGACGTGCTGTATGTTTCCGGAACGTCTCTCCACGGCGCGGGGGTCAAACTCCGCGCCTAATCGAGGTGTGAGGGCCTCGTCTGGCGGCGAGAGGAAGATGCATATTTTCCGCGATCCCTTACCTCCTCACTCATAGACGGCGTGAGGAAACACCTTGGGTTTTTAGTGGGTACAAGACCCACAAACCCCACTGATCCCCCTATGGTCGTACCCCTATGGTGGTACGAGCGATCTGGCTCGTAGATTTTTTTACGCAAAAAAAGGGCTGTTGAGAAACGAGCTATACCGAGAAGAGCCGTAACGTGCATGCCTTTGAAGACAAGTTAAATTAAACGGCGGGTGAATCCGCGGGACACAGCTAGTATAAGTATAATATGCGCTAGTGTTAAATAAACAGCGTCCAATGGATCGAAAGGATTGTGAGGACGCTATGGCGTATGAATAATTATAATTCGTTAGTCCCGAGAATGGATTTGTATACTTAAGTGATTAAAGTTATTTGAATACGGCTTTATTCGAATAGGTGTACGAGTGGGAGCGCCATTCGCAAATACAGATGTTCACACTTAGGGATCAAACACGAATTGTGCATATATCGATCGGCAGCTTTAGAGAAAAAAATTAACTTAATGGATAACGGACCCCTAATTTCAATTTTATTTCTATTAATAATCGTGAACATTTACATGATGCATAATTTATGATTTATACACATGGTTTATTAAAATTACAAGAATATGTTAAAATATAATAATAAGAATATATCATCATCATAATCATTTCAGCCGTAGAACGTCCACTGCTGGACAACGGACTCCCCCTAAATCTCCAAAAGAGAATTAGGATCTTCCAGAAACAGCCTGGATCCACCGTCGACCCGCGGCCCTTATCAGGTTGTCTGTCCACCTTGTGGGGGGTGGTCGTCCTACGCTGCCCTTGCCGGTCCGTGGCTTCCACTCAATACCCTTCCTGCCTCAGCAGCAGTCGGCTCTCCCTACTATGTGTCAACTTACTAATCCTCCGGATTATGTCGGTAACTTTCGTACGTCCGCGAATCTCCTCATTTCTGATTCGATCTCGCAGTGTAATCCCGAGCATAGCCCTCTACATAACTCGTTGAGCAACGATGAGTTTTCTTACGAGGACCATAGTTAGAGACCTCGTTTCAGCGCCATATGTTTTCACAGGTAGCAAACATTGATCGATAAGTTTTGCTTTAAGACACTGAGGAATTTTGGACCAGAAGATGTCTCGGAGCTTCCCGAACGCTGCCCATCCAAGCAGAATTCGATATTTTTTGTAATAATATGAAAATAACTTTAGGACCCGGGGTAAACTTTGAAAATGATTTTTTCAAAGTCGGCTCTGGTCTGGATTTGGAAAGTAGTAGCCAGGGCACACTGAATTAGGTATTGGGCAGCCCGTCTAGTGGCAATAACCACCCCCTTATAAAAGACCACCGTGAAATAACAGCACGTGTGCTGTTGTATTTCGATGAGTGAATAAGAGATGTCAGAGCCCAATTTCCTATCCCCTTCTAATCCCTTATCCATATACATCCTACTGTAGTCGGCAGCAAACTTGCAGCAGCTGTGGCGTTGTTTGTGTTGTAGGCGACGACGGTAGCCTCAAGGCAACCGACTGATAGGCGGCGACCTACCATCAAGTGGTTCTTTAGCCTGTCTGTCGATCTTAACATAAAAAAATATCATCCTACTAATCTTATAAATAAGAAAGTGTGTGAGATGGATGTTTGTTACTCTTTCACGCAAATCGGCTCAACGGATTTGAATTCAATTTGGCAGACAGATAGTTTATTTATTATCTGTATTAATAAACCCATTTGCAAAAAAAACGGGCACCCAAAACTTTTCTGTACAACTATGGAAATCTTAAACAACAAATCTTAACAACATTAACAAATTTGACAAATTTTATATATACAGTAATATGGCAGACAAGACAATTATCGCTGTTAATATAGTGACTCTTCTTCAAGAAGACTGTACTCAATGTTGTGTCGGAACGGTTTGGTGTCAGTCGTTCAGAGGACCTGGACTAGGTTCACCGGTTCTTTGAAATGAAGAACGGGATCAGGAAGAAAACGATGTACTGAGCCCAGGGACGATCGATATATTGTGAGTCAAGCTTTACGAAATCGGAAGTCTACCTACAATAACATCAAAAACAACCTTAAAAATGTTAAAAATGTGAGTGGTAGCGTGTGGACTGTCAGGAGGAGACTTCTAGAAGTCGATATACACAGTCGAAGACCAGCTAGGGGTTCTAAATTAATCCGTGGACACCGTAATGCAAGGATAAGATTTTCCCAAAATTGTGCGACGTGGACCGATGTAGAATGGAGCAAGGTTTTATTTTTTGATGTAGCCAGAATCTCTTTATTTGGTGAGGACCGACGTCGTAAAGTGCTAAGAAGACCAGGAGAGCGTTATGCAGAGGTATGTTTTGAAGAAATTACGCCGTACGGTGGGGGCTCTGTTATGTTTTGGGCTGGTATAACTTTTGAAGATCGTACAGAGTGAGTTTTCGTAGAAAATAGCTCTCTAAATGTACAACGCTACATCACGGAACTCCTAATTCCTCATGCACAACCAGCGTTAGCTATTTCAGAAAGTGCTACTTTGTTTATGGACGACAATGCTCGAGCACACCGAGCGGGCGACGTAGACGCTTACTTAAGTAAAGTCGGAATCCGCCGTTTAGATTGGCCAGCACGAAGTTCCGACCTGAGCATCTATGGACTTTCTAAAACGACGTGTTAGAGCTGTACACCCAGCCTCACAGAACATCCGAAAGCTTAAAATTGCTATTACGGCCGAATGGGAGCATATTCCCCAAGTACTTGTAAAAAAACCTCGTCCAAAGCATGCCACGAAGAATTGCAGCAGTTATTTCAGCCAGAGGAGGCCACACTCGATATTAATTTTTTTGTTTTATTGTTTGTAACTTTAAGTTGGGGGGCAAAGTTACTCGCGTCCATGGGCTTTAACTCTAGATACCCCATACGTGTCCCCCGGGTAGTGCTAAATGAGTAACATCTTTTCTGGTGGTAGGCTTCGGCTGTGGCTTGTTACCACCCTCCAATCAAAGCCTAGTCGCCAAATGGTTTTATGCCGTGTTCCGACTTGATGGTTGGTGTAGCCATTTTCGAGAGGTTGGGTCCGGACAGTTGCAACTCTCACCCAATGACCAGTCATAACTGCTTTACTGTGAATCCACACCTGGTCGCCAAATTCGGAGGGTAGCGGGATCCGAGGCACGGTTTTCCGCTGGCCGACCGCAGACAGTTGGGGGCCCAAGTACTGTGCTAGCCCCACGGGAAAGGCTGCCCCGCCATCTCGCGAAAAATCCCAGGATGCACCACCGTGCCGGTTGGCGACCGGACGAGAGGACCCGGTGGACATCCCTGGGGGGGCTCGGGCGTCCCCGCAGTCTCCAGTTTGGCTCCCCTTCGGTGTGGTGACTCGGTGAGTGGTTTCAGGAAGCGGGTGTAGCGCCTCGTCCCACTTCCATCCTCCGAAACTAATTCACTCCCACAAACTATGAGAAACAGAAAAAAGAAGACGGTTTCACAGCGGATGCACGTCCTCT
Organism: Bembecia ichneumoniformis; assembly: GCA_910589475.2. Taxonomy (NCBI): domain Eukaryota; kingdom Metazoa; phylum Arthropoda; class Insecta; order Lepidoptera; family Sesiidae; genus Bembecia; species Bembecia ichneumoniformis. The sequence goes on from OU342521.1 coordinate 8,482,438, forward strand.
CGCTTAAAGTGCACTTCTTTAACGTTCGAGGTTTGCACTCAAATATCGACTCGGTCCACCACCACCTTGAGTCCGAAAAACCGCATTTGCTGTTTCTTGCGGAGTCGCAAATAAAAAGTCCGGCTGATGCCTCGTACTTGTCATATCCTGGTTATGTGCTCGAACATAAGTTTAAGATTCATGCCGGGGTATGTGTTTACGTACGCGATGACATATGCTGCCAGCGTCTCCGCAATCTTGAAGTGTCCAGATTTTCTGTTATATGGGTTCTGGTGGACACAGGTATTCAAAGAATACTTTATGGTTGTGTCTATAGATCGCACACCGGTGACCTTGAGACAACAGAACTTACGGACTATTTAGCTATGACGGCAGATGTCGCCCAACTCAGGTATCCGTCTGCTCAACTTGTGCTATTGGGGGACTTTAATGCCCATCACAAGGAGTGGCTAGTCCCATACCAGTACACTGACCATGCTGGGAGAGAGGTTTACAAGTTGTCCTTGATGCTCAATCTCTATCAGCTTGTACAAAGTCCCACGCGTGTACCTGACGTTGATAGCCACACAGCCAATTGTTTGGACCTTCTGATGACAACAGATCCAGATCGTTATTCAGTGACAGTTTCGTCTCCCTTGGGAACCTCTGATCACTGTGTGGTGAAGTCTGTGTCGTTATATTCGCCGCCAGATCTCAGCCAGAAGGGCAAACGGCGATTATGGCGATACAAGTCAGCAGACTGGGATGGAATGCGCTCGTTTTTCGCATCCTATCCCCTGGCGCCCTGTCTGTTTTTCCTCGAAAGATCCTTCTGTTTGCGCGGATGCTGTTTCAGGCGTGATACATCAGGCAATGGAATACTTCATCCCATTTTCTGATGTGTCAATGTCCAACAAATCTCGTCCATGGTTTGGAGCTGACTGTAATGCTGCAGTAGCACTCAAACAAGAGGCATACCTAGCATGGGTTGATGCTCGAAACCGCAAAGCAGAAGATGTCAGTGTAAAGAAGAAAGCCTTTAACAGAGCTGCCAAGTCTTGCAAAAAGGCTGAAATGAAGGCACGGTTTGACCACATACGCCGGACAGGGGCCAAACTTGCTTCGTACCCCGCGGGTAGCAAAGCTTTTTGGTCCCTGGCGAAGTCGGTCGAAGCCAACTTCTGCATTCCGACGCTGCCTCCACTTATTAAACCAGATGGTACGTTGGCTCATAGCGCGAAAGATAAAGCAAACTTGTTTGCTGACCTTTTTGCGCAGAACTCTCATTTAGATGCTGGTAGCGCTTCACCTCCCTGTTTACCCGCGGCTAAGGTTTCCATGCCTGAAATCCGAATCAAACAGGTTGAGGTCCGAAAAGCGCTACGACTTCTAGACATAGACAAAGCTAGCGGTCCTGACGGTATTCCACCGATTGTCCTTAGGACCTGTGCACCTGAGTTGGCTCCCATTCTGACACGCTTGTTTCGTCTATCCCTGACAAGAGGTCAAGTGCCGAGAGCCTGGAAGCTTGCCAATGTACAACCTGTGCCAAAAAAAGGTAGCCGTGCGGATCCTGTCAATTATAGACCGATTTCGATCACCTCTGTAATCTGCAAGGTTATGGAGCGTGTCCTTAATAATAAGCTCCAGACGTACCTGGAAGAGAATGACCTCCTCAGTGACAGTCAGTATGGGTTTCGCCGAAAACGGTCAACTGGAGATCTTCTTGCGTACGTCATCCACCTTTGGAGTGAGGCCATAGAGAAGAATGGAGAAGCACTTGCTATCTCTTTGGACATCTCGAAGGCTTTCGATAGGGTCTGGCACGAGGCCTTGATTGGCAAGCTCTCCGCTTATGGCCTTCCATCTGGGCTGTGCACCTGGATATCCGATTTCCTGAGTGATCGATCGATACGAGTGGTCATAGATGGCTGCACGTCTGATGAAATGGCGATCAACGCCGGAGTTCCTCAGGGATCGGTACTCTCTGCAACTCTTTTTCTGCTGCATATAAATGACCTGCTAAAACCCGGTATTGTTGGGTATGCAGATGATAGCACAGTGGTAGAGAGATATCTTTCTGATGCACGATCCAATGGTCTTCAAACCCAGGAACTTAGGGAGGCCATGATTGAGCGCATTAATTTTAAACTACTTGAGGTGTCCCAATGGGGCGATTCCAACCTCGTCAAATTTAATGCCTCAAAAACTCAGGCGTGTCTATTCACTGCAAAAAGGAGTCCCTTTCATCTTACTCCAACTTTCCGGGGTAATCCTGTGGAAATTTCTGACCATCTGGATCTCTTGGGTGTCACCTTATCATCAACCTTGAACTTCCGCTCCTTCATTGAGTCCAAGACAAAAATTGCTGCAAAAAAGCTTGGCATTCTGAGCAAGGTACGACGGTATTTCGCGCCTAAACAGCTCCTTGACCTTTATAAGGCTCAAATTCGTTCTTGCTTGGAATACTGTTCCCATTTGTGGGGCGGTTCCGCTAAGTATCAGCTTGAGGCCTTGGACGCTGTTCAGAAGCGAGCCATAAGACTCATTGGCGATGACTCCCTTACCGGGGCTGGCTTGCAGAGTCTTGAGCACAGGCGCTTGGTAGCCAGCCTTTCGGTGTTCTACAGGATTTACTTCGGAGAGTGTGCGTTGGACTTGCACCAGCTAGTCCCCCCTAGCCCCTTCTACCATCGGACAACAAGGCGCACATTTAAATGTCACCCTTATATGGTTGATATACCTAAAATCCGCACGTTGCGGTTCGGGTCAACTTTTTTGATTCGAACTGTTAGCGTGTGGAACCAACTTCCAGCACCCTTGTTTCCACAACACTACAACCCTGGACTCTTCAAGTCGCGAGTGAATCGGTTCTTAATAGACAAGCATGCTCCATCTTAGATCGCGTCATCACTTACCATCAGGTGAGACTGCGGTCAAATGCTTGATCTATCATTATAAAAAATAAAAAATAAAAGTAAATAAAGGAGAAAGTCAATTGAAGTTACCTTATTTTTTTGTCAAAATGAGTAATTTCCTAAAAATCAAAATAAAACAAATTAAGATCGACTTAATTACAAAACAAAAGTGTTTTTACATCAGTAAATAATATTTATTTTATTTTGTTGCATGAAATCCCTTTTACAACTGTTAATACTAAAAGTACTCGAATAAATTTAAAGTGGCCGTTTTTTTGCAAAGGAGTTTATATAGGATACTCTTTATTTGGGAAAAATGTTAGGTTCCCGAGGGATCGTTAAAAACCTTGGGCGCCACCGTAATCGCAGCGATAAAGATGTCATATATTTTCTCATGTGTTATATTTTTCATTTTTAACGCTGACTAAGACGTGGGCATTAGCCAGTAGAGAATATTTATATTTTCTAATTCCGTAGAGAAAGCCGAGTTCAAATATCTTTTTTTGAAGACTTGATTACAAAATTTAGATTTTTCTAAATTGTAAGTATACATTTCCCTATATTATACTTCTACAATAATTTCCCTGGAACGATTTCATGTCGATTGTACCTAGAAGAACTAACAAACAAACAAACGCGGTTATAATTAGTTTTGCACCATTTAGTAGAGACTACAGATGCGTAACATATTTATAACCACTATTTTAACATTAAAAAAAATGTAATTATACGTCATTTAGTAAATTATTTATTTGAATTCCAATAAGGAACAATCAATCTTAGACCTTAGTTATAGTAAAAAAGTAATTTGTGGATTAAAAAAATATGTATTAGGAAATAATATTCCCTATTCAGCATTGCTGCCAAAACTAAGTGCCCAACTACATCGTGTGTTTATTCCGTTACCTATTACTCAATCAGTGAATATCCTCCTGGGTATCGGTAGCCATCCCGAAGATCAAACGCGGAGGTCAAACTCCGCGCCTACTCGAGATGTAGTCCACAAGCGTGCAGGCCTCGTCCGACGGGGGGAGAAGATTGCGTCTCTCAACGATCTCTGACACCCCGCCCAAGAGACGGCGCTAGCACGCGCTAGTATAGTACCCGGCAAACTTCTTGGCTATCGCGTGAGGTGGTGGGGGAAAGTTTGCGCATGGTACAAAAATATTGTTTCATTGAAAAACGCTATTTTTTTATTACTGGGTTTTTGTAATAAAAAAATATACTAATAACGTTTTAGTTGGTGGTATAGCGAGAAAAGAGATCACGAGAGACAAAGAGACCTATTTTTCGTTTCTGCGCATTCAAGGTCGTTTGTCTAAGAAGTTTGCCGGCTACTATAAACACCGTGAGTTTTTAGTGGATAGAAATCTTACATACTCTACCGACCTTCCCGTGCTCGGGGCTCGGAGGGGATCTGATTTGTAGATTTTTCCACAGAAAAAAAGGTATCGGTAGCCTTTCGCATCAAATCTAATTTCATCTTTGAAGGTATAATTTGAAATATTTTTTATATAAGAACATTATTAGTAAGCTTTAAATCTTAAGTAGTGGCTGGGCCTACTGTATTCTGCAGACATAAAGCGGGCAGTTGGTCTGGCGGGAATAACCATCTCCTTACGAAGTACTACTGTGAAATAACAGTATATGTGCTTTTGTTTCCATGGGCGAATAAGTGATGCCAGGGCCAATTCTACTATCCTCACTAACACTATGACGTCCTTTTACTCTTTATCTCAAATATTTCAATAACGTCTTTCTTCACGCTAGCGTTACCTCTCTTATATCTATTATAAAATGAAATCGTCGTCCCCCTCTATCTGCTTCTCCGCTTCATCTAAACGACCAAATGGATTTTAATAAGGTTTTCACTGCTGGAAAGAACGATAAATGATGAAGGTTTGTGTACCACTTACCACAATAATGTCCTAACACATTTACTGGAAAAAAAAATCTAACGATATCAATTAAAAATATTTTGAATAATATAAAATTTTGACTGTCTAAGGTCAATAAGTATATTCCTAATAATGATTTATTAGCCTGCCTTATCAATTTGAGTGTTTTTTATTAAAGTGTCGCTTCCATCATTTCACAGTGATCTGTCATAGGCGACACGTGCTCGCGAACAAGCGGCTTTTTTCCCTAAAAAACCAGAGTTTTTGTTAAAAAAACCTTCTCATGTTTAACAATAGAGTTTGGATGTTGATCATGACAAAAGTGAGCCATTAGATATATAGACAAATATTTGAGCGGAGGCGTAGTGGAGTTTGAAACCGGCGAACAAAGCCATAATCGAGGATTAGGAAAGGTATTAATGTTATTTGATTACTTAGACACACAGAGCAATATGGGAACTCAATACATGTTTTCCTTTGCTCACAAAGAACGGAACTTATTCAGTTAAGAGGATTTAAGTGTAGTACCTACATGCTACATTAGATTTGTGCTATGTAATAAAAAATGTTTACACTATAGTCGTTTTGTGATGATACGCAGGTATATGTAATCCTTCTTGTGGTAGTTGCTCTATAAAAATATTAACACAATTCTACAGAAGATAACGTATTACAATATAGGGTAGATGTAAATTGAGATATACATTTTTTTTTAATTTGACTATGCCATTGGATGAGTATTGCTGCCTTAAGTCTCAGGGGTCCCGGGTTCGATTCCCTATAGGGCCAACTTTAAACTTTTCAAAGTTTCAAGTCCCATAGGTACTCTTATCAGAGTAGTCGTGGTCGTGCGGATGATATACATGTAGGATGGTCGTTTTCGCCCTCCCCGGCTTGCCGCATTGGTGCTCCCGCGATACTTCTCCACTTTTGTCTGCTGGTGGCGTCACGAACACACTGTACCACAATAAATCGAGTTGTGGATTTTAAGAGGTCTGTCCAGCGGGTAGGCGATTTACTTCGTTTACGTCTGCCCTCCATCTGACCCTGAATCACGAGCCGTTCCATCGAGTTTTCGTTCGTAGAGATGTGGCCAAAGAACTAAGTATTCGCAGTAGCACAACCGACGAAAGTCTTTAACTTTAAGCTTCTCTAAAATTGATTTTGTGGTGCTAAATGCTGCCCATGGGATATTTAGGAGGCGTCTCCAGCACCACATCTCCAGTGATCCAGGGACCATGTTTAAGCTCTGCAAAGAAAGACGGGAAAGACAAGGGATCTCATAAGTCGGATGTTAGTCATTTTTATGATTCTCCTATCTCTCTAAATTCTTCCCAGCCTCTCAACTGCAGATCTAGTGATGGTACATCGTCTTCTTATTTCCAACTCACAGCCTCCCGCGTTTGAAATCGCGGTGCCCAGGTAAATGTAACAGCTCTGCACTACTTCACAGTTTGCGATGTTCTGAACATTCACTCCGTCATTTTCAGCCCGATCTACGATCATTAATGGACTTTAACATACAGAAGCTAATAATCATCAACAAGTACTTTATTCATTTATTAGATGAAACACCAATTAAGAGCGTTAATAAGAATGATGTTAACAATTGATAGAGTTTGTCGGCTCAACAAAGAGATGTTTAGTGATAACATTTAGGGGCACGTGCCGTTAATGGCGCGTTGTCATTTAAAAACAGAATACACAATTAGTTGAATAGATTTAGTCTGACCCTTTTAGGGAAAATTTAATTTAATATAATATATAGTCTTAGTATAATATGTATAAAATTCATGATATCTTAATTAACAATATTGACAATGAACTGTTGTAAACTTCGAAAAATTAAAAATTCAGTTACGAAGCGCGTACCACCCTTTTTTATTTAGACAAAGGATAAAGTTGTATTCGCACGTTGTAATGGGATTGTAGTAAAAAGTATATTTGACTGAATCGGTAAAATATGGAGCGATAAGGCACCGGCATTAATCATCAGACACGCGTAAAATCAAATTACCGTTTACCAGTCGCAGGCGATTCGAAAGGGTTGATATTGCTCCGCGTGACCAATACGACCCCTCGAACACACGGCTTAATATCCCTTTCTAACTAACAGTCGAAGCTATACGGAGGGAAGAGGACAAATCATGTTACAACACGGTATATGTACACCGCAAATCAAGAATTGTGCAAATCGAAAATGCAAACAAATTTAGTCATGAAATTGGTTTTGTGAAAGGGATAAAATAAGATATTATTTGTAATAAAAGTGTCACGCCAATCTTCTTAATAACACATTTACAGAGCTATCGTGGGAATCATTGAATTTATTAGAAATTTATATATTTACCATTGTAAATTTATATTACCATTGTGTTTATTAGAAATTTATTTACAGTAATCAAAGTATATGGTATTTAAGAAAATTACTGGGCAGTTGTATTCAAAATTTAAACTATAGAATGTGTCACTGTTTGACTTAGCTTTAATCCTTGTCGATAGGTTTACACAAGTCGATAGGTTTTATTACATTTTTTTTTGCCTACAATCCTTCACAGACAAAGTTTTAGAAGATTCTAGATACCTAGAAAATTAAAAAACATGTGAATATTGAGTCCCTTCACGGAACGAATTCTTCATCGATGACGACCTTTGTTGAACCCAGTTTAGATCAAAAGGCACATTTTGATGTCTCGAAAATTAAACAAATTTTATTTTTTCTTTAAATATATTTTTTTCGTGTTTAACAATGTTCATGTCAACAGAGTACAGACAGGCTGACGGTCCACTTGGTGGCTATAACACAAACAACGCCACAGGTGCTGCAAGTGCGCTACCGACTATAGTAGGATTAAGGATAAGCGATTAGGAAGGGATAGGGAAATGGGCTCTAATATGGATATGTAATAATTTGCAAATTATATATGATTTCTAGCTTGAGTACGCTAGTATTATTATTTATTCTGTGGCTTGAGTCCCTTAGGTAAGTAGATTGCATTATCACTTGTTATATGGGAAGGCTGTTAATTCCATGTATGAGGATATCATCTCCCAGCGAGAGCGCCTTATCCCAATCTTTCCGCTGCAGACGTGTCGGGCGTAGGCGGCTGGCACACATCCACCACCTTCCCCCTTCCATAATCCCACCCCGGGCTATCCCCACACCGGAGTATATGTCCGTGAGGATTCCTATTATAAAAAATGGGAAGGCTGAAATGCAGCCAGATATGATATTTACATGATATACTATATAATGTAATTATCAACAACACAATGGGATAGAAATTTGTAGGCAGGGCACACGTAGTTTCCGATTAGAGGTAATTTGTGTCAATCACTTGAGGCATTGTGCTGCCACGTCCGCCTCCGCTTCAATATAGCTCGGACCTTTTGCCCTAATTAAAAACCGAGCCCTCGTTTACAAAAGTCAATCGGAGGATTAATGTTTGACGTGAACGTGCTATTTTATTCTCTCCTTTGTATTCGCCGCTGCTGCTATTGCAGCCCTGTCAAACCTTATGGGATTATTTTCTAAAGAAATTTTCGAGTCGGTATCGATATCCATTGATGAGATTGACGTTATAAAATTTTAATAAAATAAGAGAATAAACTAATTTTCTAACACAGTCGTATTTGCGCTGCACGTTACGTGTAAATCATGCTTTTATTGTATAATGAAATAAATCTCAAAAAGAAGTCATTTTCTGCTGAGAGCCGTCGGTCACTAGGGCCAGAAGGTTCTGACATCCACCTACAAGATGGACAGATGCCCTAATAAGGGCGCCGTGTCGACCCTGGAACCAGGCTTTTTCCGACTGTCCCTATTGAAAAATTATGAGGGAGGGCTATGTCCAGCAATGGGCGTTCTTCTGCTAAAATGATAATGATAATGCAACTATTCTGTGTCCTCGTATGCCAATATCAACTTCAATTTAATAATCCGCTAGGTTATGCCGGTGACTTTAATTTGTGTACGGTTCTACTTCGTCTATGCTGGTTAATTGTCACGCGTCATTCTGCGGTTATAAAAATCTTCGTTTTGGATGGGTTGATCACTAAGTTGATAAAAGTTTATGGGCACTCTGCTCCTTCCATGTCAATTGTTAAAAAGTGGGCAGCTGATTTTCACTTACCACAATAAAAACTTTTAAAATATCATCTTTATGGAATACTCGGAACGCATCATCATATAGAAAAAAGGCATTATCGCTGTGACTCTCTGTGGACAGCTACTTTTAGCTCTATTCTGTTTTATAACCCGGCATCAACGTTCAAAAAGGAACTCAAAGAATTATGAAGAACACCGCTACCAGCTGCTTGTAATGGACGGTTAGGCGAAAGATTAATATGGCAAATATACCTCGAAATATCCTGATATAGGCCCAAGAATGACCGAAATCAGCAACAAGAACGCTTACAATTGCCTAATAGTCCTCGATTGGGAAGTCCTAACAAGGGTTGATTATGTCCTCATACATCTCATTTGTATGTCAGCGACAACAGACAAAGAGTCTTCATCTAGTTCTAGACTGATGGAATCATTAATGCTATTTTTTAATCGCAATTTTTTTGGATTTCATGTTCTAGTGACAATTTCCGTTACAGAGTGATATGGAAATAAAGAAAGCCTTTTTTATTATAAATCCTTGGCAGGACAAACTACATTCGGCAATCATAAATTGGGCAACCCCGGGTAGTAACCGTCCACTTACAGAAGACCATCGTAAATAACAACAAGTATGCTATTGTGTTTCGTCGAGCAAGTAAAGTATGCCAGAGACAATTATCATTATATATAAACCTTTATTTTCCTTTATACTATGAATGTCGCCAGTACACTTGCAATCCCTATGGCGTAGCTTGGGTTATCAGGCGATGGTTAGCTACCTACCATCAAGTGAGCTTTCAGTTTGTCTTTCTTATTTAAAAAATATTACTCGTACCTAAGTTCCCTTATATCAAATTAAGGTAACAAAATATCAAACAAACAAGTTGCATCTTATTCCTGTTTCCTTTGACGTATACTTATAGAGAAATATGTATGGACTCGTATTGTAACGAAAATAAAGTTCAAAGGTTGTCGAAGTTTTGAACAGTTTAAAATTAAATTTAATTGTATTTTAATCCCGGCGATAAACGTCAATCAATTCTAGAAGCGCTTGTGATACACGTATCAAGAGAGCTCAACGCACGTCCGTCGCGCCCCCATCGCCATTCAGAAGGGATTTTAAGCAAGGGGTGAAATTAAAATGTCAAAATAGTAGCAACACAGTGCGACGTATTTGTCTCCGGTTTTATCAGATTCTATTGTGTTACCATTTCGTGAAGCTCGCTTGAAAAACGATACTATATAATCCCTTTTTTGTTAAATACCAACTAAAAAGTATTACTTTTTTCTCGTTACTCGTAAGATTTCATATAAATTATTTTACAATATATTTCAGCAGCCGTAACAAAACATATGATTTCGAGACAATTAAGGGTTAATATATCGTGTTGCCCCAAATGCAGCACTAATGATTTTGGAATTTACTGTGGCAACAAAAGAAACTTAATATTTTTAAATCTAATATGCTCTAACTCTGAAATCTAACTTTGAAAGATGTGAATCCAATAGTTGATTTTAGCAAAAATCGATTTTGGAACCACTAGGTTGGTAGTAAATATAATGACTAAGATTGTGTGTTTTTCAAAGTTGTCTTATGATATGAGTAGCATGAATTTTCTTTTATATTACCGCGAAAATTGCAAGCGCCACATAAGTCTTGCATAATATGAACATACAATTCTGAATATTCAATGAAAAATTTCAATGCCCAGGTAAATTTCACTACTTCGAGAATATCTAAATATACTTATATAACCTTATTTTAAATATAATCAAGTGGCCTGAATTAAATAAAAGTTTTTTCTTAATGGGTTTGATAGAAACCACTTCTTAAGTTTAAAGTAACAAAAAAAAACCACACATAATAGAGACCCAAAAGTGCATCGTCCCTATAAATGCTATAAAATGAAGATGTCAAAATAGACCATATTGAAAATATAACATCCAAAGCCTTTAAAAACCTTGGCTTCATAATGAGAGTGACCAGACCCTTCACTGACATGCACTGTTTAGGTAAAGATTCTCACAACTGCACATACGTTAGGAGTGTCCTTGAGTATTGAAGCAGCATATGGAATCCTCTGTATGTTTCACATATATATAGATAGCATCATTGAAGTATAATGTACTAACGTAACTGAGCTGTTATTACTACGTAGTAATGCATACGTACGTAATGCATAGCATAGAGAAGATACAGCGTAAGTTTCTCAAACTAATGTCCTATCGCAACTGTCGCACATATTCGGACTATAGCGATGCCTGTAGCATGTACCAAATAATGTCACTTGAGGATAGACGTTCTCTCCTTGATATGATTTTCTTGTATAAAATTTGCAGTGGCATGGTTGACAGCACTGATCTGGTAAACAACACATTAAACTTGTGGGCTCCGGCGGTCACAGCGAGACGCTCGAGACTTATTAATTGTAAGTTTGTCCACAGTAATTATGCGCAAAATTCAGTCTTGCGCCGTCTTCAGAGATTATCATTATTACTATATAATAATGATAATCTCTGAAAACTCTGAGTTATAAAACTCTTTATTTGTACTATAATACATAAAAAAGAAAAAAAAAAAAAAACAACAACAAGTAATAGCACAAAAGGCGGCCTTATCGTTTTATAGCGATTTCTTCCAGACAACCTTAGGGTAAGGAAAATTAAATATGAAAAATAAAACAATGTGGGTGGTAAAAATCATAGTGGTAAAAATCATCTTTTACATTCTAATAAGTAAATACTAGTACATAAATTGAATATATACATAGATCGTACAATGAAAAAATTTCCTCGGCAGATTTGTTCTGTTCTTCGTTGAGTACATGTTGCCTACATTCAGGAATGGCATTGGCAACATTCTTACTTGCTAGCGAGTACATTCGTTATGTTATTATTTTTTATTTTTTAAGACAATGAGCACTGTGGTAGTTGTATGTGAGCGGTATTGTAATACAAGCCGTATGTGTATGTATTTATATTTAATATGTGATGGTGTATGACTTAGTTGTGTATTTTGCTTAATTTCTTTTTATTATTTGCTTATTCCTTTTTTATCAAAATAAACCATATCAAAATACATTTGGTGTATCAAATAACTATATTTTTGTCATGCGTTTTTTTTTATATGGTCCCTCAGAAACAGTTATTTTTTTCGTGAGGCGTGAAAGGGTAACAAATCAACTAACTAACTAACTTTCGCATTTATAATATTGGGATAGATACCAACTAATTCGAATTACTTTTCAATGCTTTTAATCATTCGGAACAAACGTCTATTTTAAAAAGAATATTTTGCTACCCCACCAGTAGAAAAAAAACTAACAAAAATAGAAAATGTGTACTGAATTTGTCGTTAATGAATGCTGCGCTTGCAGAATATGCACATTCCTCGAATGGCGCTCCACTATTGTGTTCTATTCTCATTTGTTTGTTTGGCTATTGAAAGGGCCGAGTGAACTCAGCAAGGGATCGGAGGGCAAATAAATAATTACACGCATTCTGCAGATATTCGGCCCGGGGCGATGAAACACTACAGTTCCTATCAACGATTCTGCTATGTTAGGAGTGCAATATTAAATGCGTATTTTGCTAATGAATATTTCCGTGGCTCTTCATATACGACTTATTAAATTTTTCACTTTATTTGAATTATTTACTGCGAGATCGAATCAGGAATATTTTAAATAATTGCAGTAATTAACACTCTCACAGATTAAAGGCACAATTACTTTTAGGTAATTTTTTTTTAAAATTTGACTTATTTTTGTCTCGTACTTTGTTTGTCGGTTAAAATTAGGAAAGATACACCGTTAAGAAATCCGATTACCTACCTTAGATTATTCTTTTTTTTATGTTAAGATCGGCAGACACACTGATGGTCCACTTGATGGTAGGTGGCTACCGTTGCCTATAACACAAGCAACGCCACAGCCGCTGCAAGTGCGCTGCCGACTACAGTAGGTTTAAGGATAAGGGATTGAATAGGAAAATGGGCTCTTCGTTTCTATTCGTCTTAGTGTTACATACATTATTCAATTATTCCTCATCGTAATGCAGAACTTATCGTAATATGACTCCTAACAGTCATAGGAGTTTTTATACAGTTATATACCTAGCATAGGTGATTTTGCGATTGCACTTGTGCAGCATTACGTTTTGACACCTCTCGTACAGACATTTGAAACATTTTATGTATTTTCATTTTGAAATAAGATGTTCTTCTGTTGCCCAAATAGCACAAAATCACTATAACTATGTTATTATGATTGCGGAGTAGTTATATTAGCACCGGGATGGTTGTATGGAGCATCTGAAACCCTACTAAATCACTAAACTTTCAACTTAAAATTCATATTTTACTATTATGTCTACTATTTTATAGTATAATAAACTAGTGCTACCAACAAGACGTGTTCCTGCCTGAATCCGATTACAACGCCACCTATCGGGTCCAATTGTGAATCTAAGCCATTCAAGGGCCTACTCAAACATCACAAAAAAATCATCAAAATGAGTTCAGCCATTTGGGAGTTCAATCACATAACACACTCCTCTTCAAATTATAAATTTTTTTTTTTTTTTTTCAAAATACATAAAAAAATCCTTCCTAACTAGGATATGATATGAACACCGTCAAACTTGACGGTATTTTCATTACTGAAAACCGCATCAAAGCAATTTTATATGCTTAAGTCTTAGTTTATACTACAAGGGGCACACTGAAATGATCGGGAATAGAATATTTCGGATTGAGTTACAATAAAACCTTTTTTTGAATTAGAATACTGGCCTCTTAGAATCTTAATGACATTCAAACAATTAAAAAAAATATTAAAAACAAAAACTATGTTGGTTTAAAGTTGACACGTCGTTAACAGAAATGGAGCTCACGCGTGAACATTTCCGTGCCATAATTTATCACAATTTTCGTCGCGGTTTATCTCAAGATAAATGTCTCAGCGAACTTGTTTCGATTTATGATGTTGAAGCACCGAGTCAAACAACAATATACCGCTGGTATGCCGAGTTCCGACGCGGTCGTGTGTCGCTCAGCACTGTTTCTTCTGCAGGTCGACCAAGAACAGCGGTCACGCCTGAAAACATCGCAGTTGTGCGAACTATTATATTAGATGACCGTCATGTGACATACGAGCAGATTCAGGCTGTTATCAGTATCGGAATGACTGCAATTCAGTCGATATTACATAATGAGCTGTGTGTAAGAAAGCTAGTTTCCCGCTGGGTTCCCCACAATTTGTCCGAGAGCAAAAGGCGGCTCGTGTAGATTGGTGCCGGAATACTCTGCAACGCTTCAACGGAGGGAAGTCAAATGCCGTTTATAATATCGTCTCAGGTGACGAATCATGGATTTATTCATACGAACCTGAAAGAAAACATCAGTCAGCAGTTTGGGTCTTCGAAGACGAGGTCAAGCCAACGAAAGTGGTTCGCTCCCGCAGCGTGTCAAAGAAAATGGTCGCTACGTTTGTCTCGAAAAAGGGGCATGTTGCTACAATTCCTTTACAGGAACGCAGAACGGTTACCGCCGAGTAGTATATCACGGTTTGTTTGCCAGAAATGATAGCCGAACTCCGAAAAAATAACCCGAAACGTCGCATCATCTTACATCACGATAATGCGAGCTCCCATACGGTTCGGAAGACAAATGATTTTTTGAAGCAGGAAAACGTTGAGCTGATGAGCCATCCTCCGTACAGTCCTGACCTGAGCCCGAACGATTTCTTTACATTCCCTAGAATGAAAGATTAATTACGCGGTCAACGGTTTGAAGACCCCGAAGCAGCTGTGGAAGCGTACAAATCAGCCATTTTGTCAACATCAACTTCAGACTGGAATTACTGTTTTAATGATTGGTTTGCACGAATGGAAAAGTTGAACGGAGAATACTTCGAAAAACAATAAAATACAATTTAGCTATACCGTACATGTGGATCTTCTTATTCCCGATCATTTCAGTGTGCCCCTCGTATGTATGTAAGGATAAGAATAAGGATGTAAGGGAGATGAACAAATGATAATGAGATTTTTTAAATAGATAACCGTTGGCATTGGTTTAAAGAATGTTTTATGAGCGTGAACGTTTATTTGATGGTAGTGTGTCAATTAGAGTTATGTTTGCCTAGTGCACAGCAGGAGGTGACGGCAGCGATGGTATACCGCTGCGCTCGCTGCTGGTAGCCCGTCCCTTGTGCCGCGTTCAATGCATATGTTGACAAATTAATTGTAGCATTTACTTTTCGAAAGAACCTTCTTTCCATTTGTTTTCAGCCAGCTTCGTTAGTAGGTATAAAACATTCTAAATTCAATTAGATAATTTTAAAAGGGTTGCCATTTTAATGCATCTACAAATTTTATGTGTTCTGTTTATATTTTACTAAATTTTGCAATATAAACATAGACATAATAACAATAAAAATATAATAAACAGTTACATTTTGTATAGCATTGATAGAAGTTCACAATTAACTAACCTAATCAAATGTGAAATGTGTTTTTAAAATAAACTTGAAATATCAATTTTAGTTTTTATCCTGCTCTGGTTAATTTATTGATTGAAACCCCACTTTCACAGGTTTTTAATATGTATGTTTATTAACAAAAAATTACTAACTAATACAACCTACACTATATACGAATATCCCAACAACATTGAAGCAATTTGTTTAGCACGAATGCTTCTACATTATATAAATCATTTAAAAAAGGTCTAATTTTTAATTTGTAGACTTCCTCTTAACGGTTATTGAGTCTCGTTCCTATATTATTATTAGAACACAAAGCGTGACGTTAGGACTACGGAAACTTTTATAGTCAGCCCAAAGACGGATAAGCAATTATGATTTTGTCGAAAGTCGCTACAATTGGCACCAAAGCGACCTGCTGCGTGTACTATAATTACGCCGTGAGCGACTTTACAAAGGCTTTTGAAAACGATAACACGGAAGCTGCTGCGAAAACTTAAAAAACTAAGTAAGCATTGTTACTGTAATGCATTTGGGAGTAAATATTGAGTGGGCACAATACCGGGGCTGAGCAACCCTTGAATGAGGCCCGCGGGGTGCCATTAGAGCGGCTCAAAGAGTTGGGTGTCGCCGACGGAGCCGAGCGGACTTTGTAAATCTAATTAAAATATCAATATGTTCACCGGAGGCCGCGTTCACAATTTCATTTCACGCTTCACACCCTCCTCATTATTACTTGCACTTTTAATATTGTTTTTTATTTCTTAACTATTTTGCGTATCCTTGGAATGTACAAAATATGTAGTCGCCTATCATTTTTAACGCACTCATGAACAAAGAAGCCTTAATCGACGATACATAAATATTTAATAGGGACTTTAAAACATTATCTCAGTGAGATTTTACGACGAACTCTTTGATGAACGATTATAGTATATCCTTCATCAAATGCATTGAACAAATGACGAACTTCATTATTTTTAAATGAACTCAGATTTACCTAGTATTACTTTTAATTGGCTACAGCTTTAATAGTAGAAACACTATCTAAATACTGAGCTTGTCTTAGAACAAAACCAGCATTCCACATGCTGTCCAACACTGTTGAATAATGTGATCGTGAAAGTCTAGTTTTGAATTCATCATCACGGCAAAGTCGTTAGTAAATAGCATTACTCTTTCTATGTCCGTAGGTCCGAGACTAAAGTGTAGTCTGTCAATATAGGCATATATCTATCTGTCCATAGCCTGCCTTTTATGTATTTACATAAGTACACCACCATCGAACTATTGGGCTAATTTTCAGATAATTCTTAATTTAGATTAGGTACAGTTACTAATGGCTTAAGTGTTGAGACAAGGACTAATGACATACGAAACACAATTTTTATCAAAATCAGCACAACCTAAAATTTTGCACAATAAATTTTTGTAGCTTCTCGGAGATAACTAAACATTTAAAAAAGGTTTTTCTTAAAATTTAAGAAAAACCTTTTTATATTGTATAAAAAATGAAAAAAAGAAATATAAGTAGGTATCAGATTTTAGTACAGAACTTAAGTTAATTAAAAAGCTTAAAAATAAAGTAATTTTCGCCTTAAATTCTTATTACTTATTTTTTTTTTGGGACGGTAATTTACTTTTTTTCTCAGAAAATATAGTTTCTTGTTAAATCTGTCCGTTTCAAACTTTTTTTAAATATAGTTTATCTAAGTTTTAATTTTACTCTAATAAGTCAAATTAGGCGATGAAAATAACACTATTCTCTCTAAGACTATAGGTAAGTACATTTAGAGTATTTTCTCTAAGTCCTCGCCTGAACAACTCAGCTACAGTAATGGTAACAGAGTTGTATAAAATGAGTTCTTTTATTCAAATAAAAGTCGGAATTCCAGCACTAAATATATGAATAGCAAGAAAAAAGCATTTCTACGAAGAGGCAATGTTATTTTCGTTTCATACTTTGTCGTGATACGTTATCGAACACAATAAAGTCAAGAAGGCATCTATGAAAATGTCACATGAATCGACAGGACGGACGGTGTGAAAGGGCCGAAGCTGTTTCGTCGGCTATCCAACTTACGCGTCTCCAAAAGACATAAAAGGTTCAGGTAGCAATACAAACATACAAACAGTAATAAAAACGTGACGTGTCAATCGGTTTTTTATCGATGTTAGAAATTCGCACAAATCAAACATTGAAGTGTTAAGTTTCTACACAACAATGATGCTCGGGCGACAGGAATGGATCTAAAGGAGCATTGTGACATGGGATCATTAGCAGGCAAACGTCAATGCATGGTTCCCCTGCCATTCTATTTGAGATTGAGATATTGTCGTAGTGCAAGAGAGTAAACATTATTTTTATTTATGTTTTAAGGAATTTTATTTGTTATATCTTAGCTGAAAACGGTAATTCTGAATTCATAATATGATTGTAGAGTCAATGTCTACGAGTATAAAGCAGGGTGACCGTTCACTTGACTGTCGCTTATTAACGCAAGCAATGCAATAGGTGTTTCAAGTGCGCTGTCGATCTTAGTAGGATAGGGATAAGGCATTTGGAGAGAGTAGGGAAATGGGCTATGGTATCTCTTACTCACTCACCGAAACACAACAGCACACGTGCTTAATAGTCCAGGAAAATAAGTTCTAATGGGCCATTATGAAAAAGTTTCTAATGAAATATCGATGGATGAAAGAAATTTTTGATTCTACCTTGTAGAAGGGGTAGAAAAAATAAAAATATATGTTTTTTCTAAATTATACAAAAATGATAATAATTAGAAAAAAGTTTCAGACAAATATTGTAGAGGTTTGTTTTACATGAAAATGTTTGTATAACTTTTTTGCTAAAATTAAAATTAACAGAGTTAGGGAGGTTAGAAGATCTTATTTTATCTTCTAACTCCCGAAGTGAGCATGCCAGAATCTATTACCCTTATCATTAATCCTACTATGATTTGGGCATTGCTTGTGTTATAGGCGACGAGAGCCACCTACCATCAAATGACCCGTCAGCCTGTCTATCTACTTTAACATAAAAAAGAAGGATTTAATTAATTAAAAAAATCATATGAGTAGAATTTATCGTTCCAAATAGTCCGCCAACATCATACATACGTGATTCAATACAAATGTTGCATAGAACGGCTGGAGCAATATTTCATCGCTTACTCAGATAAAAAGCGAACCCTTTTTTGTTTTCTATTGTACAATTGTCACCCTTTTACTTTCATTTCAATTAAATAATATCTGGTCATTCGGGGCGGGGTGGCATTTGCGCAATGTACAGTGTGTCGTGTTCGCGCCTCCCTTCAGCCCTGCGAGCAAAGTGCGCGTCATCCTGCGAACACATTAATCACCTCCATTATTAAACTTATTATTGTGTTCATTTGAAGATAACGTTTTATAAACGGTGCCGTCCGCTACAACAAAATAAGCTCTCTGTAATGACGTGTAAGCGACCCCGTTTGAGAGACCCACTGCAAAAAAACGAACTTGATTAATGACATTTTTAGAATGTGTAGCTAACAAGAAATCCGCTTATAAATGCTTAGAAACGATTTTATCTTTGATTTATTAGCAGCGTGTGTTGAAATTTTAAACATTACCCAAGAAAATTCGCAACATAGCCTGCCCGAGATTACAATAATAAACTTTGTCCGTTGTTTTAATGCGTTTATTATTTTCAAAATCATATTCTAGTTATCATCAAAGTTACCTGTAGTGTACACTTTGTTCAGCGCCATCTTTCAGGAAGATTGCTAAACATAAATTATAAATTGTTTCTTAAAAGTCTTTGGCTCATAGAGTATTTTATTTAAAGCTTCATTCACAGGTTGCGATTTATAGCTGCTATTTTCTGCTTGCAATTATTAGCAGCTATAAATCGCCGCTACCGTGTGACCCACGTCGACCGCATGTAGTTTTTAGCAGTTAAAACCTCATTCGATTGGTGCCAGTTAGCCAATTGCACTATGTAGAAGGAATGACTACTCGCGCTAATTTTAGCAACTGTCCTGTCACAAATAACTATTTATACCTAGGCTATTTTTCGTAATTGAAAAAATTGGCCATGCTTAATTTTATAGCTGCTGTTTTTCGGTCATCGTTTTTTAGCTCTTGCATGCTCACACGAAGCTAATTTTCGTTGGAGGAAAATACCGGCTATAAATCGCTACGTGTGACTGAGGCTTTAACTTCCTTCCAATACGAAATTTCTATTTCCTAACACATTGTTTGTGTTTACAATATTTATATTACAATGTTAAAATTAATATAATAACAATATTTTTATGTATGATGTATTATTTGTTACATATCTTTACATGTTGTAAAATCGCAAACAAGCCGTGTCTGTAGGTACATTAAAGATTTTTTTCAAAAAAACAATTTTCACACTTTGTACTTATGTTACCGAAGTCAAAAAAATAATTTTTAGAATTTTTGTCTGTTTGTCTATGCATTTGTGCACGCTAATCTAAGAAACGGCTTAACCGATTTGAATGCGGTTTTCACTGATATATTGTAGCAAGCTTCCGGTAGTATTTAGTGTTTGTTTAATTCCAATCGGTTTACAAAACAAAAAAGTAACGCGCTATACCGGGTACCACGCCTACGAAGTTGCGGGCGCAGCTAGTTGTATAATAATATATTATTAGTTAAGGTAATAATTAAAATTTAAAGCCGTGACAGTATGTTTGTCTCTAATTCAGACCTCTTACTATATTTCTAATACGGCTCTCATTTAAGATTTTATAAGTAGACTAGCTGACCCAGCAGACGTTGTCCTGCCCGAACCCGAAAATAATCGGGTCCTATTGGGTCCAATTTTATTTTCAAACCATATGCCAAAGTGACACGACACTTCACGTTAAACAACGACTGTTAAATTATTTGGATATTGTTTATACAAAAAATACTAAAATTGCGATTTATAAATGGGGGGTGGGGGTAGGGTGAAACCTATTCTCATACCTACCAAATATACAAAAAAAAATCATAAAAATCGGTCCAGCCGTTTCGGAAGAATTTTGTTACAAACACTGTGACAAGAATTTTATATATTATATTAGAAGATATCATATATTAGCGACTATTATATTGCTTCGTATGGATGCAATTTTTTTGCGGCAAATGATATACGGAAATCTCAACTATTCATTTATTCATTTAAGATCGATATAGCTGCAATTCAAATTTTCAAAATTCTAACTTCAAAGAACTAAGACTTTCAATATAAAGTTCCCCCTAGCAACCCCTTTTATTTTTCAAAAATCCTTTCTTAGCTAATGCTTACATCATAAAATAAACCTTACAAATTTCAGCTTTCAAGCTTTAGTTAGTTTTGGTTGTGCGTTGATCGTCAGTCAAGACAAACGATTTAACAAGGGTAGGAGGTACAATCAAGTCATCTATGTATAAAAACTGTGACGACCTCGTGCTTATTTGCAGAGACACTGCGAATAATGACGCACAGTTGCATGACGTAACAAGGTTTATACCAAGTTATAGGTTTTTTATTATATGCGTGAATGCCTCGAAATCTCATCTAATCAGGAATTTCCGATCTGAGCGCGATCGTTCGAGGTCTTCGGACGAGGCTTGTTGACTTGTCACTATTTCTACGAAAACACGTATGAAGATAGGTAAACATCGCCGCTTGGTTAGACTAAAATAATATTGTAAATTTTCCTTATTTTTTGCACTCAGGTAATCGTTATTTTCTTTAGTAAATTTTTATTCTCGTAGTCTTTATTAATATTAAATAAACTAGAAATTAATAATAATATATTAATTTCTAGTTTATTTAATTTATGTAGTTTCTTGAATAAAATTGTATATAATTTTCAAATATATATATATATATATAAACTTGAGATATTTGTAAATAAAATTTTACGTAGTGAAACAGCTTATAATCACACCAAAAACAATTCGTTTAGTCCCGTTTTAGCCTGGACTTTGCAAATTGTATAAAAACTTTATGAATGGCTCCCCAAATGTCATAATACTTTTTGTAGAGTTCGTTACAAAACACCTTACTACCTGACGTTGGAAGAGGTCACCTTTTCTGCTTTTTTTTTTGAGTGACACAATTTAAAAAAAAAAAGTCCCAATATTTTTAAGTTCACTTTGTGATGTGTTTTTGCATCTTTAAATAATTGATAATTATTTCAGAACATATTTAATATAATTAATTGAGTGCAAGTTTTTATATAGGTAATTATTTACTCAATTAGCATTCATAAAAGTAAGTCGCTAAATATGTTTGCTAAGCGCAAAACTCGAGAGCAGCTGGACTAATCCGACAATTTTTTTTTCAAGCCATCGTCCGACGAAGGTTCAAAAAATTGGTGCCAATTTTTTTTTTTTTTTTTTTTTTTTTTTTTTTTTTTTTTTTTTTTTTGTTTAAATTAATCAACTTCCACAGTGCTACGTCTAACGTGTCAGCTAGTAATCTATAACTAGTCTAAACTAATATAATAAAATATATATTTAATTTAATTTTTAGTATTATAATTATATTAAATATATATTTTAATGTATATTATATAATATTAAAAAGAGAAAAGATTTTTACGTGTGTATTTTTGTATGTTTGTAATGAATAAACTCAAAAACTACTGGACCGATTTTAAAAATTCTTTCACCAATAAAAAGCTAAATTATCAGCGAATAGCATAGTATACTCACCCTGCCCTCATCTCCCCCTTTACGCCCCTCCATACAAAATTTCCGTTTTCCACGAAGTCGGGGCAACAGCTAGTAGGCACCTAATACATATAAATGCGAAAGTGGGTTTGTTTGTTAGGCTTGCACGCCTTAACTATTTAATTAATCATCAAGAAATTTTGTATACAGATGTTGACAGAAGTACAGAAAAGGATAAAGGAAAAAGTTACTGTTCCTAAAGAATGCGGTCGAAGTAGCGTGTAAAAGCTTGTTACTATCTTATAGAGTGGAATTAGAGTGTGCTTGAAAGTGTTTAACATAATAATTATTCATGTTATAATAATATAAATTTTAGTAGTGGAATATATCTTTATATTTTGTAGATTTTTATGTGTTGTTTGAATTGCATTTAATGGGTAAATTGTATATGAATTTTTCATGAGTAAGTCTTCTTCAAAATAGATGATTTTCAGTCTTGCCATGGATCCAAGCAGAGTGGTGATCACTGATGAAATGCTCATCGTCATTATCATCAGCCCATCATGCTAGCCATAGACGTTTTAATAGGGTCTCCGCCTTCCGCATATCCACTGCCAGTTCCTTTCTTGATATCGGGTCCAGCCAGTGGTCCAGCAAGCATGCGGTGACCCACAGGGTTTTACGAGCGTAGTCTTTACTATAAAACTTGTCTACCCCAACGCTTATTAGATGCATTACAGATATTCCCACTTCCACTTTAGAATATGGTCAATCCATATTGACCACATTCTGTGATGGACCTCCGTCTATTTATTATTCTTCAGAGAAATTCTTAGTATTGCTCTCTCGATAGCGACACTTCAGAATGCCTATGCCTAACCTACGCTAATATGTGATATGCTATAGGGGTGATAATCGGGGTATACTTAAGAAGAGTGTAATTGTTCTGCCAAATATTATTATTATTTTTTTACGTCCTCTACTTGAATTCTTTTTGAAGTTCGTTTTTACTCTGAAGCTGTCTTTGGTTTAAGGTAACAAATAGACATATCATAATAATGTCGATAACATCGTTATTGCATCGACGAAATAATTGCGTCAGCAAACATAAGCGACACCCGTTCGACCTGACGAATTCAAACCGGTTGTGGGTTTTTTTATTACATTTTCAACGTAAAGTACTACTAACTACATACTAAGTAAGTACTCTGTGTATCATTTGAGAAATTTTATTAATTGATTCTTTTGGGCTAAGTAGCTTTTTTCAGATTTTACCTACTATGGAAAACCTATTTCTTGATGATTAATATTTTTCCATATTTTTGTATAACTTATTACCTAATTCTATATACTTTGAATTCTAACATATTTCTGCTGTGAGTAGTAACACAAGTCATAATCTATTTTTTTAAACCTTGAGATAGCTTGGTTCAGGTATTTGTAGCTTAATGATTAGGGCACTGATGAATAGGTTTTTATATGTTAAGATTTGGCAGACCGGCTGACGGTTCACTTGATGGCAGATGGCTACCGTCGCCTATAACTGCCGACTACAGTGGGATTAAGGATAAGGAATTGGGAAGGGATTAAGGATAAGGTTAGGGAAATGGGCTCTGGCATCCCTTACTTACTCGCCGAAACACAACAGCACACGTGCTTTTATTTCACGGTGGTCTTCTGTAAGGTGGTGGTTATGCCGCCAGATGGGCTGCGAAACGCACTGCCTGAACATTCACATAACAGAAGCCAGTATTGTATACATAGGAATGAGAAATATGAGCGTTGACGTACTCGCCAACTTTCTTGTTTTGAGTACTTTAATAGTAACTCCTACATGTTGTTCTGTTTTGCCAACTTTTGTAGGCATTCGTATTAATATTATTATTTCGTCAATTATTGCACCAATAGGAATATTATTTCTTAATTATGTTACTTTTAGAAAAAGTGCATAATTTTGGAACATTTTGCCAACTGAGGTACAGATTGCTAAAAAAACATGGAATTTTTTCAACATGGATTTTTTTTAAGAAAACACATGAACTTAAACGTTAGCGGCAAAACTACAAAAATTGATAATAATAATTAAAAAAAAACTATTTCTTTATGGAAACAAAAAAAACACCGGCATTATACGTTATAAATATTTTCAAATTGTATATATTTCTTATTTATATAACTTTACAATATTTAAATATAAGAAGAATCTAGCCATAGATTTAATGATTGGTCATAAATCTATCAAAATTGAAAGTATCGCCCGAAACCTACTCTCAATATACTTATATAGTTTTAGCCAAAACCTATACTATTTTTTTTTAGCACTAGTAGTTTTTTTAATCATAAACTTGTTAACGATGTGTCGTGTATCAGTGAATATAGCACGTTGATGAATTTAAATGACCTTAATGTTTACGTTTAGTATTGAATCGCATTCCATTGATTTCATTTATTGACTGGGAAAAAGGGAATCCCATTTTATTGTGCAAGTGGGTAAATCTAAAGTTAATCGTTTATATTAACACTTAATGCAGTTTCCTTGTGTTGTTTACGTTTTGGAAAACCGTACGGATATCCGTAAAGCGTTTTAGCACATTCAGTAAACGCTATTTATAAATACTTACTAGGTATTTAGTTATTTACTAAATAATTAAATAGCTGTTTAGCTATAATATTATGCCCTTGCCACACACTCGTCGAGTGGCATGGGAAGTAGCGAGGAAAGAAGGCCGAGACGTAGTGTGGCAACGTTACTCGTCATGCTGCACGTCATGCTCCTCGTCATGCCCACCGATCCATGTTTTGTCGGTTTTACATAGGTACGATAAAGTAGTTAGGCAGACTTATTGTAAATTTGCAATGATAATGTAATTACATAATTATGTAGCGAAAACCATTGTGTTATGCAAAAGTTAAAGAATTTTCAGCTAAATAAATCAAGGTGAAAATAATTATCATTGTGTTTATTGCAAGCTCGCACTAGAAAAAGATTTTTAGAATAATTAGTTCTACGTTAAAGAAAAATGAAAACTGCTTTGGAGCGAACCCTCGACCTCGGACATTTATGAATCCTATACGACAGGAGAAGGGGATAATCAATTTATTTATAACTTTATGCTATTCCTACAGAAACTCACGAAAGAAAATTATAAATATCACACTTAACAACATGACGATTCGGTCGATTGTTTAAGTTGCTTGTCTTAGCACTCTGACTCAAGGGTGCTAGGTTCGATTCCTGGCAGCGTCAACTTTGCAAATGAACTTTTCAAAGTTGGCTCTGATCATGGTCATCGACAGGGTTTCGCCCCCTGTCCATTGTATAGTTATCCCATAACACAAGCCCATGAGTGCTTACTTTGGAGGCCATACAATTGGTGTGTTTATTTTTTAAGAAATTTGTTAACGTATCAACATAATATAATAAAACGAAACGTTTTATGCCATATTACTTGGAATTTACATACATAGATCAGCGTTAGGAAGTTAACAAGTGTTCCAGAACCTTGTCGTGGTGTGGGTTTTAACCCTTGGCAATGTGTAGATTATACGTTAATTTACATAATAAATAATGGACTGCCCTTATACGATGCGACGCGGGAGTAACCTACCGGTATAGTTTCTTCTGTAAAAAAAGCGTTAGAAAGGTACCTCAATTGTAGTGTAATAATAACAAGTATCGGAAACAGCCACTGCATGTTTTTTTAAAATAGTTACAATACAAGATGCTACACAACAAAAATTTCCAGAACATTGTTTAGAACAATACAAATTATAAACAATAGCCGTGTTTCTAATGTTTAATTTGGGTACGTCTCGCCTTTTTCTGTTAAATTGAACAAAGGCTGATTTTGTTGCATTTTATTGCCTCAAAATAGAACTGTCATTATGATTTTTTTGGCGTAACTTTTATTGGGGTGTCGTCGGAAGGGAACGCGGCCAAAGTCAAAGCGAAGCGATGTTGACTGGATCATTCGCATAAACAATGTTTGACGGCTCCTTGGGCATTTCATGGGCCTTATATGCGTTCCAAGTTTTTTTTTGAAGATTCTCCACATGTTTGACACTTTCCTTGCATAATAGTTTAGGAGAAACTTTAAAAATTAAAAATTTGTTCCAATTTTTAATAAGACTTAAAATAAAAAATATTATGATCTCGTTACTCTCTTATGTACTACTTTAATTTAGGTTAGTGAACCAAATTAGTCCGTCCTGTCATCCTTGACTTAATTTATCAACAGTCACATAATTATGCAGAATTTTTTGCGGGATTAGTATTATTTATTTTAATATTTTTTGTATAAATCTAGTTTTTAAATGACCAATCTTGTTATCTGTTTACATGTAATTTACTTATAAATGGAATATTCTAGTGAACACAATTATTAAAAACCTTCAACTGCGTTGTGAATTTCATTTTAAATATGGTTTACAATATTTTTAATAATAATTTTATTTAATAATATTTAATATTTTTAATCATAACGTGTCTACATCGAACTATATGCGTGTCTACATATTATAAATTGAAGTCGCTGTCCGCCTCTAACTCTTTCTCCGTTGTAACTTCATATTTTCAACGGTTTTATTTCAACTAATGGAAAGAACGATCAACGAGAAAGGTTTGTATTTTATAATTTTTAGAAAAAAATTGCATCTGTGCGATGCTAGCGGCGGCAGGTCGCTTGTTATATAAAACTAGCTGGTGCCCGCGTCTTAAAATTAAAAAAATAACGCCTAACTAAATATAATGAGCAATATAACGCCTAACATCTTTATTGCAGTTATAGCTTTGCCAGGCGTTAGATGATCCCTCGGGAACAGTACTTTTTTCTGGATGTCCTTTCCTACATCGCTGACAACGTGTATATACAAAATTTCATGATGATCGGTTCAGCGGTTTAGTCGTGAAAAGGTCACAGACAGACAGACAGACAGAGTTACTTTCCCCTCAACTGGAAGGAAGCCAGGTTGGTGCTTGAATAAGGTAGGAAGGACCGCAGATTCTCCCTCTGCGTACCGACCAATTTGCCTGCTAGACGAAGCAGCGAAGCTCTTTGAGCGAATTATCGCTGCTCGTCTTAGCGGGCATCTGTCGCGCGTAGGCCCCGATTTATCGGATTGCCAATTTGGCTTCCGAAAGGGGCGTTCGACGGTGGACGCTATCAGGCGCGTCCGCTCTCTGTCGGAGTCGGCAGTCCAAACGGGGGGGGGGTGGCGTTGGCTATAAGCTTAGATATAGTCAACGCCTTCGGAACCCTCCCCTGGCAGGCAATACGGGAGGCACTCGATTACCACAATGTGCCTCCCTACCTGAGGACGATAGTCGGGACATACCTGCGCGACAGAACCATCCACTATATTGGTCGGGATGGCAACAGGTACGAGAGGGAGGTAAGCTGCGGGGTTCCCCAGGGGTCCGGGACCACTGCTATGGAACCTCGCCTACGATGCGGTCCTACGCACCAACCTCCCCCCTGGAGTGAGTGTCGTCTGCTATGCGGACGTCACTCTGATTCTGGCCAGGGGGATAGGCTTCCGGGAGGTAATCGAGCTCGCCGAATTGGGGGTGGCATTGATCGTCCAAAAAATCACCGGGCTTGGCCTCAAGATCGCGCCTCAGAAAACAGAGGCGTTGTGGTTCCACTCTCTACGTAGGAGAAAGGAGCCACCCATCCCGGTGATAAGGGTAGGTGACACAGAAGTCCAGGTGGGGTGGTGCATGAAGTACCTTGGCCTCATCCTGGACTCGAGATGGGGCTTCGAAGAACACTTCGAGCGCCTTCTTCCCCGAATTAGAGGAGCTGCAGGTGCTTTGCACAGGCTGCTGCCCAATCTCGGTGGACCACGGGAGGAAGTTCGCCGCCTCTACATGGGTGTCGTGCGATCCATGGCCCTCTACGGGGCGCCTGTCTGGTCAAAAGACCTGGCGGGCTCCCGCCGCTGCAGAACTCTCTTGTGCAGTCTGCAGCGGCTGATGGCCATTCGGATCGTACGAGGATATCGAACGATATCCTTTGAGGCGGCGACAGTCCTGGCGCGTTCCCCTTCGTTTGACATCCTGGCCGAAATGGACGCAACGGTCTATGACCAGTTGCGGGCCGACGGCCGGGAGGAGCGGGAGGAGCGGAATACGGCAGGATTGGCGCTCGGAATGTTACGGCGGAATGCTTACCGACGGGCTTTGGAAGTTTGGCGCGCGAGGCTGGAAGAGCCTCGTGGTACGCGCCAACGCGCTGTCGGTGCAATTCTGCCGAACTTCGAAGCTTGGACAGAAAGGAGATGCGTCAATGTCACCTACAGATTGACTCAGATACTCACCGGGCACGGTTGCTTCGGTGAGTATCTGAATCGAATCGGACGAGAAAGGACGGCACAATGCCACCACTGCGCTTCCGACCGGGACTCCGCCCAGCATACGCTGGAGGACTGCCCAGCTTGGGTGTCCGAGCGTCGAGTCCTGGTTGATCAGATTGGGCAAAATCTGTCCCCGCCAGCAATAGTCGCAGCTATGCTGGCGGGTGAGGACGGCTGGAGGGCCGTGGTCGCCTTCTGTGAGGCAGTAATGCTCCAGAAGGAGACCGCTGAGCGGGATCGGGAGAGGGCCGATCCCGCTCGGAGGAGGCGGCGCAGGGGCACCCGCAACAGGTAACCCAAGCGTTGCCTTCGGGTAGCGGACGGCGCATCATGGGGAGACGCGCCGTCAAAACATGCGACCCGGGACTGGACAACACCCCTAGTAGCCTGGGGTGTTGCTGAGTGTTGCACTGTATCCCCCGACATATTTCGTGGGGGTGCAATTATCGCATCCCCAGGAGGTGTCCCTCGTAATCAAGAGGGACAAAGCGGGGGCGGGACTTGGTGCGCTAATGCGATCCCAGGACCCACCCTGACCGCCGAGGAAGACCGCCGCGGGGTTTTAGTGGGTATACCTACCTCACTATGAGGAAGGGGAGTCCCACATAACCGCACCGTCTCCCCAGACGGTGTGTGTATGCGTAACGACATTTCCCCGCGTCAAAAAAAAAAAAAAAAAAAGACAGAGTTACTTTCACATTTCTAATAGGTATTAGTATGAATGTGGTAATGTGGTTTGGCGCGTGTTGCTCTAGCGTTGTTTGATTGACCAATTATCGCGACATCACAGTGCACCATCGAACTATAATAAGCAAGTACACTGTAAACAGCAGTTTACTGAAACGCAAGAACACATGTGCTTTTATTCATAGTAGTCTTCTGTGAGAGTGGTCACTAGCAGCTCAGACCGACAAAAAATATCTCTTTAGCAGATTCATACAGATTCAGACACTGACGACAATAGTTATCTTAGACTTCCAGAGCTGTAGATATCGAGCTCTTTAAGCTCAGTATTGTCAAAGCATTAATACGAAACATTACAGACGTTAATAGCAATAGAAATAAAAGGGTAGCAATGAATTGAAAGCGTAACAAATGGCCTCACTGCCCAAATAACGCCTCTTATTAAAATACATGTTAATAGAACACGTTGTAACCCTTTCTCTTTGAATCCGTTTTATTGTTTCTATTTTAGGGGTCAATGTGTTTTTGCGTTACAACTATGAAAGGGGTTTATTAATCAATTAATTAAACGTCTCCACGGTCATTGTGACAGAGCAAATATGGAAATGAACCGGTAAGCAACAATGCCTTGATTTATAATGTCCATAAAAAGTCTACAACCAAGGTGAGAATTTATGTCGTTGACAGAGTACAAATTTCTAAACAATACAAATAAGGTCTTAACAGTAATGCAGGGGTTTTAGTTTTTGGACAAACATCGTCATACAAAGCAGACCCCATTATGTTGTGTCTGTTGGAATTCTGGAACGGAATATTTGTCTGATAAGTGATACGAATTGTACTGCGTGAAACCAAAACTTTGGCCTTCGAAAGTTAAAATCCTCGGTAGACGTCAAACTACGGAAAAGGCGTGCTGGTAATTAAGAAATCCGCATAAGAAATGTAAAGGATGTTGAAATATTTAAGTACCCGAAAAAGTCCGGAACGTGCCGAAACTATTTTTTTAATACAGTTGCTCAAAAAGTGGCGTATTGCAGGGACGTATTGCGTTCGGGAAGTGGGCTATTACACACTCGTGCTTTTTTTTTACCTTTCCCGCACTCGTGCGTTCTCTTTCCCAACTGTCAAAATAATGTCTATTAAAAAGAAAAACCAACCATGAAGTTTTTACTAAAAAGTTTTTATGATTCATGCAAATACGTATATTTCTAAAAAGAAGCTACGAATTTGTTTCAATATCAGATTTAATGATTTGATTTAATGAGTTAGGTTAGGTTTCATTTCATTTCATCTCATTAAATTTCATTTTCATTTCAAATCAATAAAAAAATTCTACTGAAGACTTGGCTGTATGGGCACATAGTTTCCTTTGCCTACCGGAATGCGTGAAGAAAAAAAATGTCTCTGCTTATATTGTACGGTTGGCGCCATTTTCCAGAAATTCTCTTTGCGAGTTTAGTTGTTTGTTTTATTAAATCGCTTCATTTTTTCGCAACTGTATTAAAAATAGTCGTTCAGTACACGTGCGGAACCGTCATTGCAACTTGTTCCGACTGTCAACCCTCGCCTTCGGCTCGGGTAGACATTTGTCGGAACTCTTTGCAATGACAGCCTTTCCGCACTTGTAATGAAATATACTATTTTAATACAGTTGCTCAAAAAGTGGCGTATTGCAGGGACGTATAGCGTTCGGGATGTGGGCTATTACATACTCGTGCTTTTTTTTTACCTTTTCTGAACTCGTACGTTCTCTTTCCCAACTGTCAAAATAATGTCTATTAAAAATAAAAACCAACCATGAAGTTTTTACTAAAAAAATTCATAGAAGTTTTTATGATTCATGCAAATACGTATATTTCTAGAAAGAAGCTACTGATTTGTTTCAATATCAGATTTAATGATTCGATTGAATGAGTTAGGTTAGGTTTCATTTCATTTCATATCAATAAAAAAATTCTACTGAAGACTTGGCTGTATGGGCATAGTTTCCTTTGCCTACCAGAATGGGTGAAGAAAAAAAAATCTCTGCTTATATTCTACGGTTGGCGCCATTTTCCAGAAATTTTCTTTGCGAGTTTAGTTGTTTGTTTTATTAAATTGCTTCATTTTTTCGCAACTGTATTAAAAATAGTCGTTCAGTACACGTGCGGAACCGTCATTGCAACTTGTTCCGACTGTCAACCCTCGCCTACGGCTGCGCCTCGGCTCGGGTAGACATTTGTCGGAACTCTTTGCAATGACAGCCTTTCCGCACTTGTAATGAAATATACTATTATCTAAAGGTCATCAGACAGTCTAACGCTCCATTTGATGGTGGGCATGTAGCTATGTCGCCTAGTAACACAAACAAGTGCTACAAGTGCACTGTCGACATAGTAGAATTAATGATAAAGGATCAGGAAGGGATAGGGAAATGGGCTCTGACATCCCTTACTCACTCACCGAAACACAAAAGTGCCTTATATCCTAAAACTATTAAGTATATTGCCTTATATCCACAAAGTTGTGGAAGGCTCATAATAAAAATAATAAATAAGTAGCTAATAATAAAATACTGTACTGAGTATCATAAAATTTTAAAATTTATAAAATAACTTATAAACCCAGTAGTGCACATGTATGAAAAATTCTTTCACTCCGAGTAGTACGTTATTACAGATAGACCTGAGGCTATGTTTTATGTGTAGATACTGCTGTGCTCTCACAATACCCAAGCGAAGACGAACCTTGTCGGTCTAGTTTCTTTAAAATTAACAACTACCTACATATATAGTTCAGAATGCAGATTCATAGAAAGAAACAATTTGCCCCATGCTCTTTTAATGAATAAATCTTCGGTCATAAATCACAAGCAGTTCATCAACCAAATTATAATGACCACTTTTATTTCGCCCTTGTAAAAAACTGAAATGAAGTAAAATTCTCATTTGAAAATATCTTTCATTTCAAAATATTTTTCATTCAACGTTTGATCTATTATAATCTCAAATATTATAATAGATCAAACCTTTATAGAGTATTCTATTTTTTGTGAACAAAGCCGCAGCAAAAAGTAGTATTATAATAAATAGATAGTGCGACCGAAAATCGGAATAGGCAGCAAGTAACAAAACGGATGTAATTAATTTAATTTGTCTATAGTTCTTTCGCGTTCATCTCTTCAACGGTTGAAGGATGAAATCTAACATATCTATTCTATATCTATACATATAATAAAATCGTAAATGTGCCATGTCTGTACATTAAATATAAAAAAAAATGTTTTTAGAATTTTTGTCTGTTGGTCGGTTTGTCTGTTTGTCTCCTTGCCTGTGCGTTTGTGCACGCTAATCTAATGCACGCTAATAGTGCACAAAACGGGTTAATCGATTTGAATGCGGTTTTCACTGATGTATTGTAGAAAGCTTCCCGTATCATTTAGTGTTTGTTTAATTCCAATTGGTTTACAAACAAAAAAGTTAGAAGCTATACCGAATGCCACGCCTACGAAGTTGCGGGTTTAGTCAGTATAGAATAAATTAGACAGCCCGTCTGCCGGTAGTAACCGCACACAGAAGACCACTTGAAATTACAGCAAAAGTAGCTGTTTTATTTCAGTGAGTATAAGCGCATTTCACTTCCTATCTAATTCTTTATTCTAAATCCTACTAAGATCTGCACCTGTGGTGTTGCTTTTGTTAATAAATTATAGAAGTCACCAACCATCAAGTAGACCGTCAGCCTGTCTAACAACCTTTACTTAAAAAAACCTTTACTTAACAAGCTATTTCTATACAGCGTTTATAGTGGTTTTTTTTTATAAGTAAATATTGTAATAACAATATTTAAATGTTATCAAACGGATGTGGTTAAGAGTTGCATGTATGTTACAATTTATTTAAAATTAATTATCTAATACTTTTCCTCAAATATTTTGCTGTCGTCCTACAACCAACTACCTAGTTAAAGTTGTGCACATCTTGTGCATAAGCACCTTTAAAATACAAATGTATTTTAAAGGGCCTGCCTTAACGCTCTGATCCAGACAGCCGGTTTCGATTCCCGGTTAGGTCAACTTTGGAAATGAACTTATTTAAAATTGGCTCTAGTCTGGATCTGGCAAGTATAAGGACAGAGATAAATGCGTGTCGCTGTCATTTGGACAGCCCGTCTGGCGGCAGTAAACACCAGAAGGTCACCGAGAAATAACAGCATACACATGCTGTTTCGGTGAGTGGGTAAGGGATGCCATAGCCCATTTCCCTATCCCTTCCTAATAATCCCTTATATTTAATACTATAGTCGGCAGCGCACTTGTAACACCTCCAGGCCTCTAGGCGACGGTAGCTACCTACCATCAAGTGGATCGTCAATCTGCCCTTTACAAAATAAAATAAAAATTATCAAAACTCAATATTATGACCAAGTTTCCTTATATTTTGTGTGTGAAACAAATATTTCACATAAAATTATCAGTTCACTGCAATTATATCTGCTGTTTATGAATTTCGTAGGCGTGTGAACCAGATATAAATATGTATTTACATATTTCTATTTCGTGTGAATGTGGGCCAATTACCAATTAGTGTACCAATCTAAATATATCAAATTCATTATATTATTATAGAACAAGTGATTACTTTATATTATAGAACAAATAGAATATTGTGCAAATAAATACATGCAATATATTTTTTAATATTTTTTATGTTAAGTTCGGCAGACAGGCTGACGGTCCACTTGATGGTAGGTGGCTACCGTCGCCTATAACACAAGCAACGCCTAAGCTGCTGCAAGTGCGCTGCCGACTGCAGTAGGATTAAGGATAAGGGATTAGGAGTGGATAGGGAAATGGGCTCTGGCATCCAAACTCACTCACCGAAACACAACAGCACATGTGCTGTTATTTCACGGTGGTCTTCTGTAAGGGGGTGGTTACTGCCGCCAGACGGGCTGCCCAAATGACTGCGAAAACACAGTGTGCCCTGCCACTACTTTCTAAATCCAGACCAGAACCAAATTTGAAAACTTCATTTTCAAAGTTGACCCTGCCGGGAATCGAACCCGGAAACCCTAGAACAGAGTGTTAAGTTAAGCACCGTAACCACTCATTCAACGGGCTCGTCAATAAATGTAAATATCTAATTAACGAACGTATTCAATACTATAGTATTGTATCTATGATACTAATTTATGAGAGCTTATAAAAATTTAAGTGACTTAAATGTACCTATTGTTTAAAAATACTAGTACTTAAACTTTAAAAATACTAGTTATTAGTTAATTGGGTGGGCATTCAAATTGTTCTGTAAACAAAGTACGTATGTATATAATAAATTGGACCCGGACCACCATTCGTGTTCATCGATTTAGCTACTATTTGGGACATTCTTTACGAACCGTAAATTCTTGTCATTCTTGAACATTCCCGCGACATGTCGACGCGAGCCATTTACACCCGTTTACTCTTATTTTTTTAACGTTCACAACGTTTAAAAATAATCGCTATATTTATCTAAAAATATTATTGTATTTTCAATCTTTTTTTTGTTATGAAAAATTCGGCAGGCAAATTGACGTTCCACTTGATGGTACGCTGC
The DNA here is from genome assembly GCA_910589475.2 of Bembecia ichneumoniformis. NCBI lineage: Eukaryota > Metazoa > Arthropoda > Insecta > Lepidoptera > Sesiidae > Bembecia > Bembecia ichneumoniformis. Next base: position 8,517,100 of record OU342521.1, read on the forward strand.
ATGTCCCTAATAGAGTAAAGGATAAGGGATTAGGTTAGGAGGGGACAAGGAAAAGAGCTCTAGCATTCCTTACTCACTCGCCGAAATACAACAGTGCGCGTACATTTATTTCACGGTGTTATTCTGTATGTAGATGGTTACCGGCTTACTGCCGCCAAACCCAATCTATGACTGCAAAACGTAGTACCCTGCCTCTACTAATGAAATTAAATACAATCATTTTAATTTCGTTGCCGGCTGTCTAAAAACCTATCTACGTAATTAGGGGAGAAATGGCATGAAAGAGCCAGTTTAGGTACTAAATGGAGCAAAAATATAGCTTTAATGAAATAAATAAGGACATTATTTATCTAAATCTTTATTTATTTATTATGTATTTCCGCACGACTTAAAATTCAGTAAAAAAAGGCAATGAAATATTCATTTTTTCAAAATATGTCTTTTGGCTCTTTCATAATATTTGGTATTGAAAGAGCCACTAACAGTTCAGTCTGTCTGTATTATGCAGTGCAATTGTGAAAATTATGAAAAATAACTTATTATTACACTATTTAAAAAACAAAAAAAAATTCTAATAATTTCTTTTCAAAAACAAAAGTGACAAGGTTTAGAAATTCTTAATACTATCAACCATTTTAAGTCGTTCGAACTAATCCTTTAAAGTTAACATATATCTTATCAAAAACAATATTGATAAATCTTTAAGAATTTCATTCAATCAAATAATTCTGCTCACTTCATCAGCTTCAAAACTTCATTAAATCTTGTTGCACGGGATTGTGATTGTTGGTGGTTGTTGCAACTTGAAATAAATATTTAAATTTTTATATTCAATAAAAATAAACGCTAAATAAATAAATAAACAGTCATCATTTTATTACACTCGATGTTTCACATCTACCGGGCGTCCCGTGACGGCTTATTTTTTTCTTTTAATTTTTAATATTCAATTACAGAGATATGAAAAGCCGGTCTTTCGAGGCTCGCTCACCCGTCTCTTTCATCACTTATTCTCAAAATAAATATACTCTTCGAACTAACAACAACAATCAGTTTTTAAACTTTCCATGCTTAGTTTTTGTGTAGATGCATTACTTACACTAATACAAAACTTATGATATTTTTAATATGTAGGTGAAATAATAAATTAAATGTATATATAGTGTAGTTAACAAAATATAATATTTAAAATAAATTTATAGACAAGGATACGAGTAAAAAGGCACCACGTGCTTTATTGGGTGCCGATGCCACCCGTCAAGCTCTCCTCCACATGCATAAATCAAAGACCATTACTCAAAGACACGTGACACACTTCAAAAGAAATTCCAAATTGGAATATTTTTTGCGAAAGTTCAACCCTCACACTCGATATTGATACGAAGTCTCATTTCTAACATTATTGTACACGTTCATAAATTTTTCCTCATATTTGCTACTCCATGCCCGACTACATTTTAATTGGTGTTGCTTAATGCTATATTTTTTCCTTTTCATTTTATTTAAATACTATGTAACCTTTTAGATTAAATAAATAAATTAATAAGATTAAGTAAGTAATTAATAAGGTTATAGATTTATACATACATTTATTTGTAGACAGAATTAGAATATCAGTTGTGTAAATAAATTATTAAATTTTCTCGTAAACCATTATACCTAGTACAAAAATAACTCGTCAGAAAGATTAATAAGATACTGTGTAATTAATAAGATGTAGACTGATAACTAATAAGGACGTTCTATAAAAAAAAAATACTAAAATTAAGCTATATTTTTTTGATTACTAGTTTTTCCTTAAAATACCATTTCGCCTTCAATTTCCCTATAATATTATTAAGAAGGTATACTAATAGTATTTTTTTTACATCGTAACCACATAAGTCCTTCTTTGCAGTTCATTGACCTAAGTAAAAAGGGCACTGAGTATAATTGTCTCAGTGGTCTGTGAGATGGTCAGTGGTCTGTACTACTGGTGAGCTTTTTTCTGTAAATTCTGGGAAACCCCTAGACTATCATGCCTTTTTGAATAGCTGAATAAACGTAGATATTTTTAAGCACATCTGCAACATAACTGCCGTAGTTCTTTTTTATGTTCCTTAAAGAAAAAAAGTACCTTGTACAAATTTATTTCTTCATTCAACTATCAATCATCTACTTTTACCCAGTTTGTACAATTTTATACGTACAATTTTGGTAAAATGATTACTATAAAGCGACTTCTTACACAAAAATCCTTAAAAAATTAATTAGAGGCATTATTTAAAGAATTAGAAAATAATAGACAAAAAAATCGGCAATTTTTATAAAAAAAAAAAACTGAAAAGTCCAATATTTTGAAAACGGTTAGGCTTGGGATATGGTGTTTCATAGTCAAATCAGTCAGTAACGATAGAAACTACAAGTTCTTACCGGTAACCCTGTATACTATCACGGTCGTAACCAATATAACAGTATTAGAACATTTTATTTATTTTTATTGAAAATATTGCTTTCCAAGTTTACTTACGGGTGAAATGTGATTCCAACCTGCTTTTTATTTTATTCACAATAAATATTTTAATATATTATTGTGTCAAGCTCCACGCACTTGTTCACCTAATAAGGCGAGGCGTAGTTTTAGCGGCTTCACTCTGCCGTCCACAGGGGTCTATCTATAGTTCTTATTTTATCTGAGATATTTCTCTAAATATTTTAAGAGATCATATGATAAACGATGAGCCCAGTGGATGAGCCCGTTGGTTAGGGTGCTTGCCTTAACGCTCTGTTCTAGGGTGCCCGGGTTCGATTCCCGGCAGGGTCAACTTTTCAAATTAACTTTTCAAATTTGGCTCTGGTCTGGAAAGTAGTGGCAGGGCACACTGCGTTTCACAGCTCGTCTGGCGGCAGTAACCAATACAGAATACCACCATGAAATAACAGCATGCCATGTGTGTTCTGTGAGTGAGTAAGGGATGCCAGAGCCCCTTTTCCTATCCAATCCCTTCTCTTCAATCCGACTGCAGTCAGCAGCGTACTTGTAGCACCTATGGCGTTGCTTGTGTTATAGACGACGGTAGCCACGTACCATCAAGTGGACTGTTAGCCTGTCTGCTGATCTTAACATTAAAAAAAAGTTTGTTTATCTACTTATATGATAAACGATAATTGTACGATAATGATCAAATGCACCAGGGCATTAATTTCTTACTGTGTCTTTTATGTAGCGACAGTTTGAGAGTAAGCGAGGCAGATCTGCTTTTTTCTTTTTGTTACATTTCAAAGTGAACAATTGAGCTATCTAACAGCTTCCGTATAAAATGTGACGACAATACAACACTTAAGTGTTATCGATCGGATCGAAACTGATACTTGGGAGCCCATTATCGAAGCTGACTGAGACGTTCGTCGGCTTCTCTTCAACACTCACAAGCATTATTTACGCCTACTGACTATTTGTATGCTGGCTCATTTGTAACTTCAATCTGTTAATTATGTTAATTAGCTTATTTAATATATAAATATATAATTTAACATCTTTAATGAAATACTACTAACACCACTTCTCTTGCTGTAGCTTATCTAGAAAAGGTTGTATTGTTGCATAGGTTGCATTCTTAAGATCTAGCATCCTATTTAGGTAATAACCGCTACTGGTTACACTTAACAGTAATACGAACTTGTATGATGCGCTATTCATAACACTCACTATTTTGACATTTTAGTCCAGGAAAATTTAATAACAAATCAAAATTTAAGTGCTAGAAGTAAATATGTAATATCGATGGGTGAAAGAAATTTTCGATTCCACCCTGTATAAGAGGTGTATTTTCCAAATTATACAAAAATGTTAAGAGTTAGAAAAAAAGTTTCAGACATATAACTGTAGAGAATTTAATTTTACAGAAAAATGCAAATAGTTTTTTTTACTCTTGCCATTTTTGTATACCTACTTATAATTTGAAAAAAAAAACCCTAAATCTTCAGTTTCACACTTCTTCAGGGTGAAATCGAAAATTCCTTTCACCCATTTTTCATATCTTCTAAAAATTTAAGTATAAAAAAAAATGCCCCCAAGGGACTCAAATGTTTATTTGTTATTAAATTTTCCTGGACTATTATGTAGGTTGTAGGTTCGAATTACATTTTGTATAGGTAGGTCCTAGATAAGTGAACTTTACCTACTTAAGTTGTTTTATTGAACTAATAATTTTTCTTATGATCTTTATTGTTAAATATTAATGAGGTGTGTAATATATAGGTAGTTACCTATACTTACACCTATTGCAGCAAACGTTACGAGGCGCGATGATACAGTACAAAATATAAGTGCGAGCTTCACAAGCTCGTTTTGTATTTTAAAAAAGCAAAATAAAATAAACAACAATTAAAATACCTCAAAATCGTTTAAACTCAGGCTTCATTATCGCTTAAATTATCAGCGATTCTATAATAATCTTTCGAAAATACATAGTTTGGTTTTGATTGGACTTAATTTTTTTTTGTAGGTAGTAGGTATCTAATTATTCCGGGAAGCTTATTATAGAATAGTATAGGTACATGACCTTACTGATCTTATGGAGATGCGTTTTGTGTACAACGCTATTATTTTTAAATTTAGTATTTATCATTGTGAATATTACTTTTTTTATTATATTAACTAATACATAGATAATTTACCAGTAAAGCACTTACTACAACGCCATCGTCTTCATAATCCAATTCTATTTTCACCAATTTGAACAAGATCATTTGGCAACATCTACCTACGTGAGGTTGCCACTTTCTAAAAACACGCTTCCACAACTTTATCTAATCACGAAATTTCTTATAAGTACCAACTACACCTACTGATAGATACTAACTCTGCAAGATACTACATTTATTTTCTCTCTACTATAATGAAATAAAACCTACCAATGTAGGAACCTAATTTCAATAGTGTTGTAAAAAATACCCTACAGTTAAGTTTTGTTTTGTACAATATAATACAATTTAGTCCAATAAGTGCAGCTTCCAATGCCAATGGCTGACAAAAATATCACGTTTCATTCAATTTATCTGACCCTGGGATCATACTGTTCCCCTTTTATTAGTTATTTCTATGTAACATGTATTTATTTATTTTCACAATGGAACAAAAGAGTTGATATAAGTAGCTACATAAAATACTCGAACCGTCATGAGAGGATAATGCCCATCATTATACATTCATGTGCTTTGTCGTTTACAGTATTTATTTTCAAACATATCGTTAGGGGGAAAACCCTCTTTTCGCTTGAAAGCTTCCGAAAGCACGGCAGGAAGGCGTCGGGCGGCACCGTGCCGTTCCCTCATTGGACCAGTTTCTCCCCTCCATTAGATTAAACCCCGCCCCAGTGGAAAATCTCCCCGAGCAAGCATCAGTGCGTGCGATCATTCAGTCGAATAGCGTTACGAAGTGCTGTCGTGTCTCGGGAGCGGATGTATCGGTTCTGTTCTGAATCATCGTCGGCGCTGACTAATTGCAACTAAAGTATATGTGACTTTGTTATGCACGCAATGAGCGATCCGGCAGCCCTAGCCGGCATGTTGCAATTCGATTCTATTGGACTGTACGAGCAGCCGAAACCGCGGTTCCTTTTCAAAATGCCACGTGTGGTGCCCGACCAAAAGGCCAAATTCGAGTCCGATGATCTTTTCAAAAGACTGAGCAGAGAAAGTGAGGTAGGTCTTGCTTTGTATTCTGTATTCATTGTGTTTGCTTAATAAAAGGACAGTGTTGTTTAAATGACAGGTCCCTAAGTGTGTTGTAACAGGAAAATAAAATCGAATATTCGCAAATTGTTAGTGCAACCAATTCTTGGTATTTATTCAATTCGTAATTAATGTTTAACATGTTTAAAGTTTTTGTGACGTTTTTTGGTTTTTAGCTACCTACAACTCGCTTACTTTAAGTAAATTCTTAAGTAATAATTCTTTTCATATATACATTCGATTTCCATTTTCGGGAATATAAAATCTCTTACCTTAACCCTAACAGCCTTTTAATTCATACAACTTTATGAGTAATGACATTCTGATTAAATAATTTGTTTGGTAAATACATAATTTAAGTGTTAATTACCGAATTAATTTAGGAAGGCAACCAATAATGTGACTTAACTTAAGTTTAAATGTACTGTATATGTAAGTACTCGTAATATATGTCAATTAGGTACTAATATAATAAAGCTGAAGTATTTGAACACACTTGTCTCTGGAACTCAGTAGGAAAAGAACTCAGTTCTTTTCCCTATTATCCTTAAAATTCATACTTAAGCTTAAGCAATAGTTGCGTGCGTCTTTAACTTTAGTCCAGGAAAATTTAATAACAAATCGGAATTTTAGAATAAGCTTCTTTCTAGAAGATTGATATATCAATGGGTGAAAGGAATTTTTGATTCCACCTTGTAGAAGGTGTAGAAAAAAAATAAAAGTAATAATTTTTGCATGATTATTCCAAATTATGCAAAAATGGCAAGAGTTAGAAAAATAGTTTCAGACAAATATTGCAGCGGATTTAATTTTACATAAAAATATTCATATTTCTTTTTGTGCTATAACTGAAGTTCACATTGTAATGGAGGTTAGAAGAGAGAGAAGGGTTGATACTGTATTTTTTTTAAATGTACCAACCTGTATGTTTACTAACTACTAACCTCCTTAACTCTGTTAATTTTAATTTTAGCAAAAAAAGTATTTTATGTACAAAAAAATTCTCTATAATATTTGTAACTTTTTTTTTAACTCTTACCATTTTTATATAATTTGGAAAAAACACCCATTTTATTTTGATTTCATACTTCTACAGTGAGTAATCGAGAAAAGAAATTTTCCTTGTATAATAAGTACAACATTATACTTCAATGACTTATGTAATGCCTAGTACCAGTAGTACCTCTCTCGCTTATAGTTATTATTTTTAAACATACAGTATACTTAGAAATGTAAGTATACATATAAGTAGGTGGGTATAATGCGCACTATTAGGTAATAAAATGGTTCAAGAAATTGAGCTATTCCATTTCACACTGAAATTCCTCACTACCCTAGTGGCTTGTAATGTCTTATAAAAGTTAAGATATATTTTAGGTTCACAAGCTCATGTTTTGATATTTTGTATCAATATAAGTATAAATACCTATTTGAGTACCAACTTTTTCTAGATGGTTTGTCAAGAAATTGAGGAAGAGTTAGATTTTCTCTTAGTGGGTTTGAAGTTTTAAAGGTTAAAAAAAAAACATTACTACTACCGAAGTTTGAAGTACATTTTAATGGCAAAAATAAATCTTTGCCTTTTTCTTCATAAGACGTTCTTGGAACAGTCCTTTCATAAATAAATGCCTAAAATATAAAACTAATTTAAAATTAAATCTAAATTTAAAGTTTAAATTTTTTTAAAATTTTACTTTTCAATTTAAAATTTCATTTTCATTTATTGAGTTGGCTATGAAAAATAATTATTAATTGTTAAAAATAATTATTATTATCAATTTTATTTGTTTTATTTTTAAAATTATTATTCCACTCCACAAGCGTACCTAGTCTGTTATCCGCTTTTTATTTAATTTTAGAATTATTATTTTTTTTTCATAACCGTATCATATGTATTTAATTTTCTTTTTCGATTATTCTTATTAAAATAATTGAAACACATAATAACTTCCACAGAACCTGCCCACTAAAGAAATGTTCAAATTTATGTTTATTATTCGTAACGAAGTTTGAAGTCCTTTTTTTTAACATGACCTTTTCAAACAAAAGATACATTTGAAAAGTTAATATGTTTATGACTGTAACAGGTGCGGTACACAGGCTACCGCGATCGTCCACCAGAGGAACGCCAAATGCGCTTCACCAGTGGATGCCGCGAGGGTCACACGGAGATAGCGTTCACCGCCACTGGCACTAACTTCCAACTTGTCTTTGACCACTCTCCGTACAACAATCGAGGATGTGACTTCCAGAAGGAAAGCGGAAAGGTAATTAATGTTATTGGACTAACATGTCAATAATTTGTTATTTGGTTATTATTATGATGGATACATTATTTATTTAGTTGAGAAAATATTTTTTTCTCAAACATGCTCGGAAATGTAGGCATTCTTGTACTAAAAATAAGCCACGAAGTTTGTAATTCTTGGCTCATGCATTTCTTCCTCGGCCTAGGCCATGAATGTTGTATGAAAATTCATTCCTGGCCGCTGCGCTGCTCAGCCCGATGAAACCCACAAAGTTTCACGAGTCTTCACGAACGCGCCCGCCGCTGTCACAGGCGTAGTAGACGGGGGCGAGCGCACGCTCTTTTCATGACTGGGCTGTATGGCTGTTTCCTTTGCACTCACTTTGCACTCATTGAAAATAAAAAATAAAAAAGGCGGGACAGCCGACTTTTTTCAGTACCTACCTAAATATTTATTGCTTTTAGTAAACATTTGCGTTTGTTTTATTCTAAATAAAACTATGTGTATGTAAAATATATTTTATTATTTTTTTCATATTATCCTATTTTTTTGCGTTATCACGTGTTTCATTATTTCCTCACATTTATTGAGAAAAGCACTATACCAGCCTCGACCGGAATGAGGATTGCCGGACTCAGATCTTTATCAAGGCCTCGCTAAAGCTCGGCCTTGAAACCACTTCGTCCGGCAATCCTTCACTTCCTGGACTCAGCAGTAATGTACCTACTATAACAACTCGTCAATGGTATAACCAAAGATTTTCAACTGTACAGATCGGGCAAGACGAAAGAACCTTAATGTGACATTTAGAACCACGTGGTACAAAATCGCTCAAACCATCGCCAACTTTTCAAGGCTATTCTACGCCATGGCCAACCTGATTACGGTTTCTACATATTCTATAATTTAATCTTTTTGAGTATAACTAACCTAGGTAAGGTGCTTAGCATAATTTCTTATCTGAGGCTTATTGAGGTGGTTTTTTTTTTAAATTATAGCTTGTTGCTAAAACGTTAGCTGTATAAGCTGTAAGTTGCTGAGGAGCTGGGTATCCCTCAGACTAGTTGATGCTACAGCATCTAGTCGAGATTATCATGTCATAGTACCTAATACCAACGAAGTAACAGTACATCAAATAACAAATCATTGGAACCTGTGGAAATTAGTGAGATCCCTTCGTCAAGTAGGAAATGGGCTGATGATCTTTAAACGCATAAACAGATCTTCATAAATTACAGCTACCTCGATCGCTTTAAAACAAAATAGATCTAATCAAAATCGATCCATCCGTTTGGGAGCTACAATGCCACAGATAGACACACAGTTACACAGACACCCGGGTGAAACTTATAACAACCCTCTCTTTTAAAAAACGATGCTAAATAGACCGACAGTAGTGTTGTCTTATAGTGTAGTTTTGCCACGGTTCCACTTACGCGTAGTACAGTCATGAAGGCGTAACAGCGTTTATACTGAATCTACTTTTATCTTTTGTTTACATTTATCTTGTTAACTTTGGGAAAGTTTTCTGCAGGTTTTTAAGTATCTGCACGTAGGACTTACTGGGTAATTAAATTGAGGAGCTTTATTTTTTTAATTTAGAGATTTAAATAATAATCAATTACTTAACGCATATTTTAACAGTTTTTAATTTACATCAACCAACTTATGTTATGTGTGAACAAAAAACTACGCTGGACCATATACAATTTATCTGATAACGAAAAAATGAAGATGAAAATTAGACCAGATTGTAACGAAAATCCTATCAAAATTGTTGCAAATCAGACAAATAAACCAAAATTCATTATGGTCGCTTATTAAGAATAAGCCGGAATAAAAAGTATTTTGAAGTAAAAAGTATTATATTTTAAATTAATTATTATTTTGTAATGTTTATACAATATTTATAAAGAATGTAAAAGTAATCCATTTAACAGAGTTTTTTATTATTTTATTGTTTGCTAATTAATGATTCCATTGTGTTTTATTTTTTAAAACAATAAAATCCCTTTCTGTTTTTTATTACAATCAAAGAATAAAAGTAAAATAAAAGCAATACACTAAGCTACATATATAATGAATTAAGTCGTCAGTGCATCAGAATTCATAATGACGACATTCATCATTGCCGCCCAGTGTTTCCTCTTTGCGTCCGGCAACATTGTCATAAACGAAATTAAGACATAAGTTAACTTTAAGGGTACTGTTGAAAAAATACAAAGCCATAACACCGCATGTTACTCGTCGGTCACGCTTTATGTCTCCTTTCATAGTCCATGAACATGTCCGCTTCAATGACATTCCCGATTAGGCTCATTTTAATTCGAAACGTTACTTTGATATATACTTATCAAAATAAGAATGTTATTTAGGTTTGACATCCTTATCCTTACATAGTATAAACTGAAGTTGCTGCTCGCGTCTGTGTGTCTATATATCCGCTAACTCCTCCTCACGCAACGAATTTTGATACGGTTTTCACTATAAGTTATATATTTTTTCATGGAAGGTTTCATGTATAATAAAACTTAATTACATCCGTGTTAGTTTAAAACAAACTAAATAATATGTATAATCTACTCTGTCAAAAAATATTTATTTTCTTAATTTACATTTGTATAGTCCTATAGAACTGTTTTTTTAAAGAGTAGTCTTAATGTGTTAATATTCTAATAAAAATCAAATAAATTTTTAGACATTTATACTTCACTTAAAAACGAGACCCTTTTTCTAAACCTACCAGAAATATCCATCCAAAATCAATCTGTATTATTTAACTGCTTTGTACATTCTTAATGAAACGGGAAGAAATAAAAAAATTAAAAACACAAATAAGTATACAATTTCTTTACATACCTACACAACGAATACTAGCTGTACCCGTGACATCGTACGCGATGTAGTATGTTTTTTGAAATCACACAGGAACCTAACATTTCTTCCAAGATAAAAAGTATCCCATATGTAATCCAAATAATAAATTATCTGTGTGCCAAATTTCTCCATATCCGTTCAGCCTTTTTTGTGTGATTCAGCAACCAAACATCCAAAGACACAAACCTTCGTATTTATAATATTATCATTTACTATATATCACGTATTTAGACTTCCTGAAACGATCTTTGAATCCTCCAAAAGTACAGTGAACAAGAATGCAAATTTTAAATTGAATATGTGTACCTACCAATAAAATGTCAACCGTATTGCGCCTGGGATTTGTAACGAATTCTAAAGACAATTTCAATAAATTAATGAAATTTTTACTGCCTACTTTTTTTTCACGAATTTAAATAATTCTATAATCCTGGTGTTAGGTAATACATAGATGATACATAAACACAATATACATAAGTAGAACCTAATTATTGTTATTTTTAATAATAATAAGTAAGTATAATAAAATGTATAGTACTTACTTTATCCTATGTGATACATATAATGGGAACAGATCCCACTAACAATTATGTTGCTTTTGCACACAATAACAAACTAATGTTAAGTTCAATAATTTTAAATTGTGAACCAGAGAAAAAAATCCATGCGGCACCTCACTCAGTTTTTTGCTTGAAGGCAAGCAAGAAACTCATCTCAACCTTTATTGATGCAATAAATATAGATTTCTTCAATTAGCAAGAGTTAGCAAGTTGCGTCAATATCGGTTTAGTTGTTTTGGAGATTAGCCCGAACAAAAACAGACATAGTCCACCTTAATAAGCAATTTTTATTAGCTTAATTCTAATTAAACATTATTTTTATTATTTAATATTCATGTGTGATTAATAAATTATATCTTACTTCGTGAAGATTGTATACAAAATGGAGCCGCTGGTAGGCGACTCCAGGCGGGTTTGAGAGACGACCTGAACGAGAAATGCAGGGCGCACCTGCGGGCGGGCAACGCGTTTTAACGCTCAGGATCGTCCGGGGTTATCGGACAGTGTCCTTCGAGGCTGCATGCGTGCTGGCGGGCACGCCACCATGGGACCTTGAGGCCCAAGTGCAGGCGACCGTATATCTGGGCGTTGCAGACATACGGTCTCGGGGAGCTCAGCCTCCGCAAGAGGTAGTTGCACGAATCCGATTGCGTGCCCGCGGTAACCTCCTCCGGAAATGGAGGGAGAGGTTGGTCGAGCCTAGTGCCGGCTACCGCACCGTAGAGGCCATTCGTCCAGTGTTGGACGAGTGGCTCCAGGGGAGACACGGGGCTCTCACGTTCCGTCTGGTGCAGGTGCTCTCGGGGCATGGCTGCTTCGGGAGTTATCTTCACCGGGTGGCTCGTAGGGAGCCAACCCCAGAGTGTCACTCGTGTGCGTGCGCTGAGGACAGCGCACAGCACACTCTTTCGGAGTGCCCTAGATGGTCGGCGCAGCGAACTGAGCTCGCTGCGACCATTGGATTGCACTTCTCTCTGCCGGCCGTAGTGAAAGCTATGGTCGGCAGCAGAGCCGCTTGGCAAGCGACTCAATCCTTCTGCGAAGATGTCATCTCGCAGAAGGAGGCGGCGGAGAGAGAGCGGGAGGACGACGTCCTGTCCCATCCCCTCCGTCGCCGACGAACAGGACGCAGGCGGCTGGCGCACGCCCGCCACCTGGACCCCTGACAGGACTAGGGCGGTAGATGGGGACTCTACCACCCGCTTCATCCTGAGAGGCATGGCGCACCTTGGCAGTTCGGGTGCGCAGTCCAAATGAGCCGTGTCCGGTTGCGGACCCCCGCGGTGGAGCTGCGGAAGAGTGTTAGTCCGACCTCGCAACTTCACCAATAGCGGATGAGGAGGACGCCAAGAGGTTTAGTCGGTAGGTCTACCCCACTACCATCTCGGGGCAGGAGTCCGACATAACCTATCGGCCTGGGGACAGACGGCATGGGTATCCATGATGGATTCCTCTTGTAAAAAAAAGGCGGGTTTGAGAGAATGCGAATGCGGATTAAACACACCACTTTCCGTTAACGGCTGCTGCGACGATTTTGTGCAGTGTTATGTTTGTATGTAATTATTAATGTGGTGTAACTAGCTAATTCTTATAATTGCGAAGTGTAAAAACTGCAGCAACTCACTTAATTTGCGGTTTATCTTAACTTATGTATGCGGAAAATCACTGGGACGCGTAACATTCAATTTTCACCTTTTTACTAAACAATTCAACTCAACTGTCTGCCTCGATTCCAAAAAAAAAAAACTATCGCGAGGTATCCACACGGATTCTTAATAAAAAAAATCAAGATATCGCCACACGAGAACACACGAAAATTCGCAGTCATTTTCGCAGCCCGACTAGCGGCAATAACCACCCCCTTACAGAAGACCACCGTGAAATAACAGCACGTGTGCTGTTGTGTTTCGGTGAGTGAGTAAGGGATGCCAGAGCCCATTTTCCTATCCCCTCCTAATCCTTTATCCTTAATCCTATTGTAGTCGGCAGCGCACTTGCAGCAGCTTTGGCGTTGTTTGTGTTATAGGCGACGGTAGCCACCTACCATCAAGTGGACCGTCAGCCTGTCTGCCGATCTTAACATAGAAAAAAGATATAAAATTATAAAATATTTTTTTAATAAGGGCCATCTAGCGGGCAAGAGCGATATCTCCACGATATGCCAAATGGCGCATTCACAAACTACTAACTAGATATTTTGTTAAAAAACTGCATTCAATCTCAATTGTCTACGAAGACAAAAATATTCGATAACATTTGCTATACAATTCGGGTGTACATTTTTCTTCGTTATCTAAAGGCTTTGGCACCCTTAACGGGGGACGCATTTGGTGCCTACTTTATTGAATTTCGCCTCCCTTTTTGCCTGTTCGCTATTGCGGACCGGACGCCCCGCTGGGCTCTTGTATAATCCTTATATTTATTTACATTCGGTTCATTTAACCGTGTGCTTCAATGCGTACTTGACTCGAGCCCTCTTCGCTGTAATATTTTATTATATGAATGAAAAAAAAGTTTAACAGATCTGTTAAAAATCAATAAATGTCTATAGATACCGTATTGTAGATAACTATTCCTTTGCGAAATTATAGACTATATACCTACAAATATTAGCACGTACGAGTATGTATATCTAACCTTGACGTTCCTGTATATCTAACGCAAACCTTATTGTATCCTACTATGTAGTGATGCTTATATTGTGTCCCATCTCAAGAATATTCCCAATAATAATTTTGAGAAGTGTCCTCCTAAACGACGGTAGCCACTTATCTATCATCTGTTGGACTATCAACTGTTTGCAACTTATTATCATATGAAAAAACATAATTTTGTATTATTTTTTTATTTTCTCTAACTTCTTGAAATATCAATATTGATACTGCACGATATAAAATTATGTGCCATCGGATAATTTAAATTAAGTAATGACACAATTACAATAATGCTTATTTAAACTTATTATGCGTAGGTATTTTATTTATTAGGCTCCCATCGCCCGAGTCTATCAAAATTTTACTTTAAAAATTGCCAATTCAATTCAAATTTATCGAATTGGTTTGCTTAAACAAATACGCATGCCACTAAATTCTATGGTATCTATCTATACATATTATTTTAAATAGAATTAGAAGCTGTTACTACTAATTGTATTATTCCTACCTCTAGGCATCCTAACATTATTGAAAACTTAGTGAAAATTCAGCCGCTAATCAAGTAAATACCTACAAATGTTGCTCACGAAATGAGTATAACAAATTAGTGTCGACAAAATGGTTGAGTCGAGAACAGTTTTCCTCTGAAAATCAATAATGGAAAAGCTCTTTACTGCGATTGGAGGACGTCGCGACGCGCCTCTCCCTCAAACATGGCCGACGCTCACTAGATCCCTTTCGTTCGTTACATCTCCCTCATCCTCGTCAAATGGATACTTTTTTTTCATTTAAAAGAAGGTCCTAATATCAATAATTGTAACAAAGCTATCTATGTAATTAGAATTCTAAAACAGGTTTATAAAAATTATAAAGCAATAAAGGGCTAATAAAGCTGAACGCTTTTTGAACGCTAGATAAAGAATTGTTAGTATTTTCAGTTTGTTTCTTAGAAATTCGCGCATGCAATGCGGAAAAATTTAAATCAAACATTTTCGACGGTCCCCATTGGGGATGGGCTATTAATTATGAGTTTGTTACTGAAATTGATTTATTGATTGACAGCAATCGCACATTACCTAAGAGACTAACACTGAAAGTTTTTTAGAAACTGGAAAACTAAATAATATAGTAAACTGTTTGTATTCTTATTGTTGTTCGAAGTAGTCTCCATTCTTTTGTAAGCACCGTCGCATGCGATGGAACCACTGACTGAAGCAGTGGGCGTTTTCAAACGCTCTCACTGCACCTTCAGGGTTCATAAAGTGAATTTCGGGCTCATAAGTTTATCTTCTATTTTTGGGAATACCTAAATAGAAATCACGTGGTGCCACGTCAGGACTATAAGGAGGATGACTCACTAATTCCACACCTTCCATAGTCAAATATTCGTTTGTTCATCTGGCGGAGTGGGCTGGGGGACTGTCGTGGTGATGGAGGATCCTCCTTCTTGCGCGCTCTGTCAAACATTTTCCAAGACAACTGGGAAACAATTACAAATATACCAGTCGGCAGTAATGGACCTTTGATCCTCTAACGCAATGGTTGCAAAATGTCTCATTTTCCTTTCACTTCTTCCTTTCTTCACTTTTGTTGGTATATCCTCGAAAGAAAAAAAAAGCACCCATTGTGCAGAATGCCTTCGCGTATTTAACACTATCCAGGTTTCATCTCCTGTGACGATGTCAAAGCACCAATCTAAGCGATGGCGTTTTTTATTATGGGGTATCCATTTAGCGCAAAGCTTCCTAACGCCTAGATGTTCGTGTAAGAGTTTATGCACCTGACCCATTCCAATGCCTAACTAAATTTGACCGAATCTGTTGGTATGTCACTCTTTTATGTTTCCTTTACGAAAATCATGAGTGAGATTGCTACGACCACGTTTAAAATCACTGAATCAATTATAAACAGTGTCACAGGATGGGGCTTCGTCAAGAAATGCCAATCTATGTCTATCATAACTTTATTGTTGATTAAGACCGCAAGCAAGTCATAAAAAATCATAGAACGGAAATTTTCTCTCTTAAAATTCATTTTTTATGGCACACACTTTTTAAATGAACACTAATTTGTAAAAAAAAAGTCAACTGAACGAAATTCAGTTCATTTCTGTCTTTACTTACTGGCCAGTTCTAAAAATCAGTGCAGCCTATGTACATGTACCTGGCTGATAACTACTAACTAGGTAGGTACTACAGTTAGTTGAAAAAGATTATTTTTAAAAATTCAGATGACAATAAAATTATTCATTCTGTAGTCATACGTACGGTTTTCATAATAATCAAATAAAATCAATGAAACAAGTAATCGCTTCGCCCAAGATAAAAACAATAGGAATAGGACGTTCATATAATGGTACCTATACTTCTCCTAGGATTTACCGTTAAGTGCGCAAGACATAAATATCATTCTAAAAAATTATTTAAACGACAATTTATCGGTGTACAAAGGTAAAGTTTTTTGTAAATAATTTTTTTATCTCATAAACTGGAGCCGATATAAAAAGAAGTAACATTTTTGAAATCACTTCATTAAACGAGGTTTAATATCACGGGCCACAAAATTACTAGGTATTAGACGATTTAAATTCAAGTCTATTTGTGTAATATTAAGCTTTTCTCTCTAATAAAATGGTACCTAATACAAAAGCTTGTTATTCAAACTACCGAAAACTGGTAAAACTAATCCTTCTTCAATCTTATTGCCTGGAGAGAAGCAATTAGTTAATTAGTTAATTGACCGTATCAGGCAGGTAGGTACATTAGTTTATTCCTACAATAACTATTTATTGTAGGAATTGTAACTAGAAATTACAATAACAATTTTAACTAGAAATTAATATTAACATAAAGATAATATTAACTTAAAAACTAACCTGATAAAAAATACCAATAACCAACAAACAGTTTGGCAATAGTCACCAACAAGAAAGAGAAGCCAGACGGCAAGCGAAGTTGTAGTTACTATAAATTTCATTATATAACTTATCTATAGACACGTGGATAATTACGGCCACCACAAGGGAGGTGGTTATTAGTAAAATTGCCCTCTTGACGAGTGTCTGCCACAAATAATGGTTTGTTTGGAGCGGATGCCGTAACGAAATGAGCACGCGATCTGCAATATTGTCTTCGCTTGCCGTATGTCGAATTTGCCGTAGGTATTCCTTTTGTCGCCGTTCGGATAAATAAAATCACCATAAACAATATTTTCATACATACTATACCTACTAATATTATAATGTGAAAGTAATTCTGTCTGTCTGTTACCTTTTCATGCAACGTGTATGCAAAATTTCATGATTATCGGTTAAGTAGTTAAGGCGTGAAAAGTTATTTTCTCTAAGTTTACATTAAGCAAAAAACATTAAATTCAAGAGGAAGTATTTACTGGACATCGAATAAAAATTTAATAGAGCGGAAACGCGTCTGTGGAACATCTGAGTCATTTAAATGCCCTTTCGCCTTTTTGCCACCAACAGCGTTGTTACCTAGACACAATTTTTTGTTTAAGTTTTTGCTGCTGATACCTTTTTTTTAAGTATTAATCTTTCCACTTTTTGTCCGTAGGTCCACATAGTATCCCGGTTTATAATGAATGGCGTGTGCGTAAGGTGGCGGGGTTGGGTTGACCTGGAGCGTTTGGACGGAGCTGGCTGTTTGGAACTGGACGAGGAACGCGCTGCGTTAGAGGACGCTGCCCTTCGTGAGCAAATTGAACGTTACAATCAGAGGCTCCGCGACTTTGAGGACAAGCAGCGCGCGTATCGGGAACACGGAGAGGAACTTCGCGCCCATTCGCACGCTCACGCTCAGCGATGCCACCAAACGCGCCAAACGCCCCATGGCGCCCATCCTTCTCATCCACATTCAACCCACCCCGTACACATCAAACCACATTCGCAAGGTGCTCTCATTTCTTAATCGGTCTGTGTACACTATTCATATTCTCATAGCTATCATCTCTCGATTTTATCTAACTACGAGATCCTCCGCACTGAAATATAATGCCATCACACGAAAAAGACCTACTGCAAAGCCAAATATCATGAAGTCTTCCTTGAAAACTGGTATTGTAGACCCGAATTAATTCTTGCCAACGAAGTCCTGCCGCACTTGGCCAGGAAATGCTTGCTTGTAATACGCGATAATCAAACCATTGCTTGTGTGCGTTGATAAAACTCGTGATTGATCTATCGTTGTTTTGAAGCTGTTTGTAAATGTAGCGGCTCATAATGCCAAATAAGTTTAGGTATCTGAGTAAACAGTTATCTAAATATTTCTATAACTGCAATGTTAGATCTAAGACTGGTAGACATTATTAGAATAGTTAGAATCAATTAAAAGAAGAAACAGCGCCGTTAACGCTATCGTTAATCACTGTTAACAGTTGACTAGATGGTTAACGTCCGTGCATTACAATCACGCAATAATAACAATTTTTCGTCAACAGATCACAATCAATCCTGGTAACATCGTGCAAAAAAACCTCTCAATTTGTATAAGTAGATATTTTATATAACCCTGTTTCACGTCCAGGCACATATGTATATGAAGGATTTAAATGTAAACAAAATGTTTCACAACCATGAATAAATGAACAGACTATTTGACTCTAAAGTTTGTAACTCCTAATATTGTCATTAGAAATGTGTCAAAATACTTATCCGTAGTACCTATACTATGTTATATATAATAATATACACAATTAATAATATAGTCTGTCTGTAATACATTCATCTCTAGCTTATGTATATAGATGTTAGGTGAAAAGGTAACTCTATTTTAACATCTCTACGTTTGATTTAAATACTGTGGTACTAATATCAATTAAAAGATAAATTAATTAAAAAGATTCCACAGATTTTTGTTAATTAGTAATTTAAATTGAACTTTAATAATTATCTACCTTATGTATATTATCTGATGTTATTCTTGTTTACCGATATTGTAAACGCTTTTTTTTACAATTTTAACAAGATTTCAGGGCTTAGTGTCAAAGACTATACAAGAAAAACAATCTCTGTAGGAGTCTTTACACTACGCCACCAGTGAGAGTGATTAAAATGGTCATAAAAAACAAAACAGCTTTTATATTTTTTATCGTATAACTTTTACAGTGTCTGTTGTTTATTATAAGGAAAGGGCCTAAAATGTGTAGAATGATTATAGACATATTTAAGTGTCAGTAGCAATATGCAATAGGTTTACAGTTTATGCGAGAAATTCATTATAAAAAAAAAGTTAATATAGGTAGCTTAGGTGCCCAGAACATTAAACAAATCAGAAGCAATTTTTGCGCATAAAATTGATGCAACCCAACTTTTCCTGCAAAACTACTAAATTGATGTTAGCGCAAATGGCGTCGCACTAAATTTTGTGAATTGGTGCCGCGGGTGCTTTGTACCATTCAACAAGATTTCAATGCAGCAAAGTAAGAAAAAACTTGTGTCTCTTACTTAGAGTAGTTTTCTTACTGGTAGTGGTTTCTCTACGAAAAATTAACATTTTTTTTTACTTATCACGAATATTTGCCATTGTTAATTCAAACGTATGGACAGTCTGAAATTAAGATATTTTTAAGATCGTTGCTCCCTTAAAACCAAAATA
This sequence comes from Bembecia ichneumoniformis, assembly GCA_910589475.2. NCBI lineage: Eukaryota > Metazoa > Arthropoda > Insecta > Lepidoptera > Sesiidae > Bembecia > Bembecia ichneumoniformis. Next base: position 8,536,764 of record OU342521.1, read on the forward strand.
AGTTAAGTTTCCCCCTTGCGCAGTCGGTCTTGGAAGTCGAGGTTCATCGCGACAAGGACAGAAACCGATGGATAATCCTGGCCATATAGAGCAGCACCGCGCTCTGTAGTATGTACCTGGAGGGGACCCTCACGGCATCACAAAACTTAGTCTGGCCAGGATCGAACAGTGAAACGACAAAATAACTGGATGATGATTATTATTGTCAATCTAGGCTTGTAGGTAGTACATTGCATGCAATTTTGATTGAACGTCCCTTCTAGTTTGTTTTTTCTCTGAACGTACTTAGGTTATAATTTAAACCTAACTTAATTTAATGTATATTAATTTAAGGTAGTTTTAAAATCATGTAAACCAATCTGTCTCAAGTTACTACGTTTATACAAACGTTTGCAATTTTGTATTTTTTTATTATTGTATAGTTCTTGTTTTGTGTTGATGAATGTTAATTATTTTTAAGTTTTGAAACCAAGGAAACGATTAAAATAGGTAACATTAATGTGATAGTATAATGTAAGTAAATAAACTTTATGAACACTTTATGGTTTTTTTTTGTTATTGAATGGAATTCATTGATTAAATAAGATAGTCCGGGAGGTAGCGTTGCATTTTTCATGGTGATTTCAGGCCGACCAATTTTAGATTATATTGATAGATTGAATAACGCTAATAAACGAATAATTGGTCAGCAGGCGCACACAAGGTGGACGATCAGGAGAAAAAATTTTGATTATGCCAAAACGAAAAAATCCGAAAACGTGATCAGGTCGCTCAATAATTTATCCAGTGATTGTTTACATAATAATAAAAATTACAAAAATAGTCAGCAGCATAGATGACGGTGGATTCTACCACATTCTACGTCAGCAGTCGATATACACCTTACCTATTTAAAAGTAATTATAGGTATTGCATTCATTTCAGGTCGCATAAAACTAATACAAATTACTTTTTTTATTAAATAATAAATTTTAAAAAAATGTCAGCAAGCTATTCCATGGTGGTAAGGTCGTCAGCAGGGGGGTTAAAGCTGCTGAGTAGCCATTCAAGCTCCGTCAAAGCAAATTAAGCAAATTAATTAATGGAATATTCAGCTGACAATTATTCCACCCTTAATTATTCTGCTGACCCTTTTTTTATTTATAAAATCTATCAAATTAACTCCATTATTAATTTTACTTATGGGATATATAATTTTCTATGACCTCTCTCTGAGATGGAACAAGTGATAACGTGTGGAAAGTTTCTTAAATTATAACGAACGAAACAAGAATAGCACAGATATCTTTGATTGTTCATATTGATTTACCGAGTGAATATTTGTGACTGTTTCGACACAGTAGCTTCCGAAGGTTAGCCCTTTCGTTACATGCTATAAGCCTGAGAAATACAAAACTGACTTGAGCCAAGGGTAGGTACGGCAACGATCCCCTTTCGTATGCCTCACGCTACTCAAATTAAAAGCAATTATCCGTCAGGTGCTGGTCGGAACAGTTGGATTTAGTTATCGACACATGTCTATTTTAAAATTGTATGAAATAGAGTTGTAGAGGGAGAGAGAGAGAGTTTTCCAAGGTTTCTAGATATGAATATTGTCGATCTAGTAGAGGAAGAGGTTTTAGAGAGTGGCGGGAAATTACGTCTCGCTGTAATCATGATTAAGATAAACATATCTTGACTTAAGGTACTTAAATTAATTTAAGGTAGTTTTAAAATGCAATCATGTAAACCTTCTTAGGTTGTGAATACAAACTTTATAATATAGGTAATACCTATCTTTCTGCCATGAAATACGAAAATGGACACAGTCGTGTTTCGAGACGAGCGTGACAGATGGTTTTCTTCTATTCCCTCAATACATCTTTTTTTATTTTTCTACTTGGCTCTCCGTATTTCACAGATCACAAAAAAAAGACATGCGGTGGCATAACGAAACGCAGTCTTCCCAGCCACTACTTGCCAAACCCGGACCTAACATTGAAAAAGTATTTCCAAATTGACCCTGCCGTGCCGGGAATCGAAGCCAAGACCCCCGAGCGTCTTAACCTATTGATCAATGGGGTCATCAGTTTTATATATCATCTATACTAATATTATAAAGCTGAAGAGTTTGTTTGTTTGAACGCGCTAATCTCAGGAACTATTGGTTCGAATTGAAAAATTCTTTTTGTTTTGAATAGTCCATTTATCGAGGAAGGCTATAGGCTATATAACATCACGCTACGATAAATAGTATCCAGTACCAGTACCGCGCGCCCCATCCGCACGCCGCCGCCGTATGGGCCGCAGCGAAGCGTGGCTGAGTTCAGCTAGTAATAAACAAGTAATAAATAATTTTATTATATTATTAATTTTTTTTTTATCAGAAAGTAATATATTAAAATTATCAGATAATATATTAGTTTCTGACAAGATGAACAATATTATTTTAAAAAATGTAACTTTTCGTTATATACAATTATGCGAAAGTGAGTTCCTTTGCCTGTTTGTTACGCTTTTACGCCTTAATTACTCAACCGCCATGAAATTTTGCATACATATTGTCAGACATACAGAGAACCACATACCTTTTGAACAGAAAAAGGGGGATTATACAAAAATAACAAATAAATCAACGCCTGACTAATATATACATAATTGAGCAATAAATATTGAATAACTATTTTAACGCCTAAGAAAAAAAACTTGGACAAAGTCGCTGGCAAAAGCTGGCAAGGATGATAAAAGGCACGCGCCGCGTATAGGCGGCGTAGTAGAAGTGGCACCTGTAACAGACGCCTCGCCGGCTCACTCCACCCTCACTCATTATGTGCAATTTAGCCAGCTACGGAAATGTTCACGTTTATGCTCATTGAACACAACTCACAGTTGATTACCTGCTTTAAATGGTGTTATAAAACTATTCCAACCGTGAAACGTTTAATTAGACGACACTCCATATTGACACAAAGTATTTTTCTTCATTTTACTACAGCTTTTTTTTACATAGTACCTATATGAATAACGAGATAGTCTCTAATGCCTAATCTCGATAATTTCTGGATATTACCTATTTTTTTATCTTTATTACCCACACGTAAACCTATTATTATGTATTAGGTATTTTAAAATATTAAGGTCAAAATACATATTTAATTTTAAGCAAAGAAGTACATAGGTTAAAGTATGCACACACTGTCAACTGTATATAATAGCTCAGCCTTTAAAAAAATATCACAAAAACTCAAAAATTGTTATCACCACAGCATTCGAAAATTCGAAATCGCAATTTTCCTAACACATTAGTTTTTAAATTTATGTTTTTAGATGAAGATTTATAAATTGAGAACTTTCTTATGAATTCTAAAAAAGGTACAAATACTGTATTTTTAAATTGTAAGAAATACGGAAACGATCTAATCTCGGCGAAATGGTCCATTGTTAATTTATTTGGATATACGACAGCACCTTGACCGTGAAAAGTTGAGCAGGTAGGTACCTGCTTTTCGACATTACAAAGATCAGTAATCGATGCCAACAAAAAACATGGCTTGGCTTGTGTAAGGCAAAACTCGAAGAATTATATCCAGATCTCGTACCGGTGATTTATCGGCTGATTCTTTTTGCGTAAAAAGCCCGGGTCAGTGTTGTAGCGAAGCACCAAAAGGGCATTTCGTGTAATCCGCGTAAGCGTGGGAACGCAGTGCAGCCCCGTGCATAACTCCGATATTCCATCGCGAAACAATTACAGCTTTAACTTAGACTAGCATCTAACCGCGCCTTCGACTCTATTAACTTAATAAGTTTCATTATTTATTACAGCGACTGTTAGTAAAGAAAACAAAAATCGATATAAAGAAACTAGCTGAGCCCGCAACTTCGTATGCGAGGTATTAGGGTATAGCCCGTAACTCTTTTGTTTGTGAATCGATTGCAACGAAACTAACACTAAATGTTAAGGGAATCTTGCTACAATACATCAGTGAAAACCGCATTCAAATTGGTTAAGCCTTTTCTGAGAATAAGCCGTGCACAAACGCACGAACAGATAAACAGACAGACAAAAATTCAACTCGGTAACATAAGTACCACGTTTACAAATTGTTATATATGGCTCTTTTACGATTTTATTATATGTATAGATATAGATATAGAATAGCACGTTTCCTAAGTTCTCTGCCGACTCTTTTAGGTCGGGGAAAAAGTCTTTTCGCATATAGTATGTATTAAACTTGTAATAAAATTTCTTTGGCTGTACTATTTGTATCAAACTGGTTTTGATGACATTAAAAAAGCTACATTTCAAAAAAGAAACAAATTAGTAAAATGTTATTTCCAGCCATTTTTCATTTGTTTTATTTCTGTCAAATGAGTGAATGTAATGAAGAAATGCGATACATTTTAAATTTTTATTACAAAAAAGGAAAAATGCGACGCAACTGGGAATTGACCACAAAACAGTTTTGACCCGTTTGAAAAAGCTGGGTACACAAAAAAACTCGATATTTGGCTCACTGAAAGAAACCTTATGAATCGTGTGCTCATTTGCGATTCTTTATTGAGTCGTAATGAAATCAAACCGTTTTTGAAGAGATTGATAACTGATGATGAAAAGTGGATCACATAAGACAAGAATGTGCGAAAAAGATCGTGGTCAAAGGTCGGTCAGGCTTCACAGACTGTGCTAAAACCCGGGTTAACTCGCAATAAGGAGATGTTGTGTGTATGGTGGGACTGGAAGGGCATTGTTCATTATGAGCTTTTGCCGCCAGACAGAAGCATCGTTTCGGATCTCTACTGCCATCAACTAATGAGATTAAAGCAAAAAGTTGAGAGAAAGCGGCCGGAATTGATCAATAGAAAGGGTGTGCTTCATCACGTCAAAGCCACACACATATTTAGCCATTCAGCAAAAATTAAAAAAGTTTGGCTGGGAGGTGTTAAAGCGTCCGCCATATAGCCCTGATCTTGTACCTTCAGATTTCCACCTGTTTCGGTCTTTTCAGATTCTTTAGACAGTGTCAGGTTAACATCAATAGAAGACTACCAAATATACCTACTTGTCGCGTTTTTTTGAACAGAAGTCTGAAAATTTCTGCAGAAACGGGATTATGTACAAGATGGCAAAAAGTCATCAAGCAAAATGGCATATATATACTGTAATTAAATGCAAATAAACTTTTTTTTTTTTATAATGATAGATCAAGCATTTGACCGCAGTCTCACCTGATGGTAAGTGATGACGCGATCTAAGATGGAGCAGCATGCTTGTCTATGGAGCAACTTAAAAAATATGTCTTGAGTATTCATATAAAATGCGAAGAAACTTTTTCTGCGACCTATTATTTATAGACCCATCTATATAGTAAAAATATTACCTTTAATTATCAACTTACAGTAAATAATTTTATTTTATTTTAAACATAAAATAAATATTTAAAATAACTGCGAATTTTTTAGTTCATTGAGATTTACCCAATTATAAAAGCTGAGGGTTTAAAATGTTAAAAAAATATTAGAAACTGATAATAGTGTGTTAGAATTTATATTTGTAGGTGCCTTAATATACCACTCACTCAAAAGAGGAACGTTGTAATAACAATACAAAATATTTCCTTTTTTTTCCAAGGAAAGTAGTTTGACGAGTGGTTAACGTAACATTGATATCCCATGGCTCTCATAAGGCTTCGCAAGACACACGAGCCGGCCTGTCTTGATATCTATCAAACTCACTTGAATGAACATTGTCTCAGTATACTTGCTGTAGGAGCACCAATGTGGCTTCCATGCAAGTTAGGAATGTGTCGTTTTCAAAATAGTTTAACATCTATTATAATTAAACGCATTATCTTTGTAATAATAAATAGAATTATTAGTTATTGTCCTAACAATATTATAAATGCACTAGTTTGAATGTTTGTTCCTCAATCATGCAAGAATGTCGAATTTGGATGAATATTTGGCTCACAGATAGTTCATTACCCGAATTAACATATTTAGGATTTTTATCCTTGAAAAATATTAGGTTCCCGAGGAAGTGGCGGCGGCGCCACCGTCATCACAGCGATATAGATGCGTCATTTCTTCAACGCATTCGAAGTTAGTACACACTACACAGCTATAAAGAACGCCAGGGCTGTTGGCACACGGGGCCATAAAACGTTGGATCAGCATTGCCAATATCGCATGCTCTCTCGCACTTACTGGCCTTATGGCGAGGACTAGTGATGCGCCATGTTACTATCGATTATGTAAATAAAACTTTTGTTTTACTATGAATAAATGAAATCTTATTTATTCTATTTATTTATTAAACAAAATCCACAGCCCTAAAATTATACACCATTTAAAATATGAAACATCATGTTTACAATATTTACAATCGCTATATACTAAGAACGAAGAAATATGAACAAATTTAATTTGCAACATTTAACATTTCCAATTATTCTAGCAACTGATTGTAGATTAAATTGAAAAAAATATCTCTCTTAGCAATACTCAATGAGTTGGTACTCAAAGTATCGACAATGCGTGCAGAACATGCACAACCCTAGAGTTTGAATGAGTTATGGCCCCGTGTGCCAACAGCCTTGGCGCATACAATAGTAGAATATAAGTAATACAAGTAACGTTGTATTTTTTAAAGGCGATAATTGTAAGGAATTAACGATTATAAATGTCAAATTTTGTCCAATGATGTAAGTAGATGATTTTTTGCAAACTTGAAAGCGCAACTTAAAAGGGTTAAATCGAAGCTTTAAGGGTTGAAGGTTCTGAAGGTTTAAGGTTGAAACTTTAAGGGTGGCAGGCAAATCGACAGTACACTTGATGGTTGTTACAGAACAGCCTGCGAGACTAAAAAAAATATATAAAATAAAAGACTGGGAAAAGAAATTAACAAATTTATTAAGAAAAGGGAAGGGTGGAGTTGGTGAACGGGGGTGTAGGTGTAGGTGGTGTGGAGAGTTAGGGACTACAGTGGATGAAATAAGTAAATTAAGCTATGCTACCCCAAGAGGGTCTCCTGCTGGATGCTGTATTCCGTAGCGGCCCCGTAGGATAGCAGCCGGAACGGAGGTAGACCGGCAGGAACAGCAGCCAGGAACGGTGGTAGGCCGGCAGGAACAGCAGCCTGGAACGGTGGTAGGCCGGCAGCGGCCCGGTAGGAACAGTAGCCGAAGAGGAAGTAGGCCGGCAGCGGCCCAGAAGCCGTAGCCGGAGCGGTGACAGGCCGGCAGCGGCCCAGAAGCGGTAGCCGGAGCGGTGATAGGCCGGCAGCGGCCCTGGAGGAACAGTGACTGCAGCTGTGGTAGGCCGGCAGCGGCCCTGGAGGAACTGTGACTGCCGGAGCGGTGGTAAGCCGGCAGCGGTCCTAGTAGGGACAGCAGCCGGTACGGTGGTCGGCCGGCAGCAGCCCAGAAGCAACAGCAGCACCCGATGAATGAGAGTACAGAGGTACTCGAGGTCAGACACCGTAGGAGAGGAGCAGACACCGTAATAAATATATACCTATATGCTTTCAGCTTAGAGGCTGATTCTCCAATGACCTAACCATCGCCGATATCTATTAAGAAACCTCTGTAGAATGAATCCGTTCTTTTAAAATAAAATTTGGAATTTTGAATTTTTATAGTCAAGCGGCCAGGTATTAGACCTCTTCTAAGGAGTTTATACCCGAAAATCTGACGTCATGGTCTGAAAACGGGTGCAAAGTTACTACGGCAACGATGTAAATAAACATAAAAGAAATGTCACAAAAATACATTTTTGTGAATATTTAACAATGTGTTTGGAAATATAACTAAATGTAATTAGTAATTTATAGAAAATGAAAAAGGGCATGTACTCACGTGGTACCCCTATGTCTAATACGTATATTAACAATAGAAAATGTAATTGAAGGTGAGCCATACAAACGAAAAACTCAAAGAAAAACCAGAAAATAATAAATACTAATCCTGTAACTAATACAATAACTTCTTATAGGAATAAGCTTTCCTACGAAAGCGTAGAAGGGTCAATTTTCAAAGAATTATGACATAATGAAGGTCAGAGAAAATGTTAATGAAAAACTCAAAGATCAATAACAACGGAAAGAGAAGAAGAAGGTGGATTATCAACCTATTATACTGTTAGTACCAATATTATAAGTGAACACAAAGTAGATATATAAATATTGATACGAATATTATAGTTAATATTACATATTCCACTACTGATAGAAATATTAATACTACATGGTATGTTGCAGCCGTTGCTTACGAACACAAACGACATACAAGGATACAGTGATAGGATAATGGATAAAGTGGGATAAGAGAATGAGCTTTGCCTTGCCCACCGAAACTCAAACGCAGACGTATTGCTATTTAGTCCCTGTGGTCTTCTGCAGTGAAGTAGTTAATGCCTATCCAATCGGTGACTATAAATCGCAGTGTTTCCTACCACTACTAGGTACTGTTTTTATAACAAGCGATCCGCTCCCGGCTTCACATTGTTGTTATTTTTACAAATCATAACCACAAATCTTCCTCGTTTAACGCTTTTTCCATTAGTGAAAAATGTATAAAAATCCGTAGGGTGGTTAACCGGCCCCCCCTAGGTGGGCCATGACCTTGTCGTGGTGGGGGGGCTTACCCTTGGCAATCCGGGCGGTCGCAGGGGTCGGTGCTTTTTTTCCTCACCGGCCTTTGCTCGACCGATCGGATTGGTTTTGGGGACAAAGAAGGCCCACACCGAGGTGGGCTCCGAGCGGGCTCCGTTGAGCGGAGCTCGTGGCGGAGCACTCAGAAGAGGAAGGCAACCCCGACGGTCCGGGGCAGGGCAGTATCCCTCCCCTCTGCTGTTCTGTCAGCTGTCGTCGGGGGACTGAGTTCTGGGGACCTGGGCAACCCGGGGGGCGGACCCAGGCCCCTGCTCAGTCGCCGGAGGTGGCACCGGCCCTTGGTCAAGGAAGAGGTCCAGCCTACGGTCCCCGGGAGTTTCTGAGCTCCTCTGGGTGGTCAGACCGTAGGTAAAAATCAGTGGCTGGCTCCGCAGAGGTGTCCGAAGAGATGGTGGGTCCGTCGCTTTATCGGCGGCGGCGCTGTCTGTTTCAGGCGTCAGAGGAGGACATCTGGCGCCTGGAACTTAACAGATGAGAGGTGTGGTTGGCCTGCAGATGTTCCGCAGGTCACCACAGGAGTTTTTATGCGGCTTGCCGCGATGGAGCAGGGTCCGCAAGGACGTGGCGGTGCGTGGGGCCCGGGGATAAGGCCTCGCTGTGATCCCGGGTCCCATTATCACTGCCGATGGTGGAACATGGAGGGGTTTTAGGGGGTAGGACCGGCGGGGCGATTCGTTCCGTCGGGTGAGTCCCTCACACCCCCTCGCCGACCGTCCTCGTCGGCGAGGGATAGTGCGGAAATGCATTTCCCCTCCTAAAAAAAAGAAAAAAAGGGTGGTTAACCGGACAGACGCGGACAGCGACTTCAATTTATAATAGGTATGTGGTGATAAGAAATGCACAAAAATATTGTAGGGTTCATCATCATTCGCTTCTCATTCATTAAAAACCTTTTTGTTTCCTGTTTATAATGTAACCTTTTTTTTATTTACTTATAATTACATGTACACTGGCCGGCGGATTTTGAACAGAATGGAACGAAAAAGGGGGCAGGAAAAAGATTGAGAAATAGAGATTGACAGGTTTTGTGACGGAGAAAAGATTCTGGAGAAATTTTGCAAAGGAGAAGGTTTACTGGTTACAACTGAGTTTCAGATATTCTTCAAAGAAATCGGAATAAACCAATCCGAAACTTATTTCGTTAAGACGACGAGTTCAGCATTAACCTCGTATTTTTGCCGAAGATCCGGTTCCAACGCTGTGCACAGCATCATCCTCATAAACTGTTAGCTCTGAAGACGTGCTCATCGGAGGACAATTATTTATAAATATTTATGAAGATTAATAAGGACTGCGGTGACTACCAGTGTACATATAGGGACCTTAGTGAAATTAAAGTGTGGTGTTTCCTCCAGTCTCTATCTTTCCTTCCATCCCGCCACCCCTTACAGTGATCTAGAGTTGTTTCACTACATTTTGGCGCCCAACTTAATATTGATTCCACGCCCTGAGTCCTTTTCAAAATTCTAAAAGATGGATTCTCATAATCCATAGTCTGTTTCGGTTTATTTGGCGTAATAAAATATTTTCGGGTCATCTAATAATATATTTAAATCCTCATTTGTGAACCTTCTATAATATTTCATTTTCTTTCAGCTATACGTCAAAGTACGTCAAGACAGATAAGTCAACAAATTGAAATTTTAATGTATTATTTTGGAAGAAATTATTAATAATTGATAATTCCCAGGAAAACGTAAGTTCGTTTATTACGTATTATAATGTCTAGTAGTTGATGTACTTTCTTTAGTATACTTATTGCGTAAAGGACAGAATTCTGTTTAGAAGTTACAAGATAATGGATTTCTTCGTGGCTTGATTCTTCTTGGTTAGATATTGTATACGGAAACCTTGTGTTCGGTACGATATTCGTACATTATATGAGACGGATATGTTGAGTCGTTTCATTGAGTAAGTAGAATTGCTGATTTTTACAATAAATATTCGTGGTGTAAAATATGGTAATATAATTATTTGCGCAGAAATATATTTTGCGCATGTCTTGAAGTGATGAGTGAGTCACTGATATATTACTGAAATGAGTTTTGGTAATATAAACGTAATATATATATATAGTGATAAATAATTATTTATTATTTTGTGGTAAGAGGCACAAAAGTAAAGGTGTTATAATATTTTTCTATTTGTGAGACGTGTGACATCTTATATTACGGTTGTTTTGTCGTTAAACAATTATTTATTTGTTTGAATTATTTGACAGATTTAGTGATAGTTGGTATAACTACCGCTTGATTGTGACTTTTCTTGTTAATAAATAAATAAAAAAACTTAACTTTAAATTATTTTAATTAGAATTTTATTTCTTTTTCTTCTTTGTCTTTGTTTATTATAATTATTAATTATAATTTAATTTTCTAATATTAATAAATAATATTTGACTTTTCAAGATGTTGAAAATAAATTACTCTCTTCTGAATAAGACTGAATTGGAATATGAGGTTGCCATTCGGTCGGGAAGACCATTGGGTAGTGTTGCAGAATTAAAGGCTCAAATAGAGTCATTGATTGCATCAAGACCTGCAGAATCGGTATTATCGTCGTGTTTTCCGATACCGGTGGATTTGTCACAGTTGTCACAGACGTTAACTAGTATCGAGGGGAAACTGGACAAAGCTCACAATGCTAAAGATTTTCATCAATACAAATCTAAGATTGAGGCTTTCCTGAACCATGCTAGGTTCAGACTAGACAGGATCAACATTAAGTCGGATGAGGATGAGGACTTGCGCATAAATTATAGAATTTTGCGAGAAAAGTATTTGGAATTAAAGAAGAAGTTTGAAATTATGTTCACTTCACCGATGGTAGAGAATAATGTTGAGAACGAGGCGATACCATCAAATATTGAGGAAGTCAACTCCTCATTCAATATACCACACCAATCTAGTACTTCGCCGGAAGTAGTGATGACAACAAATAAGTCAGTTGTAATATCTGAAGACTTAATGCTTTCAATTATAGAGGCTTTAAAAACGGACAATGCAACATCTCCATCCAACTTTATAAAGGACTTAAAAGCTTCGTGCATTTATAATGGAAAGTCTTGTCCAAGATCATTTTTACAAAAGCTGGAAGAATTTAGAATTGCAAGGAATGTTAAGGAAAGTTGCTTTATTAAATACGCTTTTGAAATTTTTAAAGGAGATGCTTTACACTGGTACAGATTTCAGCGTGAACAAAACGAAAATTTATCATGGAGGGAAGTTAAACAATTATTGATAAGAGATTTCGGAATTTTTGATTACGATTATAAGATGATGGAAGCAATTAGCAACAGAACTCAAGGGGAAGAAGAAAGCATAATAATTTACATTTCAATAATGTCGGGGATGTTTTCACGGTTGAGTAAAAAACTATCAGAAGAAGAGAAAATGGAGATTTTACTTCATAATATTAGACCTTGCTATTCACTTTTCGTAACCTTAAAGGATGTGAAGGATATTAATTCTCTAGTATTATGCTGCCAATCTTATGAGAATTGTATGGCAAAAAACAGGGACTTCCATGAACCATCAACAAGTAAGAATGTATGCGCTGAGGAATTTAATTATAAACCGTCAAGTTCTAACTATAGTCCTACAAACACATTAACGAATAAAGCCCAGTTTAGAAAAAGTTACACGGAAGCTAGTGGAAACGATTTTGGAGATCAGAAATTGTCCAACGAGTATAAAGGCTACTCGAAAAATAACAAGGAACAAGTGAATAATATATATTATAGTAATTACTCTGATCAACAATTCTCAAATAATTCGAGAGATAATAATTACCATGGACAATACAGTAACTATTCAAGAAGGGAGAGCAATTTTAGGAATAAACCGGTATACCAGAATAAAAGATTTGATAATCCAACAAAGATTTTCAAGAATTCGTATAGGAATAATGATGGTCAGAATACCTTATTTTGTGTTAGATGTCGGATCTACGGTCACGTCTTGCAGAATTGTACAGCGCCAAGATTATTAATTTGTTTTAATTGTGGGTTGAAAGGGTTTGCGTCCCCAGATTGTCCAAGATGCAATAACAAACAGCGAAATTACCCGATTAAAAAAAACTAGATAATGACTTGGATAGTAGTAGACTTAAAGAAAATTTTGACCCAATAGATTGGAAAATTTGGTTATCGACGGTGAAGAGGTTTATGATATGTTATAAAATATCCTCGGTAGTTTATAAGGAGGAAAATGACCACAACCGTCCTTTTGTAAATGTGAAGATTGATAAACAAGAATTTATGGGATTGCTAGATTCAGGCAGTTCATTAACAGTATTGGGTAATAAAGCACATTTAGATATAATCAAATTGGGTTATAAACTATTCAAGTCACCAACTCAAGTCTACGTTGCGAATAAACAGAAAGCAAATTCAATGGGATATTTCAATTTACCATTTGAATTTAATAATGAAGTACATATTATTAAGACATACGTGTTTCCAGATTTATATCCGTCACTCATACTCGGATGGGATTTTTGGAATGAATTTAATGTGTGTCCTAGAATTATTACAAACGAATTGAAAATCAACAAAAACAATTTAATGGTATCAAATATTGGAGAGAAGGTTCTAACTTACAACCACTTGTCTAAGAAACAAAAAGAAGTTGCATTCAATATGATTAAACATTTTGAGGACATTTCGTTTGAAAAGAGGGGTTTATTAGGCCGGACGAACTTAGTAAGTCACCGAATCGATACTGGCGATGCGCTTCCAATTAAACAACGGAATTATAGACTTTCACCGGAAAAACAAAAGGCATTAATTAGTGAGGTAGATAAAATGATAGAAATGGGGATAATAGAAAGCTGCGAAAGTCCATGGTTATCTCCTGTGATTATGATTCCGAAGAAAAATGGAGAGTGGAGATTCTGTTTAGATAGTAGGAAATTGAATTCGATCACCAAACGTGATGCATATAGTCTTCCTTTTGTTAGCGAAATACTGGATAATTTAAAGGACGCTAGATACTTATCAAGCATTGATACGGCAAAGGCCTTTTGGGAAATTCCGTTAAATTATAGTGATCGAGATAAGACAGCATTTTATGTTCCGGGTAGAGGAATGTACCGTTTCACGGTTATGCCGTTTGGATTGACTAATGCACCTGCAACTCAACAAAGACTTATGGATTGTCTCTTCACGCCAGAGTTTGACAATAAAGTATTCTGTTATTTAGATGATATTGTCATCATTAGCAAAACATTCGAAGAACACATATCTCTTTTGGAGAGAGTTCATCAAAAATTGTCATACGCCGGTCTGACTATAAATTTCGAAAAAAGTCAGTTTTTTTAGAGAAGAACTCAAATATTTGGGTTATATAATTGATAAAGATGGTTTAAGAGCAGATCCCGCAAAAATTAAAGCAATTTTAGAATACCCCATACCGACTTCGAAGAAGGAAGTCAGGAAATTCTTAGGTACTTGTAGTTGGTTTCGCCGTTTTATACCAAACTTTAGTTTAATCGCTACGCCACTGAATAAGTTAACTACTTCGGGAAAAAATGCTCCTAAATTTGCGTGGAATGAAAAGGCTGATGTAGCTTTTAAAAAGCTCAAAGAATGTTTAATATCGACACCAATTTTGACGTGTCCAGATTTTGATCTTCCATTTTCAGTACATTGTGACGCATCAAATTTCGCAGTTGGTGCGATGTTAACACAAGTGAAAAATGGCAAAGAAAACGTAATAGCATATATGAGTAAGGCTTTGAATAAACACGAACAAAATTACTCAACGACAGAACGGGAAACCTTAGCTGTCATTACAGCTCTTGAGCATTGGCGCTGTTACCTGGACAATGGAATGAAATTTACTGTTTTTACTGATCATTCTGCATTAAAGTGGTTTATGAAGCTGTCGAACACTTCTGGTAGACTAGCACGCTGGACAATTCGTCTTTCTTGTTTCAATTTTGAAATAAAACACAAAAAAGGGAGTGATAATGTAGTACCAGACTTTCTTTCACGTCGCAAACAAGTCCCAAGTAAAGAGGCAGCATCAGTGGAACCCATTGGTAACATTCTTTCTCCGCAAGAAAAGTTTAATAAATTAATTGATAATTGCCGCAATAATCCAGACGGTAATCCTAATTATAAATTGGTAAATGAGAAGATTTATCGTTTTTGTGAGTGCTCAGATAGTTTAAATAATGATTTTGTATGGAAGGAAGTACCTAATCCATGCGAAAGAGATAATATAATAAGCACGAATCATGGTACTGATGATAATCCACATTTGGGAATATTCAAAACTTATAAAAAAATTCAAAGGTTATACTACTGGACGGGAATGTTCAGGGATATAGCTAAATTTATATCTTCATGTGATGTTTGTCTAGCTTATAAGCATTCTAACCATGCTCCATACGGTCCTATGGGTAAACCTAAAATATGTTCTAGGCCTTTTCAGATGATTTCATTGGATATTATGGGTCCTTTTCCAATGACGAGACGTAGAAATCAGTATATTTTAGTAGTCAATTGTTGTTTTTCAAAATATACATTGATATTTCCTTTGAAACGTGCAATAGCTACTAGTATAGTAAATATAATTGAAAATTTTGTATTTCTAGTACATGGAATACCACAAACTATAATTATGGATAACGGAGTTCAGTTCAAATCTAATGAATTTCAAAATTTGTTGAATAAATATAAGGTTCAACACATTTTCTTTTCGCCTCACTATTGTCCTCAAATCAACCCAACTGAAAGGTACAATAGGACAATAATTACTGCCCTTGCACCATTGGTAGGAGAGGATCATAGAACATGGGATGAATATTTACATAAGATACAATTTGCGCTGAATAATGCAGTCAATGTTGTTACGGGATATTCTCCAGCATTTTTAGTATTTGGTCGTGAACAAATACCGTGTGGTAGCTTGTACACAGAATGTCCTAGCATAGATGAGTTTGTTTTTCTTCCACGTGACATTTACGCAAATAATGTTGGATTGCTGTCGAAATTATTCGATAAAGTGCAAATGGCACTGTACATGGCTCACGACAAAAACTCTAGTCATTATAATACTAGACGCGTTTTAAAAGAATTTAACGTCGGCGACGTTGTTTGGCGTAGAAATTACAATTTAAGTAATGCTGGTACATATTTTTCTGCTAAACTTGCCCCTAAATTCATGAAATCAAAAGTTTTGCAAAAATTATCACCATTAGTGTACATTTTGGAGGATAAAGATGGCGCCAAAGCGAAGTGGCACATTAAAGATATCAAAATGTAATTTAGGTGTATTATTAATTTGTTTGTGATGGAATTAACCGATTATAGCTGTAGAGGGTGGCTTATTTATGTGTTGTCTATAATATTGTAATTTTGTATATAATGTTTTGGTTAATTATTCCAAATTATTTAGCAATATTTATTATGTATGTTTCGGCTTTTATTCAAAATTATTTTTGTGTTTGTAAAAATAATTGTTTAATTTTGTTCTTAGTGTGTAATATTATTTTGTTTGTTGTTGTTTTGCACCTTCATTCACCTCATTCATTAACA
Organism: Bembecia ichneumoniformis; assembly: GCA_910589475.2. Lineage (NCBI taxonomy): Eukaryota > Metazoa > Arthropoda > Insecta > Lepidoptera > Sesiidae > Bembecia > Bembecia ichneumoniformis. Next base: position 8,552,954 of record OU342521.1, read on the forward strand.
ATTTCAGGATTCCTTTTGGCATATTCCACATAATCACCCGGGCGGTCGCTATACCCGGATTAAATAAGCCTTAATAGCATTCACTGTAAATATTTCTCATTATATGTTCGACTTTGTGTCGCGGGCTAGATGCCAAGTCGCGATACAAGTCAATTTTCTCTTATATTTAGGATAGTTTAGTTATTAGGGTCGTTTTAATGGTTAGGTTAGATTTAGGTTCATTTTTTTTTTTTTCATTCATTTTTTTTTATGGGTTTATATAGTGCAGCTGACTGACACTTTAAATAAGCTTTCAAGTCATATAGTGCAGCTGACTGACATTTTAAACAAGCTTACAGTCATTAGGGATGTTCCTTCGTTGAGTCAGTGCCATTGGTCTGAAAAGCAGCCGTGAGCCTGACTCATATCTTTGAATGGTTGTGTGCATGTAGGGGATTTGAAAGAAATGTTTGGTGATGAATGGAAGTGTGAAGCTTATGTCCCATACCTCAAAATTTTTTCTCTGCGTTCAAAAATTTTTCATGGGGAGGGGAGATAATGTAGGGTTCATCATCATTCGCTTCTCATTCATTAAAAACCTTTTTGTTTCCTGTTTATAATGTAACCTTTTTTTTTATTTACTTATAATTACATGTACACTGGCCGGCGGATTTTGAACAGAATGGAACGAAAAAGGGGGCAGGAAAAAGATTGAGAAATAGAGATTGACAGGTTTTGTGACGGAGAAAAGATTCTGGAGAAATTTTGCAAAGGAGAAGGTTTACTGGTTACAACTGAGTTTCAGATATTCTTCAAAGAAATCGGAATAAACCAATCCGAAACTCATTTCGTTAAGACGACGAGTTCAGCATTAACCTCGTATTTTTGCCGAAGATCCGGTTCCAACGCTGTGCACAGCATCATCCTCATAAACTGTTAGCTCTGAAGACGTGCTCATCGGAGGACAATTATTTATAAATATTTATGAAGATTAATAAGGACTGCGGTGACTACCAGTGTACATATAGGGACCTTAGTGAAATTAAAGTGTGGTGTTTCCTCCAGTCTCTATCTTTCCTTCCATCCCGCCACCCCTTACAGTGATCTAGAGTTGTTTCACTACAATATATCTGAAAGGGAATAAAACGAATTCGCTTTTCGTGGCTATCTGTGTTTTGTAACTAACAGCTAACAGCTTTAATCTCTGAGTTAGGCTACGGATTTGGATGAGGTTTTCACTATTATTTCTCGAATTTATTCCTTGTACCTACCGCTATTTAATTCATTTATAGTTTACATTAGGTATAGTTAACACGTCATCATCATCATCATCATTAACCGCTGACAGACGTAGGCCTCACCTAAAGACTACCAAAGCGCATGACTAGCCGGAGTCCGCATCCACTGTATTTTCGCGATTTCTATACTTTAGTCTTTCAAGACTTCGGATCACCGAGTGGGGATCTAACCAGGATAACATCGCCCTGCTACTTCTACTTCTAAAAGGTCCTACCAGTTCTAAGAAGAATGGCAATCACTTTAGTTCTATGAATTTTCTCATTATAGATTCTGTCACGAGGAATCCTCGTGTACCTATAGCTTTTTTTCTTCCATCTCTTCTTCGTACAAACCATGTTACAACATACTTGAGTAGTCTTCTCATCATGCAAACAGCAAAGTGGCACTTCTTTGTGTTATAGGCCATCACTGACAACACACCCTATAAGACGCTTCTTAATTTTAATACATTCTAATTAAATAGTAGAGGAAAGTAGAAGATCTGAAATTAAGTCGTCAAAAGACTATTTAAACTGATTAAACTTCATCTTGAGCATGCACTGTAATCTATATTAAGTACATTAAATGCTCAAGTACCTAATCTTTTAGTTACATCCGTTCGAAATAAGGGTAAGACGCTAGTATTCGCAAAAAATAAGGTAGGTACCTATTCGCTCACATTTGCATAAGTAGGTGCAGTTCAGTCACAGTAGGTATACAAGTACAATCATTTCCTATATTTAGGTTCAGAGAATTTTTGATTATTATAATAGGTAAATCGTAGTTAAATATTGATTAATTTCCATTACCCAAAATAATAATATCCTCACTTAATAGCACTAAGTCTATACACGAATGAAGGTGTTTATTTTAGTTCAGTGCAGAGCAGACATCAAATGATTGAGTTTTATAGTTGAAGCGTTGTCAGCGGCACTTTGAATTTGTACAGCTATCTCCTCCATATGTTTCCTCGAATTAACGTCTGTTTTCGTCGAAGAAAACGGCCGTCGTAAACGAGTTATATGGATCACTACATTAAACAATATTAACTGTTTGTTTGTAGTCATAAAAATGAACATAAGCCGTCTGCGAGGAAATTAGTATTGCATTCGGCTCGTTAACTCTTTGACATCGGTAGCTATAGTATTTTCTTATTTGGATATTTTGATATGTAAGTAGGAATAACTACTTACAACACGAGCCGGATAGTCAATTAGACGGTGTATAGGGACCCCCGAGCTTAGTGAAAAAAAATAGAACAAAAACATTTGAAATGGAGTGAAAAATAAATTAGAAAATTCATACGTACCTAACAATTTCTTATTAACAAATTTATTGCCCTGTTTTTTTATACTAATTCGTCATAATTCAGTACATTTCAGAACGTATTTCAAGTTAGGAATAATACATATTTAACATTATACCTACATATTTTACCGCGACGATTTTAACAGACTAGAGACTAAGACGTTCAAAACTTTGCGTTTAATAACATTTTTAATAGGGTGAAAGCATTTCCTGGTAGTATAATAAAAACAGTGTAATCATTAAATTAAAATTGCATACTTAGTTGAGGAAGTTAGAAAACAGTTAAGGGACTCTGAGACGATTGACTAGTGGCCCTGACATGGTTAATCCACCCCTAACTACTTACAAGATTGTAGTAGCAGAGCACACTGCGTTTCGAAGTCTTTATGGCAGTTCTGGCGGCAGTAACCAAACCCTTGCAGAAGGCCAACATGAGTTCCGGCTCAGTTCCGGTGAGTGAGTAAGTAATGCCATATCCCATTTCCCTATCTCTTACTAATCATTAATCCTACTGAGGTCTAATAATATCTTAAATGCGATTGCGAATACAGATCGATGGCGCATGTTATACATACAGGGTGTCCGGTAATTAATGGATGACCTTGCAGGTACTTGTGGGGGGCACCTCGGCCACACAGGAAAAATATATATTTACAGCAGCCATGAAAAAAAAATTACTTTTTTAAAATGTTTAAAATTTGATACCTTTGCTTACATTATTGGGTATCTGGAAATAACCGTGAATGATTGGCCTTGCGATAGCGCATTACAAAATTTTTCAGATCATAACTGCTTTTTTCTTTTTAATACTTAAAAATGAAATTTTAAGTTTTCAATTTTTTAATGACTAAGTTTGAGCACCTGTGGTATAAAAAAAAACGTATGAAGACCTAGGTGGCACACAATTTTAAAAACATTATGCCTTAAGAAATCTGTGGGAGTGTTTTTATGGGGTGGTTGGATGTAATTAATAATTAAAACTAAAATTTATTTCAATTTTTTTATTTATAATTTCATAATAAATGTTCAAATTGTTTACCCCCTTCCCTGAGGAACGGGCTTTTTTATTGGGGCTGTTTAAAAGAAAAAGTGTTCAAAAAACCAATTTAGACATTATGGGAACCACTCGTACTTGCACGTGTTTTGGATCCGGCTCGAGAAATAGATTTATCAGATACCGTAGTAATTAAATTCGTAAACATTTGTAATATAAATTTATGGAAACCCAATATAATATTTGCGGTCCCAATTAAGAGAATATTGAATGAGTTTTATTCGTTTGTAACCAAAAGTCTAAATTTGTATCAATTCACTCATTTCTAAGTATCTATATGATAACTTTGATACCAATCATAGTCCTACCTATTTAAAAACTACAAACATATCGTCATTAAATCCTAGTATAGGTTAAAAAAAATTAACATTTTTGTGTAAGTCAGCTTTTTTCAAATTAGTCAAAACTTTTTTGTGGTCAATTCCCAGTTCTTCAGCTATGTCGTAACTACTGATATGCCTATCTTGCTCCACTTTTTCAAAAATGGCGTCCATTTTATCCGTAACAGGGCGCTGGGCGACCAGAGCGAGATGCATCTTTGACATCAAAATCCTCCGATTGAAAAAGCTTAAACCAACTTTGTGCTACTTTTACTGACACTGCATTAGGTCCATAAACATCACAAAATTTTTCGCGGCTTGCGTTGCATTTTTTCCTTTTTTGTAATAAAATTTTAAAATGTATGGAATTTCTTCATTAGATTCACTCATTTTAACAGAATGAAAAACAAATGAAAAATAGCTGGAAACAACATTTTACTAATTTGTTTCTTTTTTTGAAAGGTAACCTTTTTAGTGTCATCAAAACCAGCCAGATACAAATAGTACAGCCAAATAGATTTTATTACAAGTTTATGAATACTATATGCGAAAAGACTTTTTTCCTCGTATGGATCCAATTTACCTACCTAAAATTAATGACAAATCACATTCGATATTAATTTAATGAACCCTCTATCGCTTTATTTCCTGTTGGTAAATAATAGTTAGGTACATATTATGTAAGACCAAGATCAAACTACTAAACGGATTGCGCAAACAAAAGTTCTGTGTGAAATCCCAGCTTTTATAAACAAGCTTATCTATCTTTTCGCCCCCGCTTTTCAAACATAAGTACCTATTATTTATTATTTATTTAAGTATTTAGAGCAGCCCTATTCAATTATTTTCTTCACGGGTTGTTCACAGACGATAGAAAGCATTGTAATCATAATAGATTAAATCTAGGTGTCCTTAGAAAGATACCGTACAAATATTTCTGGACTAGGTAGGTACCTACTTAAATCTAAATCATCATCGTCTCAGCCGTGGGACATGCAGCGCTGGACAAATGCCTCCCCCTGATCTTCCAAAAGGACCGGTCAGAAGCAGCCTGGAACCACCGTCGACTCGCGGCCCTTATCAGGTCGTATGTTCACCTTGTTGGATGGACGTATTACTGCTGTGCTTGCCGATCCGTGGCCTCCACTCGAGAACCTTTCAGACAATATAAGATTTAGCAATCATATCTTCTATCAAACAACAAGCAAATTAACAAGCTACTCAAAGATTAAAATCAACATAACATTACATAAAACATACCTATAATCTATATACATATTTATATCTCTTAAAAATAAATAATTAATGGCACACAGATAGTTTATTACCCATAAACTATCTGTGTGCCAAATTTCATCAAAATCCATTCAGTAATTTTTACGTGAAAGAGCAACATACATCCATTCATTCACAAACTTACGCATTTATAATATTATTAGGATCTGTTAGTGCTTAAAATAAACAGCAAACTAACAAAAATAAAAGGCTATGCAAGAATTGTAAAGTCATCTTATTTTTTCGTAAGTTTAAAGCCATATTTACACATTTTTCTATGAATCGATGAGTCCTGTTAAAATTGCTTGGCTTCATACACTTCAACCGAACCGAAACCTAAAAATATTAATTTTATTTAATTGTTTTGAGCGACATAAGTAATTATTACCTAATTGTTAAAGTGTAGTTGTAGGTATATATTCAGTGCATAGGTCACGTAATCCCGGGACACGTGCCAGGATAATCTCGGCTAATTGATAGCGTGCGCTTTTAATCCAAAGTTCATCAGGTGCTCATCCTCCCTCGTGAGTGTAGGGAACGTGAATTGCTGATTTATTATATCGTTTTTCTATTACTTGCTATGAAATTAAAATTCACACAAAGGTAAATGTACACTATGCCGGAGTAAATAGTACTGCCAATTTCATTTCATTTGAAGATAAATAATATCTTCTTGCTGTGCCAAAACTGGAAAGTTTTTCAAGTAAAGATTAAGCTAAGGCCGTTTTTCTTACGCTTTGCTATTGGAATGACATATAATGTGTTGGGATACGACAACGTCTAACACAGGCCTTTTCAGTGGTGCATTGTGTCCTTTTAGAACAACGGCTAGAAAGGGAGCTGTTACTTTTTGTTTGTCGCCATCATATTTATAAACTGATTCTTAAGAGTGCATTTGAAGTCAACATTAAGCAAGTCACAAGCAGCTCCAATATTCCGCTATTCAAGAAGAAGTTAGAGACAACTAGAAGAACTCTAACCGATTGAATTGGGCACTGATTTCGTATCACAAGATTTGACCATAAAACCACATTTTTGTCAACTTTTTTTCAAATGAATGTGGAAATCAATCGTCATACGATATCGGCGAGTTATGTAAGTAGGTATATATAATATTTTTGAGAGGAGATCTAGACACATAATTGAAATTAAGACTTCCTGGAGCAATGCATCAAGCGAGAGTTATTACTTTTTAAAAATATGTTTGCTTCAGTCTCAGATCAAAATGATTGCGAATGACATAGAATTATAAACTTTGTGTTATTCCTACATCTATGGCGAAGGACAAACAACTGCAAGATGTGTTTGTTTATTGTATCTTCGTATTATTAAGCTCTGGCTTGAATGTACTATAACAATAAAGACACCTAATCAAGCTTAAGATCTTAATGAAGACTTCGAAGTGAAGAACCATGAAAAAGTTGACAAATCAATTTCCTTGATAAGTTTTGCTCACATATCTAATAAGAGGAACTATCCCACTAATTGTTTGGAAATAATAAAGATTATGTGTAGGTATGAAATATTTCGATGTTCTATGGAATTAGTAATTTTTCTTTTTTTTTTTTACAGATAAAACGCCAGATGATTTCTGTCAGTGCAGACAATGTCATGGGTTTATTACAGCTGCAGAGGCAATTCCTTTTGCGCTATGTCTAAGTTCTAAGAGCATAGAAATTTATATCCAGACTGCAAAAAAGTGTTTATTAAACCAGTAATAACAGTTTTGATTGTATTTCGTTTATTATTTATAAAATAAATCAAAGTTCCTATGGCTTAGCGATATTTAAATAAGTTTTAATATTTCTAAACAAAATAAGGGTTGCATTTGAAAAAAATCAACAATTTTTCTTTTTATATAAGGGACCCCTTAATACCTACCCAATGCCTACCCATCATAATATCGGGTATATTAGTGACATACCTCTAACCAAAGATGTTGTATTAGTCTGTACATACCTCTAACCACCTCTAACTAACTACATTTCAACAAAAAAAAATCTCATCTATGGGTTCAATGTAATTATGATAACAAAAATAAGTCACTCCTAGCGCCACCCAATGATTCTATAGTTAAACTTACAGAACAGTAATTGCTTGCGCCATCTATACATTGTCGAGTTAATAACTCTTTCACGTAGGATTTAAAAAAAATCATTTACTGCCGCTAGACAAACCGTAGGGCTTCTAAGAAATACTTGTTTGTATGGAATCTGAAACTCTATTTACTTGTAAGCAATATTTTTACTACTTTGAAATTCGTATCCACATTCTTTATGGTTGGTGGTCCTCCATTATTGGATACTCTATGTACTCGAAAAAAATATAAATTAAAAAAAAGGGTTGACAACTTGACATTGACATTGACAGTAATTATGTCACATATATAACACATGCATGCTATAGCAGTGCGCGAGCAGTGGCTCTAGCATGAGTTTACGATACTACACTCGCTAGCGAGAGCGTAAAACATTTATATGGAAAATTCAAAGATAATTGTATTAGTGTATATGGAACAATAAAAATTGAAGATTCCTTCGATACTCGATACCCGTCTTTCTAATGGCTGCATGTCGTATGTTAAAAAGAGATAACAATAGCCGAATATGACGTCTTAAAAAGCTGCGCGCCATAAAAGAGGCAACGTCATATTTGTTTATATCATGCTGGTTAACAAGCGCGTTTAGCTTTATGTGATTTAAAATACTTAAAAATCTGAAAGTGTGATTTCATAAATCTGTTGCTTGCCAAGAATGGCTTGTACTGTTCCCGTTTGTCCAAGTAGAGTGGGTGTTTTGAAGGAGAATAATGGAAACATATCATTTCACCGGTAAGTCGCACAGCTCGCACTCATTAATTTTGGTGTTTTGTAAACAAATTTTTATAATTATTTACTAAAAATGAATCATTGTACATGCATACACATCTCTAAGGTTGATTTATTTAAAGAAAAGCTGGTGTTTATAACTAAAATTTACAAAAACCAAAGGTAATCGGAATTTTTGACATTTGTCTTGCTTTATAGTGCTGTAGTCTGATCTCTCGTAATAGTTTTTTTTCTCTCGTAATAAAAACCTACTCCCGTTCTACCACTTAAGGATGGATTCTAAATATTTCTACTCAAAAAATAACTATTCTTTTGAAATATTTTGGTGAAATAAATGCGAGAGGTTGCATACAATCTCATACAACCGATTAGCAATGCGGCGAGTACCAGTACGCACCCACATTTTATTTATATTGAATAACCAAACAGTACACTGAAAGGCATTTAGCCATACTTTTTATCCGTCATATATTTAAAATCTATATCAACGATATCTAGTTATCAATAAAAATGCACAGCACTATTATACGCTATAACTTTAGCTTGCATTGTATAGTCAAAATGGAGACATTCACTCAACTTCGACCCGACAGATTATATATGTATGTCTCTTTCAATCTTATGACAATTTGAAGGTGTTAGAAAGAATAAAATATTGCTGCATTTTGTGATCCATCTATAGGTACAGACTAATACATCTTTGGGAAAATTGATAATTTGACATTGACAGTTCACGATTTTCCATACAAAAGTTTTACGTTCTCGCTAGCGAGCGAGTGTAGAATTGGTGTAGTATCGTAAACTCATACTAGAGCCTCTGGTGATTATTTATAATTTTTTACAGATTTCATTACATATACGTACTCCAACAAACTACCTACTCAAAACAAAGTTATTGCAAGAATATGAATCAATTTTGTTTGCACTTTTGCAGTAGTCGTTGCAAGGGCCGATTTGTTTTTCTCCAGATTTCTCATAGTTTATAATTTGATATGTCTAACGAAACAAGTAGCAATGTTAAAAAAATTAGGGAACTTTCTTCGATGTTTCACCAAGAATACATCATTATGGCTGAATAGTAAGTAAATTACAATTATCATGTAAGTTATTTATTTTGTGTACTTTTTTTAGTCGAAACAAAATAATAATTGGATACTTTTTTTAGTCGAATGCTACAAACAGAGAATTTGCAAGGCATTTATGTGATACCATCATATGAAAATTCATTTCGTGAGTTCCTAATGTCTTAAACCCTATTATTAAATATTATACCTGTACTAAATAAGTGGTTGATTCATATAAATTACGATTTTCAGTATGGTTTGGTGTCATATTTGTAAGAGCTGGGCCATATGAAGGTGGAATGTTCAGGTTTACATTGACACTACCTGAAACATTTCCCGATGATGAAGTACCGGTAAGTTAAGCATTTAGTAAGGTTATTTAAAATCGTTTTAATAACATAGGAATATTATGTTGCCCAAAAGTTTTTTTTTTAGTTTTGTAATATTGTAGATATTTTTTAGAAAATTTTCTTGATAGCCCAATGGATTAAACGCCTGGCTGTTTAAACAGCGTGTTCAATCCTGGCGACAAGGCTTAACTTAGCCTTATGTTAGTCCTAGAAGATTAGAAATTTTTGAAGGTAACCGAGACTAATCTGCAGTGAGCTAGTGTGGGGCAACTATTAAGCTTATACTTTCACACATTAAGGAGAAACCTACGCCCAACAGTGGTACAGTAAACTTAATGAATTATTAAATTAATAAACCTTTTTTTTAGATATTAACATTTTCCTCACATTTGTATCACCCCGCTGTGGACTCAAATACAGGGGTTCTTAACTTGAATGAAGTTTTCCCACAGTGGGACAGAAAGAGGAATCACATTTGGCAAGTGTTGAAATATTTACACTTGATTTTCCATAATTTAAACATTAAGGTACCTGCTAATGAAGAAGCTTCAGTTGTGTAAGTATTGTTATCTAAAATAATTTATTTTAAAATATTTCTTAGTCAAGATATTACCAGACCGATCCCTTAGTAAAATAATGAGAATTTAAATTAAAAGAAACAATTTGATCTATAATTTCGTTGTAGTCAAATACCTTTTTAATTTACAATGTATGTTAACTTTCCCATTTTAGCCTTCATAGATAACATATTTAAGATAGTAAATAGATGATACAAAATAAGATTGTGAGCTTACATGAGGTTTATTTGAGACTGATTCATTACATTTATGAGAACCAGACTTTTTTAAATATTGATAATTACATATGCTTTAGTTAATAGATTGTGTAGGTATCAATTGTTAATAAATAAAACATAAAATGAAATTTTATGGATGACTATCAAAGTATGAAATCTACTTGGCACCAGGTAGCTAAGGTGTGTTGTTTGAGTACCTACTCTTATTACATTTTTTAGAGTTTAAAAAGAGCCTACCAGGCTGATCCACTTGAAGGAAGTTGGTTACTGTTGTACTAAAGTTAGATAGAAGTACTAATGTCAGTTTACATGGAATAATTTTAGAATTCATGTACTAGTACTAGTAAGTAAAATAGTAAGTAAATATATTACCAATTACATAGAAATATTAAAAAGTCAAGAAAAGGCTAGATAATAGGCTGTAAGGACAAACCTGTTTTTTTTTTTATATTATTAGATTATTAGAATTATATACTATATAAACTGTATCCTATATGTTAACCCAGAAACATTTTGCCATTTTTGAGGAACAACCATCCAAACAAACATATTTTTGCATTGATAATATTATTAGGATATGTTTACTTGGTAGTCTTGTAAAAAATGTGTGATTTCATTTAGAAGCAATTCTAAGGTTTGATTTTTATTATACTGGGGATTGCTATATACAGAATCATTAAGAATTGATCAATGATACATCTTATATTTGATATTTTCAGTTACAAAACGAACAGAAAAGTATTCATGGAAAAAGTAAGAGAATGCGTGATATCCAGTATAGACCACATATATGATGATCCACCGACAGATGACAAGCATTACATAACTTTTAAACCATATGATTCTCAAGTACATGACAAAGTAAAAGAGATGATGTTGCAACCGACAAAACCAAATGAAGGTATTACTCAGGGAATCTCTTGGACAAAACCTGGTTCTTATAATCCATATTCGAAAGAAGAAACCACATAGAATAATAATTGCATACACCCATGTGTACCGTAAATTATGGCCATATTCTTTGTAACTGTGATAAAATTGATTTGTTCATTAAAAATTGCTTAAAATAAAAGGTGGGCAAGTATTTACAGTTGTAGCTATGAAACACAATTGGAGCATGTCTGTATATTTAATTTATTAACACAATTTTATAATATACCTATGTTCTTACATCTATATTCACTGTTTACATTCTGTACATATGTATAAAGTAAAATAAGAAATAAATATAAAATTGTTTTTAATCACGTGCAGTTTTTATTTTTATATTGTACTTAGTGATTTTATCTTGGAACCAATTTTGGTCTAAATCATATCTAACATTGTTCCATGTGAAATGTGTTGGTGGTTTAAATTCGCCATTTTGAAATTCAAAATGTTTACTTAATTCTATTGAGAGTTTAGACCTTATTAGTCCAACACCACCATACTTGTCATCAGCAGGATGGTAAACTCTGCCCGTCAAAGGCAACATGTAAATTTTTTCAGGTCTAAATTCAACAGTTAGTAAATCTCCAGCATACCCAAATGATAAGAGATTGACATTTAGATCAGGTTTTGTAATTATATGTGTGTAAACAATAGGTACATCGTCACATCTTATATAATTTCTTTCCCTTCCACATAATGAAATGTATGGGAACTCTTCCGCATATCTTCCTGTATTATTTATCTTTATTCTCTTGAAAAAAAATTGCAGGAATACCTTTTCTTTGAAACATGATGTAAAGTTCTTCATTTTTGAGTCATCTAAAAATAACTGAAAAAAGAATATTCAAACATTGAAAAATCAAAATAGACTTTAGTTGATCTATTAAAATTTATAGCCAGTCTGAGATTTTACTCAATAAATAATAAAGTCCATTTATAATAATAAGAAAATTCCATTTTAGGAAGGGAATTAACATCTGGCTTCATTCCCATACCTTTATAAATTATAGCCTATTTGATGTTCTGATATAAAAAATTATAATACCTCTATAAAGCTTCATCCAAATGATTAAAGCAAGAAGTTGAGAGAAAGCGGCCGGAATTTATCAATAGAAAGTGTGTGGTCTTATATCACGACAATGCTATACCTCACACATCTTTAGCCACTCAGCAAAAATTAATAGAGTTTGGCTTGGAGGTGTTAATGCATCCGCCATATAGCTCTTCAGAATTCTTTAGGCAGTGTCAGGTTAACATCAAGAGAGGACTGCCAAAACTACTTGTCCTGTTTTTTTGGTCTCAAAATTTCTACAGTAACGGGATCATGTCACTACTAACAAGATGGCAATAAGTCAATCCAACAAAATGGTACATATATACTGTAATTAAATGTAAATAAACTTTAAATAGAAATGTCTTGAGTGTCTTCACATATAAAATGCGAAGAAACTTTTTCACCAACCTATTAATTATTGATACAAGGGAGAAAAGAAGATGAAATAAATGGGGCAGTGATGTATTTTTTTTAGACTGCAGGTCCTGTCCAGGTTTTTTAGACAACAGGTGTTATTTCACAGTATTCTGTAACCACCCCCTTACTGCCTCCAGACAGGCTGCCTAAATGACTGTGAAGACAGAGCGCAAAGCAAAGATTTGAATCAGCCCCTATCGATCTGCGCTATACTTAAAACGCATCAAAAATTGTTAACATTGAGTTGGGAGCAGGCACTCAACCAACTCCAGTTGCACGCCAACTACACTGAGCGACAGTCGTTTACAAATATTGTTTCAGTTGCTTTTACTCTCAAAAAATTCGTTTGAAATGTCTAATTGCTCATTTAGAATGTGTTTTAATAATACCAGAAACACTAATAAAACTAGTAGTGTGACATTTCACTCATAATTACCCAGTTTTTTATATATTCAACAAGAACTTTAAATTAAATTCACGGAATGGTGAAAACCGGTATACTAGAGCACCTTACGCATTTCATATGTATGCTGTCGGAAATCTTATATATTTCAAAATAGCCGATGAAAGATGACCATTATAACTAGAACGCTTTACACGCCCGATTAGTGTGCTGTTGGAGCTCATTAAAAATTCCAGATAACTAGAGCCCTTATTTGAATACGATTAGCGCGCTATTGGAGTTCAAATAATATTGGAAAATGCGACTCAGCTCAGGTATCTTTCTAGCAAAATGTATAACTATTATATGTCTTTTGTAACACAGTTTCGCTAGTAAGGACGTATCTCTCGATTTGAAATCTTTGGCGCAAAGGCCTAATAGGTTCGTCCAATTTACCAAAAAAGATAATGCTGTCAGTTTGGTGGGTTTATAAAGGAATTGTACACTTTGAACTTTTAGAAAAAAGTAGTTAGATTTTAATACTAGCAGGTTATTTTATAATTTGGAGAAAATTCATGTATCAACATTCTTTATATCAAATATAAATAGCAAATATCTACAGTAGGGACAGTGAGTACTATATGTTTTAAGAGCACCTACGAAAGAATTATAAATTAATAAGATCATAACAAGAAAACAAGTTCAAAGGTTACCATGCCCTGGTGATCGATGTAATAAAAATATTCTCTAATTTTCGGCTCTGGTTCCTGGCCTTGAACATAGTTAAGAAACCTTCGCTGCTGCACTTGTATCTGTCCATTTCTTATTAAATTATTAAGCGGTTTAAGGCTAATAAATTTTAAAATCATTTGACTTCTGTTTACCTATTTATTTACGATTTATTTTTGCTACAGTATAATATTGTTACACAGTAGCTAAGCTATTATCACCTATTATTGACATTTATATATTATTTACATAGTACAAGAATATCCACAATCAAATCAAAGGAAAACTTTTGGGTAGGTAAGTATTTGTGTAGTGGCGTGCAGATAAAATGTCAAGCTTTCAACCACCTTTCAACCATGAAGACTAGAGATAGGAAGACGAACTTTATACATGATCATGAGAAAGCTTCCGTTGGCAACCATTAAATAAGGGGCCGTCCATTAATCACGTGATCTTTATTAAGCATTTTTTAACTCCCCCTCCCCCAACATCACGTGTATTTTTAGTACCTACAAAGAATCTTAAATTTTTTATTATATTGTCTTTAAATACAGGTATAAATAAACCATAATCTCATTTTATTCTGAAATTAAGGACCATGATAAAAATGTCTAGACTAGGTTGCAAGTTGTTTTTGATTGCCATAAAAATAATGATAAACGAAGCGAAGGGTGTAATCATGCGAAAAACATGTATTGTAATTTGTACTAGTACATGAATATATTCAATGTACATATATTGTCCTTGGACCACGGATTAGCAGACCAGGATAGTTCGCCCACTTCATAAATTCTTCTTTTGTAGTATATTTTTGTTTCGCATTAGCCCACAACTCATTTAATTCTTTCTGAGCAATACTAGGTTCTTTACCTTTTTTGTGACTTTGACTTGCAAGTCAGTCACACTACACGCTGCTTTTCTGTTTAAAAATCACGCGTTTGACCAAAAAAATAAATACACGTGATATCTTACTACACACATTTGTGCTATCTTTGTGATTTTTGTCAAACCCCTCCCCCCCCCCTTTCAAGCCTCACGTGATTAATGGACAATCCCTAAGTGGCGCTGTTAGTTAGTAATAGCATTTTATTTGCTATGGTTTCATGAACTATAGTACGGTCATTCTATGAATGCGTTTTTGACATTCTTTATGTCCATTGCATAAAGTTATAATGGCCGGAGTATACTTCATACTTTCATACCAAACACCAATGCCACTGAAGCGCCATTCTGGTCAATTTGTAAACCACTGTGTAATGTTTGTAGACGGTTTGTAGTATTTAAAACAGTTTAAAAAAAATTGAAGCATTACTTTACTTAACACTCGTATAGGCCTCCTTACCTCTATTCTCCTCCATACATTCAACTACAAAATTATAAAATTCCTATTGCTTGAGTGTATAGTTAGTATATGTTCTGGGATTTATTCTGTTTACACTTTTGACATCCAATGTCATCATGAAACTACTTTCAACTGTCAACGTCAATCAATCAATTTTCCAATTTTCAAGCAATAAATAGATCTAGATATACGTTTATATTTCCCCTTTTTATTCTGCGAAATTATGTTTTAAATATTGAATAAAAACTTCGAAATTTATGTGAATTGTTACTTTGGTTGTAACAAAATTATTGTTCTTATTTAAAAAGTCGTGTGAATAATAATTCTAGGCCATATGTTTTAACAAGGTTGCATATTCCTTAAATGGAATGTTTATTTTAATTAGATAGATCTAACATGGAAAACATTCGTCGATCATGGAAATTACGTACGTAAAATTAAACTCTATCCGTTATTGTTTTTCTTGATAATGGGTTTTATAAATAATAACATATTACAGAGGAATTTGTCGCTCACAAAGCGAATGTCAACTGTTTGGCAATGGGACACAAATCAAACCAGGTTCTGGCTACTGGAGGTGACGACAAAAAAGTAAATCTATGGGCAATAGGAAGACAAAGTTGTTTGATGGTTTGTATCTTTTTAATTTGCAGGTACCAAAGAAACACCTGGTATCTTTGGTAAAACCAATAGTTTAAAATAGTTCCAAATATTATTATTAGTTAACATCAATGTACAAGTATTCCAACTTTGTGGTATTTGAACATAAATGACATTTCAGTCATTTGGAGAAAAATTATTATTGATTGCAATTTCTCTTGGATCTGTTATAACAGTTGTTTCTATGAAACTGTCATTATATTAAGTATGAAAGAATTTTCCATTTAAAAAAATCCTTATTCATTAATTTTACAGAGTTTAAGTGGACACACAACTCCCGTAGAATGTGTATGTTTTGGACACTCTGAAGATTTAGTTTGTGCTGGGTCACAAACAGGTGCATTAAAAATATGGGATCTGGAAGCGGCTAAATTATTAAGGACTTTTACTGGGCACAAAGGAGCAATAAAATGTATGGACTTCCATCCCTATGGAGACTATTTAACAACGGGATCATGCGACAGTAATATAAAATTATGGGACACAAGAAAAAGGGGGTGCATTGTCACCTACTCTAGTCATCGGTTGGCTGTTAATAGCCTACAGTTTAGCCCAGATGGACAATGGATTGCATCTGCATGTGAAGATGGTGGGTATGGTGTTTAATTTTAAGCATTTTCCTATTTACGTTTTTTGTCAATGGTTAGAATATTGGTACATGAGTGTTAAGGAGAGTACTCATTATTGTACCCTTACCTTTCCTCTGTCATGACTGCACTTCTCAATACTCTTCAAATTTTTTTATATTGGTTTCAAAATTATTTGTCAAAAAAGATCATGTATTAAATGTTTTAGTTTTATAATGTCTCAGGGAAACCTTTTTCATATGTGTAGACCAACAAGCACTACAATTCAATTTATAAGATGTTAATCAATTGATCATATAATTAGGTTTCACTATGAAGACTAACTTTTCTATATTAGTTCTGATCTGTCTTTAATAGTTGCTCATTATGAGGTTACAGTAGTACAATTATAGTTTGTCTGCTTATTTGTTTCTTTATGTGTAATATATTTTAAATTCGGTCCATTATGTATTAGAAAATGGCAAGCTCTAGGTTCGAGCAAAAGTACTCATGTATGTGTATTTAACAGGACTGGTAAAAGTATGGGATGTACGCATGGGAAAAGTTCTGCAAGAATTCATGGAGCACACATCGGCTGTTACTTGTGTGAAATTCCACCCTCATGAGTTTTTGCTGGCCAGTTGTGGAGGTGACAGAACAATAAATTTCTGGGACATGGAAAAATTTCAATTAGTTTCTAAATTTGAAAAGGATAATACATCAATAAGGTAAGCCTTAGTTTAATTTTTTTAAAGAAAAAAAAAACTAAGAACTATGACTTTATAGGTGTCTATTATAATTTTCTCTTACATTACCAAACTCTATATTCCCATAGGTGAAGTACATAGTAAGTTGCAGGTGATATGAAACCAGTTAGTTTATCACCTAATGAAATACATAATTGCAGTGCATGTAAAAGTAGACACTTTTTTATGTTAAGGTCTACAGACATGCAGACAGTCCACTTGATGGTAGGTGGCTACTGTCAGCTATAACACAAGCAACACCACAGGTGCTCCTAGTGCGCTGCTGACTACTGTAGGATTAAGAGTAAAGGATTGGGGAGGGTTAGGGATATGAGCTCTGGTATCCCTTACTCACTCACAGAAACACAACAGCACACATGCTGTTACTTCACGGTGATCTTCCGTAAGAGGGTGGTTACTGCCGCTAGGTGGGTTGCCCAAATGACTGCGAAATGCAGTGTGCCCTGCCACTTCTTTTCAGATCCAGACCAGAGCCAACTTTGAATAGTTCATTTCCAAAGTTGACGCTACCGGGAATCTAACCCGGGAACCTTAGAATAGAGCGTTAAGGCAAGCACCCCAACCACTCATCCAACAGGCTCGTCAACACATAAAATACAGGTGCATGATTGGCTCTAATGACAAAATATTTATATATTTCAACATGAACAAAAATTGCATGCATATTTTATAAAAAATAAAATATGCACAGCCTTATACTGTAGGTGCGCGAGTTCATGTCCATGCTGAGGAATGCAGTAGTATTGTGACCTAATCAATTATGGTAATGCCGACAATGTCGATAATTAGTCGATAGTTGAGGAAGTAAATAAATTTGTCATCTATTACCTTTTTCCCACTAAATTAGATTAACAAAACACAATAATCTCAATGGTTTGTCTAATTTACTTATTTATTATTTAATTGGAGCCATGTTACTGTTTTTTTTTTTAATATTGTTTTGAATAGCTTCAACTTGTGCAGTATTCATAGTTTATTAAAAAAAAAAACAATAGGGACTACTATTCGATTTTAACAAGCGCGTGTCGTGTCGTATGTCATACACAACACTAGATTACGGACAAATATGGTGAAATGAGGGAAATCAGGTCCCAATGGACATGAACTCGCGCGCTTACTGTAGGTAGACGCTTAAGTTCCTCAGAATTGTCCTTAACTTACTGATTATGAATTTAGATTATTTATGTCAGAACCAAAATATATTTGCACTCATATTGCATTTAATGATTTCTCTCATATCATTCTCATGTTGCTACACTTGTTGGATAGGAAATATTAAATATGATTAAAGGTTCAATTACTGTTGATGACTGCTAGAGTAGGCCATATGTAGCTTTCTCATTATTTATTTTCTTGTCGCAATATTTATTATTGCAATATTAGTCAATATTTATTTTAATATTGAAAATATTTATTTTCATTATTATTTTATAGTCACAATTTTTGGAAATTTATGTGACGTCAGACCTTAAAGATGTGAAACCAGAGTGAACTCTTTTTTGTTCAGGCATATGATGTTCAGTGAGGATGGTGCTACATTGCTGGGTTGTGGCAACGATGGTCTCCATGTAATCGGATGGGAGCCGGCTCGTGTACTTGACACTGTTCATGTGCACTGGGGACAAATTCAGGATCTAACCGTTGCACAACAAACAGAACTTGTAAGTTTCTTAAGTACTTTAGTTTGCATTTTCTATCAGTATACAACAAAGTACAAAATGTACAAAATATTTATCAAACAGAAACTATACTTTAAAAATGTAATAATCTTTCTATTAAAACAGTTAATGTAATTATTGATTAGTTGGTTCTATAACTAAATATAAAATAATTTTATTAAATCAAAGAAAGTTATTAAAATTATATTTTAATTATTTTTCAAATAATATATTACACATAAAAGAATTATGTGTAAAAATTTAAATCAAAGTTTGAGTAAATAGGCTTCTTCTGGGTGAGCTCGCTTCATCATCAGCCTCATTTTTCCATAGATGTTGGCCAAGAGCAAACACATAATTTTAAAAAAAAAGTTATTGATAAGTAAAAAAACATTCTACACTAACTTACAAAATTAAAACTACATTAACTTGCTTTTCTCGTCACTTGATGGAATAAAGTTATACAAAGCTTTGTTTAAAAATACATATTTTATGAGATCTTAGATCTTTAATTTCGTTGTCACAATAATCTGTTTTGCTGTTCGAATTCAAGCTTTGTTGAGAACAAGAATGATAACTGCGTCTAATCCATGGTTATTTCTCTTCTCTTCATTAATTTTTTTCTTGTTATTTTAAAATATCACACCAGACCTACGCTTTGATAATTAATCAGCAAACTATCTGGGATGCAGTTACAAATTGAACAATTTAAATATAGTCTTGGTAAATACCTAAGAGCATTGTACTGCACAATAAACTCTCCATTGAATTTCAGAAGCGCATCATCCTTACTTGGTTGGTTAACTTAGTACTTACTTGTCACTCTAGAGAGCAAATCTACAGAGACGATCACTACTGACACGAGTCTACTTGCATACAAAAACTATCTAAAACCGCTCGTCATAATTAAACACGCGGCATTTCTGTTTTCTCGTTTGGAATGAGGATGTCTAATCCTCATTCCAAACGAGAAAACGTTTCTAAATCTTATACTCTATGTGATTTACATTTACTAATTCCGCAAAATATGAATTATAATAAAGTCTCAATATCTAATCTTTTCATTGAAAAGTGGCCAATGTTACTTAAAGACGAGTCTATGATAAATATGAATGAAAGGCTGGCTACTCCTTTTTTCTTAACAATTACATAGAAATGATAAAATTGAGCATTGTAAATTTGCAATGTAATCACTACTAAACGCGAACATTTATTATTATTATTACGGAAGTAACCACAACACAATGGTAATATTCTTTTGAACAAAACTTATTTGAGTTTCTTCTAAAGGTAAACTCAAATAATAATGGCAATGTACATTTGTACTTCTGTCAGGCAAGGTAATTTAAATTTCATATGAGAAATTCTCTCAAGGTAAAACTTTAGCAACGAGTATGTGCAGTCAGGGCCGCCTTTAACCTATTGGTGGCCCTTGGCACTTTAGAATTATTTTATTAAAATAGGCAAAATGAATTTTCTCCATCTCCATCACTGCTCCACTTATCATTTTCAAAACAATACTTATCGGTAATATTGGTTATCGAATGATGATCTGACAGAAACTAGGGGCCACATCGACGGCGGAGCCCTAGGCACTTGCCCAAAGTGCCCAATAGAAAAGAATGTATGCAGTGTTGGTCCTAACGAACTCTAAATAAAAATTGTATAAATTACAGATAGCTGGATCATTTCACTCCACGTACGTGGTGCTGTCAGTAGTGGATCTAAATAAAGTGCATCCCTATGGTGGAGAACCACCGGAAGAACCGACTATTGTAACAGACCTGTCCCCCTTCCAAAAAGGACACTCTGTCCGTAAAAGTTTCTCAAAGGAAAAACCCCCAAGAGAAGGTAAGAGACAACTTAAAGATGAAAGAGAAACAATAGTTTATACTTCCCCAATCAGAGGATAGGCCTGTGCCCAGCAGTGGGACATAATGTACAAGACATTATAGCTTGAATAAAATATTAGGAAATCCATAACTTTAGAAGTTATTCCCATATCTTCAAAAGTCAACAAATGAAAAACCAGAATCGGAATGCCTGTGCCCCAGAATCGGAACCGTGCACTTGTCTGCTTTGGCGCGTTTCTGGTAGCTAGATGTAAATAAACTGTGTCTGATGTTGTCTAAAACGGTACATGTTTGATACGTTCTTTGTCTGAAGATATAAACAGACCATAAAGAGTCCAAATGCATCTTAACAATGCGATGGAGGGTAAACCCTCAATTTGGGCTTCGCTACAGTCAGGTAGAAGGCGCCTCGACATAATTTGATACATGGCCCATCTAGGGCACGCTACGCCAATGGGGATACATATAATTTTTGAATACATACACATAACTGTGATGCGAGTGTGACTACATCAATGAAAAACTATTGGCAAATAATTCTTGGTTATTATAAATATTTATGAATGTTACCGTCCAACAGTAATGCATCGTCCAACACCTCTCGAAGAGAAGACTGCAGAAGAGTCTACGTCGGGCACGGAAGCTGATGAGGATTCAGGAGCAATTATACCTAATATTAATGACTATACAGAAATTTTTCGACCTTCTAGAGCACGTAAGTAGATGTTCACTTGAAATTTCACTTGGTTTTTTAGTGAGCGAATTTTTGAATAATTTAAATTAACACCTACTGAATGTACGTTTCAGTGAATCGCACGCCTCCGCCCTCTACGAGTTTGTCGTCTGATGAATACTTTCCGGGTAATTATCTCATTATAGACCTCATAAACACTGACAGACGAAATGTAAAGTCTTGTAAACTTGGGTATTACTTGTTGGACTTTGTGATCTAATGCATTAAACACAAACTTCACTATAGTTCACCGTCTTTGAATGTTTTCTTTTTGAAAATAGTGTTAGAAGGAATTAATAAGGATTAAGTTCTCTTTTGTCTCTTACTGAGCCCAAACGAATAAGCGAGAAGATTTTGCGTCTGCTTTTGTTCGAAGTGTTTGTCTCTTTAGGTTTCATCACGAATTTTGTGATCACAAAAATTTGATGACATTACTTAAACCTTGTTTTTATTTCTTTGTACATCCATCTCTTTATACGATTAATAAAATGTTAAAATTAGTGTTAAAAATCGTGTTCGATTTTCAAATGAAATTAGCTTTCATAGAAAGCTTTGCAGAAGAAAATCCATGCTAAGCCGGGAGGAGGCCGCTAGTTGAAATTATAAAATAAATAGTTTTTCGTTAAGTTTATTTAATTTGACATATCAATTGTGTGTTATTCTTATGTTTAAATCGCTAATAATAACAATAATCGTCAGACAAATATAAACGAATTCTATATCTATATAAAACAGAATATAGACTACTATAGACTTGAATTAAAAAAAAACCTCTCTGATAATGGCGTGTGGTACATAGCACAAGAAACAGCGGTGCTTGCAACGTCATCCGTAAACACCTCTCTACGCGACCTCTTGCTGGAACCGCCCGCACCCGTGGTGACTCGGCCTCGCCAGGACTACTACTCTCGGATACCCACCTCCACCAAGGAACCCTTTATCGTCATCGACAAGAAACCGGAAATTATATCAAGTAACGTTTATCTTTATCTGTTATTATTAAAACTCTTATTAAAACTCTATTAAAACTCTATTAATTTTTAATAATAAAACATTTATGACTATTGCAACAATGATGCTTCAATAAATGTGAGCCACACAAATGCAGCTTACATTAAAGTCGAAATAATGGTTTACTCCCAATGTCCCCAACAGTGGGGATGCTAAAAATTTTTTTTCTTAATGTACCAACTTCTAATATATTTTATTCATTCGATCGAGTTAGCTTTTTACTTCATGAATATACATACGAGTACCTACTGCAGTTACACAACTGAATTAAATTATAAATGAGGATGCTAAGAGAAAAAATATTCTAAGGTGCGGACGTTGGAAGCAATCCAAATTAACTAACTTACGAATAACACTTAAGTTCTACCATAGATAAAATACTACTTAACCAGTATAGATGGTCACTCGCGTACATTGAATCCGTACCCTATCCAATTTCGCTTATATCTAGATGCCGCCTGTGTAGTTTGTCGCTTATTTGTTGTCATTAAAAATCCGCTAGAGTCGCTGCAGTCGACCATTCAGTCAATTCTCATGTACGAGAGATGGCACTACTAAAATTAATTTAAAATATAGGTAAAAAGGAAGTGGGCACGAACAACGATAAAAAAGGGCCGTCTTGTCAATCGATAAAATATTATTAATTATGTTTTGTGTTATTTGTATTCATAATCTTTACATACTTAGATATAATTTTGCTTAGGTACATATGTTTGTGTTCAGAAAGCTGAAAAACTGGGCTATGGATTAACTTAATTTTTTTACACAACGATGCATTTTATCACAAGAGTGTTTATACTATATACTTTCTATTCCGAAGTTTCAGCGGAAACGAAAATAAAAATGAGCTTACAGCAAAGCGTGGCCAGGTTCAGTTAGTTATAACATAGATAAAATTAACCAGTTTTTGTCGATTGTGTTACGAAGAAAAAAATGAAAACTCACACATTTTAATTTGTTATTTTTGTAATATGGTCATTATGCATTATAATTATTGTAAAACAAATTAATAACATAATGTTTTCTGATATAATAATATTAAATATCTAAATAAAAAATCATTTTCATTAAAATATGCATGAAATTGAATATCATACATAAAAGTACTCCCAGCAACGTCGCCCTCTAGTTATTACCACAATAATAAGGAACTAACTTCGTGATTGAATTTGATGGTTATAATTTTTAACAAAATACATATTAATGTTAAATTCGAGACTATTAGTGACATCTAGTGAGTGGAAATGCCAATATGAAATTGGCTTCAGATCGTTATATGGAGGTTGACCATGTATACTGGTTAAGTAGTATTTTATCTATGGTTCTACTGCTTCACCCTTGTAACACTTAAGCTATTAAACCCACTTAAGTAGAATAGCGATATTATAAGAAGTACATTGTGGCGGTTCACGAGGCGGCTGGTTCTCGAGGAACAGGAAAAGTGCGATGACGTCCGAAAGTACACTGTGCGTGAACTGGTCGATAGCCGTATTTATATACAATCGCATTATCTTCAGTATCTTTCATTCGAAAATGTGTACGTCTCTCTCGCACACTATAAAATAAATTCAGAGGATCAGCCTCCATGCGCTAAGTACGAGCGTAGAGGTCGTACACTTCATATGTCCCATAACGTGATATAAAAAGCCACATTCAATTTAACCTTTGAAGATAAAGGAATTCTATTCGTCTATTCGACATTGTACAACAAAATTAATGAAAAATGTCTCCATTTAGACCTTCCAGTTATCTTATTAATTTTATTAAATTGTCTCATTGCCTTTCCTGAGTTTATCTGTTTCATTCAATAGTAATAATTTATTTGCTGAATATAGATTACACTGGTTTTACAATAAATAAAGCTCGCTACATTGTGCAAATATCTTAAAAATACTACATAAAAGAAAAAGGTAATTAATTACTATTACATTAATTTATATGTGATATATTAATAATCTTTTTTATTATAACATTTGTAAACAAGTAATCGCTGCATTTTCTTCTTATGTAAATTAATTTTAAGTTCCTTAACGGTGTTCTGAATCTGATTGCATATAATGGCACTAAACAAAAACACTTTTATGCATCAAGGCTGTGTGTGCTTTTCGAATGCATATGGGCCTTAGACAAAGTAGCATTCGCTCCGTAGCGAAGCGATATCGAAGTTCGTTATCGTCTCAGAGACAAAGAAATCATGACAAGGTATCACGTGTTTATCACGTGTTACAGTGTCGATTCCTTTGTCTCCGAGACGATAACGAACTTCGATATCGCTTCGCTACGGAGCGAATGCTACTTTGTCTAAGGCCCCAGAGACGCCTAAATAGGGGCTAGGGTTTGTTTTTACATATTCAATAACTTCATATGTATAAAAAATGATGAGTATCAGTATTTTATATTTTTAAATTAGAGCATACAGCTATGTCCTATTTTAAAAATTCACGTTTAATTTAAATATTGCTGTAATACACTTCTTTTGAGGCTTAAAAATAAAAATGTTGTCTGTCTTGCCACAGTATAGAACCCCCCATACCTTAACACAGATTCAACAAGTCCGCAATAAGAGTGCATCGTTTACGTGTTAGTTCATGTATGGCATACGCTTGTACGTCTTCTGATTTCCAATTTAATCTATTGTCAATTGCAAAGCCTAAAATTTTCGTTATGTAAATTTCTTTTATAGTTTAATCTTCGTAATATATGTCCTGATATGGTATGGCCACGCTCTTTGGCTAAAGTACATCATATTTGTTTTATTATTATTATTTAACCACTGTAACTTTCTCGAAGAAACGCTAATGTCATTAACATAAGTACCTTTGTCATTACATTTTATTATGATCGACAAAAAGACACATAGGATGCTCAACAGCTCATGGTAGATCATTAATATAAGCTACAAACAATAAAGGTCATAGAACACTGCCTTGTGGGTCACCTCAAATCAAGAGTTTCTGGTTTTACAAATTGCTACAATTCTATTAATTACAAATCTTCGCTTAACTTAATGAGATTCTTCAAGGTAATGAGAATGTGGTTTTCATTAATTTTTATATTTTCGCCATTCTTCTTTACAATAATAACTAAAAATACATTAAAATAGTCATCCTATCTCTGCTTTTGCATAACCCAGGGACGAAGGAGAACAAAAAAGAAGATAGTGGTTATCCGAATCACACTGCAACACGGGATTACTCGACCAATCCCATTTCAGTCGGTCATGGCTCGCTTAATAGACATAACTCGTATAAGGAGTCTAAGACAACAATTGACTTATGTAAGTTAATATCAACATTGTCTAATTATTTATTTACGCCTTTGCTACATAGGTTTGGTAAGCTACATTGGCACTGGGCAGTCTCTTATGTGCCCCTCAAGCATATGGCCAAAGCATATGGCCCAACCATATGCTTTGGCTGAAGTTCTCTACATAAACAGGCTGCTAGAAAGTATGAGGCCTTTAAAATAACTATAGGTTTATAAAGTCATTAACTGAAGCTGTTCTACATATATTTTAACCTAGAAAATTAACTAAGAAGCATTGTTTCCCATGGTTTTATAATTTTCTAATCTGATTTAAGATAATTAATAAAATAATTCTTCATGTCATCTAATATGCCTTCAGGTTCAAGGTTTTTTATTGCATCGCAGTTTTATTGTTTAAATTATAGCTCAAGTTTCAGCTCCCAAAAATCGACATTTTCTAATACTTAGTATAAACTTGTCGCCCGCGTCTAAACGACGCAACGGATTTCGATGCCGTTTTCACTAATGGAAAGAGCGTTAAACGAGGAAGGTTTTTTAAATATATAATTTGCTGAAATATTAACTGTCTATCTGTTAACTTTTCACGCTTTAACTACTCAACCGAAAATCATGAAATATTGCATACACGTTGTTAGGGAAACAGCGATATAGGCTACGTTACATCCAGTAAAAAAGTACTGTTCCCGAGGGATCATATAAAAAACAGTGGCGGCGCCCGCCGTCTTCATAACAATAAAGATGTCAGCCGTTATATTACTCATATATTTTCTCAGATGTTATATTTTTATTTTTAAGCCTGGACGAAGTTGTGGGCACCAGCTAGTATACTATAAAATATATTTTTTGTACAGTCAACCTGTGTAACTTTGAATTTCAGTTTAACTTTGAATAAAACTCCATAAACAGTTTCATGCTTTTTTTATCGAACTACTATAATGTTGTAATAGATAACCACTGCATGAAACGAAACGCAACAATGCATACCACACGCCACCTTGATTAAAAAAAATCTATTTTATTTAATTTGCTTGTTAAGTTATTGTATGGTGTTTGTAACGAAAGTTTGTTCGTGTGTTTGTTGCTGACGCCATGCCTCCTGAGTCGCAGAATTACAATGCAAGTGCGAGCAATCACCAATTATCCCCTTTTCATAAAGCTAGGCCATTCGTAAAACAGCCGTAAAATACGTGTGAAGATTATTTAAAGGACTTACGCAATAAATAAACACAAACGTTTAATCCAGTTAAATTGTTGTCACACATGTGTGTTACAACAATTTAAGTCTATTAAATCCGCGCGACGCGGTCGCCGTTACTCGTCTAAGTAACAAATAGAAAGCAATGTGTTCGCTCACGCCACGCGGTCAAAGATGACTTTTGCACTTGTTATTCACCAACTCACATGTAAGCCCGAATAATTGAGCTGCCATTTAGTTTCCATTACAATGTTCATCCATCACACAAAGACGAGACGGGCACTCGCGACAAATACTAAACTCGACTTCAAAAATCGCTCAAAATAAATGTGACAATAATTTTAGCGCACGTAACACCGCGACCATCAAAAATTATAACCAAAATAGTCGTACAAAAGACACTACTAATGCGGGCGTGAGACCTATTTCCTGAGGTCAATCTACCCGCACAGCACGAATGCCTCGAAATTCAAAGTTATGGCGAGACAAATAGTTTCTATGTCCTCCAACAGATGTCCCCAATTTTTATAGGGCAATACCTTTGAAGATGTCTTACAGATTTCGCTAACTTGAAGTGAATTTACGGTGTTAACTAGTTCTGCCTCGCTGCGTCTCGAAACCGAATTCAAATTTATTCAAAGATTGTGGTATCCCCAGGTAATATGGAAAAGTGATATAGGTGATATAATGACTACGTTAATGTTACCCAAACTTCGCAATTGCTCCAGTTATTTTGAATTAATTCTCCATAAAATATGCACGTTCAAAATAACCGCTTATTCTGTGCTAACTTTGATTGTGAATTCATTTTAATGAAGTTTTAAGCTGTTTATGCCTAAACTACATTAATAGAACGCATATCTATACTAATATTATAAAGCTGAAGAGTTTGTTTGAACGTGCTAATCTCAGGAACTACTGGTTCTAATTGAAAAATTCTTTTTGTTTTGAATAATCCATTTATCGAGGAAGGCTATAGGCTATATAACACCACGCTACGATAAATAGTATTATATATATAAGCAGTGTCCAGTACCGCGCGCCCCATGCGCACGCCGCCGCCGCCGCCGTATGGGCCGCAGCGAAGCGTGGCCGAGTTGAGCTAGTAATTTAATAAACTCCAGTTTATGCCATAATATTTTATGTCTGTAAGTATAAAAATATTAAAAAAAGTATTCAAAGCTACCCAGGCTGACTGTATGTATAAACATTCCTATTACATAATTTTGTTCTTATCGATGTGACACAGTTGAAGAGCACGTCGCTTAGTTATATGTATTTGAAGGTTACTTTTTTTACAACAAAACCAAACCAAACTTCTGTAAATATCAGCAAGTGGTACACCGAATTTTACAAGTGCATACTGAATACTTGTATTTGTGGTATATTTTATCCAATTAATAATTTATTTTAAACTTGCATTTTCAGCTCATAATAATTTACGTCAAAGCAACAGTGAAATATCTCTGGGACCGAGATCTTTATCTTTCACCAGATCTGCCAGTGATAATCCCAGGTAACATTTTTTGCTAATATATTTTGTTTTACTAGCGAGGTGACGTCATATGCACTGAAATCTACGTAATACGAATATGTAGATATGTGACATGAAATGTATTTCAGACGGCGAGTTGACACGGTGACAGCGACGGAGAGCGTTCCCGCAGAGGAGCGGGAGCCCGAGCCTGAGTTCGTGCCCTTCGCCACAGATCGCCCCGTCGGACTCGAATTCGACGACTTTCTACCTCGAAGCGTGGGCGTGGGCGGGACGCGGCGAGGGGTGCGCGGGGCAGGCGCGGAGCCCTCGGAGCAGGAGGTGCTCGGAGTGATGATGCGAGGCCACGACTCTATGATGGCTGTGCTCACCGCCAGGCAGCGGGCGCTTCAGGTACACAATCCCTTCCCTCGTACCAGCAATTGACTACTTTCTGTTACTTAAGGCGAGGTATTTCAACGCGAATTGGGTTTTTAGGAGGTGAGGTGTGGGGGGCCGACCTGCACTCTACGCGGCATTCGTTTTCCGCAATGTTAGCGCTGCGCCACAGTATAAAATATTTCAGAATTACGAACAGTAGATAAACTTTAATTATGACGTATGTAATGTCAAAAATGATTTATGTCCTTTGCGCGAACGTGAAAGGCGAATAAGGCGAAAACAAATATAAACACATATTTTTACTAGTAATGCATAATTTATCTAGTATATTGTAATAATACTTTGTTTATTTTTGTTATTAAAACTCTTATTAGTATTATTCTATTCTTTTTATTATAGCACTTTTGATACATTACAATTTACAAGTACGACACCTTAACTCTATTGTTAGGCAAGCCATCTTTTATGTAACCCGTACCACAGATAATATTTTGGCGTGCGCGCACAGAGCCTATCGCTCACATATATCATAAAAAGGATCATAAAAATTTATAAGTTTTTTAATTTTTCATTTGAAGCTCGACAGACAGGCCGTCGGTGTCTGTCGTCGCCTACAATACAAGTAACGCCACCGGTGCTGCCAGTGTGCACCTGTAAGGGAGTGGTTGCTGCCGTCAGACAGGCTGCCCAAATGATTGGAAAACGCATTGTGCCCTGCCATTACTAAAAGTGTGGTTAAGATCGCTTTAATATACCATGAATCAGATAGAGTCGGTCGCTTCTGTCATTCTTACGTGAAGGGACAGAGGTAACTCGTTGTGGATCGGGTTTGTTCGATGGTAGTTCTTT
The DNA here is from genome assembly GCA_910589475.2 of Bembecia ichneumoniformis. NCBI lineage: Eukaryota > Metazoa > Arthropoda > Insecta > Lepidoptera > Sesiidae > Bembecia > Bembecia ichneumoniformis. The sequence continues at coordinate 8,582,494 of OU342521.1, forward strand.
GTAACTTTGTAAAATAGTTCTTTATATTTTCAGATATTCCATACAGTTAGAATGAATAAAAATTTGAAAGCTGCACTGGAATCTCTGATTGCGTTGGAAGATACATCAGTGATACTCGACATACTCAACGTGATGGCGCACAAACCGTACGTTGACCAATCTTTAATAATTATCACTTTATGTAAATATTTCAGATTTAACATAATTTATGAATATTCAACTTTCCAGATCCCTGTGGAACTTAGATATATGCTTGATGATACTACCGAAAATACATGAGTTATTGCAAAGCAAATACGAATCGTAAGTATTTTATGTAATTTTTCTTTTTTAATGGTAATTACTACCTATGCTCTTTGTCAATTAAAACGTCAACTACAAAGATCACTCCTTCACTACTTCAACCGAATAAAGATGTATCTTTAGACTTACCTTTCACTCTTTTTTGGAGTTTACTCCTTAAGAATCAATTTTCATATAAGGCCCCAGGTATGAAAATTTTATGAAGAGTAAAATTAATACAAGCATTACGTTATCTGTCACTTTGACATTTGTGCGACAGCTGACGCATGTATTTACATATGATCCTTAATTATATTCTCTGAGCTTATAAAAGCAAACGTCGAAATCTTGTATGAAAAGTGTAGTGTGTTGAGGAACGAAAGGATAGCGCGTTATAACCTGCCGGCGCGGCGTAGCGACATCTGTGGCCGAAAAAATGAATTTTTTGAACTTATAAAACATAGTGACATCTATGTATACCGAACATAACTAACGTAACTTTTGTTGGAACACGTGACGTGTATGCAGAATGAAACTAAATAATATAAAGTAATTAGGTATCCAGTTATCTATTGACGCGAAGAAAATTTTATACGTTTAATTAAAGGAATAAAACTACTGTCGTGCGTCGGAGCTGACACATACACTTTTTTATTATTTACTGTTTTAAATTTTTCTTCAAACAAATACCTGAATTTGAATATTTTTTAGTTAAATAAACTTTATGTCCTTAGGACTAAACAAAAAAAGCACCAAAAAATCATAATTTATAGCTAATATTATATCTAGAGTGAAATTGTGTTTTGGTGTGCAAGGTACATGCAGTGCGGGTGCAACGCGCTGCGCCTGATCGTGCGCAACTTCTCGTCGGTGGTGCGCGCAAACGTGAGCGCGCCGGTGCGCACGTTAGGCGTGGACATCCCGCGCGAGGAGCGCTACGCCAAGTGCGTGCGCATCCACCGCACGCTGCTCGACATCCGCGCCTTCCTGCTTAAGCGCCAGACGCTCCAGGGCCGCCTCGGCGCCGCCTTCCGCGACCTTCACACGCTCATGCAACAGGGCCTCGACTGATATATCTAATACGCCGCCCATCACTTATTAAATACTTACCAACTACAATTAAAAATTATAAAATAACCCCCGATATTCTATTGAGAACATTCTAATGAACTCAAAATGTCTGTTGAAAGTTGCTGAGCTGTTGGGTATCCGCAGACTTGATGCTGCAACATCGGATCAAGGTTTACCATCTCATGGAAATACCACCGAAGTAACAGTACACCAAATTTCTCTTGAAATGATCTGATGATCTTCCAATGCCTGATCACTTTAGCTTTAAAAAAAAATGATCAAAATCGGTCTATTCGTTTGGGAGATATGATGGCACAGAGAGATTCTCTTTTGATATATCAGGTAGATACTCTTCGGGCGTCAGGGGTTAATAATGCATACTTCATTTTGATATAATTTTTAAATGTAAAAATTATTTGAACCCCCCACTTCGGAAAGGGACACAATCCAATAAGCAAATCTTTCTAAGAACAACAAAAATATGTATTTTGTAAAAATGAAACTGAATAAAGCAGTTGATAAATAAAGTATAATATTATATACAATAACTTAGGTATTCATTATATATTTAAAAAAAAACTTTAAATTCGCTTATTTATTAACATGGCATAGAAAAGTAATTTTGAAATAAAAAGTGACTAGAGCCCTTTTCGAAACGACAAGTTCATTTGCATATAACTTTATGACGAATGACCAGGTTTAACCTGGTGAAGTTTTATCTTCAGACAACATCTATTTGAGTGTAAGAAACTTGAAACACTAAAAAATTAATATAAATCTTATATTGGAACTCTGACTGATATTTTTAATAACTATTTTGTTTACCCTCAAATAAGTATGTATATGGATGTATTTATTATATAGTTAAATGCTAGGTAAATTTATTTACAATGTCTAAATACACATTGATCCGCTTATATGCCCTTTATAAAATTTAAAAAAAAGACTAGTAGTTCATAAACGGAATTTATTCAATTAAAATTATGTTGATTCTGATTTATTCATTCAGTCCAAAGGTGAAAAAGTTGCAAGAACATCTAACTATTAAGACTATTTACAGATGCCAATAGAATTCTTTTTTTGTCACTAATAATTAATATTATATGATATTAATTCAGGTAGGTAATAAAATTTATAAATGGATTCTAGTTATGTAGATATTTATACCCTTACTAATAGATCGCACTTTTACGAAATATGAAGACAGACTAATATAATGTGAAAGCACAATTTTTTTAAACTTAACTGAATATAAGCTTAATTTGCAATGATTGTTTTACTTGCACAATCTCAATATTATGTATGCACTACTTTTTCTTTCAACATTGAGATTTCAACATTAAATAAGTTTCAAAAGTGTAAAGTATTAAAATTCATCCCATTTTTCATCTATTGGTAATTATATTACATTTGTAAATAGGTTCCCTATGTTAAAGTTTTAAATTATTGTAAAATATTTATAACAATTTGTATGAAACTAGAATTGTAAAAATAAAACTAATTAACATGACAAAGTTTTTATCTCTTTACATCATTAACATGAAGAGTATTGGCTACCGAAACTTATTGACAAAAGTAATCTTATGGCACTGCTGCTGGCTTTACCGCCGGCCTGCCTCTAATTATTTTCACTTTCTGAAATTTTGTCGTCAAAGTTAGTAGTGTATGTAGTAGTAGAATAATATCATAATGACTATCACAGTTGTGTTGTATAACATATCAAAATGAAACAAACTTCGAAACGATTGCATCAGAATCAAGCAATTCAACAGCCGCGGCTGCTAGAACACTCGGCGCGGCGCGACCGCCTGGTATGTATGTGTAAATAGACCATTAAGTAAGATATAAAAATTACCTGTCACGATGTTCCTTCGTGCTAATACCCAAAATCGCTGAACCAATTCGAATGAAATTTTATGAATGTGTATTCATAAAATTATGCATAATTTATGCAACTAGCTACTAATCATGGAATAAAGAAGTAAGGAGGTTGACACAATACTGTGAATTTACTGGATCAGTGCTAAGAATTTGATTACAGTAGTACCATCCATTGACAACATAAAGAAGTATATGAAGTATAGGTACTCTCCACAAGAAAAGATATTGAACTAAATTTTTTTTTTCACAATTTGGACAATGTTTTTGCTTAGAAAAAAATTTTCTTCCCAGGAAGCAATATAAAATGCCTTTACACAGTTTGTGGAGTCCAGGTCTTCCCACTTTTATCACATAGATAAATTATCTTTCAATGCCAGCAATGTTTAGACGAGGGTAAATACTTCGATTAAATAAATATATTTTAACAAAAAACTTTCAGTTTTTCAGTACGAAACAGCAATTTCATATTTTAACCCCTAATGAATACTTTTTTAAAATTACATAAAATGGGATGAGGAAATTTTACTTTAGTAAGACTACAGAGATAAATTAAAAAACTTACTATTGAATATTTTTGTTATCTTTTGTAATTGCTGCCAGAAACATTGTAAAATGAAACCACAATGTTGACTCCCGCCTTTTAATTTAACATACTAAATCAGTGATAACAAACCTGTATGCAGGTTTTTATAGCTTAATGAAATTTCTTTTTCTTCGACATCTTATATTTACTTGGACTATCATTATATGTTCTTTTATGTTTGTTAAAGGCTTCCATCTTCTTTAATAGAATGTCATCAGCGACATCTTTTTGCATGTCATCCTCTGGTTTATTCTTCATTTCTTCTAATTCCATTAAACGTTCAATTTCAGGATTCATACCTTTAAAGGATAATCTTCCTTCCAGCAGGTCTTCACAAAAGACAAAACTAGATTCCGTTATAAAATTACCAGTTGCATTACGCATTTGAGAAGTAATAACACTTGCATATAGATTGTCATGGTTTTTTGTGTTCTCTAATTCTTTCTCTATTCTATCTTTAGATTTTTTCATGAACTTCATTTCGAGAACGGATTTTGGAATATGTAATTTCTTTGATGACGCCATGGTTTTTATCACCCGGTAAATAATCAATGCGTTTTATACTTCAATTTTATGTCGCGTAGTTATTTCGTATTTATATTTTGTTAAATTCCAGAAAACCAATTCTTTTTACCAACAATTATTTTGTCTTTAACTGCACATATCGGTTAATTTTGCGGATATATTCTTCTAATTTCCTTGATTGATATTGCTGAACAGAAATTCATAATTTCTATTTTGTTTTATCACATAAAATAGAATAAGTTATAAAACTTAAATAATATTTATATTATAGGTTATAAAAACTGTGTCTGATCTGAGCCTTGAGTTGAAGCTCTGTGACACTGACAGCTGTCTTCAAACCACGTCCAAAAAATTTCGTATCATGTACATACAGCACAGATTTGATTGTTGTGATTAATCTGAGACATACAGTCATATATTTAATACTCCAGTATTAAAAAATATATGCATACAGTATTAACAAATTAATTTTTCTATGGTCACCTCCATCGAAAATTTGTTTTGATATATTTTGATGTTTCTTGAAGTAAAAAAAAACATTAACATAAAGGAACATAGTACTCTCTAGCGAGAGATTAACTTGTTCTGCGGCTTATGTTATAATGTTTTGAATTTTAACTGTTGAATTGTAAAAAGCAAAGCATGTAAAAAGTTAGTTTTTGGAAGTGTAGTGCAGTGCAGCGGTTTGTTTGAAATGTTAATATTATTGCTAATTGCTCAACACTCTTGTTTATATTTCAATTTGTTCTTGTTACAGTTTTTTTTTTTAAATTCCAGATACCAGTTACTTATCAGAAAGGCTTACTAAAACTGAAAAGCTCACAGAAAAGCTATAACAATGCTTCCAACGAGATTTGGAGCTGGACAACCACTTGCAGCACGAAAGTCTAGGTATTGTATATATTTAGACCCATTTATGTAGTTTGGGACGATTTTTACACGATGTTTGGCTTCACTATTAGAATTAGAACAAGTGATAATAATTTTCAATTTCAATCCATACAGAAATCGAAAAACTCCTGCTCACTTAAAAATAATTTTGTCTTCTGACTGGGATTTGAACCACTGTAGGTACTGGTCTAATATTGGAAATAAAAATATTTATAGTAGGTACCAGCAATTTTAATTCGCCCTAGTTTTTATACATTTATGTAGTTTAGAAATGAGGCGCTTTTAGTAGCTGCCTTTGTCTTGAGAGTTAGGTCCTTAAAATTAATTTTCAACCATCTATGTACACAAGTTACAATGTTTATTAAGTCTATTACTCATTATTTCAGATTAGAAGCCAAACCTTCTCTGTTGCCAAAGCCCTACAGGCCTAATTCAATAGATCGTCATTCAGATGCTAGGAGGCCAAGCAGTACACGCCGATCAAGCAGTGCTGACCCTCCACGTAGTACTCTATCTGGCATTAACAGGTTGAGCAAAGATGCACCAACTAGTAAAGGACCAAATAACATGGTATGCATTAAATAAAAAAATCCTTTAGTAATTTAAAAATGTCTAAAAAATTTGAATAGTTTCTTCTGTTGTTTTAAGTATACCTTTTGAGTAAGATGTTGCAATTCCCTATAGGGATATTACAATAATTTAAAAAAAGTTTATGTTATTTATTTATATATTTATTATACATGGAATAATATTTACATAGTCCCTTGAAACTGGAAAGCAGTTTAACTATGGGATCAAATTATGAAAACTGAAGTCTAAATAACTTAAATTTCATTAAACTATCTATATGTTACATATATGTAATATTTACTTAAATTATGTAATGAATCTAAATAAAATTTCATTAATTTATTTTTTAATACAGATTTATTTCCCTCTGACAATGTCTTCAGGCAAACTATTAAGAATTAAGATTACAAAAGATCTTTGTTTACTGCAAGCATCTTATTAACTTATCTTATTAGCATCTTATTGCAAGCATTCTTTGAGATTTGTATTTCCTTCTGTACTCCTTAGTAGAAATATGCACATAGCTTTACTACTATACCAAATATATAAAGTTGTTAAATAATATCATTAACTTTAAATTAAATATGTCAGTTTGAGTCCATAATGTGATTTTATCGTGGATATTTAATTTGTGACTATTAGCAATTGAAGGCCCATGTACAGCATTAAACTGATCTCTCAAATTTGTTCTTAATAGATAACGTACATTGCATGCATTTTCATTACAAATGTATTTCTGTAGGTATATTGCCATAATGTTAAATAATGTTATCGAGTGTACTCATAGCATAGGAGGTGTTTATATAAAACTGGCTAGTGTCCACATATTTGTCTGCATTAAAAAAATAAAAGACATAACATCTGAATAATGCTTGACATCTTTATCGTTGTTATATATTTGCCAGGTGTTTAATCCTTATTTTTAGATAACTGGTCCCCGTGGCTTCTCTCATGTGGAATACTGTAACCTATATCATCCTGAAATTCTATTTTATTGGTGAAAGAAATTTTTAAATCGGAAAAGTAGTTCCGAAATTTTCTCTTCTCTAATTTATCTTAATTATGTTTACTGTGAAGGCATTGAATTATTGCAGTTGTAAATATTGTTATTATTTTAGAAATCACGCACCCCATCAGGGTATACGACACCCCTGCGATCCACTAATTACTACAGAGGTACCATTACACCAGTAAGTTGACTAGATATTCTTAATTTTACATAAATTCAATTCATCCAATTGTTTCAATAACATACTTACCTTAACATTTTAAATGTCAGTCTTGAGTACATAAGTAGACATAAAGTGTGGTTCATTAAATTTTCTCTCAAAAAATGAATGATGAATGGAATAGACAGTTTTGCATACAATAACAATACATATGGTAAAATAAGAATATAGTTAAAATCTTTGTTCTTCAATATTAAATTTAATTAAGCTTTCAGGGTAAATCTCCATCAGAAGATCCTAAGTCAAGAGGCTGGCAAGTATCTCTTGAAAGAGCTCTAGCTTTCGTGACTATTAAAGACCAAAGGTAAGTTTACTAAAGTTTATTAAGAGAGGATTCTTTTACTTACCCAATGCAGCCATAAGTTCTGTTACAAATGAAAATGCATTAATTTTTTTATGAAGTAGGTAAGATAATCTTAATAAAACTTATATATACATATTTATTGAAGTCTCAGCAAAATAATAATAATAATAATTCTATACTAAATGGCCGCCTTTAGCCTTGATATAGGCCTTTAATCTGTTTGGCCACGAATCTATGAATTTAGGCACTGTTTCCATGGGAAATTTAGCTACTACTAGCTCCAGAGATTTCTTAAGAGACTCAATGTCGGCGTCTCGTTTGGAGTAGGTCATGTCCTCTAAAACTGACCATAATTTGTAGTCTAAGGGTTTCAGATCTGGGCTAGACGATGGTCAGTCTTCAGCTCTTATAAAGTCCGGAATGTTGGCGTTGTATCTTTCCTACCACTAGGGCAACTTCTTTAGAACTGTGAGCGTACCTACACTTGTCATTTTGCTTGTTGTAGTGCTCTTCAATCCCTAAATTTTTTTCATCAGTAAAGAGAGGATATCACCTCCGTATCGGGACAGAAGGCGTTTATCGATCCACTCTCTTTATCTGCAGATAATGATTTAGGGCATGTCCTGAATATCGACGATAAGCAACTGAGCTTCAGGTCTGGTTTTAATATACGCGACAGAGTCCTAGTGGGAATCTTCATTTCTCGCGATAAGATTTTTTGTTTCATTATGGGGTTTCGGCGAATTCTGGCTTTAAAAGCACTAACCGCCTTTGTAGTTTAACAACACGCGGCCGCCCCGATCTTTTATGGTCATCGACATAGAAAATGTTGGTATATCTGTCGATAGTACGTCATACGAATATGAGGCTGATACCAAGCTTTTGAAGTGTCTTGAATATGACCGACGGCTCCATACCCACTCTGTTTAAGGCAATCACTGCAATCCTATTTTCTTTAACACCCCATTCCATATTGTAATTTGATAATAACCACGAAAAAAGTATGTAAAATGGCGAGGAATCAAAAGAAAGTTTTTGACATAATAAGCGCTTTCCAAATTCAAAATGAATAAAGAGTTTAAAAAAGAAAAAAATTAATGTAACAGTATTTATGGCCAGACTAGTTACAATATATTTTTTGATTGTTGATGTAGCTAAAGAACTATACCTACTAATCGAAATTAAAATGTAACTATTAATCTAGATACCTACTTATTTAGCTCTGGATTTATGATAAGTAATAACTGTTGTGTTACATGTTAACATGTAACATATATACATGCATATATTCTATACTAGAGAATCTTTATTTTCATTGATTTTATTATAACATACAGGCAAATCTTTTTATGGGAATGTTTAATGGATAAGCAAACGGTCCATTAGGTCTGTGGTGCAGTTTATGGAAAGTACACTGGCACTATGGTTTTTGTCCAGACGTTATTATCTCAATGTATCAAAGGTCCAGAATAAGAAACATCACTTTAATTGTGATAAATTTTCCACCGATTTTGTTATGTTACTTTGTTTCATAATAATTCACCACAGCTTAGAACCAAGCAGGTGTAATAATACATATTTCGTTGATTCATATTCTAAAAGTTTTATTTGCTAATTTGGTAATGTGTTAGGGCGATATCGAACGTGGCGTGGCAGCGATCGGAATTGGCGCGGGTCCAAGCGGCGTTGGCCAATCGAGCTGGCTGCGACGGCGCTCCCCCTGCGCTTGTGCGTCCGCTAACAATCGCACGCTTCGTTGACGTCACGGGCGGCCTTCTAGCCGCTATCACTGGCGACACCAAGCTCACCACCGACAACTATATTGTCAAGGTTCCTACAGATTAAATACTAATCACTACCAGTGGCACAGTTTTGTTGACAGCAAAATATATGGAATATTATTGCATGTTAATGCAATAAAGTTCCATATGTCGCGTTCGCCTGAGAAAGATTAAAGGTTTCGCGTAAGAAAGAGATCTGATAATGAAGTCTCGCTTCTGCAGTCTTTGGTGTGCACTACTGACTTTGATACTTGCACTGCTTTTGTGGTTTCTAGGCGCGGTTACGCTTTACATAATTACATCGTATTATTTCTTTAACTATAACACACGCAAAACACACGCAGTAAAAAGCAAAAATCACGTTATTAATTATCTGTGACAACAAACTTGCTGATTTTGATATTCATAATTTTTGATAATATGTCCAATAAACATCAACTAATGATTTTAAAAAAAATTCAACACAAAAAAGTATTGTATTATTGTAGGAATTATCAAGCTCTACTACTTTTCTATAGAAATCGGTCGTATATCTCTCACCGTAAGCAGCGTTGGAAAAAAATGTTTTCGTTCGACAGTTTTTGTTTTCGTCGATTTTCTTTGCAAATTCGAGATAATATGTATCCATCCTGAAATTCTATTTTAACTATTGGTGAAAGAATTTTTTATATTGGACGAGTAGTTTCCAAGATTACCCCCTGCATTTAAACATACAAACTTTACTTATAATATTAGTAAGATAATAAGCACGAATGTCTCTCGTTGAAGTAAGAACAAGTTAGCAAAATACTGTTTGAGTAACATCGGTTAAACGGTGTTGTCACAGTTGCCGGTGGTGTGCAAGCGGCTTCTGTACCCGGGCGCCATGTCCAAGTCGTGGCTGCAGTCGGTGAACACGCTGCACGCGTTTCCTCACGCGCTGGCTCTCATCTCATACCTCCTCGACATGCTCAACAGAATCGTACGTATCTCACCTGCATGTATTTGCGGAAGACTTATCAATAGGGAATGTGCGTGTATTTTAAATTTCGTTCAAGTAATTTTTTCCGAATCTATCGACCGGACATTATATCTAAACCAATATTTCCTTACTTGATTCCTTTTTTATTGCATAACTTTATAAATAAAAAAAAATTATGTGAGGGGAATTCAAAATTGCGAAAGCAACGCCATTGGTTGAGACGAAATGCGACGTCAGATGCTATGTCAATAGACTCGTATCGTTGATCGTATCACTGACAGTAAACAAACATTGGACGTCAGTGAAGGCGCGCGAAAACGGCGGTGTAAACGCCTCAAATTTATTCTCTGTTTTAAATATTTTTTTAAACTTTAATGGAAACATATTTAACAGTATTTATATTTTTACCATGTTAGGACGATGTAAGCAATGTATTGAAGAATTAAAAAAAAATACATGCATGTACTCTATTATGTATACAACAACAAAAAACAAACAAAGTACAATAATGATTAAAACTTAGAAGAAGTAAACCGAGAAACATATAGATGCACACGGCGCCTTACTGAAATACACCTTTTTTTTAAATCGTTGCGTTTTTCTGTTTAGGAGACACCCTTGTCTGAGGAACAGTTGTACAGCAAAAAAGATGAAGTAACACAGCTGCAAAGGGAATATGTTTCAATCTGTTGGAGCAGGTATTGTATTTTTATATAAATTCAGAATAAGCGTTGTATATATACATACTGTCTTTGAATATTAGGAAAGCACCATGCTCTATGGGGACATATTCGCGACGCTAGACTTTAAGGCAACGACGCTGAGCCTCATTTTATTTTATAGTGTGTAAGAGAGATGTATCAAGTGGATAGAGTGGAAGAGATGGTTGATTACGATTACATTAAGGATGGTTATAGTGTGTATTTCAACTTTACTCTTTTTATTTCTTTAAACCTTCAAAAACTCAGCACCTTATAAAATAGCCTACATCCATCTTCAAGTTTCAAGTTCATACCAATCGACACCAAATCTTTACTGTAATCAAATCCAGTGGTTAAACTGTGAAAAGGCAACGTTATTTTAGAAGTTATAATATCAGTATGGATAAGAGGCACTGTGACGTTTTAAATAAAATTGAAAAAGGCCCAATAAGGCTTAAGGAACACTAGTATTGGTAGAAACACACGTTTTGGTAGTATTTACCTATAAGAACTTCGGTAACTAGAGTGTGAGTTGATGACATTTACAAATTTTAGATTCCAAGAGACGGACCCCGACTACAGCGATTTGTGCGAGGAATATCTATCGAAGTTAAAGGAGTTGGTCTTAGGAAATATAGAAGAGAAGTTTGCGTCGGTGACTGAACATAATGACAGTAAGTCGTGGAAATCATTTAACCATTTTCATGTGTTGGCCATGCATGTTTCAAATCAACCCAATTAATTTTGCTCGTCTTGTAACGTGTAAAAATCAATCCGATAGGATCAATGACTGAAATAATAATTAGGCAACGCACTGCGCCATCTCACCTACAAGTGCGCATTAACTGAGCTCGATGGAAATTGAACTGCACCATCTACTGCAAATTGGGCGTAACTAATACGCCTGTGCAGCCGAGACATCGGTAAAATCATGGAAGAGGTGCCACAACATTGGACTAGCGACAGCTAGCGAAGTTGTTGCTGGGAAGGGGATTCGGATTGAACTATGTAACTTGTCAATACTTGGAAGTAGGTTCGCTATTGATTGTAGGTATAACGGGTTAGAAATTGCCTACGCATTGTGAGCAGTGACCTCTGTGTGTGAATATCGCAAGCAAAACGAGAAGCGACCCGATTGTTCTAGAAAGTTCGGGAAAGGAATCGTAAGTAGGATAGCGAAGTGCGATGATGTCTGAAGAAGTATTTTTATGGCTTATAGCCAATTAAGTCGACATCTCTAAGATATAGTCGGTATAGACCTAGGTTGTCTGGCAACTGTCAGAACCATAAGCGTGGAGGAATAGGCCACCTGCATCCACGGAAGAGCGTTTCCTGATCGTGTGCCACTGAATATGTACTATAATGTATTCAAAAGTGTCTCCGAGTGCACTCCACGCTACTCGTAACCAAAATTCGGACATTAAATTTTAATTGTTAACTTAATCTTAAAAATAATTAACTTGTGTGCACGCCCTCAGCGCGATTGTTCCAATTCTCTGCCTGTACCTGTGTTTGGGATTATTATACCATTAAAGTGTTGTGTGTGAATCAAAGTGTTTTGTTGCGTTTCTCTGTCCACAAATTTGCTCAAACAGAAAGTGCCCGTAGAGATCTCATTTAACCAGTCTCGTGTAGTATCTACCCCTGAATATCGGTCGGTGAGTGACGGTTGAGGTGCTCACGTAACGCGAACCAGTTAGCACAGAATAATGATTGTTTGGATATGCTCTATTTCAGCTCACAAACGAGACGTGGCGGAGGCGAATCGACAGGTGACAGCGCTGCGCGTTCGCGAGACCGCCATGAGGGAGCATATGGAGGCGCTGGCGGCCGCAATACGCCGACAACGGGAGGAGATCGAGGCCGCTCGCGTCAACGCCGCGGCCGCCCGGGCCGCCATCTCTGACGACGCGCGTGAGGCGCAACTCTTGGACAACGAGATCGAACGCGCCACGTAACTCTCTTCCTCATTATCACCAAATCCATCATCATCATTATCATCTCAGCCGTAGGACGTCCACTGCTAGACATAAGCCTTCACTATAATTTTCACTATTTCTTCATCACTCTTGTCGAATCGAATTCGGTTATGCAAAATGTGATTTGGCTTGCATCAAGACCTTGGCATAATTTTAATGTAAATCCAGTCCAAAAACTAATTTATACCATATTAAAATCTTTAATTTAAAAGCCAGAAATATGAAATTTTTAAGACGATTTTAGAAAATATTAATTGAATGACAAAGTGTTGACACTTTGTCAAAACTGACTGATCTTTATTTGGCAAATCTACTTGCACACCTCTATCGTCAACTCAAGAGTCGAATAATTATTAGGTAAGCAAAGATACGCGACAAGCGTTTGTTTATGCGGGGCAGATGTAGGCGATTTACATTAACACACATCACTATCATAGTTCTATAAGTCTCGTAGCGCTTTTGTTGATGATGATGAGTTGGTTTTTCCTACAGAGCGGAGTGCGCGACGGTGCGACGCGAGTTGGAGGAGCAAACCATGACGGTGGAGGAGTTCAAGAAAATGACTGACGAGGTGTTATACGCGAATCGCCTCAACAGCTCCAAAAAGGAGCTCATACAAAAAATTGAGAAGGTGATGTATTCTCAACATAAACATTTCAGCATGTCTACCTAGCTGTTTTGTCTTCACATGTCGCCTGATTAGCACGTTGATCTATTATAGATCGGTGTTATAGCCAAGAGTATTGTTAATGTTATCAAAGTTCACGAGGTGGCACTAGTAGGACGTTGTGTGAAGTGGCCACCTAAAAAGAAAATTGTTGTTCTAGATATCCCCTTACATGGTTTGAACCCGATATTATTAGTTGTTGTTTTTTTGGCATACCTGGTGCTCGTATATATTATAATTAAAAAAATATTAGGTCATTTCTAAGGTGTAACCTCAATTTTTTTTTTATTGAAAATATTGGGTTCCAAGTACATACCAACCCAAGTTACGTGTGAAATATGATTCCATCCTGCATTTTATTTTTTGAAGACTGGTTTTTACACCCTTTCACTACGCAATTCGGCATTTTCACTAGTAAATATTTGTTATTACGACAAGCTCCACGCGCTGATGTTGCTCAACTAATAAGGCGAAGCGTAATTTTATTGCATTTGTTGCGTGTAACCGTGTCTGTACACGGCGAGGCATAGTTTTAATGGCTTCGCTCTGCCGTCCACAGGGATCTATCTACAGTTCTTATTTTATCTGAAGTATGTAACAGCAATTTTTAAACAGAATTTGCACTTTTTTTATGAATACTGTAATAAAGATACTAGAACATTTATATGGATGTCTATAAAATTTCCTCTTATCTATAGCGCTCTTCCTGAGTTTTTAAATAATTTTCCTATTATAATAAATTTTGTAGTCCTGGTTGTCTGAGGTATGTTTATGTTATATTAAAGACTTCCTTGATAAATATCTATAAATTTAGTTAAAATCCCTCAAACTTTAAACGATGTAAGAGCCCTTCAAAATGCTATTTTCAATTTGTTTTATTTTCTTTGACAATTTGTTAATATTGTTGTTATACCTAATTACTAATATTTTGACAAACCCATTGGTTGAGTTATTGCCTAAGCGCTTTTATTCAGGGGTCCTGGGTTATTTTCGGCAGGGGCAACTTTGGAATTGAACTTTTCAAAATGGTCTGGGTCTTAGATACATGTAGAGGCAGGACACACTGCATTTGGCAGTCTTAATTGGGCAGCCCGCCTGGTGGCAATAACCACTCCTTTAAGGAAGACCACCATGAAAATAACAGCATGTGAACTGCTGTGTTTCGATAAGTGAATAAGAGATGCCCAAGTATTTTTTCCCTATCCCTCGCAGCGCACTACCAGCACCTGTGGTGTTGCTCGGGTTAATAGGCGTCTATTGCCACCTACTATAAAGTGGACCGTCAGCCTGTCTGAACTCCTATACATTAAAAAAATCATTTATAATTGCATTCGTAATAAACTGTAATTGATGTAAACTATTGGATTTTAATTTTTGGAAAAACAAGTAAGTGCCATAACCACGTTATACTCAATAACTGAATGTTGTGTCTCCCAGATGATAACTAATAAGGAAAACGAGCTGACCGACTGGCTGTTGAACACATTGCATAGCTCCAACCAGTTGAAGCAGGGCTTGATACAACTCACCGCGTGCTGTCCAGAGCTCGCCGACCTCGACATCGATGAGCAGTACGTACATCATTTCATTATATATTAATTGTGTTGAAAATGTCTCATTCCGTCATTTAAAAACGATTTCTTAAGAAAATGAAATTATTAAGAAATATGCTTAACAAGTATTTAGTGGTTCTCGCAAAATGTATTTAATTTTCATTCATTCCCTTTTCTATTGCAGAGCGCTGATTGACGCTGAGTGCACGTCGCGCGTGAGCGAGGTGGTGGAGCGGCTGCGCGCGCATGCGCATTCGCTGTCGGAGCGTCGCAACACCGTCGCCCGAGAGCGTGCTGCGCACGACCGTCGCCTGGAGGCCTTGCTCGTATGTACACGCCGCACGCACTGTGATTAAACACAATCTATTTGAAACACCCGAAAGATGTAACAAGTAAACTCGGTTGCAAAAAAAACGAGAAAGAACACGAGCATGATTACTTTGTAACGTATATTTAAATAATTCATAAGTATGCATTGTTTGTTCTGAATATTGTTCCATGTTTAATTACGCGTGCGACCACTAAGGGAGTAACCTTGGTGGTCCCTTAGTGGTTTTGGTTACACTTACAGTTCCGCTTTTATCAGTCGCGTACGGCCGTCAAAGCCTGCTTATCTCAGCTGAATCGCTTCCGTACAGAGCTGAATGTGTGAAATTAATGCAAGTCTTGACATGTCGACGAGAAGTCGGGTGTAGCACTGAACACCTGACCTCATTTAATTTCTGTTCCATTTAAGTATTCTTTAGTTTCTCGATTTTATCTATTAAGGTGAGACGATTTCCATACAAATGATTTTTTTACTTACATAGACAAATGGAGCATAATTTTACACTTAACTCACATCCATCGGTATTTAATTTACTCCCTATTTACGCTGAATTTTATTTTCCTAAAGAAAACAGTAGATTAATAGCTTAAATAAGATCGAAATTTTAGTCCATTTTTGTTAGTGTGTGAGTGGACACCGACAGTGTCGTACGCTAGTTACGATTATTCACGTGTGTGTACCAGTGAGTAGGTTGCCAGTTCGTCTGTGTGCCGCATTACGTTCAAGGCCGCGCGCGCATCGAATATTTCTCCGGCTCACTATACTTTTAGAAGTTTGCACAAACACCTGTATTGCCAATTGCATAAACGTTAGCAAGAAATAAGGGAAAAATACATTGAAAACAATTCGTTTCTCGTTATCTACGTATATGGTAAACAATCTTTTTGTGTCTTTTAATCAAATTAGTCATTTAAAAATAACACAGACACAAAATTAATAATTTTTAAGTTGTTTCGGTTGTGCTTTGATATTTGTATCACTTTACTTAGGTATATAATTATTGAAGTTACGACTTCGGGTTATGTAGCGTAATGTTACAATTTGATTTCCTAAATAGAATCATCTACAATAAATATTTCAGCGAAATATGTTTAGGCAAAAGTCCTGCAAAAGATAAGGCAACACTGAGTCTCGGCGCAGGTCGCAATTTGATCAAACTCAAATGTCATGTGTATAGTATAGTGTTTGTGTTTTCATTTTCAATCGGTCAATATTATTCTCCAATTTGCAATTGAAATTGCAAATATTCTTAGTTTATAGTAATTATATAAGTAGTTTATTGATTTATTGGAATTATAGTATTTCAATAATAAACTATGGAGCAGTGATAAACTAAGCCGAAATAAACGTCGCAAACGAGTTTCTGATGAAACGATATCACAGAGAAATCCAAAGGTACGTACTTACACCCTTACACCTACTAATTACACCACACTAAAACATATATAAACAATTTTTGTGGTCTCGGCATTCGAAAACATAACCTCTCTCATTGGTTGTATTTGATAATTGTTTACTTTGGACTATTGTTATACTTGGAAATTATTTGTGAAAAAATATTTATACGGTTATTTCATACACAAGTTAACTTTTCGAGACCAATTTGTATTATTTTCCTGTAAAAACAAAACAAAATAAAATAGACATAGGTATAAAAAATAATATACCTATATGTAACAATTTAAAATTTATTCATTTTTAGTATTGCACACAAAACCAACAAGTAATGACAAAATATTCGTACATACATCGAAAATGCTACATTTTTAATTTTTTTTTCAGGAATGTAAACGAAAAGCAACACCACGTCACAACCATGTGATCACCATTTTATATAAAAACAATATTTTAACTAATGACATGGTGTATGATCACAATGAGTCTGCGCCCAGAACAATATTTGGCTTTTTAGGAGCTTGCCCAGATGGTATGTTGATCAATTTCAAGTCATCATTATAATAATATTTTTGTAATCATTATCATTTACCTTGGCCGATTTCTTTCAGGGGTTATAGAAGAATTTGGAATTTTTGGAAATAAAATGTTTTCCCTCATTGGCTCGCAACAATCAAAACATGTTTTCTGCTGCCAAAGAAAAATTTCCACTCTAAGTTAAGGGAACTTACGAGTAAATAAGAAACACAACAATTACTATCAAGTTAGTTCTGTTTTTTTTTTATTGCAATATTTATAACACACATTCTTCATAATATGTATAACTATAAAATCTCAGTCACTTTCTTGCAGAGCCAGGGCCAACTGCAGGTTTGTGTGTTTTGCCTGAGATTGTACTAAGAAGAGTTCGCAATCAACAAAATTGTGTAAATATTTCACTATGGTAAAAATCTACAT
Source organism: Bembecia ichneumoniformis (assembly GCA_910589475.2). NCBI lineage: Eukaryota > Metazoa > Arthropoda > Insecta > Lepidoptera > Sesiidae > Bembecia > Bembecia ichneumoniformis. The sequence goes on from OU342521.1 coordinate 8,600,152, forward strand.
ATAAATATACCGTGATAGTTGGAATCTCGTGTGCTTGTAGAAGAGATGGTCTTATACTGTTGGAGCAATTCAGATACAAGAAATTTGAAGACATTCTAGAAGGTCATTCCCAAGTAAAGCATACTAATTTTCTTTTCTGCGAGCATTCACTTCATACTCATTGCATTTCGAATGCCCTATACTTATTGACTGAACATCTCTCAGTCAATCGCCTGATAATGCTCTCTCTTGTTTCAGAAGAAGACCTCAACATATCCTGACGGACCATCACAACAGCAAACGCGGCGCTTGCTCGTGATGACTATGACGCACAGCTGCCCCGCCGCCGAGTAAGAAACCGTCGCGCCAGAAGATCTCTAGGGGTTTTTCAGTGGGTAGAAATCCCACTTAACCCTATGCGGCTTTAGCTGATATACAGACTAACGCTTAATGTTGAACAATAAATTAAATTTCATTATCATTACTTTTGGAGCACCCTTCATACATAATATAGTATCCTACTATATTTTGGGCAAAAATACTAAATATATGTTCTGTTTGAAAAATTATAGTAGCCAAATGACTATATTTTTAACCAGCCAGCAGACAATCAATCAAGCGATGGTCATTGGGAAAAATAATTACTTTTTTTGTCTACTGTCTACAAAAATTCAGTGTTGACCTGTATCATTGTACAAAGCAATATAAATAAAAAATGTATTTTGTAACGAGCTGTTTTTTTTATTTTGATATCGTAAGTATCGCGTGTAAAACGTACGTAGCCTAGATCTAACTAATCACGTCATGAAAAATACCAAGCAAATTTACTTTCGTATTAATTATGTAATTATTAATCCTTATAATAATAATAATTTATTTGCGATCATGGGTAATTGATACCAGAGATGACATCTAGTTCTCTTGTTCCTTCATGACCAACCGGTACTCGGTGTGCAAATCTTGACATCTTGAAACTCCAAATGTCGAACATCGAATTTCTACTGATTAGTTCACCACTACTACTTATTTTGACTTTCATAATTTATTAACTTTTAGTTCATTTATAGTTGTTAACAATAAAGGTCGCTATATTCTACAATTTTCAAATGTTGCAGTCCATAAATTCCGTCATAGAAGTTAGCGACGTGTATAACTTTTTCTTGAACTGTATCAATGGTGAAGATTTAAAATTTAGAGGAATTTTATTAAATATTTTGACGCTCAGCGACTATTTTTATATTTAGCCAACTTGATCGTTTCCTTTACTATTAGTTTCTCGGGATATCTGTTGCTACGTGAATCTGTATTATTGACATTTATAAACAAAAATTTGTGTTTCTTCACGAATATACACATTTCGTAAAATGCAGGCAAAGTCAATAATCTGAGCTCCTTGAATAAAGGTTTACATGAATCCCGTTGTGTTTTAAAAGTCATAGCTCTCAAACATTTCTTTTGTGCAACAAAAGCTTTACCTAGGTGACCACTGTTGCCCCAAATGATCAAACCATAGCGAAGAACAGAAACTAATAAGCATGGCACTCAATAAGCATGGCAAGTAAATAGCTGCTTCCAGGTTTGTAATTTTTCTCAGGCATTTTATTGCATATACAAATTTGTTTACTCTTTCACAGACAAAATCGATATGTGATTTCCAGCTGAGTTGTCTGTCTATTATTACTCCCAGAAATTTAGTTTGATTTAATTCCTCAATAAGTATTCTCATATCTAATGTCAAGCTTTGCCGTTTTAGTGTTGTCAAATTTTATAAAGTTAGTTTTGGTGAAGTTGATTTTCAATTTATTTTGGTCAAGCCATTCTATAGTAAAAAAAACGTAAACGTAAAAATAAAACCATAAAATCCCTTATAAAGTTAAAAAAAAAACCCTTAGTGAAGGGATTGGAACCGGCGCTTCATGACATCGTAGCGCACAGTAAAGCCACTAGGTCCAATCCGCGTTTAAGATAACTGACGAAAATGGCAAATACTTACGTACGAAAAATGTCCTTAAATGTGTGCGTGAGTAATTCTACCGCTAGGATGGCTATATTCTTGGGACACTTACGAGTAATTTAAAACTAATATATAGTTGAAATATACCATAATGCATTACTAATATTACGCCTTTTCCGTTAAACCTGTTACTATTAAATTATATGCTCATTTTCATTCAAAAAAATTGAAAAAACATCAATTTTCCAAATCAGCGCCATCTATCTTCGTTGCAGTTTGTACGGACCGCAAGCAACCACCTTAATAGAAGTAGTGTACAAAAAGTGTACACGTAAACAATTTACATTACGATATGCACAATGGCACATGATAATAACCAGTAAATGTACCATTTATCTTCCCGATGAAGGCCTAGATAAATGTTTCGTTAAGGCTTGGAATTACTCATTCTGTGGTTCAAATGTCCGAAGAGGTAGGGAGAAGACTCTGAAATACTTGCTCAAGCAGGCAAAGCAATGATTCCGGGTCATTTATAAAAACATGAATATCTCGGAAATTAGGTACGCTAGCTTAAATAAAAGTAATAAAATATATTTGTCATTAAGTATTTTATTCATTGGTGCCCGAGACAAAACAAAAGAAAGAAAGGGAGACAACGCCATCGGAAGTGGCTTACATTTAAAATACAGGCTCGGCCTAGTTTAGATGTAAGAATAGTTTTTGTAATAATAAGATTTATAATTTGTGATCTTAGACTTAGTATTGCGCACTGTCATTTGCTGGAACAAATAAATATTTATTATTATTATTATATTATAACGTCGTAGATGGGAGGACGACATTAGAAGAATAGCGGGCATCACTTGGCGAAGACAAGCACAGAATCGCACTTTGTGGCAGACTCTAGAGGAGGCCTATGCTGGAAAGCAAGATAATCTTCACATGCCGGTGTCAGATAGTTAATAAATTATTGTATTGTAATAGATTAAGTCATTATCCCGTATGTAAGATTGTTAAATAAAGGCTATTATTATTATTTTATTCATAAACATTTACTTAAAGAAAAAAATAACCAATCTTACCTTAAAACAAAAAAAGGAGAACACAATTTTTCTATGATCTTATAATTTTCTCTAATTTTAGTAGATACTTCTTGTTGCCTTCGCGTGCTGTCAATACTGCAGTCATGCGGTTTAGCATGCTAAACACCAAGTTTCTGATCCAATGTTGGGGAATATTCTCCCATTCCTCTGCCAGCGCAATTTTGAGCTCTCGAAGCGTAATCGGAAATAGGTTCTGTCCCACATAGGGCCATTAACGCATTACAAAATAACTTTGACATTTTTTCTGGTTCTTTGGCCTCTTTGAAGGTTGAACTAGTAAAGGACACTGCTTCATATTATGTACAAATATTTAATTTTTAAGTTGTTTTTTTTTAATTATTATTTTTATTTATTTAGGTACTTATTTTGTATTATTGCTTTTTCTTTTATTTTTGTATTGGATCTTTATGTTATTATTATTTTAGTGTTTTATATTGTTTATTACTGTCACTTTTATTTTGTTAAGTTGTGTTTGCATCGTGAAAGGCACAATCATTGTAGAGTTTTCTTCTAAATTACTGATATTATTTTTTATGTTAGATTGTGTACTGTTTTGCAAGCATTTAAAAAAAAAATGTTTGGATTCAACTCGGTTGAAACTGATTGTTATTGACGAGTGTGTTTAATGGCAGGAGGAGGGCAGAGCGCGCGTATGCGAGGTGCGTGCGGCACTGGAGCGTGAGCGCCAGGCGTTCGAGCGAGAGGCGGTCGAGGAACGAGACGAAGCGCGTGCCGCAGTCGAGCGCGAGCAACAAACCGCCGACGCGCTCGCCGACTTCAGACGCCGCCTCGCGCAGCTGGAGGCTCTCCGCGCCGATATCCACCTCCAACACCACCAACAACTATGCGAACAGTACGTCACATTCACATTCCACTTGATGTTAGGTGGCTACCGTCGCCTATAACACAAGCAACGCCACCAACCAGTGGCTCTAGCATGAGTTTACGATACTACACTCGCTAGCGAGAGCGTAAAACATTTATATGGAAAATTAACAATCTGACTTTGACAGTTCACGATTTTCTATACAAAAGTTTTACGTTCTCGCTAGCGAGTGTAGTATTGGTGTAGTATCGTAAACTCATACTAGAGCCTCAGGTGCTGCAAGTGCGCTGCCGACTACAGTAGGATATGGAATTAGGAGGGGATACGGAAATGAGCTCTGGCATCCCTTACTCAGTCAATGAAACACAACAGACAACTTCACGGTTGTGTTCTGTAAGGACGTGGCCACTGCCGCCAGACGGGCTGCATAAATGACTGTGAAACCCAGTGTTCTCTGTCACTACCTTCCAAACCCAGACCAGAGCCAACTTAGAAAAGTTCATTTCCTACGTTGTCGCTGTTGGGAATCGAAATCGGGACTCCTGAGACAGAGCCTTAACCGAGCACCTTAACCATTCCATTAGCTCGTCAAATTTACGAGCGTTAATCAGGGGCGGATCCAGGATTTCATTTTGGGGGGGGGGGGCATTCTGACAAAGTTCGGAGTTAGGGTTAATATCACAAGTAATTTTTTTGTGTCTTTTTTTACTAGTTGAGATGCATTATGGTTGTATTGCAAATACTTTTAACCCGCGTAATCGCGTATTTGAACTGTCTCAAATATCTGACATGAATTATGAAACTTTCGATAACTTTGATTGATATGGATTATATTATTCTATATTCAGTTCATATATGAATTGAATTGTACTTGAATTGAATTGAAAAGTTAAGTCAAAAATATGGAATTCCTGGGTCTTTGGGGGGGGGGGGGCATGGCCGCGCCCCCCCCCCCCCCCCCCCCCCTGTATCCGCCAATGGCGTTAATATCGCAATGCGTGAAATAGCTAAATTCCTTCTTTGCGTTCAATTCAAGGTTTTAGCATTTATTGCACAATAATTAGGTATCCTTGTTGTTTTGTCTCCGTTTTGGTTTAAGAGTCCTTAAAAATTAATATTCAAATGTAATTTAAATGTTTGAACCAGTAATTATGTTGTAACCTCACATTACTATTGTAAGTTTTTTTTTATAATATAAAGTTTGGCAGACAGGCTGACGATCCACTTGAAGGACACAAGCAATGACCAACCTAAATATTGTGTAAGGTTATGACATGTTCCCAAATAATAATAAATAAATTTAATTATTAATCTTCAGTAGAAGATTAATGAACTGTGATGCGAATACGTGACTCTTTGCCGGCCATCCAACCGGTACTGCTAGTCTCGCGAAAGACGTCACTGGAACCTACTGTACTTGTTGTATTTGAATACAAGATTTTTTCGCCTAGAACAATGAAAATCAATTGTGTATATATAATAATATATTCATCTATCTCTATATATAAAAATGAATCCCTATTTCCCTTGGTCACGGCATCACGCGTGAACGGGTAGACCGATTTTGATTCGGTTTTCACTAATGGAAAGAGGGATAAACGGGGAATGTTCTTATATGTAAAAATTGCATCCCGAGCGAAGCCGTGGGCGGGTCGCTAGTCATATATAATGATGATGAATGTGAAATATGTTGGTGTGTGTAGGAAAGGCGCAGAAGCAGCCACCACGCGAGAGCACGTGGAGGCGATGCGCGCCTCTCTCCCGCGGCTCGTGCAAGAGGCGCGAGCGCGTCGTGTGGCAGTCGTCGCCGCTAAAATACGTCAGTGGCGGGACTGCCTCAACCCTATTGCGTAAAGAGACTGGCCAGAGGATTCAAAGAATACATATACTATACATTCTTCTATACACAGTGTAGAAAAGATTCACCTATTAACAATGTCGGCAATTCATTTAATTAAAAAAATATAAGTACGTTACATGTTATTTTTTCTTTTTTTTACATTTTTAGGTTACCTTTGATGAAAATATAAAAAATTCTTATATGTAACATTTATTAATTGAATTTACTACTTTACTAAATTAGAATTAATTTAAATTAAAAAAAGAATTAAAATTTAATTTAATAGGAGGACTTAATTTAATATAAATATCTATGTGGAATCAAGCAAATTTGTTAGATGAGTACGGTCATTCTATGAATGCGTTTTTGACATTTCTTTATGTCCATTGCATAAAGTTCACTTCCGAATAAACGATACAGAAAATGTATGGAATTGACACCTGTCAGAACAGCACTCTTATAATGGCCGGAGTATAGATCGTGAAATGTGCTACATTATCCTTGGATTTTCATAAGTAACACTGTCTTGAAATTATATTACCTATACCAGTTATTTTAGTAATTTTATTACTTACTTATTTTATTTATTATCAATTATTAATTTTATTACTTTCTTGGGTCCCCCCCCCCCCCCCCATTCAGGAGCGCGGTGAACAACAAAGTGCTTTTAATGTGGTGCAAATAGTATCTATCAAAACTACGTCATATATCTTTTTTCATTAGTAAGTAATCATAAGATAAGGTCAATTATATTACAATTAACGTCCTCTGTACCATTTTTTAAAATATGAAATTATAAATGGAGACAATTTGTAACAATTCATGTATTCATGGAGTAATGGATTTGTAAATTTGCCCAACCCATTGCCAAATTTAGTTTAACTATTTTATTTAATTATCTATTTCATAATAATCTATAACCATTAATGTACTGACCTAACTATCTTTTGTCTACTTTTGTTTCTGAAATGACGAATCTTTTCTAAAACAAGATAGTTTTGAAATATCTTAGGGAAGTTGAAATTAAAGTTAAAGGTGAAAACTTGCCCTATCTAACATTAGAAACCAAATATACGTGCGTACTTTAAGGACGTGTTGGAGCTTCATGAATGAAGTTATAAGAGCCTGTCCCGAAGAATGCAAGCTTACGTTGCACCACGTACTAAACTTGCTTCTTGAAAAGAATTAAATTAACATTGTTTTTCAATATTCCTTGTAATTTTCTTAAAAAAATTCCTTTTAAATTGTAAGCTTTAACTTTTTGTCTCCTAATGATTTTATAGTAAAGTAAAAGATGTTTATCGATTAGTAGGTGTCTTTCATTTTTTTCATTTTTAATATAAAAAAAATCTTAAAATTTCAAATAAACTCCACTGGTGCAGTAACAAAGTAACTAGCGAATTTTGCTGGAAAAATAATATATATATTAATTAAGTAGGTACATAATGTCTACGTATTTATTTAAATAAATCAATCTTCGCAGGTCAATACTAATGCGATAGTGTATAGCTAAATCAAAACTTAACACATTTTTTATGCATTAAAATATATTTATTAGGTCGGGGAAAAAGTCTTTTAGCATATAGTATGTATAAACTTGTAATGAAATCTCTTTGACTAATACTATTTGCTGGTTTTGATGACATTAAAAAGGTTATATTTCAAAAAAGAAACAAATTAGTGAAATGTTATTCCCAGCCATATACTTAGTACTCCTATATTGCTATAAGGAGGGGTCTTGAAAAAGATGACGACCGAACGGTGCAGACATATATATGTCTATCTCTCTCATGAAGACTTCGAACGTTGTGCGCATGTCCGAGAACTATCTTATAAGTTGCGAGAGATGAGGTTGAGGGCTTCTCCCACTACTGTCGCAACGAATGCGCATAACTCGTCAAGTATCAACGAGTGAGAGAAAATATCTCTCTTGCTTGGCATCGCTGACACATACGGGGACTAGCAATATAGGAGTTTCCCAGATATTTTTCATTTGTTTTTCTTTCTGTCAAAATGAGTGAATCTAATGAAGAAATTCGATAGGTACATTTTAAAATTTTATTACAAAAAAAGGAAAAATGCGACGCAATTGGGAATTGACCACAAAACAGTTTTGACCCATTTGAAAAAAGCTGGTTACACAAAAAAGTTCGATATTTGGGTGCCACACGAGCTCACTAAAAGAAACCTTATGAATCGTGTGCTCATTTGCGATTCTTTATTGAGACATAATGAAACCTAACCGTTTTTGAAGAAATTGATAACTGATGATGAAAAGTGAATCACGTACGACAAGAACATGCGAAAAAGTCATGATCAAAGGTCGATCAGGCTTCACAGACTGTGTGAATACCCGAGTTAATTCGCAATAAGTTGATGTTGTGTGTGTGGTGAAATTTGAAGGTTATTGTTCATTATGAGCTTTTACTGCTGGACATAATCATCGATTCGGATCTCTACTGCCAACGACTGGTGAGAATGTCAAGAAGTTGAGAGAAAGCGGCCAGAATTGATCAAAAGAAAGGGTGTGGTCTTTCATCACGACAACGCTAGATCACACACTTCTTTAGCCACTCAGTTAAAATTAAGAGAGTTTGGCTGGGAGGTGTTAATGCATCCGCTATATAGCCCTGACGCGACCTTCAGATTTCCGCCTGTTTCGGTCTCTTCAGAATTCTTTAGGCAGTGTCAAGTTAACATCAAGAGAGGACTGCCAAAGCTACTTATCGCGTTTTTTTGGTTAGAAGTCCCAAAATTTTTATAGAAACGGGATCATAGCAAAAAGCCATCGAACAAAATGGCATATTTGTAATGAAATGTAAATAAACTAAAAAAAAAAAATGCGACTTTTCATATAAAAAGCGAAGAAACTTGAGAATGTTATATTAATATAATCATAACTAACATGCTCAAGCAATTAGCAAACGCAGAACACAAAGACTACAACAATATGACAGAACACTAACTCGAACAGGTGGTAAATACGGTAAATATACGTATATAATACTTCCATGGGTAAATCAGGGTAAATATTATTTTAGTTTTGTTTGTACTACTGAAAAAATGATGCTCTGTGGACTGGATAGCACGTGGTTGTCAGATCTCATGTTTATCCGTCAGTTGCACGTCGCTAAATAAAATTATTATACTTATGTTATGTACACACAGCACACTACACACAAAGTTTGGTCGAAGACAGGGGATAATGATGTAGATAATAAAGGCATTCATATATAATAAATTATACTGTACTCGAAAAAAGTATTTCTCGTGAAATAACCTTATTTATGTTTTAAGTAAAGATGCAGATGTATGAAATAGATAATGTTAAGATTTATAACCTGAGCGCAGGAAAGTCTTTACCAGATGTGAGTATACTAATAAACATGTATTTTTATACTCTCTTTTTTTTAAATTATAGATAGTAAATATGTCTAATATTTTTACCTCTTTCAGTGGCTAACAGAAAGAAAAAAGCGTGCAATTTTAAAAAAGAATGTAGATTTACGAAGAAGAATAGAGCTTATTCAAGAATTCGATATGCCCGGCGTTAGCACAAATATCAGAGTATCTAAAGATGGACAGTATATAATGGCAACAGGAATCTACAAACCAAGGATAAAGTGTTTTGATGTAAACAATTTGTCATTAAAATTCGAGCGCTGTTTAGATTCTGAGGTGGTAACATTTGAAATATTAAGTGATGATTATACAAAGATTGTGTTCCTGCAATGTGACAGATACCTTGAGTTTCATGTAGGACATGGTAGACACTATCGTCTCAGAGTACCAAGGTTTGGGAGAGATATTGCATATCATAAGCCATCCTGTGACTTATTTGTTGTTGGTGCATCCTCAGTAAGTATCATATCCATTGTAGTTAGTATGTTTTCCGTCGAATGGGTTTCCCAATCTCTTTCCTAGGGAGGACCCCTATCCCACCCTAACCATAACTCGCATAGCCCTAAAAATAAAACAAGAAAAACTACTTTAATATTTTTATTTGCTCTATTTACGTCTATTTTATTGACATTATTGACATTGTTGTATCTACATTTATTAAATTGACCATTAATAAACATTTGCTACAGTGCAGAGTAAAGTGTTTTTTTTTATGTTAAGGTCGCCAGACAGGCAGACGGTTCACTTGATGGTAGGTGGCTACCGTCGCCTATAACACAAGCAACGCCAAAGCTGTTGCAAGTGCACTGCCGACTGCAGTAGGATTAAGGATAAGGGATTAGGAGTGGATAGGGAAATGGGCTCTGGCATCCCTTACTCACTCACAGAAACACAACAGCACACATGCTGTTATTTCACGGTGTTATTCTGTAAGGGGGTGGTTATTACCGCCAGACGGGCTGCCCAAATTGCTGCGAAAACGCAGTGTGTCCTGCCACTATGTTGCTAGCATAGTAGCAAAAAGTGTGCTATTTTGTTTTTTTGCTAAATTTTATTTTTACTCCCATTTGCTTTTCCCACCCATCCGTCCATACTATTAATAACAATGGAATTTAGTACTAATGAAATTTTCTTTTATTTTTAAAGTTAAAAAAAGTATTATTAGCATATAGTTTTATTATGCTTGTGATATTTACAAAGAATAAAAATAAAAATTTATGTTATTTACAGGAAGTGTATAGATTGAACTTAGAAGTAGGTCAGTTTATGGCACCATATGTAACCAAAGCAACAGAGATCAATTGTTGCACTGTGAATGAGGAACATGGTCTCTTGACAGTTGGCACAGAAGGAGGACTCGTTGAGGCTTGGGATCCTCGCTCCAAGTCCAGCCAAGGAATACTGGATTGTGCATTACATTGCACACAAGCAGAATACAGGTTTGTTTTTGCAAATTTTTTTAATAATTTTTTTGTGCAAATAGTTATTTTCGAGTATTTGACATTTTTTGGATACAAATGATCTTATTTCATGATAATTAAGGAAATATACACATTTGAAATGTTTTATTCCTTATCATTCTTCTTTTATAAAGAACAGAAGTGGTAAATACCATGTTATAATATCTATATGTTTTTATATTTGAAGTACAGTTTTTAAGTTTTATTTTTTAAAATTTTTGAAAAAACTCGTGCCACATGAAAAAAATGTTGAATTTTTTAATCTAGTTGACTGATTCTTATAACTGTGATTAATTAGAGATAAGATGGTATTTGTATAATTTTTTTTATACCAAATTCAACTTTTAAAATGTTGGATTGATTTTATTAGTGTTTATATGATTCGTTTTTAATTCTACTTCATTAATGTACTTACTACTTATAATGAATAAAACATTTCAAATCTTATTGTAGTAGTTATCTTGGAATAAGATCATTCTTATTTAAATAAACATTACCATGAAATGAAAAATTGATAGGTGTGTTGTGTGTTCTATGAGTGGTAACAAATGGGAACTCATAAAATCTCTGTCGCCACTATTGGTAGCAAGTAAAAAGGTTTTCCCATTTGTGGAAGTAAAGCTAGTGGAATACCCATTAATTTTGTAGAAAACTTTGGATACATCCATTAATCCATATTAGAAAATACAGAAAATTGATCCTGTTTTATGTTAAATACCCCTTGTGATGTAATTATAGGATTATAAAATAAAAGTGGTACCACATAATATTTTTATAATTCGGAAACCTGGTCTGATTCTGCAATAACTTTTAATTTGTGTGTGATAATGTATTGTCATCATTTTGCAGAAACGATTCAGTGCCTGCAGTAACTGCTTTGAAGTTTGATGGTGCTCTTAATATTGGCGTGGGAACATCAACTGGTCATGTGCTTTTATATGACATACGATCCAGCAAACCACTTCTAGTTAAAGATCAAATGAACGGAATCCCTATAAAAAATGTGGAATTCCATAAAACTGAGGGTTACGTTTATTCTATGGATGCCAATGTATTGAAAATTTGGGATAAGAATACTGTAAGTAGTTAGAATGTATTCTTCTTTCGTACACATTTTGGTCTCAAAGGTTTTTTTTAAAAAAAAAATTAATAAAATAATTTTATTGTAAACAAGATCATTACATTTACAAAAGTTTAAATTCAATTAGAGCCAGCTTTGGTTTTCTTAACTCTGTTCAAAGACTCACTCACTTTTGGCCTAGACTCCTTAAAGAGGCTGAAAGAAACAAGCCTACTTGTATTGCATGTAGTAGTGTATTTTACATATTGGCCTAATCTGTAAAATACTATATTTAGTTAATACATGAAGACTAAATTTTGATATTTGATTTAATTATGAGCATAGGTCCATGTCGCAAATGGTCCACTCAACTGTCAAGAGTAGTATCTGGCTCTAGTGAAATCATCGATGCCACCTCTTAAAAGTGACCAATAGGAAAATCCAAATATTATTATTATTGTTTCAACGTCAGGAATTTCATAACTAAATTAAAGTTATAATTTTTCAGGGCAAACAGTATACAAGTATAGAATCATCAGTAGATTTCAACGATCTCTGTGTAATTCCAAACACTGGGTTGAACATGATGGCAGTCGAAGACCAGAAAATGCAAATATACTATATTCCTTCACTAGGTATGTTGCCTATTTATACATATTTTATATTTAATAATACATTAAAAATATTAATATTAATTTTTATGCATATTTATGTTATCCTTACATAGTGAAAACTGAAGTAGCTGCCCGCTTCTGTCTGTATATCCAATAACTCCTCCTAAACTACGCTACGGATTTGATGCAGTTTTCACTAATGGAAAGACTTTTAAACGAGGAAGTTAACAATGAGATAATTTTTATCAAGAAGTTTATTTTTATAATAAAATCTAATTGCATTCGTGCGAAGACGGGGCTGGTCGCTAGTATCATAATAATATAACCTTAACTTAATTTTTAAGGCCCGGCACCAAGATGGTGTGCTTTCTTGGACAACTTGACTGAAGAGTTAGAGAGTTCAGCTTCGCAGACGGTGTATGATGATTACAAGTTTGTGACCAAACAGGAACTGGACTCGCTTGGTCTGGACCATCTGCTTGGAACTAATTTGTTGAGAGCATATATGCATGGGTAAGTTTAATGGAGAAATAAGTTCTTAACATTACATAACATTACAGTACTAATAAAATAAATAAGTTCTTTATTATTAGTACTATCAAATGCACAAACTTTTACACAAAATTCTGTATGTAAGTTTATGTGATGTAATTTAAGGACTTGCATCCACTCATGCCTTTTTTTGTGTGGGGTATCTTCAAATAAAGAGAAATTAGAAATTTTGTTACATCCCACTGAATCACATATCACCATTAATAGTAGTGTTTAATTAAGGAACTTCAGTATCAACGCTACTAAGAGAACCCATACAATGAACTATTGTTCGCCTTGAATCAAGGATTCACGGTTAGCGGAGATTAACTAGCGCCCATTCAAAGTGCCAAAAAAACTGGTGAGATAAAGGCTCCATGCTGTAATCTTGAGGCATTTAGACATTTTGGACACTATTGTTGTTACGAGACTTATTAAAGTATCAATCTGTTGTAGGATAACATCAAATTTCTGTGCTTGTTTTATGAGCATCTCTTCGATTTTAACAATAACTGATTCTCAACACGTATATTTCGGTCATTTGATATCCCGATTTGCTTCAATCTCTGTGAATATTTTGTTTTAACTGGATTTCAGGACTTTCTAAAGTTCTATAAAATCTCTTAAGTGGCTTTCTGGCTAAGATTTCTCTGTAAACTTCTAATTCTTTATAATTTGCTGAATGAGCGCAGAGACAAGTCTTTTTGTGATCGGTCTTAGGGCAGTGTGATGTAATGTAAGATTTGAGAGTAAACCAATATTTTCTTCTATTTGCACAGGTACTTTATAGATGTGAGATTGTACAAGAAAGCAAAATCGATAGCTGATCCATTTGCATTTGAAGAATATAAGAAACGCAGGATTAGAGAGAAAATTGAACAAGAGAGGCCATCCAGGATCAAAGTGGATGACAATCTCCCTAAAGTTAATAGGGAGCTGGCGTCACGTCTCCTACAGGGCAGTGAAAGAAAGAAAGCTGCTACTAATTTGCTGAAGGATGACCGATTTAAGGTAATTCTTCAGACACGCTTGCTTACTGAAACAGTTTTGTTAGTTTTCTGTAAATATAATGGACTCTGATTTTGCCACTGATGAGTACATTTACCATAAGACAATACCATTTTCTATGATTTGGATGTGGTTCAATATTAGCTAAATATTCTTATGGTATAAATAAATTTAATTTTTTTTTTCGTAGGCAATGTTCGAAAACCCAGAGTTTGAAGTGAACAAAGAAGCAGAGGAATACAGATTGCTGAATCCAGTGCTGTCTAGACTAACTAAGGACAAAAGAAAGCAGCCTATCTCCACAATTGAAACTATGGAGGTAAGAACAAAATGCAAACTTTTAAATACGTTTCTGTGATTTGATTGTATGGTGTACAATCATTATTGGTGTTTTATGTGATAAATACTATAATTAGTGTTAATGATCAAATAGTAATTGTCAGTAATTTGAACTATTCGTAATCAAAGAGACCTTGAAAGACATGAATAATTAGGTATCATCATTTGTCTATTAATGTAGATGTATACGAATTTTTATAAAAGACCATATTAAACATGGATAATAATATTTTAAAAATAAACTCGGAATACTGCGGAAGCAGATGGTCGCTGGGGCCGGAAAGTTCTCGAGTGGATGCCACGGACCGGCAAGCGCAGCGTAGGACGTCCAGGTGGACGTATCAGGTCGTTTGTCCACCTTGTTGATAAAGGCCGCGGGTCAACGGGGGATCCTGGTTGCTTCTGATCGGTTCTTTTGGAAAATTAAGGGGGCCTTTATCCAGCAGTGGACATCCTATGGCTGAGACAATGATGACGATTGCGATATTAGAGGAAACGCGCTACAGTTACTAACAGAAGAGAGTTCTAAAACCAAAATAACATGAAAAGAAATTACAACTTCTCCAAATGAAGTTAATTTAAATTACAATATAAATAGTTTAATATGGACAAAGTCGACAACCACCAGATATAGTCTTACTAAGGCACCATGTTGTACAGTTGATAATACTATATGACTACATATTGACTACATGATGAGATATAAAAATCACAGATCTTTTGCGAGATGTCTGTAGATTGTGTGACTGACATAGATTGTGCCACATTTTAAAAACGGTACTTGTGAGCATAGAACATTTTCTGTATGGTACCAAAAATTTACACTAAAGTACTCAATACGTACGAGTATGTAAGGACCTTAATCTCTTAGTCTGTAAATGTTACTATTCTGTAAATGATTTGGACACCTAATGTAAAATTGTCATTTAATAAATGAATCTAATTTAATTGACATCGATCTTAATTATTGATGTTAATCCTATTTGTAATATTCTAACAACTGCAATTATAATATAAGCGACTTTATTGTGGATTTGCAATATTTTGTTATGAAACGTAACTATTTCATGATTTTTTATTTATTAATTTTATTATTTGCATGCTGTTTTGAATGACTGAACTAGGCTTGTACACGCTTGTCGTGATTGTTACCTACTTATATTCTTGCCCTGTTCAATGGCAAAAAAATAATATGTAAACAGTACCCAGTTATCTACTAATCAAGTTGACAAGTTGCAGTACTGGTCAACTATATTACCAAACTATTCATAGAATAAACCTACATCACACTTATTCAATAACCTTTGTCCTTTTTCAAAGCAATTCTAATGCGTTGAATGTAATGTACGTTGAATTTTGTTTGTAGGTCGAAGAAACTGAAGAAAAGGACTCCGACAAGGAACTGTACGAGGATAGTGATGACAGTTCAGATGAAGATGACCGCACGTGGGTTAAGGAAGTGAAGAAGCAGCATAGGAAGATACGAAACGAGCAACCGGACGACACTGCGCCAGTGCAAACAGATAAATTGAACGAGCCAAGGAGAGCGGCTACTACCGTACACAGTGTCACGCACGTTAGCAAAGCGAGTTTGGGAGACCGCTTGGCCAAAGAAGGTTTCTCTACTGTCGTTTCATCGACCGGTGGTAATATGGAGATGCGGTTTATAATGAATAAGAAGAAATCACAAGAATCAGACAATTTTAAAAGAATGAAGAAACATCACGAAGAAAGACGAAAAATTGTTAGGAAAACGGGTTTTCTAGGTAAAAAGAGACATCCAAAAGCGCGTTAGTTTTATTATTGTTTGTAGCCAATATTGTTAATGAATAAATAAAATATGTATTTATATAAAGTTGTTTTGTTTCATTTATTACTATTTAATAGAGGACGCCGTTCATGTTTTAAATTGTTTATAACACCGTTATAAAACTTTATTGGTTATCTTTTGCTCGAGGTTATCAAAAGGGTGAGACGAGACTGTTGCACCTTTGTGAGTGAATAATAACATATTTACTATAAGTTAATGTGGCGCTCTGTAGAATTCTTTGACAGAATATTTAGAAGTGATTTAAAGAATATTTTTTTAGCTGTTTAGCTAAATATTTTTTATATTTAGGTCGCCAGACAGGCTGGCGGTTCAGTTTACGGTAGATGGCTACCGTCGCTTATAATACAAGCAGCCACAAGTGCTGCAAGTGCTCTGCCAACCGTAGTATGATTAAGGATAAGGGATTATTTTTATATTAATTTCTTAAAAGAAATTGAAAATGTTTTATACCTCTAAAGTACTTTCGTAGGTAAACAAAATACAATTTACGGTACACAATAGATTTCATGACTAGTGTTAATTGCAAAATAAAGATGCACGCCGAAAACGGTTCATACGGTAGCGGTAAGTTTTTTTTTGTATATTTTCTTCAATTACCTCCTTTAAGTGCCGATCGTACATCAATTACAGTATCTATTGGTTTAATTAATAAGTTATTGTTTTATATAATGTGTCCAATGGCAATTAAGACATAGATATGAGCAATAAAGTGGATAATGTGAAATTTTCAAACGATTGCGTAGCGAGCGATTTATTGGACAGCCATGTATTGGGCAACGACAAGACGGCCGACCCCACCACGATGGAGAGATCCAACAGATCCAGTCTCGATGCCAATAGTGTTGATGTGAGTAACAAGGAAGTACTAATTAAGCAATTGATAAATTTCTGGCAACGATAAGGAAATGTAAACTGTACTTGTGTTTGAATTTTTAGATAGGCGAAATAACGGAATCGCCAGATACTGATTATATGAGCACGTCTGCTATTTTACATTACTGCAAAAGTAAGGTAAGGGCTTTAAATATTAGTTTTTCTTTCAACATCGTGTACGGTGAAGTCTTTGGACTGATATCCAGTCTCGGCAATTATTTAATTTTAAATATTAAAAATATCCGAAGAAATATCGACGCTCATCCCGATAAATATTAAAATTGTTTAAGTGGATTTTTAAAATACTAGTTTGGAATCGCAACCGTTTGTTAAAAACACTTAGGTAAAAAGATTAAAGATTGTACCATTCATTCACCATGTACCATTCAAACAGAGAGATTTTTTTTTATTATGTAAAGGCAGGCAGACTGACGGTCCATTGATGGTAGGTGACAATCGTAGTTTATTAACATTAGCAACGCCACAGGGGCTGCACGAACACGTGTCCTCCCGATCTTTGTATGATAAATGGTAAAAGATAGGGATAGGGGATGGGCTCTGGGAGCCATAATAGAAATGAAATGCAAACAAACGTATAAATTTAAGTGACATTTGATAATTTAACAAAATTGATTAAGTATTGTTCAAATTATGTTTAATGTTCTTCGGTCTCTACTTTCTTTTGTCAGAGTATACCTTCATTTGCTAGATTCTAACAATTATGTTATTCATTACAGATATTATTGCCATATTTAAAAATTTTAACTCTCATGGGACTTCGGCCCGTGGTTGATGCTTCAAATTCATCTAAATGTACTATTTTTCTATCACACTTTCATTCAACGCAAGTAGCTGTACTTATGTTCGTTGGATATGTCCTACAGTACATGGCTTGTTTCAGGTACTTTTTAAAATTATACAAATTTATTTGTAATCCCTATATCTACTATTACTTACAAGGTGTTTTTCTAGTTTTTTTTTAAATATGTAATAGCTCGGAAAACATAGACCACATATTATATTGAGATTGTATGTTTTCGATTTGAAATTTCTGGTTTCAAGACAAATATTCAAATTAATAATATATACATATATACATAGGTAACCATGATTACTGGTAAGAAGGAAGAATAATATAATCATAATCTTATTAAGGAAGCAATATTTGAAAGTGTACAACGGTGTATGAAATTTATTTAAATAAGACAGGTCGATCTTTACAATAAGAAGATACGGGAACGGCTTTTACAGACAGTAAGTGGCTACGGTTCATAGTAAAGTTGCTTGTTTAACTCAACAAGTTAAACAACAAACTGTCAAAGTTAACAAGCAAGTAATTACGCCAGGAAAGTTGTTAAAGAAACACCGACCTTAGAAATGAGCGGTAAAGGAATAGATAAGAGGATGGAGCAACGGACTGACTATAGCATCCTTACTGAAGAACAGAAACACAAAAGCACATGTGCCTTTATTTCACGTCGGTCTTCCCTGAGGGGCGGATGACGTTACGGAGTGCGTAACGGGATATTTATTATGGGGGTTCGTTAGGTTTATAATTAATGTTTGAAAATTGTTTCACCCGACTTATGAACGTTTAATGAGTAACTTAACTTAAATATTTTAATATATATGTATATTTTTAGACGTGATCGAGGATTCTGTTACAAGCTGATACCGAAGGCTTTGTCCTCGTCATATGAGTATGATACTTACAAGAAGATGTGTTATGGGAACGTCGTCTTTACATACATCGGACCGAGTGTTTTACACTTTGTTGGATTCCTTTATGCCTTATATCTGTTTCGAATATCTGACAATGAGCAATTGCAGAACTTGATGGAAAGGGTAGGTAATGGTTTTTCACGATTATGAAGACTACAGATAAATCAAAATTCTATATTGGTGACGACATAATTATATATAATATATTATATAAAATTTCGATAGGAAAAAAAAGTGTAGGTATACATATGTTTTTAAAATTTTATAAATGTGTACATTCATAACGTTAATCAGTTCAGTTGACGTGAAAGCGTAACAAACTCACTTTCTCATTTTTTATATTAGTAAGGATTTCAAACATAATTTATATGGAACGTGACAAAAATACTGTTTAGTATTGTAATTTTTTGTGTGTTTTAACTAATTATTATCCATACTTCCATACTGATATTATAAATGTGAAAGTAACTCTGTCTGTCTGTTACCTTTTCACGCCTAAACCGCTGATCCGATCATCATAAAATTTTGCATACACGTTGTCAGGGATGCAAGGAAGGGCGAAGGGTACTTTTTATCCAGAAAAAGTACTGTTCCTGATCATCTAACGCCTGGCATAGCTATAACTGCAATGAAGATGTTAGGCGTTACATTGCTCATATATTTAGTCAGGCGCTATTTTTTTATTTTTCAACGCGGGCGAAGCCGCGGGCTTCAGCTGGTATTCGGTAAATTCGGTTGCAATTTTATTCATCAATAAAAAAAACTAAATTTTGTAAAACATAGGTATACCTACATATATAAGTTCCTTAGCAGTCAAGTAAGCTCAAAGTCTATTTGACTTTTCTTTGAACTAAAGCAATCAAGAAAAGTATAAAATTAATCTACAATATAACGTTACATACGTTTGAAATAAGTAGAATGCGGAAAATCTCTTTCCAGGATTTGTGAGAGTGCACTTAATAAGTTATATTTATTTGTGTGTATAGGCTTTTCTGTTATCATCTTGTACAACGCAAGGCATGCCATCAGCGAACCCGAAGCGACTTCTGCGGATGTTGTGGTTCTTTATAACTCTCAGCATAGTTTGGATGTGCCTTTCCCTTTTATCCGTTTACCTAATGATGGCCGAAGGCAACATCATATTTAGATGGCTGGAGTCGAGGTAAGCTAAATCATTACATAAGTTTTCATTTTAAAAAAAAAGTTGAACAAAAACACTAGGTACCTACCTACAGAAATAAGAAAAAAGTGTGTGTGTCAGCTTCGACGCACGATTGGAGTTTACTCTTGCACTATGCAATACGAAAAATAAACGCGCCATCTATTATGCTACAATAGAATTAGCAGAAGCGGCGACATCTATCGGATTTGGGAAGAACTGCTTGGTGAACTTCAAAAATATAGCGCTATTGATGGCGCCATCTATTGTACTACAATAGAATTAGATGAAGCGGCAGCGAATTTGAGTAACCGCTTAGAAGAACAATGGAAGAACATAACGCTTTTTGGTTAACGCTTCTTTTAATTTACTCATAAACTTTTCATACCGGGGGACTTCAGGCATATGAAAATAGATTCTTAAGGAGTAAACTCCAATAACAACATGTAATTGAAACAGTATTACTAATTAAATCGTCAGTTACATAGTTCCATTATGTTAACAGATATTACCTAAGTTTAAAAATTGATATCAATTCTAAATGATAGGGGAGAGGACATGTGTAAGGAGTTAGCTTCTCCTTTCTTGGTGCCATCTCCTATCGGAAATTGACTATTATTATGGCTATATGAACCTTTGAGATGTGGTTCGAAATAGCGATCTGTATTTGTATGTATGCAGTGTATAAAAGTATTTTTTCTTCAGCGCACTCAAATCACTGCACTTTTCAACAAGTAAAAAATGTCCAAGTACATATAGATATACACTTATTGTAATTTTGGGTAATTTATGGTAGGTAAACAAAGATAAAAATAAATAAATAAATTTAAAAAACAAGATAAAAATATTAATTAATAATTATGTTTCCAACTCCGTAAAACATTTGAAATTAACATAAGTATAAATGAGTATTCGAGTACGGGCGGACAATATTAATCATTAACTATATTAGTTTTAACAGTATACCTACTTGAAAATTTGAAGGTCACTTTAGTGTTCAAATGTGCTACACGGCTAGACATTCTGATTTAAATGAAATAACCATTTTATTGACAGTACCACCGAAACACAAATGATTCTGAAAGTAAGTTTGATCGTGTGTACCTTAATTCACGACATGGTGCAAGCTACGATCATCACCAGCTACTGTCTCCAGGCACAGCTACTGCAGGCCCACCTCGTCTTCTTAAAGGAGAAACTTCTCAATAGGACTATGACGCCTCTCAATTGGATGAGGGTATGTCATTCACTTTTTCAGCTTTTAGTAATAGCTGGGTAATACTTAACCTAATCTAACCTACTTACCTTTTAAATATTTGTTGAAACGACTAATCGCCTGAACAAATATATATTTTGACGAGCCTCCTGGCCAAGTGGTTAACGTTGAGTACTTTAACGCTCTAAGGGGTCCCTGTTTTTGAAATACCGGCTGGGCCATCTTTTCAAATAAACTTTTCGAAGTTGTCTCTGGTCAGGATCTGGCATGTAATGGCAGGACACACTGCTACTATAGTCGGCAACGCACTGGTAACACCAGTGGCGTTGTTTCTGTTATAGGCGACGGTAGCCATCTATCATCCAGTGAAGCGTCAGCCTGTTTGACGACCTTACAGTAAAAAAAAAAACATAAAAAGATTGCTAAGAAAGGCTATAATTAATATATTATGGACACAGGAAATAGCCGAATTTCGAAAACTGTTGAAGTATTTGAACGAAGACCTGTCACCGGCGGTGTGTCTGTTCACGATAGTGAACCTGTCATGGGCTGTTTCCGGAGTTATGTGGCTGCTGAACCTGGACAAAGTGGACACTGGCACCGAGCCCATCGTCGGCATCAGCGTCCTCAACCAGCTGCTGTGGATCTCAGCCGCACTTGTTCCTTTTGTGCAGGTACTTCACTATTACGTCTTTTTTTATCTGTCGTATCAAAGTACCTATATTAGCCTCCTCTATGATCATTTTCTGGCAAAGCAAAATTTGTTGTTTAATTTAAACACATCAAAAAAGTCTAAGCAACATACAAATTTCAATCTTACAATGTGTTTTCCCAGTGTTTTTTTGTTTTTTGTTTTTTTTTCCCAATCCTTAGTGTTTTCTTATTTATATTAATTTTTAATGCTTTTTTGATATTAAACCTCAATTGTTTTTTTTTTTACTTTTTTTTTTAATAATCTCAATTAACATTAATTACGAGTAAACAAGTACTGTATGTACGTAGTACAAATCACGGAGCATATACAAAGAGGAGATGTTGTTATTGAATTTTTCTATAGAGCGGTGCGTGACTACTGCGCGGGGCAAGGAGGAAGTTAGACCCCGCCCAATTATCTTAAATTGCCAATGAAAATTGACTGTAGTCTACAACAAACAAGCGCCGCCACACTGTGACCAGTGCCGACAGCAGACTGACCAAGACCACGCCCACAAAAAATGACGTCAGGACCTAGTTTGATATCAGTGCACAGTTGTTTAGGCCATCTCCTCTTTGTATATGCTCCGTGGTACAAATCAACTAAACTTAATCAACTTAAACTAAAATTGCATAAATTAATACAAAGTGTGGCCTCCTCTGTTATTGAGAACTTGCTGGCACCGATTATTCATAGAATCGATGAGACTGTTAATGTTATCCTGCGGCAATTGTTCCCAATGAAATTTTAGTAAGTCCATTAGTTGTTGGGTTGTTGTCACTCCATCCAAGTCTCTGGGGCAAGTCCCATGCATGCTCGATGGGGTTGAGGTCTGGCGATTGTGCAGGCCAAGGCAATACCAGGATGTTTTCCCTTGCCAAGTACTCCCGTGTGTGCAAAGCTGTATGCGAACGCGCATTGTCATGCATCAACGTGAAATCGGAGCCAAGCGTTTGTGCGAATGGACGAACATAAGGCCTTAGAACATCCTCAACGTAATTTACAGCGTTCATGTTACCATTTACAAAAACGAGCTCAGTTCGTCTGTTCTTCATAATACCCGCCCATACCATAACTGTTGAGCCGTTGTATGGATGCACTTCCTGAACGCACCTCAGTCTTTCAGTATTTCCAGGACGACGGTACACTCTTACCCTTCTAGTATCAGGCTTGAACCCAAATCGAGACTCATCACAAAATAAAATTTTATCCCATTGTTCCGGGACCATTCATTTCGACGAGCGCGATTCCCGTGACTTATCGGTGGGCACCTAATTGGCCGTCGTGCTCGTAGGCCATAGTCATGCAGTCGATTTCGCACAGTTTGGCAGCTAACAACAACACCACTTGAATTTTGTAGCCTTAAACCTATCTCTCGGGCGGTTAACATCGGCTGGCGTCTTGCAGTCAGTTGTATGTATCGATCTTGCCGTGTGGTTGTACACCTTTCTCGACCTGGGTGCTGCTCAGCAGGATCTCCAGTGTTAGTGTAACGCTGATGAAGACGGCAAATAACGCTTCTGTTGACATCAAAATACCGAGATACCTGAGATTGACTTCTTCCCGCTTGCAACATCCCTATAGCTCTTTGCATTAATTCATCTGCGTTCAAATGACGTCGCTCCATGACGTAAAAAATGTCTCAAAATCCAAATTTGTTCAAAACTTTTTTCAAATTATTGTTTAAATCATAAAATTGATAGGTACAGAATACTAAATTTTAATAAGCAAAGAAAACGCTATAAAATTCGAACAAATGCATTCGCTTTTGAATTTGTGAAAAAAAAAAAACAAATGATACTCGATTTTTTTTTACAACCAGCCAGTATGTCCTCTAGATAAAAAAAGTTTACATAGGTATTACCTACTTGGTAAGAAATGATATAATAATTGATTAATAATTTCAAATAGTATGTGTTGCTTAGACTTTTTTGATGTGTTTATTTAAAAGGTTACTTAAAGTAAAAAAAAATCTTCCTATGTAGCACCTGTGTAGCACAAAGCCTTGCATTTATCATATACTACAGTGTTATTTTTAATTATGTACCATAAATAACATTTAAATATTAATGTTGGATGCCATTGGGTTAGTACGTACAGCCTTTTTTAAATTTTTTTTTACAAGAGCCACATTAGACATTCGTCATGTTAGTTATTGGTCACACCCATTTATAATGTAGCAAAGTATACATATTAAGGATACAATTTTCAAGCTATATATTCATTTGCAATTTGCAAAGACATTTATTACACAAAATTTATACGAATTTAATTATAACCTATCTGCAATAATGTACCCTTGAAAAAGAGAAAGAATTTTTGAAATAGTGCAAAGGGATTATACTTTTCTCATATAAATAAATTGGAGCAAGCTATATGCGATTTGTAGGTAATTTATATTTATAAATACGTTTATCCCGACTGACTATCACAACGCACAGCCTAAACTACAAAGTCAAGAAAGCTGAAAATAGTAAAAGAGCGCAAAGAGATCCAAATAGACTATGCATTCGCAAATCACACACAGCCCTTATGCATAAAAGTGTTTTCTGTTTGGCGCCGGTGATATATAACAAGATTCCGGACAACATTAAGGAGCTTAATATGAATATATTTAAGAAGAAAAAAAAAACAATTGCTGGTTGATAAATGTTACTACAATTTGAAAGAATGTCTGATAACTTAGTGTCTAGTCATTAATTTAGTGTTGGTATATTATAATATTCTTAAAATATTTGCACACCCCAAAGGGTAGAATGTAGCGAGCCTTATTCGTTGTAAAACCATTGTAATTACCTATATTCAGCAAATAAATCATTATTATTATTGTTTACTTTATAACGTAAAGCATCAGCTAAGAAAGGATTTTTGAAAATTTCAACTCCGTGCGAAGCCGGGGTCGAGTCGCTAGTAACTATTTATTTATATACCTGCTGTACACGAACTAACTGTCTAGATTGCCACCATTTCATTGTGATGTAACTGTTTGTTTTGTATTCATTGTAATATGAAGGCGGCACGGCTGTCGGCGGAGTGTCGGCGCACGCAGTGGGTGGGGCACGAGGTGTGTGCACGCCCCTTCCTGCATCGCGACGCCTCGCACGAGGAGCTCGTATCGGTGCTGCTGTTCGCCTCTTCGCTCCGCTTGCGGGCCACTTTGTGCCGCTGTCCCGTGTTCGGGGCCCATCTTGCCTTCGCCTTCACGTTTCTCCTAATTGCGCTTTTCTCTTTAGGAATGTGTCACTTCTTGTGATATACTAAGCACGGTGCAAAGAAAGCGAGGTCGATTTCATTGGGACTGCGTGGATTTATATAGAGATATTCCCTTTATTTGTACAGTTTGTAACATTTCAAAAGTAACGAAAACACTTGAGACCCCACTTCAAATGTAACAATGCAAGTCTATAAAATTGTTGTGGTATCTATGTTAGAACTTCAAGTTTTTTTGATATTTTTTAATATTTATCTAGATTTTAGACCTATTCACTTTCATAATGGAAAACAGTATCTGAAGAAGATTCATTTTCCGCTATATTAATTATGATGTGATTTTGAGGTTTATTTAATTTAAAATTTGCTTTCTTCTAACTGAGAAACCAAATATTCTGTTAGTTATAAACGGTAACAAGTATCAAAATCGTTCCTAGAATCTCCACAAGCATTATTATAACTGTGGTATTCAAAAATACAAGGAAATCAGCCAACCTTTTCTTTGTTTATAAACAGCCTCTTCAAATGTATTCTTTACTTTTGAAATGGTAATATAATTGAACAACGTAAATATCTCTAACGATTTTCATCATTCAAAACTTATGATTTTTTTAATTATTGAAATCGGCACATTTTCATTTAAATGAAAGAGATGCTGTCTAAGCCTTCTTAAATGGTGTTCAGTGGTATTTTTACAAACAAAAAAAAATATCACATCAGATTTAAAAAAACAATAAAAAACCATTTTATTTATCTTTAGTATAATAACAAATTGTTTATCTCACTATATTAGAATTAAAAATAATTATTCAACTATATATTTCCCATTAATTTTTAATACCAAGATGCATTTTATTTTATTTGTGCTTGTAAAGAGTTGTATGTTGTAATGTTTGTAAAGAAATCAGTGTATTCTGTTAATATTCAAATGAAAGAAAATAGATAATTCATTCGACCTTCTGAATGAGTTTTCGTTTAGTTAGTTTTCGTTTCTCTGTAAACGATCTTCCTTTTAAACTTCGTAAGGTGTAATAATTGGTAACAATGTAAATTTCTAATGTTTTATTAGAGTATTGATATATTTTTATAGCTGTGAATTTACTGGAAGTGTTGTTTAATATATTTATATAGTAACTTTATTGTACTAAGAAATTGTATCATAGCCTTTTGTACGGAGTACAAGCTTTATGTAATTATAATATAAGGATATTTACCGAATAAATCACGTAGACTAGTTAATAATATTTATTTTTAACATATTAATATAATAATAAATTATGTAAGAATAAAACAAGTTTTTTTATTTTATCTAAACACCCATCAATCAATATGTCAGCTAAAACTTAAATTACTACGTCACAGAGAGACTACTACGCCAGTCTAGAGGGACTAACTACACTTTTAGAGGGACGATTTTGGTTACATTTATACAGTTCCGCTTCTATAAGCTGTATACAGAGCCGAATGAGTGTGAATCAATGGCAATTGTTACTTGTCGACGAGAATTTGTGAACGGTCGACGAGGAATCGCGTACAGCTCTGGACGCGGCGGATTAGCATTTGAATGACAAAACACACTTTGGCGCGAAAGATGAATAGATTCGGAAAGCAGAAAGGGCGCGTACGCATCTCCATATAAAAGTCTTGTTTTCTATGGACAAAGGCTGAATTGAGCTGAATAAATGTAGTTACTCCCTAATGAAACGAGGTGTTGGTTTCTGGTGTGTTCTGTATTCTGAGATTAGCATTAAGTATGAGCGAATTGCGCAGTGCGATGTAGGTGTTGCGTCTGGCGGCCGAGCTGTGCGTTCCACCACGAGTGGACGTCGTGCAAGGGGGGCTGTTCGCGCGCCCCTCCCCCTGACACCCCCGACTGCACCCCACCCCACTGCCCAGACACCCCTGCGCCTGCACTCCACGTGCTGTTGTGACACGTGCGGTTGTTGTTCTTCGAAACTGCTACAATAATACATATTTCCATATCAACTATATTGTTTTCCAACTATTGTAGATAATGATGCCTAGTGGGACTAAGCTCTTCCGCCAACATCACAGTCCTGCGCCTGATAGAAAGTGACTAGATAGGGGAAAAGGAGAACATTGCGAGGAAACCAGCTCGTCAGAGAACACTATCAGTCTGCAAATACGACAAAGAAAAAAAAATCATTCCAATCGGTTTACAGACAAAAAGTAGGCGCTATCCGAATACAACGTGTACGAAGTCACGGGTCACAGCTAATATGTAATAAATATTGACTAATCAGTTTGTTCAGTAGTCACATTATGTTCGCCACCTCTGTGTGTAAAACAAAATATTCTTCTCTGATACACTTTAGTTTTATGCATCCTATTAAACTTTAATTTAATATTAAAATGTATAGGTACTTGATGTGTTTTGGCTTGCTAGGAGTTGATTTCTATAAAATACTAAGCACAAACGGACAACTTTGGTCACCTCAATGTAACAGGCGTTCATTGTCCACCAAGACGAGGAGTTCACGAATAAGAGTTTACGCATATTTTTAGAAAAATGGAAGACTGGTCTTAAGCTAATCTGGACTGACAAGCACACATACAGGTGATCATTACACGAGATGGACAACTAACTATAAAGCTAAGCGTAAACCAAAATCATATATTTATCATCTCCGTGTCAAAACATTACACTGGTGAAATATGTTGGTTCTGGTGCAATACAATTCAGTGGTCATAGAATGGGATAAGACTAAGACAAAAAAACTTAATGGTATTCATTCAGGAGCTTCAATGTCATCTAAGAACCCCTAATAAAATACATTTCGTATAGTGACATTTATCAGCGGAAACGCTATGCTATGCTATATCGATGACGAAATCAATTGTAGCGCTAGGAATAAGAATATACTTACGTGGAGACTTTTTATTGAGAGCGGGGTGAGGATCGCTTAACGTAGGTTGTAAAAATTTCTTTACTGGACTCTCAGGTCTGAAAGGAGAACAGTATCGATTAAACTACTATTCTTTTACACGCCTTTAAAAGAAGATAAAACATAAACGAGTAATACCTTGGCGCAGTGACGGAAGGTAGACCGGATCTTTTGAACTGGCCTTTAGTTGATGCACGTTTGGGTTGAGATTCCAATGAGGATGTTATATCTGAAAATGTTATCTCCATTATTTATTTTCAAAGCTGAAGTCTGACTTAAGGGGTAGAAGACGTGGAAGTGGCCCCTTGCAGTTTTTGCTCATTTTGAAGACACAACATGAATATTTTTATTAAAGAATAGATCCTAAAATTGTATAGAGGTTGACGGAGACTATGTATATTGAAAAATAAATGTAATTTTTGGACTACAGTGGCTTTCTTCTTTGCCGGGTCGAAAACTTTTAGATCCTCCCAAGTATATACAAAGCTGATAAAGAAAAATTATAAGATATTCTTAATAGAACTAACGATAAATTCTCAGAGTGTAAATTGACGTAGTTAATTTAAAAACTCATTGTGGCGGTAACGATGAATAGGTACTGACAAAAAAAAATAGTTTTGGACGCTGGTCGTATATAATTTGGGGTGGCAATGGAAGAGCGAAAGTGACATGTGTTTTCTTGGGGTGCCGCGGTTTGATGTCACGATTTTAGACACCCATTTCTCACCGTACAAATCTTACAATGAATTTTATTATTAAAATGAAATAATGAACTTAAAATGAATTACAATATGAAACTTATAAAAATAAAATGTAATTGTAACCTATATAAATAAAAATGAATCACCAAGTATGTTTCTATGCGCAAAACTCGAGAATGTCTGGATCAATTCGGCTATTTTTTCGAAATACTTTCAAACAGGGAAGGTTTTTATGAACGAAAAAAATGTCCGGAATAGTGCGAAGGGCGGGTTGCAAGCATTTTATAATTTCTTTCTAACGTTAAATATAGCTTGAACGGTAAGACTCACTTGAGATAGCAGGTTGAGATGTGGATTCGGTAATCTCCGTACGTCCCGGATTGACGTTTGTTTGCTAAAAAAATATACAATTTATATTTCAGTCAGTCATATTTGATTTACTTTCTACAAAAGCCTCCATTCAAATGTTAATCTCAAACAATTTGCTAACCTGTGGTTCATTGTCCTGCTTGTCTTTGTCAAATTTCTCACTGTTAATTTCTACATTCTGTTCGTTCGTTTTCCTAAGGCCTGCTATCAGGCTTGTTTGCTGATTCTGTAAATTATTTATTGTTTAAATACATTTTGTAACAGTTATATAAATTAATATAATAGTAATAGGTTTTATTATTGAATAAATAATATAACAGTGTAGGTTTTAGTGCTAAAGACCATTTTATGTTATATACCTTAACCGATTCATTGTTACGCAAATGCCGTATTAGTCTGTAATACGGCATTTAAATGCCTATTAAAAAACTAAACACTTTCGGATCTCAGTCTGCAACTTTGTTGTCTTGAGGAAATAATGATTTAATTTTTTTAAACTGTTTATAATAGTTTTTTTTTAATATTTTCACTGTTTAAATAATTGACTTTTCTCAACAGAATAACAAAACTTTATTTTTATTTTTATTAACGTTTTTATTAACTTTACAATTTGTTAAAAACAAATCCCAAATCTCGTAACTTTTTTTTTCGAAACTACTAAAATTACAAAAACAATGTGAGTGCACGTGACCATGAAATAGCATTCATTGGTTGTTACTACTTTTTCTCTGTTTTTACACTTTAAGGCGTCAATTGATTCAATAAATAAAGTCTTAACTTACGCTGCTATTCGCACGTATCTTCTTGAGGCAACCCTCGAGCCATGTCCGGATAGTCTGCTTCGCTACCTCCTCCTCAATCAAAAATTCAAACTCCTCCCTTGCTAATAACTCTTCCATTTGCAAAGACTTACGAATGTCTACCGTTCGATAAGATAGCATGCTGAAATCAATGAAAAATTTTCTACACATCCTTTGGTAGCGATAAACTCAATGAACAAATTGAACAAAAACAGTCGAAATATAAGGCCAGTGACACCGTGGCAATTAGATACACACTAGAGAATGAATACATTTCCGGTTCCTGGAACTATGTGATCTGTTGCCCTATTACACTTTAACCATTTTATAAAGTTCTTATGAGGTTGTCTGTTGTGTCTGTTTCTTATGTATCTTATCTGATAATGGAATATAGGACAAAGGACTTATAATGTTTCACCAAACTGGCGTAACATTGACATAACACCTACTTGATGACGTCATGAAAGGTGACATCCTCTCCATTGTGCAATCTCTCCAATTCGTAACACATATATTTGAACAGGAGACGTTCCTTGTGCGTATCACATTCGAGTCGACCTTTTAGCAGACGCAAGATGATTTTAACCTAAAACATTATTCATTCAAATTTCACTCATAGTAGAGATAAATAAATTAACTAATTATTTTAGTTTTACCTATATTTTTAATATTACAATTTCTTTGGACATAGGCTTCCGGCATAATTTTCCAGTAGGACAGGTCAGAAGCAGCCTGGACTGGATCCAGGCTGCCTTTATTAGGTCTTATTAGGTTCCATATTAGGTAGTCGGTCTATTTTGCAGTTGGACGTCCTACGCTGCGCTTAGGTACCATCTGGCAGAGTAACCCCCAGCATAACCCGTTGAGCTCATAGCTTGTTGAGGGATATTGAACTTTTTTATGAAGCACATGGTTAGAGAGCACCTTTCAGTGCCATATGTCATCACTGACAAACACAAATTGGTCGAACGAAAACCATTGTTTTAAGGCAATGAGCAATTTTGGACGCGAAGATGTCTCGGAGCTTCCCGAACGCTACCCATCCGAGTTGAATTCGATGATTGACCTCCTTCTTGAAGTTGAATCTATTCAATTGGACTGTTTGTATCAAATAGATGTACTCGTCAATAACTTCGAGGGTTGAGTGACCAATTGTTATTGGGATGAGCACAACATGGACATGACATGGACCTTAGGGCCTACTCTTTGGAAAACTCTGTTGAAGGTCTCTCATCGAATTCGCCTCGATCACAATATCGCCGTCAAACCGAATCTGATCGCAGTTGCCTTAATTTAGTCGCTGCCTTTAGTCGGTGTGACAATAAAAAATATATATTTACCTTTCTAACAGGTATAACTCCCTTTTGGTGGAGGTCGACAATGTTCCATGTATTTTGAAAGTTCCTTATGTCAGCGTATGACAATAAAGCATCTTCTTCATTTGAGTAGAATAACGAAAAGTTCTCCATGATAATAGCTGCAATAACAAAACTATAGCTAGTTATAACAATAAGATATATTACAGCCAAACATTGAAACAAAGAACAATGTATGGTTTAAGACCTGACAAATCCCGTTCACCTATCCGTTACTTTGTCTTTTATCCTTTATTCTATTATCCCAGACTATGCACTACTATCCTCTAGCGTTGCTTGTGCTTAGAAGGCGAATCACAAGCGTGTTCTCAATTCTGGTGCAGTTTTTGTATCTGTTTTTATTAGTTATTGAGACAACTTTGTCTTATCAACAATGTTCTCCATAGTCGCACGAATTACTGAGCGAAGTTAGCCAAGCCACAAGCAGGGTAGCGATACACTGCATCCAACTTCGCAAAGAACTGAGTCATGCACATATTTGAACTTGGGCCGTTTAATTTGATGAAGCACAGCTAAACCCGAAATGAATTGGAGGCCTTCACAGAATTGAAGTAGAACACATTACAGAAGTTCCTACCTTTTATGAAACGTTCGAGTTTGGGTGGTTTGGTCGATAGCGTTACGGTAAGGCGTGTAAGGAATGCCAGACGTACCGACAAGCAGGTTGAGCACGATGTAGGTGATGATGACGTAGAAAGTGCAGAAGTAGGCCAACGAGGCGGTGAAGTTGCCGCAGTCCGTTTCCCAGTAGTTGTCGGCGGGCGTGCAGTAGGGCGGCGCCACCATGCAGTCGTGCATTATCTTGTTCCAGTCTTCGCCTGTGACTATGCGGAACAGCATCGCCACGCTGTGCGTCGGAGAGTTGAAGTTCGCACGCCTGAACACGTCAATACCACAACTTATATTGTAGAGCATGAGCCAATTGTGAAATAGAAGATAGACTCTAACAACTCTGACGCAATTTTAGATTTCAAAATTATATAATATAAATAAATAAGCCTAAAGTGTTAAATCTTAATTTAACATTATTACTGCAAATTTTTGAACAAAAATATACAATTAAAATAATATAACAAAAGTCGTATTAAAAGGTTTTTAATAAAACGTGTACACAAAAATGATACTCATTGAATAAAACAAAATGCCAACGTATCAAACTAACAGAGTCCAAACCAATTCACATGGATATGTGAAGGAACATGATCCAGAAGTGGCGACAAATCAACGTGATTATTTATTGCTTCATATAGAAAAAGATCTGTTTTTTGTGAAAATAATATTTTATTTTCAAATATCAAAGAGTGGTCAGTTATAAAATAGAAAAGAACAACGGCGAAATTTTTGTTCAAAGAATTTTGAAGCGTCTTTGAATGTAATCAATATAAAGAGAAATAACTAAATTTACCAAGGTTTTTCAAATTACACTAATGGTCTGTCTAAGTCCGGATATAAATATCAATTTTAAAAGAAACACAATTGACTTAACATCTTCTTGTGATATATAGTGTTATATATAGTATATAGTGTTCTGTGACATCTTCCTTTAATTGAGTAAATGACAATTTAATGTGTCAAATAAGGTACAAAAACACAGAATAATAATGCTTCAGTTATTATTTTTTATTTGTAGACGCGAAAAGTTCAAGTCAACAAAATTTGTATGGGGGTTCGCCATTGTGAATAATTATTTCGTTCACAGTGCAATGATTGTTAAAAAGTCTGCTTGTGTCTGAATGGGAAAGGATAAATTTAAAAACCTTCGTGTATTCTGTGTGGTAAATAGATGACGAGAATTAGCCAAGTAAATTGATACAAATAAAGCGTAAGTAGGTGCAATTCACAGACGGACAAAACGAATAAGCAGAAAAAATTAAGGTATACTTATGCGTTACTGATAATTGTCGCAGTTTTTAATCCAGTCACAACAACAATAATTTCGAGTTTTGAACGGTCATAAAGTTTGTAATGTATTATAATTACTATAAAAATAAAAGCAATTTTTAAGAATCGAACAAGGGCGCACTCACCTGCCTATTCCTTCGCCATACTTGACATTCCCGAAGACAATGGTGCCGGCGAGCGCGTAGAAGAACACGAGCAGAAACATTCCGAATATAATGAAGAAACTCTTGCACACGCTCACGCCCACCGTCAGCATTAACATCTTGAGCGTAGTGTGTTTGCCGGTTATTGTGAAGAAGCGTAATATTACAACCATGAACCCAACGAAGTACGACAGGTCATTCTGTAAACACGACATCAATTTTATTTTCTAGCGCAAAACTAACTATTAGGTATTTACTATGGAGACCACAATAGTTATTTGTTCAACAAGTGAACAAAGTTGTTTTTTAGCTGTGAGTGCCGACTTTTAAATCACGAATAAGCGAAGTAGTATATAATTGAATCACAAGCGTAACGAGTGATTCTAATATAGACTACTGAGCACAGTGAACAATTTATTGTGGCAGCCATGTGGTCACGTTAAAAAGTCGTGACCATTACTCCCGCAAACACTCAAATGAAATCTTGAAGAAGTTACGGTACATGACTTCAATCAGTCTTAAGAGGCGTTCTGTGATCGGATCGATCTCAGTGAGAATACTCCGTTTTTTCATATTTATCTTATTGTTCGCGACATATCCACGCCTAGATGTCGCTATTGCAAAGAATGTGCATGGTATGAAAGTTGGTCTGCGTTTCTGTGTATAGGCGGCAATGAAAGATATAAAATTGATGAATTGGGGTCTTTATTGAAATTAAAAGGCGTCTTTGTCGAAGGTTTTGTGTCAAGTTCATTGTTCAGTTCAGGTCTTGTTCTGTCAAGGCTTTTAGTCCAAATACATAGATCAGGATACGTTATAAGTAATTCATTTGCCTATAATACTCGTAGTATCCCCTTAGATCAATCGAGATCAATATAAAGTGAGCTATCGAACACTTATTAATGTGACCTTTTGTCCTTTTGTTGAAATAATGTTTTAAAACTGATATGTTTTCTAATAATCAAATTATTATAAGTGATTAATTTGGGGAATCAAAAAAGTGTTACCTACCTTAAGGGTGAAATGCATGAATATCCAAAAGCAGCCGGCGACGGTGACGAGCAAGTCGTAGCGGTTGCGACGGGACTGCCAGTAGCCGCGCAGCGTGAAGGCGATGGTTTTGAGCAGAACCTCTACCACGAACACCAGCGTGAGCAGCGCTGACGTCAGCGCTAGTTTCTCCGTATGAGCCGAGTACCTCGACCACGTCACGGCCAGCAGCGCGCTGTTCATCAGGACTATGATGGCGACAACTCGCTTAAAGGTCAGGTTTTGCGTGACGTCATAGGCGAAGGCGCGCACTTTGTGGCCGTCGGGCCGCGGCGGCAGATGCAGCGGCTGAGCGATCTTCAGACGCTTCTTCAAATCGCACCTGCAACAGCAAACGCACAAGCACGTTAAATTTATACACGTTTGTGAATTAATACTATAGAAACTTTGGATTGTATGTACCAATAATCGGGAGGGCTTAACGTTTTACCCACAGCGAATATTTATGAATTAATGGCAGAACGAGACGCTGTCATTCATATTAAATACGAGAAAACCACATCATTAGGCTGTGTCTCTCCACAAAACATAGGCCTCTTCAAAGGCTCGCCACCACACACGGTCATCTGCCCTTCGCATCTAGCCGCTTCCTGAGATTCCTTTCAGGTCGTCTGTCCGCCAGGCCACAGGGCATCCCAGATGTGTCTTCCTTGGCCTCCATTCGAGAACTCGTCTAGACACATAATTATTTAAAATTACGAATGATCTTATTTCATAATGGCAACATGAAAATCCATGAAATTATTTTATTTTATTCGAGAGGTATTTTATGTCATGGTTTTGAATTGTCTATTATGTTTTGCCGACAATAATTGGATAACAAATACTGTATCACTATTATTCTCACGTTTACTTCTAAAAATATTCTAATATTTCCTGGTTTGACTTCTAAAAGCCTATTAAGTAATTTTAACGAGAGCTGGTTAGGTATATATCTATTTAAACGTCTGTTTTCGTGTTAAAACAAATTGTGTACCTAGACACATACATAAATTCTGATATACAGATATTCAATTCAAAAATTATTCTTTTTTCTTCCATTTAAGGTACTTGGGCTTCAAATTTTAAAAACTTTTTCTAAGTTAAGGTCGTCAGACAGGCTGACGGTAGAATCGATGTTAGGTGGCTACCGTCGCCTATAACACAATCCATAGTAGGATTAAGGATAAGGGATAAGAAAGGGATAGAGAAATGGGCTCACTTTGTTGTTATTTGTAACCGAAATACTTTTCACAATCCTATCATTAAAATCTACAGAGACACCGATGAAATCCTTATTACCTTTTAAACCTTACCACCAAAATTGGTTCAATGGTTTAGCCATGAAAACTGAACACACAATAGCAAATAGTTACCATCTCCTCTGGTCGACGGTGAGTAGTGCAGTGCCCTTGTTCTCGGAGTAGTTTGCAATGACGACGCCCACGAACAGAGTGAGACCAATCATGCAACCCAGGAATATGTATACGTGAATGTATATCGCGTGCACCTACAATTATACAATAACAGTTAATTTCACCTCGATCCGGCCGATGCAAAAAGAAATGTTGTAACCTTATCTTTCCAGGTGTGACAATGTAAATATTGAGATATGCACAATTTTGGGATATTTTCTGATCAACCAGTTATCAAAATAATAGGTTTAGTCATAATACATTTGATTTAACAAAAATAAAAAATATTTACTGTTATTTTTATAAAGTCCTTATAAATAAAAGCAAGTGAAATAATGATAAGACAAAATAAAGGCAATTATTCATTAAAATGAACCTAATGACAATTTAAAAAAATCCTTGTGATTACCGGGCCTAATGCTTTAATCAAAACGTCACGAACGTCTAACCATCCTTTGAACGAGAGAACTTCAAATAACGTTAGCAGTGCGTCGCCGATGTTGTCAAAGTTAAAACGTTTGGGATTTGCCCTGAAAAACAAAATATTAATTCAAATTCAGAGGCAATGAAAACAACAGACTACAGAGAATTACTTTTCATGCAAATAAAGGCCAAGTCGCAGTAAATTTCTATTGTCGCAACGTAACTTAGTGAGGAGAATAGTTTGACAATTACGTATATCTAAAACTTTAATATGTATTCAAGAATATATAAATTTATTTATTTATTAACGAATATATAAATAAATTTATATATTCTTGAATACTTATACAAATTTATTTATTTCTTATATTTCGGAAAGGGATCTAATGATTTTTGAGTCCACCTTAAAGAGTAAATCCTTATCTACATATAAAATTTCATCTTATAAAGAATTATTTTCTTGTAAAATACATTTTACACAAGAGTTTTTTTTATATCCATTTGTTACATTAATATTTTCTGCGACTTGTTGCTATGTCCAAATCGATAGGAGTTAGATATTAAAAATAGTAAGTTTAGATAACCAATGGGGCGTGTAGAGGCCGAGGGGAGTGGCCGTGCTTTTTCTTTTTTCCGGAGAGGGCAGCCGCCGAAGCAAAACGTAGTTTGAGTTTGTTTTTGCCAATCTATCAATTATTCGGTTGTCATTGTCCTAAATTTTCTACCCGCTAGTAAATACATTTTTAATTCTTTAATCGTCGTCCCGAATTAAAATCGGGGTGTCCTGTATGTTCTGGGTGTTCGGAATGTCCTCACGCGTCCTGTCGTGTCCAGTTCCATTCCGTTCTGTTCTTTTCTGTTTTGGTGGTTCGCCGTCAACGGAGGCCGAGCGTCCACGAAGACGCCGGGAGAGGGCACTGCTTCTCGCGAACAGATACGAGTAATTTTTTTTTACTGGACGCGATTCGCAAATTACTTGCGTGATAGGACGAATACCCAATATTTAATTTTAACTAGTTTTTTCCTTAAATATAAATTTGTCTTTTCGGCGGCGGTAGGGACTCGACTGCTCTTCACGAAGACCTTGTCTGTTTTTTATTTTTTTTATTTTTAGTAGATTGCTTTTTTTATTTATTGAATAAGTGCTATATATTTTTTTAATTAGTAATTTGTGTTTTTTTTAAATTGTTAAGCACATCTTTTCTTTTTTTTATTATTGTTATCCGCCAATAGAGGGAAAAAACGGTAACATATTAAAGCGCCATCTCGTGAAGTTGTACTTGTATTGTTGCATAATAATCAACTATTACCTCATAATTTTGTTAGATGGCGCTATCAGAAATCGCCAGGACTAATATACTTAAGATATAAGGTAAAATAATATAAAATTAAGTATAATTACTATAGTATCATAATAAGTAATGTAGTTACCAAACTCTAGGCACCAGCATTGAGGGAAAGGTCTCGTTTATGCCGGGTTTCAGTTTCATTTTGGTAACGAATACGCGCCTCATGAATACTCCCACGCAGTCCTCGCGACGCTTTATCGTCGGGTCGTTGCAACGCGCCAATCTGCGCCACAGACACCACAAATACAGATTTTCATGTGAAGCAAGCGAAACACTGTAGGCTATTGTAAAAAAATGATATCGCTGCAGAAAATGGTAATTGCGTTATTATATAACACAGGACCAACTGTACACAATTAAAGTCATCAGACAGATTGACGGTTCACTTGATGGTAGATGGCTACCGTCGCTTATTACACAAGCAACGCCACGCTCACTCACTGAAACATAACAGCACATATGCTGTTATTTCACGATGGTCTTGTGTAAGGGAGTGATTACTGCCGACAGACCGGGCTGCCCGAATGACTGCGAAACGCAGTGCGCCCTGCCACTATTTAAAATAAAAGAATTAATTGAAAACAAAATAAAAAGAAAAACTAAGTTACAATTTTGTTATCCTAATTTGGATCCATCGTTATTATTCCCATCAAGATAAATTAGAAAGAAACTCATTACATAAGTGTCAAATAGAATGATGATACTATTTGTTTCAAAAAATTGGCTGAAATTGATATCTGTCAGGTACAAAGTGCACAGTCGCCTGTCGTATTGTAATTTACCTTCCTCCGTATAGCTGTACGCCATAACTCGCAAAAACGAACATTAGCAGAATTAGTAAGGTGGATACCTAGAAATAAAAATAAAAAAAATATTATGCTTTTATATGCAGAATATGATTTCTCCTTTTTGTATACTCGTTTTATTATTACCGATGATATAAACGCAATTTAATATAATATAATTTAATGTAATACAGATTTACTCTGTAATCATTTTGTTTTTAGTATAGTGTCAATTATTAATTTTTTAAAACTACAACATATTCATGAAACCCGAACTAAACATTGTAAACATAATACAATTATATTGTAGATGCAGTTGGTTAAATCTTTAAAAATAAGCAAGCTTTTCAGAATAAACTTAATTAGTGAACAAAAACCATCAGCGATCAGGTTTGATGCGGGTGATTAAGTATAATAACTGAAGATTGGTCACCAGCAGGATCTCTTTGAAGCCGCGACAGAGCTCGTAGACAACCTTACGCATATGCGGAACGAGCGTGAAGATACGTAGAGGACGCACGCAGCGCAGTATCATCAGCATCTGAGCGCCGGAGCCGGGAGGCACACGCGATGGCATCCAGCAGAGAAACGTCAGCGACACCTGATATCGACGGCCCACTTTATGAAGTTTATGAAGTTGGCACATCGCGATAGGATAGATACAGTATAAGGGACTAGGTCTCTGACACCCCTTTATCATGCACCAAAACTGCAAACGTTATTTCTCAGAAGAGAGAACTTCTGATGATGGTAACTGCCATTTCATAGAATGCATTCTTCGAGAATGCAGTCAATCATTAATTCTTTCCTTCTACCTTCTCATGCTGCAAGCAAAGATGTGCTGCAATGAAACAAAAAATAGTGACCCGATTTCATTCCACATTACAAGAAATGTGAGTACCTCAATTGCAGACAAATAAAGAATCAGATACACAAAAAAATCTTCATCGTACGAGCATCCCACCGGTGGTGTTGCTTGTATTCCGTCACTAAATATGCTGCTAAGTACTCGAAAATGTTTGGACCAATTCGGCATATTTTTTTATTTTCAATGAAGTCCAAGGAAGGTTCTTATAAGATAAAAATTAGTAAATTGCATCCGTGCGAAGCCGGGAACGGGTCGTTAGTGATACATAACAAATACATTTATTATTGACTTACAATGTAAATGAAAACGTCTAAACCGGCGGCGGCGTCTTTCAAATAGGCCTTCGGCGTGAAAAAGAGTCCATCAGCCAATATCTTCAAAGCAAGTTCCAGACTCATGAAAATTACGAACCCGTACTCTGCAATCTAAATAAATTTATTTTAATAAATATATGTATACACAAGTAATTCATGATAACTGCAGGAAATCCCACAGCTATATTTACGATATGGCATATTGAACAAATAATTGAAAAACAATAAAAGGTATCTTTCATTTTACTGCACACATTTAAAACTTTAGTGAACATTAGCTTATTTTGTTTCAGTATGAGTAAATTTGAAACCATGAAAATTTTTAGGATTATACGTATATTTAGGAAAAAGATATATGTAGTTTGTATTTAGATTTAGCTACCATGGTTTCTTTATCGAAAATAATATTTAATATCACTGTAGGTACTTATATAAAATCATATCTCATGACGGATGTGACTGATTGTATTGATGTGTAATGTTTGACATTATCTACTAAATTTTACCTGAAGGGCGAAATTTTCCATAACTCTATACGTAGGCGTTTCGAACATCATGGAGAGGCACGATAATGTTGTCACCATTATCATGACCCAGTCCAAGTATGTAACCAAGCCGAGGAAGTTGCTGGAATAAAACATACAGTATTACTATTCAGGTCTAAAGTAAGGCAACTGGCGAATAGTTACTCAAGTAAGTCACTGAGCATATTGAGTGCTTCCGAAGTGGTTTTCT
The DNA here is from genome assembly GCA_910589475.2 of Bembecia ichneumoniformis. Lineage (NCBI taxonomy): Eukaryota > Metazoa > Arthropoda > Insecta > Lepidoptera > Sesiidae > Bembecia > Bembecia ichneumoniformis. Next base: position 8,640,088 of record OU342521.1, read on the forward strand.
TTGTTACTGAACGAGGTCCTAATTACTATTTCGGAGGAGACTTGCATGGTACTTTTCTCTAATTTGCGAGAATGAAATAAATTCATTCAAGACACATAAACGACATAAAATTATATTAAAGGTATAAAAATGACCACAATATAGTGTCATTTTTTTATTGTGTCAATTGGAATTATCGAGGAATTATAAAATTACTCTAAACTTTTACATAATAAAGAGATACAGATTTTAAAACTTCAATATGTACTTAATTTTTATCTATTTATAGCTTTCGAATATAAAAAAATAATTCAAGTTTTTCAGTTAAAAAAAAAATAATTCAACTTGAATTATTTGTATATAAAACTTGAATTAATGAATAGTTGTAACACATAAATTACAAAATTATATTATTGTGTATTTAAAAAATGAAACTGGCTCGCAATTCTTATTCCCAGTGTTGGGAATCGCTAGAATATTACGTAGATGACTCAGAACAAAGAACAAACTAGAAGGTGCGATCAATCAAAATGATATGCCGTCTAACCCAACATACTGCAATACTATGGAATTAATACATTATAAAAACGAGTGCAATCAAAGTCACACATAAAAATATACATGCTGATAGTATGATGTTTATTTATGTTATTTTGTTTGTACCGTTGTAATTCCATTACGGAATATAAATATATTTCCAAATTGACAGTTTACTAATAGTGGAATATTACTAATATAACTTGAATGTATTTTGAAAGTAAGGACATGGTGAGCACTGCTGTGGTCATGTGTGTACGCTGGTTACGACGACGATGCTTCTGTTAGGGTATTATTTTGTTCTTCTGTGTCTAAAAACAAGACGATGACACATTTAATGACAACAATGAATGATCGATAAAATAAATCAAATAGTAGATATATGGACTTGTAAATGATCTACTTATACATGAATTGTAATCCTATTACAAGTTTAGGAGCAACTTTAAAAGCCGAAATTTAAAAGGTCAACAGAGTAATATTACATAAAAGTGGTTCTGTTACTTCTGTTTCGCTCAATATTCTATTTCAAGCGTAGCGGAAAAGAGAAATGGAGTAGTAAATGCGAATAGTCACTGGAAGCTTTTGTAGTGCACTTTCCGCTCGTTGCCAGTTACGGGATCACGGAGTCTAGCGTCGTAGCGCGCGTCCACTATCGCACGACAAATCTTCCTGAAGCGGGACTCGCGCGGGACAATCAGTAATGGCGTGTCGAACAGAGGGTGGTTTTCTCTTAAATCCTCCTCTCGCTGATTCCTACAATAATGAATTTTGTCCCAAAATATAAGGTATAGGGCACAACACATGAAAAAAGCAATTTCGAACAGATTCTCTGTGCTTAAAAAACGAGAACAGTAAAAGCATCCTGACCTTACAGCAGACATCTGTCGGATAATAGCACCTGTGCTGTTGTGATTCGGTGAGTGAATAAGGGATGCCAGAGCCCATTCCACTATCCCTTTGTTAACATTGTTCTTTATTGTAGAATGTAGGTTTTCTCGGCCGGTATCCATATGAGTTGTGGGTTTCCGGGATGATGGCCCAGGTCTGTTGGAAATTCTTCCAAACTCCAACCATCACCCTCAACAAAAAAGGGCTATGATTAAGACGCTGGTTGATAGAGCGAAACGAGTCTGCGAACCAACACAGATACAAAAAGAGCTGGAACATTTAAGCCATACTCTACGGTGCAACGGATACACACCCACTGAAATTAAGCGAGCGATAAAACCGAGGAGAAACAGGACTAATGCCGAAGACAAAACCCAGATAAAGGCAGAGCATTCCTCCCATATATTAAAGGAGTAACGGATCGCATAGGAAAAATGTTACAGAGCAGAAACATCAAGGCCATATATAAGCCCACGAGCCAAATCAGAAACCTGCTCGGTTCAGTTAAAGACCCAAGGGATTCATTATCCTCGACAGGGGTATATAAAATACCTTGTGAATGGGGCGCAGTATATATCGGCACCACAAAACGCAGCATTAACACCCGAATTAAAGAACACAAGGGTAACTGTCGCAGAGGAGAGACCGAAAAATCGGCAGTAGCTGAACACGCCTTTTCTGAAGGCAATCATAAAATCCTTTTCAAAAACACATTAGTTCTGTCATCCGAGGTACACTATCACTCACGCCTTAATCGGGAAGCCATTGAAATTTTCAAGCATCCAAATAATTTCAACAGGAAGGAGGAAAATCTAAGGCTACACAACACTTGGTATCCGGCACTACGCAAGAATAATAATAATGAAAGAAAGAGAGGGCATTATAACCCCTCTCCTAGTGACCACACCCCACCAATTCAACCACGGGGTGGGGATATAAATTTAAATATAGACACATTCCAGTCGACAAATCAGTCTCGTTCGAGAAGTCGAAAAGTGCAGAAGTGAAGTGCAGTGATGTGATGTACTTTTTCTTCTAACACGGACTACGCCACTGAGGATGTCAACCGCAGTTGTTGACGAAACGTTTGGAAGAATTTCCAACAGACCTGGGCCATCATCCCGGAAACCCACAACTCATATTGTTCTTTATTTCTATCAAGCGCACTTGCATTTCCTTCTGGCGTTGCCACCTATCATTAAACAGACAGAAGAGTAGACAATTCCTTTGGAAAAAGGCAAAATGTCAAAAGGTGATAATTTGGAATTTGCCTTGTACAATAATTAGAAACAATTATTCTAATTCTAATTATTGTTGTACATAACAACAATAATTAGAAAAAATACAGTATAAGGTAATTGTAATGGATGTTTATTTAAAAAATAACATTAAAGTATGGCCTGCTTCAGAATATTATGATGGGTAAAGCGCTGTCCTTCTAAAATTACAGAATTAGTATGTTCTCTCATTATTATTATTTGTTTACAATAGGTAAGCAAATTAATACTTTAAATAATGTAAAATCATATATGCAAATGCTATTTCATCTTTATTTATATTTTTTGTGGCGAACAGTGCTTTTGATGAGCCCATTGGATGAGTGGTTTGGTGCTTGCCTTAACGTTCTGTCTCAGGGGGCTCGGGTTCGATTCCCGGCAGACTCAACTTTGAAAATGAATTTTTCGCTCGGGTTTGACTCTAGAAAGTATAGGCAGGGCACACTGAGTTTCGCAGTCATTTGGGCAACACGTCTGGCGGCATCCCCTTACAGAAGACTACCATAAAAAAATAGCTGTTGTAATGTCGATGAGTCAGTAAGAGATGCCAAAGCTTATTGCCCTATTCCCCTTCCTAATTTTTTATCCTTAATTCTACTATGGTCGGCAGAGCATTTGCAATTTCTTACTGTAGCATTGTGTTATAGACCACGTTAGCTATCTACCATCAAGTGGACGTCAGCCTCTCTGTCGGCCTTAACATAAAAAAATAAGAGTAACGTGTGTGAATTCCAAGAAAAGGCTTGATGAGGGTAGCTGCCTGCTACAAGGTGTGCTATGAGTCGCACAGGGGACAATGGGATAGATGAAATACCTCCTCATCTCGGCCTGCTGTCGCTTAGCCTGCAGCAGACGAATGTCGAGGTAGGGTGGCCGCGCGCGAGACGAGGGCACGACGCGGGAGGCGGCGCCGATGTCACCATTCTCCAGGAGGTGCTCGTACGTCTGCTTCAGCTTGAACGATCCACTGCGCACCGAACGTCGGATAGAGCGGGAGCCAAACCTAGCCGAACTTACAATTTTAAACTGTCCCCTCTCCGACCCACAGAAATGTTCGTTTGTTTACTTCGTAACTGCAGGTAAATCTTATCAAATCAAGTACCGCGTACCTACGGTCCGCCGAAAGGGACTTTAAAAATTAATATTCGCAACAACTTGAGAATATGAATAAAAGTAATAAATGTAAGAAAATTACAATCCCAAATTATATTACAAATGCGAAAATGAGTTTATTCGTTTGTATGTTTCTTTGCTACGCATACAAGTTTTCAGGGACCCAGTAAAGAACAAAGGATACATAGCGACACTTTTTTATCTAGTAAAAAAAATTTCCCCCAGGGATTATTTAAAAATTAAAATAAAAGATTGAATGCCTAAAAATATATGACCAATAAAGATTGAATGAATGTTTTAACACCTAAGAAAAAGGGGCGCGTACGAAGCGGGAAAGAGCTATTTCAGCATAAAAATTAATGCTTTAGAAATTCTAAATAAAATTCTAAATAATTTAGAACATCAACGCAACATTTTGAAACTGAAAATAATTGAAGAAAACTGAAATCGTCACTGAAAATAATTTCGAACGCACCATGCTTTATTTACTATCAAATTCTTGAGTTTATTCTTCATTGATTTTATGTTATACTTAAAATATTCCTAATCGAAATTATATGTTGGAAAAAGCCACACAGAACACACTATAGTTGGTTTTAGAGTTTCGTTGCGTAAATGTACAATTTTCAATTAGGTGTTTATATTTTCATTGTATAACTTTTAACATACGTAACGTAAAGAATATACAACATCTACTAAGTGATTGGCTTCTGAAAAGTTTTTTTTTTTTAATATGTTCAAAGTCTCGCAATTAACAAGAGTGTAACACAAAACCTGTAGATATAGGTCCGGGGTTATTTAAAATACTTGAGAAATAAAGTGTAGTACATATTTGAAATACTTTGAAGTAAAACGTCGTTTAGACTTTAAGGAACACTCGTGTATTTGAACTTTCGTAAACTTTTTGCTTGTTAAATGTCAATTAACGTATTCCCTGTCCAGTGTACTAAAACCATTTTGATTCCACGTATCTAAAGGGATGCACGATAACAAATTCTAGAGAATCCGGTAAACTATCTATAGATTTGTCTAAAATTTAGATTGTCTAAAATGTATCTAAGTACTTAAACAAGATCTCTTAAAAGTTATAAAAACCTTCTTGAGTAGTGTGATATGGTGATATGATATGTCTTTTGTATCTAAATGTATCCTATTTGATACATATGAATTTATAACCTCCGGTTTCCAGGAGGTTGCTTGAAAATAGCAAATTTTGCCCTTGTATGGGGGACAGGGAATGTGTTAATAGTGTTGAACATAGAAGATACAGGGAATTCATATTGAATATATTTTTCTAAAAACAAATTCTGCTTATTATTTTGATACACTTCTGATTTTTCTTTCGATAAAAGAAATTACGTTTACATAAAACTGAGTCGTTTAGCATAAAAAGAATTTAAAAAAAAAGCAAATTTTACTCATTTTATAGTTTTATTTAAAACTTGAACAAAATAAATGATAGCGCTAAATTTGTATTCATAAAAAAATGTTTCCTAAGAGTTTCTGTATCTTCTATGATTTCTGATTTCGCTTTACTATTGCAGTTATAAAAACACCTATATATTATGTCTGACTGCTGAGCCACTGAGGTCTACTGAGATCACTAAGGGCTGCCACCATGCAAGCCCATTTCGAATTGGAAGGACTACAAAATCTGTTCCACAAAATCAGAGGTGTTGACCAGAGTTAGAACCAACGTATTCTATTTTGATAGTCGACTTTAGCAAATTGTGGTACGTACTTCTTTTGATCCACTCGGAGTTGTTTCGCACTGGAAATAGTTCCTTGCGGTTTGAGGCCAGACTTTCCTGCAGTAGCTAACATGGCCGAATCGCCAAGAACCAGACGGTGGTTGTTTGAATCGCTGAAAAAGATAGCTCTTACTAGACACCAAAAATTCCATGTGACTTAAGTTATCTTTCGAGCAATTAATCGATGTACTTTAAAAAAAAAAAGAATTAAAAAAAAAAAATCTTACAATGAAGATGTGACCTAACGGCAACATTAAATGAACCTGAAAAAAAAAAAAACAATAAAAATAAAAAATAAGAACAGTAAAACAAAAATTAAAGGTATAGTTTTTTTAGGGTGCTAGTAGTGGCAGGGCACATTGCGTGTCGCAGACATTTAGGCAGCCCATTTGGCAACAAACGGCTGGTGGTAAACAGTCTCTTACAGAAGACCATTGGGAAATAACGGCATGTATGCTGCTTTATTTCGGTGAGTGAGTAAAGAATGTCAGGGCCCATTTCCTTGTAGCACCTGTGGCGATGCTTAATGTGTTACATGCGACGATAGCTACCTACCATCAAGTGGACAGTCAGACTGTCAATAATACAATTAAGGTATTCGTAAAAATGAGTTTTCAGTCAAGGGCCGGGCAAGCCTAAGAAAGTGATATGTCCTTCATTGGCAGTCTTTGCAAGAGCAGCAGATGCAAGCAAAGTCAGGTTAGGAGGTACATGCTACTACAGCAATGGGTGTTCTAATACGCTATTCCGAAGATGAAGCGATTAAATACACCCACACATACGGTTTGACAAGTGTTGTATGCTAAATAGAATTATTAAAATTTCAGTCCTTACTGACGATTGCGTGTGCATGTGCTATCGACATTGCGTATACCGATACTCAAGACACAAGTTCGTTGACAGGTTCACTTATGGCTTACTTGATGATGGAGGCGACGACGTGGCGCCTCAATGCTGAGCTCGGGCGCTGCATGGGCGGCGCGACTGCGATGGTATTGATAGGACAGCGCTTGCGGTAGGGAAACGCTATGTTGTGCACGCCTATGTACTCCCGCGCGCGCCTCGACATACTAGAGGCCGAGCAGGAGCCCGCCACCCCTCCGCCGCCAGCCGCGCAACCCTCCTCCTCCCCCTCCTCCGTCACGAACTGCCGCATGAACGACTCCCGCACCTGATACACACAAACCTCACTCATCATCACCTCTCCTGCTATAATAAATCAAAGCGTGTGTTTGGAGTTACATGCACATCTAGATAGTAACGAAACATTCATCAGCTATTTCTTGCGCGCTTACAACTCTATGGCGCGCGTTAATAGGCGACCGGTCCTCCGGCTACAGATAAAATCACATTATATCAAGGATAACTTACTATTATCTTTGTATTAATTTAGTACATTACTGCAGAGTCCAGGAAGTGAAGGATTGCCGGACGAAGTGGTTTCAAGGCCGAGCTTTAGCGAGGCCTTGATAAAGATCTGAGTCCGGCAAGCCCCATTCCGGTCGAGGTTGGTATAGTGCTTTTCTCAATAAATGTGAGGAAATAATGAAACACGTAATAAAGCAAAAAAATTAGTATAATATGAAAAAAATAATAAAAAAATAATTTACATATACACAGTTTTATTTAGAATAAAACAAACGCAAATGTTTACTAAAATTAATAAATATTTAGGTAGGTACTGAAAAAAGTCTGCTTTCCCGCCTTTTTTATTTTTTATTTTCAACTAGATGAAAACCCGGCTTCGCTCGGGTGTAATGTGACTAATAATATGTACACATGTAGGTAAAAAATGTAAGTAGATATTTCTGTAGTTATCGGTTCTCAAGGAATATTAAAGGCAAAAGCGGCATAGATTTCGCTCAATGTTTGCGGCAAGACGTTTCGTTTTACACAGTCACATTTCTTTGTAATGGACACTTTTTTTTTAAAATGAATGGTGCGACGACGTATTGAGTGGCGAGGCGTATGTGCGTTAGTATGAATGAAACGGAACGTTTATTAACCACTCAAGATCACATCACAGGTGTCAGTGAGTGACGTTTCGCTAGAGTGGCCAGTATGGCGACTGCGATTTGTCTGTCAGCACCATTAGAATTTAACAATACTTGACAATCCGAATTTTGCGGATATATGTTGTCGACTCGAAATCTATATTTTTTTATGTTTTATTATTCAGGTAAGGTTTCAATCGAGTCTACCGTACCCCTTGACGAAATTATTAATATAGATGAGTGCAAAGGAAAGGCCCCCCCTACTACGCCTGTGACAGCGGCGGGCGCGTTCGTGAAGACTCGTGAAACTTCGGGTTTCATGGGAGTGAGCAGCGGCCAGGAATGAATTTTCATACAACATTCTTGGCCTAGGCCGAGAAAGAAATGTATGAGCCAAGAATTACAAACTTCGTGGCTTGTTTTTAGTACAAGAATGCTTACATTTCCGAGCATGTTTGAGAAAATATAATATAATCGATAATATAGTGGCGTTACATCTCAAAAACACGATACTTTCTAATTTTAAGCGAAACGACGTAATTTAGGCCGCACACTAAGTCTGCTCGTAAATATTATTTGTAAATTTGACTAAAATATTGACTGATCATCTCTAACACAAAGGATTTTAAATAAAAACTACCTTTTAATGATTACTGTTAGGGTTTTCACTTTAAAGTTTGTTCTGATGCGTTTGTTAACGTAAATATTATTTGTAAATTTGAATAAAATATTGACTGATCATCTCTAACACAAAGGATTTTAAATAAAAACTACCTTTTAATGATTACTGTTAGGGTTTTCACTTTAAAGTTTGTTCTCATGCGTTTGTTAATATTAATTATTAAATAAACTAGCACTATGCATCTTGATCTTGTACTTGGTGACCTTTATTTTAATATTACTTTCTACCCTAAATTTTACGTCAGTAATTCTGTATTCAAAACTATACTGTTCCTAAGCTACTAACAACGCCGTCTAGAAAATTTCGTGGGTAAACATTCGTCGAAAAACAATATAGTATACACTTACGGCGCAGCTGAAATAATAAATTCGTTGCTTTATTACTTAATCGAAAATGTTATTTCAATACTTCACGAAAATCACTATACTTAATGAAAATGCATACTTAATTATGGTTGTCACAAATATTTCCGAGAATTGGCAATATTTATGGCAATACTTTAGAGTTCATAGAGAAAGAAATTGTAATTGACAGAAAAAAGATTAAATTTATGGTTGTCACAAATATTTCCGAGAATTGGCAATATTTATGGCAATACTTTAGAGTTCATAGAGAAAGAAATTGTAATTGACAGAAAAAAGATTAAATTTTTAACGTGTTAAAATAATAAACTGAATAAAATAACTTGTCGAAAAATGATTGTTATGACAATGCGGACTTTATTTCAAGTAATTAGGATTAGAGATACTCAGCTAATTCGTACTTTTATTGATACGTCCATCACAAAAAGTGGAAAAGTTAAAAAATACGACTGTTGTGTGCGAAATACATGGGAATCTGACCTTGATACTTGGAGTGCAAGAAGTAAAATGTTACACCGTTAATAGCGAAATGACTACCTTGGGGAGATTGAAGTCCCCGGGCACTTTATGTAACTTGGTCATTTGCGGACTGTCTGGAAACTTCTCGAAAATTCTCAAACGAAATGGAAGACTCTCTTTAATCTCGGCACTCTGTTGTCGGTAACGGAGTTGTTTCAATTTCTTTATATCTTCGTCTAACTCTAAATTGTCCAGGATCACTGCTACGAAAAGCGACAACACAATCTGAAAAATACAACCACGAGTTTCTGTTATTGCTATTTTCTGTTGTTTTATTTAGGACAACAAACAATTATACAGAAATAATTATATGTATACATCACATGTAATAAAATAAGCATAAAGTTATAACAAAATATATTAGCACAAAAAGAGCTATTTTCATTTACGTTTGCTTTGTTTACAATAGTCAACACAGACTCAGAAGGTCGTTTTAAATTCTACAGCAAATTTGTAAAATTTTCGAAAAATAAAAGCGACAATTAATAAAGATTTATCACCTTACATAGTTACGTGTTCGTAATATAGCAAAAGTCTCCTAAGTCCTAATACACTACTTGGCACACATAAACATATCAACAAAAAATAACAAAGAAATAGTAAAAACAGACAAAATGTAATATAACTGTTCTGTCACGATTTAAACTCTATTGAGACCTACTACTCCTAACTTTAAATGAAATTTCTTACCAGTGTCACAAACAAGTGATATAATATGAAGTAAATGGCCACAAGAGGTGTCAAAGTCTGGCTGGTTCGAACCATAGTTTCGTCCATCACTTCCACCCAAGCTTCTTGTGTTAATATTTGGAACATAGACATGAAAGCCTGCAAAAAAAATATCCAAAAATTAGGTGTAATTTTAATATACTCGTAATTAGAAAATCGGCTAGTATTTTCAAACTTTTGTCTATTTTTACTCATTTTTATATTTATAAAACTACACAAAACATTCTGTGGAATTCTTCTCGTGTTTTTATTTATCGCTATTCTATTTTTCTCTTTTCTCCTTCATTACGTGATCTATGACACCACTGGGGTTGAGGAGGTCTGTATTCGTAATGGTCATCTGACCATCAATTAAGATTTTCTTAGATTTAAAATTTCCTGTTTTTAAAGTACATTTAATATTATTCAGTTTTATCAAAGTAAGCTTAGATGTTCACACCTCAACTATACAATGTAATGTGATTCCGAAGAATTTTTGTCATACTGTTATCATATATGGAATGAAAAAAGAATGTTATATATTGTTACGTGTGTTACGTGCGTGGTGAGTTAAAATGGCGGGTAAGGGCGTAACGAACGATTTATTTTCACAAACCAAGATGACTTCCAAAATCATTAAACTTGATGAAACCGGTAAATTTGCCAAAAGTCGTCAATGAAAACATAGGGACCAATTTCCTTTGACACTAGTCGAGAAGGGGCGTGGCTACCATCCATAGGGTGGGACGTTCGAGACTTTCGTGAAAAAGCGCGATTTTCCTTTGACACTAGTCGAGAAGGGGCGTGGCTACCATCGATGGAAAAAGCGCGAACGCTTTTACCAGAACGTTCCATAGTCATAACAATATCCTATGTGTATATGGAAATATTTAATTCTGTAACATAGCTAAACGTAACTTCCCCTTTACAGAATCTCCATAGATGTCTCAAATAAAGTTTTCAAACTAAGATTTATTTAATTATAAAAATATTTTCAAAAATATTTCACATAATATGTTTTAATAAAAAGACAGTGTTGAATCCACATCGCGTCGTTTCATTTCGAACTTTGCCCAATATCATAACCATTGTCACTTTATTTCTTTTTTTTTTTCAGTCTTCACAAACATTTGTTGAAACTGATAAAACTTTTATGGGTTTAAGAGTGGATCGGTAATGAAAATTATTTCATGTTAATTTCTAAAGAGAAATGCTTTTGTACCTCGGGAAAAGTTTCGAATTTAGTGAATTCGCAGAGAAAGCAGAAGAGCTGCATAGAAATGGAAGAGCTGATGATGAGCAAGCACATTGTGAATATGATGAGGCTGCCGAGCTTCTTGCCAGGACCAAAAATCTTGTACACGAACCCCTCCAGAAGGGGAGATGCTTTGATCAGTCTTACTACACGAAGTACCTGAAAATATTTCAAGTTGATTAAGTTGACTAAAGTAGAAACCATCAACGGAAATGTTTCGGTAATCAAGTTAGAGAAATCACAAAGAATCGATTATGACCTGTGCGATTAATAGACTCTAATGGTTTACGTTATATGTACGTCTATATGTATAATGTTTATAGTATCGTCTATATGCTACTAATTTCTATGTTTAAAATTACAAGTTTGCTAGGAATACGGACATTTGTTTATTTAGCTCTGTGATTAGTTTATTTAGAAAATAATAAAAAATAGCTAAGGCAATAAGGATTCACTAATTCTACTTTGATATTCGGATGACGGAAGTTTTAAGTAATTTCTTAACTTTCGACTTATTTTTAGACCACTTCGTCTCATTCAAATTCAGTTATATCGATTTTCGGATCTCTACTATTTTTCAGGATAAAAAAATAGTTTAGCTATTGCTCACTAAAAAGCAATAGCTCAGGTAAATAAATATAGCACTACCTTAAATATCCATGCAAAATTTTGTGGCGGTTTACGAGGCGCCTGGTTCTTAAGAAAAAAGAACAATGCGATTGACGTGATATGAGAACCAATTGCGATGATGTGGCAGCAGGTTTTTAGGTACAGGATTAATGCGGATTTCTCATCACGACGTGATGATGGAACCAATGCGATTGACATAGCCTTCTGATATCGGAGCAATACGACTGACGTGCATGAGAAGAGAACCTTTGGCGTTGCTTGTGTTATGGATGACGTTAGCCACCTACCATCAAGTGAATCATCAGCCTGTCTGACAATCTTTACATTTAAAAAAATGTTTAAAATATTTCATGGAATTTAAGTACAAAAACGCCCAAATTGTGCATAACGTCTACCTGGAAGTATGTGAACCCAGACATATAGAACTGTGGTATTATGTGGATGCTGGTTCCGATGGCGAGAAGCAGTTCAAACTTATGAACGGAATGCTTAAAATAGCCCTTCCAGCCGAGACACCAAATTTTAATCAGCGCTTCTAAATCTAGGAACACCGTAAATGCAATCTGAAAAAAGAAAAGTATAATCTGATATTACTTGCGAATACTTCGTACTTAACTTAGGTATCTAAAATACATTGTGTACGAACATTATGACGAAATCTAATCTAAAAACTGTAACAGTAATTTGGGTCTAATAGTTAAGGAAATACAAGAGACAAAAAAGATACCGTTTGTAATTATTAATAGTGAAATTAAATGCCAAAATTACTCTGTTGTGCTTTGACGGCTAAATCACTGATTAGATTTTTATAAAATTTGGTATGAAAATGCATGAACTTTGTTTACGCACACTGATTCAGTTTCATGTAATCATTTCATATTATCGGAAGAAAAAATACTCCAAAAACAAAAAGTACTCTGAAATTTAAAAAAAATTACTTTATCGCTTCAAATCACTTAAGCAAATAATTTATATAATTTACTAGCTGTGTCCGCGACTTCGTACTCATTGAAAAATGTAAACATATCCGTTGTAAGATCGTTGTGTGGACGGTGGCGCCGAATTTTTTTTATATTTTTAGACAATCCCTCAGGAGCCTAACATTTTTCCACAACAAAAACATATATATATCCTATATAATTATGTTAATTCGGGTAATAAACTATCTGTGTGCAAACATACAAACTTTTGCATATATAATATTAGTAGGATTTAAACTTGTGCACCATTGTATAAAAATGTAAAGGACAATATAAACAGCGCCACAAACTAATAATAAGGAACAACACAACATAAATGACTTCTGTGGTCAACTTCAAGTAAATGTACATGTCAAAATACATTGTAGCGTACAGATTTAAGGCATAGATTAAATAGTTTCAATAAAAGAATTTAATTTCTCACCTCAATGTAATAATATTTTTCATAAAAGAACTCCCTGGGATTTCCATCATGTTTAAAGTTCATAGTAGCTGTTATTATGCCATTTGCCAAAACGACACCCATTACGAGTAGACGAAAGTAAGCTGATCGCAACATCTTATGAAATATTTCCGGAGCACTGCCTGGAATATATAAAAATTCACATTTGATATCATGTATTGAAATAAAAAAATATTACCAACACAGTGCGGTTGACATTTTTATGTGTCCACATATTTTAGTGAGGGAAGGAAACGAATTGAGACCGCAAGCTTCATACTTTTTGATGCTCTGTCTCAGGCATCCCGGGTTTTGATTCCGACAGGGCCAACTTTGAAAATGAACTTTTCAACGTTGGCTCTAGTCTGAAGCACTGCGTTTTGCAGTAATTTGGTAAGCCCATCTGGCGGCAGTAATCACCCCCTTACAAAAGATCAACATGAAAAACAACATGTGTGATTTTAGCATTTTGGTCAGTAAGTATGGGATTCCAGAAGCCATTAATTGCCTTATCCTTTCCTATTCCCTTAAACGGCAGCGCACTTGTAGCTTCTACCATCAACGGTGTAGGCGACGGTAGCCACCTACCATCAAGTGGACAATCAGCATGTCTGTCGATGTTAATATAAAAAAAAACGGGACAAGTGCGAGCTGAACTCGCGTGAAGAGGGTTCCGTACGATCTTCACGTATTGAGTGATTTACCATGTTATTTTAATATCATGGACTTCTTATAGGTTTTCCTATAATCTATAAGTAGAAAATCCATTTTTTTTTTTCAAAATTTTAGGTTCAGTAGTTTCAGAGATAATTTGGGGGGGGGGGGGGGGTATGGTCAATTTTCGTCAATTGAAACGCATATGACTCATCACACACATAAATTTTACATGTTTGTAAGCTCTAATCGTGTAGTCTCAAATCTCGAGCTAAGCATTAACTCTATTAATATATATTAATTAGACAATATTGTTTAATAATAAATTTCCATACCGGAATGTTTGTTTTCATCAATAGTGACCAATTTCCATCCATTGTCATCACCTGTGAAGAATTGTGTAGTGCTTCCTTTAGTAATGGGGTTTCGAACGCCCCACATTTGTTGAAATTGAACCCGGATTTCATTGAAAGTTTCGGTGATTACAGCAATGAAAACGTTCTTCACCAACCACGCCAAAAAGAATATCATAGTACTGAAAGGAAAGATTTTAAGAAACATGTTCAAGTCAAGTCCATTTTCGTTAAGACGAAAGCGAAAAAATGCTAGAAACTTTATGTCCCACATATAAGATTGTCCCAACCAAACCAAACTCGAACAAATCTAATAAGTGTAGCTTCCATGAGGCAGTGATAAATTACAAGCCAATTTATTTTTGGGTCTTGTTGGCTCGCATATGACAGTAACATCATCACGATTTTACTTATTTAATAATATTTCAGATTTATTTGTACAAAGTATAGTTATGGGCTTTCCAATACAATGAAACATATATAATGAAACAGAATTACGTAATCACATTTAAAAAAGTTCTAAGAGCAGAGAGGTTAAATATTTTTTATAATTGAGTTACCTGAAATATAAAGCCGATCTCCAAGTTGGCAACGAATCGATCGCTCTGTACATTATGAAAACCCAACCTTCTTGGGACGACGCCTGGTAGACAGTAAATAAACTTGTAGCTGTGGATTAAAAAAATACTATATTAATTAGAGTTAATTTGGAAATGAAGTGGCTACAGCATGTGAATTTTCTCATAAAAGATTTTATGTATTTGATATGAATTATTCGCAAGCATCGGATTAATTTTTTGCTTAATGTATAGAAATAGTTGATGCATATAGCTTGTCACGTGCAATATAACAAGCAAATAGCTGCTTGTCAACCAGATTATAACAAATGAGAAGGCACTATTGTTTTTTTTCTCTTTACTTGCAAAATAACTTGAACCGATCTGGCATATCAATCACCCGTCGTTTTGATTTTTATTCTAAATCGTACGAAATAATAATAATAATAATAATAATGGTTAAAATAATGGTGAAACTCTCAGTTTATAATGTATTAGGTTAATTTCTTTTTTTATTTTTCATTTCTTATTTGCAACCGCTTAATGATTTATTGAATAATTTAAAAATTACTGGATAAAAAACGTGGTTAAACACTTACTGAACTCTTCAAATCCGTTAAATCCCATAATATATTTAGATAAGTTCAATTTCATGCACTTCATTCCTGCGGGGCATTGGTATCCTGATCCAGGGTCGGGGGAACAAAATGTGTCAGGGATGGCTAGAGAGTTTATTGTTATTTCACTGAAACCATAAAAAATATGGTGATTTAATTTAATATGATACCAAAGAATCCACAACTACCAAATTTAAGATTTCAATTCTATGGAATATTCTATGGTATAAGATTGCTTTTACAGTTACATGTCTTCTGATGGTAACTGTTACAGTATGATATGGTCATAGCAAAAACAAAATAATGAGACAGAAACATTTTTTTTTATACCAGAATATAAACCGCTTCATATAACTAAATTTAAACTTCCGAGATTCGTGAGTTCCCCGAATAATTGTGCTTTCTTTCACAACTCAATGTTACTTTTTTTAAGACTGATATTTAATGTAACAATAAGATTTACTAATTTATTATTATAATCTACTATTAATAATTAGTGAACTTACTTGGGATGAGTGTTGTTCCTAACACAATGATGTGTCAATTCTCCAAAAAATTGCACACCCAATAAACTGTACAAAGACATAAAGAAGAGGAAAAATAAAGTCACATTGTATATCTGTTGACTTGATCTCCTGTAAATAATAATAAAATATTATTTAGACAAATGCATCATATTTGAAATATTAAATAAGATTAGTGATTCATTACGACCTCTTGGTCTTTGATTTAATGAACCCCTCAGTTAAAGTGGTTGCTTTGACACTTTATCTCAGGAGTCTTGAGTTCGATCCCATCAGGGCAAACTTTGGTAGTCAGCGCCCATTTCCCTGGTCCATTCTAAACTCTTAACCTTAATCATACCACGTTCGGCAGCACACTTGCAGCACTCGTGACGCTGCTTGTATTATCGGCAACAGTAGTCACCTACCGTCAAGTCTGTCTGACGACTTTATCATAAAGAAAATATAAAATTATCCACTGAATCCTTATGTTAAGGAGAGAGGGTGCAAACTTTTATATTATATCAACTCTCTTCTATGTCCACAACTTCACATCTCTTCAACATCTGAGTAGCATCTACTACTCTCAACAGAAACTCAGGATTTCTAATAATGTTTTCTTTCCTGTTAGAGCAGCCGATAATTATTTCTAATCCATACTAGAAACTCAAAAAACTCAAGACATTCAAGTTCGACAGAAATCCAAGGAAGCTTCCATGGTTGCAGAGTCTATCCAAAAGATCTTTTACTACAACTTTTTCCTCAACACTAATAAAAACTAAGGGAGGTGTATTACTGTGGAATGGATCACTTCAACCAAGTACTTAATAACTTACTTTTACTTACTTAAAAATTTGATTAATCCTAGATTTTGGCATAGAGAACTTTAGAAAAACCCTGAGAAATCTTATCATAATCAAAGGTCTGGGTGTTCTCAATATACTTAAATGGTTATATCTTGGCACAATTCCTGTTAATTCAAACATCTGAAGCAATACAGACACCCATAGAAAGAATACCATGGAAGCATCAAACTTGCACCAGTGGTCTTTCAAATAAGCAACATCGCCCTGAAAAAATATAATATAAAGATTCAGAATCCAGATAGGTAAACTGATGTTGATTTGCTGAAAAATGTAAATACCTTCAAAATTCCTCTAATATGCATTTTGGCAATCATCTCTGCAGTGAAAAGAAGAGTAACGGAACAATCTACCGCAAATGTTACAGTTTCAAGTTGTGGGTGTTTTTCAAATGTTTTTGGGGTGTTTAAGGAAACAGACATCAAACTTAAAAGTGCACAGAAGCGCAGAACTCTTCTCACCCATAGCTGTAATAAAACAAAATGAGTTAGTATAGTGTCCCTAAAAATACAGTAGAGCCTCGCTAATCCGGACCCCCACTAATTCAGTGATCGCGGTAATCCGGACGCAGGCAGCGGGCCTATTTGCAGGGTAAGCAGGAGGCATTTCACATTGCGCCGCGGCGCCCACACTTTGCTACTTTGTAGTAGTAAATAATTTTTACTACATATACATATGTATATTTATTATCTTTCGATAATAAAACATAATAACTAAACACATAAATTAGTCTTTCATTTAATTATTGATTATACATATTTATGTATGTACATATAAACTTCAACCAAATTTTGCAGACGACAATCCGGACACCTTGGTAATCCGCCAAGGGGCGATTTTTTGCCTGTCTGGATTAGCGAGGCTCTACTGTAGTTAAATAAGTATGTATTGAAACTACAAGCGGTGGTAAAGGACTAGTTTTTTGAACAATAATTGCTTCTTACCGAACTCGTAAGTTGAATTGAATTTGAATATTTTAATTTTTGGTAATTTGAATAATAATTGGTTTTTTGAACAATAATTGCTTAATGTTAATAGCAAAAAACCTTACAAAAATAAGTATCTTTTCAGATCTTTCTCAATTTCCATAAATAATATTATACTTGGGCACTGAAGGATTCCAGTAACATTATTATCCAGTAAACTGTAGCATGCTATTGCTTTATAGACATTTTGAACAACTCAAACGTCAAGCATCAGTCAGCCAAGTGTGTTGCGGGCAATAAGAGACTGTATGCCCGCGTCAAGAAGAGAGTAAATAAACACCCTGTGGTTGTTTTATTACTAACTGGAGGAAATCTGCAACACACTTTTTCATACACAGACAGTGAAGAAACAATAATTATACACAATTCACTCTTTTAAAAAAATTATCATTAAAAATCGTTGATAATCGTAAATCATTACAATAGTAGGAGAGCTGTAAATATATCTTCTGAAGAACAGAGGGTGTTTATTATACGGACAAGATGAGTACGTGTTTGAAGGGTTGGAGATAGACTGAGCGACTTATTACCACTAGGTAACTTATTACCTATTGAATTATTATTATTGGATTAAGGATTATTTCATCTTGTCTATTAAAAGAAATCTATTTAGCTCACCTTGTTTACCCACTCAATGTCTGCACTTTCATTTAAAGATTCTTCTGGTCCGTAATCAGCTAGAACTGGTTCTCCCTTTAAACTTTGCTTCCGCCCCAACATTTTGTTATATTTGAAGATAATTTTGAATAAATTAATTTATATATTTGTATAAAAGAAATGTGTTCTCCGAAAGAGGAAAGTAAAATGTTGTAATTCACATTTTCACCAATTAAATAGACATTATGGAACGTATAAAACAGGCATTTTATTATAATTTATGATATTATTTGGTCGGTGCATAGGATCTTTTATAATCTTTTTTATTTACACATAAGTAATGTCCCAAATTCAAAATCAAAAAAACTCCAAATCCAAACCATAACAAAATCAATACTCTCACAGAACAGAGGTTCTAGTATGAGTTTACGATACTACACCAATAATACTACACTCGCTAGCGAGAACGTAAAACTTTTGTATGAGAAATCGTGAACTGTCAATGTCAAATTATCAATTTTCCATATAAATGTTTTACGCTCTCGCTAGCGAGTGTAGTATCGTAAAATCATGCTAGAGCCACTGAATGAACAGTGGCTCTAGCATGAGTTTACGATACTACACTCGCTAGCGAGAGCGTAAAACATTTATATGGAAAATTGATAATTTGACATTGACAGTTCACGATTTCCCATACAAAAGTTTTACGTTCTCGCTAGCGAGTGTAGAATTGGTGTAGTATCGTAAACTCATGCTAGAGCCACGGGCAGCCAAGCCAATACACAAACTATATAGAAGATACTATACTAGTCATGGAAGTAATAAGTACTATATACAACAGGAATGACCTGTTGTCGCAAAATTGAAGCCGAAAGAGAGATCAGTAACTGTACCTCTTATCCCTCTCTGGCGATGGTGAATATATTGAAATATGATTTAAGGACAATAATTATAAAAAATGATTTGTGATTTGACGTCAGCAGATCATTGCTTCAGATGGATTTTAATCGAAGATGCTAATGATAAACTTGCCCTTTGCGGTACTATACATTTCCTGTTTTTGCTTGCTTTTCACACTCGCGTCATATAGGTAGGTACTTACCTACTGGTCCTTGTGGGACACGACATGCAGCTGGACTGAGATAAAATTACGATAAGCTACCTATTGTGATATATTTAATTAATTAGGTAAGAAAAAAACAGTTAAGTTTGTAACCGCGAAACCTCTGCGGGGCGTTAGGGCTCCGCAGGCGTTCCAAGCGTTACTCACCGACTGAAACTCAGGGGTAGACACTACACGAGACCAGTGTTAACTCTCAGGGCGCCAACTACCTGGGGTGGACTTAGACAAAAGAAAGCCAAGTTCAATCACACAACACTTTACTATACCAATAAATTTACACACTATATAACAAATGAAAATTTATACATGAAAGAGAAAACAATTTAGTTTAGAAGGTTGGTCCTGATCTTCCTCGCAGAAGGCGTGGGATGCTATTAAACACTCACTTGTAGACACAAAGCACACAGACCACGCCGAAGTGATGCCACGTGGCCTGGTGGTTCGGCGAAGGGGTACCTGTCGACACGTGGATGTCGTCGCCTCCGACTGCGTCGCAGCTATAGTCCAAACCAGTGGTGGCTTGGACTGCAGGAAGGCGAGACCGACCCAGGAGCCGCAGGACAAATCGCACGCACGTGTGCGGATGGACCGATTCCCTCTTATATGTTAATCTGACGCTTGCCAGATACTTTTACTGTCGACGGTTAATACCAATATGTATCCGCGACCTAACGGCTAAAAAGCTTTAAATATATTTATATACGACCGCGTGGTAAGTGAAAACACTAGACGGTTCGTTAAATCTTAGAGAAATCGTACAGTCCCTCGAGCTCCTCTTCTTCCAAACGCCGGGTGCCAAGAGAGCCTCAGCCGGAAGTCGTGCCACTTCCTATGGCCGACATAAAAATTGACCAATCCCGTCGCTCCTTCGTTCGTGCATCGGTCTAATCCTTCCCCGTCGAGCCGACATCGATAGATGTCGCTCCATATTGATGTGTCGGGCAATCGTGCGCCAGTCCACAACATCTTAAAAAATGCATAGGTATTTAAGTTATTTGTTCTTGAACTAGGATTGGATAGTCATGCATGGTCACCCTAATTGTTCACTAACAAATTATGTTTAAAACTATTACCTGTGAAAAGATAAACCACAATCAGGATAATACTCGCTTCCGCAAGCCTCTACGACACAAACTCTTCCCATTTTAATTAAAATTCTTCAAAAATATCACGAAATCAAAAATTTCCGCCATTGACGTCAGAGTCGGCGATTTCATGTGGGGTTGTCAGGTCAGGTGTCCGTATTTCATACAAATAAAAGAAAACCTATACGCCAATCGCAAAATTTTTGCGTTAATAAGGCTTTACACGTAGCAACAAATAATATTGCTTTAACATGTCTGTAATAAATTATTATTTATATTTAGAAACATTTTAGAAGTAAATGTTTTTACTTCATTACATTACATCAATCGCATATTTTTCTACCATTTCTACCAACTTAACTCTGGCAACTCTATAGAACGGGACACAGCGTTCAGTGGTGGCCCTCTCACTCGGCTTCATTTTTATTTTGCGCGCAACAAGACTCTTACGACCTTAGCATAAGGTTTTATTTTCTTTATTTTAGCTGCAAGATGCACAGATAGAGCTTATTCCTTATATAATACTTCCATGATACTAGTATATAACACGTATAACACCAATAAGACAGATGTCAAAATCCGAATCACAGACAATCAAAGATAATTGTATTTAGTGTATATTCTTTGGTCCAGTAACTACTTAAGTACCACAGAACACTATATGCTCACAAGAGTCAAACGTAGTGATTAATATACTCTTTGAAGAGTCACAATCACAAGGAAAGTTAGAAGCGGTTGTTTTGGAATTTGTTTGTTATTGTTCGGCTTCGGCCTTCGGTTTATTGTTATTGTGTACACGCGCAGGTTATCTTATAATTTATAGTCGTATTTCTGTCGGTTTTTAAACTATTGCTTCAAAATGTTTATATATATGAGTAAGAAGGTAATTCTATTGAAATAATTTGTTTCATTGATTGTTTAGTTCTGGTTGCTATGGCGACTGACATACCAAATAATTCATACGTATTTATATTTATAATAACACATAAATTCGCAGATTGCAATACCAAAACAGTCCAATGTGAGTTGCATATCATGGAACCATTCTTCAGGGTACATTGCAGTAGGTGGAGAAGAAGGAATGTTGAAAGTTTTAAAATTAGAGTCAGGTACATAAACTTTTTCAAATATTCATTGAATTATTAAACATTTCATCAATTAAAAAATATTTTTAGGAGGAGGTGGAAATCTTTCAATGAATTTAAGCTTAGAAGGTCATACAGGCCAATTACGTGTTGCTACATGGAATGAAGTTCATCAAAAACTGACTACTAGCGATGAACATGGCGTTATAATAGTTTGGATGTTATATAAGGTAATTTGAACATTTTTTTCTACTAGCTGTGAACATTTATTGAATAAGTAAGTTCAGAATGAAAATGTTGAACTATTTTGTCAAGTGAGCAAACTACCAAGATAAAATTAATTCAAAAATGGAAGGAACACTGCATTTTCTTAGCTTAATTTGAACTGCCCAACTGGCGCATTAAACACTCCCCTGTGAAAGGCTAATGTGACCATAACGAAATTGTCAGTGCCTACTTTTCTATCTTGTTCTTTAATTCTCATTCATCAGAGATGTCATCAAGCTTTCTAAACCTTGGTATTGCTCATATTAACAGGTGACAACAATACCTGTCATGCTTTATCATAAAAAAAAAATCTATGTGATGAATATAGATCCTATTTTAATCCTGATCCTTTCAATGGTTTCAGTATGGAACAACCAAATATAAGAAGCTTATTTACATTTAAACTACATAATATATTGCCCTCTAATACTGAATGCATTCACTTCTAGCATTTTTCCTGATTTCAGAGTGATATTGCTATTTTTTCTTAATCCTTTTTTAATTCATTGATGGATATTAATATCATATGCACTTTTCTGTAGGTATTGCCTTCCATCAGAAGAATAATTTCTACCTATTCTACCACTTATAAATAATTATAAGTAAAGGCTCTTTGACACAGGGGTTAGATTCATGGCAATTTCAACTCTGGTAACTAGCTTTTCTTAGTTGAATTTGGACTGTGATTATTTTTCATCCCTATTTGATTGTGTCCTCCTCATTGCACAAGCATCTAGCTTGATTTGGGGCTACACAACAACAAAATGTTTTCATTACCAATCTTAAATTTTTTACATATAAATATATTTTATTTATAGGGCTCTTGGTATGAAGAAATGATAAATAATAGAAACAAATCCACAGTAACAAGCATGGCATGGGGTTCTGATGGTCAGAAAATATGTATAGCATATGAGGATGGTATGTATTTACTTTCTAGGTAATTATCTCGTCCCTAGAACAGAATTATGTTGTGTGACACTCGTATAATCATATATTGCCTCCATTGTAACATGATATCCCTAAAATGGATTGTAATTGGAAAGTTTTTTAGATAGTGATAATATTGGATAAACAATAAGCTATTTAACCAAATTTTCATGTCAAACTTACATTTTTATGCATCATTTTTAGGAGCAGTTATTGTTGGGTCTGTGGATGGGTCAAGGGTGTGGGGCAAAGATATCAAAGGCCCAGGTCTTTCCGCTGTTCAGTGGTCAGCAGATAATTCATTGTTACTTTTTTCCTTGAATAATGGGGAATTATTGCTGTATGACGATCAAGGAAACTTTATGGTTTGTTGTCCCCAAGTTCTATTTTTAATAAGTAGTTTTATGTTACAACTTTTAAAATCATATATACACTTATTAGATGCCAGTGACAGTTCAAGGCATGCCAGGGTCTGTAGAAGTTGTCTCCATGGATTGGTATTCTGGGAGGGCTCCAGCAAATAGACCTGTTTTGGCTGTGTGTTATAAAAACGGCATAATATTATTGATGAAAAATTGTACAGAAGAAGGTAATATGGATTTTATATTTATTGCATGTCGTTTAAATAATAAAGTTCTGAGGGTCCGCTTGTTGAATAATTTATAAGATTAGCGGTAACAGAAATTATGAGGATAAAGGAATGAACTCTGGCATCACATAAAAACATACAATTTTTTTAACATTTCTGATATAATTATTTTAATCAGTGATTCCAAAACCTATGAAAGATAAAAACCCTTACTTAAGACCAAGTAGGTAGAATGTAACCGACTGCAAAACGATGGGAAAGGGCTTTGACTTTTTTTTTCATAAATTTAGAAATATATATTTGATTATAATTGATTAGACGTGGCAATTTTCTTCCATTTAATAGATATAATGGACGATTTAGCCAAACGCTGAGTTCTATTTCCCTCAGGGTTACAACGAGAATTTCCTAAAATGACAACTTCCTAAAACGTCTATTCCAAAATAGACAATTTCCGAAAATGACAACTTATGTCAATTGCCTCAGGTGTGAAAATCCCACCGTAAAATTCTGCACCTATCCGTTATTTGATTGAATTGTAATTTATTGGATCATGTAAACATGGGATCATACAAATTACAACGCCACAGGGTTGTCTAGGAAATTTTGCCGCAAATGCCCTTACGATAATTATCTTTGATATCATTTTTTTAAAAATTGCATTCATTTCTTTGGAAACTATATGAATACTGAAAAAAAAAAATAGGTTGCCACCTCTTAGTCTGCCGTGACTCTTGGGTTGTTAGGTGCTAGCAAAAAGAAGAGACAGATCATAAAAAGTAGACCAATCTATGATCTCTTTTTTATGGCACTTCATATAGTTTCCAAACAAATGAGTGCAATTGTTAACAAAAAATATCAAAAATATTCATGGTAATGGTACTTGGGGTTTTGCTAGGCAACCCTACAGCGTTGTATGACCCCACGTACTTATAACCTTTTAATTAAATCACATTTCGATCAAATGACAGATAGATGCAGAATTTTACGATAGGATCTTACACTATATAGATATCTAGCAGTGTTGGAATTTTTTTTATGTTACACACTGATTAAGTAATTTTAATAGCTAACTAAATTATTTAATAAATTGTATGTGAAATAAATATTCATAATACCAACTCAAGTAAGAAAAGATTTATGTTGCAAAGTTGTGAAAAGCCGGTTAATTATATACACATATAATTAACCGGCTTTTTCACGGGACTTCGTCTCTTTATGTACAATAAGTAGTATCATAGATAAAATACTACTTTACTGGTTAAGTAGTATTTTATCTATGGTAGTATATATGTTATTCTGATGTCTAAACTATGTTACTGTAGAATTTGATAAATATCTGTCCAATAGTTTTTTCGTGAAAAAACATGTCAGTAATCCTATTACTAATATTATAAATGCGAAAGTTTGTGAGGATGGATGTTTGTTACTCTTTCACGTAAATACTATTAAAACGGGTTCGGATGAAATTAGGCACATAGATTACCTGGATTAACATATATGATGTTTCTATCCTGGAAAAATGTTAGGTTCCTGAGGGTATGTATAAAAATATTCGCCGCTACCGTCGTCACAGTGATAATCAGGCGTTATTTCATTTTTCAGCTTAGACGAAGACGCGGGCACCAGCTAGTAATAATATATTGTTACACATCATATTTAAAAACGGACATTGTAATTAATTGTCTTTATAAACTATAAAGTTGCACTGTTACTTGTACGATACCATAAGCGTGTGTTGGCAGAGCGCTTGTAGCGTCACTCTTGAATATATGCCTTCGAGATATATATTTTCAGTAAAGTAATGTATTGGATCAATGGAGGTATTTTTGCTTGTGAACATAAAATATATCAAATTCCGATAACGCAAAACAGTAATAAAGTTAAAGTTACTTATACATCTGGTGTGATATTGTTTTCATTTATTTCATTGTAGAGAGTGTGGTCGTGGAAACTAATATGACTGTGATAGATGGTCATTGGAATCATAACGGAACAATTTTGGCCATCGCTGGAAGTACTGCAGATCAAAATAATGTGGTTCAGTTTTTCAATGCTTTTGGAGAGGTATGAAAATTTATAACAGTCAAAGAAAATGTATATTTTATTCATCAATGTTATCACCCTACGCTAACTAATATATTCTTAAATAGTTTTAACCAAATACACAGATTTTTATCATATAAAACATAAATTAATTGTGAGAGAATTCGAGGATTGTGTTGAGGAATTTTCATATCCAACTGCTAGTTCCAGAAATTAGGACGTTCAAATAAAAAACAAAACAGACCCTTTTAGCTTTTATATTTGTAATTTTTCAGCACATCAGAACTTTAAGGGTACCTGGTGGCTCTATGAGAGCTCTCTCGTGGGAGAAGCGTTCGCTGCGTTTGGCCATAGCTGTTGACTCGTTTATTTACTTCGCAAATGTAAAGCCAGATCATAAATATACGTTTTATGGGAACACTTTAGCATTTGTGTCTAACACTGATACGGTTACCTTTTGGGATACTGTTACCCATCAGGTGAGAAAGGTTTTCCTAACAGTTTTTTTAAATACATTTCTAACTTTATTCTGTAATTTGTGTTCAAAGATAATCGAAGCTGCAACAAGTTATTATATTAATACTTTTCTAATCTAATTGTTGTTTCTAAAATTCAGTTATTTAGTTTGTGAGCGTTAGTTTACTCTTCTTAATTGTTGTTCTCTTTCATTACAAATGGCCGTAGTCCTTGGACCATCTCATCAAATGGACAAGTGATGTTGAATCAAAGTTTAAGTTATTTGTCTCAAAAAGAGAGAAACGAGTTTTTATCTAATTTTCCTGTGAAAATTTGTATTATTAATATTTTTTTCTTTACTTATTTATTAATTCTTAAAATATTAATGGCCAAGTAAACTAATAATTACAGGACAATTAATTTTATGCAATAAATACATTATACAATTTTTCCTTAATTTATCTCTACCTTATATCTTTCTTGCGTGGACAACGACGAAATTAATATCTCATTCGTCATACAGAAACGAAAAAAACCTGTCAAATGAATTAAATTTTTCTATGATATTTTGAAATAGTAAGCTATACCTATGAGGAAGAGGAATATGGTCTCAGATACTAAAGTAAAATATTTTCAGTGTTTTGTTTTCGTGTAATCTGATTTTGAAATGTCATGTAATATTAACTGAATTTAATTAATTTCAGTCTTGGATAAACCATGTTCCAGATGTGATTGACATGTGTGGAGTAGAAGAGTACTGTGTTTTAGCCACACCAAATAATTTAATAATTTCAAACCAACAGGGTATTCAATGTGACGGCAAGTTGTAATTTCTTGATTATTTTTAAGTTTTTGAGCGTTCTAATAATTCTAGTAGTAAGCTGAGAAGAGCAAGCTGTCTTCAGTTTTATTGCTCTATAGCTAGCTTCCTAGTAGAACTCCTACTTTTCTACAATTTTTTTTTTTGTGGAAAAAGGCACGTGTTTCGGTTTGTAATTATGGCCTGGCGCCCACTGCAACGGAAATAAAACACTGGTCTGTGAAATATCAGCACGCATTGTCATTCAAATTCATACACTTGCATAGACTATAGCATCTTCATATATTACTGTTACGCATAAGAATAAGTAGCTACTTAAACATTATTGGAAACATCCTTGCGCCGACACACCGCAACAAATTTGTAGAAATCTACGGAATTTAAAACCAGTGCCATTTTTTTTCGCATTGTGAGCGCCTCCTATTTTGCGATTTTGCGAAATAAAAACATACGGAAAATCACCGCAGTGCGTGCTAGGCCTAACGGATACCAGAACCCATTATCCTCACTTGCTCCTTTACGCCCTTACTCCTTTTTCAAATAAGGTCGGCTGCAAATCTCTCCTTTCGACTGCACTTTATCATTAATCAGTTCAGTCGTGGGTACTACTACGATTCTATTGTCAATTTCGTTTTTTACAGGCAAGACTGTCACAATGCCTATATTGTGCGTGACGATTAATAGTAAGGCAACCGTAGTAGCGGCTTCGAAGGAATCTTTCATAATATGGAAGTTTTCAACACCTTCCAGACCAAGTATGTTAATTAAACAGGAATACACTGATATTCATTGCAATATACTTTACTAATCACATTAGTCGTTGCCTGCGACATTGATAAATGTTCATTGATTTTAGAATATTGTATTAATATTGTGATTCTGAACACATTGTTGGGATAAAATTATATGTTAATTAAGTAATCTGCTTGCCAAATTGAATCTAAAACCTTCAAATTCATGAATCCAAATTTAATAGCTCCCAATTTGAGTAACAAACATACTCAGTACTCTAGTACAATTAATCTGTATGATAAATCAGTGTCTTCCTGTATTTTTTTCTCAATATAGATAATTTATGTTATAATGGAGTTTTTATAGAAACTTTCGTAAAAATATTTTAATTCTAAATAAACTTTACAATTAGCAAACTCCCTAAGTCACGATGTCGACCCTTATTACGACGCGATTTCGAAAATTAAAAGACACATCCTTGTCCGTTCAGGCAGTTTCAGGCAGTTCAGACACGGCATCACGCGTGAGCGGGTTGACCGATTTTAATTCGGTTTTCGCTAATAGAAAGAGGGATAAACGGGGAATGTTCGTATATATATATATATAAATTGCGCTAGTATTATTATAATATTGACGAACCCGTTGGATGAGTGGTTAGGGTGCTTGCCTTAACGCTCTGTTTTAGAGTTCCCGGGTTGGATTCCCGGCAGGGTCAACTTTGAAAAATGAATTTTCCAATTTGGCACTGGTCTGGATTTGGAAAGTAGTGGCAAATGACTGCGAAAACGCAATGTGCCCGCGTTTTCGCAGTCATTTGGGCAGCCCGTCTGGTGGCAGCAACCACCCCCTTACAGAAGACCATCGTGAAATAACAGCACGCGTGCTGTTGTGTTTCCGTGAGTGAGTAAGGGTTGCCAGAACCCATTTCCCTATCTCCTTTCCCTTCCTACTGTAGTCGGCAGCGCACTTGCAGCAGCTTTGGCGTTGCTTGTGTTATAGGCGACGATAGCCACCTACCATCAAGTGGATCGTCAGCCTGTCTGCCGATTTTAACATAAAAAAAAAATCAATATAATTAATAATGATATTTTGTTTGCTTTTGTTTAATCTAATTAATATTTTTTTTACTTTTATTGTTTTTTTTTTTTCTGTTTTGTTTTGTATTAAGATGTTACTCTGGACTTTTTATTGGTACAAGCTGTGCCTCCTATAATAGCGGCGGCTTCTGCCATGTGTTGCTTTTCTTTGTCCTTTGTTGTGTGTTTTTGTTTGATGCCTGCCTCGTTGGAGGTCATGCAATAATAAATAAATAAATAAAACTTATTTTGAATTTATAGTAAAAGCATGTAATAATATTTATGTTTGCATATACGAGTGTATACATTACGTATAATAATAATATGCACACCTGCTGTGTGCATCTTTTTGATATTTCAACATTTTGGCCTTAGTGAATAGTTCAGTGTCTTATCTATCGTATAAAAAAACTGCTAAGTGCTTATGAGAGCACTATTTGTCGAATTACGACCTCTTCATAAAATATGCTATGTGAAGCAGTGTGAACATATCAATCTGAAATGTTCAAAATTTACTCTATTATCAAAAATTATAAACCATTAATCTTTCATGTTTAAAAGACCAATAAGTTTACGTATAACAATCCTAAGAATTTTTTTCAGGAAAACTTTTATCAATATCTCAAAAGTATATTTTCTAGCAATAGCAGATTTTGGTTTGACAACGACGATATTCTAATTTTACTTTTATAACTATGTCAGTAAAATAAAAGGCTTTTGAAATTGATATTATTATCATGTAAACCGTATTACTATTATGATTACAAAAGTGAAAATAACAATTAAATCATTAAAAAAGCATCCTCTTCATATCCACCCATCTAGTATCTTCTGAATCTTTCTAAAATTTGAATATTATGTCCATTAAAGAGTTATATATCTATCTCGTACGAGGCTGTATTCAAAAAGTATTTATGTGGGTATTTTGTTTGAAAGTGAATACGATATTACAGGAAGTAGTGAGCAGTTGTACAGAGCAGATGGCACTTTAATGACAACAGGGGAGGAAGGGTTTCTGGACGATATTATATCTTGCATAACTTGTTCCGACACACACCTTCTGGTAGGACGAGACTCTGGAATAATTTTAGTCTTTTCCTTGACCAATTCCAAGAAGATCTCATCGATTAACATAAACTCAAGACCATATAAGATGGGCTTAAATTCAAATTCAAGGTAAGTAACAGTTATGTTTGGAATTGGGGTTTTTTTGATTAGGGGCTGCCTTTAGGTACATCTTTAAGTTTACGGACGAATATAGCCTTAGAATATAATTTTCTCAAATATGTATTTTTACCCTTCAGCTACAAATAGCTGATTAAATTTAGTTTTTATATTCAACAAATCGTAAGATCATAAAAATCGGCCAGCCGTTCTTGAGTTATAAATGGTGTAACTAACCCGACTTTTTTTGATATAATATTATATAGATAAAGCGTATGTGACTTATTGTTTTTCATTGAACATATTCCAGTAAGATGTTCGTGATCGAGCAGTCGGGCGCTCTGCGGCTGATTGAGGTAGGTGCGGAGTCGGGCGGCAGTGCGGGGGTGGTGAGGCGCGACGTGTGGGCAGCTCGATGGGCGACAGACAACCCAAGGTTGCTCGCGCTCGCCGAGAAGGCGCGTCTTTACGTCATGCGCGACTCGGAGCCCGAGGAGCCGCTCTCCATCAACGGATACCTGTGCACCTTTAAGGTAACTCCAACATCTTCATCTACCCACCGACATCTTTTTTATTTGGGACTGCTCGGCACTGTGTTAATACTTTTATGAGAACTTCACGTTTATTTTCACTTACTAATCCCACTTAACTGTTTATTGTTATTATCAGATGAACTCTAAGGTCGTTTTTTAACAAACCACTGTCAATTTGTAGGCGAACAACGACAGCGTCCGATTCTTTTGTCTTTTCTTTTCAAAATTTTCTATTGAAAATCGTCCATCGAAATATATTCGTATTTAAAATTGACGATCATTCGTGATCACATTGGTTGGAGGTTCTGCATTGAAGTCTTCATTGCAATACCCAGGTGTCGGTGTGAGAGTCTGTTGTCGTAGATTTACGTTAGCTCAAATATTCAAATATTTTATCTTTCTTAAATCTTACACTATTTGGTTTCTCGAAACCATGTCAGATTTTATAGTGATGTTTATTGAGCACACAAAAGTGTTTTTTTCTTTAAATTATTAACTTAAAATATTTTTAACGAATGTATCGTTTGAAACAAGAAATAAAAATAAGCAGCCAAAATTCTAATTGTAGCAATGACGACCTCGCTTAAGACATCGCACGTTAGTTTGAAAATCGTAAGACCCGAGGACACGCAAAGAAATGGTACCACCATGTGAAGACAATATAAAATTATTTTTTTTGATAAATAATAGTTTTTTTTTTATATATCAGATTAATGCTAATCTTAACCTTATGTTATGCTTTCATTTATGGCTTATGACGACGACGCCGTACGGACTGATTTTATTTATTTCATTGAATCATTTCGTGTATTTAATCTTCTTCTTTCTAATATATAAAAATCTCGTGTCACGGCGTTTGTGGTCGCATTCTTCCGAAACGGCTCGACGGTTTTTATTTTGTATATTTGGTAGGTATGAGAATAGGTCGTAAAGTATTTTTCACCCTCCTACCCCCACCCGCCACGTTTTAATCGCGATTTTTAGCATTTTTGTATAAAGAATGTCCAAATATTTTAACCGTCGTTAATTGACGTCAAGTGTCGCTTCACTTTGACATATATAAATTTTATTGAACCCCATAGATGGCACCACAATTGGGTTATAGAATTATTTTCGAGTTCGGGCAGGACAACCTCTGCTGGGTCCGCTAGTACTGTATATATTTTACGTCAAGTATACAAAATAATATTTGGAAAAAAAAAAAACTAAAAAATCTTATTTAAATTGTCACAGATTTGAGCAGAATATTTTGCAATAAATAAAAAGTATTTTTTATAGGAATTGGAGATAACAACTGCTCTGTTGGACAACATCACAGACAAGTGCACACCCCAACACATAGTTCGCGTGGAAGTCAAATCGCTCAGAGATACTCGACAACTAATCGAAAAAGTGGGATTGAAAGAAGCTGAAAACTTCATTAAAGACAATCCTCATCCTCAGTTATGGTGAGCTTAATTAATATTATATTGATGATTTAGACTTTAAACGTACTGTGGCGACATATTTAGACAGTCATCTTCAATCCAAATGAAGCCATCTTCAATCCATAAAGTATGAAGCCCATTCATACTATTGTGTACTATAGAAATCAGTGGGTCTACGACCCCGTGTGCTAGACCCACAGGCGTCCATTCACGACATTCTCGTGTGTTGTTTATTACCTCGTGTGCTGTGTTGCTTCGTTGGTCACTAAAAGGGAACAATTTCGATTGTTATTTAACATAGCTGTGCCATGACAAATTTATGTTTTGCTGTTATAAATCGGGCAGCCCATTATAGAATACCTATGACGACTTCTCATCTAAGTAAGCTTAATCACAAAAAAAGTTCAAGTGAGAATGGCAGAATGAGCACAGGTATATTTACAAAGCTTACGCAATGCTTATTTTACAGTAGTTTTGTTTAAGAGGGTGGCACTTACTGCTAGACAGGTGGTCGTGGAAACTAGATTGCTTTTCCATTACTATTGTCACGTTTAGTGGATATTTATATTGTAGTTTTAGAGATTGTTTAAAAATAGAAATAATTGATCAAACATCAAAATCCGACCTGTAAGATATTCATGTTTGCCTCTTAGCAATTTCGGCTTTTATTTTTATAAATTGGCTCCATAGTCAGTACAGATGCAATAACTTTTTCATATATTGTGTGGTGGATAATTGTATCCAAACAAAAATTTATTATTTAAAATGCCAAATTGTGTATTTGTGCTATGTTTGAAATACATAAAATTCTAACACTCCCTTCTTTTTAGCAGTTGGAAATATTTAAATTTGTGTAAGGCAGTCTTCACTTATTTTCACTTATTGGATTAAGAGATATAATATTTAAAATGTTAATGTTACGAGCGCACATTTGCAACTGAGTTTGGTTTGTACCAATTTAGGTATGTTTCGCAAAAGGTCGGCGTTCGATAAGTAGGTTGTTAACTAGGCATTTTTAAGTAATACAAAATAATGTGCGTTTGAACCGTACATCAAGCTTAAAAAATAAATTATCTCGAAATCGGCGTATTGGAAAAGTCTGTTTACATTCTGCCAAAACAGATTTAATATGAATAGAACGGTAATCGTCATTTGTAACAAAGTTTATGAATTATTTAAAATATAAAATTATCAGCTTGTCTGTCAACCTTAACATTAAAAAAATTGGCGATTGCCAATCGTCCTGCGTCCTGAGTGACTGCGTATCGCGGACGCGGATCCCTCGTGTACGAACCAAATATTCGACTTGTTTAAACCTATCCGCAGTGCGAGCGGTCGCGCACACGATTTGGGCGGCATTTTTTTCGTGTCATTATCCTCACTGACGATTTATTTTTTCAGTTAGAAATGGAGAGCTAGAAATACTGTGCTAATAAATAATTTTGATTATGAGAACCGTTTATTTTTTATTTTTACTTTTTTATGCCAAATGTAAAATTACTTATTCATATCAGATTTGAGGCAAAATAATAATTGAAAAATAAGTCAATACATTAAAGAACTAATTACTTTTCTATGAAAATTTGTTTCAGATCTCAAAAGATCTTTAAAATATACCTACTCGAAAGTGTTTCATACGCTTATATTAAAAAATCACTGGATTAATTCTTAATTCTAATTCTTATAATGTAGCGCCATTCACCTCTTCTTTCCATAGATAGAATTTCATGCTTTCTTCTTTTGACACTAAACATTAAGACATCAGTAAAAAAAAAACTAGATACTGTAAACGTTTAATTTTTTTATAGGGACATTATTAATACAAAAATATAACAAGGACATCTCTATACGCAAGGCGGTTTCCGGCGTGCACTAAGGACAGCCGTCCGCTCATTCCTACGCTCTGCAATCCGATTACGCGATACTCCGGCACTCAGAACGCACAATTACTGAGAAATTAATTTTACCTATCTTTATATTCTCTGATTTTTATTATAATCTTTTTAATTATAATTATTATTCGGTTTCTTCGAAGAAGTCCTAAATTTAGATATTTATTTTCTGGTATAATTAATCTGTACTAGTTTATATTAATATTATAAAAATATTTTTATTTATGTATATTTGTATGTTTGTAATGAATAAACTCAAAATCTACTTGACCGATTTTAAAAATTCTTTCACCTATAGAAAGCTACATTATAAGCGAGTAACATTGCCGCTTTTCATCGAATAACATTTATATAAAGAGACGCGGACGAAATCGCGTGCAACGGCTAGTGTAGGTAACAATAAATGTTAGCAGGTTCCGTTTTCTTTATTGTAATTTGTGTATCGATGGTAGGTTGCTGCTTGCGGAAGCCGCCCTTAAAAACTTAGAGGTGGAGGGTGCCCTGGAAACGGCGGAGGCAGCGTTCGTGCGTCGAAACGACTATGCGGGTGTGCGCTTCGTGGCGCGACTGAATGCGCTGCACTCCTCCGCGCTCAAGAGGGCCGAGATACTCGCCTATTTCAAGGACTTCGACGCCGCAGAAAGG
Organism: Bembecia ichneumoniformis; assembly: GCA_910589475.2. Lineage (NCBI taxonomy): Eukaryota > Metazoa > Arthropoda > Insecta > Lepidoptera > Sesiidae > Bembecia > Bembecia ichneumoniformis. Next base: position 8,674,208 of record OU342521.1, read on the forward strand.
ATTTACCACGAGCAAGACAGACAGTGCGTGTCTCTATCTATCCACAGTCCTTCTTGACAGCTTTGTGATTCAATTCTCTCGAAGTTAATTACGCATGCGATTACGAATCTTAAAAGCCATCATTTTTTTTCACTAGGTGAACCCGGCTACGCTTCATTGCGGCGTGCGCGTGGAGCGCCCGCCTTCTTTGATAAAAACCGTGATAACTCGGCAAATATAATTATGAATTATACAAATAAACCATCCTCAGAAATTCCTCTTGCCATCGATACTATCGAGAACCAAAACCGGTTAAAAGTTTCCGAACTTAGCGCATACATACATACATACATAAAGGAGGACTTTATTTTATCCTATGTGCTAATATAAAGTTCGGCGGGCAGGCTAACGATCTGCTTTATGGTAGCCAGTGCTCTGCCAACATTGAATACGACGGATTACTAACTGGATATAATCCATACATATTCGTATTAATATAGCGTAATCTCACAAATTTTTGTGGTAACAGTTAATTATCATCCATCGGCAAAGTCGTAGATTAGCGCTTATTAAATATTGATAACAGCGCTTTATTAAATAGTTTAAAAAATTCGTTTTTCTCATATTTCCTTAATTAAGTAGGTATACTTAATTCAATAAAAAATACGTACAATAATGTATACCTACAATGTACATTATTATAATTATAAAGAAATGCATCAACATAACACAAACGCTTTTTATATTTTTAAAATTAGATGAAGACAATTGTTTGTTGGTGAGCACAACAATTTGGAACAGTTGAACTAATTTCGCTACATTAAAAAAGTATTTAAAAAAAGTTTAAAAAAATAATACGAGTTTTCTATGGAATTGCAATTCAATCCCTAAGAAGAGAAAAAAAGTGATAAAGAGGCGGTGTTTAAGCCACATTTATTAGAACACAATGCTTTGTGCATTTTTTTCTAAACTATTAGTTATGTAAGAAGGCTTTTCCATATAATTAACAGGGATCTGGCGATCAGTCTACGCAAGCGCCTCGGCCACTGGTTCCGCGTGGTCGAGCTGCTCAAGACGTCTGCTACCACCACCGACTCTCAAATTAAACAAGCCTATAATAACATCGGAGATTACTACATAGACAGACAGAATTGGTAACTTCTTTAGTTTTTTCTTTCTGAAACACCAAAAATATTGTCACACTGTCAATGCTAATATTACAATATATTTTTTTATGTTAAGATCGGCAGACAGGCTGACGGTCCACTTGATGGTAGGTGGTAATAATAAATATACGAACACTTTGTAGGATTGGTGCCTTAGAATATTACACAATGTCGAATAACACAGAAGGTTTGAGGAAATGTTACATGGCCTTGGAAGACAACGAAGCCTTAGCCAAATTACTTTCTGGCTCGCCCAGGGTGTCCAAGGTATGCTTTTTATTATTGTACCATTACTGTTTTAATAGTAATATTCGTACTAATATTACGACTCCATCGTTATAATCGATTGGCGCTTTCTAGATTATAGGTGTTGTGTCTCGCGCTCGCGGTCCTAGCTCGTGAAGCTAACAAGCTTGTGTTTTCACTCTTGTGGGGCGTTTAGTTGTGTTCGAACTTTCAACTATGGAGGACTTCGAAATATTAGCCAGCTTCTTATAACCTTTTTTATAGCTGGTTTCATACCTAACTATAAAGAAGGTTTTACTTAATGTTATTTATATTTTTGATTCTTTAGATTACTTGTGTTTTAAATGTAAATTACATAATAATATGTAAAATCGTAGTCAAACTTTTTAGTTTTGTGGGACAATGTTAAATATTAAGTTTTTATTATTTTTCAAATAAATAATTAAATAATAATAAATAAATAAGTACAGTAATAATAACATAATAATAAACACTAAAAATTATGAATTGTTAAATAATAATTAAAATAATAGAAATTTGAATTAAATTAAATATGTGGTCAGCGGCCTGTGTAGCTGCAAAAATATGCAAAGCAGTCTGCCTAAAGATTTTTGGAATTTGCTTCTTAAGAATCGATTTTCATATAAGGCCTTCGGTATGCTGTAAGAAGAAGAAACCTACAACAAACATCATGTCAAGATATGAACAAAAACAATTAATTTCCTCGCATTCGCATTCATTAAAGTAGGCCTTAGTACACAGTTTTCTTTAGATAAATGGTTTAAATTTTGTTATAGGCAGTTGCTGTAATGCGTATTGGGTTTAAATTTACATTAGTATAAGTATTGATTTATTTTAAATTTATTTCTGAATGACTCCCTCAGAAAAGTGGGGATATTTTTCTATGGGAGATACAAAATGTAAATTTTACCAATTGAAAACTTCCTGATATTGCCGCTTTGAATTCGACGAACAAAAGAAGCACGCTATATTTCATAATAAATAATTTGTATTTTCTAGGATGTTTCCTTGAAAACTAACATAATTGATGACATAGGCGACGGAACTTATCAAACACCAACTATACAAGGAATTATACAGCTAAAGGAGACCGGTAGGATGATGCAAGCTGCCGCAATGGCTTTTCAGGTAACTTTTCAAATCACACAACTCAATAGGGGGAACATGGAATCCTTCCACCATCACTTTGGTCCCTACAAATTATTAATAAACACTAGACTAGTGACCATCAGCTTTTAGTCAAAAATTAAATGTTTTTGGTATTTTTTTAAATATACTAATTTAGTATAATCTCGAATATTTCTTCTCAGTGTCCTAGAATATACAAATCAGGCAAGAAGCAAGGTGTTACAGCTTAAAGCGCAAAACACATTAATGCGGTCCGGGAGCGGGAAAGCACGAAACAAATTTTCCGGGGCGTATCACACAGAATACCGCACCGCCGCGGTATTCCCCACAAATTGGCGATGCTGAGTACAATGGAACACAGTCTCCGCTCCCTTCTCGGCCCCGGAACTGTTTGTGATAGCGGTGAAACCGCACAACATCGCGCCGCGCCGCTGCACTATCGCTGACGGTTTCTGTGTGGCATGCTGCATAAGTACTCATACATTACAAAAATTCCCAACTTCGGAAAGCTTTTGGCACCGTTTCAGTGTGTATTGCGCTTAAATAAAAAAGACAACGGGAAATAATATCTATTATATTGTAATAACTATCTATTTTATTATACTAGTTGGCAAATTTGGAAGCATCAAACAAAGCGTCGCCTACAAGAATTAAGAAACTTTACGTATTGGCTGGTCATCTGTACAGTCAAAACTCTGTAGGTGAGTACGAGCACAGAATAAATAATAGTACTAGCGTACAGAAGTTGCACACCTTTCACATTCAATGTGAGCGACGGTAGGCAATTATATACAGTCAAAACTCTATAGGTGAGTACGAGTCAATACATTAAATATGAAGTAATCTAAACTATTTACTCATTAAGAATTTATTTTCATATAAAGCCTCCGGTATGGAAATTTTATGAGTAGTAAAATTAATACAAGCGTTAACTAAAAAACGTTACGTTATCTTGTCATTTTGATATTTGTGCGACAGCTGACGCATGTTATGTTCTCTAATTCTATTCTCTGGGCTTTTATGAATAGTGTAGTCCGCGTTGAGGAACGAAACGATGTAACAAAATGTATACGAGGAAAATGTAATAGAGTAAAGGAGTAAACTCTAATCGTGCGTCGGAGCTAACACACGACTGGAGTTGACTTAACTCCTTCCCATAACATACACAAACATCAATGAATCGAATTGATAATCGGTAAACATCTTTTCATTCATTATAAAGATGTAGCGCTGTCGTTTAACTTAGGTCAGTTCACACCCAGACGCAACGCTGCGCGCCCATTTTAAGATAGTAATTCAATGTAGAACTAATTTACTACACAAATAGGTATGCAGTTCAGTGAGTACACCATGCATTTCGCGACGTTATGCTGCGTTTCATGGCGCGCACGTACTCGCTGAACTGCTTTTATGTAGTATAAGTAAGTTCTATGTTGTATTGCTACCTTTTAACGAGCGCGTCGCGTTGCGTTTCTATGTGAACTGACGTCTACATCTATGTATACATTTTGACGTTTGTTATGAGCAAGAGCAAAGGTACATTTTTACAAAGCATCGTATTGTATTTGACCTTTGGTGGTGATGGTAGAGGGTGGCGCTGGTCGCGAGGCGACGCGGTGTTGGCGCGCAGCTATGGCGGCCCACTGGTGGGTTACGGCGGCCCGACGCGCACGCGCTCTCCCCCTGCGCCCTGACGCAGCATTGCGCGCCGCCGCACATCTCGCCTCTCATCATCATCTGCTGCCCTCCGCTTTGCATTTACAGGCAAGTCAACGCAACCTCTTCTGTTCGCGCTCACTGCGGCGCACTTTTTTCGCGCGTATTTCGTGCCTTTTGGAATTGCACCAAGTGACGCGGTCTGTCTTTTAACCCTCAGTCAAATTGTATGAGAGCACAGCTTTTTAACGCCCAAATGTTTTGTGCAGGATTGATTGTATTTGTTAATTAACAGAGGTTTTGAAAAGATATTTAGTGTTTATTTCCAGTCTTACAATCAACATATTAACTTTTAAATCCTATTAATTATAATACGCACATTCAGTCAGTTCGCCATTTTCTATTCAAAGTGAAGTTGTCATAGAATAAAAAAGAACTTTTCTTCAAAACAATAGACAAAAGTATAGCTTCAGAATCATAGACAAACTAAAAATCACAATATTCTAACACACCTCCTTGATTTTTAGTTTTAATGTAATTTAACATACTAAATTAAAAAACAACATACCTAACATCTTAATTGTTCATAACACAGTTATACAACTTTTGTATTACTCTACTACTATTATTATATTTTAGACTTTAACAAATCACACTCAAATTACTTAACACCTAGTAAATATCTTAATTTCTTAAATTTCAGTTTACACAAGGATTTTGTTAATAAATCAGCAATTTGGTCTTCAGTATGTATTTTAGTTACATTAATTACACCTTTCTTTTCAAAATCATGAACAAATTGGTAACTTATATCAATATGCTTAGAATTTTTACAAAATTTACCATTTTTAGATAAGGCAATAGCTCCAGTATTATCCTCATAGATTTTAACACTATCATTAATATTCACACCAATGTCACTTAATACTCCTTTTATAGGCAACACTTCTTCAACACAGTCAGCTAAAGCGTAGTACTCAGCGTGATTTGAAGCCCTCGACACAATCTTTTGCTTTTGAGATTTCCAGAAAATTGTGTTCCCAAATACTCTTATTACAATTCCTGTAGTTGACTTTCTGTCAACAATATCTGATGCCAAGTCTGCATCAACATAAGCATCCATTATATCTTCATATTTCTCATCATATTCTAACTTCAGGTTTCTTGCATGATATAGATATTTTAAAACTCTTAATGCGTATTTATAGTGTGTATCATCATAACTATTTTGAAAGCGACTTAGATAATTTACTGAGAAAGATATGTCTGGCCGGGTTCCATTTGCTATATACAATAAAGCTCCTATCAAATTTCTGTATTTCAAGTTTCCATTTATCATTTTTGCTGGTTCAAGTTTCAAATTACTTTCCATAGGTGTCTCAAATGATTTAGAATATAAAATTTGATATTGCTCTGCTAGACTTTCTATATACTTTTCTTGACTTAGGTACATTCTCCGTTCTTCTGGAGGGTATTCGACATTTATTCCCAAATACTGTTTTATTCTTCCAAGGTTTTTCATGCGGAATCTTCTGTGTAATAATTCTTTCATTTTGTTAATACTGTCTATATTTTCTGATACTAAGAGTACGTCATCGACATATAATATAACATAGATTTTATTTTGATTCACATAACCAGTATATAAGCAATAGTCATAGTTAGATCTTACAAAATTTAATTCTGTCATGTAATCATGAAAACATTCGTACCAATCACGTGGACTTTCTCTGAGACCATAAAGTGATTTCTTTAGCAAGCACACTTTATCTTTTCCAATATTATATTCCTCTGGAGGATAAATGTAAACTTCAGATTTTATTTTCCCATTCAAAAACGCTGTCTCCACATCCATTTGTTCTATCTGTAAACCATTAACACATGCATAAGATAATAGTACTTTTAATGTAGTCATTCTTGCCACTGGTGAATATATTTCTTCATTTTCACAGTATTGTTGTTGAAAACCTTTCGCAACAACTCTAGCCTTGTACTTTCCATCTGATTTAATTCTGTATATCCATTTCACTTCTATTATTTCCTTGTCTTTAGGTTCTTTCACAACTGCCCATGTGTCGTTCTGTTTTAAGCTCTTTATTTCTTCATCCATTGCAGTTTTCCATTTCTTTGACTCTGGACTTTTTATAGCTTCTTGATAGTTTTCTGGTAAGTTAGAATTACAGTAGTTTATGTATACAATATGATCTTTATATTTTTCAGGTATTTTCTTTGTTCTTTGTGGTCTTAAATTTCCTTTCTTTTCCATATTTTCTTTTTCAGTTTCTTCAATAGAATTTTCTTCGGTATTTTCTCTTTCATTAATAGAGTCGTCAGAGTTTTCCATATAATTATCTCTTTCACTACTATGTTCAACATTTTCATTAGTTTCTGACATGCAGTCTTCCCAGTTTTCCTTGTATTCATCCAAATCCTCATTACTGTCAAATCTTAATAACCTTTCTCTATTTTCAACGAATCTTACATGGCGACTCACTACAATTTTATTGTTAACCAAAACCTTGTATCCTGTATCAGTATATCCAATCAATTTTCCCTTTTCTGCTTTAGGATTTAATTTAGATGATCTCCTTTCTTCAGGTATTCTGACAAAAGCTGTACTACCAAATATTTTCAAATTTCTTACGTCTGGTTTCCTGTCAAAGAATATTTCATAGGGTGTCTTTCTTATTAAGGTATTTGTTAAAAGCCTGTTACCTAGATATGCAGCTGTCATAATACACTCTGGCCAATAACACTTATTTAGTTTAGCTTCAGCCCTCAAACATCGTGCTCTATCCATAATACTTCTGTTGTAACGTTCTGCCACACCGTTCAATTCATGAGTATATGCTGGGCATGGTTTCAAATAGATTCCCTTTTTCTTTATTAAATCGTACAATTGGTCATTAATGTATTCTTTACCGTTGTCACATCTTAGTTCTTTAATCCTCCTATCAGTTTGATTTTCCACTAGATTCATGTAATTCACAAAACAATTGAACACATCACTTTTTCGTTTAATACAATACACCACTGCAAACCTACTGAAATCATCAATAAAACTCACAAAATATTTCTCACCATTGTAGCCTTCAGGGTTTATAGGTCCATTCACATCAGTATGTATAATTTCTAATAAGTCTCTGGCTCTGTGGCGGTTGTTTTCATATGGTAAGTTACACATCTTGTTAGTTAAGCAGATTTCACACTTAAAATAGTCACCTTCAATTTTATTTGGTAAACCAACACACAATTTATTTTTACACAGTTTCTGTAAATTAAAAAAATTAGTATGCCCTAACAGTCTATGCCATTTTTCTTTTTCTGATATAGTAGTTGCGCTTGTGCATGATTTTGAATTGTTGCTAATTTCTAATTGACCATTTAATACATACAGATTGTTAATTTTCATTGCAGATGCTAACAGATTATTACAATTGTCATAAATATCAGCTTTTTCATTTTCAAAATACACATACTTGTTCTGAGATGTAATACTAGACACACTTAATAGATTTTGACTCATTTTTGGCACATAGAAAACGTTATTTATTTTAATTTTATTATAGTAGCCATTTATGCAGAAATACATAAACACATTTCCAATTTTACTTGATTTTAAAGTATACCCATCACCTACTTTAATTTCTATTGGGTTTTTTAATATCTCATAGTCATAAAAATAATTTTCATTGTTAATTATGTGATTGGAACATCCACTATCTAATAACCAAGTTACATTATTCTGTCTCACTAAACTAGACACTATCAAACGTTTATTTACCTGAGAAGATAGTACTTCCACATTAAAATTATCGGAATTACCTCTACCTCTATTTTGATAACCTCCTCGTCGATTATATGAATTGTAGCCTCGTTGTCTGGTATTTTCAAAGTTCTTCTGCACTGAAGTTTGATGCTGTCCTTGTCCTTTAGCTTGATTATGTCCTTGTCCTGTGTAATGATAATATCCTCTTCCCCGTTGTTGATATCCACCTCCTTGCTTTGACTCCTTGTTTCCTGGTGGTTTATTGGGGCACTGTCTGATATAGTGACCTACGCGTCCACATCCAAAACATCTAGACTTAATTTTAGTATGAAATATCTGTCCCTGTTCTTGTCTACAAGTGTCTCTGTCTTCACTTTCTGTCTTTTTCTTGTATTCCAATAGTAATTTGTTCTTAATGTACTCAAGTGATTTATCTCTTTCTGGCAATGCATCAACGATGTCTACTATATGTGAATATGTTCTTGGTAAGCTTAACAATAGGTAATTTAGTTTGTCTTCGTTTGAGACATTTTCTCCTGCAGTAATCAAATCATTCAAACAACTCTCAAATTTATTCAAGTATGAAATAGGGTCTTCATTTTCATTCATTTTCAAATCTAGTAGCTTCCGTTTACAAATCAGTTTGTTTGCACTTGATCTTGATATGTATATACTGTCTAATTTGTCCAACATTCCTTTAGCCGTGCTTTCATGTATGACAAGGTCAAGTTGGCTATTTGATAGATATCTCACAATATAATTTCTCGCTTTGATGTCATTAGTTATCCATTCTGTTTTCGTAATGTCTGCTTCTGTAAGAGCTCCATGGCATCCTTTTGTCTCCAACAATAACTTAATTCTGTATTTCCACTTATTGTACTCGCAGCCATTGAACACATGTATTGCATCATTCTGAATTTCGTCAATCATTGTTTCTTAATAATTTTATCACAAACCACGCACCTCTGCTACCATGTTAATTAAAAGAGGTTTTGAAAAGATATTTAGTGTTTATTTCCAGTCTTACAATCAACATATTAACTTTTAAATCCTATTAATTATAATACGCACATTCAGTCAGTTCGCCATTTTCTATTCAAAGTGAAGTTGTCATAGAATAAAAAAGAACTTTTCTTCAAAACAATAGACAAAAGTATAGCTTCAGAATCATAGACAAACTAAAAATCACAATATTCTAACAGTATTTGACCTATGCCTATGCTTAAGGATGCCCAAATCTCGTAATAGGGTCACGTGCCTGTCTTTTTCGATCATACGACGCACAGCATCGATGCTTTTGTTGTTGACAATGGTGGACGGGAGACCATCACTAAATTCGTGACTGAAGACACGGCCGCGTTTGAATTCTGCAAACCATTTATAAATAATCGTCTTTCATGGTACTTCAGCGCCAATAGCAGTTTGATGCCTAGCGAAGTTCTGCTGAGCTGTCAAATTACACTAAAAGTCGTAGAAAATCATACTACGAAAATTTTCCCGATTTAAATCCATGGTGATTAAAAAAAAATTAAAATTACGCTACCATTTAAAAACAATTGTTAGTCAGATGAAACAAACCGTATTCTACAACTAAAGAGTTCCATTTCCATGTAACAATATTTCAATAAATATTGTTTACATAAGTGGCCAGTTCCAGAAACATATAGTGTATTCTATGTACTATGTAAGGATTATGAAAATTGTGTTGGGCCGTAGATCTTCGACTCGTTATAAAGGGATGCGTTTGGATAGCGATTGCCGTGGCGGAGGCAGATGATGATGTTGATTTTAAAATGTAATTAAAAATTATTTGTAAATATTTCAGATTTGGTGCACTGTGGCAGCCATAGCAATAGAAGCTCGAGCTTTTGAATTGTGTTCCAAAGCATTTATAAAATTGGAAGCTCTGGATGTAAGTGCATTTTTGGGTATTTTCACATAAAATGTAAGTGTATTGTTCTATAAAAGTGAGCGCTTTTTTTTACTTTTACAGAAAGATACGTTTGAAAGCCTCGCTATAGAAATATTTAGTAGATGTAAACCGAAGGACGCTAGAGGAAATAGAATTGAATGTCCGAATTGTCAAGTCAGCATGCCAGACTGGTGAGCGTTTATAACGTATTGATTTCTGGTTATTCAAAGGAAATGGGTCCCCGTAATAAATTTGGTGTCACAATTTATCATTTTGTAATGCTATCATTATATTTTCATATTATATGATCCCTTCGCTTCTTGCCCGTGTTTAAATGAAATTTTATTTTATATTTCGAGGTTATAAGCTGTTATTTTAAATTATGGCTGTTATTGCCAGAAAATAGGAAGCTTATTGCAGTTAGTTAGGTTCATATTTGGGTTTCAAGAAAAGCTTAGGTTTTGGTGCAACCGTTTTTGTAACTATACACAACTAAAGGACCCATTAAAGATTTTTATTTTTTGGTCAGTTGGAATTTAAAATAAAATTTACTTTTTTAATGCTAATCGACTTTCATGAAAACGTCATTTCATGGAGTCGTAGTATGGAGGGGGGGGGGGGAAGATGGGGAGTAGCCTAAGAATTTTTAAAATCGGTTATTTTTTAAGTTTATTCATTAAAAAATTCAAAATACATTCATACAAATCTTTTCTTTTTATAATGTTAGTATAGACTAATTTGAATTTTATACAAAGGCTTTTGTTTTTTATATACCTATTTATTTATAAATATTTTGCTCGGTTTAACCGAATTGCCTGATAAAGAAATTATTGCTACTAGTTTTATAAATTACCATCACAGTATGCATTGCTGTTCCTATTACCAAAAACGCGCTTTTGCTAAGCATCTGCGATTTCAAGACTCATTTCACGTTTATTGAGTTTTTACATGACAGACAAATATATTTATATAGAGGAGCACATCGAAATTAACGGGAATCGAGCACTTTAGACTGAGTTAGAATAAAACATCACAATGACATTTGCCTCTTACAATAACGATGGCATTTCCACTGTTAAAAAATAATAATAATAATAAATAAAAGTGTGTGTGACAGCTCCGACGTACGACTGGTATTTACTCCTTTAAACGTATAAAATTTTCCTCATTTAAATTTTTAAATGTATAACTGGATACCTAATTACATTCTGCATACTCAGATGTCACGTGTTCCAACAAAACTTATGTTAGTTACGTTCGGTATACAGTGCTATTTATCATGCCATAAAATTTAACCTTACACGTAATACATCTATATTAACGTAACTGCTTGGTCAGATTTGGTAGATACTTAATAATAAAAAAGTAATTTAGATTTGAATTTTAGTTTAATTACTAGAAAAATTATGGTCACCTGGAGAGTACACTCAAAAAGTTTTTACTGGAGAGTATTTTTTGCATACAGACTACGCAAGCGAGACAGAAAGCGCATCTATCTCACTCAGTTAGAAAACGTATGAATCAGCGCGGCGAGCGTATACAGATAAACACAAATAACATACAATCTAAAATTGATTTTTAAAAGTAGATAGGTACTTACGAAAATTAAGAATCACCCACACAAAGCATTACCTATTATAATATTGAAAGTTATAAGTATTTTAATAAATGTTCAAAATGTCCTCCTTCATTATCAATACACACGCGCGCCCTTTTTAACGAATTGTTTTTTAAGGATATTAATAAGTATCTTTGGCGTTTCACTTTGTTAAAAGCGTCTATGATGCGCTCTTTTAATTGGCTCAGACACATACACTATTCGCTTAATTTCACTCCATAAATAAAAATCCAATGGCGTGAGATCGGGTGAACGGGCAGGCCATGCGATTGGACCACCACGACCGATCCATTTGTTTCCGAACTCCTCTGTGAGAAACTCCCGCAGCCGCACTGCCCTTTATAATGCGATGGAGTGGAGCCATCGATGGATGGAGCACGTCATGCTGGCTGGCGACAAATGCGACAATCGTTGCAAAAATTAGACGCGCGTCCTTGACCGAATTACGTACGGGTGCATCGTAATGGCCGACCATGAGAACTGATAAGCGAGCGGGCGAGCGGGGCAGCAGCGGCAGCGGTTGCGGGCGCAGGGCGCGGTTAGTTGTATTGAGGCCCATTTACGGGGATTCCCCGACACGGGTGACCAATTATTATTTATTTTTAGTGAGAATATTTTTATTTCTGTTTTTATTTATTAATTTACATAAACGTGATCAGTAACCGTAACAGATAACCCATTTTTTTTCTGCCATAATTAAAAAATAACACTGTATACACATGTCACTAGGTTTTATAAGTTCAAATAGTTCATTTTTGCCACTGTGCCGCCGCCGGTGGGTTATAACGCGCTAGAGTTATGTTACTTAACCACACTTTTCATACAAGATTTCGACGTTTGCTTTTATAAGCCCAGTGAATAGAATTAGGAAAAATAAATACATGCGTCAGCTGTCGCACAAATGTCAGTGACAGATAACGTAACGCTTGTATAATTTTACTCCTCATAAAATTTCCATACCGTGGGCCTTATATTACAATCGATTCATAAGGAGTAAACTCCAAAAATTGACAAGTCAATAAATAAAATGTAGCTCACGCGTGAAAATTTCCGTGCCATAATTTATTTCAACTTTCGTCGAGGGTTATCTCCAGATGTCTCAATGAGCTTGTTTCTATATATGATGTTTATTAAAGCACCTAGTCAAACGACAATATATCGTCTGTAAACATCGTGGCTGATCCGGGCAACCATAGGCATTGGAATGACTGCAAACCAAACTATTTTGCATAGTGAGTTGGGTGTCAGAAAACTAGTTTTCCGATGGGTACCTCATAACTTGTCAGAGCATAAGGCGGGTCGTGTTGATTGGTGTCGATCTCCTCTGAAATACTTCAACGGGGGGACGAAGTCAAAAGCCGTGTATAATGTCGTCTCGGGTGATGAATAATGGATTTATGCGTATGAGCCTGAAAGAAAGCATCAATAGGCAGTTTGGGTCTTCGAAGACGAGGTCAAATCAACGAAAGTTATGCGTTCCCGTTGCGTGTCCAATAAAATGGTCACTTCGTTTCAAAAGAAATTATAAATGATGATCGATTGGTACACTTGATTTATTTACCAGAGATGACGGCGCAGAGGCAACCCGTCACGTCGCGTGATCTTAGATTACGATAATGCGATCTCCCACACCGCCTGTAAAACAAAAGATTTTTCGGACCAGGAAAAGGTTGAGTTGAAAACCCATCCTATGTACAGTCCTGATCTGAGTCCAAATGTTTTTTTTACGTTCCCTGGAAATAAATATTTTTGCTAGCTGCCACGGAAGCCTACAAATCGGCCATTTTGGCAACGTTTACTTCAGATGGGAATTACGGGAAAATGCATTGATGTTTATTAAACACAGGTTATACATGTTTATAACAATAAACATGTATAACCTGCAAATAGTTTTTTTATTTTCCATCATTTCGGTGTGCCCCTCCTAGGACTAATATAATAATAGGCATGATGACGGTATTAAAGAATCAAAGAATAAATGGTTGTAGAGAAAAATATATGTTGAAAGAAGTCTAAAAATATACTCATTTTTTCTATTAAAATTGAGATTAATAAGATTTTCAATAAAATATAAGTATAAATAACTGCAATCCGCCATGTTAACCGAAACACCAATCAGAGCGAATGACGTTACGCCCAGGTAAGAGCCACCGTGTTGCTTGACTTTGCTTTGACAGAATGAAAAATCTGATGAGATTTCGGTGACGTCACGTTCCATCAGATGCGACGCCATGACACCTAAGAGCGTTTTCGCGCGTAATTCAAAATAGATTTAAAAACATTCAATAATTCGCGTTGAAATTTAGTTTTTTGCTGAAATATTGTTTTTTTTGGGATATGGTAGACGTGTATCTACATTATGGAAGGGAATTTCAAAATCTGTCATCATGCCTATTGTTGATGTCTTTAAATAATTGATTTATTGACGCTCTATTTGATAAGTTCCTAATCTAAATCCAAAATTAGTTAAACTAAACATAAACCTTAACGAACATTGTTGTTTTAAGGCAAGAATCGTGCGCGGGATGCGGGCAACAGTTCCCTGCGTGTGCGGTGTCGGGGCGTGCAGTGGGAGGCGCTGGCACGACGGGGTGGGTCTGCGGTACGTGTTCAGCGTCCGCCCACCGCCACGAGCTGGTGTTACGTCACGCGTGTCCCTTGTGTCACGCGACCATCACGTAAACGACAAGACATTGTCTCCTCTACTACTGTTTTGCTACTATTGTAAAAAAAATCGCAGCAAACTCGATAGTAAACTCGATGAAGGTACATATATGCATATATGCCGCGAACCAAATCTCTTTTTGTATTGATGAAAACTAAACAAGATGATTTTGAGAAAAATGTCACCAAACAAATAATTACCTAGTATCATTTTATTTGTTAAGTTATTTTTTATGTCCTTGAGTTAGAGTGGGTGTCAACATTAAGTAATATGTCTATTGTATATTAATTACCTAAGTGAAAATATTTAAACTTATTTAACTATTAACTAATTAATTATGAATTATGGAATATTGCATAAATCAAAAGAAATAATTAACTTAGATTCTTCTATTCTGAAAGCACACATGTATAACGAGTTTTCAATTTACGTTGATGAGAACAATAACGTTGCATCCAATTTAATATTTCGCCATGAATTGTATATATTTGGAAAACAAAATTTAAATGTTGCATCACAAAATTTTTTTTTTGTTATGATTGCTACAAAAAGTCTATATTTCATGTGCCCCTTCATTGTAATAATCGACTAAAACAAACTATTAAAGATCAATCAGTTTTGTATAGATTAGCCATCAGTGTATGGTATTTTAGTTTTAACTGTTAAGACTTGTGCCGCTAGGTAACAAAACATTATAGATTTTACTGGGAAAATATCTTGTAATTTGGTAACGAGGGAAAATATCTTGTAAATAATTAACTTAGATTCTTCTATTCTATTATTTATAGTCTATTTTAAGGCACTATTTTAAAAAATACTATTTTATTTATTTATAGTCTTTTAGGTAGGTACTCAAAATCATGTTTTAATATTGTTTGTTTGAAAATGCCGCCAAAACGCCACGATAGTTCATCTGAGAGCGCGTAACGTCATTTGTGGTCATATCATAACAAAACAGCTGCATTGGCATAAGACAATGATTGCCCACAAATGACGTCACGCAGTGTGATTGATGTTTCAGTATAGATTAAAAATATTGTAAATAATAAAATTTTATTTCTTCATTTAAAAATATTTAAATGAATTAAGTATATTAAATTATTATTCGATAAATAATCGTAAAAAATATATATATTTTCTTTCTAATTATATATTTTCTTCTAATTTAGATTTTAATCTGATTAATGTCCGATCCCCTATTATGCTGCAGAACAGAGCTGTTCGAGCTATCTATAATATGGATCCTCAGTAATAACTATAAATAAATATTCAAATTACATAACGAAAGAAAATTGTGTATGAAGAAAGCATATTATTATAGTAAATATTTAGTAATATATAGTCAAATAATACTATATAGTAAATATTGCAGCAAACTATCTTGCTGACAAATGCGTCAATATAATTTGTTCATATTGATACTGTCTTGACATTGAATGTATGTAATTAATATTTACTAAAGATTTGTTTTAACTATGGTGATTGCCGGTTTTTTCCCAATTCCAAAAAACAGCTTTCCGAATTAGTGATTAACTTTATTTTATGTTGACCTTTGTAAAGTTTATTAGATAAATAAATCTTAAATCCGTCCAAGCAAATTGTAACTAAGTTTCAGTTTACTATTGTTAAATCACTAAAATACTGTAGTAAGTTTTGTATATGGTTTTGTAAATTTAAGCCTCATAACGTTAATAAAGTTTTGTTGAGTTTGATTCAATGGCTTTTTTTAATGTTAAGGTCGGCAGACAGGCTGACGGTCCACTTGATGGTAGGTGGCTACCGCCTCCTATAACACAAGCAATGCCTAAGCTGCTGCAAGTGTGCTGCCAACTGCAGTAGGATAAGGGATTAGGAGTAGATAGGGAAATGGGCTCTGGCATCCCTTACTCACTCACCGGAACACAACAGCACACGTGCTGTTATTTCACGGTGGTTTTCTGTAAGGGGGTGGTTACTGCCGCCAGACAGGCTGTCCAAATGACTGCGAAACGCAGTGTGCCCTGCCACTACTTTCCAAATCCAGACCAGAGCCAAATTTGAAAAGTTGACCCTGCCGGGAATCGAACCCGGGAACCCTAGAACAGCGTGTTAAGGCAAGCACCCTAACCACTCATCCAACGGAATTTTATGATTATGAGAATTCACTGAGACTAACTTGATTAAATTAGGTTTTAAATTCTACATGTCGGAGATTCCTGAGGTGGCGCCACAAGTGGAGGGTTTGAGAATCGGTGTTCCCGTTAGCATACGCCATCTAACAACTTTCCTTGGAAATGTCAAGCAGTGAGTTTGGATGCGGTCAACGCGGAAGTGGCGGCCGTGATGTGTATGAGGCTAGCGAATGTCAGAGGGCGCCTTTCCATCGATAATAGAAAAACGAGAATACTAGAGATAGCGTGAGAGTTGTCGAGCTAGTTCGCGACGAATACACCGCGTTTCCAGTTAAGTCCATTTGCAGCGGGTTTATTGTTTACATTTACATTGTAACTTCGATTATTATCAGAATAAACGATCATGTAATAGAAGCATCAAGTCCTATTTCGTTTTTTTGGCTATTCCTAAGCCTGATGACGCTTGTATCCCAGAGGAAGACCCGACATACATAACAATAGTTAAACACTGAATAAAACTTCTATAATTATGTAATAATATGTCTATAATTATGTAATATGTAACAACTCTTATGGCCCAATATGAGTCAAATACATATAATAAATTGAAACAACAATAGAACAATCTAAATATTTATTCAAAAGACAATTTTTCACACAAGTGAGATTTACATTGTTATTGAAGTTGTTATCCTCGACTAGACAATTTTTACAATATTTAACGTAAATTGATGACATGGTTCAAAATAATCATGTACAAATAGTACTGTATAACAAAATGAATCTAAAGTTATAAGATAGTATTTATTTATGACATAAATGTAGTATAAATGCAAACACCTTTCTTGATAAGTGAGAACAGAAGTGAGCCACTATTTCATTCGCTAATAAAAATATATTTGGAATTATTTGCATGTTTTATTTGCAATGAAAATAAGAAAAAAAAAAGAATAGAAATGGTACATTTATTACTGTGCAAAATTATTATTTGGCAAATCCATTTTTGAAAACTGTAATGTGTTATCGATTATTTGAAACAATTCGGGTGGTTGTGGGATTCTTCCTGTTTCTAATTTCGACCATAATGGTATATTGTTAAGGGAAATTTCAAATGCACCAGATGATACAAGTTGACCTTCAATCATGTTGGCGAGGAAGAACATCATCATACATGCATACAATTTGTTCTCAAGACACCAGCTCCACCACGAAGGCTGAGGCTTATTCAGCCACGCAAAAATGTTTACACCGCTTAGTATGCACATTATCAGAATCATCTTACCAAAACTCTGTAAGGAAACAAACGTAACATTTAAGTTTTTATGAACATCTTTTATAGTGGACATAGGCGTCCCCCATAATTTTCAGTAGGACTGGTCTGAAGCAGCCTGGATCCAGCATTGACCCGCAGCCCTAATAGGTTCATCTCGTGGAAGGACTATCGGGGTTTAAATTAAAAGTTTATATAAGTTTGGTGGTTTTAATTACACTTCCATTTACATAGTTGCCTCTGGTCTGGATTTGGCAAGTAGTAGCAGGGCACACTGCGTTTCGAACTCATTTGGCCAGCTCATCTGGCAGCTGTAACCACCTCCTTATAGAAGATCACCGTGAAGTAACAGCGTTTGTGCTGTTGTGTTTCGGTTGCCAGAGCCCATTTCCCTATCACTTTTAAATTGCATTTGGCTCTGTTTCTATCTATTTTATGTATATGCTATCACCCCATTTCATTTTAATATCACAAGCAATCATACATATGAGTACCTAACCTATAATAATAACCAATAAAATCAAGAAGAGTATAACCTTTCAAGTTGAGAAAGTCTTTTACAGATATTGATTCTCTTTTTTGATGAATAAACAACAGTGAAATTGTTTCTATTTCCCTCTTTATAATTTTATTGCGATTTCCACTTGTTTTCTGGTGAAGAGATATTGTATCTATGCAAATAAAGTCGCTGTCCGCCTCTGTCCGTTTCTCTACTAACTTCTTCTATACCACTAAATGTATCTTGATACAGTTTTTGCTAATGGTTTGTATATGTAATTATCAGAAGAAAAAAAAACTTCAACCCAAGCCAGCTGTTATCGCTGGTCCATATTATAAAATAGTCGCTGTCCACTTCTGTCTATGTGTCTTCTAAATTATAAAAGACCTAATGGACTTTGATATGAAGTGATAAATGGAGGTAGGTTTGCGTAAGTAATTTTCAGGAAAAAAAAAATGCATCCATGCAAAGCCAGGAGTTGTGACATCAGTATGTAATAAAATATAACCTCAAACCATTTCAAATTCAAAATAAATGTGCCTTATAATAAATCTCGAAAGATACTTACTATCATTCTTGAAAGATACATGTTTAGACCTGGAGGGTCATAGTTTGATCCCATTACTGAGATTTCCGGATACTTTTGTTGTATTATACCCGCATAGTCTTCAAACACCTTTCTGTAGCCGCAGGAATAGCTGAAAATTTTAATATGCTTTTAACATCTTATTGAAAATCATAATACTTACAGTAAAACGCAATAAAAATACTTACCAGTAATAAATATTCATAACATGACCTACTCCTTGTCCAAGTTTTGAGATGCTTTCAATATCATTTTCATTGGCATTAACGTAATTATGATTAGTTAAGATGAAACATGCTATGAACATAGCCACCGTGCTTATAGATAAACATAAATTACTTGATAAACTCATTTTTATCGCTATTTCTTTTAAGACGTCTTACTACAAACTATTGTAATTAAATTATCCTTGTTATTGCTACTATCACTAATTATCTATTTAAGTAAGTACACAACACTAAAACAAAAAACAATTAGCTCTTCTCTCGTCTACACAGTAAAAAAAATGACATCTGAATTCCTCCAAACAAGTAAAGAAAGGAAAGATAAGATAAAGCAAAATGATCAAAATTCTATCTAATCAAGAAATAGAGGAACGTCAATAGAATGTCATGAGTCATGGCATGACATGTTGACAATTTTTTTCATTTTTTTATACCGTAAAAATCAAAGATGTTGTATTAGTCTGTACCTAAAAAATACTCCCTATTTGACAATGACCCCGACCATACCATAGATAATAGAGAAGGCTGTGATCCGACATGGATCGGACGCTTGTACAATCAGTGTTGCCGTTCGAGGAAAAAGAAAACCACCAAAATCTTTTTAAAAAAGCGCTATATTTTGGTAAAAACGGGGCTGAGAAAAGCGCTAAATTCCACTAAATTTTAACTATGGGTGAAATAGTATTTATGTTTTGTTCATAATTGTAAAATAATAAAAACACATAATTAATGTTTTGTTCATAATTGAAAAATAATAAAAACAATTGAAAAATAATATATGGCTTTATAATTTTTTATTTAATTATTAAAATCTACTATTTCTAGTAAGTCCATCACATTTTCATCGGTTTCGTCGTTTGGCGTCTGTGATGTACCTTCGCCAACTTTTTTCACCGTTTTTGTAATTTTGCTGAGTACATTCTCAGGTAACTCGTAGGTGTGGCAAGTTTTCTTTAATAGTCTCATTTGGTGCCGTATCAGCAAAATCGAATTCATTGTAAGAGCCGACATTCTGTTGCGTAATTTGCTCTTAACAATGTTCATTACACTGAATACGCGCTCCACCTCGGCGTTAGAATGTGGAAGCGACAGAGCAGTAATAGCCAAGTCCACTAATTCTTGGAATACGTTAATTCCAGCTGCATTTTTGTATCTGGAGACTTGCGCCCAAAACTTCACTGCTCTGAGTTCCGACTTTTTGGCCTAATTGGAGGTTGTCAATAGATTTTTAATTTTTCCACCAGATTCCACCAAATTATTTTTAACGCGTTGTTATTCGAAAAAAAGCACTGTAGAGCCTAGAAACGCGCTAGATCTAGCGCGAAAAGCGCTAAAACGGCAACAGTGTGTACAATACTGTAATCACTGTTACGGAGTATAATAATAATACTCAGATAATCACAACTACATCACAATCACAACAATAATTCGGATTGTATGTTTATATCTGTTTTATTTATTTTCACCATTTTGCATTTCATTGCAGTCATGGTCATAGAAAACAAATATTATTATACTATACTATTATTGAATTGAACACAGTCTTCTCTATTGTCTTTGAAAGTTTTTTTATTTATCTTCACTCACTTCTATCCTTCTATCTTCTATCAGTCTATCCTGTCTAAGTATCTATCACTATATTCACATTCACAGTTCACTATCTATCTATCTATCTACTACTTCTGTTCTGTCTGCCTTTTGTTTTTGTTGGTAGTTGTTTGTGAAGTTGTGATTATTTGTGATATTATTGTAGGTGATAACAGTAGTAACTTGTGCAAAGCGGTGACCACTCTCTTTATTTCCCTTACATTAAAATTTATGTGCAGTTCGTTCGTAACTACCTACAGTATTATCAGGTTTGTGATTTTGAACTTTTTTAATTAAATTATTTCATATTCTTCAGTTGGTCTGGTTTTCAGTTTATTAAATCACCCTTGCCCAAAACAAATAATGTTGGCTACATAAAAGGGGTATAATTATCATTTTAAAAGAATTGTATTTATATTTTTAAATCCATGTAACCTTACATAAAGCCAAAATTCCTTTATGCTTTTTTTGTAGCAATTTGTAATATATTCTTGATATATTTAGAGACTAACACACAAATCTCTAACCTCATTCGTCCTAAACATAGATTTCATGATATTTAGTGGGTACCGAAATTCCATCTGAAAATCTTATTGGCTTTTAAATTTTTCCTTTATGACTTAAGGAATTTTATGATAAAACATATTAATTAGTTTATTTATTCCATTAAAATATATTACTTATTTTATTTATTAGAAAAAAAAGAGTGTGTCAGCTCCAGCTATGACTGGAGTTTACTCCTTTATACATATCAAATTAATTGTATAAAATTTTCATCGTGTCAATAGATAACTGGATACCTAATTACTTTATATTATTTAGTTATATTTTGCATACCAGATGTCATGTGTTCCAACAAAAATTATGTTAGTTATGTTCGGTGTACACAGATGTCACCACGTTTTATAAGTTTCTATAGTCCATTTTTTCGACAACAGATTGTCGCTATCGTTTCATTCCTCAATGTGGACTATTTTTCATACAAGATTTCGACTTTTGCTAATAAGCCCGGATAAGATTAGGGAACATAAATACATGTGTCAACTGTCGCACAGATGTGAAAGTGACAGATAACGTAACGCTCTTTAGTTAATAAACTATCTGTGCCAAATTCTATCCAAATCTGTTCAATTATTTTTCGTTATTGAAGAACAAACATCCAATCCAAACATACAAACAAACTTTCCCATTTTTTATATTAGGGTAATAGGACTTCTCAAGTACGGTCAATTAGAAATGGAAGTGCTTAAGAAAATTCTTTGTTCATTAGGTATTCCATGTTATTCGAAATGAAACCTAAGATGTATATTTTTAAATGTTTTTGCAGTTAGTTTACATTTTACAAGAAAAACATGCCACATGGACATGGACATTGCCAGGATCACCATGATCATGACCATGGTACTCCAGACGAAGTCGGTATTCATTATAATTTGTTTGAAAGGATTGACACAGAGAATTTGCAATGTTTAAATGAAGCCATAGAAGGCTCTGGAAAATCTGTTTTTAAACCATGGGAAGAACGATTTGATACAACTAAAGTAAGTTTGTTGTTAACTAACTTAACTTATTGTTATTAGTATTATTTAAGTATATTTTTAAATAATTCCGAAATAAATTAATAAATTTCAGTTTGTGGAGAGTGATGCAGATGAGGAATTGTTGTTCAACATACCTTTCACAGGAAATGTGAAGTTAAAAGGTATAAAAATAATTTCCGAGGATACAGATTCACATCCAGCTAAATTAAAATTGTAAGTATTATTTGCTATCTCTAACATATTTTGCACTATTATAAATAACTGAATATATTGTTTATTAAATAGTTGCTAATATTATAATCTGTTTATAAAAAAATAAGCAACCCACCATCGGTTTTGCATGCATGCATTTTTCCTGCAAACTATATACTGAAACCATCCTTGTTTATCGCCCTTTCTATTAATGAAAACTGTATCAAAATCCGTTGGCTGGTTTATAAAGAAGAAGTAAGAGGAGAATCAGACAGAAGAGGACAGTGACTTTAATTATAATATGTAGAGACATTGAGCGCCCATTGAGCGAAAAATAGCTCACAACGTGTTGTGCCATATCGCGAAATTCGCGTCGTGACACTTCAAAAAAATTCTATGACCCACATAGTGAAATTCGTGTTTCATAATGTTCGACTACAACGTGTTGTGATAATAAAGAAAAGTCACAACGCGTTCTGAGCGTTAGGTATAATAATAACACTTGCCTTGCACTTTCCTGATCTACCTATTTAGGTTTTTAATAATTATTTCAATAAGTAACAAATATTTTTTTTTGTATTTTGCACAATCATTGCTATTCATGAAAAACAGTTTACTGGAAGTAGTAATAATTTAAGAATTTACTTCAATAATAATCAGTTTTTTTATAAAAATTAAATATTCTTTGTTAAATGTTAAATATTCTTAGTTAAATCTCGCGCCACGTATAAATGTTGAGATATCAGCAATTAGTATTAGCTCAATATTGATTTTTTGAAAATCTCTATTGGTGTTTGGTAAATAACAAAGTATTATAATTACTTGCAATAAGATCAGACTAACTGTTTATTTAAAATGGTGGCAAGTTATTTGTTTTTACAAGAACAATTACCGTTTATTTCTTACAGTTATTTACAACTGTTGACAAGTTTCTATCTGTCCGTCACGATGTGGTTACATCAACTTTGGCTCAGAACGCATCATGACTTCTTGTATGTCACAACACATTGTGGTCGAACATTATGAGAGCCACGACACGAATTTCTTTATGTGGCCGTTTTTTAAATTGCCACGACACAAAATTCGCGATGTTTAACACCTTAAAAAAGCGGCGCGGACGAATTCGCGGGCAAAAGCTAGTGAGAAATATTAATAATAATTGTTGAGGTATTTGTTTTCGCTTTTTAAATTTTTTATAATTTTTTTAGGTTCAAGAATAAACCAAATATGTCTTTTGATGATGTATCTATAAATCCTGATCAAGTGTTCGAACTTCAGAGGGATGGCGAAGGTATTATCGAATATTACCCCAAGTAAGCTTATTCTTATTGACACTTTATTGTAAATTTAAAATTTTATTAGAAATAATACTAAATACCTAAGTGTCTGCAATTTTAAAATTCTAATACCTTTTAATTACATCATGTTTCTGATTGTACATGTTGTGATTGATATAATATATATTTAAAAAAAAAAACTATAAAATCATATCCAGAGTTGGATGTCGCTGTTTGTTATTCTTTTTTTGTTTAGACATCAATAAAAAAGAGTTTATATAATCTTATGGTGCCCAAATATCTACTCGAAATTGACTAATAGCTGTTTTACTAATTACAAAGAAACTTCTTTGTGATTCATGGAGTTACTTTTCATAAGCACTTTAGCGCTGATGTCACAGGTAAAAAGTGACACACGATGTTGTTTTTGACCATCCTTTTAATGTTTAATTTATTTCATTTTTTATTGAAAATATAATTATTTGATAAGTAAAAAAATACATTTATACATTTTTAAATATTTTTTCTTAAAAAGCATTTTAAGAAATGAAAATTTAAATATCTTGAATTAAAATTTTTACAGCAATCTGAAATCAATTTTCTGAATCTATTCTTTACAGAAGATCACTGTGAAATAATAGCATGTTTGCTGTTATGTTTCAGTGAGTAAGGGATGTCAGAGCCCATTCCCTATCCCTTACTAATCCCTTATCCTTAATCCTACAAGATTGGCAGCTCGCTTGCATCACCTGTGGAGTTGTTTTTGTTAATAGGCGACGGTAGCCAATGACCATTAGTGGACCGTCAGTTTGTCTAATGACAAAAGAGAGAGTGTCTCTTTTTAGACAGTTTGTCGAAAAAGAGAGAGTTGATATCTCTTACATTATTGTTAGTAATTTATTTATTTTAAAGTTTTGAATTAATTGATTTGAGATTGTTTGCTGTCAGATGTTTTAAATTGTAGTTGGCTTAATTTTATTAATACTTTATTATGTTTTTCAGAATCGTTACGTTTTCTTCAGTGTCACATCTGACCATGCATTTTCCATGCAACTTTGGTGCTGAGAACACAAAGATTTCTTATATAGGCTTAAAGGGGGAATGGTTCCCGGGGCATAGACACGGTGTTACCATATGCACATACGAAGCGAGGCCCAACCTTACAGACCACAAGTTGAGGCATTTAGAGTCTGCGTCAAAGCCTGTTGATTAATACAATTTTTCACGTTAAAATGAATGTAAACAATTTTAAATTATATTTTTTTTATTTCAATATATAAAATGCGTGTTATTTATACACATTTTTTTATTTACATAATAAACTTCATCATCACATTTTGCTACAATTACAGTTATCATTTATAACACTTTGTCTATTGCAGACTAGAAACAAATTTATAATTGGAGTCATACTCCTATTAATTATAGTGTAGTTGGAAATTAAAATGCTGCTTGAGGGTGTACGCCTACACAATTCTAAAATAAACCATGTTTGGCGAGGTCCCTTTTATGGACCATGGGAAACAAGGAAAAGAAGTCGCAACTAACCAAACAAACTACGGGCTTTCTTCTTTAATTTCTATTACAGTTACAGTTTTAGTGCAATTCGGTGATATTGACACTAAACTAAAAAAATATCTTAACTTTTTAGTTCAAAAAAATAATTTAACAAATAACAATAATCAGAAGAAAACATATATAATTAAACGCATAAAAATAAAGCATGATTTATAAGAATAAGCCCAAAGAAGCTTGCAACAGCGTTGTAGCACTGGCATTTCACGTTGTTACTTGACTGGGAGACTTTGTCTAGTCTGACCCACTTTACACTTTCTTAATAAATGATTATTATGTTACGTAGACTAGTTTCTTTATATGGCATGTAACGAGTTTGCAAGAAGTTATTTGTAATTTCATTTTACTATATATAACCACTATTTAACTATTCGTTGTACTGAAATATTAAATCCTTAGGTACTTACAGCAAATTATTAATTGACCTGTAAAACCTCTTTGGAGGTTAGATTCCAAACGTTCAAAACAAAAATATGTGCAGGTAGTTAAATTATTCCGATGAATACATTTGGTTATTTGGCAGTGATACAATAATTTATCTTAATACATATACAAACTTATTATTAATAATTACATTAAATATCTAATAGGTATTTTAATATCTTATCTACACTCGTTACTATTTTGTATGAAAATCGTGTGACAGATATTTAATAAATCGTGTTATATTAGTGCTGCCATTACACTAATTTTTAGAGATTTAAGTGCAGAGCTTCAATTTGAAGTGTTAGTCTAGCGAACTAAGGGTGCTGTCGACGTCTACCCCTCACGATGTGGTTTCCTCGGCGGCGGTAGTTGCTTCTGCCGTAAGGGCGTACCACTGCGCTCGGCACTGATGCCACGTCGCCACTCTGACCCGGGTAATAAGGACTCGATTGCACTGGCACCGGTGGCCGTCTCATGCACACAGCGCATCTGTATAATCAAATGATTAATTAATCACCAATCACACCACATTTTAAAGACATTTAAATTTGGTCTTAAATTGATTAAAAAGCGTGTCAGAAGTGAAACTTCTTTGGCGACGAAATATACAGGATGATGATCAATCTAAATGGGTTAGTGGGGCTAAATGAGATACGAAAGGTTCTTTGAAACTAAGGCTTGATTTTTGAAATAATAAAGATTGCATCAAACTTTTTCGAATTACGCTCATACGCTACCAGGAATCAAACCTGGTTAGATTTTTCTAAAAAAAAATATCGCAATTATTTTTATTACCGTCGTTGATAGTGTGGATCATAAGGAATAAGTTTTGCTATGGAACCTTGTGTAAATAATAAACAGAAATGTCTAGAATTTTAATAATTGGCAAAACGTTAATATCAATCAGTTCATTATAATGAATCAATTATTTGAAAATGTAACGTATGTGGTTGCCTATGAGCGTAGTTTAAAAAAGTTTGAATGCACTTTTTATTTGTTCATAAATCGAAGCCTTAGTTTCTAAGAACACATTTTCATATTTTGAATATGTATTTTTATTTTATTGGACAATAATGTAACCAAGATCTGGTTCCGTTACGGTTACACCTATGGTTTTAAAAAAAAAAGATCTTGCCTGTGCATTCAAGATACGACGTAATAGTGGCATTTAAAGCGGACACTTGAATGGAGATTCTACATAACGACACTAAAGGCGTGATTTTCGTGACTCTTCGCAAAGGAGCCAATCATAAGCAAGCAAACCAAATGCAGGTTCTAATCAATGTAGAAACTTCGTAATAACGTTCTTAGTAGTTCGGAGTGTTTTTCTATTTCATGAGTGAATTACAAATATCTAATGATCACTTGTTCAAAAGGCGAAGGAAAACATCGTTAGCGAACGATTTTTAGGTAACACTTTTTAGCCGTAAAATTAAAACTTACTATAAAATTACCCTTAAAATGTCTAGACTTATTTTAATATGAAGTTTAGGCGACAGTGGCAATTAAAACACTAATGACTACTAGAATACACGATACGAACTTGGAGGGGTCGCCTTGGTACGGAGGTAACATTAAATTTAACAGAAACATTAAGGTATATTAAGGAACATACCTGCTAATTTTACTTTCCACGTCCATGTTTTTTGCTTTCAATGTTTCCTGTATGGGAGTTTCAAACATTTTGTTGTCGTCTATAACCGAAAGCCAATAAGAGACTGCGGTCGTGAAATAGTTGCATCGACCGAGGCCATTGCATTCGATGAATGGTCGGAAACGGAACTCGCGTAGACAAGACCCTGGCGATATGAGACTCTGGCCTGCTGCATCCGCACCAGAAGTGTGCTGAAAGTCATATTAAAAACGATACTATTAGAAGGCCAATTTAAATGAAACTATCTTGTAAGTAACTATTACAATTTTAATTTTAGCACAAAAGTTATACGAACTTTTTGTTTAAAACAAAATTCTCTACATTTGTCTGAAACTTTTTTTCCAACTCCTTCAATTTTTGTACAATTTGGATTTATTTTATTTACCCCTTCTACAGGCTGGAATCAAAATTTTCGTTCACCCATTGATATTTTATACCTTCTAGAAAGATATCAAAAATGCTGTGGAATGTAATTAACTAAACACAATATATATTTTTCGCAAACACAACTGTTTATTTTTGTAACAAAATATTATCACTAAAAGGAAACATGAACAAAAACTCTCAATTCTAAACCGATAATATTGAGCCGTCCAGGTGACACTATTCTGTCATCCTCTTTTCATAAACACCGTGCGCAATCTTCTACAACCAAAGCGTTCCGATCTAAAACGTTCATAGTCATTCGCTACATCAGCCTCCCCCGAGACCTTTAGTGTCGATAACGCTTAGGGACAGATACCTGACGACCAGAACGGGTCGTTCTAGGCGGAACGATAAGAGGAACAGGAGCAGCAGGACCTACTACTGGCACTGTTACAGCAACCGGAACAGGCAACGGCTTGGGACTATCTGGTTCATCTGCAAGGACAAACGCAGGCTTCAGCCTGTCGATCGATACTGAAACAATATTACCGGCAATATCTATTTTAAAGTATTTATCGCTTCTCTCTATTACCCTAAATGGACCAGCATAAGGTGGTTGCAGCGACTTGCGCACAAAATCTTGTCTAACAAACACGTGTGATACAGTCGCAAGATCTTTAAACACAAAAACCTTATGTGTGCCATGTCGAGCTACAGCTGTAGGTTGTATTTTTTTAATGTGCTGTCTCAACCTTGCTAAGAAATCGGCGTAGTCAATTGAACTGTTGGACGTTTGATTAAAGAAATCGCCGGGGAGTTTCAATGGTTCTCCATAAACCAACTCCGCTGTTGATGCTAACAGGTCTTCCTTCCAAGCACTGCGAATACCCAAAAGTACAAGTGGAAGGGATTCTGTCCAGCTGACATTAGCATGACACATAATAGCTGCCTTTAACTGCCGATGAAAACGTTCCACCATACCATTAGATGCAGGATGATATGCGGTTGTTTTTAAATGGCTAAAGCCGGTTAGCGACGCAAGCTGACTAAACAGGTGAGACTCAAATTGTCTCCCTCTATCTGTGGTTACCTTGTCAGGGCAACCAAATCGTGCTATCCACGTTTCTATAAATGCTTTAGCGACACTTTCCGCTGTTATATCTTGGATGGGAATTGCTTCGGGCCAGCGAGTAAATCTATCAACGGCGGTGAAACAGTACCTGTAACCATTTGAAATCGGCAACGGGCCTATCAAATCCAAGTGTACATGTGAAAACCGCGCTGATGGAGGCTTGAAGTCGAGTAACGGTGAGTAAACGTGTCGAGAAACTTTAGACTTTTGACATGGGATGCACGTTCGAGCCCAGCTACGGCAGTCTTTTCTAATACCCGGCCAAACATAACGTTCAGTAATTATTTTAATAGTGGTCCTGATGCTAGGGTGACTAAGACGATGAAGTGAGTCAAAAATAGTTCTTCGAAATTCGGGTGTTATGTAAATCCGATTGACAGACCCAGACACATCGCAGAAAAGTTTAAAATTACCGAAACTCACTTGTTGTAACTTTAAAGATGAACCAATTTTGAGTAATTTCTGTAATTCTGTGTCAGTCATTTGAGATGCCGCTAGAGTGTATGGGTCTAATCCGTTAGTTATAACGTCAATTCTCGAGAGAGCGTCGGCAACGACGTTGAATTCACCAGCAATATACCTTATATCTGTGGTAAATTGAGAAATGAAATCTATGTACCTAAATTGCCGTGGCGTACAAGCATCAAGAGATTTTTTAAAAGCGGATATAATTGGCTTATGGTCAGTCATGATGAAGAAAGGTTTTAATTCAATCATATGACGAAAATATTTAACTGACTCATAAATCGACAGTAATTCCCTATCATAGGCACTATATTTCACCTGCGCTGGTGTCAGCTTCCTGGAAAAGAAACCAAGCGGTTGCCAATGGCCTTTGACCTTTTGTTGTAATACAGCACCCAAAGCAAAATCAGACGCGTCAGTAACAATAGCCAATGGGGCGCGTGGATCGGGATGGGCTAAAAGAGTAGCATCAGCAACACTCTGCTTGCAAGCATTGAAAACTTTTTCCAACTCTGGAGTCCAGTCTATAACGTTATTACTTTTAACAGACGGTCCACTAAGCAGTGCATGGAGAGGTGCCTGAAATTTTGCTGCATCGGTAATAAAACGCCTATAGAAATTAATGGCGCCTAGAAAACGTCTAAGATCTTTGATTGTTTTAGGTCGAGAAAAATCTTGAATGGCCTTGACTCTGTCACCAATGGGTTTTGTACCCTTGGATGAAATCAGGTAGCCCAGGAATTCTATTTCCGGTACGGCCAATATACATTTGTTAGGATTTAATAAAATACCGTGCTTGCTAAAACGCTCAAACACCATCCGTAAATGCCCCTGATGCTCCTCATCATTCGCCGAAGCCACTAAGACATCGTCAATATAAGGAAAACAACAATCAAGACCCCGTAAAACCTCATCCATGAACCGTTGAAAAGTCTGAGCTGCATTTCGCAATCCAAAGCTCATGAACGGAAATTCAAACATGCCAAACGGTGTCGTGATAGCTGTTTTGGGAATATCCTCTGGCGCAACAGGAATTTGATTGTATGCACGTACTAAATCTAATTTACTAAAAACTTTACAATTAAAAAGGTTGTGCGAAAAATCACCAATGTGACGTACTGGGTAACGATCTGATATTGTGCGCGCATTGAGTGCTCTATAATCGCCGCAGGGACGCCAGCCCTTGTCCTTCTTAGGCACCAAATGTAGAGGAGATGACCAAGCGCTCTCAGATCTCCTAGCTATACCCGTACGCTCCATGTCTTCAAATTCCTGTCGTGCTATTTTTAAACGATCCGGTGCTAGTCGTCTGGGTCGTGCAAATACAGGCGGGCCAGGGGTTGTCCTAATATAATGCTGTGTACTATGTTTACATATGCGCTCTTGTGGACTACCAAGTGGTCGCACAATGTCAGGATATTCCTCTAACAATTTGTGATAGGATGATTTGCCTGAAACTACTTTTATTTGCGGGCATATACAAGATGATGCAACAACGGCGGCTGATGTAAGCGAAGTCGTATTATCTATTAAACGCGAGTTTCGTATATCTACTAATAAATTATAGTAAGATAGGAAATCCACTCCTATTATCGGCTTGCTTACATTTGCAATTACAAAACGCCATGCGAAAGTGCGACTTAAATTAAAATCAAGAGCTAAACTCAAATAGCCATAAGTAGAAATAACAGTATTATTCGCAGCAAAAAGTTCGTAATCAGTCTTATGTCGTTGCTGTGTACGTAAATAACTTAAGGGGTAAACACACAAATCCGACCCAGTGTCAATCAAAAATTGTACTTTAGATTTAAAATCAGTGACATATAAACGACTAGACACCGAATTACACTCGTCACTCTTAGCAATACTATTATCGGTATTACTATTATTAGTCGCTTTAAGCGACTGCTTTAGTAGTTTTTTGGATAGCTACAAGGCGAGATACACTTAGCTGCTTTGTCGGCGAACATGAAGTGGTACCAGCAATACGGCCGGCCGCCGTTAGCATAGGAGCCGTTTCGGGAATGGTTGCGACGCGCGGAATGGAATCTTGCTGCTCCTCTAAAGTTTCGACGGCGTCCCGTCGACGGTTCGATAGCATCAAGTCTCGCAGTTAGTGCATCAATTTTTTCATTTAATTCATCCACTGACGACGACGACATAGTAGATGTTGATGTAACACATACGTTAGATGTAGGAGTCTGTGATGTGCTTTCGTAAACTTTGTCGGCTATCTGCGCCAATTTATCTAAAGGTGTACTATCATCTTGCATCGCAATTATGTTCTGCAGCATCGTTGGCAGGCGGTTTGACCATACTGATCGAATGAATTCGTCAGGATAAGCAGTGCCAGATAGGCAACGGATATGCCGAAGAAACTGACTAGGTTTTCTATCACCCAACTCCTCAGCTGTCATTAACTGCTTAAGTTGCTCACCGCGCGATGCCGAAAATCGGGAAATAAGTTCTCGTTTCAAGGTCACGTATTTGTCCGCCTCAGGAGGGGCCACGATTATATCTTCGACTTCCGTCGCGTATTTAGGATCCAACACCGATATCACATGGTAATATTTTGTGGCGTCCGCAGTAATTCCAGAGAGCAGAAATTGCCCCTCTAACTGCGCGAACCATAATAAAGGTTTGTTTGGCCAAAAGGGCGGAATTTTAATGCCGATACGACATACTGCTGATTCACACTTATTTGTTTCCGACATTGTTTATATTTAGTTATATACTGCAGACTGTGTTCAATAAAACTTGGGGTCACCACTGTGGAATGTAATTAACTAAACACAATATATATTTTTCGCAAACACAACTGTTTATTTTTGTAACAAAATATTATCACTAAAAGGAAACATGAACAAAAACTCTCAATTCTAAACCGATAATATTGAGCCGTCCAGGTGACACTATTCTGTCATCCTCTTTTCATAAACACCGTGCGCAATCTTCTACAACCAAAGCGTTCCGATCTAAAACGTTCATAGTCATTCGCTACAATGCCACTGAGGTAGGTACTAAAATTTTGATTTACCTATTAGTAAATTTTCCTCGACTACGTAGTCATCGGACTAAGTCAAATAAGTTTTCATTTTTTCGGGAATAGTTATTATACATAGATTTGTTTATCCTAATTGGTTTTTGAATCCTTTACTTACCATCAAAAAGCTGTATCCTATCCACATTTCTTCCCAACCATTGGGACAAGATGGCGCTACATTAGTTTGACTGTGTATAGCTATAGTTCTTGTTGGTGATTCGCAAACTTGGCACCTGAAATCATCCAATTTGTTAAGAGTGCTGTGTTTTTATTTATTAGGGATAGATTAAACATTTTCGTTTTAACCTTACTTTTTAGCTTGCTAAGTTAATTAGGCTAACTTTAGATACTTATAAAATGAATGAAAAAGTATATTAATCTGTATGTTCAATAATCATAACCAAGTCTTATCTTCTTCAGTCTTACTTTGCCGGACTGAAATCGCATGGTATGTACGTGTACAGTCGCTAAGGAAATTGTAACTGTAAAAATATTACGCATACCTAATTTGTTAGCTGCACAGTTATTTATAGCAATCAAATTTGTTTTGTAACTGAATAGATAATGATCAAATTAAATCGAAGAATGATAACTACCTAAAATTAGGGATAGTAGACTTTTGACTTAATAATATATATTATATTGATACAACACTAGATATTTAAAAAACAATAACAATTAATCATACAACGATTATGATTTTTCTAGCGAATTGTAGGTACGAATGAGATAGCGACAGTAACAATAAACTAACGCTGACGAGTAACTGAGAAAGAGAATGTTGGCTGTCTGGACGCTATCGCACGCGATCTACCCACTAGTCACCAAAAAAAATGTATCTATTACATCCAAATATACATAAAATATATATGTATAGCTAAAGGTATTGATTTGATTGATAACAATACTGGAGTTATCTGTGAATCTACCTGGATATATAAGTTCCAACTTCTCTAGCTCGAATGGGAGTCATAGACATCGGCATTGGTTCCAGAGTCGACAACCAAAAACTGTAATCTTCACGTTGAGCAAATTCACATCGTTCATTTAGATTACAAAACATGTACGGCATAGTAGAGAACTTGCGTAAACAACTGCCAGGAGCACCTGTAGCGTAAAAGCTTAACTTACAATAATTTACAGATATACCTACATATTAAAAAAAGCAAATCTTATCCATGGCAGTTTTGAAACCACCAACAAATTAATTGAAAATTCTGCCTGTCTGCTATCTTCCGAAAGAAGTAGCTTGTTATTAAATTATTTATATTTGAAGACGAAATAAACTCTATTTTAGTAAATACACATTAATCTTACCTAAATCTTGTCCATGTGCTTTAGCATTAGCGACAATATGAATAAGTGAAAAACCATCCCAAAGTGGTGACGTTCCAACTGGACATTTCGGGATGTAGCTCGATTGGGAATGTATCGTGAAGTAAAATCCTCTGGACTTGGGTATATGTGGCGGAGCGGGAATGCCCGGTAATCCTATGTCGCCCACGCGACCTTCAAATCCTCTTAGACCCCTTTCACCTTGTAGGCCTTGTCGCCCCGGTAGACCTGGTGGTCCTTCGTATCCACTGAAACCTATATCTCCCGCTTCTCCCTTCATCCCTGGGATCCCATCACGCCCAAAAGAACCTGGCATCCCTGGCTTACCAGGAGATCCATCGTAGCCGCTTAAACCAATATCGCCACGTGGTCCAGGTAATATATCTCTTGGTAAGACGCTCTCTCCTATGTCTCCCTTTATACCTTTTGGTCCAGGATAGCCTGGAGATCCTATTATACCTTCATCACCTCGCATTCCTTTTAAACCTCGTAGACCGGGTGGACCCGGATAGCCATCTGAACCACTATCACCTATCTCACCCTTTTCTCCTTTAACCCCTTCTAACCCCGGCCAGCCTTGGTCGCCCCGTTCTCCTTTGGGACTTATCGCCATACCAGGCTCTCCAACTTCTCCTTTAGGACCAGTAAAGCCAGGATTTCCTTCCATTCCGGGAGCTCCAGGGATTCCGGAATTACCTCTTCTGCCAGGACTTCCGTCCATGCCAACCATTCCTTTTAGTCCTTGGAAGCTAATACCAGGGAGACCTGGTGCGCCTTCTGGACCGTCAACACCAAATTCACCGGGCAGGCCTTTTTGTCCCATGAAACCTGGCCATCCGGGTAAACCATCAATACCAGGTGTTCCCGGCTCACCTTGAGGAGCATTGTATGGAGTAATACCCGGTGGTCCAGGCGGTCCTTGGCTACCAGGCATTCCTTTAAATCCAACCAAACCTATGTCACCTCTTTCTCCTTGTAAACCAATTTCACCTCGTTGCCCTTTTATGCCTTTAAGCCCCATATAACCAGTATCTCCTCGTTCTCCAGGCAATCCTGCCATACCTGGGAAACCTATATCTCCCATATCACCCTTCGTACCAACATGATAGCTACTAAAGCCGATGTCCCCTCTTTCACCCTTACTTCCTGGTTCTCCACGAGGCCCTGGTACACCCACATAACCTTCATCACCAGGTAATCCCGGTCTACCCATTCGACCTGGTTCGCCATCCATGCCTCTGTCTCCTTTTATTCCTTTTTTTCCGGGTAATCCTATTGGACCGGAATCTCCTTTAATACCATCTAGACCACGTCGCCCCGGCATGCCATTAATACCCGAAAATCCTTTATCTCCAATATCTCCTACTTCACCAAAACTACCAATATCTCCTCGTTCTCCCTTTATGCCATCGAAGCCTGGCCTTCCATTAAATCCTTTATCACCTTGATCACCTTTGCGGCCTTCAACGGCGAATAAATTAATGCCAACATCGCCTTGCAAACCTTTTAGGCCTTTCAACCCCCGTGGTCCAGGTCTACCTGGTCGTCCCATTATACCTGGTTCTCCTTCATCACCTTTCATTCCATTCAAAGCGTCTTCGCCACGAATTCCTCTACGACCAATAATTCCCATTTCTCCTCTTTCTCCCTTGCGTCCATTAAAACCATCCAAACCTGGAGGTCCTGGGTAACCAATGTCGCCATGTTCTCCTTTTAGACCTGGAGGTCCTGGTGGACCCATTTGGCCAGGTAAACCAGGCGTTCCTGTAGGGCCTGTGTCGCCCCGTTCACCCGGTTCACCATTAAAGCCGGGTTTTCCTATCATACCTGGAAATCCAGGAAATCCGTCTTTTCCCATATCTCCCGTTCTTCCCCTGAATCCGGTTAGTCCTCCTTCTCCTTTTAACCCCTTAGGTCCAGTGGCGCCTTGTATTCCGTTTAAACCTTGTAAGCCAGGCTCTCCTATTGGCCCGATCAGTCCCGGTGTTCCTGGTTGGCCACGAATGCCGGGGGCACCTTGTACAGTGATACCCTGAATACCTTTACGTCCCTGGAAAGAAACTTATGCTTTAAATGTGCTATAAGGACAAGTGGAAATTTATTTTCTCATGATTTCATTTAGACCCAGAATTAATTAATACAGTTTATATCCATATGCAAAAACTATCATTGAATGAACTATTATTCACTTTATTTTAATAACGCTTTAACGATATCGTCTTAAAACCTATAAATCTCTTTACAGATGTGATAGATATTCATATACGATCGAGATATTTTAGTTATCACAAATATTGGCTAGTATACAGTTTCTGATATTGTAATTACATAAATATATGAAATTATCGATTATTAAATGTTTTCATTTGTATACATTTTTTTTAAAATTCTTTATTCTTAATTCTCATTTATGCATTACCTACCCGATTTTACATGTTTATTCATTATAAATTTATGTACTCACTGGAGGTCCCATTGGCCCATCGGGGCCTACATCGCCAGGTAATCCTGGCTTTCCTTTTATTCCTATTGCACCAGCTCTTCCAGGTGTCCCAGGATAGCCTTCTGGCCCTACATCACCAGGTTGACCAGGTAGACCATCGATTCCCCTCGCACCCATTATATTAGAGTATCCAATACTGCCAGTTGAACCTTTTTGTCCTTTACCACCATCAAAGCCTGTAGGACCGCGGGCGCCTTGGCTACCAGGTTCTCCTGAAGGTCCTTCGACACCCTTTTCGCCTGGAAAACCCCTAAAACCTTGTGGGCCTTGTTGTGACGAGCCAGGCTTTCCTTGATCTCCTCTTTGTCCTGGAAAACCTTCGTAACCAAGATCGCCCTGGTCTCCTTTTCTACCACGATATCCTGCATAGTTAAAATTAAAATGTACGTTAGATTAACAATAGTAGCATCAAGTATAGTCTATCCTAGCGAATTTTCGGAATGCATAATTCGAAATTTTGTGGTTTCCTTTCTAAACAGCACCTTCAATATTATGAGAGATTAAACAGAAGTTATCATCAACCCCTTGGATTTAATTGAGGCGATATTTTGAATTGTACTGCGTTTCATACATTATGATATTGAGCCTACTGCATAATATACATGCATACAGAATTATTAGTTACCTTTTGGACCAGGTTGGCCACGAAATCCGGTGTCGCCTTTTTGATTTATATTTTGGCCTAAAGACTCTCCCTGGTCACCTGTTACACCATCTTCTCCAGAATCACCGAAATCACCCCTATAAGTAAACTATAACATTAATTTGCACATTTAAAAATCTAGGTAAAATTTGATCCTAATGTGTCTCAACGTCAGCTGGGCATGTAAGACGCATGAGGCAGCTTTTTTCGAACAGTTTGACACATAGAGAGATTGAGAAGCAGACCAACGGGTAGCAGAGGCTCATTGCGGTGAATTTTAACATGTATTATCGAATAAACTATGTTTTACTCGTTAAAACAATAAGTGGATGAAGGCAATGAATGTTCAAACCGTGTTCGAACTATCATACGTGGCATTGTATTAGTTCGAACCAAAGTTTGTAATTACAATTGTCTGTTGAATGGTCGTAGATATATTTAGGGGTATAAACGGCAGACGCATATGGCTACATTGGTCAGTAGGTACTTAATACGAAAAATTCCTTCAAACGGCATAAAACGAC
This sequence comes from Bembecia ichneumoniformis, assembly GCA_910589475.2. Taxonomy (NCBI): domain Eukaryota; kingdom Metazoa; phylum Arthropoda; class Insecta; order Lepidoptera; family Sesiidae; genus Bembecia; species Bembecia ichneumoniformis. Next base: position 8,711,321 of record OU342521.1, read on the forward strand.
TTATTTTTATTTACACTAGCTGACCCGGCGAAGTTCGTGCATATTTTTATTTTCTTACAATGCGCAAGAAAACTCGTAGCCAAGACGAACAAAGAAAAATCATCAAAATTATTTAATCTGTTCTCAAGATATAATAAAAAAAAAACGTTTTTCCTCTGATTATTTTTCGTGAATATTTCCGATGTATTAAAAGTTATTTTGCTATTCGGAGTGGAGACGAACTCAACAAATCTAAGAACATGAAAATCGGTCCAACCGTTCTTGAGTTATAAATGATGTAACTATAACCCGACTTTGTTTTATATAATACTAGCAAGTGTTCCCGGAAAATTGAAAAATATTTTTTTAATGCGGACGAAAAACTAAATGAAGTGGCGACATCTATCGGATTTGGGTAGAACTGCTTGGTGATACACCTGTGCAGAGTATGCTCCAATTTACAATCCCTCGGGAACCTAAGCTAAGGATAAAACCTTAACGAATTATACACCTATAGGTTCCTCAGTAATCATCTCTGTTGATAGATGAAAATAGCAAGAAAATCCGTTCAGCAGTTTTTGAGATTATCGCGAACAGACGCGGCAGGGGACTTTGTTTTGTAATATGTAAGGATATAGCTATAATAATTAAGGAAAGATTTTTATATTTATTTGATGAAAAAGGGTCAATCGAGCGAGTCAATTCTCTAGAGTAAATACTACAAGCAAAAATAGGTGTGTACTATATTTTCTACTTACATAGGTCCTGTATCTCCTTTTTGTCCGACCAGAAAAGAAATATGAATATCAGCTGGAGCTCCTGGCCATCCAGGGCTACCATCACGTCCATGAGAACCGTTGTATCCCGGCAAACCGGGTAAACCAAAATCTCCCATTCTGCCTTTAAAACCCTTTGCACCTGGAGGTCCAGAGCGCCCGGGAAATCCTTCGTCACCAGGCAGACCTGGTACTCCAATAAAACCTAGATAGAAAGTTAAAATTAATTAATGCAATTACTAAGTTAAAAGGATTTATGATTTCGGGGAAACATAAGTTATTTTCTTTTGAAGTTGACTACTTCTTAAAAATACTTGTCTGATGACGAAAGGTTGTCCTTCATTTGAAGCTTAGGTATACCTTAGAAGTATATTAAAGAAATAATATTGTCATTTTTATCTTTTAATAAAGCTTATGAGTTATGTCATACTTAATTATGCAGATTTCAAAACGATTAGCGTTAAACTAATTTGGTTGGAAATAAGTTGATTGGAATTGTTTTAAAACGATTTAAAAAGGATAGCCTTTTTAAACTATTGTGTGAATATATAGTTACTCATTTTTTATCCAACATTTTTTAATATTAGATTGCGGACGGTGTATAATAATAATCTATATTAAGCTTCCATCTTATTAAAACTAGCCTGAAAACCTACTTATTTTCGTACCTACATGGTTGTAGGTACATTATGTAAAATATTCTATATTAGGTAAACAGAGAAATGTTTCTTATAGAAAATTATTATTGTTATTCATTCATATCAAAAGCGTCTCGAAAATAATCGGACACTTTCTTTAGATTTTCGTTCAGATCTATAACTAGCTGAGCCCGCAACTTCGTACGCGTGGTAAAGGTATTTGCTATAACGCGTAACTTTTTTGTAAACCGATTGGAACGTTCCCGTAAATGTTACGGGAAGCTTGCTACAATACATTAGTAAAAACCGCATAAATCCGTTAATCCGTTTCTGAGATTAACGTGCACAAACGCACAGACAAACAGACAAAAATTCTAAGATCTATTTTTGCCCTCGGTAATATCAGTAAAACCTGTACAAATTGTTTTTTTGAAAAAATATTTAATGTGCAGACACGGCCTGTTTACGATTTTATTAAATATGTACTTATAGATAAAAAAATTGGAATTCTTATTTTCGCAATTTTCGTGAATAAATTTAAAGACAAACAGACAGACAAAAAGAACAAATTTTTGTCTGTCTGTTAGTCTTTTTTAATGTATTGACGCGACTATTCTGCTATTTTATTATATGTAATAGGTGTTTCGATGCCTTCGGCCGTTGTCTTTTTTATAATTTGTATTTTATTGTCTACTTTTACAAGTCTTATCTTCTTTGCTAGTTGATTGGCTCCTAGAATTATTGATAAGCGGGTCTACTTATTAAATATGTGTGATGACATATGCCGCTGAAACGTGGTCTCTAACGTCAAGTCTCTATAGCTCAACGTCGCTCAGAGTGCCATAGCGACGAATTGCGAGATCGAATCAGGAATGTGGAATCCGAAGTTACCGACACAACCCGGCGCATCAGTAAGTTGAAGTGCAGTAAGTATGACCCATAGTACGGAGAGCCAACGGCCGCTGGGGCCAAAGGATCTCGAGTGGAGGATTTAAGAAAGCGAACTTCGGACTGTTAAGTGCAGCGTAGGACTTCCATCCACAAGGTGGATAAACGATCTAAGGACTGCTGATCGACGGTGGATCCAGGTTGCTTCTGACTGGACGTCCTATGGCTGAGATTAAATAACTATATAGTTTTTTTTTTGTAAAACTACGAAACGTATATTCCTTGGTTTGCAAATAATATCGGTGAGTTTAGAAATCCCGGGAATATTAGTCTCTTCCTTCACCTTTGTTATAAACATAGTAGTGTCATAATTTATTCTTAATATATACTAACCTACATCTCCATATTCGCCTGGTACACCTTTAGTTAAATCTTCCGGTACTATAGTCCTTCCAGGAATTCCTTGTGGACCCTGGGGGCCTGACATTCCTGGAAGTCCTTTTGTGCCTTTGCTTCCCTTTGAACCTTGAAATCCTGGTCTGCCAGGAATACCAATTTCACCTCGCGGTCCTGGTATACCTTCGTACCCGGGTAAGCCTTTAGGGCCCTCAAATCCATAATCACCTCGCGGTCCTTTAGGTCCAGGATTTCCTGTATATTTTAATAATTTACATTTAAAAGCGAAAAAATTTAATGCATCTATTTTCTAATATAATAATTGTAATTAGTCTATTAAAGTAGAAATAATTTTAACGAGTTTAATCTACGTATTTTATTTATGTTAACTTCTGATCTGGTAGCAAAATAAGTATACGCAAAATAAGTAAGACAATAAAAATTAATTTCTAGTTTAAACAAAGAGATTTTGAACGTATTCAAATTTACCTGAAGGGCAATATGGACAGTCATCGCCACGTGGACCTTTCATTCCTGGATAACCTGGACGACCAGGTGTGCCTGGATCCCCAACTGGACCTGCACGGCCTGGGTGACCATCCTCACCAGGCGGACCGGCACCGTGAACACCTCTACCAGGGTACCCAGGTGGACCAGTAAAGCCAGATTCCCCTCTGTCTCCACGTTGACCTGGGGTGCCGTCAATACCAGGTGTCCCTTCTTCTCCAGTAGGTCCTATAACTGTGGCACCCTTAAATCCTTTAGCGCCTAATTTTCCTGGTGCTCCAGGAAAACCAATAGCACCTCGTTGTCCAGGTATACCCTTGAAACCATAGTTGCCAGGTTCACCTTTAGGTGATATACCAGGCGGTCCCGCTCTGCCAGGGATACCTTTTGTACCGGGATGCCCTGGAAATCCCATTAAACCTGGTAAACCCTTTGCGCCATCCAAACCTGGGGGTCCTCTATATCCAATAGGTCCTTCGTCTCCTTGGGGCCCAATAGGACCTGGTAGTAGTGGTTCATCTAAATTTTCATCATACAATCCTTGCAGACCCATAAATCCTTGTGGTCCTGGGTTTCCTGGTCTTCCATCTTCTCCTATTTCACCCTTTAATCCATCAACACCGTCTAATCCATCATAACCTGGTGCTCCTTTGTCTCCTTTAGGACCTGGGGGACCGTCTCGTCCTCTGTGTCCGGGTTTCCCACGTGGCCCGTCTAAACCTTGTTCTCCTTTGTAACCGTGGGAACCAGAATCTCCTCTTAGCCCCTAAAATAAAAATACTCTTATCATTTTTGTTTTAGCTATTTTAATTCATACTGTTTAACTAAGACATACTTTACCATTGGACCTGATGAACCTCTTTCACCCTTGTTTCCTTTATTTCCTTGCATTCCCCGCATTCCACGATCTCCTTGATTTCCTTTGCTGATTATTGTTACATTCAGCCAAATATGATCCACTCCAATTCTTTTTGGGCCAGGAAGGCCTGACTCGCCAATTGGTCCTTGATCACCTTTTTCTCCTGGGGGGCCTAATACATCTTCTCCCGGATCCCCTCTGTATCCTCGCTCCCCTTGTAAACCAATTGGACCCTAAAAACAAAATTTTGATTAAAATAAGATCAAAAGATACAGCAAGAGATTTTTTTAAATAATGTAAATGCAAGATTGATTTACATAAGGACTTGACTCAACATTATGACATGAAAAGGTTCAAATTAAAACCAAATTGAACGATGTAAAAGAATGGTAAAAATGGAAAAATGAACAGATTGGGGCTTTTTCGAATTTTTGCTCATAAGTACTTTTACTTGTTCTACTTACTTCTGAGTTAAACTTGATGTCAAAAACCGCGAGTCCTAACTAGACATACCTAATTGTTTGAAGAGGCAAAATGGAAGCGAATCGACAAGATGCGGTGTAGCTGTGACCATTTTATGGGAAGAAAAATAAGGAAAGGTTAGACGACATTTACGTGGAAGGTAACGGCCTAAGATATTATCCTGCTCTAGATAATATTCCGGAAGTTTAATGAGTTATTACATGAACATGACGAAATGAAAAAACGTCTTATTGAAAAAATTAGGGGCTTAAAGATAGTGATAAAGGGACAAAAGCAACATAAAATTGTAGGGCGGCAAAAATTACGTGCTGGAAAGAGCACATCTCTCTAGTATCTCTGGTTTTTGGTCATTAAGTCTGTATAATCTCAAGGTTGGATGGTTCATAAGTAGTGGAGGACAAGTCCCTATAAAGTTACTAAAATGCAGTACTTGTTTACCTCATCACCTTCGTCACCCGGAGGCCCACTATCGCCTCTGTATCCTCTAGGTCCTGGAAGACCAGGTATGCCAGCATACCCGTATTCGCCTTGATCACCTTTCGCTCCTCTAGAATTAACTCCACCTTCACCGGCTAAACCTTGCGATCCTTTTTCTCCGTATGGACCGGGTTGACCTCTGTCTCCGGGAGGACCTACTCTTCCCATAGGTCCCGTGACACCGTCTACGCCACTGCATCCATCGAGACCTCCAATTCCCATCACACCTTGAACTCCTTGTAGCCCCTGATGTATATTTCTTTCTTTTAATAGACTTAATGTAAATAATTATCATTTTGTTTTGGATTTATATAAATTGGACAGTCTCACTAATTTTTTTTAGTAAAAATTGGTAAAAAGCTATTCTGAATTCTGAATTCTTTCGAACTTTTACTATTTATCACTCGGTAATTCATAGATTTTGCCACACATACACATGGTAAAGTCGTACTGATGAGACGAAAAAGTCTCATCAGTCCGATCATCGGACTAAGTAATCGGACTAACTAAGCCTGGTAAATGTTGGAAATCAGTTCTATTCTACGCCTAAGCGATTTGTCAGGAAACAGTCGCGTTTTTTATAGCTCTCCATCACAGTCTAACAATACGTAGATGTGTCTCCATTAGTAACAAGTAAACACCCTTCATTACTTTGTGTTTTTTTTTTTAATTTGTGAGAGGCCATTTTCATTTGTTATTTTTAATATTTAAAAAGCATTTTGAAGAATGAATAATGAATAAATGAATTGAATTGAATTGAAGATGTCTTAATATTGATTTTTATTTCCATACTGATAAATCAATAATTCCAAATGATATATAATACCAAATGGATTAGGTAGGAATTAGATTAATAATTGTTAATAAATGATCAATAATTAATTAATAACAAACAATTTCTATTTTATTCCCAAAACCAACGTTTGCTGTCATTGATGAATTCCAGTATTTAAAAATCTCTGAAAGTGAAAGCCCGAAAAATTATCTCATTTTATAGAAATCCTTACATTAACTAACTCTTGTTAAATCCCAAGACTTACACGTAAAACCTACGTTCTGTCGTTATAAACGAAGTTGTTATATTCGGTTTCTACTTCCAGGTGAGTAAAAAATTTACTTATTAGTTCATAATAGTTTTATGGTACCTACTCATATTAGTCTTAAGTACCTGTAGCCCCGTTGGTCCTCTTGGTCCATACGGCCCATCTGAACCCTGAAATATGTCAACAAACTCATATAACACAATGAAATATAAGGTATATTTATGAATATAATATTTATAAGTAAAAATAATTTTACACACCCTTTCTCCTTTGTCGCCGAAATCACCACGATCACCCCAATCACCTGGTTCTCCCGGCGAGCCTATGCGACCTTCTGGGCCGTCGAAACCGTAATCTCCTTGTGGACCAGGTATACCAATGGGACCAATATTACCCCGGTCCCCTTTGAGACCCTTGCAATCGCACTGCGTTTGGTTGCATACTGCCTGGGAAAATATAAAAAAAAAATACTTATAAGTGTATTACAGTTCTTTAATAAAGTAGATATCACTTTTTACATTAGTTATAATATATATTAGCAGTCCTTTTGGAAGTAGTGAGCGTGAAATATTATGTGTGCTGACTGTTTCAATGCGATCACAAGCAACGCCCTCTTGTACCGAATCGGTATTTCTTGTGTTTATATCCAGTATTCTTTCCACCTATTATCACGAGGAGCGTCAACTTGCTTATCATTAAAATAATATAACTATTTTATAGGTGTAAGTGTATCATTACCTATAATCTCTATTTAGCCTCCAAGTTAGTATCCATTAACTTTTTTTCTATAAGATGAAAAATAACAATTTAATATAAATCGGATATTGCAATTTACATTTCGATGCCTATTTGTAAGTATTCGTTAAGGCGACGCAGCGATAAACAATGAAAACGGCTCTGATTTCATACAAAAACGAGAGCGCGCTTGCTTATGTCGTAAGGTCGAATGCGACAAAACGATTTTTATTAAAAAAACTATAATGTATTTTAAAAAATCCAACTGTAAAATTGAAGTGTATGTTTATACTAATGTACACAGAAAATTTGAAGGTATAAATTGATCCCGTTTGCCTGTAAAATGTAAATCTGTGTTTTAAAAGAGGTTTCTTTGATTTTTTTTTCTCTGTTATAAAAGTTTACCAATCGTGTAATCCAACTGACAAAATGAAGTCATTAACATGAAGAAACATATTACCAACACCACTTTATGTTTTGTCATTACTGAGAAAAATCTAAATCCCTGCCACAAAATTTCCAATGCGTCGTCTTAATTTAAACTGAAACTGATTTAATTTTTTTGGATTTTCGGCAGACAGGCTGACGGTCCACTTGATGGTAGGTGGCTACTGTCGCCTATAACACAAGCAACGCCAAAGCTGCTGCAAGTGCGCTGCTGACTACAGTAGGATTTAAGGGAAATAGGCTCTGGCATCCCTTACTCACTCACTGAAACACAGCACACGTGCTATTATTTCACGGTGGTCTTCTGTAAGGGGGTGGTTACTGCTGCCAGACGGGCTGCCCAAATGAATGCGAAAACGCAGGGTCCCCTTCCACTACTTTCCAAATCCAGACCAGAGCCAAACTTGAAAAAGGTCATTTTTCAAAGTTGACCCTGCCGGGAATCGAACCCATGAATAGAGCGTTAAGGTAAGCACCAGATAATCTAAAAAACTAACTTATTTTAGAAATTCTTTCACCTATTGACTCAAGGTTTCAAAAATTTGTCTATAAAAGCCGTGCGTCATTATTTACCGTGCGCTGCGAAAACTATTGACACCTACATAAAATAATGTACTAAGTATATGTTCATAGTTAAGTCACAATAACCGTTTTAGTCAAACACGAAACATGATGACATCTAAACAATTTCATAATTAACGTTGATTTTGTACATGTAACTATTTCTCTTTAAATTATACGAATCCGACCTTTCATTTACGACGAGTATAAAAATGATAAAAGCAAAAAAATTCGCGGTGTGAATGAACAGCCCTACGATTAAATTACCTAAATATTTTTATTTATAAAATTATATATTTATATCTTAGATGAATTCCATGTGAACGAAGTCGCGGACATCGGCTAGTACATAATATAAATAGATAAACCTACAAATAATATCTGGAATATGTGTTCATTTATACTCAATACAATGAACGTGCCTTATCATAAGACCTCTGACACAATATAGGTCTTACAAGTGGGAAGCAAGTGTAGGACCAATGCACTTCCTACATCATTACTGGAGCGTACAAATCAACTTTTATAGTAATAAGCAGTTGTACTATTACAGGATTGATTGAAATTATGCTTTTAGATACAACAATTGCTAAGAATGCCCAGTCTCGGGGAGCTAGGAAGAGAGCAATGCTCGGCATTTCTGTAAAAGATGTGGTCCGAAATTCAGAGATCTCCTGGAAAATTATATTGGCCGATATAGTCCATAATAACTAACACTTTTATCAGCAAGTTAAAGTGGAAATAGGCGGCACATCGCAGTACCTAGTAGATGCAATTTTTAAAAAAAACTTAACAAGTGCGAGTTGAACTCGCGTGAAGAGGGTTCCTTACGATATTACCTATCCGCACAATATTGAGTGATTTACCATGTTATTTTAAAATCATGGAGTTCTTATAGGTTTTCTATAATCTATAAGTAGAAAACTAATTATTAGTTCAGTAGTTTCGGAGATAAGGGGGGGGGGGATGGTCGGACAGACGGACACACGAGTAATCCTATACGGGTTCCGTTTTTCTATTCGGACGTACGGAACCCTAAAAAGATGTACCCCCAAAAGTACACACTTGTAGGCTGATGATGGTCATGAAATCCTCTTATGTTTTCACTAGCACTGTTAAAAGATTTCCTGAGGCTTCCAAGTTCTTCTGTGTGGAGGTTCTCTACATTTTTTGTTCATTCTCCAGGACAGTCTTAGTTGTAGAATATCCTTATCCTAGTAATACATATCCTGTACTGAAGAGCTTGCTTCGTCGAATGTTGGTACTAAAAGTAAATTTAATAAAAGTAGGTATTTAAAATTATTTTAAAAGATCTCTGTCTTCTAAATATGGTCGGAAGCAGGCTGGATTGTAGGATTACATTTAGCAATTACTAAATTTATTATTGATTACTGTAGAATTTCCTTTTTTTCGCGCCTTTTCTCTCAATAGAAGCAGTGCATTATGTATAAATAAGTAATTTTATATGTATATATGTATGTGTATGTGTGTATGTATGTGTATATGTATGTATATAGTAATTTATAAAGTAAGTTTGTATGGTGTCCAATGAGTCACATACGGTGCTGGCTGAAAATCAGCGCTGTAGGTGTTTGTCAGCACCTCAGCACAATGCTGAGCCAGTATCCGATTCGCTGCCGCGAGGACACACACACACGTTTTTTATATATATTTTTTTTCCCTGTTCTTGTACATAATGTGTCCTTCGTGCAGTGAATAAAAGTCTTTCTTTCTTTCTTTCTTACATTAATCACTGCTGTGCTAAATCTAGCGGGATCGTCAAATAATTTTTAATTTAATTTGAAATATTTTTTTGTATAATAAATTAATTTGATAGTTAAAAAAATGAGTCTATGTAACTTGAACTAATAAATATTATTATTCATACTTATTTATTTCTTTTCTTAATTCTAAATTTTTTACAATATGTATATAAAAACAATAAATATTATAAAAAACTTAAAATTAGATGTCTTCTCCACTAGTAGCGGGGCAAGGCCCAAGCTACCGGTGGTTAGGGCTGCAGAGTGAGGAACCTCCTGACAATTCGTGCCGTGTCAAGAAGTACCGCCTTCTGTATCTGCCCCTTGATCCAGCCATCTAGTGAGAGCCTCTTGAGATGTTGGTCGAGGCTCTTCGCTATAAGACCGTTGGCCGAAACAACTATCGGGACGATGATTGTCGAATCGACATCCCACATGGCGGTCACCTCGTGAGCCAAGTCTATGTACTTAGTGAGTTTTTCTTTTTCGGCTTTCACGAGGTTTTCGTCATGCGGGACAGCAATGTCAACAAGCATCGTCTGGCGCTGGGATCGGTCGATAATCACGATGTCAGGCTTATTGGCGACAATAGTCCTGTCCGTGATTATGGAGCGATCCCAGTAGAGCGTTGCATGACCATTTTCGAGAACTGGCGCAGGTACATATTGATAATATGGAACCACAGACTCAACAAGGTGGTATCGAAGAGCAAGTTGTTGGTGAATAATCCTGGCTACTTGATTATGTCTGTGCAAATACTCGCCGTTAGCAAGATGAGAACAACCGGAAATAATATGTCTCAATGATTCTCCGGGACGGTGGCATGCTCGACAAATGTCGGCCGTACCGTCCTTGAGAATATATTTCCGATAGTTTCTCGTCTTGATAACTTCGTCAGCTATTGCACAGACAAAACCTTCGGTTTCCCCAAAGAGGTCACCGAAACGTAGCCAGTTTATAGAAGCGAGCGGGTCTACATCGGGTCCCGTGAGGGCTCGATAGAACCGCCCGTGTAATTCCTTACTCTTCCATACCTCCCTGCGGTCCTCGGTACTCAATATTATTGGTTTGCGCCAATTCTCCTTAGATAAGCAAAGCGGAGTAAGGTTTTTGTCAACTGTCACGACATCGTGATGTATCCCACACTCGGTGTTAAGGAAATATTCCCTAAGGCTGCATATTTCTCGGTTATGGAGGTTCTTGGCATTCAAGAAGCCGCGGCCCCCCAGTTTCCGAGGAATATACAGCCTCATAACAGACGAGCGCGGGTGTAACATCCGATGTGTGGTGAGCAGTTGACGAACTCTTCTATCCAAGGCATCTAATTCAGTCTGCGTCCATCTTAGTATGCCAAAGGAGTAGGTTAGCAAGGGCATAACCCAGCTGTTAAAGGCGCGCACCTTATTACCACCTGACAAAAGACTCTTAAGTACTTTTGTCAGACGGGAACAGAAACGCTCCTTCACCATCTGTTTTATGTCCTTATCAACGATACCCAATGACTGTGACATACCAAGATACTTGTAGGTTTCGGTTTCAGATAGAGATTTAAAGGTCACTTCAGTGAGTTGTAAATTAGAAGAATTTACAACCTTGCCCCGCTGTACATGCATAATCGCACACTTATCTACACCAAACTCCATCTTTATAGAGTTGCTAAAAATTTCAGTTATTTTTAGCAACTCCACCAGATCCTGGCGTTTGGATGCGAATAGTTTGAGATCATCCATGTACAGTAGGTGAGAAATGACCTCTCCCTCTCTCCGCAACCGATAGCCTAGTGTTGAATCCTTCAGCAATGTGCTGAGGGGATTCAAAGCTAGGCAAAACCACAGTGGACTCAGACTGTCGCCTTGGAAGATACCCCGCTTGATGCTTATCTTGTCTTGCGGACCAGAGACGCTCTGTAGACTGCCTGGTTGATGAAGAACTGTGGTCCACTGCCCCATGCAAGTACTTAAGAAAGATCTCAGAGTTGGATTAATTTTATACAACTCCAAAATCCTTCTCAGCCATGAGTGGGGCACTGAGTCATAGGCCTTCTTATAATCAATCCAAGCTGTCGACAGAGCCCCTCTGTTCCGCCTGACATTTTGACAAATAGTCATGTCGATGAGGAGGAGCTCCTTAGTACCGCGGGACCCAACTCTACATCCATTCTGAGCTGGGGCCAAAATGTTGTTAGCAACAATATGAGAGTTAATTTTTGACCTCAGAATGGATGTGAGTAACTTGTATATAAAAAAATGAGTCTATGTAACTTGAACTAATAAATATTATTATTATTATTATTCACGTGTTTATTTACTAGTGTATATTTGTAATGAATAAACTCAAAGATTAATGGACCTATTTTAAAAATTCTTTCACCTATAGAAAGCTACACTATCAGCGAATAACATAGGCTACTTGCCCACTCCCCACCTCCCCTCCTTTACCCCCTCCATACAAATGTATATTTGTTATGCTAAACTCCAAGACTACTGGCCCGATTTTAAAAATTCTTTCACCCATAGAAAGCTACATTATCAGCGAGTAACATAGGCTACTCACCCTCCCCCTGTCTCTCCCCTTTACGCCCTCCATTCAAAACTGCGGTTTTTCATTAATAATTTTTTATAAAGAGACGCCGACGAAGTCGCGTGAAACAGCTAGTTTATTTATAAAAGCTTGAAATATTATTTTTTACACCCTTATTCTAGTAATAATTATTCGCTCGTTTCATTGTTCGCTTATGATCCATTGAACTCTTTTTATCATGGGCATATAAAGACTTGCCGTCAGCCATTCAGATATGCGAAGTGTTTATTTCATGCACGTGCTTTTCTTAGCTCATCACAAAATTAATATATAATTCATCTTATAAGTTACGCTGTATCTATGACATCGACTTGATCTATGATGTACTTTACTCTTGGCATCGTGAAATAACAGCCCTGGTGCTGTTGTGTTGGTTAAAGTATTGAACTTAAATACTGGCTGAATTAAAAAGGTTTTGTAATTCAAACATAGAAAAAGGAAATGTTGTTTTTGACGTAGAAAAAAATTGAAGAGAGTTTTTTGGCTTTTAATATAAGAGTTATATAAGTGATTGTGAATAGTTTGAGGCATTTTAAAGTAAATAAAAGATGTGTGCACCATCAGAGATGATCAGTTATTTTAATATAGATCACAAAACGCAGTGGAGGCATTATTACAAAATCCAATTAGAGTGTTTAAGTTTGTAAGGGATGTTAAAATGAATTACCTATCCTATAACTTTCAGAGATGATTTGCTTCTATGTTGTGTTTATACTGCATCAGACGAATGTAACTTTATGATACACTGGGCCCTTCATCATAAAAAGTAGTTAAATGCTATTTCGGGGAATAGTATAACGTTTTAATGTAAATATTAGTATGTCTATAATTTTACTCAAGTGACGACACCAAAAGAGATAATGGTTAAATGATGATAAAGAATAAAAGAAAGTGACGTGAGTCTAGTAAACAAATACACGCCAAAAGTTACGCGTATAGCGCGTAACTTTTTTGTTTGTAATCCGATTGGAATGAAACGAACACTAAATGTTACGGGAAACTTGCTACAATACATAAGTGAAACCGCATTCAAGTTGGTTTAGGCATTTCTGAGATTAGCGTGCACAAACGCACAGACAAACCGACAAATAGCAATCCAGCACTGTTTTCAATCCAGGGACTTTTGCTGGACTAACTTCAATCAAGCGAGATCCGGAAATCCCGCATAAAGTTTTTTTTGGAATTCAAATAAATATTCTTTGTTATGGTATAATTGAATGTTTTAAAAGTTTTTAAAATCAACAATGTATTACTACATCTATTTGACTAATTATTTTACTGTTTGATTACTTATTTATTAAGAAAAAGTTCAAAAACAATGGCAATATCAATATTTGGTAAGTCTTTTTATACTCTAGTTAACTAAAAATATCACCTCTAATCTTTATCTGAGGTAATTATAATCAGTCTTCTTCATTCAGAGATTTAGAGTGTCATATAAATTTAAGTTTACTAATTGTCTTAATTTTTCTTACTAAAGTAAAGAATCATTAAAAAAAATGTAAGAAGTTCCAATGATAAATTATTTTCGGTGAACAGTTTTTTAAAATAAAAATAAAATTAGTTTCTTATTATGGTTCATCTTTTCGAAAAAAAAAACGACTTAAGTTACTTTACTTAAGATCTTTTATTTATTTAAAGTACGTATATTTGTCCTAAATATACTTATTTTAACTCATAAATATTTGTATATAAAAATCACATTTAGGTCAAATAGAGCAATCCAGTAAGGCATTATAGTAATTGATTAAGTTAGGGTAACATTTTCAGTGACTGGAATTAATGACCCTCTCGCTACGAAACAGAATCGCACATGAAGACAGAAAAAAATCTTTCAACAGATTGAAGAATTGCATTTTGAGTAGGTTTTTAACTACCTACTTGGTACGCCTATGTGTTTAATATATTGCACAGTATAGAGGTCGTGTTGATGTTATTTAATTGATGTAGCAATTGAGCACAAGTACTTTACCGGACTTAAAAGTTTCATGAAATGGGTTTTGCAGCGTTGCTCTTGGCAAAACATGATGTCACCCACCGTAGACAAGATTACGTAATATTTTATGATTAAAAGTACATATATCAAAATAATATTTGACCGAACGAGTGGCTGTGTTTAAACACTTATTAGTTATATCTTATAAGTATAACTAAAGCTTTGCCTGCGACTTCGTACGCTTGGTATTCGGAATAACGCGTAGCTTTTTTGTTTGTAGACAGATTGGAATTAAATATACACTAAATATTACCGGAAGCTTGCTACAATACATCAGTGGAAACCACATAAAAATCGGTTAAGCCGTTTCTGAGACTAGCGTGCAAAAAAGCATAATAGGCAAACAACGATTGTATTATAGACAAAACTCGCAGCTGTTTTGCTGTAGCAGAGTTCCGTGAAAGCAGAGGCATTTTATTAATGTAAGTATACGATGAGATATCGCAAAAAAATATTTAAAAAAAGCAGTTCGCTGAACACGATCACGCGTCTGAGCCGCGTGGCAGGCAGGAGCCTCTCTTTTTCATTCCCGTCGTACATTGATATCTAACAATGAAAACATCGTTTTATTAAAACAATTTATATGCTACTAGCGACGAATTCAACTTCCGGTTTCGCACGGCAATTTTCTTCTGCAAATTATTTACACAAACCTTCCTTGTTAATCGATCTTTCCATTAGTGAAAACCGTATCGAATCGAAATCCGTGGGGTAGTTTAGAAGCAGTTAGCGAAGTAATAGACAGAAGCGGACAGCGACTTTATTTTGTAATGATACGTGTATAATTATATAGATATTATAGAGTAACTTCTATATTATGGCTATAATATAGAAGATATAATATAATATAGAGCCCGTTGGATGAATGGTTAGGGTGTTTGCCTTAACGCTCTGTTCTAGGGTTCCAGGGTTCGATTCCCGGCTGAGTCAACTTTGAAAAATGAATTTTTCAAATTAGGCTCTGGTCTGGATCTGGAAAGTAGTGGCAAGGCACACTGCGTTTGGGCAGCCCACTGACGGCAGTAACCACCCCCATACAGAAGACCACCGTGAAATAACAGCACGTGTGCTGTTGTGTATCGGTGAGTGAGTAAGGGATGCCAGAGCCCATTTCCCTATCCCATCCTAATCCCTTATCCCTTAATCCTATTGTAGTCGGCAGCGCACTTGCAGGAGTTTTGGCGTTGTTTGCGTTATAGGCGACGGTAGCCACATACCATCAAGTGGACCGTCGACCTGTCTGCCGATCTTAACATAAAAAAATATACATACATATAATTAGTAATAAAATAATTCAGTAGTTTAAGTAATTACCTTATACCTACATATTTCTAATCAAAGAAAATTTTATCTCTTTATAACATACGAGTAAAATCGTCAATAGTTATACCTATTAGTCGTACAGAGAGATTCTATAAAATATTTAAAGTAATGTTATTCACCTTTGACCTCTTTATAATTAAAATTTTGCAAATACATACCTACGTAACCATATATGTTGTGAAATACTTAGAATATCTTTCATATAAGGCAAGGCATATCGTTCTTTTATTTGCACTGTGCATCATTTGGAACTTAGCTCGCACATTCATTTAGAATAATATCACTACGCAGTTGTCATGACAGCATTGCTAAATTTGCATTACGACGCAATACAATACCTAACGATCGTAATACTTATTCGCGAATCTACTTTGATTGAATTACAACAGACATGTAATTTATATTGTCATATTGTTTAACACAAATCAACGCCTGTCTATATTAATTTCGGGGAGATGGGTGTAGATATTACCTATGTTCTTTCTTTAGCAGAATATCATACATAATCAAATAATGGCAGGTGTGCAGTGCTTTGGTGCTGGAGAAATGGTGTCAGAGTCCATTTCTATTCCACTCTTTAATCTAATTCTTCTTAAAGAATTTTGATTCATTTCGGCAAGGTGCCACTGAAAGCAGCTCTAGATGGGAGTGTCCCTTCCAATAGGTCATACCGTTTGCCAAGTCTTTGCTGCCGTTGACAACTTTCTAATTTGGGAAATGTTACCTTAATTTCTTAAATGGTTTTCTTGCTAAAAGTTTAATGAATGGTTTGTAATATTTACTCCGAAGACCAAGGCGTGATAAAAAAATGAAAGAACAACTTATATATGAATAATTTGATTCTGAACTAGTGGTGAAAGAATTCACCCAGACCAATGGGTCGTAAATCGTAGTTGATTGGTTAGCTTGTAGGTAATATGTGAATTGTAAATTTTCAATTGTGATGTTTATTTTTTTATTTACCCTTTTAATTTAATATGTAAACCTTTTCTATGATAAAATGCTTAAATTGACCAACTACTAAAATAATTTCAAATAACTTTTTTTATGTCAAGGTCGACAGACAGGCTGACGGTCTAGTTGATGGTAGGTGGCTACCGTCGCATATAACACAAGGAATGCCACAGAAGCACGAATCAGTCAGTAAGCTGTCTTAGACGGATACAGTGACGTGCTGACGTGACGATAAATCGCCTGAACGGGGTAAGGAAGGTAGAGATCATTTAAATTTCAATGTGAGAGTTAAACATTATATTTGAGTTGATTTTTTAATTGATTCTTTTTTTAATGTTAATGTCGGCAGACAGGCTGACGGTCCACTTGAAGGTAGGTGGTTACCATCGCATATAACACAAGCAACGCCAAAGATGCTGGGAGTGCGCTGCAGATCATAGTAGGATTGGGGATAGGGTAATGGGCTCTGGCATCCGTTACTCATTCACCGAAACACAACAAGCACATTATTCTGTTATTTCTTCTGTAAGGGGGTGGTTACTGCCGCTAGGCGCGTTGCCCAAATGACTGCGAAACGCAGTATGCCACTACTAAATCTCATATCTAGGTATAGGCTACTAAATTAAAACTAAACCTTTATTGAAGCCAAGTGAATGGCAAAATATTATTTCACTAAGTACCAAATACTAAATTAACCGTTGAGTTTTAATTGGTTTTTTTACAAGCACAGAAGACCGAAATGCTAGAAAATTAAATCATCTACTCTCGTAATAAATATGGTTTCAACAAAAAACATATAATTGACCTTAGATGGAAGCGGGTCACTTTAAAGCAATATTGTGAGTAATTATAACGCGGTTGGTTGAAATGCAGTTCCGGTCGCGAGCTTGCAAATAGTGTTATGCTTCCGGTCAGAGCACGTAGGCGGCGCCCGGGTCCGACGGTCCGACGGTCGCGCTTGCGTCTTCCGGCTTGCGTGAGCGCATCGCCACGTGCGCCACACACCAATTTCATTATTATAACCAAATGTTCACTAAAAATATATATTACGAACTAGTTTCGAAATGATGACAAAAAACTAAACCAAGCTATCTATTTTAGCGATTTGCGCAAAGAAATGAGTTAAAACCTATGTGTGATTTATATTTTCTTAGCCCGCGGTTCAGCGTTCGCTATCTTTTTATAAAAAAAAAATAGTAATCAATCCTATGTGTTAGTCCAGATTTGCAAAGTTTCATCTAAATCAGATCAGCGGTAGAATAATGCATGGTTGAGTAATACACATTTATACAACAAGCTTCTATATTTATCTAGCTTTTGCACATCGATTTGCTCGCATGATCTGTTGTGTTGATATAATCAATTATGTACTTCCGAACTGTTGAATGACTTATCACCAGGATTAGAACAGCAATTGTGTATTTCTTCCAGATCTGTCCAGAGATTTACGAGTATAATTGTGTAGACAATATATTTTTAAACACCATCAGAGACGATAATTTAAAGAATTGAAGCAATTGAAAAGAATTTTTTAAAGCAGAAGTTGCGGAAGTGACTGAACAAAAATTAAACTATATACAGGGAAAAAAATAAAGGATATCATAATTTGTACGTGCTGTGCGGTACATTAGACGGCAACCTATGTTAATTTATCCTACTTATTTGCAGGATTATGCAAATTTAAGTATGCTTCAATCTATTCCTGTAATATCAAAATATCATTCAGTCAGGACCAAGTATTATTTCGTCAAGTCAATTTCAATGTTGAAAATTTAAAGAAAAATGTGATTATTTAGCCTACAGATCATTACAACCGAATCTCAAATTGCCTGATACGTCAATACAACTACATCCCAAATAGATTGAATACTAAATCAACTGTATCCTACATAGACTGAATCCCAAATAGACTAAATCCTAATTCGACTGAAAGCCAAATTCGCCAAGTACAGAATAAAAATACAATCTATAATTATAAATTAGAAACTAACTTCGGACTTTCTATTGAGCCCAAATTTGTTATATCTGCTGTAAGTTGCTGAAGAGTTGAGTATCCCGCAGACTACTTAATACTTCAGCATCAGGTCAAGGTTACTATGTAATGGAATTATCACGGAAGTAACAGTATCTACAGTATCTAATTTAAAATGAATCGAATCTGTGGAAATCTGTGGAAATAGAAGCTGAATAAAATGTACTTTTTGATTTTTGCAATAATCAGTGTTTTTTTTAATATTGTTACTTTTAACAATAAAGTTGTTACTTTTAACAATTTTTTTAAAATATTTTTGTCATATTTTAGATTTTTTCACTCCATATTATATGTGCATATTTTGTAATTCTTAATACATACTTATTTATCACATTACCTATATGTAGTAGTAGGTAAGCTTTAAATTCGAATTTTCTAAGTCATTGTTTTTTTATATTAAATATTATAATAAAACAATAAACTGTTTAAATGTTATTTATTGCATACAACTATGCAAAACTTTAAATTGGCTAATTTTTTATGTTGAATGTGTTACCTAATCCACTGTGATGGTATACGATTTAAACTTTGGTTTACCATTTTGAGAAAAATATTTTTAATAACATGGTAACATAAATTTTATAGTATTAAATTTAATTGTGTTCTCGTGAGTTTAATTTGATAATTGATTTAATTGTAATATAATAATAATTAATTTGAGTTTAATTAATATAATTTTGATCTATCTCCATATATATATATTCTTATAATTCTATGAATCACAATACCTTAAAAATCACAAGTTTAATAGCGTTTTAAATTTGCTCTTATGACATTAGAAAATGTATTTCGTACAGGTTTCATTGTGTAAAAGTTAAACTCCGTTGATTGCGCGCCGCGATTATAGAACAGAATGAGTCATTTGCATTTCGAGGAAGAAGCTGGATAAACAATGATTGCAGTGTCCCAGTCGATAACGGCCATTCGCACATCCCGCTGTTGCTGCGCCCTCCCCGCTGCCCCGCAATATATAATGCAAATGTTAATGAATTCTTAAATACTGGCTGCAACTAAATAGGTTTGATTTTCAAATATCGAAAAAGAAAAAATAGAGTTGGTTAGTTTTTGATTTGTATTTTCATGTAGTGAATGTTTTATAAAATACACTATTTTATAACGGATTGGTGAATGTTTTAAAGAATATATGTGTGCACATAAAATGAAGGAAGTTTTATTGATATAGTTTAATTGCATTCAAAAGGTAAGTATGAGAAAAGATTTAAATTTACGAATTTATTAACACGAACACGTCATAAAGGTTGCAAATGCGCTACCGACTTAGATAAGATAAAGGATAAGGATGAAATGAGGATAGAGAAATGGGATCCTAACATTTACTCCTATTACTCAGTCACTGAAACACGGATTGTGTTAAGTTTCACATGATCTGTTAAGTATATATCATAGTAGTCTTCTGTAAAGGCATCGTTTCTGCCGCCAGGCGGTTTGTCCTGTTTATGCGGAACGAAGTGTGCCCAGCTAGTACTATATAGTGTCACTAGTTTTATTAGGTAATGATTCAATCCTCCTGATGAGTACAAATGTTATAAATCCGAAAGTAATTCTGTCAGTTTTTACGTTTTCGCGGCAAAACTATCTAAAACGATTTGGTAGGTTTATCGTCTTGATCCTGGTAGTAGGGATACCTATAGGATTTCTCTATAAAAATATAAATACTTTATATTGGCAAGTAAAAAACTCCCTTTCGGTTACCGTGTTCTATATGTAGTTTTCAGCCTACTAGCCCGTAACCGCATTGTTATAAAAACACATTCAGTGCTCACATTACAAATTTAACTAGGCATTTACAAGTGAGTCAAGTCATATAGTCTATTCTTGAAGATAATAAACTGTGTCAAAAGTTAAAAAATGGAACAGTGTACGTGCGTTGTGGATTTATGACCGTTTGCCGGAATCTGGTGACCCCGCCGGCCACTCGTAAATGTGTTCCCGATACAAGCAACCGGCGAGCGCGTTGTTCGCTGGATGTAACCAATACGTTCATTACACTATTAGATTTGACAAGAAATCTTTGTTGATTTTCAATTATTAGTGCATTACACCGTCATTACTTTTATTGCAAACTAGCGACCCGCCCCCGGCTTCGCCCAGGGTGCAATTTTTATATTTATAGAACATTCCCCGTTTATCCCTCTTTCCATTAGTGAAAACCGAATTAAAATCGGTCTACCCGTTCACGCGTGATGCCGTGACCAAGGGAAATAGGGATTCATTTTTATATATAGAGATTTTACTAGCGACACGCCCTCGGCATCGCAAGTAGTTAATATTTTCAAAAATCCTTTCTTAGCGGATGTTTACGTTATAAAATAAACCTACATTCGAAATTTCAGTTCTAGACTTAGATACGAGTAGTTTTGGGTGGAGGTTGATTGTCAGTCAGGACAAACCATTTTATAAGTATATCCTTGGTTATATAAGATTAAAGATGGGTTTGCTCTTGACCAGCATCTATCCATGTAGGAAAGATGAAGCCGACGACGGAGCGAGCTCACCCAGAAGATTTGGGATGTATGAGCTCGGAAATACAGACAGGAAGTTCCAATCCTTAGCAGTGCGCATTATAAAAGATGTTTTCGAATTAGAGGGATTTCGACAAGGTGAGGATAGTAACCAGCCGTAAGTTTGCATGTCCGATAGAAGAAAGGGGAAGGCGGTATGATCTCATGCAGCTCTCTATATATGTATATACTTATTACCGCTACCGCTATATTATACTAACTTATAGTTACATTACGTATCAACTGCACACAATATATATTCTTTAAACAAAGAGGGTTATATATACAGTTAGTCAATATACAGTTAAAAATCTTTCCTTTAAATTAGACGTCAGAATAATACATATACGGTACATATAGAATAAAATATTGTGTAGAATATAATACGCTGGTAGGTAACTGTATGGGAATTCAATGTCTAAATCCGCAAGTACTCAAATAGCGATAAATGGATCATTTTTTTATAGTTTTGCATCATAGTCGAAAACTTTGGGACTGTTGTGAGTTTTATTTTGTTCCTTTTAATGACAAGTCCGATTAGACAACTCGATTCCGATTTTCATAGGCTGTGGTACTTAATTTTTTTTAAATAACTGTAATGATGGCAAAGAAATTTCGTTCTCGTGTTTGTCTTTTATCTGTTAGAGAATAACATCTCATTGCATACAAATAAATATGCAAAGAAGTAATTAGGTAAACCAGAAAGATTTATTATAATCTTGGCAACTAAAGACGTTTTATGTTTCAACGCCATAAATTATCATACAGAGTATTTTTCATACAGTGTTGCTTCTACTCCTGTCGGAATAAATGCAAATGTCTACGATTCGTAGAGCCCAAAATAAACACACACACAACTTTGCTACCTGATTTGTTAGGCCAAATCAACCATCAAAAATGTATACTAGACTTTGCTACTAAAATAAAAGACTGACCAAATTTTCTGAAAGAGGTGGGGGTAGCTGCCATAAAAGAAGTATTACGCGTCACTATTCGCTCGCCTCTCAGATGATTCAAATTTCTTCAATGCAAATATTGTACCACAAAAAACTCAAACGGCCGCCATTGACGTTTCCAGATAAATCGAAACTAAAATCACTATTTCGTTTATCTACAAAAGAAACGGCGACAGTCTGCGACACGA
This sequence comes from Bembecia ichneumoniformis, assembly GCA_910589475.2. Lineage (NCBI taxonomy): Eukaryota > Metazoa > Arthropoda > Insecta > Lepidoptera > Sesiidae > Bembecia > Bembecia ichneumoniformis. Next base: position 8,733,424 of record OU342521.1, read on the forward strand.
ATACAAAACTACATACAGGAGACCGTTACAAAATTCGCACAAAATCGTACTTTCAACAATTAAAATTTTTCCCGATAAAGAAACACGCGCTTCGCGTTCAAATCAATTTCGCCATCATTTTTTTTATAACCGACCACAGACTACCGCAAGTCAACACAAGTCAGTGACATAGAATACATCGACGGCTAGGAGTGATAAAACCGAACATACAGATTATTTTATTTTTGAAGAAAATGAAATTTTCTAAGCTTTTCTAAGTTAACGACTTTAACAGATATAGGATCTGAATCAGACACAGTGGCTGAAACCAGATGACAGTTAATCTTAAATACTTTTCTTAAGTTATAGTACAGGCACCTTAAGCATCTAAAATTGCTGAAAAATTATATTTGGCTTTAAAATAAAACATAAATTTATCAACATTTTAAAAATAAAATAATTAAGGACACAATTGTATGAAAAGAATGTCATCATATCCATCGCACCATCACATTAAATTATATACACAAACTTTCCATTAGTGGAAGTACAACGTGTACAAATTGCGTTTTTTTTTGAAATAATATTTAATGTACGGCAGGGACGTTTACGATTTTATTATATGTATAGATATAGAATAGATATGCACAGATATAGAAAAAGTACATTGTTTCATTAAAAAAGACATGATAATATATAATAGAAAATGTATTATTATTATTGATTGTAAAAATTAGTTAAATTTTATAACAAAGTTTGTTATAAAATTTAACCTATCTACACATATGACCTCTATATTTATTTAAACATATCTTTATTATTTTTTATTAAATCAAGGTAGCGCTTGACCACTATCTCACCTAATGTGAGGTGCAGATGCGGCCGAAGGTGGAACACGCTTACCTAGTAAATGCCCATTTACTCTGGTTTTGAAGACCCCAAGGTTGTGGTCCTGTGGGAACACAGACGCAGGTAATGTGTTCCACTCCTTAGCAGTCCGAACAAGGAAGGTGGAACTGAAACGCTTCGTGCGTGATTGAGGAACATCGACCACGAAGGGATGAAACCCTTGCCCACGCCTAGTGGTCCGCAAGTGGAACGGTTCCGGTTGGATTAATTCGTACAGAATAGATGCACACTCTAATATATATTATAAAAGATTTTATTTTATATGTATTATAAAATAAAGTCGCTGTCCCCCTATATGTCCATTTCTCCGCTAACTTCTTCTAAATCACGAAACTGATTTGATACGGTTTTCACTAATGGAAAGAGCGATAAACAAAAAATATATAATAATATATGCTCGCGAACAAGTCAATTATTTTAATGAAATTATTGGCTCATTTAGAGAAAATCAAGCGACACATCGCGCCTAATTTGTCTTCATTCCGTTGCATCGTCCTATAAATTATATTCAGGGGTAACGTTTACACGAGCAGAGTTCAGTAATGATTAGAATCCGTGCACTGTCAGCGATGCACGCTAAATATAGATGGGGAATATTGCCCCACGTTTTAACTGGCTTTTGTTACCGCACTGAAACTATTGACCTATTTCATTTTACTGGAAGTAAGCAATAACTTTCAATGCAACGCGAACGTATACCAAACATAAAATCAACTTGCGAGAGGAAAATTGTTACCGTACACCACCCAATGCAACAGTTTTAATTGAGTCTAGGTTTGAATTTAAGAGAATGTGTGGGAAACGTTTGTTTTTAGTTATGTAAAACAATCTTTAATTTTAGAAATAGGTATACACTGAGACATATTTTTTGTGGGAAAATTTACTCTTTTTTCATTTATTCTCTGCTACAATAATAATCTTTTTAAAATACTATTTAAGCATGTATAAGAAACTAGAGACACTTGCGCCGGCCGCGTACAGTAGCAATTTTTTTTCTGCAAGTTATACACACACACACCTTCCTCGTTTATCCCTTTTTACAATAGTGCAAACCGTATCAATATCCATTGGGTAGTTTAGGAAGTAAGCGGAGAAACAGACATATGTGGATATATTGTATTAATTTTTTCGCGCCAGTCTTAAAGCATAATTCTTGTTATCTATACTAATATTATAAAGCTGAAGAGTTTGTTTGTTTGTTTGAACGCACTAATCTCAGGGACTACTGGTTCGAATTGAAAAATTATTTTTGTTTTGAATAGTCCATTTATAGAGGAAGGCTATAGGCTACATAACATCACGCTACGATAAATAGTATCATATATAAGCAGTGTCCAGTACCGCGCGCCCCATGAGCACGCCGGCCGCCGGCCGCCGTCGTATGGGCTGCAGCGAAGCGTGGCCGAGTTTAGCTAGTATGTGATATATTGTAATTTCTAATGAATACCATTATGCGGGTCCCTGTTTATTTTCAAATATATAATACTTAACTCAATGTTAAGTTACATAAATGTAACTTATGTACGTACGTTATTCGGTATAGCGCTTAATTTTTTTGTTTGTAAACCGATTGGAATGGAACAAACACTATATGTTACGGGAAGCTTGCTAAAATACATAAGTGAAAACCGTATTCAAATCGGTTAAGCCGTTTCTGAGATTAGCTTGCACAAACTCACAGACAAACAGACAAAAATTCTAAAAACTAATTTTTTTAATGTACAGACAGCTCGTTTAAGATTTTATTATATGTATAGACATAGATTTATAGACACACGTGTGCTATTTATTTTTCACCTCTCCAGCACGAAAAGGATGCTTTTGGTGCCTAAAAACTCGCAGGAAAATCGATTTTTGCTGCGAGCGTGAGGAAAAGTGATTCAAATTTCGAACACGCGATTTAACTCACAGGAATAACATTATTAGGATTTTATTAGTGTGTCCAGCCATAGCCGACTAGAGTCGGCCGGCCATAGCCGACTAGATTCGGCCGACCATAGCCAACTAGAGTTGGCCCAGCTGTGAAGATAGTTTTACAGCTGTGAAGATACCAGTGGTGATGGCCTAACTCGCTGTTGAGGTGAAAAGTTGTATGTTTAACACGAGAGCAAATTTTTTTATGTCTCGTGCCTTTAAATCACTCACTTCGCTCAGTAGTCTATATTAGAATCACTCGCAACGCTCGTGATTCAATTCTATAGACTACTTCGCTAGTTCGTGATTTAAAGTCGGCACTCGCAGGAAAAAACAATTTTGCTCTCTAGTTGAACAAATAACTATTATTTCATTGTTTTACTTTTATCTATGGAATTAGTGTCACTCCACAGGTTATACTCCGGACTGCTAATTCACCTAAAAAACGACAACAGCTGTAATCTTCCCTTCTATAGGGAAAATTTGCAGCATCATTCTGAACTGAAAATCTTCTCGGCTTAATCTGTTGAAGTTTTAAGAATTCTTGTTTCTGTTTTGTACTGTGTTAAAGCCAAATTATGTCTCTGTTCTCTTCAATGTGTCTAGGAGTAAAATTCAGCATGAAACTTAATTTACCAGCACAGTGAGTTTACCGTAGAAGCTACTAGTCACTGACTTAGGTCTGACACAGTAGTACTTGCACTAGAGTTGACTAGACTAAGTCTAGTCTACTAGTCACTAGACTTAGGTCTGACACAGTTCGTAAAGATGATTTGTCAATTTGCAGATAAAAGCATTGGAAACGGTGACAGGAGAAGTGATATGGGGGCAAATATTTTGACTGACATAAAATATTTCCTCTTGGGTTCAATGTGCTGTGAAGTTACGTCACGATGATAAAAGAGCGACTCATGAATTACGCCCGTGCATTGACAGGGCGACTCACCCCGGAAAGTAGCCGCCATATAACAACCAATGTTTTATATATGTATGTAATGTAAGCAATTGCCGCACGCTCCCAGAACACTGGCTCGTTAGAGAGTTTCAATTTCGCCAGAGACTAAATTCGAGCAAAAGTTTGTCGAGGTGTTATTTGCCTCCCAATTATGTCGTCAAATTACAACCACAGGGTATATAGACTTAAGTGCGTTTTGCCATTTTCAGCGAAACCAGGAAAAGTTTCCAATTAGTAAATTATCTACATAACAGAAACCAATAACAGTTTACTTATTCCGCTCTTCCAGATCCCTGTTGTAAATGCTTAATTTTAAATTTAGAATGGGATGCAGTTTAGAGAATTATCTCCAGTTTGCTACTACACACGGGTATCAAAATAAATTTACGAGTATGTGGTATAGTCCCACTATATGCTTCAAAATCCTAACTTAATATTATAAATGCGGAAGTAAGTCGTTGAGAAAAAAGGGCGGCTCCTTAGCGTATCGCTTCAGCGACTTCAGCGATACGAAAGCGACTCTTCGGAGCTTTTGCGAAGTTATCTGCGACAGTGAACCGGCGACACATTAAGGGAATCATTGACGACTCTTGGCAAGTTTAACGGCTTCATCGGACAACTTTAGTGATTTTAGAAGTCATCTTAGTTTCTGAAAATAAATTGTTCATTTCGCCCTTACACGACATTTTAACTCACCCCGCACGTAACAATAAGATAGAAAAGCTACGTGCACTTTTATTAGTTGCAGATTATATTCTTGATACGATTAAAAAAACGATTTTTTAATTATTTTTGATAAATAAGTTATTATATATTAAGTTATATAACTCTTTATAAATAAAAATCGATGTGTGAATGTATGTTCATTGTGGACTCCAAAACTGCTCAACCGATTTTAATTCGGTTTTCACTTATAGGAAGACATTGACAACACGAGGAAGGCTTGTGTATATAATTTGCAAAAAAAATGCAAACATGCTAAGCCAGGTAGCATCTGTTACTTACTATTAGTAATTTTTAAGTCAAAAAAAAACTAAATTATCGATATTTTGTATTTTATCCTCAATAGAATATTTGCGTCCATTACAATCTTTTGTTTGTATTGACAATGTACGAGTATACTATCTATTTATTCAGATTTGATTTGCTCAGACGAATTACAAATTAAATTTTCAATACGACTACTCTTATTATCGATTGGGTAATGGTCTTTTTTATACGTTGATATAATTAATATTAAAAGACATAAAGTTAGTGAGTTGGGGTGTAGGAAGGTGTAAGAATTCCCCTTTCTCAGTAGTATTTAAAATTCTCAGTATTTAAAATGAACCTTCAGTGTGGACGTGCTCAATGTTCATAGGTCAGCTTACTGTTAAATTTTTCATACAAGTGAAAGCTAGTCAATAAATAAACAAGCTTTGAATTTTTGTTAAAATAAAATTTAAAACTTTGAGCACATATTATTGAGTAGTTTATAATAAGAATATCCTCTACATTATAAAAGAAATATTTAATTATTAGACTAAAACAAAATTATTAAACGTTTTATTCCTTTATTATTTTATTTGCATCGCATTGAGAAATGAGGCTTACTCAACTTGAACTGCATATAATTTAAGTTTTCCTAATTATTGTTACTGTATAATTTGTTTGTAATTTTTATTTTATCCTTATTAATTATTGTCAATTATAATTTAATGATTAGAATTACCATCACCGCGATTTAAAGTGTAAGCTCTTTTAATTATTAGGGAATCAAGTTACTAATATGACTTAGGCAACTTTTGTATATAGGTACGTACGTTATGTATAAAATTTAAAACAACTACTCATTTAACAAAATAATAACCATAATAAAATGTTATATGTAAGTAAAGAAATTAAAGATCATAGAGAAATAGAAGAATTATAAATAAAAAATGTACAAGAGAAAAAGTCGATAGATAAAATCTAATGAATCCGTTATAATATTAAAACAAGTGCTATGAGGGCTTTTTGACAATAATTATAATTTGTAATTACATTGGGTTGATTGAGGGAGACGCGGTTATCAGCGGTTGATACAGGACTGTGGGAGTTATATTAAATTATTTCGGCAACAATAAAATTGCAAAAATTGTGTTATGTACCTAACGTCAAGTTGATAGCCGCTTCCTGCAGTGTTGATAAGAGGAGCTACTGTTTGTGTCGCGACCTCGTTACGAGAAGCTTTGTCAATGGAGGCTGATTTTGACCTATTTTACAACTGTTCCATATTCTTTACATCCACATTTAAATAAATACATTACGTGAATCACATTGGTCTGCTGAATACTTCCTAGTGAGATAATTGATGTGAATGTTTTTTTATAAGTTGTTTTGCTTGAATACCGTTACATTTGAGCCACACATACCTACTAAAAGTAATAATAAAAGATCTTTTTTATGTGAATCTTTTAGTAGAGACGGGCTCACTGCATTCCAGTCATGAATGTGCAGCCTCTCTGGGTTGCTGTGATCACATACTAAACATATTAAAAAATATACTCATATTTTTTTTCAAGTGTTATATTTTTAATTTTTCAACGTGGACGAAGCCGCGGGCACTAGTTAGTATTGAATAAATTATTAAAATTTATAAAATGCCTATTTCTTCTAACAAAGTCGGCCGCACACTTGCATCAACCTCTTGGACGGTAACTACCAATTGAACCTTCATCCTTTGAACCTACCGCCACCTACACCTACCACCTACCTACCTTTTTTTTCATTTATTTATTTATTTATTATACATGAATAATTACAAAAAATATTTACAAAGTCCCATAAAACTGGAAAGCAGTTCGAACGATATGAATCGTTTCCACCTATAATAAACAAGTGCTTTCCCCTATTCTACGTGTGCCTGAAATATTACTTACCTACTATTTTATGTAAAATTTTTACTTAAACTTGAATACATTGTAAGGAGACTAAAGAATTTGGTTTATTAATTACAAAAAATTCTTTCGATGAAATAAAGATAGGAAAAACTATGCGTTTATATGACGGGTTTTCTTTCAACCTTTAATAAAATACAAATTGATATTATGATACAACATTATTGTCAATATTTTAAATATTGTTATTGAGAATATTAAACTTTGTCATTTGTATTATGTCAAAAATACGTCATTTGCATGAAATTTAATTTGAAAATTGTTGAAGTATTCATATTCCTGTATTATCATTTATTTTCCGTAATTACTAACATGAAATGAGTGGTTGGAGTCGAGGAAGACTGAACGAAGGATATCAGTATAATTTTCACACGTGAATGTACGTAGATATTGAACATTTTAACATATTATCGTACGCAATAAGCGCAGAGAAAGTTTGTTGATTATTATATAAGTGATTCTAATAAATCATCGAAACATTATTACCAGTAAAATTAAAATCTATCCATACGAAAATTTTGTATTTTCCTAATTTGTTGATGATGATAAAAAATGTTCTCACACAGATAATATTCCTCAATATTTTTTAACGTACCCAAGTATGTTTTGTTTTAATTTAATTTTTAATAAGCTGTCCTGTTAAAGATTTTGACAGTAGCCCATTATGTATAAATAAATTAAAACGTATTTCACTATATATTTTAATTAATTACTGTATATGTATATTTTTTATAACTACACATACTTGTAGTTGTCACACGGAAGAAATATTTTATATTTTCTGATTGCTCTGTTTGATTTTATTTAAAAAAAAACGGATTGATTAAAGCTAAAATAATACCCGACTTTGCTGTCGTAATTGCGAATTAAAAAAAAGGGAAAACGAGCAAGACATAGAAAACTCTTAGAAACCTATCATCATTTTTCTAAGTCGTCTCTTCCCATAGTACGCGGTGGACAACCTTTTTAACCAGGTCGGGACAGTCACAAGAGAAACTGTTTCATCGGCATAGTACAATTATTTTTATTTATTTAAACACATAGAAATACTCCGAGCATAGTTATCTCTCTCATCCACGAGATTTTCAGCATTTATTTACTACTAGCGATTTTTTCTGCGAATTTTATACACAAACCTTCCTCGGTTATCGCTTTTCTAGTGAAGTCTGTAACATAATCCGTTCTGTGGTTTAGAAGACGTTAACGGAGAAACAGACAAAAAAGGGACTTCGTTTTGTAACATGTATTTTACTATGTCAATAATTTTCTAAAAGCACCATAGTAAAATACGATTAATGATGACATTTTCTGAATCTGATATATATTTTTAAATAGCGAAATGGATTTAACCCGAATTCCGCCTTTTCGAACATTTATTTCATTCATTAACGAAATCTTGTAATAATTGCCTATGAATTACGCACATAGCAAATAGTTTTATTGCTACAGTAGGTACCTACATATTATAAAAGATAATTAAAATATTTACGGATGTCGTATATCTAAAAGTGTATATTATAATTTTAATTATAATTATATTTGTGATGTCATGTAACGTTGCGTGGATTCATGTGTAGATTTATTCATATCTGCCGAAGGTTGTAACCTCACAACCTCCTAAATATCAAACAAGCAATATAATCGCTTTCAATGATAATTATGTGGTTTTTTTTTTGCAAAATGACCTCCATATTCCATATTCCTACCAAGAAATACGTTGACAAAGTAAACGGCCTGTAGATATTGTATTTCTATTTAGTGGTCTCATGCCCTGGTTTCGCACGGTTTTGTCTACAGATTATATAATTGCGTTTTCGCAGTCATTTGGGCAGCCCGTCTGGCGTCAGTAACCATCCCCTTACCGTGAAATAACAGCACGTGTGCTGTTGTGTTTCGGTGAGTGAGTAAGGGATGCCAGACCCCATTTCCCTATCCCCTCCTAATCCCTTATCCTTAATCCTACTGTAGTCGGCAGCGCACTTGCAGCAGTTTTGGTGTTGCTTATGTTATAGGCGACGGTAGTCACCTACCATCAAGTGGATTGTCAGCCTGTCTGCCGATCTTAACATTAAAAAAATTGGAAAAAATTTGAATATAAAAAAAATAGGCCAGGTTTTTTGACGATTTGATTTTTTTAATATAAGTAATAACAGCAACAGCATTCTCAGCTCAAGCATTCTCTTGCTTGAGATGAGAGCAACGACTCTCTTGCTCTGAGATAATCAAGAAATAAATACAACAAGTTCTTTAATGTCAATTAAATGTTTTCTACGAAGCGCATATGACGTGAACCAATTTCATGGACGATTAATACTTATATCTGATACGGGAAATAACATGCGTCACCATGGGATACTGTATAAAAATAATTGCATGCGTGCGAAAAATCGGGACGGGACGCTAGTTGCATATAAATAAATTTCAGTAAACACAGCAGAAGACTAGCAACTCATAGCGGTTGCATGTACGCTGCAGAACTTGATAGGATCGATGATAAGGAGGGGATAGGCCGATAGGTCCTGGCTTCCTAAATTCAATTAACAAAATACAACAAACCATGAGCGGTTATTTCACGGTGGTCGTAAATAATATTCTAAAAAGAGGTGGTTACCTATTGCCGTTAGACGGGCTGCCCAGTATTATTCAAATATTAATTCAGCTAAACTCTTTTATAACAGCATGTATGCTGTTGTATTTCGGTGAGTGAGTAAAGGATCCCAGAGCTCATTTCCCTATCCCTTCTTACTTTTAAGGCTTAAGTATTTAGCAGAAAAGCGTATTTTTTTTTCACCGCCTAATTCGACTTGTCAGATTAAAAGTTTTACTTCGACAAAAATACAGTGCATAATAGACTATATTTAAAAAGTTTGAATCGGGCTTATTTATACAAAAAAATATATTTACTAAGAAAAACAATAGAAAATTACTGCCCAAAAAAAGTACTTTCAGCGACAACTCCATTATTTTTTAAGCTTATTAATTAACTTAAGTTTTATACTAAAGTTTCAATCAGCTACTTTTACATACTTTTTCATATTTTACAGAATATTAAAGAAAAACCTTCCATTAAAAATGGAATCTCCGATTATCCCCGAAAAGCTACAATTTTTTTTTGTGCAATATTGCACTTTAACACATAGGTAGGTTATTAGGTTGCGCTCATTTTGGTAAAAATTAGTCCTTGTCTTAATCCTACTATGGTCGGCAGCGCATTTATAGCACTTATGGCGTTGCTTGTGTTTTAAGTACAATTAGCTCGAGAGTTGGTGATTGATTGCCAGATGGTTTCATATATTTTGAAATAAGGCGATCTTAGTCAAGAATAATATTTATAAATAAAGAACAGATATTTTTTTTTTTAAATATATTAGTGATTTTTTTTTAGAAATAAATAACTAAACCCTAAAATATTTTAGAAACTTTAGTAATAAAAATATTTCCTACTATATATTTTTAGGCGTATACTTATACAATTTAATTCATGCTTTAAATATTTTTAGGTCATGAGGCTATTACGATGGTGATAACGGACGCTGTTGCCAGTTGATAATGTTTCAAATAAAAACTTCAATGATGATAATAGAGCAAAGGTTAGCGTAACACTTTGTTAACACACTAAAATATGAAACGCTAAATGCGTTAAGCAATCTCCTTCATTTATTTTTATTATTTATATAAAGATGTTTATATAACACAACTTTAACATGAATATAGTCCCAATTAAGATGCATTTTTGAAGTGAACATTTCTATATCTTCTTAATCTAATATATAAAATTCTCGTGTCACAGTGTTTGTAACAAAACTCCTCCGAAACGGCTCGACCGATTTTTATGGTTTTTTTTGTATATTTGGTAGGTATTAGAATAGGTCGTAAAGTATTTTTCACCCTCCTACCCCCACCCTCCATTTTTAATCTCGATTTTAGTATTTTTGTATGAAGAATATTCAAATAATTTAACCATCGTTCATAGACGTGAAGTGACGCGTCACTTTAACATATGGTTTGAAAATAAAATTTGACCCGATAGGTGGCGCCACAATCGGGTTACGGAATAATTTTCGGGATCTGGCAGGATAGTTTGTGAAGCTAAGAAGTTTTCACTACTGACGGGCAGTTACATGTATTTTAAAAATTTGGACATTTATCCATATGCATTCATATAAAATACAAACAAAAATATAAGTACACCTCTAAAATAAGGTGGACCTAATTTGACGCGACACTAAACAGTATAAACCAATAACAGGCGCGTTCTATTATTGAAAATATGCCTTATTTAGCTCTTTCTTTTATTGAAAACCGTATCAAACTCCGTTGGGTGATTAAGGAGAAGTTAGCGTTGAAAGAGACAAAACCGTACAGCGACTTTTATAATTTAATAACTAGCGGTCCGCCCCCGGCTTCACACGGATTTTTTTCTGCAAATTATTAACAAAAACCTTCCTCGGTTTATTTGCTATTTACACATTTTACAAATTGGCCTGTTTTTCACACGTTTCATGTATTTATTAATTTGTCTTCGTAATCATACTAAACCCCTTTCATTATAATCTATACTAGTTGAGCTCGAAACTTCGTACGCGTGGTATTTGGTATGGGGCGTAACTTTTTTATTTGTAAACCGATTCGGATGAAAAAAAGACTGAACATTACGGGAAATTGTTATAATACATCAGTGAAAACCGCATTCAAATCGGTCGAGCTGTTTCTGAGATTAACGTGCACAAACGCACAGATAAATAGACAAACAGACAAAAAATATAAAAACATTTTTTTTGACCTCGGTAAGATACGTACAACGTGTACAATTTTTTTTTTGAAAATATATAACGTACAGACACGGCTCGTTTAGGGTTTTATTATATGTATAGATTATAATGAAAGGGTTTAATTAGTTTGTTTATATGTAGATAATAATCTCCTGAATTTCTGTGCCTATTTGAAAAGAAACATTATATCAGATGGACATAATCCATATTCCATATATTATGTAACTAATTCTCCCATTACAAGAAATTGTGACGTTTGTGGACCTAATTCAGTGTCAGTAAGAGTAGCACAAAGTTGGTTTAAGCGTTTTCAATTTTGGGAATTTTAATGTTAAAATTGCACCTCGCTCTGGTCGCCCTGTTACCGATAAAATGAACGCCATTTTTTAAAAAGTGGAGCAAGATCTACATATCAGTAGTTACGATATAACTGAAGAACTGGGAATTGACCACAAAACAGTTTTGAGCCATTTGAAAAAAGCTGCTGTATGTATGGTGGGATTGGAAAAAGCTCATAATGGCATTGTTCATTATGAGCTTTTACCGTCAGGCAGAACCATCGATTCGGATCTCTACTGCTAACAACTGATGAGATTAAAGCAGGAAGTTGAGAGAAAGCGGCCTGAATTGATCAATAGAGAGGGTGTGGTCTTTCATCACGACAACGCTAGAACATAAACATCTTTAGCCACTCAGCAAAAATTAAGAGAGTTTGGCTGGGAGGTGTTAATGTATGCGCCGTATAGCCCTGTCCTTGCACCTTCAGATTTCCACCTGTTTCGGTCTCTTCAGAATTCTTTAGGCAGTGTCAGGTTAACATCAAGAGAGGACTGCCAAAACTACTTGTGTTATTTTGATCAGAAGTCCCAAAATTTCTACAGAAAAGAGAACACTACCAAAAGTCCTCGAACAAAATGGCACATATATACTGTAATTAAATGTAAATAGCCTTTTAAAAAATGCCTTGAGTTTTCATATAAAATACGAAGAAACTTTTCCCCGACCTATTATAACTAATTCTCCCAATCACACATTAGTAGATCTAAGTAATGCGTCGATTAAACTTGTAGCAAAAAGTAAGTAAGAGGAGTGGGGTTTTTTCTTTTGAAGTAGTGACATGTCGAGAGTACGAAGCTAATTTTCAGACAAAGATAGGTGCATAACGGAAACTGTGACAAATGGTGGACATTGCATTGATCAGAACGTTGTATGACATTTGCGCTCTGGTTCAGTACGTATGTAAAATTGTTATGTGTACATGAATAAGAAATTAAATATTTCCCAATATCCTACAACGAGTTGTCTCTGACGCCCAAATTACAGTTTTAACATGGCATGGCAAGCGATGACTTTGAATCCCATGGTACACATCTATGAGGTCAATTCGAATTTCATTTTATAAATGAAACATTAGAGAAGTATATACCTGGTAAACACATAAGACATTTGATTGAAATTTTACTGGACGGTCTAAAAGAGTGCACATGGAGCTAGTTTTCTTTTTTTATTAGTAACTAGCGACCTGCTCCCGGCTTCGCACGGGTGCTATTTTTTGTATATAAAAACCTTCCTCTTTCCATTAGTGAAAATCGAATCAAATTCCGTTGCGTGGTTTAGGAAGAATTAGAAAACATACAGACAGACGGACGGACGCGGGCAACGACTTCGATTTGTACTATGTAACGATGACGCAAGTTTATTTTTAATGTATACTCAGCGAAATTATGTTTTATTTTATTAAATAAAATACTTTTAATATTTGTTACGTTTACACAATTTCTGAACGCTTACAAGTAGATATATTTTTATTAATTTGTGTAATATTATATGTTACGTTGTAAAAAGTATAATTGGGATCTATTTTGTTTTGAATTGTTTATTTTTTTCCGCACATTGAACGCATAACACCACTGAATGGATTTGGGTGAATCGTCGTGAAGAAACGTTACCTACTAAGTTATCGAATATGATATTTTTTTAAATATAGAGTTTTTAGATGTATAGAGGCTTTTCCCTTAATTATAACTTATCATTAAGTCTTGAATAGTAAATAGTGCAACCCCCTGGCATCATCAGATAACGGGAATGCGAGGGCGATTATTGGGACATAAATTATTGGACAGTGGAGTCCAGTCTACGTACCCTCTAGTTCCGGACACATTCCTTTAATCGAATATAATATTATAGGATAATAATAATCACACACTTCATTGTTTAATGGTGAGTTGAGTTTATTTAAAACTAGATGCCGCTTTTCGTGTAAAATGATAGTGCTATGATTTCGTTTCATGATTCAGTAACTAGCTCGCACTAGATAAATACCTACATTTAATGATTTTCTTCTTCTTTAAAACAGAGAAAAAAAATTTAATATATAAATAAAATAAAGCAATTATACTGCTAAAATTTTGTTATTAACAATATGAATCTTAAAAGCCTTGTTAGTGTTTTTTTAGTGTTAAGATCGGCATACAGACTGATGGTCCACTTGATGGTAGATGGCTACTGGTAGATACCTATAACACAAGCAACGCCACAGCCACTGCAAGTGCGTTGCCGGCTACAGTAGGATTAAGGATAAGGGGTTTGATAGGAAAATGGGCTTTGGCATCCCTTATTCACTCACCGAAACACAACAGCACACGTGCTGTTATATTTAGATATCTAAATCTATCAAAATATAACGTGTATTTAGATATCCTAACTAATGCGAAAGTGAGTTTCGATCGATTACCGTGGAATTTTGCATACGCATTGTGAGGGATACTGAAAAGGAGATAGGCTAACTTTCATCCAGTAAAAAAGTACTGTTCCCCAGGGATAATCTAAAAACAAAAATAAAGATTGATTAAATATTTCATAATCTGTTGAAAATTATTAAATCGTTTTTTAGAAAACCAATTTTTAAGAAAAATTTTACTATGCCGCGGACAATAGCTGCTTCTCTGAGATTCCTACTGTCGTAGAAAGCCTGCTGCAACGGTTCGGCAGTTGGGCACACTTAGCATCACTTTATAGTTAGGTACTTATAGCTCGTCATCATAATTGTATCACATTCGCCTACTAAAATAAACAAATATTCATTCATTTATTCATTACGTAGAAATTCATAATTAAATCATTTGTTACACGAAGTATTAATGAGATATTAAAGTGTATGATGACATCGATAATTAACGAAATTTAAATGATAGCGTTCGAAAAACATTTACGCTTATCTAACATCAAAGCTTTTTAAGGCTTACCGCTTTATCGAAATTCTACACAAGTGTTGTAGTTTTCCTTAAAAGATTTTAGCGAACAGCCGAACGTGTTCTCTCGAAATGAAACAATACCTATGAAGGAAATGGAATCTGAAATCGGAATCAAACTTATTTCTATTATTTGGCCGTATAGATTCGTAGTGTTAATTTTTTTTTTTTTTCAAATTAGGTAAATGTAATTTCGAATTAGGTTTTTAATTTTTTCAAGATTACGGTGACATGACTACTTTTTTCTACACTAGTTCACTAGTTGGTGCCCGCGACTTCGTCTGCGTTGAAAAATAACATCTGACATCGCTTTATCGCTGTGACGACGGTGACGCCTCTGTTAGCCACATAGTTAACAGCGCCGAATTTTTCATATATTCTAATATTTTTCCAGGATAAAAAGTGTCCTATATGGTTTCAGGTAATAAACTATCTGTGTGCTAAATTTCATCCAAATCCGTTCAGTAGTTTTTACGTGAAAGAGTTACTGACATCCATACTCACAATCTTTCCCATTTATAATATTAGTAGGAAGAAGGATGTTAAACCGATACATTATGTATGTTCAAGACACGTCCGCTTGTCAACCTAGGTAAGGTTCAAGAATTTTAGTCTGTGTTCCTCTGTCCAGTAAATTACACGTCCTAGAGTTCGCAAATGTTAGATTTTTTTGCAGTTACAATTTACAAATCCACAGTATTTAAAATGGATAAATGAAATAAATGGAAACAGGCAGCGTTTCACAGTCATTTGGGCAGCTCGTCTGGCAGCAGTACTTTCTTACAGAAGACCACCGTCAAATAACTGAATGTGTGCTGTTATTTCACATACCATCAAGTGAACCGTCAGCCTGTCTGGCGACCTTGACATAAAAAATATTGTAATTTTTATAGTATTTATAGTAATTATCTAATTTTTATCAATATTACGCGGTTTTATTTTCCTTTGTAATACTCTACAAAAATATAACAATTTGGAGATGAGAACATGAGAAACTTCAACTTCAGAAGTTTTTTTGGAAATAAAAAGCTTGTTACTGCCAACCCTAAGCTCAACATCGACCGCCCGCCTGAACTGCAGCGTCACACGAAAGCCAATTTCTAGGTAGAAGGTATTCCTGAAACCCTTTGCCATCCAGTACCTTTACCAGGTAACCGCTAAATAAATGTGAAAATGACCTTTTGTAGGTCAAGTAAATCTGACAATGGTCAGTAGGAGATATGAGCGTTAAACTGTATTAATTCCCAAAGTAACACAAGTTAAAAAAGTCTTAAAACCGATATTTATGCATACAATAAAATTATTTTAATAGGTATTTTGATGGACTTGTTCTCATTTCACTGGTTGATCTGTTTATGGACACTAGGTATTTTTCTGTAAACTAAGAGTAAGATATACTAAGAGAAAAACTATGAAAAAAGTGTCGGACTACTCAATTAAAACTCCTAACAGTTTTCTGGTAAAATTGTCTGCTAATTTTATCAGTTCTATAAAATCTATTCTAAATAATAAAATTCTACTCACAACCCGTTGGCGAAATAATATCACGTTTCTACAGTAATAATATTGTCAACAATTTCTAGACTTGTCTCAAATAACATTTTGATTGGCATTCATCGATACCTATAAACATCGCAAGATTTTTTCAAACCCTTACTCATCGTTCGTCATAAGCTCTTTTTGTATTATGCGTAGCTAGCAATGTTTCGTATTACAACCTTGGTTTGCAGTTGCACTGCGTAGCGAAAACATTCATATTTATTCGTTTAAATTTAAATACTTAAATAGTCACATTGAATTTTAAAAATATGTACAAATTATTATTAAATGGAGTACGTGTAATTTTAATTGTATTACGTCACCATGATTAGGTTGATCGACGTATAATAAGATATACAGGGTGGTAATTTGAGATGGGTCAGTAAGGGCAGCTACCTAAACCTTTGTAGCTAGAACAAAACACTCTTAGGAGACTATCCATAATTTTAATAGTTATTCCCATCGGCATTCAAAGATTTTGAAAAAATGGTACAGTCAGCGGGAAAAAGGTCAATTTTCACGTTTTGTTTTTATAGCGCCAATCGATTCTGTTACTTATAAGGATCAATTGACCCTACGGGACCACCTGAGCTTAGAGTACTAGAAAAGTCAAAAATCTCAAAAAACTACTGCCATACATTTCTTACGGAATGAGATTGAAAAATAAGTTCAAATATTGTTTTTAATTAAAAAAGGCGGCAATCACTACAATTGCCAATCTTTAAAAACAAGTAAAGATCGTAAGTAATAAATCTACGATAGTAGTTGCTCTATTTGTTTGCCGTTTGGACGGTTTCTGCAATTTTGTTTGCGTTAACTCCATACACCGTTGTAGTGACAATTCTTGAACTGTAATGTACCTAATTTTTCTTGTAAATTCCATTTTTGAGATATCCCAAAAAAAATATCAAGAGGTCTCAACGACCACAACGACAGCATTTGTATTTGTACTTTTTCCATATCTTTAAAACTTGGTTATGGGAAATGCCTACTTCGGCAGCGACTTCAAAGCTTCTAACGACCGAGTGTTAAAATTGCAACCGCTATTTTTTATCAAGATCATTGTTGTCGTAAGGATTTCTCTTAAAGGAGCTACACTCTACAAGAATATTTAGGAGATTTTTTATAACTTTTGATATAGGGTATAGGGTATTTAATCTTATATCATTCCATGGCAGTTGATATTATTTATAAAATAAGCTTCTAATAAATCTATGCGATCTAAATGAATCAATATTTTCACAATTTAGCTGACATGCAAGAATAATAATAAATAACATTTGTTTCTAAAACAATGTTTTCCTTCCAAATTCAAATTAATTTAAAATAAACATTGCCTAGCCAGTTTCCATTGTAGTGATTGCCGCCTTTTTTAATTAAAAACAATGTTTGAACTTATTTTTCAATCTCATTCTGTAAGAAATGTATGGAAGTAGTTTTTTGAGTTTTTTGACGTTTCTAGTACTCTAACCTCAGGTGGTCCCATAGGGTCAATTGATCCTTATAAGTAACAGAATCGATTGGCATTATAAAAACAAAACGTGAAAATTGACCTTTTTCTCGCTGACTGTACCATTTTTCCAAAATCTTTGAATGCCGATGGAAATAACTATTAAAATAATGGATAGTCTCCTAAGAGTGTTTTGTTCTAGCTACAATGGTTTAGGTAGCTGCCCTTACTGACCCATCTCAAATTACCACCCTGTATATAGGACTCAAAATTGGTTTCATCTAAATTAAAGAATGGATAAAGGATAATGTTAGGGCCTTTAAAGAATTGAATTTTTTTTTTCCTTTTTATTTAAGTTAAGGTCGGCAGACAGGCTAACGGTCCACTTGATGATACGTGGCGACCGTGGCCTATAACACAAGCAATGCCAAAGCTGCTGCAAGTGCGCTGCCGACTGCAGTAGGATTAAGGATAAGGGATTAGGAGGGGATAGGGAAATGGGCTCTGGCATCCCTTACTCACTCACCGAAACACAACAGCACACGTGCTGTTATTTCACGGTGGTCTTCTGTAAGGGGGTGGTTACTGTCGCCAGATGGGCTGCCCAGATGATTGCGAAAACGCAGTGTGCCCTACCACTATTTTCCAAATCCAGACCAGAACCTTTGAAAAGTTGATTTTTCAAAGTTGACCCTGCCGGGAATCGAATCCGGGAACCCTGGAAAAGAGCGTTAAGGCAAGCACCCTAACCACTCATCCAACGGGCTCGTCAAAATGTTTGTACGTCTATCTATTACATATTATAAAATAAATCCTTTTATAATATGTAGTTTCTTCTAAACTACCCAATGGATTTTGAACGGCCGTATTTTTTCTCATTTTTTCTGTCTATTCCATGATTCAATTTTTAGTTAACACTCTTTTCAATATCTCAGGTTCAACACTCAGGTGTCATTAACAACAAACTCCTCTCGAAAGGATATTATAAGGTTACTGATTATTTAAGCGACAATGAAACCTGAAATTAAAGCCTGGATTCGGAGCTTATACTATGTTTAGTATTGTATATGTTACTTTGATTTAAGTATTACTTAAGTGTATATAATTTTTAATTTTATATTTTAAAGATGACAAAAAGAATAGTATCCTGAGTTTCTTCTCAGGATCGTCATCTTGGCTTTTTTTGAAACCCTGGTAAATTTAACTGTTAAATTTAAATGACGATAATAAGAGTTTCTTGGAGAAATCTAATTGATAAATAAATATTTTGATTTGATTTGAATAAACTTGTTTTAAAAACAACTATAAAGAAAATGTAATGTCATCCTATTTTGATAAGCTTCGTTTCGCAACACAGCCCGTCTGTCGGTAGTAATAACCTACCTATTCACGAAAGACCACCGTGAAATAACAATACGAATGACGGTAAGGGATGGTAATATCTTTGGTAAGGGATGCGCGGTCAATTCGCAAATGCCTCGTCCTTTTTACCTCTTGATAACTGAACAGGGTTGGCTGCGCACTTGCATCTGTACCGTATTTATACTGACACATACACTTGGTACTTCATTATAAACCTTTTAGTTTCCTGTTTATAATGTGACCTTTTTATTTACTTATATTATATATACACTGGCCGGCGGGATTTCAAATGAAAAAGAACTACAGGATCGCAGAAAAGAAAAAAAGGGAGATTGACAGGTTTTTTTTCACGTCAGAGGATATTCTGGAGAGAGAGGGCCTAAAAGAGAAGGTGTACGGAATATAGAGATAGTAAAAGTGATTCAGATTTTTTAAAAAGAAATCAGAAGAGCTGACGATTTTACGATTATCACATGTAATAGACTGAACGATTCCAACTCTTACTTTTATTAAGTCGACGAGATCCGCTATACCCTATCTGTACCTGTGATCCTGACGAAAAAGGGAATAAAGCTACTCCACGGAAGATCCAACGGAAGACGTCATCAACGGAAGATATAAATATCTTTATATAAATATATAAGGACTTTAGTGTTTTTTGTGTTCATAGGGACTCTAGTGAAATTAAAGTGTAGGGTTTCTTCGAAATCTCCATCTGTTCTTACAACCCGCCACCTTCAGAATTGTTACACTACAATGAATTGATATGATATTAACATTTTGCCAATCATTAAAATTGTAGACATTTTTGTTTATTATTTATGTAAGGTTCCATGGTATTCCTTATGACCTACATTAACAACTATGGTACGGTGTTCGATTCCTGGTTGCGTATGAGCGTAATTTAAAAATGTTTGATAGTCTAGGTCACAGGTTCAAATTGGAGTTAATTTATGATAATGCGATAGTTTATTGGATTCGGAATGATGTTTAGAGAAATGTGTCAAAATGTTTTACACGCACATAAACAATTGCAAAAGTTATAAACAAATAAAGATGAGTAGTTTTGAGCTAATGAATGAGCTATCGCACATATTTTTAGGTGCTTTATCAAGAATTAACACCAATTTGAACTTGTGACCTAGACTATGAATCCAGTTTTTCTTAATTAAAAAATCGAGGCCCTCAATAGTTTCTACGAAGAAATTTTCGTATCTGTTGTGGTTTCAAATTTGCCCTCGCTGACCTATTCGGATTGATCACCCAGAATGTGATCGTGTGAATAGATAACTGGATACCTAATTACTTTATATTATGTAGTTACATTCTGCATACTTAGACGTTACGTGTTCCAACAAAAGTTATGTTAGTTACGTTCGTTATACACAGATTTATAAGTTCAAATAACTCATTTTTCGTCGACAGATGTTGCTACGCCGGCAGCTTATAAAGCGGTAACGTTTCGTTCCTCAACGCGGTCTACACTGTTGAGTTGGCAATGAAACCAAGCCTTAAATGTATTAAACGAAGTCTGTGGGCAAGCCGTAGAGTTTGGGTGTATGTAGCGTCTATGACACCGAGAAATTGTCATTATAGTTTAACAGAGGAAATATAAAAATTTGTATAAAGAAGTGTTCAAAGTAAATCAGTAAATAAAACAGTGAATCATAACAATCGGGGTGTATCTGTCAAAATTTCCTGCATAGACTGAAATGTCAAAGTGACAGATAAAGATAACGTAACTCACTTATTACTTCCATGGTTTAGTATTAATCTCACTCCTCATAAGATGTCTATGCCTTTATATGAAAATCGATTCTTAAGGGATTCACTGAGGCAAATGACATTTACTATAGAACTCGGAACTATAGAACTGGCGGCGGAGACAATTCAACAGGCCTAGAAATGGTGTTTTTTTGTTTTTACCATTAGAACATTACACAAAAAAATATTTTTTATTAATGCAATTTTTTAATCTAATATTAACTTATTAATAGGTACAGGATTCATATGCCCGCAATAAGCCGTTTTCGAGAGAATTTTCAATAAAGGTTAAATTCTTCTTGTGTTCTAACTTTTTTTGTGGAGTTTCTATTACTTTAACGAAAATTCTAATTAATACAATTGGTTCTTCACATGTTTAAGTATAATATATATTTTTTTCAAAGCAATTGTCTTGTCTATTTCTTGTAACATCTTCATTAAACAATGGATATTTTTAGTATTTAGCGTTTGTCTCCCACTTAAGGAGTAAACTCCAAAAAGGATTTTTCAACTAGCGACTGGCCCCGGCTTCACACATATAAATTTTTTTTTCTGCAAATTACGTTACACAATTCTTCCACGTTTATCGCTCTTTCCATTGGTGAAAAGCGTATCAAAATCTGTTGGGCAGTTTAGAAGAAGTTAACAGAGTAATAGACAAAAGCGGACAGCGATTTTATTTTATAATATGAAATCTGTGTATGCAATAGATATGAATAGATATAGAAACATTTTCGTTTATCCAATCCTTTAATGGCTGCTCAGTTAAAAATCGCCGATTGCTTTGTGCTGTACCACAACTACTTAGTAGCAGTTTTGTAAGACCGTCAATAAATCGTAAACTAGTACCATAAAGAGATTAAGGCGGTAGCCGCGCCTGTCTCATCGATGTGTGCCCGAACCCTTTAAAATATTAGAGTTTCAATAACAAATTGACGAGCCCGTTGGATGAGTGGTTAGGGTGCTTGCCTTAACGCTCTGTTCTAGGGTTCCCGGGTTCGATTCCCGACTGGGTCAACTTTGAAAAATGAACTTTTCAAATTTGGCTCTGGTCTGGATCTGAAAAGTGGTGGCAGGGGCACACTGCGTTTCGCAGGCATTTGGGCAGCCCGACTGGCGGCAGTAACCACCCCCTTACAGAAGACCGCCGTGAGCACGTGTGCTGTTGTGTTTCGGTGAGTGAGTAAGGGATGCCAGAGCCCATTTCCCTATCCCCTCCTAATCCCTTATCCTTAATCCTATTGTAGTCGGCAGCGTACTTGCAGCAGCTTTGGCGTTGTTTGTATTATAGGCGACGGTAGCCACTTACCATCAAGTGGACCGTCAGCCTGTCTGCCGATCTTAACATAAAAAATAATTAATAGCATATTAAAACGTAAGGACTTGTCGCTATTTGCTCTTATTTTATTTATTTCAAATGGCATATCAACTGCAGCTAATCTTGTATGCAAGCATATCTTGTACGAATGCAACTTAAGCAGAAATGATTATAGCAGCAGTAATGATTATATTTGCGTCGATGAGTCTACTTCTTCTATCTCTACTGATTACTATAAAAGTGAAAATTCTTATAGATATTTCAGTACTTTTCTGACAAACGTTTATGTCCAACGCAGTACGGAAAAACACAAATAGGTATGTCAAAATGCCTACACAGAAAGTGCTTAACAACATTATTACACTACGAGCTGACCCGGCGAACTTCGTACCGCCACAGAATCAATAAATGTTGTATTAAATTATTAGCTGAATTAAATTTAAATTCCTTAATAAATGAATACTAAAAATTTATTAAGTTCCATAAATGTATCAAAAGGAATGTAGGTATACAAAAATCAAAATTAAATCTATTTTAATTACATTTAAATGATTGTAATTTTCATCAGACATGACGTTATACTCTAAGTCGTGACAGACCATACTGCGTTTGGCAGGGGTTTAAGGTTGCGTGTCTCAACGACCCCTGACCCATAGACGGCGCGAGGAAACAACTTGGTTTTTTAGTGAGTAGAAATCTCAAATATAGGGCCATATACGAGACCATGATCACCATAGGGAGATCGGTGGGGGTCTGGTTTAAGTAGTGGCAGGGCACACTGCGTTTCGCAGTCATTTGGGCAGTCCGTCTAGAGGCAGTAACCCATTACCATCATGAAATAACAGCACGTGTGCTGTTGTGTTTCGGTGAGTGAAGTAAGGGATGCCAGAGCCCATTTCCCTATCCTTTCCTCAATCCCTTATCCTTAATCCTATTCTTCTCTCATGTCATTCTCATGTGGACAAAAAACCGTTCCATACAAAATATATGAGAAAATGAATTTTATTCACACTTTTTTTCTTGTGAATATTTCAGATGTTGTAATGTTATTCTGCTATTCGGGGCAGAGACAAATTTAACAAATCAAAAATCATAAAATCAGCCGCTCATGGGTTATAAATGATGTAACTAATGCGACTTTCTTTTAATATAGATTTTGCTTTTAATACAGGACAACTACGTATATTATTATGTATTTAGATAATTCAAATAGTAAAGTTATGTATAACATATAAGTTTACCTATAGTAATATATAAAAATGGATGTTTCGGTTGAGCGATTTTGATGAAATTTTCAAGCAATCTTCAGATATGACCAGCGGGTCATACCTGAAGATCCTTTGAAGATTTATAGATCGACTCGGGGCGCGGACGAAATCGTAGGCAAAAGCTAGGAACCTATATTTTAGTTGACTAAGTATGTAACTAACTCACATATATTACAGATTTAATTGCCTATAACATAAAATAGATATTTAGTTCCCGGTGACATATATAACTCGGTTTGCAGTATCACCAACTCTTTAGTCTCTCTTATAGTGCGATATTTATTAATAATTGAGGGAGTCTCGTATCAATTATCTACTAAATCAATCTTCTATTTATGAATTTATTTCTATTTATTAATTTCTTCATTCTAAATATAGTTTAATTTATATATAAGTTTTCTTGTTCTTATTAGCGAATCTGCCTGCCACCATTAAAACTGAACGTAGCGCAGGTACGGCAAATGTTTGAGCGATTTGTATAATACTTTACACACAGATAGACCATACATCGGATTAACACATAGTATCTAATCTATAATATATATTGCAGTAATAACATAACAATTTAGTACTAAAATTCATCAGTAGGTTATTAGGATACTGTACTATCTAAGTTCTATACGAGTATACAAAAATAAAATGACAGTACATTACTTCTAAAAATTAACGTATAAACGTTATAGTAGATAATATATAACCATTATTTTTATCTATACATATAATAAAATCGTAAACGAGTCCTGTCTGTACATTAAATATTAAAAAAAAGTTTGTCTGCATGTCTGTTTGTCCGTGCGTTTGTGCTTGCTTAACGGCTTAACCAATTTTAAGACGGTTTTCAGTGATGTATTGTATTATAAGTGTTTGTTTCATCCCAATCGGTTTAATAACAATAACACGCTATACCCGAAT
The DNA here is from genome assembly GCA_910589475.2 of Bembecia ichneumoniformis. Taxonomy (NCBI): domain Eukaryota; kingdom Metazoa; phylum Arthropoda; class Insecta; order Lepidoptera; family Sesiidae; genus Bembecia; species Bembecia ichneumoniformis. The sequence continues at coordinate 8,757,735 of OU342521.1, forward strand.
ACCACGCGTACGAAGTTGGGGGCTCAGCTAGTCTTTATATTAAAAAGATAAACATATAATAATTTAAAAAAGCATTTTAAATTTTTAAGTTAAGTCATTTTCATGTTTAAGTTATTTTCCTAGTTCCTAACACGCTAAAATATAAGATTATTATTTAAATTTCTGACCATAATAATCTATATTGTTAGATATCTACATTTGTATTAGATAAATGACGTCATAAGTTAGGATAGTGTGTTTTTATCTTTCTTTCTTATGACATGTATTCTCCTTTCAAAACTCCAAACCCTTGACAACAATCGATCTTTTATTTTAATAATGATAGTGCGAACTCCAGTAAAATTTCGGTAGGTATAAAAGTTTGTGTAATTGAAGGCAAATGAAAAAGGCTTCATGAGATTCGTTATAACTTAAAATCGAGTTTCTAAATATTATTTAAATAAGACAATATAATATAATTTGAAATACATGTGATATATTCAGCCAGATACATTTAACGTTTAACCAAATGATAAAGCAAATTGTATAAAGCACTTTTACAAGTATTTGAATTCTGAAAACGTATACATTGTATACGTATCCTGTCAGAAAGATAACAAAGTCTGTTGAGAAGTTACTGTTACAAATATCCTTTGCGCGATTTTGCACACAATGCAAGGTTAACCCGCGAAAAAAAAGGATAAGCTTTGAACGATTTCGGGTCTAATCTAAGTTTTTGACAGTTTAGGACTTTTAGAGCTAAAGTTAAGTTTTTTTTCGGCGATTTTATCACGTGTGTTTTTAGCAGTAAATATGTACTTACAGCGGCGGCCAGATCTGTACACCAGAGCAGCAGAAAAAGCTTGGTGAACACGAGATGGAGCGCGTAGGGGCGCGCACGCGCCGGACCCGACATGGTTGTGCCGCACTACTGGCCGCGCGCCTTTGCCACCGGACTGAACCACGGGCTGCGTCCGGCCCGCTGCGCTTGCGGGGCGGGGTGACCAGACCACCGCCCGACCATTCCTCTTTCCTTAGTATCCCGAAACGTACGGCGCGCGCGCACGGGATTCTAGCGCAGCGCGCTTACGGGCCATGGCAGCCCACGTATTATGGTGAGATACATTTAACTAAAAACACATCTTTATTATTTTCACGTTGCAAATATTTAGTAAAAAATTTTTCTGCAGTTTTCTTTTGAATAAATTTATTTCATGTGATTTTATTTGTTTTTTTTTTTCGCAATAAATGAGCGTGTTCGAATATTTGTAGGTTTGTGGCTGCGACGTTGCCGTTCTTGGGAGTGAACACAGTAAGTGTTTTTTTTTATTTGTTTTTCAATAAAATAAATAAATTGAATACGGTTTGCCCGCTGGAAAAAGTGTGTCCGCCGCTAAGCGTCCGCGCCGTAGGACGGGCGATGGGAGCGAGGCGGCGGGCGGCCGGGCGGGTTTTGTTGCCTCTTCGCTTAAATTCGTCCTTTTGCAGTTTCTTCAAAATTGGCATGATCGCATCAAAGAATTCAAGGGTAGACATTCTAATTAACTGTAACTTTTTATCTTCACAAAGTTATTAGAAACGGTTTGATAAAAAAAAAAGATAGGAATTAACCTAATAAGATAAAAAAATTGACTTAAGCTTATTACATAATACATTTTAAAATTTATAAACAATGTAAAACTTTACCAGTTTAGTCCGCAACTTTTTTTTTTTTGAAAAAGAAAAGTAGCTTTTTTAAAAGGAAAAAGACAGAATTTGATGCGGTTTTATCAAACAGCGACAGATATTCTTGAAAATTTACATGTGTTCTAATTGCACCCGTGCGCGATCGTGGCGAATTTTGGTAAACTATAAATAATCAGTTTCTTTTTAGTTAAAATTAATTTAAATAAATAGAAACTAGTTTTAAAAAGACACAGCGAAATTATGAACATCCTCTTCGTGTTCAAAATTTTTTCATAAATAAATTAATATATCTATCTAAAGTAATGTATAATGTTTTCCATTAAATGTTCAACTGTACGTACAAGATACACACAACCGACAAAGTTTATCGTTCCTCGGATGTTCGCTATGTAACTTTGATGTATTATAATTAATTTATTGTATGTTTTTTATCATTAGATATTATTATCTTATTTAGAAATAACATTTCCTTAATCTTCATGCTAATAACTTAGAAAGTTACCAAAGAAAGAGAAAATTCAAATGAATTAAAATAAATAAAATATTGTAGCCGAAATATATTATTATTCCTAAATAATCATTTATAGCCGTTATATCTTAGGTTAGTTTGTAAGCATTGTGTTTAATTGAGTGTAAGTAAGTATCATTTTACAATACGTAGCGTACTGTATCTACACATTTAGCAAAATGCAAAGTAATCTGTTCTGCGATATGCTGGATATAAAATATTTTAAATTACAATAATGATTTCATATTTCTAAAATAGTCTCAGAATAAACTCTGCTCGTAAGTCTCAGAATAACAGAATAACTAGCTGCTCCGCAGTCATAAACTGTACTCAGTCTAGTGCCAGTTAACCTCTCCCTTATAGAAGACCAGCGTGGATAACAGCATGAACATCAAGTGAGTAAGGGATGCCAAAATCTATTCTATCTTTGTTGTTTATTCTGTTTAAGATTGGCAAGCGCAAATTGCGTACCCCATATATCGCATGTGTTATAGGCGAATGTAGCCAGCCACATACCGTCTAGTTGACCGCTTAACTTTAAATAAAAATGAAAAATAACGTTTCGCAGATAAATTCACAATTATCGCTACAAACATTTATTTAAGTTTTTAAATATTGTACGCCAAATGGACAAGCCCTTTGGGCAAACATAGGTAATACCTACTATCATATAGGTATCAATACTTAACTACGATACCTCATATACTTCTATGTATTTTTTACAATTACAGAAGTAATTTCTTAATGTTAAATTCGACAGACAGGCTGACGGTCCACTCATGGTAGGTGGTTACCGTCACCTATAACACATGCAACGCCACAAGTGCTGCAAGTGCGCTGCCGACCATAGTAAGATTAAGGATAGGGATTAGGAAGGGATAAGGAAAGGGGCTCTGGCATCTCTTACTTATTCACTGAAACACAACTAACTCCCTTACTCAAATCCAGACCAGAGCTAACTTTATTTAAAAAAAACAGCAAAGTTGATCTTGTCGGGAATCGAATCCGTGACCTTGAGACACAGCGTTAAAGCAAGCGCCCTAACCATACATCCAATGGGCTCGTTCGTTAGATAGGTTGACGGTCCACTTGATGGTAGCTGACTACCGTCGCTTATTAAGCAAAGTGCGGTTTCGACTATAGTAGGATCAAGGATAAAGGATTAGGAAGGGATAGGGAAGGGACACCGAAACACAACAGCACAATTGCTGTTATTTCACGGTGGTCGCTGTCACCAAACGGGCTGCCAATTTGATTGCGAAACGCAGTGTGCCCTATCCACTACTGATGTAGTACTTTGCTGCGCTAATGGCTAAAAATTGTCTTTAAAAAAAGGCGCCGTAAATGTCCTACAGTCAACTGGACCGTCAGCCCGTCTTCCAGTTGTGTAGATTTAAATTCTCATGATATTTATTGCACTTTCAGCAAGACGAAGGTTATATGGATTGGAATGTCAACAATATCGACCCAAGACAAGAGGAATGGAACACGAATGCACCGGAATGGGCGCGACGTCCCCCTAACACTTACGGTCTTTCGGGACGGCCGGATTATTCTCAACCACGACTGGATGTGCCGCCTTCGCGACCGACGCAGACTTCGGGCCTCAATAATTTTGCTGTATACGACCCTGTGACCAGGCAACGTACGACAGCTTTCGACCGCAACTGCACTGCCCCTGGCTGCTGTGTGCCCAAGTGCTTTGCCGAGAAAGGAAATAGAGTAAGAACCTCAAATAAACTTAAATATTTGCATATGTGTCACTCAATAAACATATAGGCACAATTTCTAAGTATTTTAAACGTTGTCATATCATTATTATATTTAATTTTTTATAACAGGGTTTCCCTGGTCCCTCTGGCCCTGCAGGGCCAAGAGGTCTCCCAGGTCACGAAGGTATTGAAGGTTCTCAAGGTCCTAAAGGGCAAAAAGGTCAGATGGGGCCCCAAGGGCCACGCGGACCTAAAGGTGATAGAGGCAACCCTGGTGCTCAAGGATTTGTAGGTTTACCGGGACCACCAGGAGCACAAGGTGAAACTGGTTATCCAGGTATTCCGGGTAGAGATGGATGCAACGGTACTGACGTAAGTTGATAGTTTTAAATTGTTTGCCCTTGCAATTTGTCGTTAATATTCTAAAAGCTCCTGTAAAAACTACTTTTACATCTCAATATTACAAATTAAAAAGGAGTGGAAAATTACAGTTTATGCACATCACAATTTTTGTTTTAATCATGCTAAAATTGCTGAAGAAAACTCATGCCTGAGATTGAAAGATAAAACCGGCCTTTGTGATGTTACTATTTTTATAGGATTTTTGTAGATCAATTTTTTTCATTTTTTTTTGTAAATTTTTATAAACAGTCATATAAATTTTAAGGTACTTGTTTGTAATAAAGGAACATTTTTAAAGTTTTATTATAATGATTGTCGTTAATTTAGCACAAAATTATATTTTTATTATTTATTTTTAATACATTTATTTGTTTGTGTGGCTAAGACATTATTTTATTATTAGACATTATTTTAATAATTTGTATATTGCGTACTACTTGCAGTAGCTGATTAAAATTAATATTAGGTGTTATTTAATATTTGTTCAGAAATATTGGATAATGATTTTGTTAGTAATCTTGCAATATAAAAATTCCGCAAGCGCTCCAAGAATTGGTAGTACAAAAATTACACATAAACAGTAGGTATAACAATTGTATAAACAGTAGGTACATCACTTGGTTATTAACTAAGTATTATTATTATTATTTTGGGTGCTAAGATAACACGCTAATTTGGTACCGAAGTATTTCTTTAGCGCAGAAATAACAATTTATTAGGTATACAGAAATAGTTTAGGTGTAGAGCTTTCTCTAATTCAGTTTTTTCTAGAACGTCACCACTTGTTATTTTATTTTACTGAAAAATTCACTAAGTATAATAATTCGAGTAATTTCAAACAGTTTATAGTCCATTTGTAAATACAATATCCGAAATTGTAATAGTCATATTGATTCGTCTGTAAATGACAAATTTGTTTGTGTACATCGTAGGGCGCGCCAGGACCCATTGGTCTTAAAGGACTGCAAGGCCCTCGTGGTTTTCCCGGGTTGAAAGGAGATAAAGGTGATAAAGGAGAAGCAGCCTCTATTGGTCGTTATCCTAAAGGCCAAAAAGGAGAGCCTGGCGCCGATGGCATGCAAGGACGAGATGGACCAGTTGGACCAACCGGTCCACCTGGTTTAATTGGACCAAAGGGAAAGTTAGGACCAATGGTATGTATTGTAAATTTGATCTTAATTTTCTCACGTAGGTATACTGATAAAGCAAAAAAAAAAGACAAAACTTTTCACAAGTAAAATTTTTAAAATAGTCAAATGTTTTAAGTCAAGTTGTTCTAAAACTAAGTTTATCCTATTTTTTAAGGAAAAATTATGGTATTGGTATGGTGAATATTAAATTAAATTTCATTTGCTATTTCTTGACCGAATAAAAAATTGTCACAAAAATGACATACCATAAAAATAAAGAAAACAATAAAAATAAAAATAAAAATTAGTTATTTAAAATGTCTTTCATCGGGTAACGGTTTGTAGTTAAGGTTTCCCCTTAACCATATGTCCGTGCAGGAGACCCAAGAGACTGTCGTTTGTACAAACAAATTCTGTTATTCTGTGAATTGGTAATATTGAACGTTTACTTTTAAGGGTCCAGTAGGTCCAAAAGGTGATAAGGGAGCTAAGGGATCGAGTGGACAAGCAATTCCAGGCGACAAAGGAAGTAGAGGTGATCGTGGAGACCGAGGCCCTCCTTGTAGAGATATTTCACAAGTAGTTGATGAAAAAGGCCATTTAACAAAGGGAATTCAAGGCGACAAAGGTGCAAAGGGAGATAAAGGAGAACTAGGTAGAATGGGCGAAAAAGGAGATACTGGTCCCATGGGAGAAAAAGGAATAGCAGGACTACCAGGATCAAAAGGAGAAAAGGGCATAATTGGAAATCCGGGTGAACGGGTAGGTATTTTGATATATACATTATAGACAGATAGATAGTTTATGAACCAACAAACAAACCCAATCTCCTGGGACTAGGTCTATTTTAATTTTCAGTATTTTGAATAAATAATAAATACTTCATATCCTATGTCTTATGTCATACATTTCTTAAGTCGAATAAAGTCGTGAAATAAAGTACAATAAGTACAACTAAATAAAATAATTCGATGCTCTTACTTTGTTGAGAATAAAAACTCCTGTTGCAAGTTAAACGTTCATTGGTATTCAGATGAAGGTACTGAGGAAGCCTATTACAAGAGGAAGCGCCGGGGAAATCAATGTTTGATCTGATGAGCTTTTTCCAAATAATACATATCTTCTCAGAGTTTTTACTATTGGACTGCGAGCCATAAATTCCAAATTCAATAACGTTACTTGCTTAAGAAGACGCGGAAAAAATTATTCAATCACTTGAGGTGTTTCCGCCCCAGAAGTGACAATGTGGGCTTCTTGAAACCTGCTGTAAACAAATTATTGCAAATTTGACAGCACACTTGCATTTTTTTGGCGTACCTTACATCATTAGGCAACGATGGCTACCAATCATCAAGTGGAAGTTAACCTAGGTGTTGCCCTTCTTAATATATAATAACGGTACACATTGTCACAATTGTATTTACCTACTTAGGAGGTCTAATGCTGGACAATTTATTAAACAAATTTCAAAATGTATAATACACATTTTAAGATTAAATCTAACTTTTTAAAATGTTTTATTTTCATATGGCATATGGTAATATGTGTAATTTTATTGTTTTCATAGTAAATAAATAAATACAGTATATTTTTTATTTAGGGCCGTGATGGAATGTATGGTTCGCCTGGTCCTCGGGGGCAGAAAGGAGATAGAGGATTTGATGGATTACCCGGCCTGCCAGGAAGAGCTGGAAGCAAAGGGGACTCCGGTAGAGATGGATCTCCGGGTCCAAGAGGTCTTCAAGGTGTTCCTGGACCACCAGGAGGCCGTGCTGGTGCTCGAGGACCTCCTGGGCCAAAAGGTCCAATAGGTTATCAAGGACCAACTGGTGCTCCAGGCTTAGAAGGTAGGCCGGGTGAAAAAGGAGATTTAGGGCCAATGGGCCCACCTGGAGGCCAAGGAGAGCCAGGGCAACCGGGTATAGAAGGACCATCAGGACCAAAAGGTGAAAAGGGAGAACAAGGTTTTGACGGTCCTCCAGGTGATGTTGGACCACGTGGATATGATGGACCTAGTGGACCGACAGGCCCACGAGGGCCTAAAGGTGAAGACGGATTTTCTATTGCGGTTAGTGTACATTTATTTTGAAAAAAATATTTATAAAATATATTATTTGGTTTTTATCACATATCATTGTTATTTTAGGGAGAAAAAGGAAATAGTGGACAACCTGGTCTTTCTGGTGAAAAAGGTCAAAAAGGTGAAAGAGGTTACCAAGGACTAAGAGGTGTGCCTGGAAACTCTACTTTGGGAACTCCAGGAATTCCAGGACAAATGGGACCACCAGGAGATAAGGGTGAGAAGGGAAGCCCAGGTTACGACGGAATACCCGGTAGTACCGGACCTAAAGGTGATATTGGTGGACGCTGTAATGAATGTTGGCCTGGAAGCCCCGGAGCGAAAGGAGACCGTGGACCTGAAGGTATTTCTGGAGAACGGGGTGACCGGGGGCCACCTGGTCCTGCTGGTTTGCCTGGTGAGCGTGGAATGGATGGTCTTAATGGTATGCCTGGTACACCAGGTGCACCGGTAAGTTTCATTTTGTAACCGTACCTTAAAAAAGATAGAAGTTTACAAAAGATAAAATGGCATAAGTGAAATAAACTTCACCTAGTTTATATAATAATGTACTATGTAGTTATTAATACGCTTCTCTTGCAGGGTGAAAGTGGTATCGAAGGACCTATGGGACCTCCAGGAGAGAGAGGTGCAAATGCGGTGATACCTAAAGATTTAATTAAGAGTTTACCAGGTGAAAAAGGTGATAGAGGCCCGCGAGGTCCTCAGGGACCAAAAGGTGAAAGAGGACATGATGGTTTGATGGGCAGAATAGGACAACCTGGTATGCCCGGCGAAAAAGGAAACCAAGGTCTGATGGGACCCCCTGGTATGGATGGAATTCCCGGGAACGACGGTAATCCTGGAGTTCCTGGAGCTAAAGGTGCTTCAATAAAAGGAGAAAAAGGATCACTTGGCAACAAGGGGGACAAAGGTTTTAAAGGTTTTCCTGGAAAGAAAGGCGATAGAGGGACCCCTGGTGTATGTGCAGCATCTTTGTATGATTTAACGAAAGGTGATCGTGGAGCACCAGGGCCTCCTGGGCCACAGGGAGAAACAGGTAATTTTGCATTATTAAGACAGATCATTTGAACTTTATTAAAATAATTATTAACAATTATCTACTCTTATTTAGTATCAGTTAAAGGAGGAGAGAAGATCTGTGAAGATATATGAAAAACCCTTCATAGATCTTTACTGTAAGATAATTTTATTTCTAACGGTGTCGGTTATTTTATTCGTACAATTACAAGTCTTAAGTTTTAGACCAATTCTCAGGAAAACAAATGTTTAAACCCAATCAATTTGTTTTAATAAATTGAACAACACAAACACATGGCTTAGCTCACATTTAACGTTATGAGCTTAACTTTTAAGATAAGTGTAAAAGTGTACACTTAATAAGTCTTATTAATTCGTTACATTATTTTACAGGAGAGCCAGGAGATAAAGGAGATAGAGGTTATCCAGGACCACAGGGTGAAAAAGGAGATATTGGACTGCCAGGTAGACAAGGACTCACTGGGCCAAGAGGTATCCCAGGCATGAGAGGAGAAAAAGGCGAAATGGGAGCTTTTGGTATACCTGGAAGTCCAGGAGAAGTTGGCCAAAGAGGATTTCCAGGAGCTCCTGGGCCAAAAGGAGCTAAAGGAGAAGAAGGACCTGCCAGACCTGGACCTCCTGGACCATCTGGCTTAGAAGGGCGTAAAGGAGAACCAGGCCCTAGAGGAATTTCAGGAAATCCAGGTTTCGATGGACCACCAGGAAGCATTGGTTTGCCGGGAGAAAAAGGTGACCAAGGATTGTTTGGAAGAACTGGCCCTCAAGGATTACAAGGACAAAAGGGAGAGCCAGGTCCGGTGGGACCTCCTGGAGTTCCCGGTGTACCAGGTGTACCAGGAAGAGACGGACCAAAAGGTTTACATGGATATCCTGGCCTTACAGGGAAACCAGGCGTTATTGGTTTACCTGGTAGTAAAGGTGAACCTGGCATGAGAGGTTCTGATGGACCTAGAGGATTTCCAGGACCACGAGGTAAAACAGGAAACCCGGGAATTCCAGGGGCAAATGGAATACCAGGCGAAAAGGGAGATAAAGGAGAACTTGGTTATACTGGAGCTCCAGGTTATCAAGGATTGCCAGGAGAAGTTGGTCCTATGGGAGTACCTGGATTAAAAGGAGATCAAGGTTTTACAGGAAGCCCTGGACAACCTGGTATGATGGGATTACAAGGTGAAAAAGGAGATAGAGGTTTTACAGGTCCTGAAGGACCAAAAGGAGAACCTGGTTTAACTTCTGATAAAGGACAAAAGGGTGAACCTGGACTAGCGGGCATTCCAGGTCAACCTGGTTTGGAGGGTAGAGAAGGTGAACCTGGAGAAAAAGGTAATCAAGGTTTACCAGGAATAGGTTTGCCTGGACGTCCTGGGTTAAAAGGTGATATTGGTATTCCTGGTTTGGACGGTATTCCTGGGCAACCTGGTGAAAAAGGTGATCGTGGCTTCACCGGCCTAAAAGGAAACAAAGGCGATAGAGGTTTTCCAGGTGAGGCTGGCTTACCTGGCATGCCAGGATTGGATGGTCTTCAAGGAACTCCAGGTGATATTGGTTATCCTGGATTAGAAGGGGAAAAGGGAGATAAGGGTGATAAAGGTTTCGCTGGAAAAGACGGTTTCGATGGACTTAAAGGGGATCGAGGACCAGACGGAGCTCCAGGTTTAGTAGGACCAGCAGGTTATCCTGGAATCAAAGGAGACAGAGGTCCCCCTGGTCCAATAAGAGACATAAAAGGAGACAAAGGAGATACAGGCGTCCCAGGAATACCTGGTGCCGTAGGAATGAAAGGTGACAGAGGTTTTGATGGGGAACGAGGTTTTCAAGGAGATAGGGGTGAACAAGGATTTGTTGGACTGAAAGGTGAAAGAGGACAAATCGGTCTAACTGGTGAAAAAGGTAATTTTATATATTTAACATTTTTTGTGTGATTAAATTTATTCCATTGAAAAAATATTACTAATTTAATAGCAATTTTTAATACTTAAGAAAATAATATTTTAAAATTATCACTTTCAAAATACCTTATTACTTCTGCACAAATAATTATAAAACTATTACTTTTCAGGTGATAGAGGTCCTAGTGGTCCCGAAGGAACACCAGGGTTAACAGTTGTAGGAAAGAAAGGTGTAGTGGGGACACCTGGAAAACATGGTCGCCCAGGTCCCCCTGGAGCACCAGGAGAAAAAGGGGATGTAGGGTTGCCAGGTCTTCCCGGTCAAACTGGAAGACCAGGAACACCGGGCCCACCTGGGCCAATAGGTGAACGAGGTGAGAAAGGCCGTGACGGAATCGCTGGACCACCAGGATTTGATGGACAACCAGGTTCTAAAGGAGCTACTGGCTTTCCTGGTGCTAAAGGCGATAAAGGTGACAGAGGCCCAACTGGATTTGGTTTGCCTGGAGAAAAAGGTGACCGCGGTCCACCTGGATTCAACGGACAAATGGGTCAAAGAGGGGATAAGGGTGACCGTGGATTCGATGGTCGTGATGGCCAACCAGGTATAATAGGATTACAAGGTGAAAAAGGCAATGCAGGACCGCCTGGAAGAATAGGCTTATTAGGAGTGCAAGGTGTTAAAGGTGACAAAGGAGAACCAGCTAACATTGTTTATGGTCCCAAAGGAGAACCAGGACCACGTGGCCCTCCTGGCTTAGACGGTCTTCCCGGAGCTGATGGCGCACCTGGTCAACCTGGTTTAGATGGAAGTCCAGGAATGAAAGGAGACCGCGGTTACCCAGGCCCACAAGGTTTACCTGGTCCCCCAGGACCTATAGGATTGCAAGGATTACAAGGCGAAAGAGGAGAAGTTGGATTTGCGGGAAGGACGGGCCCTCCCGGACGGCCAGGTGCTCCTTGCGTATCTAACGACTATCTAACAGGAATGCTTTTAGTGCGTCATAGTCAAAACCGTACCATACCACAATGTGAACCAGGGCACATCAAACTTTGGGATGGATATTCGTTACTCTACGTCGATGGTAATGAAAAGGCGCACAGTCAAGATCTAGGATATGCAGGGTCCTGCATTAGGAAATTTAATACAATGCCTTTCTTATTCTGTGATGTCAACGAAGTGTGTAACTACGCAAGCCGCAACGACAGAAGTTATTGGTTGTCAACCGCTGAACCCATCCCAATGATGCCAGTGGAAGGGAATGAGATAATTAAATACATTTCAAGATGCGCTGTCTGTGAAGTACCGGCCAATGTGATCGCTGTACACAGTCAAACTCTCCAGGTGCCGGAGTGTCCTGCAGGCTGGAGCGATTTATGGATTGGATACAGTTTTGTTATGGTAAAAGCTTATCTTATTTTAAAATTGTTTAGTTATGTTAGACCGTTTAAATGAGTCTTTGCCCGCGCCCCTGTACCGCGCGGGCGAGGAGTCATTTAAACGGTCTATCTATAAATGTTAAATTGATTTAATGATAAATTTTACCACTTATTTGCAGCACACTGGTGTGGGTGGTGGTGGCGGTGGGCAGGCTTTAGCTAGTCCAGGCTCGTGTCTAGAATCGTTCCGAGCAACGCCGTTCATCGAGTGTAACGGAGAAGGAGGTACCTGCTACTACTTCGCTAACAAACTCAGCTTTTGGTTGACAACAATTGGCGACAGAGAACAGTTCGAGAGCCCGCAGCGCATGACATTGAAGTCGGGAAATCTTCTTGAACGCGTTTCAAGATGCGTAGTTTGTATCAAAAACACATGATTAAAAAATAATCAGTTGTAATGCTTTTAAATTTTACGATTTGGAGATGTTACGAAGGATAAATAAATCTTTTATGAAGTTTCGTATGAGAAATGTTTGAAACCAAAGCGTATTTTACGTTCTTATTCTTCAAATAGACTTCATTTCGAAATTTGATCGCGTTACGCTATATATAATTGTATAGGCACCTATTTTTTAATATTTATGTGATTGAGTGTTGTTATTTCTGTCTGTTTCACATGTTAACGTATCAAACATAATGGTATTCTTTACTACTTACACTTATAGGTACATATAAATTACTGCCATATGAATTAAGTTAATTGATAGGTTAATATGGGAAAAAATTACACTAGTCACGAATTTCTGTAAGTCTTATACACAATTTGAACGTGCTTTCACGTTTCTTAATATTTTATTTACCAAAATCCCAATAGCAAGTATATAACCTATCTACTTTTTTACTAAAATGCAATGATTTTAATTTAAGGGCAGGTAATTTTTATACAATTACATAAGTTTTTTGTTATCGAATTTAAAGTTCAATAACTACGTCACTTTAGTACCTATACTTATTAAATAAAAAATCTACCTATTAATTCCTACCAAGACCTAACTATAGGGAGTAATCATATTTGGAGACCTTGTTGTAGAAAAGTGTTAAATGAGAGACAATTTAAGGGGAAACACTGCCAATGTAGATATTGTAATGATTAATAATATTATATTAATGTATGTAGATAAACTTCTTTTACAATAAGAGCTTAAGCTTAATAAACATAACTTTTAAAAAATTCTGGCTTATTATTTATAGATTTAATTTTTACATTTTCAATTTTTTCTCAGCAGATCTTATTAATATCAATAACTTTGTACAGTGATAATTATTACATTGGTATGAACAACGCTCCTCGGCTTTGTCTGGGCGTAATTAAGATAGTATACCGTTATATACTTAGTAATATGTAAGTCCGGGATAATGTATTTTTCATTATCTATCTGTTTATTATAATTTAGTATAGCTAATAATAAAGTTGGCTGTATCAAAAATAAGTATAGTGGCGTCATATATAATATTAGTAGCTGCTCCCCGCGACTTGGTCCGCGTTGAAAAATAAAATATATAAAGTTACTGATGGCGCCATCTATTATACTACAATAGAATTAAGAGAAGCGGCGACATCTGTCGGATTTGGGTAGAACTGCTTGGTAATACACCTGTGCATAGTATGCTCCAATTTGCAAATCCTCGAGAACCTAAAAGTAAAACCTTTACGAATTATACACCTATAGATTTCTCGGGAATCACTCTGTTGATAGATGAAAACCGCATAAGAATCCGTTAAGTAGTTTTTGAAATTATCACGAATATACACACAGACAGACGTGGCGGGGGACTTTATGTTTAATATGTAAGGATGCCGCATTATCTAAGTAATACATTTATCGACTAACAGATGGCGACGGTAGGTTTATTTATATTACTTGTTCTCAAAAATAATAATATTGAAATAAAATGAAACTATATTGATGATAAAGGTAAAATTTATTTCCTCTTCTAAGCACAGTACCTACTTATACCTACGATCGATAAAAATACGTAACCATATTTTATCGATGTCTATACTTACAGTTTTAGTGATTAATACCTATATTTCTAATCAGACATACACTCGCGGTCTTTTGTAGTATCTAATTCATTACATACTTTTTATTACGACTCATATCAATTGTCACATAGTTCCGTCCGTTCCAAGTAAAAGTGTCGCAAATGTTCGAAGTTTTCGAAAAATTGGAAAGTAAGGATGTTTGTTTGGAGAAGTTGATGGTAAGTGGTAAAATAAAGATACCGTCGATCCTCCTAATTTCGCCTGAATTTGAGAGTTTTTTAAATTATCCCGCCAAAATTTTATTTTTTATTAGGCATTTGTCAAATAGAGACTGACCAATCATGGATTCTCATCTTGTTCATAATTAAAAAAACTAGTTTGAAAATGGAATTTTAAAAATACCAAGCGAAGTTAGGGAACGAATTCGAACTTCGCGCAACAATAACAATTCGTATGTGCGATTGCAAATTATTATTATACTTCTAGATCTATACAGTGAATTCTTTAATAAAATATAAAGAAATGATTATTTACAATACAACTTACAAGACATATTAAAATCCATTTTTTTCTATTTTGTACTTACAGGTTAGGTGAAGTTAAGACGCATTTTGCCAAAATTAGGTCCAAACTAGAACAAAATTCAGGGTTGACACTTGGGAAAAATAAAAACTATTTTAATATTGAGCAAGGTGAAGATATAATCAATAATGTAAGTAGCTAATTTGAAAACTCTTCTTATCGATACCAACCAGGTTAAACCAAACTTTAAAAAAAATCAACATACAAGCTAAAACAATTCTATTTGTATATAAAACAAAAATACTAGAGTTGTCTACCTATCAATTAGAATAAAAACATTGAAGTAGTTTCACTGACTTGACTGAGTCATTAATATTTTATAATTAAAAAAATCTTATCAATACGATAAAATATAAAATCAACAAAAAAAAAGGAACTATTTCTTCTTACAAATAGGAACATGTTTATAGATTTACTTATTATTTATATAATTAATAAATCAGTCTTGACTTCTCATTGGTAATTACGCATCCATGACAATGTGGACAGAGGAGGCATTCTCTCCGAAATTATTCACTGCCGCTTTGGAAGATCCATTTTAACCACTTGAATGGCAAGGACTTGGCATCAACTTTAACGGCAAGCATATCGCTCACCTTCGGTTTGCCGACGACATTGTGGTCCTGGCGAAGTCGATAAGAGAATTCAACGCAATGCTCGATGGTCTCAACCAAGTTTCTCAAAAAATGGGCCTTAAAATGAATATGGAGAAGAGGAAAGTTATGTCTAATGTCCATGCCAACCCCAGTAACAGTTGAAAAATCGACTCTCGAAGTTGTTAACAGTAGTGGAATCCAAAATTAATTAGTGTCTTAAAACAATTTGACCAATGTGCGTTGCCAGTGATGACATGGCGGCAAACAAACGGACAAGACAATGGCTAGGTTCGGCTTCAGAAGTACGTTTTCTGTGCTTAGATGCAGAGGTGCGTCATGAATCCTTATAAGAAAAAGATAATCATTGTCTATTACATTGTAGAAAACTTGAAAAAGAAAAGAAAAGGGAAAGAAGATTTTGGATACATCTAATTTTAGAAAATAGGGAAGAATTTAGTGTATTTGATATACTTTCCAGGAATCATATTTAAGCCGTTTATATTTTTGTAGTCACTAACAGTCTTATCCGAATTAACAGGCTTTTCATAAATCAATGTGATTAATAAATCTTGATTTATCTCCATAATCAACGTAGGTAAGTCACGTGAAATATTGCCGCCGTGAAAACGTCCGGTGTTGTCAACAAGCTCCACCAAACTGCCACCTGATGCAAGATTACAAATGCGTAGGCGCGGTTAGCCGAGTGGCAGCCACGGTGTACGCAGCGTACGCGCCGTGGCGTGTAAGCGCTGTGTTCGTGTACAAGCTTCTACAGTAGCTTGTACACGAACACAGCGTTTTTTTACACGAACACCATACAACACTGAACTACGTGTCTACACACGTTTTATTAACCGTGTCTAGACATGCCGAAAAAACGTGTGTGTACAAGAGGCCTAACCCGGAGGATTAGTAAGTTGAAGTGGCAGTGGGGAGGAAGGTACTCGAGTGGAGGCCATGCAGCAATAAGCGCAGCGTAGGACATCCACATCAGACGACCTGATAAGGACCGCGGGTCGACTGTGGATTCAGGCTGTTTCTGATCAATCGTTTTGGAAAATTAGGGGGAGGCATCTGCAACATCGATCTCCACCACAACCTAAACTTCCCGACACGACAAAATTCCTCGCCACCCCCATCCGCTAGTGGTTAGTTGTCTCATTTATACACCCGATACAAGCAATACTCTTTCCTTT
Organism: Bembecia ichneumoniformis; assembly: GCA_910589475.2. Lineage (NCBI taxonomy): Eukaryota > Metazoa > Arthropoda > Insecta > Lepidoptera > Sesiidae > Bembecia > Bembecia ichneumoniformis. The sequence goes on from OU342521.1 coordinate 8,773,963, forward strand.
TTTTCGTTTCGTTTCGACACATCCTGTTGGACCAGGATGATGCCAACACAGCAGTAAACGCGGCGCTTGCTAATGATGACCACGATGTATAGCAACCCCGCCACTGAGAAGAAGAGGAAGACCGCCACGCCGCACGCCTGTGCTGGCTTCGGCTCAGGCCGTCGCTGTTGCAAGTGGCCCTCCAGAGCTAGCTCAGGCCGGACGCGTCTCATTCCCCCGACGATCTATGACGGTTCCAAAGTCCCCTAAGGACTAGAACCATCTCGAGGGGTGTTTTAATGCGGTAAGAGTCCCACATAACATAAGCCTATGTACAAATTCATTGCATGTGGCATTTGCCATAGAGTATTTTTGAAAGATTTTCCCCCTCGTAAAAAAAATTAAAGAGCAGTGCATTTTCGAACGTCAATTGCTTTTGTTATCTTCTCATGTATGTCAGTTGTATTGCTCCGGTAGGTACAGTCAAGGGCAAAAATATCTGTACGTTTCCAAAGCGCCAAAATTATCTGTACAGTTGAGAGGCCAGAAATATCTGTTCGATAATTCGGTTAAAAATATGTGAGCATTTAAATGGTCAAAAAGATCTAGACGTCCACGTGGCCATAAATAAATGTACAATGTCAGTCAATTATATGCAGGAAAATAGGAGGGCATAAATATCTATACATGCAATTATCATATACATGAGAACAAAACGCGTGCCAAATATATAGATACAAATTTATGTAACTAATCGTTTATAATATCTATACAAACAAACAAGTTTTCTAATTTTGAATTATGACAATCATCGAAAAGAGTACCATTCTGTCATATGATTGGTTTGTCTCTTTCATTTTGATCGTGGCAATCAAAGATGTTGTATTATTGGTGGCAATATTAACGTGACATTTGTTTCACCTGTAATCCTATTATTTTAGATTTTGCTTCACAGCGTTCACAGCTACACGATATAGGATTTTCATGTGGCTTTTTTCGTGAATATTATATTAGCGTTTTTTCAATGCTAAATGTTTGTCAGTAACATATTGATACTAGACATAGCGATGAAACGGAAGATATTTATTCGTTATTTAAGTAATTATACAATATTAGTAAGAAAATCTTTCGATTACTTACGCTAATGTAAGTGATTTTACGAATGTCAATTTGCCGTTAAAAAGAACACTTAGGTTTTTACTCTATTTTCTCGTTTCTGTTCCTCTTTGTGGTGTGTGTCTAACTTAGAGCATTTAATAACTGGAGTTGCCTTTAAGAGCTTACCCCTCTACGTACGTTACGTAGAGAGCCGAGTTTTTTGTACAGAAAATGACAGACAAGGCGTTTCCAGTTACTACATGTCCTAGGGTGTCTAAACAAGAGTGTGAATTTGTCATGTAAAGTATACTTACCAGTCACTCTTCGGTGAAGGAAAACATCGTGAAGAAACCTGCATACATCCGCGAAAAAATTCTATGGTGTATGTGAAGTCTCCAACCCGCATAGGGCTAGCGTGGAGACTATATACCAATCCCTCTCGTGCTTGAGAGGAGGCCTGTGCCCAGCAGGCGGACTTGTATAAGCTTAGGAGGGGGGAAATTAAACAGATCACTAAAAACTGAATTTTATTGTTTGAAAAACTTAAATTATTTACTTTCATCATTTACCTATAACCTCGACTTACACAAAACTCTTACCTATCTATCTATTCAAAACTCTTATCTCTTACTTATAACCTAAAATTTCGTATACCCTCATATTAAAGCCAGCTTCAAGAAATCTTCGTCGTGACGGTTCCAAAGTCCCCTGCGGACTAGAACCATACCCATTTCGAGACGACTTTTAGTGCGGTAAGAGTCCCACATAACCTCTATGAACATTTGCATTGCATGTGGAACTTGTTCATAAGGTATCTTTTGAAGATTTCTCTCCTCGTAAAAAAAAAAATATTCGTCGCACTGTGTGGGTGGATACTGCTAAAGGCACTGCTAAGTCCGCAGTGCGAATGAAACGTTGGTTTTTGACATCTTCGTCGTCGTCACACTCTCGCGTCGTCTTTCTAGGTCGTCCTTTAGATGCATGGTTCCTTACATTTCCTTCTCCTGTATTTCACCCTTAGATATACGGTGCTCCTCTAAAACGATTAAAAGATAAGACAATGAATATCCGTAGGCATCAAAAGTGATATTAAAATACATATTTAAATCTGGTATGATTCGGATCACTCACCATTACACCCATTTCCTCAACAATTTATGCTACCGGAATTCCGTCTTCCAACATAATAATTATGATGCGATGTTTAGTACAGTCCGAAAGTCTGGACATTATTCTTCTTAAAAACTACCGGTATTCTCGACGTATAAGAAATAGAAATAGAACTCTTAAAGATAGTTTTAAAGCGAATGTAAATTCAAATTTTGAGTGTTACATTCAGTTAGTTATCCCAATTGAATAAGATGCATATTTGCATACCTATGTGGTAAGTTTGACTATCAGATAAATGTATAGATAATTTTGGTACGCGTTTTGTTGTTATATATATGACAATTACGTGTATAGATATTTTTGGCGCGCGTTTTGTTCTTATATATATGATAGTTTCATGTATAGATATTTATGCCCTACTATTTGCCTGCATATATTTGACTGACATTGTACATTTATTTATGGCCACGTGGACGTCTAGATCTTTTTGACCCTTTAAATGCTCACATATTTCTAACCGAATTATCGAACAGATATTTCTGGCCTCTCAACTGTACAGATAATTTTGCCGCTTTGGAAATGTACAGATATTTTTGCCCTTGACTGTACCTGAAGAACAAGAAGCTAAGTCGTCGCGCTCTTGTACCAGAAGAACTAGCACCCACGTCATCGCATTGGTTCTCACAACGTCAATAGTAATGTTCCTGTTTCTCAAATACCAGCCTCTTTGTCAATCGTCACAAACTTCTTTAAGTGAATAAACTGTTCTTAGTGAACATTAAAAATCGTTTCAAGATATAGATTTAGGTTATTTTCCTTCTCTTTTCACATTTACGATAAACATATATTTCAAATGTTATCTGTTAGCACAACTTAATGTAAAATGTTTGTATATATGTAAAATGTAAAATGTTGCAATCTATATCTATTCCATGCAATTGCTATTAATTCTACTAACGCCAAGCTCCTGTGGCTGTGTGTCTGTGTCTGTGGTAAGGCAAAGCTGTCAAACCGTAGTGTCAAACGCAGAAAAAAGGAGAATACAATACAATATAATAGCTAGATAGAAAGAACCACAAACCCACACAAACCTTGAAATAGTAAAAATGTGGATGAATTATTTATAAAAAATGTATAAAGTGCAGTTTTTAGATGGAGATCATATCGAATAATACGTATTGATATTTTTTTAGAACGAAAAAATGTTGGAATGGGCCTACAGTGGAGCTAACAAGGCTGTGCCAAGAAATGTAGGACCCGAATGTGCATATTTTTTGTCACCCCAAAGGCAAATAATTGAAACTATAATTGTTACAACGATCTGCATATTAATATTAGTAAGTCACACATCTTTTATTACTTTTCAACTTTAATAAGCCTTATATCTAGGTCAGTAATGACATTTGTGAATTATTCATTAATTAAATTAATGCATTAATTTTTTAATATCACAAATATAACTGACATCGATGTGATATTAACAAAAAACAGTCTTAAAAAAAAAATTGCAAATATATTTTATATAATACAAACACTTATAGTTATCTTTAGTGAAAAATATAATAAAACACAATGAATTATCATTTATTTATTAAATTTAAGGATATTAGTTATTAGAAAAATAATTCCTTGTATCAATTAGATTCTGTACAAACAGACTGTGTTTGTGCAAACACAGATTTAAAAAAAATATAAACTATCCGAATCTGCAACTTCGTATGCGTAGTATTGGGAATAGTATGTAACTTTTTTGTATGAAACAAACACTAAATTGTTATGGAAAGCTTTCTACAATACCTACATCAGTGAAAACTGCATTCTAATCAGTTAAGCCATTTCTGAGATTAGTGTACACAAATGCACAAACAAACAAAAACTAAAATCTATTTTTTTGACATTTGATTAAGTACAAAGTGTACAAATTATTATTATTTTTTTGAAAAAATATTTAATTTACAGACATGGCTCGTTTACGATTTTATTATATGTATAGATTGTTCATGTAAGTATTTTGTTTAAGGTTTGTTTTGTTTATAAAATACTTGTATTATCCCTCTTTCTTAATTTAACGTCTCTACAATAAGTATAAGTAAGTAAAAGATGAAAAAGTTAATGTCTGCTTCTATGGATTTGAGTAAGTTTTTAATGTAAATGCTTGGATATATGTATAATATACTAGTAACATATCCCCAGCTTCCGAAGTTGAATTTTTCAAAAACCTTTTCTTAGCAGATGCTTATACTATAAAATAAATCTATGTTTCAAATTTCAGCCTTTCTAGACTTAGACAAACTGCATGTTTAAATCTACTATTATTAATTTTCATCACGTCAATATGTGATCAGAATAACAGGAAAATTTGTAAATTTATTTCAGGTTAAGACTTACCCAAAGTTATGTATAGAAGAAGAAAGAAATTATATGAAGAGTGACAGAGGCGGGAAAAGGCTGTTAGTGATACTCCTCGCTTTGCTCTGGGGGATGGAGATTGGATTTAAGTTTGCTTCTCGTACTGTTATTTACTTGTTAAATCCGTGTCATGTTACAACTTTAATACAAGTAAGTCTTTCTTGTTTGTTTTTATTTTTAGTTATTTTATTAGTTTTTTATAAATTTCATTAGATCTCATAGATACTCTTTTACAAATCTCATTAGATCAAATCTCCATAAAGAAATGCTATTTCAAATATCTTTTTAAAATTTGGAATACATACAATTCAGTAATGTAAGTTTCAAGGGTGTCAAGATGGGAATAAACCGTTCTGTCACTTAATCAAAAATTTAGAATTTAGAATGTTGACCATAAAAATATTTGTTGAATTTCAAATTTCGAATCTTTTATGAGTTGCTGTTATAGCGCTGTGTCTGTGCGGTTATGCGCCAAATCAGATTTTCAAACAACTGAAAAATTTGTTCAATATATCATCAAATGATACCTATAATGAAGATTTAAATATTGAAGACAGAAAAAGAAGTGGTCGCTCTCGCACCGTTGGGACTCCTGCAGTGATAAAGGCTATGAAGGCACAAATCCAAAGAAATCCCATGCGTAAGCAGAAACTGTTGGCTCTTCAGAAGCGGTTAAGCAGAACCATGGTGATAAGGGTGTTGAATGAAAGCTTAGGGCTTCGAGCTTATTGAAGAAAAACAGGACATCATTTGGAAGTGTGTTTACTAGACCTGAGACTGTTTTGTTGATGTGTTACGAGGGAAAAAACACTGTGAACACTTGTTTCAGACGAAAAAAATTTTGCCATGAAGGAGAGCTACAATAAACAAAATGCTAAGGTGTACACCCACAACAGTGATGAAGCTAGCAGCTGCATTCCGAGAGTCCAGCAACACTATTTTCCCACTCATGGTTTGGCTGGGAATCTCATATTTGGGCTTAACTGTGATATATTTTTGTGAGAAAGTCATAAAAACGAATCCAGTTGTGTATACAGAACTTAGGAACCTTGTGGAACTTCTTTCTCCTACAATATATGATACTGAGTATTCCAGCAAGATTCTGCGCCAGCTTATAGAGCCATAAGCACACAAAACTGGCTATCGGCGCGTGAAATTCACTTCATTCGGCAATATGACTGGCCCTCCTCCAATCCAGACTTAAGTCCATTCGATTATATGGCAACACTTGGAGGAAAAGGCCTGCTCAAAACCTCATCCTGATTTGGAGTCCCTCAAGGCATCCTTGACCAAAGCAGCTGTCAATATTGATATGGGCCTCGTTCATGCTTCATTTGGAATAAGTTTAGTTAGCATAAGAATCTATGTTTAAGTAAGTTCCTTTTGGTATATGTATATATGGTTACTATAAAAAGTCTCAGTTATTTCACAATAATCATGGGACAGACTTATGACCCTTCTAGTTTCCTTGGAATGGCCATTGTTTCTCCATATTATTATGTAGAGATTGCAGAGATCCTGTCCATTGTCTCATATTTATTTGACATGGTGTATTTACTCCTTTCAGATATATTTGTTAGCGGCTCCTCCGAGCAAGACTGTTACAGCCTTGTTTCGTATACACCTGAATCTACTAAATGGGCCTCTATTGGCATTTTTGTTTCCAGAAACTGCTTCAAGGACGGTAAGATGACGTAATAGAAACTGATTAAACTTAACTGTTTGTTTTTATATTAACTACTTTAAAAAATTGACTAGAAGGAGGTAAAACTATTTAGTGTAACACAATTTTGAACCAGTCTCTACAGATAATGTAAGCATCAGCTTACATTAGTTCAATAGTTTCAAATTTAAAAATTCCAACGATTATTATAATCACGAAAGTGAGTTTGTTTGTTTGTTACGCCTTAAGTAACTAACTAACTTCTCAACCAATCGTGCAGAATTGCTGCAGAAAAGGAAAAAGACATTTGATCAAGAAAAAAAGTAGTACTCCCGAGGTATCATCTAAAAATATAAAAAAATTGAATAAATTATTGCTCATAATATAATTTTTTTAGGCTTTTTTTTTTTAATTTTTCAACTCTAAGGACGCAGACGAAGTCGCGGACAAAAAGCTCGTATTCATACAGGAATTCTATAAATCTTCCTGAAAGTTTTTTTTTTTTGCTGTTTTTGATCGAATGAGAATGAAATATGAATGAGATCTCAAGGTTTTCTGTAATGATGTTTTTACCCAATAACTCTGTGATAGATTTTTGTAAAAGTGTTTTTTTTTTTTAGATTTTTGCTGAAGCAGCACTTTATTGGATTCAACATGGAATGATGTTTGTGATACCCTATTACCTACTGAGGCTTGGCGGTACATATTTAAACTTAAACTGATTTAATTCCATATCTTTCCAAATTAAAATATTGTCATTATTGTTTCAGGAGTATACAATGTAGAGCCGGTTCTGGATTTCAACTGGGCAATATTCAGTTACTGTTTAAATTTATTGTATCACTTTATAGTGTTGCAATTAATTGCAATAGTGAGTATTTTTTATTATTTATTTATTCTAGTAACACTAAACGGTAAGGTACTTGGTGTCATCGACGGTAGTGTCCTGCCCAAGATTTTTTTGGGTAAAATTGAAACATAGACTATAAAAAAAGACTCAAATTTAGTACAAGGAAAAGGGTAATATGTATTTGGTTGCAAAACAATAAGCTGTTTCCAAGTGTTTTATAAATTACTACTTGATGTAAACTTATAAATTTTTGGATTGTAGTAAGGCTTATAATTCACAAACACTTAGAGAGGGAGAGGGAGAGAGAGAAATAGAGATAATTGGAATGTTGCATTATCTTCACTAAGTTTGTAAAGAATGAAAGAAAAGATATTTTATTCAGAACGAACACAAAATGCACACAATGTAAGTTTTAATCAGAACAATTTTAATAACAAGTATCGTACTTGCCAGTGCGATCTTCCGCTGGGGACCTCATTTTGGCTTCATGGACGTTCATAATATATAGTCCATAATATTATAAAGCCCATAATATTATAAATAAATAAAAAATTAATAAATACTAATAGCAAATATAATTTTAAATGTATTAATTGATGTACACAGTGAAACATTAACTACACTACTAATGATGCATGAACTATGATTGATAATAAATTAAATGATTGATAATTCGGTTCTCAAATTTCAAAATTTTTAAGTTTGTGAACCAATTTTACCAAAAAAATCCCAATGACGATACTGCGATACCAGAAAGAAAAAAAATACTCTATCAGTATTATTTATAATGTTTCTGTGTTTTATTTTATTAGTTACTAGCTGGTGGCCGCGATTTCGTCCGCGTTGAAAAATAAAAAATATAATACTATTGATGGCGCCATCTATTACACTACAATAGAATTAGTTGAAGCACTTGTGCGTTATTTGCAAACCCTTACGAACCTAAGGATAAAATCTTTGGTATAACGTGTTATAGAACTATAGATTCCTAACACTGTGTTGATAGTGTTATGACTCACTATGGAACGTTCTAGAAAAGCATTGCCATCTGCTAAAAGTTCCCGAAAGTTCCACCTTAGAATAGAAGTCGCCCCACTCTCCGGTTATTGTCAAGGGAAAATAGTCCTTATGCACACAACATAGAGTTCACATGCAACAGAAATAGCGTTCCCGAACTTTCAATGACCTTGTTTACAATACGTGTTACTTGTTTACTTACTTGTTTACCTAATTGTATTTGTTTCTTGTTTGTTTGTACTAAATTCGAGAAAGATTTAGACGATTGGCAACGGATATAAATAGGCGAAGTGGCGAGCTAGCGAGACAGTTCGATTCTGTGATTCGAAAGCGAATCTTCGGAACTTACCTGCGACAGTAAACCAGCGACTCATAAGGGAATCATTGACGAATCTTGGCAGGTTTAACGGTTGTATCGGACCTTTCGTTTAGCACTTTTGGAAGTCATCTTGGTTTGTGGAAATAAATAGTTGATTTTCGCCCTTACACGGCAGATTGACTCACCCCACACGTAGCAATAGGATAGATGAATTTTTGTAAGATTTTAGAACGGAGTAAGTGCTTGTGATGCTAAGGTAGTCATTTGAAATTTTTCAATTTGTCTACACTTTGTGGTGTAGTTGGTAAACCATTTATCTCTGTTGTATTTCATTTCGCTCTATCTATAGGGATGGAATATCAATCATAGATCAGAATGATCCAACACCTGATCATTGAGAAAAGAATGACCGCTTTTTCTAAATCGATAATCGAATTTATTGTTTGTTTCTATAATAAATAAATCTAACATTGCTGGAATGAATTGACGGCCAATTTGCCGCTTGGTAAACAGGCTAGTTTTTTTTTCCTTGTAGTGTAATTCATTCATCTGATAAAGATAATTTCTCAATGATCACAATGTAAATATTTTCGCAGCCGGCGCAGGTGAACCTCAACCACATGCTGTGCCCAGCCTTGCTGGACCCCTTCGATGGCGCATGGTACCGAGTGGCGGCCGTAGCGCATCAGGCGCTACTGTGTCCCCTACTGGCAAAGACGTTCTGTCTCCTCGCAGACTTTTGCCTCACGAAATTCCCACCGACGAAAGTCAAACCGCAGATGAGTGATCACCTGCTAGACTTGAAACAGCTCGAGGCCAAACTGACACCTATACACAAAGACTAGCGTCGACGATTATGCTCACAAGTTCGTCTATCTTTCACGGCTGTAATCCCTCTCAGGGTAGTTAGATAGAGTCTCTAATATACTCAATTGCCTACTGTAGTGAAGAACAATACTTCATCGCGTCCATTTAATTTGTATTTTATTGTTACTAAGTAGTAGTACGTTGTTTAAGGTTAAGTAGTTACGAGTATCGTAGATATCACGATGAACTATGTTTTGTATGCTGAAGTTTTGCACTTAGGTTTTAATAACTTTAAAGCACGTCTCGGGTAGTGTTTAAAGTGAACACGTGTTCTTCATTCGAATGTTTAAATTGTAACGTTTTAAAGTTAAGATGCTGTAATAGGTCACATCTGACAGTTTAACCCAACAACACAATCGTGTATTGTACGCACGCGATCTGGGGCCTTAGACAAAGTAGCATTCGCTCCGTAGCGATGCGATATCGAAGTTCGTTATCGTCTCAGAGACAAAGGAATCGACACTGTAACACGTGATAAACACGTGATACCTTGTCATGATTTCTTTGTCTCTGAGACGATAACGAACTTCGATATCGCATCGCTACGGAGCGAATGCTACTTTGTCTAAGGCTCCTGATTCGAGATGTGAGGTGAGGCGCGGGATCATCTCCCCCCCCACAGCCTGGAGTATAGTACTGAGCTTAACGTCCACCGCAAGTGTATCGATAGTGTTATTACTCAAGCTGCGTATCAGTATTAATTTTGTTTTAAAATGACTGATCCAAGCATGAATTCATTTTAATTAAAAAAATACTTATTTACAAAAAAATATATTCTCTATACATTGTGTATTGAGAATCATATATTATATGTCATCGACATTGGTGTGTGCATGCAATTATAAACCTTATGTGATTAACATTTACAGACTGCGATAGTATCTAATTTATTAGGTCGTTCATTTATGTATAATTTATTAGACCACTAGTTAGGTCGCAGCACTAGCAAATTCCCGAGACTGGGCAGTCAGATTGCGCTCGCGCACAATAAATAAACCGATATTCAGGTATTTCTGTTTTAAAATAAAAAGGCAACGAATAAACAGACTAAACCGCGATTTAGTATTATAACAATACCGGGTATTCCATTATATTTTATAATATAACGAAGCGTCTTACGTTCTACGTAAACGTCACTAAAATTTCACAAAGAGGTATTAAAGGCCATAAAAAATACGTCTGGTATTTTCTGTCATTAGTGGCCTATTATCGCGATTATATTTCGCCGAATTTACATTATAAACTCAATTTCTTAAAATTAATATTGCCACCAATACAAAATACTCATTTCTGAACTGGTCTCAATTGAATCTCCGTAAAACTAATGTAAATTCGGCTTAAACAAGATCTGTTAAAGTGGTTGATTAGGGCCTTTTTAATTTTATCAATATTGCTCACTCTGATTAAGTAAGAAAGCAAGATCTGTGGATCTAGTGTTGCTGATCCATTGCGTAAGTTGGTCACATGAAATCCAAGTTAGAGCATTAAATCTACCAAAGAAATTAGTTTATAAAATAAATAATATTAATGAGGAAACAATATAAATGTTAAGTAATTTATGAATTACCATTCTAGTCAAGCTTTAAACTTCAAAGTCATCGTACGGCGGACAAGTTTTGATAAATTAAAACTAAAGAATATAAATGGAATCAAGTATTAAGGTTTCAGGCCATATTCGAGCTTTGCCATTACGGTGGCGCAACATAAAATATGTATTTAGAAAACGCTATTAGTCATGTAGTGATTGATTGGTTAGTGCCTGTATCATAAATTTATAATTAAAATAGCCCCGTGAGATTTCCTGCTGGATTCTTTATTATAGAATCATATTCAATGAATTCACTGAAATTTGCTCTTATGCATTAAAAATTTGCACATTACTGCTTAAGCCGGAAATAAAGCAATTATCGGCCGAGTAGTAAACAAGCGAAGCCGTCAAATGCTATTTTACGGCCGAGAGTCTTATACTTTTATCACTTGCGAGGAAATAATAGGTAGGCAAAAACATACAAGAAAATACAAGATTCTTATTAATAACAATTCTAAATGTAAAAAAGTTTGAAAATATTTTGTAATTCAGAACAGTATGATTGAAACAAGATGGCGGTTGTCTTCTTCTGATCTAACTAGAACTGAACCAATTGTCGCGCCTCGATAATCTAATTGTTCACGCTTTAAAATTGTCCAACAATCCAATTTCCAAATTTTTATTAAATTAAAAAAAAATCGATTGATTTAAAGAACATTTTTATCCAAGATATTAGAGTTTGAATTTTTTTGGGCAAAAAGTGAAAAACGAATCTACATTATGCTTTGGCTTCTAATGCAATATTAAACTGATATAGGTAATAACTGTTAGAAAATTTTAAATATAGTACTATAATAAAGTAAAAGGATCATTCCATGTAATACGGTAGTTTAGGTTTATGGAATTCGTATTTTGATTTAGAGACCGAAAATCCAAATAAATTGTGCGGACACATGGTCGAAATTGATTGGCGACAGTAATTAATGAACCAAGTACCTATGAAACAGTTTCGACCTAGCTACGAGAATGAGTGTTATAAATTGGATGGAATTGCATACGTTGAAACTTGTCTGTCGGTCGACTCCAATTATATTTAAGTACATACAGTATTGTTCTAGACTTGTGTGATAAATTTATTACGATATTAATAAAAGCTAGTTAAAACGCCAAACTGCATTATCGATCATATAGATAGATATCTTTTACTCCTCAATTGTATTTAAAATTATAGTAATCCCTGTTAGAAAATTTTCCCATTCCCTAAATAGGATTTAGTATTTTAATAACAAGACTTGAAACTATTTTAATTGAATACTTGACATATTATTTCATTTAAACGTATTTGTTAATTATTATTATTACCTAATTGGTTTCCAATTATTCTTATAAAATGAATATTCTATTTTATTGAATTTTAAAAGAACTTTATTATTACACACAGTATTTGGAGAAACGATTCCACTCCGGCCTATCGCTGACTTGCGTTTGTCATAACTTATAATAAGTAATTATTTTAAGTATAAATTTATCAGCCATTCATAGAGTAGTACAAAATACACATTTACTTGTCTTACACCTGATGCAAATATTTTTTAACGCATCTGCTTCGAAGCCCTTTTAAAAAGTATACATCTAATCTACCTTTCGGTAAAAATATTATAAATTTTCATTTTACATGCTTTGTCGCTTAAATCTAGTATTTAACGCTGCATCATTCGCTTTGTATATACGACGACGTGATAATGGAGGAAAATTTTAAAAGAATTTTCGAAATACATTCAGTGATTTCTGTTATTTCGCCGTGTTCAAGCCAAAATCTGCTATGCGCACTTTTTTGAGATTTTAACATTTTGACCTCAGTGAATAGTTCAATGCTTTATAAACTGCAAGTGCTCATGAACACTACTTGTCGAACGACGACCTCTTAATAAAATGTGCTATGTGCACATTTTTTAGCTAGACAAAGTTTACGTGTAACAACCCTAAGTTTCAAATGAAATACTTTTTATTTAATAATTTTTTCATGTAAATTTTTTTAGGATTTTTTGTCAACATCTCAAAAGTATACTTTATGCATATAGCAGATTTTAGTTTGACAACGATGATTTGTCAATTGTTCGAAAGAGATTAATGCAATGTGTCCTATGTTGTGAAGCAAAGAACTACTTAGAACCTAATTATTTTAAATATAATGACATTGTTTCAAGCAAGTATTATACTTTTAGATAGTAAAAATGCATATACTGATTTTTTACTTGGAAGCTAAATTTTACTTAATGGAAGCTTTAATTATTTCGGATTTTTCCATTTTCCACCAGTATTGAATTTAAAACACTTGAACGTAAAAAGTTATTGGGCTGTGTTCTACAAATTAAAAGTTTGTATAGAGTTATAATTTATGATACAATATAAAAATAAGTCAATACATTCTAAGAATTATAAGTTTTGAATGCATTCCTCCTTTCCAGAGACAATGTGTATTCTTTTTTCAAAAACAAAGAGATTTTTAATTTGAAAGTGCCATAGAAATATGTATACTAAGGTAACTGAACAAATTATCGCACTCGAGCAAATCTGACCATTTCGTAGCACGATGTCTACCATCGCCCCCTTGTTGAATTTTCTTTTTAATTGGTAGCACAATGGCAACGTTTGAAACCACCATTCAGTAGATCGCCGCCCCATCCCTACTTATGTTGCAATTTATGACAGTTTGTCAAATTTTTAAAAAGGCCAATTTTATTAGATTAAGTGATATGCTATATTTTTAACCGTATTTATCGTTCATACATGTTATTTATGTATGTTACTGGTGCACGGCGGTTCAAAATATTTGGTAAAATTATTTTTACCGACAAGAAAGAAATTGAAAAAAAGGTCACATCACAACTGAACGTACAAAAAAAATTGTTTCGAATTTTTATATTCATCAAATAAACATGAGTGAATTGAATATTTTTTTCTTAAATAAGTATATAATTTATGAAAAAAAATAAATAGTTATTTAGTTATTTCAAAATGTTGCCGTTGTACTACAAATTACACAGAAATATCGAAAAGTCGCAAATAGTAGGCGATAGTAGGCATCGTGCTACGAAATCAAATGACAAATGTGATATTTAAAATTTTAAAAACGCCTCTATCGAACATAAGTAAAACTAGAATATAAAAGTTCCTTAAGATAAAACTTTCAAGGCCCAAAAAGTAAAGATCTATCTCTCGGTTGCGATAGTTAGTTAGATAATATAGCCCAGTGGAATTAAAGTGTGTGATTTGAGAATGATGTGTACCAGTTGGTATTATACTTAAACCAGTTAGCATATTCGATAACCCTAGCACCATTCAAAAATCTTGATAGCGAATTATGTTCAAAAACTAACTATATAGTTTCAATTTTATTTCGTTTTACCGACTAAATCGACGATGCCTAGCTCATACATTGATCAATTACATATTTTGAAAATGTACTTTGATTGGTTGTTAAAGGTAACTTCTTGTTTTTTTCTACATTCATTGCGCAAAACTTTTAAAAGTAAAACACTCGAATCTGCTATAGGAAAATCTGAAAACTACAAAACACAATATTGAACAGATTTCTGGTAAATGGTATTAAAATGTTAAAATCTGGTACCTAATGTCTAGTACATAGTTTGTGGGAAATATTATTGGCAATTATTCGATTAAACATTTTTTAAAATCTGAATCGAATAAATCGTGTCACAGTTTTTTGATATTGGTCCTGGTCCACTCACTTCGCCCATCTGGGTGGTCCACGGATAATTTCTCCCGATTGAAGTCCACCTCAATAACCGTCTGAAAATTTTAAGACGGTTATTGCCCGTTTCCTCTTGTTGGAAAACGATGTAGAGTTAATATACGTTGACTCAACTAGAAGTCGCAAAACAGTGGCGTGGTTTTTAGTTATTTTTGTATTTAACTTCGGAATGGAATGCAAGTGGACCGTATTATTTGCGCGGTGTCTTTTACTGAACCCTGATTATATATTTTAAAAACATTTTGGTACCTACATAGAATGTCAATTAACAAATAAATAATTAAACTGAAGCAATAAGATTACATACTGTCAAGGTGGAGTACGACGGGCAAGAAAAATTGCTCGTGATCCACTCAGGTGGACTACGACAAATTGAATCTTTTTTGAGAATCTCAATTAAATCTTCTCTCATCAATAGTACATATTAAAAACCACATTATTTTTATTCCACTGGGCTATCTTTGCTGTTATCTTTGGCAGCTAAGTACTGGCTCCCTGAAACCTCGAAATATTTTTAAATAGGCAATAGTAAGACGTCTTATGCATTTGTGAAAACTGATTATGTAAATTATGAATTAGGCAACAAGTAAAGATCTTTAATAAAGTTTATGTTTGTTTCTTTTTTCGATCTAGTTAGATACCAAACAAAGTTCCCTGCCGCGTTTGTAGGTATGTACATATCTTCGCGATAATCTCTAAACTAGATATTTATGCAGTTTTCTTCTATCAACAGTGTGATTCCTGAGAAAGGTTTAGGTTCGTTAAGGTTTCGTGTAAATTGGTTGAAATATGACAATGATTATTGAAGATGGAAAAATCAAGCCATCTGGGCGCTTTCATAGAAAACGCTGCCTAATCCGTTAGAGATGTAACAAAACAAACTATGGTGGGAATGTTTCTCTTTTATAGGTCTATAAAAAAGTCCGGGATGGCATATCTTTTCACTAAGACCGATACAGTAGGTATTAATCATTATCAAATTAAATATGTCAGTATTCATTCATTCATGATTCATATTTTTGGCGTGATAGACGCAGGCTTTATGTTACTCGTGTATTTTTTCATTTTTCAAGGCACAAAGTCGGGAGCACCCGTTAGTATGCTAATATACAATCGAAAAAAAGAAATATGGTCTGGTTAGTATCACCTAAACTTTATTCTCTAGACAGGCTAACGGTCTATTTGATAGGTTTTCCTACATGAGTATAAACACAAGAAATAGCAGGAAGCTCTAATTCACTATGTTTCTATATCCACAAGTATTTTAAGTAGGATAACATTCTAAAAGAAAGAAACCATCTTTTATTCCTCTAACACATTCCACTTATTTCTGCCGGAGTAACTTAAAAACAGCATGAAATTTGAAACAATTTGCAACATAAAAGCGAAAATAACGAGTGCGTGCATTCCGCTATTTCCATGGAAATACGGAACTAGCGAAATCGCAAATGAAAAAGGTGGCGTTTTACGTTAATAATGTGTGGTCTTAAAATGATTACTTACTTTCTGTAAGCACAACATAATTTTTTTTTAATGTTAAGGTCGGCAGACAGGCTGACGGTCCACTTGATGCTAGGTGGTTACCTTCGCCTATAACACAAGCAACGCCTAAACTGCTGCAAGTGCACCACCGACTGCAGTAGGATTAAGGATAAGGGATTAGGAGTGGATAGGGAAATGGGCTCTGGCATCCTTTACTCACTCACCGAAACACAACAGCACACGTGCTGTTATTTCACGGTGGTCTTCTGTAAGGGGTTGGTTACTGCCGCCAGACGGGCTGCCCACATGACGCGAAACGCAGTGTGCACTGCCACTACTTTCCAAATGCAGACCAGAGCCAAATTTGAAAAGTTGATTTTTCAAAGTTGACCCTGCCGGAAATCGAACCCGGGAACCCTAGAACAGAGCGTTAAGGCAATCACCCAAACCACTCATCCAACGGGCTCGTCAAATATACATATATTAAACGGCATGTTTTATAATTGTCTTTAATCCTACTATATCTTGAATTCGTTTAGTTTAGTATCCAGAAATAGTGGATATAGTGGGATATACACCAAAGCAATGCATTTTATATATGTATTTTTTTACTAAACAGTAACTATATCATCTTCACGAGAACCACTTGTACAGAAATATCGCCGCTAACCAATACTAAATGCGTTATAATGATGTTATTGAAATGGTTTCATTCGGAAACGATTTTTCAATCAACTTTGAAGGGTTCGGTATCATACTAACTCACAAAATAACTATAGCTGCAGAAAGGCCATATTATCTCGAAATGACATTGTAGTGACAATGACATAATCGCATTGATCACCCGGCGGAAGGTTACATTTTATGGCAGCAAAACTACTAGTTATCGAAATTGTTACAATATTCATAGAGTTAAGTATCATGAAATGTCGAGATCTTAAAGCCACAGCCTCAGGTCAGCCATCAAAAAATGGAAAGTCTCATGATTAGCTTTTTTGAGAAAATATTGTTCGTTGTGGAAAGGTTTACTTGCTTTTTAAAATCATAAACAATAATACAGAAGTATACACTCCAAACAACTTTATTTAGAACAGCAGGCACATTAATACACCAACTAAAACTTAAATTGCAATTTTTTATGGTGAAAACAATCTTATCATTTATTAAATTTTGCACATAATTTTTAAACCGTATTTAATCTCAGTAATACTAGTAAGAAAGTCAAAAGAGCTAATGTCTCCTTCATTAAGTGATTTGAGCTCTCACACATTCGGTCAAACATTAAATCTTTTTTTTGCGGTTCGTAGAATTCAATATAATTTTTAAGTAACTTAGGCTTAGGTACTCGGCTTCCTTTTTTAGTGTGTCCGATCCCTTTAAAGGTCGTTAAATATAACATTACTTACGACTTTTCTATTATTCTTGAATCTCCAAACAGATCCAAGCCCAAAGAAACACTTTTCTGGTTAGTTAGAACCAAATCTCAACCAAAAAATGTAACTTGAAATAATTGGAATTAAAACTAAGTAAGTTTAAATATTTTAGTAATATATCCGGCAGGGGTGATCCAGTGCCTTGCTAGTACATTCATTTTAGATGATAAGTTAGGATAGGCAGCCTGACGGTCCATTTGAGCTCTGGCATCCTTTACGCAACAAAACAGCTTACATTCTGTTATTTCACGGCGTAACATAAACTGAAATCTTGAATTTAGGAAATTCAATTTTTACACTTACCAAAAATATAAGCACATAAAAGCTTCAGTTTAATTTTGCAGACTTTGATGAATATTAAAAATATATGTATTTGTCTCTTCATTAAAATCATCATCAGCCTGTGTTTCTCCACTGCTGGCTCTCCCAAGGCTCGCAATCACGCACGGTCTTCTGTTCTT
Organism: Bembecia ichneumoniformis; assembly: GCA_910589475.2. NCBI lineage: Eukaryota > Metazoa > Arthropoda > Insecta > Lepidoptera > Sesiidae > Bembecia > Bembecia ichneumoniformis. The sequence goes on from OU342521.1 coordinate 8,791,954, forward strand.
CACATCTAGCCGCTTCCCGCGAAACCTTTCGGTCTGTACACCTGGCCGCAGGGCTTCTAACTCGTGGCCTCCATTCGAGAATTCTTCTATCACGGTTCATCGGTTATCCGCTCTGTGTCACCGGCCCATTGCCACTTAAACCTTGTTTCTTAGGTGAATTTCAGAATTTTTGATCTTATCCACCAAAGAAACTTCGAGCAAAGCTTGCTGAGCGACTTTAAACTTGTGGAGCAGTCCTGCCGTGATAGTATTAGGTAATATAAAAAATAAAGCGAAAATCAAAATGTTGGACAATAGTCGCCCTTGCAAACTGCTGTAATAATTATTATAGTAGATAATAAAGGCTCTTCGCGTTTCTATATAAAAAAAAACGTTCTTTTGGAGTATTTACGCTTCACTTTGATTCTAAGGCTTCAATTTTTCCCTTTTTTTAAAATGCGTTGTTTTACAAATTTGGTTGCAGGTACACCAAGCAAAGTGTCATTAACATAAGGTGTTAAAAATAAAAAAAAAAGACATACATAAATGTGTCACATGGTTTATTATTTTTTTTAAATTACTTATTGCACTTTGTTGACAAGTCTATTTCCTTACCATCATAGGTATGCTTATCTACTATCTGAAGAGTTCGGAATCATTGTGAATGTAGGAGGCAATTTAGCTGGTTTGTAAAAAGTATTACATTATTCAGTATGTAGTGTTTATAAGGCACACAAAATTGTTATTTCTAATCGTTTTATACACTTCTTAAAAAAGCCGCACGCTACTGTGCTTAGTGTACAAACACAGTGGGAGCCGACATACAGGGCTAAACGTACATGCATGCATAGAAATGGAACCTCTCTGTGACGTCATTACGTGAAGATTCAGCAAATCCAGACCATTTTTGTTACATGGCGCTAGTTCAAGTGTTTTTATTTTTTAATAAAAAGAAATTTACAAATTATTGTCATAAAAAATATTATATAAAACAATTTCAACTGTCAAAATCCATAAAGATTAAAAGTAACGATCTTTGAATCTTAACCCGACTACACCATTCAAGGACATTATCGAGGAACATTTTCTTACTTAGGCTGCGTTCATACTAGCGCGATTTTTTTTTCCGGCGCGAAATCGCACGCACGTCGCGAATGTGCCGCTCCCTCGTAGATATTTTGGAATTTGAATAGTTTGTCTCTTTTCTTAAAGTACATTTCCCATCGAAATAAAGATAAGCGCGCACGCTCAGATCCCGAATAGAAACCGCGTAGTACACGAGTCGCAATCGCGCAGTGCCCGCGCCGCCTCTACAACACGATGAGCCATCGCGATGGCCAACTATAATGGGTCATTGCGTAGAGGGCGTAATGGCGTCTGATGACAAATGACAATGACGCGTGCGATGGTCTACTAGGGATGGCGTCGGTGTCGCTTTTTAGAACGCTCATCAAAGTGGGCCAGTGAAACACATCTAAACGTCAGTGTTGCCATTTATTCAGATTTATTTGTACCTATACAGATTTTACACCGGTTATAGGTGACTATTTCTCAAAAAGTTGTCCATTTTAACTGTCCCACTATGAAAAACGTAATGTCAGTAAAAATGTGTTTTTTATTTCGAATAAAGTAAACTTAAATGTTTGCTGAGTATCTAATGAACACTATGCAAACATAATATACATGCACAAATATTCGTTTATATTAAAAAAAAAACTTATTTAATACGAGCAGTTAAAACGTCTTTCATAGAAAATATTCATTGTCTCCCTCCACCCGAAGCGGTAAGTCTGTCTAAATTTTATATTTGTAAATATGACTTACAAGATTTTTGTATCTGTAAGTCATATTTATATTCATTTTTTGTATCACAAAAAATGAATACGCAGCTGTATTCTGTAGAGACTTATCTTGTTTTTGTGATCTCGTAACAGAAAAAGGACTTTGCGAATGCTATGATGTTAGGTTGCACAATTTAATACAAAAGAAAAGTTTAGACATAGAAATACAAAAGAGAAAAGCAAGAGAGACTGGAAATAAACTAGTAAGAAAGCGCAAGAAAGTATCTGAATCAGAATCTTCTGAAAGTTATATTGACAGTGATATCACATATGCGGACTCAGATCTTGATGAGACTGCTAGCGAAATTGATATTGATATTGAAGAAGAAAAAACACAAATAAAAAAAATAAAACAGGATACTAATTCCAAAAAAGATATGAAAAGGAAGAATAAAAAGAGAATATTATCAATTGACGAACAATATAAAGAAAATAAAGTGCCTGAATTGAAACCAAATAATAACCTTACTAAAGCAAAGACTGAAGCAATTCGTACAGCATCAGAAATACAAATTTTAAGTGACAATCATGTAAACATAGTTTTGGATGAAACTACAGGCCTTTTTAAGCTGAATATGTCATCAACAGATCAAAAAACTAAAAATGAATTATCTGGATTAGCACAGTGTGCGTCTACATCGTCAAGCAATAATATAATAATTGAAGATATAATTGAAACAGAATCCAATGAACTATGCAGTACAAGTCCTAAGCCCGGTGAATTTATACTCGTCAAATTCTCAAATCAAAGAAAATAGGAATTTCGTTTTGTTTGCCGCATTGAAGATCTGTCACACAATAAAATTGTAGAACAAGGATTTAAGTCTAGAAAGAAGAAGAGTGTTTATGATATTATAAAGGATGACATTAGTATAGTGGAAAAAGAAGACATTGTAGAGTTTCTTAATCAACCAAAAAAAGAAGGAAATAACTACATTTTTCCTGTGGATATTAATGTAAAAGAAATTTAAATACGCTTGATTTAAATTTGATTCTTATTTCGAAATAAAAATATTAAAAAAAAAACATTTATTTTATTTAGTCATTGATTTCAACGTCATAAGGTATAACTTCATCCATAGCATTACTAATTTCTTGGCGTTTCTTGACGAAATTATTTCTTGACAATTTCCTGACGGGACAACTTTTTGAGAAATAGTCAGGTACAAATTACAGAATTTCAGAAAATTATGGACAACGTCTTTAACAAAAAAATATTTCAATGTCATTTATTTTACACTGAGTTTATTTACTATTATATTATTTTCGGTTATAGCAACTCACAGATACAAAGAGGAGAATTCACCAATTTTTTATAGTGAATGTTTTAATTTACACAAACACAATATCAGAGTTCAATTGTGTTTTTACGTTCTTGCGAGTCGATTGTGTTTTGTTTAGTTTTTTTAAATATTATTATCATCCTAAAGAGGTTTAAATAATATTATCATGTTACCGAAAAGGCCACGGAACACGCAACGTTTTAATCAGTGCTGACTGGAAGAGAATTCTTTTAAATCATGTTTAAAAACGAGTAAAAAGGGAGATAGATGATTACGCATACTGTAGTTTTATTTAGTATATCTTGCTGGTAAAAATGATCTAGTTCAACACATAAAAACCGCCAAACATAAGGTCAGTTTCCAGGTTCCTCCACTTCTAGTACGCAAAAGACAGTCCCCGATTTTTTTCAAAAAGGTAATATTTCTGACGACGTAAAGACGGATGAAATTTTATTAACATGTTTTGTTGCTGAGCATAACCTGTTTATGAATGTCATGGAACACTTCCTCCACTTCATAAAAATAATATGTAAAGATTCCACTCCACTATCGCAAAAGGGCTTGCTTGTAGTCGAACAAAAACAACAGCTATTATAAAATCTGTGACCGGAGCTACCGAAAAAGAAAACCTAATAGTTGACTTGAAAACAACATAATTTTAACTTTTAATTGATGAAAGTACGGACAGATGAGGTGTCAAACTTTTATGCACTGTTGTAAGATATAAAAACTAGAAAATAAATTCGCTTCTTGGTCTGGTACCCATTCAATATGCCACAGCTGAAAATCTGTATGAACAACTTGTAAAAATATTTACAGAGAATGGTGGTCCTTATAAAGATAATATGATTGTATTTGCTGCAGATAAGGCAAATGCTATGATAGGTCAATATAATTCTGTAGCCAGCAGATTACTACAGGATATACGCAACTTATATGTATTTGCCATTCATTTGCATTATGCGCATCGTATGATTGCACAAAGTTACCGCAGGAACCTGAAGGCCTAGTGAGAGATATACACAATTATATTAATACAAGTCCAAAACAAGCAGGTGTATTGAAGGAATTTCAAGAGTTTCTTGCACTAAAGCCCCATAAAGTTCTACATTCATGCCTTGCTTGCAAGGTGGCTCTCACTACGCTCTGCTATAATGCGAGTTCTAGAGCAATATGAAGCACTCAAGTTATTTTTTACTGATGCTGCTCATACAGATCGTTTAAACTCGGCGGACTCTATTTTGCGAACGTTGAATAATCCACATAACAAAATTTACTTCGTTATGGATTATGGAATTTATTATGGAATTTTCGTTGGATTTTTTTACCAGATTAAATAAAAACAGGCTGAAAAGCCGCAATTCGCAAATACAATCATTACACGAGAATGTGAGTTTAAATCTTTTTTGGATTGTTACATGGAAAGTTCTTATTTGCTAAAAACTGAATAACAAAACATAAGACACGATGATTCTCGACATTTCAAATCGATTGAAGAACTTTATCTTTGTGTGAATGTTGTCACATCATTATCCGATCCCAATTTAAATACAAGTGATGTGAAATTATTTAAATTACGATGTCTCGAGTTTTTTATAGAAGGAGCCAAACAAATAAAAGTCCGTTACAATTTCGGCAATGAAATCACAAAAAATTTAAACTTTCTTAATCCAGCTATTGTTAAACGCCGCAGAATACCATCACTGATTCACATTGCGCAGGCTTTTCCTAACATTATCCGACAAGAAATTATACAAATACTAGACAATGAGTGGCGTCATTTAAGATTGAACGATAACCTGCTGGAATTAAGTGAAAATTTTTGGCAGCAAATTTTTTGTGCACAGGACACTGATGGAAATTTGCTGTAGGTCCCAACTCTTAAAGAAATGATTTCTGCATTATTATGCCTTCCTCATTCCAGTATTTTCTTTCATTTCGAGAGCTAATCCAGTTATTTAATAAATATGACTTTACATAATGTATTCTGATTATGTGCATAATATAGCTTATTGTTCTCTTTCAGATAGTTTTAGATTTTCCCATTCAGATTTACTGATTTGACATTGTGTTTATTAATAAAACTGTACGTGTTCGTGGATGAATTTATCAAACACTAAGATTTTATTTATCAAACACGCGGCGGCCATTATAATTTGTGAAGTGAACTGATTTTGCTAATGGTAAGTACCCATTATTTGTTCCTTGGTTGTTATTTTGCTTGCGGCTGTTATTTCTTCGTGAATATGTATACTAATAGTAAGCCAAAAACTCATGCGCTCTCGGAATAATAGATATTATAGAAAATGTCTGTGTAAAAACACCGTTTAACTCATTGGATGCTTTGGACGCATATATGCGTTTAAACAAATCTTGGTCGGCGTGCCGCGGACGCACATATGCGGAAAATTTTAAATGACTATAAGGTTAGCTACTGCATATATATTTTTTTTTTATATTTTATACGTAATCAAACATACAACTAAAAGCCAACATTGCAACGGTTTGCAAATATACGGTCATAGATTTTAGATTTTTTTATTCCATTATCGCATGCTTTAATACGCATATATGCGTATGAAGCCAGGAGTTGTAAACATTGCAGAAAGTTGTAAAAGTTTTTAGGTTCCGTTGCTAGACGTGTCACGTACTTATTAATCCAAGACAAATTTGATAGAGAAAAAATGCAAACATTGCATACAAACCGTTCGGGACAGCCTACAGTTCGTGCATAAACAATAAGTGTTTGTGTAAAGTGTTCGTATAGAAATGGGTCCGACGCAGTGAATGTCGGCCCATATAAACGTGTATGTAAACAAAGACAGCAACACAAAGTGAAAGGGACACATATATTGTTATTATATCGTTCGGTTATATCATTTTTACACATACATTGGTTTTGGTTCCGCACCACAAATGTACGCTTAAGGTAGGGGTTCCTTGGTGCGTATAAGCGCAACGTGTACACGCAACGTATAAACGCAGAAGTCGAATGTATTGAAATAGATTGTGTCGGGTTGTTTGGTGCGTACAAACGCACTGCGTAAGGAATATACGCTGCGTTTAGCGAACGCATCGGTCAGTAGGCAACCTGTGCGCATAAACGCAGGACGTTCGGGAATAAAAAACATTGTTTTCTACAGATTTTTTTTATATTAACAGAATGCCGAAACATTTATTAAAATTCAGCAAGGAACAGGATGAACTTTTGCTAGAAAAAGTGAAAAGTAATCCATTTCTCTTCGATTTGGCTCACAAAAATTATAAAAATGTCATATTGAAAGATGACATATGGACAAGTATCGACGAGTTCTTAAAGTGTACACGTAAGTACAATTACCTTATTTTTTATAATATTATTTTTAGGGCTCCATTCCTTTAATCGGTCTTTGTGTTACAGCTAATTATCTCATTGTCAGTAAATGGTAATTACTTGATTTTTAGTAATTTTTAAACATAATTTTATTTTCACTACTAGCTACCTGGCTGCCAAGATACTTGGCCCTGAACGCTATTAAAATAATTTTTAAATTCATTTCTTATATTAATTGCTGAAATAGATGAATTTCCACCAGCTCGTGCTAGAGGTACAGTACCTAGTGTCTGATTATGTCGAGATAACATGTCTATAGTGCTTTCGATAGTGCTTGATGAATCTCTTAACAGCAAATTGTGCAGACAACAGCATACAGCTATGACCAAGTCAGCTGTCTCAGGAGTAACAGCGATGGGTGTGTAGAATATTCTGAATCTTTGGCAGAGCAAACCAAAAGCATTTTCGCTTGTTCTTCGTGCTCGGCTCAGACGATAATTGAAGACTGACTTAGAAACATCTTCTCGACTTTGATTTTGAGGATACGGTTTCATCATATGTTCAGTTAGTCGAAACGCCTCGTCGCCGACGAACACGTATGGTAGTTGAATTTGTTCCGAGCCCGGTAAACTTTTATTGGGCGGAAACTGGAAATTCCCCGAATATATGTCTTTTCCAATTTTTGTTTTTGAAAAAATGGCACTATCACTTTCTTTGCCATAAGATCCTACATCTATGTACATAAATTGGTAGTCTGCGTCTACTATAGCTAAAAGCACAATAGAAAAGTAATTTTTGTAGTTAAAATGAAGAGAGCCAGAATTCCATGGAAATTTTATTCGACAATGTTTTCCATCAATGGCGCCACAACAATTCGGAAAATTCCATCGGTTCCAAAATTTTTCAGCAGCATATTTTAAAGTTTCTTCCGATAGTTTAGGAATAAAAATTGGCATCAGTTTGGAATACATAGCTTTCAGGGTCTGCTTAATTAATTTGCTTATGTGACTGTGAGATATACGATAATTGAAAGCAAGCAACCTTATACTCTCTCCAGTCACCAGATATCTGAAAATAAAAGTAAAATTGAATAAATTCATCTTATTTTACAGGAGGTGAAAGCAAAATACGTTGGCGAAGTTTGCGGGATTTGTATAATAGGAAAAAAAAGGAACAAAAGCTAGGAACGGGCAGTGCTCGTAAAACGTTTGAGGTCTGGCCATACTCGTCTTTAATGACATTTTTAGAACAATGCAGTTCTGAAAGAACTACTTTTTCGAGCGATTATCAATTAAATAGTCAGGATAACTCTGAAATCGTATCACGAAATTCAAATGCGGCAGAGACTACATCAACAAATGAAACTGAAGACCCGATTCCAGAAGACACAGAACCTTCTCCTATGATTTCCGAAGCTAAATCTTCAACATCTACCGTAGATTTTGAGCCAGTTCCGACCACCGAAGTACTCGTGCAACGTCCGTCTGCTACACCAAAACGTCCCAAGAAGAAGACTAGTAGCGACAATAATGCTATATTAGCATTATTAGAAGAACGAGCACATGAACGGAAACAATTGCTGTCAGAAACAAATGACCCAATTAATATATTTTTCCAAGGCATGGCTGCAACAGTGAAGACGTTTCCTCCCGATCTTGTTGCCAAAGCAAAATTAAAAGTATGTGAAGTAATCACTAATTTAGAGTTGGAACTTCATGCACGGTCTCAGACACCCGCTCTACGGACACCGACAACATCAGTATCCAGTTTTGGCCAACAAGATGATTGTGAAAGAGAGTTTGATTTTTATAACTATTAATATATATTATTATTTAAGACCGAAACAATATCATAAATAAAAATAAAAGTTATGGGTTTATTCTTACCTTAATGTTAGAGCCAGTTTTTCCTTAGGCGATATAGGTTCTTGTACAACATTTGTAGGCTGAATTTCGATATCTTGCTTTATGTAGGACAATACTTCATTAAACTGTTTCTCGGTTAGACGAAAATAATTTTTATGTTGTGTATTATAGTCAAATTCATTATTAGAAAGATGTTGCTCGATCAAGAGCTTATAACACCCTTCTTTATTTCTCGTAGAGTATATACTACTTATCTTATTTCGTTTATTCTTCTTTTTAGCCAATATGTAACGTAAAATTAATTCATCTTCTTCAGCTTCAAGTAAATTAAGTTTACGAACACAATCCATGTCTGTTTCTCACAAAATTCTAAGTAGAACTGCACTGTCATTCGATGCATTCATACCAGGGCTGTGACAGCATAGTTCCATAATTATGCGCTGGAGCGCTGCAATCGCGATTTGCATGGCCACCATTTTGATTTTTGAGACGCGATTAATTGTCCTCATTCATTGTTCTGTCATTTGCGTACGTACGTCCTCCATGATTTTCGTTTTTCGTTTCCAACTTCCATCGCTGTTATTTGTTTTTTGTTACTGTTTTTGTTTTTGTTGTCTTGTTATTTGTTATTACTTTTGTTTCTTGTTGTCGTCATGGCACCGTTAAAGTGTTGTGTTGGTGGTTGCGATGCAACAAGTGCCACTCATCGACTTTATAGTTTGCCGAAGAACAACCAATTAAGGAATTTGTGGATGTCATTCTTAGTGCCAACAAATTCCATGCTTTTGGGTCTATCGACTGACCAACTAATAAACCGACGCGTTTGTGAGAAACATTTTGATCGACAACAGTTCGACCAACAAGGCAGAAGACTTAGGAATTCCTATCCCTGCTTGTTCACACAGGAAGAAATAGCGCGTGGTGAACCTCTTGCAACTCCTGGAAATGGTGAGTCAACAATTGGTTAGCTGCTGACATATTATAATTTTATAGTTACATGATGACTTTCTTGACTCATATCTTATACTTGTATAGTGTAACTAGTTACTCCCTGCAGCTTTAAAAAGCTGTTAATTTTAAAAAGTAAAAAATAAAATTTCTGAGCCTGGCCCCTTAATTTAGAAGTAATATTAACTTTTTTGCAGTTGGGTGCCGTATTTATACCTGAAAAACGGCTGAACCGAATTTAACTAAACAAAGCTAAGAACCACCGCTAGTAAACCTGCTTTCAAATAAAAAACGCATCAAAATCGTTTCACCCGTTTAAGAGCTATGGTGCCCGAGACAGACACACACAGCGGTAAGACTTATAACAGCCCACTTATTGTGTTGGGGATCAATGAAAATAGCCTATGTTACTCTCAGTCAAGGTCCACAGCTACCTCTGCATAGAGTCACTCAATGCTATAGCTTTGTTTTTGTGAGTTAAAAGGAAGAAACAAACACTTTCATATTTAAAATTATAATGTGCCTAATATATTAGCTAGGGTAAACCAAATATATAGTTTGTTGTGGTATATAAATGTATAAAGTGTTTGTTGATATTAAAGTGTAATGTTTATTGTTTCAGAAATATCTGAACACAATTATTTTAAAATTCAGGATGATGATGTTGATGAAACAATGTTGGAGATTAGTACGTCAGGTATGTGGTTCTCATTACAACTTGGCTCGTATTTATAAACTGATTTTTATTTTAAGTTCTCACATAAGATCGGGTGTTCCAGACAAATAATCTTGAGTTCTGTTTATTAATACTGCCTTAGATACAATTTTCACCGATCATTCATTACTAAAAAACACTATGTTGTTACGGGCATTTAATAAATTAAATTTTTGTTTCAGTGGTATGCTCAATATGCTTTTTACATGATTATTGTAAAAAGCATATTGAGGAAGATGATGCCAGCAAAACAGTTTTGGTTAAAATGACAGGTGTGTATTTTTTTTACCCGACTGTGGCGGAGCCGAAAAGGAGGGTATATGTTTTTCACCGTCATGTATGTATGTCCAGTTCTATGTTCCCTTCTACAGCAAATGAGGTATTGTTAGATTCGTCTTTGCAGGCAGAGTGTCATAGGAAACATTTTATCCCGGGAAAACATCTCATTCTTTTGGAAAATCCTTGAAGAGAAAATTATATTTGATTATTGTTTTTTTTTAGTGAGTCACCAAAAGTCAAGGTTCTGACACCCAGAGATTCTAACACAGCTCCACAACATATCCCCACTATCGCACCATCAACATCACATCAGAATAAATCACCAGTCAAAGGTAAGCTACTAAAATATTAAAAAAAAAACCTGTCAAGAGTGAGTCGGACTCGCGTACTTAGGGGTTCCATGTCATCATATAATTGTTAAACTTTGCATACAGTTCTTAAATGTAGGAAAGACAGATGAGCGCATAGCATATATATTATACAGGGTGGTAATTTGAGATGGGTCAGTAAGGGCAGCTACCTAAACCATTGTAGCTAGAACAAAACACTCTTAGGAGACTATCCATTATTTTAATAGTTATTTCCATCGGCATTCAAAGATTTTGGAAAAATGGTACAGTCAGCGAGAAAAAGGTCAATTTTCACGTTTTGTTTTTATAATGCCAATCGATTCTGTTACTTATAAGGATCAATTGACCCTATGGGACCACCTGAGGTTAGAGTACTAGAAACGTCAAAAAACTCAAAAAACTACTTCCATACATTTCTTACAGAATGAGATTGAAAAATAAGTTCAAACATTGTTTTTAATTAAAAAAGGCGGCAATCACTACAATGGAAACTGGCTAGGCAATGTTTATTTTAAATTAATTTGAATTTGGAAGGAAAACATTGTTTTAGAAACAAATGTTATTTATTATTATTCTTGCATGTCAGCTAAATTGTGAAAATATTGATTCATTTAGATCGCATAGATTTATTAGAAGCTTATTTTATAAATAATATCAACTGCCATGGAATGATATAAGATTAAATACCCTATACCCTATATCAAAAGTTATAAAAAATCTCCTAAATATTCTTGTAGAGTGTAGCTCCTTTAAGAGAAATCCTTACGACAACAATGATCTTGATAAAAAATAGCGGTTGCAATTTTAACACTCGGTCGTTAGAAGCTTTGAAGTCGCTGCCGAAGTAGGCATTTCCCATAACCAAGTTTTAAAGATATGGAAAAAGTACAAATACAAATGCTGTCGTTGTGGTCGTTGAGACCTCTTGATATTTTTTTTGGGATATCTCAAAAATGGAATTTACAAGAAAAATTAGGTACATTACAGTTCAAGAATTGTCACTACAACGGTGTATGGAGTTAACGCAAACAAAATATCAGCGGTTACACGCTCATTGCAGAAACCGTCCAAACGGCAAACAAATAGAGCAACTACTATCGTAGATTTATTACTTACGATCTTTACTTGTTTTTAAAGATTGGCAATTGTAGTGATTGCCGCCTTTTTTAATTAAAAACAATATTTGAACTTATTTTTCAATCTCATTCCGTAAGAAATGTATGGCAGTAGTTTTTTGAGATTTTTGACGTTTCTAGTACTCTAAGCTCAGGTGGTCCCGTAGGGTCAATTGATCCTTATAAGTAACAGAATCGATTGGCGCTATAAAAACAAAACGTGAAAATTGACCTTTTTCCCGCTGACTGTACCATTTTTTCAAAATCTTTGAATGCCGATGGGAATAACTATTAAAATTATGGATAGTCTCCTAAGAGTGTTTTGTTCTAGCTACAAAGGTTTAGGTAGCTGCCCTTACTGACCCATCTCAAATTACCACCCTGTATAACACACACACACACACACACATATATATATTTATATATATTATATAAAACGCAAAATACTTTTTCCACAACCTAATACAGTCAAAACCAGTTACAACGACACCATTTATAATGACATATCGGTTGTAACGACCAAGAAAAAAATCCCAACCTAATCTTATATACTACAATAGCCCCGGTTATAACGACCTACCTACCCCTAATAGGGTAACACTAAAACTCTTATGCAGCAGACAGCAATGTATTACACTCTTGTAAAGGGATTTCCTTTCTAAGGTTTCCTAGATAACCACTGAACAGCTATTATTAAGCCTAATATAATGTCTTTACAATAGAGTAATTCTACACCAATATCCAGATGATAGCAATATTCAATGCTCTTGTACAGAATAAGGCAACATAAAAGTAGAATTCAAGAGCAGTATTCAGCAGTATATGCCTGCTTTAGTCTTTTAAACTTGCTTCTAGCGGTTTTATACACTACACGCTGTATTTTAGTGTTTTTCAGTGATATTTAAAAGCAAAAAAAAAAAATTTCGATTATATACAGCCGTATACCAGCATTGCTGCATAAAATTATACAATTTATGCTCTAGTACATACAGCCTTAAAAATATATTTATGCTTTTGTTCATCGTATATACAGCTTCTAGCTGTTAATTTAATGGGCAAAAGATATTTTTTCAGCCTAAATGTTTATTGGGCCATATTCCATATTAAGCCATATATTTCTATAAAGGGATATATTAATAACAGATTTAAATATTTGTTTATTAAAAATAAAATACTTCATTGATGCAGTCATTTCTTTCAATTTATAGTGATTTTTGCTTTTTCAGCAAACATGTGCTTCAAAACCCAATTTACAATTTTGAACATGCAGTTGCGCGCATTGACGCGGCAGAACGCCAGGGATAGGTCGACTAGGTGAGTCTCAATGAAAATGATAAACACGCTAGCAGATTATGTGTGCGTGACAAATCATGGCGGGACTGTACGTAGACATGTATCTGTATGCGTACAGGGTTCCCAGACTAGGGAAAAAGTTCCACTTTTTTGTTCAAACATATTTTTTTATGTGAAACATCTTTTGAAAGAAAGAAAGAAAAAGATTTTATTTAAGACGGACACAACACACACAATGACACAATACAAGTTACTTAACAAATTTTACAAGACTATCATCTTTTGCGGCAGGTGAGACTGGTTGTTAGCGTGGCGACGCCAACCTCTGAAAGTGACAGTGTTAATGAGACGTGGAATTCACCTCTATCTTCTACACACTTCTCTGAAAGTGAGTTTCCTCCTTTACCTTAGGTAAAAAGGCGAATTACAGCTACAAGAAGGATTGCTAATAGAGATTTGGACGCTAATAATAGGCCGAGTATATCTGCTCCTACCAGTATGGCAAGTACATCTGCTGCTGAAAATATACCAAGTCTATTTGGTACAACGTCTGCTGAAATAAATGAATTAGAGTAGCTAAACCAGAAACTTGATTCCATGGAATGGGATATGCCTACTCAAAAGGCCCACCGCATATTGAGTACACAAGACCTATTTCTGGTCTGAAAGACGTAGATGCAGGCATTTTGTTGACCAAACCAATTTATAGGCCACCCAGCATCTGCTGTCAAATGATATTTCTTCCGGTTCCAGTGACCATTGATGAAATGACGAAATTTCTAGCACTCATTGGTGAAGCTGTCATCGACAAGAGACTACTGGAGGGCGCAAAGTTGCACAATATTCCATTAGCCCGAACTGTAATGCCTAGAAACAGGTTTGAGTTGATTCTCAAATTTATTCACTCTTCAATAATACGTTGGCTGACCCTAATGACCGGCTTTAAGCCCATTCTCCTCTATAAGTTTATAAATAACTTGGTGGCAAAAAGGTTGATCATTTGTTATTTCCACCTATTCTTAGTTCAAGTTCGAGTGGTAGTTCTTTTACTTCAGACTCAAGCTCTGACGAGACTTTGGAAGAACAATTGAATGCAAAAGAGAATATAACACCTGAACCAACATATAAGTTATCGCTTCACCTACATTATCCAGTATCCTTCGCTGCATTAAATTTGTCACGCACAAACGCTTTTTTTCTTTTTGAGTGCTTGAGATAAAATAATAAGTGCAGCACTTGCAATTATAATATTGCTGTCAGAGTCGAACATAACGAAGCACTACCAACTACCGAATTCATCGTTACAAGCAATGGAGCATTCGAAGCAAAGGAGCATTCGTTCGGCTGATCTAAACATCTGTGCGACATTGTGCTGAATTTCTAGTTCTTGGTTCTCATGTTTGCTCGTTTGAATTTTTGTGTAAACGCTGAAAAAGAGCTTTCGTTTACACTAAAAGATCAAGAATGAATGCTCTTGTTCTTTACTCTAGCTCATTGTTCGTTTGGTTTAAATCCACCTTTATACGAAGCTTTAAGAAGCATATAAATTGCCGAATTTATAGAATGCAAGAATTATTCTCAAGATTATTTACAGCAGCTAAATAATTGTCTGCAAGAGATAAGAGAGAATATACAGTAGATAAACATCATTCAGGTCTAATCGAAAAATATAATCAATACAAAAGAATAATTACATATTTTTTGATGAATTTTTCAATTTTTTTACGCAGCATGAGCACTGATAATGAAGTATTTAAATATTTGAATAACTACTGTGAAATGGTAATTTTTTTTGTTAAATTCAGTTATAGCTGATAGAAGTAATAATTATGAATTACATCTTTTAACTACTAGACAAATGTTACCTTACATTTTGTCTATGAATCACACGAATGACATACGCGTAGTGACTCTTTATTTACAAGATATGATAGAACTACCTTTAGAAGTTGTACATGATATGAAGAGAGGAATGCTTTCCGTTAAACGAACGGAAGGTGTAGTGAGTCCCGACTTAGCATTAGAGAAGAAGCGAAGCAAAGATGGCTGCTCCTTTATCCGTTTAAAAACAGCATTCACGAGGCTCTTTCTTCATATCTCGGTTTACAAGCAGACTCTACAAGTGACATTATCACAATGAATGGACGCAATCCAGGGTCAATAAAGACGAAAAAGGTATTGAAAATATCTTAAAATATTTCAATGCTTGCAATCCCTACAATGACATCGAGAACTACGCGCTTCGAAATATTTACACCGGTAAACTTGCTGATGAATCTTCGTAATGTTTGCTAAATATAGTAGAAAATGGAGAGGCTCTGCTAAGTACGTATGAAAATAAGCGATTTGTACTGAAAAGTAAAAAGTTATCCCATCCTATTAAAAAAAGTAAATTTTACAACTTTGTAACTACTTCTGAAAAAGGAAGTAAAAGTACTTCTAATAAAAGTTGCAAATTGCAACAGATATAAATTTCTTTTAAGAAATATTTATGTTGGCTAATCAACGTGGATTTGACAAAAAACTTTTAGCACCTTACGAAATTTTGAATTATTGCAAGTACCTTTATGGAGTCAACTTTACGGAGTAAAGGTCAAATCATTAAAAATTTTATAATTTCAAAAGATCATCCAAAATTCCAACTAATTGCAATAATTTATTTTCAAGCACTGAAAATAAATTACAGCTCGTTTGATTTCTCTGTACTGCTGCTGCTACATATGCAAAAATAAAAGAAGATTGCGAGTTATATATTTGTGGAGGATTTGACGATCCAACAAAAAGTTTCAAATTACAAGGCTCTTCATTTTTTGAAGTACCTGACAAAACTCGAAACATTTAGGACCAGGGTGCTCAACCCCAGGTCCGCGGGCCACAGTTGCGAAAGAATTCTAAATGGCCCGCGCAAGTAAGTTTTGAAATACGCACCAAATCAAAAAATCCCGCCAAATTGTCTGCCGCAAAGGAACGTAGTACTTTACGCGGGCGGCGGCCCCACCCGAGTCAGTCTCACTCATTATGCTTCGAGAAACAATTGAGTGCGCAGGTGACATAACTGACTGTTGAAAGTGAAGTTTTTTAATGTGTGTTTTTGTTGATGAGTAACTGGCCCATATATTTTGTCAATTTCGTATTTACATTGGCTGTCAAAGGTATGTTATTCGTTAAGTATTCATGTTTTCATATTACTTAGGTACCTACCTATTTTGAAAGGAAAATATAAACAAAATGTGGTTTGTTCAGTATGGCTCATAGCAAATCAAGTACTTCGAAATCAACAGAGTATCGTATTTTTCATGATGAATGGGAAAATAAATATTGTTTTATTGAAAGCAAGGCGTAAACCTACAGGTTTACTTTGCTTCACTACAGTAGTTATTGCAAAAAAAAAAAAAATTAGAAAGGCATTATAAGCAAAATCATAATAATTTTGAAAAAGATTACCCTGTTGGTAGTGCTATCAGAGAAGATTTTTTTAAAGAAATAGAAACGGGAACTATTTAACCAACAGAATATTTTCGTTCAAAGGACGACGAGTTTGAATCTATGGTCAAAACATCGTACCAGATTTCTTTGCTCTTAGCGAAAAAAAAAAGAAATCGTTTTCCGATGGAGCGATTGTTAAAAAGGCTTTGACGATCTTTGCTCAAAATTGTGATGATAAACACGTCAAAGCTAAAGCGGCTAGTATTTCACTCTCACGGCACACTGTCACGAGACGGGTGGAGCAAATGGCAGTTGAAATCAATGACCAGATTCAAGAAATCGTAGCTAAGTGCAAATGAGTGGGGGCTGATTCGTTCACCGCTTGAATAACAGAAAGCACGCACACTAGCGTAAAGTGTTGTAGGAGTCGTAAACGTTTCGCTCCAGTGTTTTAATTTTTCGCTGGAGTAAGTACTTTTTTTATCATATTTTACCGATGTTTTAGACAATCAAAATATTATTTAATATTGGGTCTATATTGATTATTACATTCATTCATTATCTGTTATTACTTTGGTTATGCGTTAATAAGCTGATTTATTGTATTTTAGTAGATTTTTAATTTTTTTTTAAATTGAATAATTAGGGTTCATTCGTACGGTGGGTGAAACATTTGTACGTACGAATGAGCCCCATAAGCTAATTCGTTTATGCTATTTAATTACTAATTATTTGTTAACATAATTTATAATTAGTATCATAATAAACTACCTATTAGTTTACATAATTCACTACTTATCTACTAATGTAACTTTACTTTATTTTAGAAAATGTACGGAATTATAAGAAAAAAAAAAGGAAATAACTGCTGCCATTAAAGATGTCATGGAAAAAAGACTTTCCATCCGAAAATCAGCAGAATTATACAAAATTAAACATCAACATTGCAGTCCTGGCTTTTGAACATCAAAAATAATGACGGACGTGGTCGTTCTGAGAGAATGATTTCCAAATATACAACTAACTCACACCCGGTATTTTCTATTGATGAAGAATCTGTTCTAACTGATTATATTTTACAATGTTCTAAGATGCATTACGGGCTTACATATAATCACACTCGCAAATTAGCGTATGAATACGCTAAGGTCAATAACTTGAAATATCCAACAAGTTTGGATAAAAATTCACTGAACGGTATAGATTGGTTTTATAAATTTCGCCAACGCAATCCCCGTTTAAGCTTGCGTAAACCAGAAAACACAAGTGCTGCCAGGTCATTTGCTTTCAATAAAACACAAGTTTACGATTTCTTCCAAAATCTTGAGACCGTTTACCTTTGGCACAAATTTACCCCCGATAAGATTTATAATTTCGATGAATCTGGCATCACGACTGTGCTAAACACACCAAAGGTTCTGGCAGATAGAACTCAAAAGCAAGTTGGTCAGCTTGTATCAGCGGAGCGAGGTGAATTAATCACTTTTGAAGGAATAATTTGTGTAGATGGAAATATTGTCCCACCACTATAATGTGTTTCCTAGAGTCAAGGAACAACTTTTAGAAGGGGCTCCTTCTGGAAATTTGGGTGTTAATATTCTTGGATGTATTGAAAC
The DNA here is from genome assembly GCA_910589475.2 of Bembecia ichneumoniformis. Taxonomy (NCBI): domain Eukaryota; kingdom Metazoa; phylum Arthropoda; class Insecta; order Lepidoptera; family Sesiidae; genus Bembecia; species Bembecia ichneumoniformis. The sequence continues at coordinate 8,809,977 of OU342521.1, forward strand.
ATATTCAAGGAAAGGAACAAATGAAAATCCAATCCTTCTTTGCGATAATCACGAGAGCCATTAATTATGCTCGAGAAAATCCGGATAATTTAAAATGTTGTATTAATCGCACAGAAACAACCAACGAGCATTAATAATATCTCCTTTCCAATTATAAAATTGAAATAATGTTATTTTGTATGTTTTAATCCAAATACGAGTATGTCTAGACATTTCAGAGTGATAAAAAATATTTACAAATACACATCCATAGTTCCATACACAGATTCATGTAAGCAAATCTTTACATTAGGAATTATAGGAATTAAATGTTCCGTTTATTCGTACGTTTTATGTTGTCAGAAGTCAGAACTGTCAGTAGAACAATTTAGTTCAATCACGATGCCTATACATACAATACCTATGTATTAAAATATATGATATCAAATTATTATTTCCCATTACTTTTTCTATAGAAATTTTGAAGCTACAGTACATATTATTATCACGCTATTTATTCTCATAGCGCGCTTCGTACACTGGAACCGTAACATCAAGTCATCGGTCCAATCGGACCAATGGCGTTGCAGCATTCGAATTTGAAATCTGCCGTACCGACCGATAGACGAGAACGGGGAAGCCGAGGGGAGCGGAGCGAGTGACGCTTTAAGCTTACTTCAGTAGTACCAAATACTACATAAACTCTATCTCGGTAGAGTTTATATAGTATGAGTTCGCCGCTCGACGTCGCCCAGTGCACACGTCCCGCTGAACTCTCCGAAGCGTTACTCGTCGCTTGTCGCTCGCCGCGCACCGCGCAGTTGTGAAGTGCAGTTGTGTAGTTGTCAAGTGAAGTGCGATTGTGTATTGTGCAGTGCTGTTGCGGACTTTTTACATTGCGCTAGTTGTCAAGTCGGTCTCAGTAGTTTTTACTATAAGGCCGTCGCGCAACTAGTGTTCTGTACCCATCCCATTGCCCTTGCGGTTGGTAAGCCGCCAGGGTCACTCACCCTTCTCAGGGACACACGTTAGGTACACTATAACCCACGCGTTAGGTACATACTCAACCTAGTGGCGCGTCTACACGCGCCGACCCGGGGCCGCTCCCCGCGCCTCCGCCGCCAGGATGGATTTCTCCATCCTGGTTCACCATCTCCGGCTCCTCTTCAAAGAGCAGCCCGATGCCCTAGATAGGGTTATTCAACTGGCCCGCGAGCCAGCCCCTGCTGCCGGTTCTGCCCCGCCCGCCGAAACTGGTAAACGGCACCTTACATCCCCGGAAGAGGTTCAAGAAGCGGTTCGACGATGCGTGGCCAGCAGAAGGGCCCCAAGGAGTGTGTCCCCGGTCGGCGACATCCTCACGACCCCTATTCAGCCACATGACCCGCCAACCGCAACGCTCCCTGTCGACAAACCTAAGGACAAGCAATCAGTGGACGGATGTGTTGGCCTCGCGGCCAAAAATAAGGTCGAGCTCATCGACCAAGTTCACTCGGTAGTTAAAGGAATAGCCGCTGTATCCAACACGGCTAATAAGCTGAATATTGCTGACAGGGCCATAATTTCCGGACATAGTCAGGAGATCCTTGCTGTTGTGGCGGCTCTCGAGATCAGATTGGCCGAGGCGGAACATCAGGTTACGGCTCTGAAACTCCAGTGCACCAGCTTGGAATTCCGTTCAGCTGTCCCCGTCCCAACCTACCCCTTCCCAGCATCCTCTGCTGCCCCTCAATCGGACAGTTACGCGGCCAAACTTAAATTGCCTAAGGGCAGGCCAAACCTAACCGTACAGACAGCCAGAGTCGCGCGCTAGCGTCCGCACCGTCAACACGCTTTCCCCGCGCCAAAAACATCGCTCCGCGCAAAGTTACGGCCGAAAAATCGCAATAAATCAGCAATTAACGCCAATAATCAAGTGTTATATATTAAAAGATGCGGCTCTTCAACAGCTATCCAATGGCGAAAACCGCATAAAAATCGGTTCATAAACAGTGAAGTTATTTACAAAAAACTGGTGAAAAATTGACATCCTAAATTTCGTTCGCAAACGCCGCGAGTTTTTCCGCGATTACCTATGTTTTTGAAAGTGTACGTTTATTCCACCTTCCTTCCTCTTTACTGAACATATTTTTTGAAACCTCTGCGAGTAACCGTTTCTGAGAAACAAACACTTTTTTACAACCCTTAAAAGTGAAAATCCACTAGTGGGACAAAGTTGGATAACTGTGACAATCATTTGTGGCGGACATAGTTTTGAAGCATTTTACTGAAAAAATCATTAAAATCGGACCAGCCGTTCACCGAGATATCACCGATTATTCATTACAGAAAAAATCCCCCATTTTTCCGAAGCTTACGTTCCTCCGGGAAAAGCCACAGGAACCTGGACTTTATTCAATTAAATAGGGCTCTTCCCCTATCCAGCAAACCAAGAACCATTGAAATCGGATAAGTAGTTCTCATGTTATGAGCATAAAATAAAGCTTGAGAAAAAATTGGAGAAGCAATCTTTGGAAAAAATTACATTTTTATTTTTATTTTTTTATGTTAAGGTCGGCAGACAGGCAGACGGTCCACTTGATGGTAGGTGGCTACCGTCGCCTATAACACAAGCAACGCCAAAGCTGCTGCATGTGCACTGCCGACTGCAGTAGGATTAAGGATAAGGGATTAGGAGTGGATAGGGAAATGGGCTCTGGCATCCCTTACTCACTCACCGAAACACACGTGAAATAACACGTGCTGTTATTTCACGGTGGTCTTCTGTAAGGGGGTGGTTACTGCCGCCAGACGGGCTGCTCAAAATGGCTGCGAAAACGCAGTGTGCCCCTGCCACTACACAAAGAAAGACAAAGGTATGTTCCTATTATTTTTATTTTTATCAACTACTTTTATATTATGTTGGTATAAACTCGTCGTTAAACATAGGTAGGGTAAGATTGATTTCTTTGGCATCAATTTAACTTGTTGGAGCACTATCTTTATGGATTTAATAATAAAATTGTGGATTTTTGATTCTTTGAACAATTTTCAATGGTTTACTTGCAGAAAAATCACATTAGATTAGTCAGTCATAAATGATTATCAATCGTGTCTATACTTAAAAGGACGCCAATGAATTCAATTCCACCCCTTAGATTCAAATAGGTACTAGGTAGGTACCTCTAGAATATTTGTCTTTCTTGCCACGAAACGCTGCCAGCAGGCGATATAAAGTGATCGGCATACACTTCGCGTAGTGTGTTTTCTGTTCTAGAAACTGGCTGAAGATTCATGTCAATCAAACCACTAATGCTTGGTAAATCATTTCCATTGTAGCTGTCTCGCACTCTGATAAAATAGTGTAATACGCAACGAGCTTTAACTATAGTCTTTGCGTTGGAGAAGCTCGCGTTCATTGGAGTGTGAAACACTCTAAATTTGTTTGATAATATTCCAAGCGTACATTCTACGTACTTTCTGACACGACTTAGACGGTAGTTGAATATCTTCTGTTTGTGGCTGTACGATGGAAAATGGTGGTGCGATAAAGTCAAATGTCAATTTCAAATACCGACTCTATGTACTCTCAACGGCACAATTAACCCGCCACCGGCTAAGTTATGAGGAATGAAGATGAATATTTTTGTTAAGTGGGTAGTGTTACACATACGTGAAATCTAATAATAATAATAATTTATTTGCGATGACCATGGGTAATTGATACCAGAGATGACATTTAGTTTTCTTGTTCCTTCATGACCAACCGATATTCGGTGTGCAATCTAATTCAGGTTCGAACACGGATACTAGCTTCCCACAGAAAGCTCAACCCTGCCCTGATTGAGGAATGGAACAACATCCCGCAGTCAGATATCCAGGACATCATGGATGGCCTTCCCAATAGGCTTCAGGAGGTCATCAGAGCCCGGGTGGGTAACACCCGTTATTAAATTTAAGTGTAAGGGTAAGGTTGCATTGAAATTTTAAGATTACAAAAGAAATCAGATTTTCTTAAAAAAATCGATTTAGTGTTTTTTGTATTGTTTTTCGCCAATAATAGCAATGCACAAAAAAATGTTTTTTTTTTCCATTGCTAAAATATACCTAAACACAACCTATAAATGAGGCGTCTAGTTTCAAAATTCAAAACCCGCTAAAATGCTACTGCAACAATTTTCTGTTTATATCTCAAAATGACGCTACTGCGATTTTCTCATCATACTGTTCAATCATTTCCGATCGAAAGACGTTAAAAACTAACTAAACTATCAATTAAAATTCAATTTGTGTTGAAAACCCTGCTTAAACGACTTCCATTTCTTTCAAAACTCTCTAAAAATGAATTGACCAATAAGACCACAGTATTTTGATCTTGTGACTACGAAATAAGTATGGTAATTTTTTTCATAACGTGCTAAAGGTTGCTGCGGTTTTATTGTTTTTGATACAAAATAATGGAAGATTTAATTAAATTCGTGCAAAAATGTTACCCTAAAGTCGCAAGTGTGAGCAGAGTGACTTGAAAGTGAAGCAAGGTTTTTTTCGCAAAGTATTTAACTCTAACTACAATATTGGTTTTGAAAATTCAAGAACTTATGTTTGCTCCACTTGCATTTCCTTACAAGAGCTAATAAAAATTAAAATCGATCCCGTGAAAAAACTAGAAGCAATGACTCAAAAAAGAATCCACAGATTAAAATATAAAGCTTTTTATACCATTTTGCAACAGGACAAATCAATGAAAACTATTGCCTCGGAAAGTTTACAAGTATGTAATTTATAAATATATATTTGTATTGATTGTTTTTTTTTTAAATTATTTTTAATTCTTCTAGTCCTCTGTTCCTAATCCTGTGATCTTGGACGACGCCGAAGATTGGCTGCCTTCACAGTCGCCGTCCCTCAGTGAGACCGAGCTTGAGGTAAATATCGTTTCATATAAAGCAGATTTATTTTATAAAAAATAAAGATAATCCATAAGGTAAAAAATAATCCATAAGATAAAAAATAAATCCATAAGGACCCATTTTTTTTATAGATACTGGGTGGTCCCTTAGCAGATAAGCTTCTAATAGACTCGGGAAGTGAAGAGGACGAACCATTGACGCTCGAGCAGCTCCGCATGGTGCTCGAGGACAATGAGGAAGAGCCTCACCCAGAGGAAGAACTTAACCATACTTTTTGTTGGTCTGATGATTATTCCACATTTTCAAGCCAAGAGGAGATATATTCGCTGGCAGGCGAATGCGGTCCCAAAATTCAGGGAACAGATCCCCTGGATTTGTTTACTGAAGTTTGGGACTGCAACATAATGAATCAAATTGTTGTGGAAACAAATAAATACGCATGGGAGACCATTGCGCCCCTATGGGAGACCAGCGAAGCTGCCGATGGCATCTCCGCTCAGTCGCGTCTCAACCATTGGGTAGAGACATCAGTTGATGAGTTGTATAGGCTTTTTGCGGTGATGGTATTTATGGCACTGACACCCAGGGGACGCATAGATGAGTACTGGCGTACCGGCTACCTCAGTATGCCTGCCTTCCGCAAGCTCATGACTTGTAGACGGTATTGGCGTCTCATGCGTTTCCTGCACTTGCGTTTCCTGTCGATAGTGTTATTATCGACAACAGTGTCAGAAATGCATCCCGTAAAATTGCCAAAATAAAACCAATTATAGATCACTGTAACCTTAAATTTGTACTAATGTACACGCCTCGCAGAGAAATTACTATTGACGAATCGCTGCTGCTTTTTAAAGTACACTTAAGTTGGATCCAGTGCATTCGAACGAAAGCAGCACGATTCGGAATTAAATTTTACGATCTCTGCGAGTCGTCGACAGGTTATCTTTTAAGGTTTACTATTTACACAGGGAAGACAACTCCCGAGGCAGGGGTCTCTGAAGAGAACTTGTATGGATTCACCAGTGCTACTGCCAAAGTAGTTTTGAGTCTTATGCAAGGTTTTCTTTTGAAAGGTCACTGTCTCGTAATGGATAATTTTTATAATTCGATTAGTTTGACGCGATTTTTGAAACAACACAAAATCGATGTCATAGGAACATTGAACAGACGCAGAGTTGGAGTTCCGGTCGATATCAAAAATACCAATGACCGTGTTCCTAGAGGACACGTGGTAAGTCGGCACTGTGGTGACATATCTGTTTTGTCATGGAAAGATGTAAAATTAGTAACCACAGTGTCGACTTATCACAAAACGGACATGGTGGCTGCACGAAGAGCTGGGGAAAATATATTGAAACCTGTGGTTGTGGTGGACTACAATAAGTACATGGGCGGTGTGGATTTAAAAGACCAAAAGCTGTCCATGTATTTAATGGAGCGTAAAAGGGGCGTGAAGTGGTATATGAAAGTGTTCAAGCGGTTAATTAATGTAACTATCTTGAACACTTACATAATCCACTGTGCCAACAGTACAAATAAGCCCCTCACCCACAGGGAATTCAGGTATAAATTGGCTGAGCAACTCAGCGAGAAATACTCTTTTAACAATGCACCGCGATCTGTTCCTAGAGTGAGTTGTTTGAAACCTCTAGACGGCGCAAACGACCACTCCCCAACATATCGCACCTTTAGGACGAAAACGACTCATCTCAAAAAATTCAAGAAATGAGTTATGATTGAGAAACGACTTAAAATAACTTTATCTATCTTTCTGTAATTAAAAGAACGTCAGATTCGGACGGGAACGAGACGTAACGATTATATTGGTCTCTTTTACTCTTGAAGAAATTTAAGCCGGTGGTAAGCGACGCAAACAGTGTTGTGTTGGCGTTCCTGTGGAGAGTACTGTGCACAGACAAAAAAGTAGTGACCGATTTCCGATTCGGTCGTTTTCATTCTGATATCAACGGTAAGTTTCCTTTAGTTACTTTAGTAATAATCCGACCCATTTAGTTTTGTGATTTTTTTATTTCGACAATACCAATAACTTTAACGACATATTCAAAGTTATGTTATTTTAGTATTGAAATTTCCGATAATTTAGAAACCGATTTATGTTTATGTCATTTCATTAATGAATAAAAACACAAATTTGGTTATATGATCTAACCGATTGAGAGTTTTGCCTTTACTATATTAATAGATTTTTTGTTGTTTCTGTCTTATTAATTATTGTGTCTGTTTTTTAGTTTGTTACTTGGCAAAGAAGCTGATTCAATAGTAAATGTGTCACTTTATGAGTACTTTACTACCAGAATAATTGAAGAAAGTCATTTGAAAAATATAAAATGTCAAAAAGGAGGGACAAGATATTATTTCATGCTTTTAAACAGACAACCAAGGAGGTAATAAAGCGCATATTAATAGTCTTTAGACCTTACTCTGTCTTATTTTTATTTTTTATATTTATTTGAATTGCATAAATTTAAATTTTCACTTGGAAAGCCTTACTTTTTTTAAGCATACAAAGAGCTCAACAACAGCAAAGAGGTTGAAATAGTAAGTGATAACTTAGCGTTTGTAATTTTTTGGCTGTAACCAAATTTTATATAACCAATCCGTGTCTGTTATTTCAATGTACCTACATAATTAAAGATTGTAAGCTTTTGGTGTGCTGATAAATAAACTGATGTCGTATTTTCTCAGGAACTGATGTCGAACAAAATGAAAAATCAAAACGAAAAGGTCTATACGAAGTCGCCAAGTAGAAACATGCACAGTAGTGATCTTGATATTACAAATAAAAATAAAATAGTAAGATTTTTTTTTGTTAAATTTACTTTTTTATATTTATATACTTGAAAAAAAAAAAAGACTGATTATTATATTATACGTATAAAAGTAACCCTTGTTTTTCTCATTGCAGAAATCGCCAGTCATGTATGACTGTGCGGAGATTGATTCCTCCATCATTGAAGACCCATCAAATATTGACACCAATAATAGCAACTTCAATGGTTCAATGGTGAAGAACAAAATGTCAAATCTGAATAACTTCGTAGGTAGTTTAGCTTATATCTCACTGATATCTTAGTAAACATCCTTTATTTTTTTTAGCAACAACTAATTGACGATCAGGACAACTACGAGGCAGAATCTCCACTAGGAGTTATAAATGCTTCAGCTCAACTTACGCAATATAGATACACCAGTAGACCAAGTAGTGAAAATAGAAGATCATTGTCTAGTACTTCATCTTCATCAAGTTCATGTTCTAGTTCCAGAAGTTCAAGCTCAAGTACAAGTTCATCTTTAAGTGATACTGTCGTAGCTAATTCGGTTTCTAATTTCAGTCAAACTATTGCTACCGATGCCGTTGCCCACCAATCAAGTACGCGAAGTGGTAGAGGTAATATGAACGGACGGCCTAATTATTGTATATCACCTGTCAATGCACCTGAAAGTGACCCAGACTTAAGTGACGACGACCCCTCATTTCAAGATCAAAACCAAATTCGGAATCGTTCTGGAAGTTCCTCTTCTTTAACAGAAGCTTCCATATCGCAATCAATACTTCATTCAGAGAAAAGAAACGCTAAAGAATCGAATAAAGCTAATAGAATCTCTAGAAAACGACAGCGTAACCCAGCTACATGGAGGCAGAATATCACAAAAAAATTACGGAACACTGGGAAAGCTTACACTTCTTTATCAAAGACAAGAAAAGAAGTTCCTGCTCGCAGCATTAAAAAGACTTGCATTTCTTGTCGACTAAAATGCTCAGATGTAATAGATGAAGTCCAAAGAAATGGGATTTTTGAATCTTATTGAGGCCTTGGCAATGTGGAACTTCGTAGATCTTTCATTAGATCTTGTATGATGGAAGTTGCACCAAAGTACAAATATACCAATGCTATTAAACCTAGATTACCAAATAATGCATTTTTTTTTACAGTTGAAAATCGGAGGATCCGCGTTTGCAAAACGTATTTTATTAATACTTTAGATATAACAGACAGACAAATTAGAACTGTAAAAGAAAAGACCAATAATTCCGGATTCATAGTTGAAGATCAAAGGGGTAAGCATACTAATAGAAAAAAAATAGATGATACTATTATAAAAGACATCGAAAACTGATGTGCGCATGTCCGAGAACTACATTATAAGCATCTTATAGGCTGGGTTTCTCTCACTACTCCCACTACTGTCGCAACGCAGCGCATAACTCGTCAAGTATCAACGAGTGAGAGAAAATATGTAGTTCCGTCTCGGCATCGCTCCCCCTTACGGGGTCTAGCAATATAGGAGTATTAAATATATGCTCCTTCCTCTCCACCGCCATTGTTTGCCACGTAACACAAACAAACCGGTTGCTCGTGTGTTTTTGTAAAGTTTTAATATTGGAACTGTGAAAATAGTTTTATTTTGCTAAGGTTACTAAACTAGACCCATAATGAGCGACCTGGAAGCTGCGGACAGCCAAAATGGTGAAGATAGTGTTGAAAATGCTAGAAAATTTGTTGACTAAGTGAAATTTAACACAAAGCTACGAAAGTTTTATAGTGGCCATGACCTTTAAAACAGTAAGAAGACGGAATGGACAGAGGAAAAAATTGAAAATGTCATTAAAATGATAGAAAATTTTAATAAAGTTTTGGGACGTCGGCCCACAGACAAAGAATACTTTCACGCCAAAAACTATGATATTATGACTTTTAGTGACGAAAAAGTCTTGATAGTGAAAAGGAAGTCTCAGCAAGATCCCGTGGTACAAATAGTTCCAAACAGTCAATACTATCAACGAATTCTCGATACACATGTTGCTACAGGTCACGGACGGCGTGACAAAATTATTTACGCCTTGAAAGACAAGTACATGGTTCCAGTATTTGCCATAAATATTTTTCTCCAATTGTGCAAAACTTGTCTTTCCAAGAAAAGTTTCCCTAAAACTGGGATTGTCGTGAAACCACTCATTTCAGATGAGTTTAATAGAAGAGGACAGGTAGATCTTGTGGATTTTCAATCATCTCCAGATGGGGAGTACAAATGGATGCTTCAGTACCAAGATCATTTGACCAAATTTTGTTTTTTACGACCACTAAAGAGTAAAGAAGCAAAAGAAGTCGCAATAGAGATTTTGAAGATATTTTTAGAAGTTGGTTGTCCCTATATGCTCCAGAGCGACAATGGACGGGAGTTCACGGCATCAGTATTGAAAGAAATTGTAAGCTCATGGCCAGCTTGCAAAATTGTAAATGGAAGACCCAGATATCCCCAAAGCCAGGGAAGAGTAGAACGCTCAAACCAAGACGTGAAGAATATGATTCAAGCTTGGATGGTGGATAATAATTCCACTAATTGGTCAATAGGTTGTTACTTCGCTCAATTCCAGAAAAATTCATCATACCATTCTACGATTGCAAGGACACCGTTTAAAGCCCTGTTTGGAGATGATCCAAGATGCGGTCTAACTTCTACGCATTTGTCTAAGAATATAATTTCTCAGTTTGAAATGGAAGAGGATTTGGAGACGTTCTTAGAAACTACAAATGACAATGAACATAAGACCGTAAATGACGATGAAAACATAACTTCCGACCAAGAAAATCTTTGCAAAACTCTTGATATTGCCACAGAGTCAATTATTATGACAGAAAGCATGACTGAGACTGAGCGAGTTAAAGTACTCGTAGTTGGCAGTGAAAGCACGGTCGCAAATACAAACCATATTTTGCACGACTTTGACATGATTGCACACGAAATCGAAGTTGGCGAATCAGATACATTGTTTTATCATATATGTAACAAGGAATCATCTGGGGCCCATACGTGTATTAAATGTAAACTTATCACACACGTAATCTGTGGAGAGTCAACAGAAAACAATGACGAAGGATATGGTTCGCAGTTGATATGTAATTTGTGCGCAAACGAAATAAACATCCTGAGAGAAAGGAAGGACTCGCACTTGAATTTAAAAAGAGCAGCAGAAAAAATGACAGACATTCATCTAAGAAATTCAAAAATATTGATGTTGGTGCTACTGTGTTAGTCGAAGTTCCAAAAGTAGATAGAGGGCCTTTAGATAGCAGGAATGTGGTCGGCAAAGTCATAGAGAAAAGGAATGAACTATACAAAGTTGGCACTTCTTTTGGAGTCATTAATGACTAATAGTAGAATGTAGGTTTTCTCGGCCGGTATCCATATGAGTTGTGGGTTTCCGGGATGATGGCCCAGGTCTGTTGGGTCTGTCCCTCTCCTAGTGACCACACCCCACCAATTCAACCACGGGGTGGGGATATAAATTTAAATTTAAATATAGACACATTCCAGTCGACAAATCAGTCTCGCTCGAGAAGTCGAAAAGTGCAGAAGTGACGTGATGTACTTTTTCTTCTAACTCGGACTACACCACTGAGGATGTCAACCGCAGTTGTTGACGAAACGTTTGGAAGAATTTCCAACAGACCTGGGCCATCATCCCGGAAACCCACAACTCATTAATGACTGGTTGCCTCGAAACGCTGTCCTTCCAACCCCAGGAGAAATTTTGACTGATGATGTTCCAGAGGTTCGATTACTATTTTTACTATTAAACATGATTCCATTTTTTTATGTGCTATATTTTTATATTTACTAAGAAAAATATCTGCGATGTCTTCTGCATTTGGTGGGCAAGGAATGAAGCAATTCAACTGCAAAAAATATTCTAAGGGACAATGTTTATCTAATAAGTGCAATTGTAAAAAAGCTAATATTTTGTGTGATTCGAGGTGCCATAAATCTTTGACATGTCGCAATAAGTAGATAATCGGGAATCTAGTAGGTAGGTACGAGTACTTACATAAACTGTTAAGTTTCAATTTCCTTATTTTTTATTATATGTTTAATTTGTTAGATGTTTTTTAAGCATATATTCTTTATAAAGCTCTTACTTACCCAGCGTCTGTTTGGCAATTCGCCTACGGCTCTCCAATTTTTTCGAAATTTAATTTCAAAATGTTTGTTTTTTTTTTGTAAAGCTTTATGTTTTATGTTTTTATGCTTTATGTTTTTTTTTCTTTTTTAATAAACCTCTTTAATATCGTAAAACACGATTTCTGTTGTTTTATTTTGGTAGAGTTAAGTAGGGGTCATTAGCATATTATGTAAAAAAGTAACCCTGTATTATAGGTACCTACCTAGTTTTAAAGTAAAAATACTGTTAGGTAGGTAATCAAAACTGATAAATTTATAGTTTACAGTTTGGCAAGTCTGATTGTACCTAAGTCTATGGACACAAGCATTGCCACTTTCAACATCGACCAATCAGAGAGCAGTGTGTTATTTGCCGTATTTTAAAGCGTAAAATTAAAAGCTATTCTGTGATTGGTCGAACCGTTTAGAATCTTAGGAATGGATATCCATTAGTTTATAAATTTACCACGACACGTCGCAAATTGATAAAATAATACAATTTATCTCTCGTTTAGGATCCTACGAAAGTTTATAAATTTCCTAGGAAATTTAAAAACTTGCGGATCTTGTTATCTTCCGGTGACATATATACCGCATAAAAAATTGTAATTTGTAATCTTTGAAATTGTAAAATGTAAGGCATAGTAGAGAGAGACGGGAATCCCACTTTAGAGTAAGAAAGATGACGAACGAAAGAAAGAACGAAAAGTATGAGAGACATGAAAACGAGAACTGGTATTAAAGAGTAGTATAGTAAACATAGGCTGCGGCTTTCGCCGGAGGATATTTAGAATTAAAATAAAAATCTGATTATTAAATCAACTTTAAGAAAACATTTCCAGTCAACCAAAGAAAATCTTTTGGATTATTTATTGAAAAAGAACAATCGCAACTCAGAATTCCCACAACACAAGGAATAATACGGGACTTTCAACAACACCTTATAAGTGGTTTTAAATACGATGTTGTAATCATTAAGTGTGCGGATGGTTGTTTAATTTTGTTATTATGTATAGATATAGTCTTCGGATCATGAGTGCGCGTCGCTTTTCTTTTCATTTAATTTTTTCAAAGAATGTTGACAACTTTCAATACGGTCAAGACGTTGCCGCAATCACGAGTCGCGCGCACTCGTGAAATGGCAAAATATTATATAACCAGTATGTAAATAAGTTTTTTTAAATGTTTAGATATTTTTTTTATTGGCGAATCATACTTACTAAAAGTCACATTGGTAATGGGAGTCAATTCGTGGAAAAAGATTTTTTTTGTATTTGACTATTCAGATAACAGTAACACTGAAGATGTGAAACGTCAAGAAGTTGTAAACTAAACAGTACAAACATTCATAGTTCTTGTTGGACCAACTGTATTAGACATACAAACATATTTCGTTGTTGTAAATAAAACATTTTACATCGTCCATTCAATAATCATTATATATAATAAAACTAAGTTGATAAAATGTGCATGCCGATAAAACTTAAAAAGGAGTCCCAGCACGATAAAGGACTTATATAGTGTGATAGCCCTTTATCCCCCCTCGAACAAGAAAGTTCCCGTTTTAACCTAAAGGGCATGTTTTTAAAGATATAAGGGCTTTTCCAACCCTTCAACTTGGAAATTAAGTGTAGTGGCGCCATCTGTTGTCGAGTATTTGAACTTCATTCATTGTACACAATATGGACTTAAAAGAACAACGATTATTTGGGGTGCATTTCGAAAGGCGCTGCGAGCAATTGCAGCATGTGTAATAATGGCGCGAAATTTAAAATTCCAATTTCAATAAAGTCTTAAATTACATTTGTTACTATAATAAAGTTATTAAATTTTGTGTATTTATACAGCAGTAGCTAACTTATATGTTGGAGTTAAAGCGACATAATTTTTGTTATTCAAATTAGTTCTGAAAACATTTTAAAATTTAAGTTTTTAAATTTCGCGCCTTTACGACGTTTGCTACAGCTGCAGAACCTATTGTTACGGCGGACGATAATGTCGAGAACATTCTAGAAGGTGTATAGTTCTTGTTGTATGTAAAAAAAAAGCCTACAAAAATGTTTCCATTTACGAGTTTATAATCAACATGGGCCTTAATATTTCAATCGTCTATTTTTAAATGTAAAATTTATCTAAATAACGACTAAAACTTATTCAATTTGAGTGTCATATGTGTCTGTCACATTAATTTTTTATAACGGTTATAAATTTTATAGTGTATTTTTAATGTTTTCAATGCCATCCTTGCTACACACATACTGCCTAGCTGTTTGACAAGCACTGCACTCACTATAGTAGGCTATTAAAGAAAAAGAGTCCGCACTTGAAACGAAAACGAATTTTTTGAAGTAACAGTTATCCAAACTTGAACTCAAGCGCAATAAACAAGGCTGATCTATGCAAACAAATGGGTAATATGGATAAAATCGAATACGTGTGTTAAAAAGAAAACATCAAAGTGCGTAATTAATATTTAAATAATGACTCTAAAATTTCGTCTCTTGCCAGTTTTAAAACGGATTAATGCCTCCTGTTTTACAAGGATTCAAATAGTTATCGGTCGCGATGAAATCGTAAAATTCGATTATAACAACAACTAAATGTAACTAATAAAATATAAACATATCGTAATTTATTATATAAATCATTTTGTTCCTTTAACGAAATTCACGATTACATTTTGTAAAATAAAGTATTGTTTCGTAAAATCATTTCATAATTTAAAATTGGTTTTGGTAAATTTAATATTAGTTATTCCAAATTGCTGTACTTTTTTTTTTTTCATTTCTACATAGATCTCATGCTTGTCACTGACTTTCCCTTTCTCGAATATCCTAGAGCCTAGCTCTCTGAATATATAAGAGTCCGGTGTCGCCCGCCAGAGTTAGTTCGATTTGAACAGCGAAACAAGCGATTTCGAAACGAAAAAGAAAGAAGTTATCTGTGAGCCTTTATTTTGAAGTATCACGTGTGAGTATTTTTAATAGAGTGTTTAATTAATTCTCGATTTCGAAGCGAAGAAGAAAAAAGTTGTCTGTGAGCCTTTATCAAATGTGAGTATTTTTAATAGTGTGTTAAATTAATTCTTATGTTTTTTTTTCTTTTCTTTTAATTGTAATTTCCTTAACCTTCAAGAAGTCGCGCGACGTTGAATCGATGCCTTCTATATACTTTTGGCCGTAAACAAAATATCGCGCGACCGCTTGAAATAAATAAATAAATAATATTTTTTTCTTTGTCTCAATGTACCCCACGTTTACGTAACAATATATTTGTCTATAAAATATTTATTTAATTTATATTTTACAGAATACAATGCCTAGACGTAAAAGAGGAGGAGATCTTGCCAGTTCTGCAGCGACACGGCGGAAACAAAAAGAATATCGAAGAAATGAAACTGAAGAAGAGCACGAAGCACGTTTACAAAATCAACGAACCAGAATGATCACCCTGAGACGCAGAAAAAGCGAAGAAAGAAAAGAAAATAAAAGTATTGAAGAATCGAGAATTTTAAAAGATAATCTAACAAAGGAAGCATTCCATTACGAACCGACGAAAAAATATTACAATCATAAATATGTTGTAATCGGAAAAATGAATAACATTTGCCAATTTTGCCATGCGAAAAAATTCAGTAAAGAAACACCAGGTCTCTGTTGCATGAATGGAAAAATTCGATTACCACCACTGGAAGCACCTCCGCAGGAATATCTGCATTACATGACCGGGGAAACACTAGAATCAAAACACTTTCTTCAAAATATAAGATCATACAACTCCTGCTTTCAAATGACTTCTTTCGGTGTTACTTCGACTAACACTAATAGAGATGAATTTGAATATGTATTTTCAATTTAAGGGCAAATTTATCACAAAACAGGATCGTTACTACCAATGCCTAACGAAGACTATAAATTTCTGCAAGTATATTTCATCGGAAATGAAGAACAAGAAATTGATCAACGATGCACAAATTTTAATGGATTGAGACGCGAAATAATCCAAGATGTACAAAGGATCTTACACAAATACAATCAACTGATTTACATATTCAAAACAACACTAGACCGCATGATTTCTGATGACTATAAAATTGTAATTCGAGCCGATAAAAGACCACATGGAGAACACGAACGTAGATTTAATGCACCTCAGATAGATGAAGTCGCCATAGTAATTGTGGTCAATGAAAATACAAGCCGTGACATAGTTGTATAACGAAGAAGAAAAGGACTACAACGCATTGCAGAGACACACCGTTCATATGATGCTCTTCAATATCCGTTAATATTTCTGCACGGAGAGGACGGATATCATTTCAATATAAAACAAATTCATCCTAAAACAGGCATAGAAACAAACAAAAAAGTCAGAGACAATGAAATATACAATCAGATTCTCAACACTCGCCGTTTATTCCAACAATTTCTGGTAGATATGTGCGCAAAAATAGAAGCAGAACGGATGCTCTACATAAGACTGAATCAGAAGAAACTACGCACAGAAGAATACATCCACCTTCGAGACGCGATCATAAATGACGGCAATATTGACGATATTGGAACAATGGAATCTTACCCTCAACATACATAGGAAGTCCAAGACATATGCACCAATATACTCAAGATGCCATGACCTACGTAAGAAAATATGGACGACCTGATCTCTTCATAACATTTACATGCAACTCATCATGGCCAGAAATCAAAGAACAACTAAAATACGGACAAACCTCCATGGATCGACACGACATAATAGCCCGAGTTTTTCGACAAAAACAAATAAGATTTATTGAAGTCATCACAAAATACCACATCTTTGGAACCGTTAGATGCTGGATGTATACAATCGAGTGGCAAAAACGAGGATTACCTCACTCACACAATCTCATATGGCTACACGATAAAATTTATCCCACGGATATCGACAAAATCATCCAAGCTGAATTTCCCAATCCACAAAAAGATCCGGAACTATACAACATAGTAGTGAAAAACATGATTGACGGACCATGTGGACCATTAAACTTCAATGCGCCATGCATGAGTGATGGAAAATGTACAAAAAATATCCAAAACCATACTTGGACGATACAAAAACTGAAGATGACGCTATCCCAAATATAGAAGACCCCATAAAGTAATGGGTGCTATCCCAATAAAGTAATGGGTTATATGGGTAGTACCATATAACCCATTACTTTCCAAAATGTTCCAAGCACACATAAACGTTGAATACTGCAATTCAGTAAAATCTATTAAATATATATGTAAGTACGTAAACAAAGGTAGTGATATGGCAGTATTTCAAATAGTCCAAAATAGCAAACAAAATAACAGAAATGATGAGATCCTCATGTATCAAATGGGAAGATACATCAACAGTAACGAAGCAGCGTGGAGGATTTTTAGTTTTCCCATACATGAACGCGAACCAGCTGTGCAACATCTAGCAGTACATTTGGAGAATGGACAGAGAGTTTACTTCACAAAAGACTCGGCTAGAAAAATTGCAAGCGAACCACCTCAGAACACAACATTAACAGCTTTTTTCCAACTGTGCCAAACGGATCCATTCGCAAAGACATTACTGTATGTCGACGTCCCTATTTATTAAACGTGGGACACTACAAAAAAAAAATTTCCACGACGAAAACAAGGAATGCCAGAGGAGGGTCATCCAGAAATCATGAAAACTAACGCAATAGGTCGAGTATACACTGTATATCCAAACAATGCCGAATGCTTCTATCTCCGGATGTTGTTACACGAAATACGGGGACCAACAAGTTTCACAGATCTCAGGACTATTGACGGCTACCTATGCCAGACGTACAGAGAAGCATGTCAACGCTTAGGATTATTGGAAAACGATAACCACTGGGAATTAACACTACAAGAAGCCACACTCACAGCTTCAGCTGAACAAGTTCGAGTTATTCGCCATAATTCTAACAACATGTAACCCATCAAACCCAAAACAGCTATGGGACTCTTTCAAAAGGAATATGAGTAATGATATATTGTACCAAATCCGGCAAGCTAATCCAGAACTGACTATAGAATTCAATGACGACATCTTCAATGAAACACTCATTCGCTTAGAAGATAAATGTTTAGCAATAAATAACCAGACCTTAGTAGAACTTGGAATTCCAGCGCCACAAAGAAATGCTTTCAGTGTGCTAAACTACGAAATTACAAAGGAAAAAGCTACAACGTCAATGAACTACTTGAATACATTGCTCACAACAAACCACTCCTCAATGACAATCAAAAAAAAGTTTACAACGTTATAATGAACCGGATAAATAACATCACTGGTGGAATTATTTACTTGGACGCACCAGGAGGCACCGGTAAAACGTTTTTAATAAATCTAATACTGGCGGAAATACGTGCTAAAAAACACATCGCACTGGCACTAGCATCATGCGGCATTGCAGCCACACTTATGGAAGGAGGACGAACTGCCCATTCTGCCTTACAACTACCGTTGAATATAGCCGAACAACAATTCCCGGTATGTAAAATCTCAGGAAAATCTGGACGGGGTCAACTTCTAAAACAAGCTAAAATTATCTTCTGGGATGAATGCACCATGGCCCATAAAAAATCACTAGAAGCCATGGACAGAACATTACAAGAATTGCGAAAAAACTCTGAAATAATGGGAGGAGCTCTACTCATACTCTCAGGAGATTTTCGACAAACACTTCCAGTTATTCCCAAGTCAACACCAACAGACGAGATCAATGCATGCTTAAAAAAGTCACATCTCTGGCCACAAGTACAAATACTGCAATTAACAAAAAACATGAGAGTTGAATTATCAAAAGATGAAAGAACAGCACATTTTGCTAAATTACTTTTACAAATAGGCGAAACTACATATCCTACTGACCAAACGACCGGCCTCATTGAACTCGATAGTGATTTCTGTAACATAGCCACTACTGAAAACGAACTAATCGACAAAATTTATCCAAATATTATTCAGAACTATAGTAACGTAGAGTGGTTATTTCAAAGAGCAATTTTGGCCACTAAAAATAATATTGTTGACAATATCAATTTTAATATTCTAAAGAAAATACCTGGTGAAGAGAAAATATATAAATCGATCGACACGATGGTATCCATTGAAGACGTGTCAACTTCCCTACTGAATTTCTAAACTCTTTACAAGTACCAGGAATGCCATTGCACTGCCTTCGTCTGAAAATTGGATCTCCAATCATACTACTCAGAAATCTCAACTCCCCAAAACTATGTAATGGAACGAGGATGATCGTAAAACAGCTATTGAATAATGTCATAGAAGTTGAACTTATTTCTGGAAAGAACAAAGGACACACAGTATTTATACCTAGAATACCACTGATCTCTTCTGAATTGCCATTTCAATTTAAAAGATTGCAGTTTCCAATTAAATTAGCCTTTAGTTTTACAATTAACAAAGCACAAGGGCAAACTTTAAAATATTGTGGCATCAACCTCAAAGAATCCTGCTTCTCTCACGGTAGCTTGCTCAAGAGTAGGAAATTCGAAAAATTTATATATATACCCCAGACAATAAAATGAAGTAGTGTAAATAATAAGGAAATGTTATCAATATTTTTTTTTTACTTTTTACGTCATAGTTTTATTTTTTTATTTCAACTACCACGTAATCTCATATCAACTTCCGAGCGAAGCCGGGTATCATAGCTAGTTATATTTTATAGTTATTAAACTTTGTATTTTATAAGAAAGGCTGAATTGTTTTGAAGATTAAATCTGGTGCATTAAGTCAGTCAAGTAGCAAAAGTTTACAAATATTACTAGAAGTTATCTATGCATCAAGCTTAAAACAAGCATAATAAACCCATAGGACGACCCATATGTCTCACAATTAAATAACAGATAACATTTAGAGATCATTTGGTTGCATTAAGCGATGACGACATACCGGTGAGTTTGAATGATTTCAAAGTCCTTGTAAAGCGTTAAATGGCTTCTATCAAGAGTCGTTCCAGTATTAAAAAAAATACTCCAGGTCACTCAGAGAAGTGGGGAAAATCCAGCGTTAAAGGACAAGATTGTTCAAAATATGTCCCTAAAGAGAGTACAGTTTAATGAAGAAATAATCAAAGTATTTTATGATGTGTACTTGTGCAGGTATGTCAACAGGAAGAAGTATCGGAGAAAAATAAGTTTTGCATATTCAAAGATGAAGGCAGCCTATTTCCTGACGGAATGAAAGATCAATGATTCTCCAATTAGTGTAGTATGTGCAAGCTGTCCGACAAAGAACTTTGAGGGAGGTTGAATCTGGTCAACCAAAACTGATGTAATTAAAATCACAGATTTGTCAATGAAGTTTTCAAAGATAACAAAATATATAGAAAAAACAATATCATCGATGACTTTTGTATATGGAGTGGGGAGAAAAGATTACATAGTGAAGCCCCATTTCTTACAGTGTTATTATGTTATTCTATAGTGAATATGGAAACTGTCTAGACAAAATATAACAACTCAATGTTGATTTTTTTTCTCAGGTTCAATTTCTATAGAAATGCCTAATTCTATAGAAGTTAGGTACTACTGCAATTTATTTTTAAAGTTTTCGAAAATGTATAATATAGTGCTGTGTACAGAGCACTTTGGATCAGTTGTTTTTGCTCAGTTCGAAATTATAAAATATGAATGACTGCAATTATAACCTTTTAAAAATATTCGTACAATGTGTTTGTCTTAATGGTAATAGCTTATAAGGGTTACAGGATTGCAGCTTTGAAGATGCAAAGAAGATCCTATCCACCCAAAATATACAAATGATTCCGAATTCTTTAACTTACATAATTGTATAGATAATTGATCATGAGGTTGTAATTAAAAAATTAACTTATCTCCAAATATCAGACTGTCAAACTATAATGGCTATACAATTTATACATAATATACAATATCAACAATATGTACAAGTAATGAAATTTGTAATGATAAAATAGTTGGACAGTGATATTTGTGATCCAAATTATCATTTATATATGACTAGATATTAAATACCAATCAATAAGTTCTTCTTTCACTATCAGCCGTCTACCGGAGGTCCTAAGTACACCATTGATACTTCTGTGTTGCCATAAACAGCAGAGACAGTTGGATACAACATTTTATTTGGAAGATCTGTAATTCAGAATTAAAATATCAAGGAAACACTTTCACATTATTGCTACAAAAGAAGAAATCACAAAGTTGAAGTTAACATACCTCTGAAAGCAACTCCTAAAAATTCATAACTTCTTTCAAACGATAATGTGTTATCTTCACAGTCTAATATAACTCTAATGCGTTCTCCAACCTAAAACAAAATAATCTACATTTGAGTTGTGGGTTTCCGGAATAATGCACTGCACTTTTCTGCACTTTTCGACTTCTCGAGCGAGACTGATTTCTCGACTGGAATGTGTCTGTATTTAAATTTTTATTTATATCCCCACCCCGTGGTTGAATTGGTGGGGTGTGGTCACTAGGAGAGGGGTTATAATGCCCTCTCTTTCTTTCATTATTATTATTCTTGCGTAGTGCAGGATACCAAATCCGGCACTCGCTCGAGAAGTCGAAAAGTGCAGAAGTTAAGTGCAGTGATGTGATGTACTTTTTCTTCTAACACGGACTACACCACTGAGGATGTCAACCGCAGTTGTTGACGAAACGTTTGGAAGAATTTCCAACAGACCTGGGCCATCATCCCGGAAACCCACAACTCATATGGATACCGTCCGAGAAAACCTACATTCTACTATAATCTACATTACATTAATAAAATCATAAACAATATAAAACCACACCAACCGTGCACTGCCCTAATTTAGTTAGTTAACTTGGATGTGGACAACCTGGAACCCAGTGTAGTGAAGCACAATTTTAAAGGACCTAAGTATGTCCAAGTAGGATCAATGATGATACAGTAGAATTATAATATGGGAACACATAAGAATAATGGTGAAATGTAACATTGGCGCTATGTCAGAGTTCAAATCTTGACCTTTAATTAAATCTAGGCTTGTTAACTTCATTAGACCTTCTCTATCTAAAGTGGGTTTCCAACACGAGTGAAACGGACCCATACGGACTCTGTTCAACTTGTAAGTGCAAACTGAATACATGAATTTCCATCAAATTCATGAATACAGCGAGTGAAATCGAGCTAAAAGCCAGCAAAAATAATAAAAATGAGTTCGTACACTTCTAGGGAGCAAAGAGGAGTCATTGCGGACTTTGTTTAACTCGCAAATGAAAATTACATAGTAATGTTGCCACCGAGTAAGGGGATAAAAATGAGTCAGTTGCGTTATATTTTCGCTGACGAAAAACTAAACTGAACTCGCTCTATGTGGAAATGATGTGGATATGTGGAAATGTGGAATTCGCCAACGTCTAGCTATGCCACTGCTCACGAAAACACAAATATCAACTTTTTTTAACATGAGAAATATAACCAGATGTTAACAATAAAATCAACAGATTATTTTCTTCTTTCCTTTGCATTACAATCATTCTCATAATAGTAAAATAAGCTCACTTGATATTTGGGACAGTTATTCAAGAGTGGATAGTGTCCTTGGGTATCACCATTGTGCAACAGATGATTATCGACTAAATTCCAACCCCAACTTTTCTCATCAGAACCCAACAGACCCACATATCCTTGACATTGTAAGGGTGCTTCCTTAGTCGATACGCCAACAACAGCAACTGTGCCTAAAGGACCTTCCCATATCACCTCCCATGTGTGGCGTCCTTGGTCAAAACCAATTTTACCTCTACATGCATCTGTACTTTGTGCAACCGGATTTCTGTAAACAAATATTATGTATGGGGTAAATACATAAATAATAATATTATTATCTGTAATTTCAAGAACTCTATGTGTCACCTGTGTAACGTAAAACCATTTGGTTTTATGTATATATTTCTTGAACAATCACGAGGATTCCAAGCGTGGTAAAAGGCCCTTAACTTAGATTTATAAGTATATAAATTAGATAATAAGTCAGACTTCCGTACTTCTTCGGCTAATTTTTTTATACAGTGGTGTCTCCAAACATCATTCCTTTCATCACTGAGAATTGCATACCAATGTTTACACACAAGAGCACAGTTAAGAAGATCCTTTAACGTCAAGTAGGTAAAAATACTTTCCATAACACTATCAGGTATCATATAAGGGTCATAATAATAATTAACATTCATTTTTTATATTAAAAAGGTAGAAAAGACAACAAGTAACAGGAAAAAAATGCATGTATTCTCACTTTCACTCAACCAAGATGTGATGTATAGAATAGATATTAGATAGTCACAGAACACCAGTGTGACCATATTTAAATTAGTCATTATGCTAGCTGCTCGGCTAAAAAATCTGCTAAAATATGCTAAACTTTTTTAAAAAATGCTAAAATTCTGCTAACGAATTAATTTATATTTTGTATGGAAATATATGAAATTAAACGCTTTTAAGTTATTCTGTCGTGGTCGTGTCAAGATTTTTATATAGGCTTGTCGGAGCTTTGGCCTGTCTTAATCATATTTTTTACGCACCCGTCCTGTTCTTTCAAAGCATGTTTTTGTGTAGGATTGCAGAAACATGTGGATTTATAAATTTATTTTGTTGGTCCGTTTTTATATTGTTTAACTGAAAAAATATTCTCTCACAGGCTAATGCCTGTGAGAGAATATCATTGGTAAAATCATTGGTAACTTTTTAGTTCCATCTGCCTTAGTCATTTTTGCAATGTGGCCCCAAAATCTTTCATAGGCGTAGGATCAGGGGTTCCTCCAGATTATAAGAGATCGCAGATCGCTCACTGCTTTGGGAGCTGAACTCCCTGTATTCGATGTCAATAGTTTGTACGTCAGATTCATGGACTAATATGGGAAATTGAGAAACCGTCTTGGCCAGACAAAGTTTTGTGGATCAAAAAATTGCATTTACTCAATTTGTTTATTTAGAGGTAAACGCAATAGTTCACTCAGAAAAGATTGAATGCGTTGCAGGAAAGTTCAGATTTTTGGCTTTTGCCTGGAATCTTGAGCTAATAAGTAATTCAATATGTAATATAATGGAAAATGATAGATTTTTTAAATGCGCAATTTAGATTTTGCGCAACTATCCAAATCAAACTCGGCTAACTTATAAAATGTCGAATACTGCTAAATTTCTGTTAAGGTTTTTTAAATTCTGCTAAAAACTGCCATTTTTTTAATCTGCGACATAATATGCTAAGCCCTAAATTGGGGGTCATATTCTGCTAAAATAGCAGAATTCGTATAGTATAGACCAAAGATGTTGTATTAGTCTGAGACACGTATAGATATGCGCTAGCATCATAGTCTGTGGTATAGATAGATTAGATAGATAGATAGATACCACAGCACAGCATATAAAGAGTACTAGCTATTGCCCAGTACTTCTTTATTTCATTATTCTGTCTGTATAAATATTAAACGCTTCCGAGCATGGCCGAATTATCCATTAGACCGTGTAGGCAACTGCCTAGGGGCCCGCATCGACTAGGTGGCTCCGAGCTCAGTGAAAAAATAAATAGAAAATTTTGAATGAAAATTAAATTAAAAAATTTGTACGTAACAAATTCTTAATTATTGCTCTGTTTTTTTATACTACATTTCGGAACATATTTCATGTCATAGAAGAATAATATGATGATGCATATTTTATTTATCTACGGAAAACTTCTTGGACAAACGACCTTGAATGCGCAGAAACGAAAAATAGGTCTCTTTGTCTCTCGTGATCTCTTTTCTCTCTATACCACCAACTAAAACGTTATTAGCTCAATCAATAAAAACCCAGTTATAAAAAAATAGCGTTTTTCCATAGACATATAATAGAAGCAGACCCAATATAACAGATATCTAGTGAAGCCGATTTACCACATACACAAATGTCACTCGGACAGGGCCGAACTAGGGCGTAATAAATTTTATTGACCAACCTTTATATACTTTATTGTACCTAGTGATCAGCATTAAATATGTACTACTTGACCATGATCTTTTGGCGGAAGGGCCTCCCCCGCTCATCTTATGCCTTACCCCGCTCTCTCTATAGCATATAACATCTACTGAAACTATTTTAATGGTAGAAATAGTCCATGACGCTGATTAACTTTCCCCATGGAACATGTATCGAAATATGAAAATGTTTGGTTTCCCATACTGTTAAGGAATTTGAATTTTATTTTGTTAGTGGCTGTTTAAATTAAGAAAATAAATTAGAAATAGAATGTTTTTGAAAATAATGTCAATGTTAGATGAAATAAAATTATATAAGAGAAAGTTTTGAGAGACAAAATGTATAACATATTGGATAATTTTTAATCTGTATTTAAGTAAGTATACATGTGTTTAATGTTTTAATACATAATATAAATGTGCACATAGATAGAAAGGAAGTTTTATTGAAATGGATTCCAGAAGATAACAATAAAGATTTAAATTACAAGATATAACTAAAATGACGAATTAAGTCCCTCTCAATTTACAAGACATACTAACTGACCGATCAGCTGGTCAGCGTTTCTATGTAGTGCAATCTATTTTTTTTTTTTTTTTTTGGATATATTGGGAAAGTTGATCAGTATATGGGTGGATTTCACCTTTAAAATAGTTTCAGTTCCTATATTTGTTAGTCCCTGTATATAGAAATGTCACGTTGGTGTAGTATTGTGATTTGGCAGGTACTACTTGTGTAGAATTGAGAAAAACAAAAAAATATTACCCACAAGTGAACCCTATGTAAAAAACATAAGATTCACTTATGAGTGTAGTTACTAATATCTGGACAATAGTGAAAATTACAGGGAAATACGGAAATAAAATCACTGAATATTTTTATTTCTTAATTATTTATTTTTAAACAATATGATTTTTTTCAAATAGTTTATCTCAGTCAAGTTACTGTTTAGCCTTGTACTTACATATCAAATCTACATAAAATTTTACAATTACTCTCACCAACAAATGTAAATGATTTGCATCATGTTGTTCGTTTCCAGATGTAAACAATGTACCGTAATTTATGGAATCAGCCACATAAGTTATCAAACTATTATAGTTTATTTTGTCAGGAAACGTCTTAAGAATTTTCTGACCCGATTGTATCACTTTTATTACACCATCTGACGGATATACTAAACCTCCCCTCTCCTTTTTATTTATCAAATAACATAAGAAATTTTCTTTTTCACCAATTACAATTATCTGGCAAATTGAACATTTTATTACCTTAACCACTTTCCTTGAAACAAATCCTGCAATATAAATGGTGATGTGATGTGTATAATCGTCTAATGAAGTAGAAAGAATGTTATTAATGAAACAATCAACATCTTCAATTTCACAAAGGTCCATTACATTTTGTTCAAAACTTGGGGTGCTAGTGTTTAGTGATTCTCACAGACAAATAATATAGAATATCGACTGCTGAATAATGCGTAGTCTAATAACCGTACTGATATTGGTACACATAATAATATAAATAATAAATGTTCACACTGAGTTCGGCCCTGTTCGTCAGTTTACATCGACAGCGTCACTCATCAATATGGCGGCCGACTGTAATCGGGCGTCGCGTCGTCATTTGTTTATGTGTGCGTTAGTGTTGTTACACTGGAAAACACAGGATGGCGCATATTAGGACGTGATGGGTGAGAAAGAGACAGCAAGTCACAGTTAGAAGTATGACTATAGCTACGATTTAATGTTGGGTCTGCTTCTATATTATACGTCTGTGCGTTTTTCAATGAAACAAACAACTTCAGTGTACCATGCGCAAATTTTCCCCCACCACCTCGCGCGATGGCCAAGAAGTTTGCCGGGTACTATACCGCGACAATTTTAATAGACTGGAGATCAAAACGATAGCATATTTTGACAGTGTAGTAGGTAATTAGATATAGAATTGCATAGTTTAGGAAGTTAGAAATCTTCATTATTGCAATTAAGTTAGAATTATTGCATTTTCTTCGAAATGCCTCCACTGCGTTTTGAAATCTAAATTAAATAATTTCGTATTTTGGATGGTGCACACATCTTTTATTCCATTAAAAATTTCATAACATATTTAAAATAACTTATTACAAAAACCAACTCATCTTTTTTCAACTCAAAAAGCTAAAGCACACTTTCTTCAAATCTTTTTACATGTTATTTCAAAAACCACATCTTGTTTTTCTATATTTTAAATTATCAATACTTTTTAAATCGGCCAGTATTTAAGTTCAATACTTTAACAAGAAAAGGGTTAAGGAACCCTGAGACAGGGTTAAACCAGCTCTGCTTTCGTTTCGAGTGCGGCTGATTTATTATTTATTTACTTATCCTATCTCTTCCGTAGGATTATGTACTCTTTACTTTAGAGTCTTTGGTAGTCGGCTCTACTAGTCTAGTCGGTAGTCGCGCGAGCACAAAACCTCTCGCTAGAGAGAGTATATAATAATGTGTTCTGTCTTCTGTGTACACAGTGTACAAAACACGTCGCGAGTAAATGAATGTTTGACATTTTGGCTTAATGGCGGATTGACTCACGTACGAAACGTGTATTTTTGAAAAAGATAAGATTCGAAAGAATCCTAAACTTTAATAATGTTGTTTTCTATATAAAATAAAGACTTGGCTTAAAGGTCTAGCTACCAGGCCATAAATTTACACTAATAAACACGTCGCGAGTAAATGAATGTTTGACATTTTGGCTTAATGGCGGACTGACTCACGTACGAAACGTGTATTTTTGAAAAAGTTAAGATTCGAAAGAATCCTAAACTTTAATAATGTTGTTTTCTATATAAAATAAAGACTTGGCTTAAAGGTCTAGCTACCAGGCCATAAATTTACACTAATAATAAAAAAAACACGTCGCGAGTGAAGTATTTATTTGTCCGTTGTTTATTTATTTATATAAAAACGTAGTGATTACATTCTCTTTGTATTTCTGATATTTATATAAATTATTGAATTAAATAAAATGCCTGCCATTGATACATTCCTTACCGACGAAAGTTATATTGTTTCAAAAGCAAAAGAGGCTCAAATGCAGAATAATATATATTCTGCAAAAGCATGGATGTTGACTGCTAAAACTCTATTCCCTGCAAATTTTAATATACAATTCGAAGCCTATTTAATGGAAAAGCAATCTGGTAACGTACAAGAGGCTGCTGAATGTTTTAGCTCGTTGATGAAATCAAGACAAAATTATTCCGATTTAATACCAGAAATTTCTGCCATTGCAAATGCACTTAAATCATCTGAGCCAAGTTTTCTAAGTCAAATGTTTGATAACATTTGTCCAGACATACAGTTGAGCATTCTTAAAACAAGTGTTGAAAATAGCGATGACACCATGGAGCATTGCCGTCTTTTGGTATTATTGCTGAAGAAGTTTCCGCAGCTTGGTGTCGATAGTCTCGTTAAAACTTTGATAAATGCAGAGAAGTTTTTCTATGACAACCGATACGCTCGTTTATTAGTAGTAGAAACATTACCACTTCTCAGTTCTCTTGAGTCTCCCAGACTTTTGCAAAGACTAGTGGTGAAGGCTATTGATTTTTACAACTCCTATGTATACGATGAAACTGAACACGACATTATGGATCCATGGCAAAGACTGTACAGTGTATTGGACTTGTTGGGAAGACAATTGGGTTGGGACTCATTCTTAACAAACTACAATAACAGTTTAAATAAAGAAACATATTTACAAAAATTAATGGCTTTAAGAAACAATGAAGATTGCAGACAGTTACTGTATTGTGGGACTACCTTCTTCCTGAGATCTCTCTTTGAACAAAAATCCTTAAAAGGGAATCATATTCTTGTAGAATCACTGTCGGATCCAACTATATTGCCTTCAAAGAGGAGAAAAGGAGATGTTGAGGTAACCGGGGTGTCTGCACATCAATTTCAAGCAGCAGCCAATTGTTGGGAATTGCTACATAGTAATGAGGTTATAACAAGAGAATTTATGAAGTTATGCAATCAGCTACAAGCGAAACCTTGGATGGAAGGATTCAAGGAGGAGTTTGCCTTATACCAAGGGAGATATGATGAGGCTATGCTACCATCAACTGTGCGAAGCGTCAACGCCGGCGTAGTTAGGGTGTCTATATATTATTTTCAAAAAAAATTTGCTGCTTGTATAGAAAGTATATTATCAACGTTGTCACAGTTACCCAACGTAGAAGGCACATTAGAAACTGAATTGATCGTTGGAGGCTCTCAGAGACATATGCACTTCTTGCCTTTGACAAAAGTTGCAATTGTGCATTATTTTTGCACTTTACTCATAAGAATTTTACTCAATTCAAACAGTAATTCAGATATGACATATGGCCACATGTTGGTGTTAATGCAACTTGGATGGCCACAAGAAGAAGCTATTTTTACCAAAATCCTTGAACTCATCACACAACAACCCGTTTTTCATTATCACCTTTTCTCAGCTTACATCATTCATATAGATATATTAGAAGAGTTCACTTATATTTGGAATGAAAAAGGCAATCACGTTGCTTTAGACATATTGCCCAACTCGCAGCAACATTTAGGACAGAGGAGGATTGGAACTCGCGGAGCCGATAAGGGTGTTAAAGAAGATTTTAAACAAGCCATGAAAGCCCAGGTTGCAAGATGCAATGAATCAATTCTTAATTTAATTATTCAATTCATAAACACGGAGAGATTATATTTTCTACAAATATTGCAAATGGCGTTATAATTTGCTATTTCCAGGATAAAGAAGAAGATAGCTTTATATAAAATATTTATTTGTCATCAATAAAATTATAATGTAATCTTAAATGGTATTTTCTTATGAACTTCCTTCATAGGTTCCCACGGCAAGTAAAAGATTACGTCGAGTGAAGTGGAGACAATTAATTGGGGAATTCTTTGTTGCAAATGATCTCATTAAATATTTTTCCTCTTTCTGTGGAGAATTGTTATTCCCTGTCGTCTCTTCAGTAGATTCATCTATAATAGCTGTGAAGTCCCACAGGGTAATGTTGCAATCTAAAGAACCTGTAAAAAAGCATAGATAACAATTTTTAAAGATAAAATTATCATTACATACCACATGGATGAGGATTTAATGTGAACCATGATGCCTTATATGCATATGCAAATTACTGCTTTTGCTTTTAAGAATTCCTGATTACTACTTTTTCTATAGGCCTGGTGTAACTACCACTGTGTTCAGATTATTAATAATTAATAACGTAAAACAAACAAGATATCCTGCAATGTATAATACTGCCTACCAGGTAGAACATATTTTGTACTGTAACAAAAACTCTTAATTTGCAGAAAACAAAATTCCTCTGTTTCCATAAAACATTGAAAACCTCCCCAGCGTTAGAAAAAATCAAAATCCATTTCTGTACTCCACAAAATACGCAACCTTGCACTTGCAGCCACATCACCAGATCACCCACAATTAAATATCTTGGTTTGTTTGTAGATGAGACACTATCTTTTAAGGCTCATATAGATGTTACTTCAGATAGGGTCCGAAAATTAATATATGTTTTTAAAAACCTGCGAATGGTAGCTGACTTAAAATTAATGGAAACAATATATACTGCTCTCGGTCAATCGATAATTTCCTACTGCATCCTGACATGGGGCGGTGCAACAACAAACAAAATGATGCGTCTGGAAAGAGCTCAGCGGTCAGTATTGAAAGTGATACTTGGCAAGCCTCTTAGATACCCAACCAACACGCTATATAAGGAAAGTGGATTTCTCACAGTTCGGGGTCTGTTTGTGTTTAAAGTAATGGTGCATTCACATCGCTATGTAATTAATTCAGTTGATTATGGAAAAATGCTTCGAAAACGTGTTTTTAAGTTACCCGTCCCACCCATCAAATCCAAGCATGCCAGAAAATACAGCATCTTCCTTCACTCATATATCTACAATAAGGTCCAATCACGTTGCTGTATAAAGTACTGCACACTTCCAGAAATGAAGATCAAAGTTATGAAGTGGATTGCCACACTTTCTTACATCGAACTTGAAGAACTACTAAGAGAACTCAAATGACTGTTAATCATAACAAGAAATTAACTAAATCCTCTATGACTATATATCTATCAAGTATACTGCCATTCACACACACACACACACACACGCACGCATGCACTCTGAAAGCGTCCTTTTAATAGCATTTTTAAACCCATGAAAATCTTAAAAATCTTAATGCAATATTCGTTGAACTGATTGATGTCGCGTAAATGAACAATCTTGGTAACCTTAGATCATCTACAGGACAGGCCTCGCCTAGTGTAGAGATCATTGTAATAATGATTGTTGATACGTTTCCCGTTGCCATGTTAACATATTTACTTTTTCATTTTTTTTTTTAACTGTTTGCTACAATAAAACATGTACGTATTATGTTAATATTGTGAAATAAAATAAATTTATTATTATTATTATTATTATTACTGTAACACATGTCCTATAAACATGTATTTGTGTTAGATTTTTTAAATAGAGATGATTTTTTTTCTTTTACTTTTAATAAGTTTGTAACAATTCATTAAATTTGAAATTGCCACGCTTTAACTTCATTAGGTAAGTAAGTAGTTAGTTAATATCTAGACAAGCTATGAAAATTTATGTTAGCTTTTTCTCGCGACTTCGTCCGTCTACGCCTGTGTGTTATTGTGATTTTAAAGTTTTATTAAAATCTGTTTAGCAGTTTTTGCACGAAGTAGTAATTAACATTTATCCTCACAAACTTTCGCATTGAGAATATAATAAAAATAATAAATGAATTTGTAAAATATTGACTTAAATCTGAAAGACCTTGTACTACTATAAGGACATGTAATTGTAGGATATTTTTCGATCAACCGATTGTGTGCAACACTTATACAGTCCATGTTACAAAGGCAAGTCCACTGTCGACACATATTGTTTTAATATTCAGACAAGTGGAGTAGCTTGCTCTAAATGGGCCCTACCAGGGGCGGATTAATCATGTCAAGGCCCCTAGGCAATCGTGTCAGTGTTCCATAACCGTTTTTTAACTTCTTCACTTAGGTATGCAATTCCGTTTAATAATAACGTTATTTTTACTACGCTACCCAGATATCACTCTAGTAAAAATGTTATTGAATGCAAAGTTTTGAAGCGTCTTAGTCTCTAATGTGTTAAAATCGTTGTGGTAAATACGTATAATATGATTCTACAATAACTTGAAATACCAAAAATGTACTACTGATTTATGACGAAATAGTACAAAAAAACAGGGCAATAATATTGTTATTAAGATTTTGTTACGTAAAAACCTTCTAATTTAATTTTCATTCAAAATGTTTATGTTCTACTCTTTTTCACTGAGCTTGGTGGCCCCTAGCTGGCCCAGGGCCCTATTACCTGACTGTGGCGAAGTCCAAATGGAGGGTACAGGGTAACATGTTTTAGAAGCAATGAATTTACACCCCGAACTCTTAAACGTACGATAAACTTTAAACTTTACAATTTAGTGTACTGCAAAAATGTAAGTGAGGATTGTTGATAAAATCTTACGAATTTTGCTTACAAATGCGGGGCCTCTGTAGCACGGGGGCCCCATATCATTGATACGGCTGATACGGCGGTAGCTACGCCCCTGATACAGACCAACGCAAAACTAGTCTGAATCATAAAGTGATTTATAGATAAGGTACAAAAAATAAACACACAAAAATTGTAATAAAGCCATACGTTTTCAAGATGTGATTTATATTTCACTAACTGAACCTGGCCACAATTCGCTGCGGCGCCGGCCTTCTTTGAAAAAGAAAAAAAACCAAGCTAACTCGCCAAATATAAATAAGATATTCATGAATTATACACATAAATCATCCTCAGAATCTTCCTCTTTCCATCGATACAATTAGGAACAAAATCAGTTCACACATTTCCGAGATAAGGGTATACATACAGACAGACAGAGAAAAAGGAGGACTTTATATTATTTATTGATACTGACAATGTAAACTAGTTTTTTTTTGCTATTCCGCGATAAACTATAATAAATCAATATGTTCCTTTAAAGGTATTTAAAGTGTTTACGTAAAACTACAAACCTGAAGCAAGCACGGTGCCCTCTCGACTAAAGGCCAGAGCGTGTACAGGCGCCGTGTGCGCAGCGGGCATTGGGCTGACCGGTGCGCCGTTTGACACGTCCCATATCATTACTTCGCCCCCACCCCCGCTGCCTCCACCTGATGCCAACCATCGCCCGCACACGGAGAAACACAGAGTAAATATTGCCGACTGAAATCAATCGAAAGCTAATCAATCGCAGTTAATCGTAGTTGATTTGAAAAGACTCTTTAGTGAATGCACCACGAAGGTAGACTTTTTGTATCATAGCAGGTAGAACGTTGAATTGGGGTCTCAGTTCAGAACGACTATAAAATGAAACAAGAGTTCGTTGGGTGATTTGTTAGGATACTTGCCTTACTTCGAGGAAGGGTCAACTTTGGAAATGAACTTTTCAAATTTGGCTCTGGTCTGTGCAGTGTACCCTGCCACTACAATTTGGGCAGCCCGTCTGGCGGCAGTATCCACCTCCTTACAGAAGACCATCGTGAAATAACAGCAAGTGTGATGTTGTGTTTCGGTGAGTAAGGAATGCCAGAGACCATTTCTCTAACCCTTCCTAATCCCCTGCAGCACCTGTGGCGTTGCTTGTGTTATACCATCGAGTGGACCGTCAGACTATCTGTCGACCTTAACATAAAAAAAATTCTCACACAGTACTGATGGAAGTCTTAGTCCCAAATCAAATTTAATTTATTACGAAAATAATAATCGGTTTAGGTAATTTTTGTCTTGTTAGTATCCGTAAAAAAATTAACTCAAATAAAATATTTAACTCTCACATTGAAATTTAAATGACCTCTACCTTCCTTACCCCATTCAGGCGGTTTATCGTCACATCACGTCGCGTCGGCACGCCACTGCATCCGTTTAAGACAGCTTTGCTTCGTTCTCTTTCGCTAGCTATATCATGAGCTCTCCCATTTTAGTAACATTCTGCTTCAGAAGGGATGAGTGTTCTTTAATAATAGAGTGCAAGCTGTCCTGCTCTTTATCTGGTTTTCTAATAATTAAAGTTTTTTCTATTCCCCTTTATCCTTCTCCTTTTTGTTTGCTTCGGCCTCCTTAACCAATTGATAGAGCCTGTCTATAGCTTCAATAAAAAGGTCCTGGCATAGATGGTCTTGGGAGGATTAGAAGCGGTCGAAGCTGCGGGTGTTTTCGGAGAATTCACTGCCTTCCCCAACTCCCACTCTCCGATGCTTTTTCTCACGCTTCTCGTAGTGGGTGGCGAGTCTTTGTGGGATTTTTGGGGCTGCAAACTGGATTTTACCGGTGGGGATTGGAGCATTTTTGGAGATTATACATATGTTGTTAAAACTAGTCAAAGGTACTTCAAGTTTATAAAAAGAGCATGGCATGGCATACCTATTTCTCTTCAAGTGGACATAATGTAAATGTTGCATCTTCGAGCTATCAAAAATAGCAGAAAGACTTCAATTCTCTACTCCTTTTCCACAGACATAAATAAGTTTGCATGGAACCCTCACTAGTATTTGAACGTTTCCATTACAACCCTGAAAATAAAATGATACAAAATATAACAAAACTGTATAATACCTTGTGTCCAGTCATAATTCGCACTTGAGATCCCGTCAAACAGTCCCATAGACGTATTGTTCTGTCACTGGAACCAGTTGCAATGTAGTTTGAATTCGGATGAAACTGAACACACTGAAAAATAAAATATAAGTTTTTTTTTATAACATCTCATCTCTCATAATAAAATATGATTAGACGTCCACCATCATCCCGTCCACTGCTGGACATAGGTCTCCCCCATAATTTTCCAACAGGATCGGTTAAAAGCAGCCTGGATCTACGATGATCAGCGGCCCTTATCAGATAGACTGTCCATGTTGTTGGTAGACGTCCTATGCTGCAATTGACGGTCTGTGGCCCTCACTCGAGAACCTTCGGCCCCAGCGGCCGTGGACTTTCCGTACTATGGTGTCCTGCCCACTACCACTTCAACTTACTGATCTGCCGGCTTACTTCGGTAACTTTCGTTCATCGTTTATTTGTTAAAGTATGTGCTGAGATACATACTTTATACCTATTTGCTGTTGAAAACACTCACATCGACATCAGAGAGGTGTCCTGCGAATATCCTGAGCGGCTGATGGTGGTCGGTGGCCCAGAGGCGCGCCGTGCGGTCGTGGCCGGCGGACGCGAAGTAGTGGCCGTGCGGCGACCAGCGCGTGTCCCACACGGGCCACACGTGCCCGCGATACACAACCAAGCAGCTCCAGCTCAGCAGAGACCATAGGCGAACTGCACATCACACATTCCGAGCTCATCTTTGTTTACTGTCATAGAGACTTAATTGATCACTACACATTCACTATTGATATTTCAGGGTCTAGGACTATTCACCGCCGACAGAATCGGTGCCGGCCATTTCATCGTTGTTTAGTTAAAATATCAGCATCAGCATTACTTAAAAAAATCAATGTCAATAAGTCTTGTAACACATTTTGTAACAGACAGTATTTTTGCCAAAACCAGTATTCCGTTTATTCCGAAAAATAAATGTATATTGAAATAAATGCGATTTCAAATTAATTCAGTAATTTGCTAAAATAAAACTAAAATATAGGTACATCACATTTTATGAAAATTTACGTCTTCTCGGACGATAAACTTCTGGTAGTAATTCTTTTGCTTTCTACAATACTGCGCATGATAAACAAAAGATCACAACGACCGGCCTTGAAACGGCTTGACGATGAATCGGCGGCTGTGAATCGGTGGCGATGAAAGTCCCATCCCAGACATTTCAACTTGATTGAATTTTGATAACGACTTTCGGTTTTTTAAGTATGATCATGCCAGTTAATAATAATTAACTCTTAATTTCATAGGATCAGTCCGCCGGATTTCAGTAAGTCGTAAGACCTGCCGCCAGAATTCACAACAAATGATTGAATCAGGAATTTACTTCCTCATTAATAACTGAGGGATGAAAAGGAAAACCTTCAACTTTGTGTTCATCAACCTCCTATCCATTATACAAGGGGCACACTGAAATGATCGGGAATAGAATATTTCGGATTGCGTTACAATTAGAATTTGAATACTGGCCTCTTAGAATTAAGTTATTGACCTATTATAGTACCATACACCTATGAGCTTTAAAAGAATTACATATTTTGCACTAGCGTTTAGTTAAGAACCATTCAACTAGGGCCTTACTTGTCGAATCTTGTGAACAGGACAACAGCAATGTTCTGAACGGATCAAACCCCACTTTGAACACTGGTCCCGAATGTCCGAAAAGGGTACGGCACGTGTCTCTATCCTTCTCTTCCATCATTTTCACTAGAACATCACCTGTAAAATAAAAATAGGTTTCATTTATTAATCATGTGCAATACCTACTAATATTATAAACTCTGGTTTGACCCGCGTTGAAAAATAAAAAAATAACACCTGACTAAATATATGAGCAATGTAACGCCTAAGATCTTTATTGCAGTTATAGCTTTGCCAGGCGTTAGATGATCCCTCGGGAACAGTATTTATTTCTGGATGAAAGGTACCCTATGTCCTTTCCTGCATCCCTGACAACGTGTATGCAAAATTTCATAATCGGTTCAGCGGTTTAGGCGTGAAAAGGTAATAGACAGACAGACAGAGTTACTTTCACATTTATAATAGTATGGATGCGAAAGTTTGTGAGGATGGATGTACGGATGATTGTTACTCTTTCAAGCAAAAACAGCTTAACGGATTTGAATGAAATTTGGCACATAGATAGTTTATTAACTGGATTAACTAGAGAATACTTTTTATCTTGAAAAAATGTTAAGTTTCCGATGGGATCGTCCAAAAATATAAAAATTGGGCGCCACTGTGCACGTGGCGGCGCCACCGGTCGTCACAGCGATAAATAAATATGTCTGATATTTTCTCAGGTGTTATATTTTTCATTTTTCAACGCGGACGCAGCCACTGGCACCAGCTAGTAGTGAATAATAAAATTAGACTTGCAGCGCCATATTTTAACTGTTAAGGAAATGAATAAACAGACAAACACCTCCTTTCTTGTAAATTTCATGATCATAAATTAACATCAACAGGTACTGTGTGGGTTTCGAATTTTCAATGAATAATGTTTCAAAATATAATAATAAACAGAATATAAAACAACTAATCATTAAAAAAAATATTGTTTAAATAAATATTATGTTCCTAAAAAAATACCAGTCGAACATTAAAAATTTACCTTTTGTGGCGCAAACATAAAACATGACAATACTTCTGGATATTTAGGTAGTCTCACCAACAGTAAAAGACATACACTTAACTAAACTATTTAAGCAAAAATGTGTCATGTTATAAAACTTACAGTCACGCATGTCTACAAATTCTTAACATTTAACTACACATGAACTGTTAAATGTGAATTTTATATTTTTGGTGAAACAATTACGTGAACATACCTGCTTCTCTGTCAATGTCCTGCAATTTTTCCGCAGACTTCATGCCACGTAACTTTAAAGGGGTTAAAGTCCAAACCTGTATTTATAACAAAAAACTGGGTGACATTTCAAAGAAGACAAAAATAATAATATAATTTTACACTCTCAACTAAATCATTTCAAGCAGTTTATTCAAGCTCTTTGCGAAGATTATAGCTCATCATTTTCGTTATCAAATGCCGCGCATGTAGGCATTTGACTTACGAAATATGAACCTAACATGGCGCAACATTTTACGGCCGCGTTCGTGTCACTATAGGCCGGTTAGATTGGTCTAATTTTTAGTAAAGTAATAGTTATAATATAGTAATAGTTATAGTATAGTAGTACTTTAGTATACATAGTAATAGTTTTTAGTAATGTAAACGGATCTGACAATGGTGGGTAAATTTGGCCAGCAACCTGATTGTCTCTAGTGGACTCCCCATTTGACAGTCACATAAATACTGCGCATAAGTGAGTGTATGGAGATAGGAAGCGTAAATCATTTAAATAATTCATCTTTTTCTCGATATTCTTTCTGATGTCCAATAGCAAGATCCTTGAGTAATAAAGAACTGGCACCAAGACTTGTGCTTTCTATTGTACTGATCTTTTGTGTTTCCAATTTTTCTTTCGTTTATTACTAGATTTCGTAATCTATTTACTTATGACATTATGATCCGCTTATTATAATAATTGCATCAATTTACGATATAAAATAATTCTTATATATAAAAATAAATAAAAAAAAAAACGCGAAAAGTCATACTGTGATAAACTACAATCAATCAGCATGGAGAAAGAGGAAAATTTTAAACTTCTGGTGAATTCACATCTTTTCAGTTACACTTGATTCATGAATCATGAAATTTATAATTAATATGGGACAATAGGTTCTTTAATTATTAATATAAAAATAATTATTGTAAGCTTGTCAAGCTAATGATATGTATAACCATAGTGACCTTAATGCTCGAGTTGTTAAAGCCAACGGCGAGTAGTGTAGAGTCTTCGCAAATATCTGCACATATTGCAGTGTGACCACTGTTCAGCAATGTATAGAAACATATTGAGGGTAGACTTTCGGGGCCCAACTGTACCCGTTTCGCTGCATCCCTTAAAGCCTTGCCTTTCTCTATTTTGTCCGTCTCTTTTCTGTTGATTGCAACATACATATAAATATAGGATATATTATTTATTTGTTGGAATGTCTGTTAGTCTGCTTAGTTATTCTAAATTACATCATGGATTTGGACAACTATTACTGAAAAATTTACATATAAAAAGAAGAAGATAATTATTTAATTAAGAACGACAAATAATTAAAATTATTAAGAAGTTGATGTTTTTGTAAGTATAGAAAAAAAAACTCTGGTCAATTACAAAGGCTAAACCCAAAATTGCCATAAAATATTGAAGATATTGAAGTATTTATTGCTAGTAGTGCACGCGGCTTCGTGAAATTTAAATTGTTTCTCGGTATCAGGTACCAACCTCGCAGTCGTAGCGTACGCGTCTTGACCTATTTGTACTGCTTTCGTGGTTTCACGACGCGGTCGCGCTTTACATAATTATATCGTATTATCTGTTTTAACCATACCACAGATAAATAACAATACTAGCGTACAGAAGTTGCACTTCTTTCACATTCAATGTGAGCGACCTTAGGCAATAGGCATGATGACGGTATTAAAGAATCAAAGAATAAATGGTTTTGGAGAAAAATATATGTTCAAAGGAGTCTAAAAAATTACTCATTTTTTATATTAAAATTGAGATTAATAAGATTTTCAATAAAATATAATTATAAATAACTGCAATCCGCCATGTTAACTGAAACACCAATCAGAGCGAATGACGTCACGCCCAGGTAAGTGCCATCGTGTTGCTTGACTTTGCTTTGACAGAATGAAAAATCTGATGAGATGTCGGTGACGTCACGGTTCATCAAACGCGATGCCATGACACCTAAGAGCGTTTTCGCGCGTAATTCAAAATAGATTTAAAAACATTCAATAATTCGCATTATAATTTAGTTTATTGCTGAAATATTGTTTTTTTTCGGATATGGTAGACGTGTATCTACATTATGGAAGGGAATTTCAAAATCTGTCATCATGCCTATTGTATCACGTCACACACGGAGTGACAGAGGCCTGACCATACTTCTAAAATATATGCAGTAAACAGTAAAAATCACGTGTGACGATAAACATGCTGATTTTGATAAGGATTCTCAGTTGTTGATAATATTACCAATAAACATTTCCTAGGGATTTTAATTTTTTTATAATACAAAAAAAGCAGTTTTTGTGGCTTAAATATAAGAGTTAAAAATATGCTGTCGCCGACTTTTTTGTGGGCATTATTAAGCTCTACAACTTTTCTATAGAAATCAATAATTTATCTCTCATCGTTAAAGCAGCATTCAAAAGAAATGTTCTCGTTTGAACGTTTTTTCGTCGACTTACGTTGCAAATTCAATAAATGCGAAAAAGTCTATCCTGAAATTCAGATGTCCATCCTGAAATTCTATTCTAACTACTGCTGCAAGAATTTTTTAAATCGGATGAGTAGTTTTGAATACCACTTACATGCAAATCTATGACCTAAATTTATGACTTACAATTCTGGAAGGGGAAATCTGTCATTTGGGGGAGCATTAGGATCAGATTTAGGTTTTTTCATAAAAATGTTGTCTTTTTTAGCTTTTTTCTTTTTGGGTTTGTCGGGAGTTTCTTCTGTTTCATCTTCATCTTCATTTGGTGTTGTAAATATTTGTATATTAGGTTCCTTCAATAGTCCATAATAGACCTTTGAGCGATTTTCTGTAAAATAAAAGGGCTGATGTTGGTATTTGAAAACACAAGTTTCTGTACTTCATTCAGGAGTCTATGTTCAGGGCTATTTTGTTGGAAAAAGTGAATCATTACAGTTAATTTTTATATTGGTTAAAATTATCTTCAGCCAATTATTTCAATAAAAATCAGGGATGTATGAGTAAAGTCCCAAATACTTTGGGATGCATTTGAATAGAAGACTGACATGACAAAAGTATCTAAATTAACTATTAACTTTATACGACATTACGTAGTGTGCAGTACATTATCGGAAAGGATTGAGTACACACAGCGAGATCGCCTATTTTCTAAACGTTAAAACTTATAATATAAGTGTCATTGTAGTATTAGGTTAAATACAAAATTTATAGTGCTTTTACTATACCTAGGGACTATATAGTGTTTAAGGTACTGAACAAATGTATGTCAACATTGTGACACAAAGAGAGTTGTATAAATTATGCACATACCATTCCTTGTTGCTTCTCCGAGAAGTCCTCCTGCAGTAGCTTTAATTTGAGACTGTGTTCTGCCCGGCCCATCGTGAATATCAATTTGAATGTGATTGTTTACAATATTACTAATGGTTGGCGTTTTCTGTTCATGCAAATATCTCTTGAGTTGGGATGATGCATCTCTTGATAGTTGAACCACAAATTTGTTAGAACTGAAAAGGAAAAAATGTATTAGTTTTACATACATTATGATTCAACTTAGTATGGCTATGCTTATTGAAATTGAAGCATTTCTGAACATACTGAAGAGTATAAAATAAAGTTAAAATAGTCATTCAAGTCAAAATGTGTTTCATGCTTTTCTGTACAGCCTAAATTATAATAGGACATATAACATAATTTACGTCCTCTTTGGACGTGAGAATGTATAGGTTGCCACTATACATTCTCACTTACTACCCACTACTACTACTCCACGCCACGCCATACTAGCCCACTTGCTTTTTCTTTAACATTTTTTTAATGTCCATTTGATGGTAGGTGGCTACCGTCGTCCATAACAGAAACAACGCCACAGGTGCTGCAAGTGCACTGCCTACCACAGTAGGATTAAGCATAAGGGATTAGGAAGAGATAGGGAAAATGGACTCTGGCACCCCTTACACACTCATTGAAACACCACAGGACACAGGCTGTAATTTGATGGTGGTCTTCTGTAAGAGGTGTGTGGTTAATGCCGTCAAACGGTTCACATGTGAATAAATTAAAAACTTCAGAGGTGTATGTGACTGTAACTGCATTATCTAATTAGAGATACATCAATTAATAATTTATTAAGATTCTGTAAAATATATTTAAAAAAAAAACAAACATGATGACGGTATTCAAGAATTAAAGAGTAATTAATATAAAATACTGCAATCTGCCATGTTAACTGAAATACCAACAGAGCAAATGACGTCACGCTTTCGTAAATATCTCCATGTCACTTGAATTGTATAAACTCGCCATGTTAACTGAAACACCAACGGAGCAAATGACGTCACGCTTTCGTAAATATCTCCATGTCACTTGAATTGTAGAAACTGTCGAAACCGTTTCTGAGTTAAAAAAGCGTGATGTCACAACAGAAGCCACTGCTATTCTAGCGTTTTCATGTAAAGCTTCTATTTCTTTTAGACTTGAAGTTTATTTTATGTAAAGGAAATGCGTAGAAACACAGTGGAGTAATTTTT
Organism: Bembecia ichneumoniformis; assembly: GCA_910589475.2. Taxonomy (NCBI): domain Eukaryota; kingdom Metazoa; phylum Arthropoda; class Insecta; order Lepidoptera; family Sesiidae; genus Bembecia; species Bembecia ichneumoniformis. The sequence goes on from OU342521.1 coordinate 8,851,971, forward strand.
CAAAATCAGTCATGCTTAAGTAACTTGACTAAACCTTGCATTGAACTTTGGACTTTTAAAAATGATTAAAATTGCCATACAGTGTTAAAAGTTCGTAGGCTGTTTGCTTTTATATTCAACCACAACTACACATTGAAACACAGTAAAACTATCAAACCTGTTTGTTGGTATACACACCTGTATATCTCTGCCAGTTCGTTACCCTTAATCTGTTCTTTATTTGTAATTATGGATAATTTTTTCAAGTCCTCTTGATAGTAATCTTCTTGTTCAGGACTAAATTTTTGCATGAGATTGATTGCATGTTCAGTATGATCATAAAATATCAGACTCAAATACATGTGTATAAGAACTGGATATAGTAGTGTTGACAGCTCATACTGAAAATAATTTTTAAAGTTATACTACACAAAATTTTCTACAAGTAATGCACAATAGGTGTGTAAGTTGAGTAATGGGAATGGTCAAATGGCAATATGTAAAATTACAATTGAAATTAAAGATATTAATTTAGAGGAATGAGTCAACAGCACTTCACATTGACAAAACACAGACCAATAGGGACAAAGGTCTACCTTTTTTATTCACTAATTAATATGGTTTGTGAGAGAGTGAGTAAGGGATGCCAGAGCCCATTTCCCTATCCCCTCCTAATCCATTATCCTTAATCCTACTGCAGTCTGCAGCGACCTGCAGCAGCTTTGGTGTTGCTTGTGTTATAAGCGACGGTAGCCACCTACCATCAAGTGAATTGTCAGCCTGTCTGCTGATATTAACATAAAAAAAGCATTAGACATAAGAGTAAGATCACATTCTATCCCCTTTTCCAGTATTAGTTTGAACCAGTTAGGTATCTTATCCTAGTTAACGGTAAATTAAAACGTAAGACATTATCATCATCATCAACAGCCCACTTATATTAAATGGACCCACTGCAGAGGCCTATCTTTCAAACAAGGGTATATGGAGCTTTAATACTGTCGACCCAGTGTGGGTTGGTGGATTACACATGCACCTTAGAATTTCTTCTTTGGTATATGCAGGTTTCTTCGCAATGTTTTCCTTCATCATTTGGGAGTAGTAAATGCACTTAAGCTTTTAGAAAAAAAAAAAAACTTGGCCCTCTTTCCCATTGCGCCACCGATACTGTCATATAATGACATTATAAACTTGAAAAAAAAAAAAAAGTCACTCCAGTGAGAACTTTAGATATAACATCTTTTTTTAAACAATAAATCATTTTTTGGTAGTAACCTAATACATTTTATCTTCATCCCCATGATTATTATAAGCTTCATTAATAGTTAGGTGCAATTCAGTATTTAGCAATTTTGAAGACAAAAAGAGAAGAATTGCTTTTTGGCTTCTTAATTTGTAATGCCATTTATTATGATTCGAGTAAGTATTGATATTGATTCACATAATAGTATAAACACATAGGTACCTTATGTATGTCTAAGGAGTTCTCAATAAATTTCTTCAAACCCTCATAAGCAAATTCATAACTGTGAGGATCACTCTCAATGTGATGGGCCGTAAGAATGTTGGCTAGTTCAACATCAGGTAAGTCCAAGTTCTGAAATTCTACATCTCCTAAACTGGCTTCTTTTCTAAGTATTTCTTCTGTACCCTGTCATAAGATAAATTAATTAAAATTTCAAATATAAAAATGTATCTGTAATGCATAATATAAGAATACAGTATTCAATAATCCTTCAAACATACCTTCAAATTATATTTTCTAAGAAGCTGTAAAACCGCTATAAGTGGAGTTGATTTCTCACCCATTGTTTTCTTATTCTATTATCCTATTTTTAACCCAAATGTTTAGTTTTTTTTATATATATATCTATTTCACTGATGTAGTTTCTATTTAGTAATTAGTAGTGTGTGCTGTGTGTGCAAAACATAATTATTTAACTCAATAACTCAATACAACAGTTGAAGTCATTGACAAAATGACAAACCTAGGCTAGGCAAGAAGACAGACCATGACCAATACTGTCAAGAGTGTCAAGTGTCACTGTGACTGTGTCACTCACGCTCGCGGCACGGACTAGGTCACAGACTATAGAGCAGTGGCTCTAGCATGAGTTTACGATACTACACGTAAAACATTTATAGAGCGTAAAACATTTATATGGAAAATTAATAATTTGACATTGACAGTTCACGATTTTCCATACAAAAGTTTTACGTTTTCGCTAGCGAGTGTAGAATTGGTGTAGTATCGTAAACTCATACTAGAGCCTCAGGATCGGTCATCGTCTTGTATGGATGAAATTTAGGCAGTGCACATACAAAATCTTTGCGTGGGTGAAATGATAAAGTATATCACAGAAAAAAAACAAGTATGGCACTATGGCATCTCAAACGACTGGTCACACCAAGGAAAATAAAGCTCTCGCCGCTAAAGAGAATATAATCACTATAATCACTACGTTTTAAGTTTAAGAGATGGGATGGCACCTAGTACTTCGCATATATTTAATACTCCTATATTGCTAGTCCCCGTAAGTGGCAGCGTTGCCGAGCAAGAGAGATATTTTCTCTCAGTCGTTGATACTTGACGAGTTATGCGCATGCGTGGGAGAAGCCCTCATCTCTCGCAGCTTATAAGATGCTTTATAAGGTAGTTCTCGGACATGCGCACAACGTTTGAAGTCTTCATGAGGGAGACAGACATATATATGTCTGCACCGTTCGTCGTCATCTTTTTCAAAACCCCTACTAGACTAGCAATATAGGAGTATTAAGTATATGGTACTTCGGTCCTAACTTTATCTAGCCATAGCTAACTTTATTATGCAAATCATTGCCAACTTTAGAATATAAATCAGACTTTGAATGTTGGCACTTCTGCTTATCTTGACGGCTAGTTGGGCACAGAGACATGGTAGGTACCAAAACTAATACAACATCTTTGGTAGGTACCATGTCTCTGGTTGGGCAACAGTAATTTTAACAAATATCGATAATAGGGATGTGATACTATCGAATTTTCTTATCGTGAGATCAGGATTAATGTATAGGGGAAATTAAATTAAAAAGTAAACAATACTAATTATACCACCTCATGAATTTTTTTTGAACTGAATTAAATAATGTATTTACGAATACAATAATCTTCCATTGTCTCAAATAATTATCGTAAATGATATATCGTATCCATTTCGTTTTTGGACTCTGTGTGTTCTGAATGCTAGGGAGACATTTTTAACATTTTTAGGCTAATATTTCTGATATTAGCCAATCTGCAGGTACTTTTGCCTTACAAAAGGTGGAATACAATTAATTTTGACAAATATTGTTTAGGTGTGGATCCATACCTTAATAAATGGACAATTTCAATAGTGACATTACCAGAAGAAATTTCTTCGATACCTTGATTACAAAAGTCATCAAAAATTGTAAGATTATATTCAAAGATGCAGGTGCTACCATTTTCTTCCTCTTGAGCATAGGCGTAACATGTGATATTTGTTATTTGATGAAAATTGTAAAGGGTAAAATTGATTCACCTGAATTATTATATCTTAATGTTCCGCATACTGACTTTTAGGAATCGCACTTTACTGCATGTAGCTCAAGGTAAAATAAATTATAGGAAAAAATCATTCATGCCTCGTTCATGTAGGCTTTTTAATGAAATGTTATTAGATACAGATGTCGACCTTTTCGACCTGTAAACTATAAATTCCATATATTATAGTTATGGAATAACTATAATAACTATAATATATGTAACTTGCCTACTATGAATGCTGGTTGTAATTATTCTCTGTATAATCTTTCATGCTATAAGTGGAATTTTTTTATTTGGTGTGTGTTTCTATTTGAATTGTTACTACTTATGTAATATTAGTGCCTGTAAATTTCCCTACAATAAAATAAATAAATAATAAATAAATAAATACCTACATGTCGAAGGGAGTTATAAAATAAAGGGCGAATTATGGGATATTCAATATAAAATTTGGATTTTTTATTAAGGATTATAAACGCCCTGGTGCGTTTTTTTTAAATGTTAGGTCGACAGACAGGCTGACGGTTTACTTGATGCTAGGTGACTACCGTCGCCTATAACACAAGTAACGTCACAAGTGCTGCAAGTGCGCTGCCGACGGAGAAGGGATAGGTGAATGGGCTCTGGCATCACTTACTCACTCACCGAAACACAACAGCTGTTTCTTTCACGGTGGTCTTCTATGTGCCCTGCCGCCACTACTTTTCAGATCCAGATCAGAGCCAATTTTGAAAAATTTATTTCCAAAGTGGAGCTTGCCGGGAATTGAACCCAGAACCCCCTGGAATAGAGCGTTAAGGCAAGCACCCTAACCGCTCATTCAACAGGCTCGTTAAAATAATTATTTTTCAGCCTCTAAGTCCATTTGGCCTTAGACTGATGGCCAAATGTTCGCGTCGCCACGCCAACAGCCGGTCTTATCTACAGCAAAATATGTTTCACATTAAAAACAATTAAACAAGCAGAATAAAAATCACCGAAACCCATTTGTCAGCTCAAATGAAAGTAAGTATATTATATCCTTTTCATAAAACCTCTTCATAGAAAGTGTCCTTTTTATTCCAAGGCTTAAAATGTTATCCTAAAATTTATTAGGTATCGTACTTTTATTATAAATTTCCACATTATCCTGTCTATTCTATAGGGAGCAAGAAATAAAAAAAGTTTATGACAATGTATTTAATTACTTCGCGTATCAGGATTCGTTTACAAAATGTCAGTAAAAGCGCTAAGTAGGTTCTACTTTATTTCAATAACAAACAACTTGTTCCACAATTACCTACGAATATTTAACACGTAGGTTGGCAATAATATATATATAGCAATTACAACAAATTAAAGTAATTTTAATTTTTTATCAATTATGAATTCAGTCATCCGAAAACTCTTAAATATTTTGAATTTATCTTCTCTATTCTTTCTCTCGTTGACTTTGAAAAGCGACTAGAAATATATTAGAATTCATAATAACTATCAAACACTACATGGTTTTAACTAATATAATGTATTTTTTATTCGTCATTTACTTAGCTGATTGCATGATGCTTACTTAATTCAAAACGATATTGTAGATACTAACGGTGTTAATACAAACTGACCATGACTTCTTGTAATTTTGTTTGATTAATTTTCATTAATTCCTTGTATGGTAAACAGGAGCCCAAAAAAGAATAATCGATTAATTATATAACTGTGGATAAAAAAATATCCATACATATTCTTTTTAAGGAAAAGGAAGTGAAAAATGCTATTTAAAATCATTTTATGACACCTCAACGTAATATTTTTACAAATTATAACTTCAACAAAGTCTTGACTTCGTGCAATTAGATAATTTCAGCATTTTAACATAAATTACTTATTTATTGCGTTTCCAACAGTATAGAAGAAAGTTTTTTTTTAAATTACTCAATTTTACTCAATACACGAGTTTTATATTTGCTTAAGTTATTTTTTATAAAAAGGACCATATGATTATAAAGTTTCCTCTAAAATCACGTTAAAGTAGATCATGACAAAATTGTTATAATATTTCATTTTAGGGAAGGCGTGTGGCTCTCTTTTCATTAGGGAGCAGCTAAATTCTTATATATTAGCATTGTATGTACCTACTATTGCTCTTATATTGCTATTTCGGATTTCAAACTTACATGTAACTAATGTAAATATCTTTACTGCATTTAAAACTGTTTTTTTCTTCTTCTTTGAATGAGCGTATTCTCACTATAAAGTTAAAAGTTAATGGCTAGAACAACATAAGTAGGATTCCATTTAAATGGTCTCAAATGTCACAAAAGGCTAAGCTATGCTTCGACTATGCTTAATTCCCTAGTATGCAGAATGCAGGTCAGCTCCAAAGGCATTTCTATGCACGTTTGCAAATAGGCTCACTGCCTATATGTGAACTGCTGCTGCTGGCTTTCTACGACTGTAGAAATCCAGGTTTAGCGGTTTACATAAGGCTCCTATTGCTATTAGGACATAGAATTTAGAATTAAGTTTTTTTTCTACTAACAAAATATGGTCTGTTTAAGTTATCCGTATTCTGTAATAAACATGAAAATTTATTGGTAAAAATACAATAGCTATTGAATATTGTGTAGGCTCCGCTATGGGAATATCGTTTTGTAACAGAACAAAAAAAAACGGGACAAGTGCGAGTTGAACTCGCGTGAAGAGGGTTCCGCGTGATGTTACCTATCCACATAATATTGAGTGATTTACTATGTTATTTTAATATCATGGCCTTCTTATAGGTTTTCCTATAATCTAAAACTAATTTTTGTATTTTTTTTCAAAATTTTAGGTTCAGTAGTTTCGGAGATGGGGGGGGGGGGGGGGGGTTGAATGGTCGGACAGACGGACACCCGAGTGATCCTATAAGAGTTCCGTTTTTTTATTCGGACGTACTGAACCCTATAAAAACAGAATACCTAATACCTAGCATTCACAGGAAATAATATGTACGTTTCTTCTTTCATTGTACCATCTTCAGCTTTATCAAAACAGTATTTCCATTTTAATTAGAGGTCCTCAGGGGATATATGAGAATAAAGTTTCTAAGAAGTTCAATAAGTACCTAAGTTCCTACGTCAATTGAATCAAAATTTATATTTTTAAGTAATATAAAAATGTCTTTAATAAGTTAAACATTTATGTAAAATGTATATCTACTTAAAGTTTGAGCTTATAGTTTCATTATCTACAATAGATATGTATCGCGGGTGATCCTTCTCAATTCATGAGAAAGATTAAAAATAACGTTTAGCATATATTTCTTCTATATTTTCACATATTGGATCAATCCAAAAGAAATAATAAACAAATCTTAAGATCAAATACTTATCGTGTGGCGTAATCTTTGAATTTTTATAGAATTAACGCTAGACCAGGTCTTTGAGAGACATGCTTACATATTTGCACAAAGACGTATACTTATTTAAAATCATTCGTCAGTCTTAAGATCCGTCTATTAGTTATTACTAGTCATGGCTCACTGAGACATGGGCCATTATGTAAGTAGTGTGAAAATATTTTATGACAAATTATAATTACCAGCGCTAAGAATCTGGCGTAAAAATTGAGAGTAACTGTTTGTGGTTTATTCGCGGAAGGGAAACTTTTTTTGAACTCATTTTGGAAACAATCTTGGCACATCTCTACATAGTCCAGAAAAATTTACTAACAATCGAAATTTGAGTTCCTCAGGGGCATTTTTGATATATTTCTAGAAGCTATGAAATATCGATGGGTGAAAGAAATTTTCGATTACACCCTTTAGAAGTATGAAAACAAAATAAAAGTAGGTGTTTTTTTTCCAAATTACACCAATTTTTTTAAATTTTTTCCAAGTTTCCAACAAAAAAAAATGTTTTGTAAAATTTTTTTTTGTTAAAATTAAAATTAACAGAGTTAAGGAGGTTAGTAGACATACAGGTTGGCATTAAAAAAATCGAAGTATCAACACTTATGTTCTAACCTCCCTAACTCTGTTATGTTTTTCATTTTTTATGTTAAGATCTAAGATGGTAGGTTGAGCCTTGAGCCAAAGTTGCTCAAGTGCGCTGCCGACTACAGTAGGATTAAGGGTAAGGGATTAGGAGGGGGATAGAGAAATGGGCTCTGGCATCCCTTACTCACTCACCGAAACACAACAGCACATACGTGCTGTTAATTCAAGGTAGTCTTCTGTAAGGGGGTGGTTACTGCCGCCAGACGGGCTGCCTAAATGACTGCGAAACACAGTGTGCCCTGCCACTAACTTTCCAGATCCAAGTTTGAAAAGTCCAAGTTCGAACCCGGGAACCATAGAACAGAGAGTTCAGACAAGCACCCTAACCACATATCCAAAGGGCTCATCAAATTTAGCAAAAAAAAAAAACATTTTTATGTAAAATTAAATTAAACAGGGTAGAATCAAAAATTTCTTTTACTCATCCACATTACGTATCTTCTAGAAACTTATACCAAAATTGTCCCTGAGGGACTTAAATTTTGATATGTTGTTAAATTTTCCTGGATAATCATTAAAGTTAAACGACTTTAACAATTAAAAGTAATAGGTATTTTATAAACATTTATTGAAACGAGATGGTCCTAGTCGTAGTTAGTCCTAGTATGGCTAAGTCCTAGTATGGCCACAAGTTTTATTACCAAAAATGTTTGCGTTCACGTTGTACGTCTTTACCTACATCCGAATTGAACGACTAACGAACCGTTACTTCCTAATACAGACAACTCACCTAACTTAAAAAAAAATTCAATAAAAATTGATTGAAACATGCATTACTAAAAAAAATCGAATAAAATATTCTTGTAAAATAGAAAATATTCTTGCGCACCCGCACGAACATATAATATACACAAACCTTCCTCGTTCATCACTTTTTCCACTTGACATTAGTGAAGACCGTATCAAAATCAGTTGAATGATTTAAAAGAAGTAATTGGAGAAACGGACAGATACAGATAGCGACTTTTTTTTATTTTAAGCGGTTTTTTAGTTATACTCCTATAGGGGCGCTGCACTGTAGTAACGTAAAATGTCCCAAATAAGGGATAGTAATATTATTATTATTATTATTATTAATATTAACCCTTGTACATTGGTATTCAGTGCTTTGGAAAAGTAAAAATAAAATTAACAACAATGGCCCAAGTCTACACATAATTGTCATTAAATTAACAGATAATATTTTAAAATTTACCTTATGGCATTAAAGTAACATTAAAATAACTCTAACATAAACATCTAAATTTTTAACAGTTATCTTTGGTCATAATATAAGTAAAGCTAGGAAGAAATAGATAGCTACTGATAGATACGAATAGGTAACTAACTTATTTAACAATTTTCCAAAAACTTCCTGGTTGTTGATCTATATGTAGAACGTCATGACGATCTTAATATAAAATTCAATCTACAAATGATGTTTAGAAAAGAAGGCGCTTTATAAATGATATACTAGGCTAATTAGCAAACTTAATTTGAACGCAGTCTCGCCTGATCTCGCACATTCGAAGGTAGCGCTCAGATCAGAACATTCTTTTTTGCCTCAAGTGACGTTTAAAATATTATTTGGATTATGTGTGGTAAAATATTCCATCGCCTGTAAACGACTATGTGAAATACGTGTAACAATATCGGTACTTAATCGGTACACATATTGCTAAAAACAAAAAATGTTTGTTTGACTTAAATTAGTCTATCAGGTCTTTACTTAAAAAAATGCTTAAATCTACGCACTAGTGCTAGTCACCTGGTGCTGCAGGGATAATATGGTGGGTCGCGCCAGTGAAAGAACTTACAGCAAAATATTTAATAAAAAATTGAGTCGACGACGTCGCGGGACGCCGCGCAGATGTGAAATATCGCATCTATTTTTGTATAGAAAATATGCATGAAAGGTTGGTTTATTAAAAGCAATTTAATTTAATTATTAAATTATACATTGAAATCTCCAGCTAAAATCAACAGCTATGCACAGTATAATATTCATATTATTTACGCTGTTATATTATGTTATACGAACTCATTGCGGTGGAGGGAGAATCACCGTGACGAAGAGATTTATTTATTTATATAGAAACGGTTACAATATAATATTATGCTAGGTAATGTCTTAAACCCTTGATAGAGTTGTTTAGACAATGAGTTATCACAAATACTAAGTTATATAAACATAAATTGTAGACAGTAAGTCATATATAAATATAATTAATAGATATCATACAATTTGCTCCAATTTTTATTTCTATATTTTATTTTGTATATCATTTAATAAAATGAGATAAATTAAATTACTTTTATTATTGTTATTAAATTTGTAATTATTGTTCTGTTTAAATTATTTACTAAATGTGTTTTTAGAAATTTTTTAATAGTTTTTTGTGTGATATTGTTTTTATTTCTATAGGCAGTTTATTAATTAGTTCGGGAATTAAGTATTGATTCTGATGTTCTTTTACCATATTCGTTATTAAATTTAAGTTCGTTAAGTTTTTTGGAAGTGATGCTTCTGGTAGTAATAGTCGCATAGTTACAAGTTCTGCCAAAGTGTTTTGGCCAAAATGTAGCCAAATGTTGACTTCGCCACGCCAACAGCCGATCTCACCTCGCTCACCCGCCGCAAAAGATGTTTCACATCAAAAATTGATAGTAAATAAATATCTACTCGTAAATAAATAAGTAATAAAAAAATCGTTCACAAATTTGTGAACACTTAAATTAGTCTATAATTCTATTTCAGCAGTGTACTAAATTAGTTAATTAGTAAAAAAATTATGCACAATCAGAAACTCTCTTTCCCGCGTGCAACGCCGCATCCTTTCCTTACACCGGGAGGTGACTAGCGATTGAGTGCAGACTAGTGATGTAACAAATATAAATTTTCCTGCCAACAATATTCGCGAATGCTAGTTGGCCTGTAAATAAACAGTCCTCAAATTTGGCGCCAATAATCTTTTACCTACTCGAATATGACACATATTTCGTCATCATTTGCCTACCTCATTAATAGGTATAAGAAAATGTATATGTTTATGTTAAAATGTTATTGACGCCTGACTTGTACTTTTTCTGACGTTCACATTCGCATTTTCGTATGAGTTTTGCGAATGCCTTTGCAAATTGCGAACAAATAATGATATGTGTATTCGTAACATCACTAGTGCAGATTATACTTAAATTTTTATACAGAACAATTAAATATACCTACTACAAAACAACTTACAAAATTAGTAAAATTTCTACATCTACTATGAAACCTATGGGATAAACTTATCGATCTAATATTTTAATTTATTAAAGCTTGGAATGCACGATTTATATTCGTAATTTTATAGGTAAATATAATAACATTATAAATATTCTAATATTTTTTTAGGTGTAAACGCAGATTCGGGATTTTTTGGTCGTTTATTACTTTGTAGAAAGAGAAACAATTACTATAGGTAATTAATTATAATCTATTGATGTGTGTGCTTATTGTTATTGGCTGGAGCAGTTGTGAGCGTTAGATACGCGCGGAGACAACTCCTCGTAGGGCTCGACGTGCGCGGAGGTCAGCTCTCGGGAAACTCGTTCGGCGGCACCGAGAACACGCAGCAAGTTGAGTCCGGCCAACTTACGAAGGTCTTCCATACTCCAACCTTCTTCCATCAGCTCAGCGAACAGAAGAGGATACGACGACACGTCTTCTAATCCTTGCGGTGTACTGTACGACGAAGAGCTTAATGTTATTCTTTTCATTTCAGTACAGGTGTACTTATTTATGCAAAAATAGGTAAAAATATTGTAATGTGATGAGTATTTTATTAATTAAACTATTTTATTTGTTGAATCTTTGAAACTTAACCTCAGTTCAAAAATGCATTAAATTGCGTCCCTCAAAGTTAATTGGTTTAATTGACACAGTCATGGATCGATGTTTAGGGTGCTTGCGTTAGGGCTTTGACTCATGGGAGGGTTTGTTTGATTCCCGACAGGGCCAACTTTGGTAATGAATTTTTAAGTTGATCTGGTTTGAATGTATCAATTCAATGCTTTACAAAATAGGACTTACGTTGGCAGTTTCTTTAATGATTCGACACGGGAAAGATGAACGATTTACCGCCAAGAGGCTGACAGCACAGTTATGTTATTAATTTAAAAAAAAAATGAAACCAATAAATATTGGTTCATGTATAAGTTGTAATAAACCTCAACAAGTTATAAGAACCGTAATAAGTTATAAGATCAGCACTTTTCGCTCCGGACGAGTTTCAGCTGAGTTCGCAACTGGTCGCCAGCATCATTGGTATGCTCACAATGTCAAAATTTCCGATCAGTGTGTGGGATAGCGCGTCCTCAGACATTATGATCAGACTAATTTCTTAATTTCTGACGTCCGGTAGGCGTGCGTCCGGGACTCATCAGAAGCGGAAGTAAGATACGTCAGAATTCTGATTGTGTGCGAGGTATAAAACAAAATATATGCGCAGAGTGCAAAGTGCGCTAGAAATTTTCTAACAGAAAAACTATTACAATATGTGGCCGGCCTTTAAAACAAACACAAGTTAAGTCATAATTAACTTAATTATTAATATAATTTTGACTAATTATCTGCTATTCGTTTACTATTAAATAAAATATTATATACTAGCTGAGCCCGCAACTTCGTACACTTCGTACACGGTAACGCGTAACTTTAAATTGGTCGTTTAAAATCACCTAAATTGACTATTTTTAAACACGGCTCGTTTAAGATTTTATTATATGTATAGATGTTCAGCCACAGTAATTCTAATAAATAATAACAAATTTTATTAAAAAATTCGCCCGAGCCGAGCTCTTGTCGCGTAAAAACTTTCGACTAAATTATTTCAGAACCAACTTGGGCCGTCTTTCCCTATTAAATCGTATTATGGATGTTGCCAACTCCTTGAGTCACGATGTTGACCTTTTTAACGACGCATTTTGCAAAATTAAAAGCTCATCCTTGTCCGTGGTTCAGATAATTAACACTAGTTTATTTTTGACATTTATTCCAAATTTCCGATATATTTCTATGTATAATTTTCTTCATAATTTTTTTATAATCATTTTTTTGATAATTTTTTTGTTGATTTTTTTTTTCTAATTTTATTGACGGGATGCTACTTTGACTTTTATTGGCGTAGGCTGTCCCTTGCTGTGTGTTTGGTGCCTGCCTCGTTGGAGGCCATGTAATAATAAATAAATAAATAAATAACAAAAAGAACATTTATTTGGCACGGCTACTTGATGGCAGGTGGCTACCGTCGCCTTTAACACAAGCAACGCCACACGTGCTGCATGTGCGCTGGCGACCATAGTAGGATTAAGGATAAAGGATTAGGAAGGAACAGGGAAACACATCTCTTACTCTCACTTATTCTCCTACTCTCTTACTTAGCACAGAAGCACACAACAGCACACTTGCTGTTATTTCACGGTGGTCTTCTGTACGAGGACGGTTATGTCGCCAGACGGCCTGCCCGAATGACTGCGAAACGCAGTGTGCTCTCCTACTACTTGCCAGACCAGAGAAAATTTTGAAAAGTTAATTTCCAAAGTTGGTCCTGCTGGGAAACGAACCCAGGACCCCTGAGACAGAGCGCTAAGGCAAGCACCTTAATAGTGATTTTAAAAAATAATTCTCTATTGTTTATCGTGTATATAAATACTTATAATCATGAGTCCACTGTTGGGCATAGGCATTTTTAATTAAACGCCACCACACCCATCAGTTCTCTTTCATCCTCATCTATCCACTTTCAGCCGCTCTCTTAAGGTCATCGGTCCAGCCTCCACTCCAAGAGTCGTCTACCCCATAACTATAATGCCTACTCTAAATAAATTTAAATATCCTCAAATCTAGAGTAATAACCCGAGTAATCAAACATCGTAAGCAATAAAAGCGGATACGCTTAAAACATTGTTAATACTTACTAGTTAATTCCATCGTAACCTGCTCCCAGTCCAACGCTGTCTACTCCCGCCACGTCTCTTATATGATTTATATGAGCTGTAAAGATATGGTTCGTGCAGTTTATAACGTTTTTTATTGCCAATAAATTGTTTATGGGCAATATATTGACAGTGATTCTACTTCTTGTAAATGTTGGGTCTAATAAAAGTTGAGCACAGGAAAACTTATCTGTTTGCATTCTTCATTATTATGACGCCGATTAGTTAGTTTGGACACAAAAGTACGCTAGTCTAGTACTATTATTTATTCTGTGACAAAAGTTACTATCGGAAATAATTGTGAATGCGAAGATGTTTCCACGTTTGTTACTTTATTATGCGTAAATTCTTGACCAGATTTTGATGAAATTTGACATACACATAGTCTACGTTCTGGATTAACGTAAACATTTACTAAAAAGTTAAAATTTTTGTTTTCGAACTAGACGCGCCTTGCATTTAGAACTTAGTTCTCCATCATTGAACTAGATGGCGTAATGCATAGGTTTTGAGATAGTTCTGGGAATCCACACACTTTAACTAATAATGTGGGCGAAGCCGCGGGCAAATGCATGTCGGAAATAATTAAGATCTGTACATATACCTATGTACATAGATCTGATTCGGATTCTAATTATGTATGTGGGTGTACTAGGTACATTCCACTGATCTGCACATGCATAGGTTCCTTCTTTATGTAAGGAGATGTTTGCTACTGTAGATTGGTAGTATGTCTCGGTCTTTCGAAGAGTCTAGTACTCCTGTGAAAAGTCTCCACCCAGATCTAAGCTAACTTTGAAGAACTAAAACTTTGAATTTTAAAAAGCTAACTTTGAATTTCCAGTTTATTATTAGTTATAAATCTGAAACTCTTGAGTCGAATTTTTTAATAGAGATATGATCTGAGATAAGATGGATCTCAGATATCTGAGAACTACCAGCTAATCTAAATAAAGTCACTGCTATGAAGTTAATCAAAGGAACCATTAAAATGTATTCTGTTTATCTTAGCAACTCTCACTGCCTTATATGTCTCTTGTCAGTTATGTCTGATTCATTCATTCATTTCAGTTGCAGGACGTCCATTACTGGACATAGGCCTCCCCCATAATTTTCCAATAGGACCTGTCAGAAGCAGGTTGAAAAAAAAAGATTAATATTAAATAACCAAAACACTTACCAATGGCGTCTTGAATGGTTGCGGTGTTTTTGCACGTCAGAAACGAAGTGTAAAAGTTGACCATAATGAGACCTTTATTGGCGGCGAGCAACCGCAAAACACCATCCGGCACGTTGCGCGTGACATTGCAGAGAGCACGCGCAGACGAATGGGAAAATAGTACAGGCGCACGCGACACGGACAGAGCGTCACGCATGGTGCGTTCTGATACGTGAGACAGATCCACCAACATTCCAAGCCGATTCAACTCCTTGATCACTACCTGTGCAAACAGTAATTATGTGCCATTACCATGGATATGTTACCTTCATAGCTATGGTAGTTGTCATTTGAAATCTAGTACTAGATTTAGACTAGACTAGATTTGAAGTCTAGTCAATCTAGTCTACAGTGTTTTATTTATTTTGGACACAGTCGATTCGTGATCGACTCACAGAATCGCTCTTTCCATTAGTGAAAACCGTATCAAAATTCGTTGGGTGGTTTAGAAGATGTTAGTGGAGAAACAGACAGAGGCGGACAGCAACTTCATTTAAAAAATATATAAGAAGATATAGATAGATATTGTATTTCATTTGTAAGAAGTAACTGCAATTTGCATCTTCCAATAACTTTGTCCTACCAACAATAAACGTCAACCGTTAAAAAGGCATTGTTTTGTTAGTGAAATTTAAAATTTTCTCAATAACTCGATTGAAAAATGGCAAAAGTTCTAGTTATAAACAGCTCTTTTCAATTAATGGCTTTTACGACCGAACACAATTTACTTTATTGACTTTATTTTTAATGGCACAAAAAATAAAATTAAATGTTGACTAGGAAGTTGGTAACAATACCGTCAACTTATTAGATTAAAACGTGACTTTAATTGACTCAATATTAAGTTGTACATAATCGAAGTATGTTTGCTAATGGTCTACCTATTTTATATACCCATCCAGAAAACAATTGTTTACAATCCAGAAACAGAATCTATTGTTTTCTTGGCGGATACCTTTACAACAATATCAATTCCATTCTGTCAATATATCCTCTTCCACTTCCTAGATGCAAAGCAGTAGTTACAAAATGGCTTAAGAGTTTAGACTACGAAGAAACGGAAAAAAACCATATAATTTTTTTTTCATTTTTTTTAGTATTTTTTTTTATTATTTATTTTTTAGTAACCATATTAATATTATGTTATACAATTTTTAGTATTTGAGTCAATTATAATTTCTTGCAATCTGCGGTCAACTTGTGCAACTTTGTGCAACCTGCGGAGTGAGACCCGGAGACCTCTGTAATGCAGGTATTCTTCAATACCTACCACAGGCACCGGGCTCTTAGACAATTACAAGCATTGCTTGTATATGTCAATTTAGTAGATTGTTTGTATAATTTGTGTGGTTATATGTGATTGTGTAGAGCAAATAAATGAATTATTATTATTATTATTACTATATAAGACATCTTAAACTATTCATAATGTAAGCGTAGGTTTACAGGCACATTGGCAGGCGCTCGTATTGTTTTTACAAAAGAAAGTATTACGAAAACTACAGTTTCAGAAAACAAAAAGCCTTCACAAGCAGCTGGAGCTCATACAAAGCGAAATATTGCAGTACCGCAGGATGTTTATGATTATGGCACACTTACTATACGCGATGCAACGAGACGTCTCAATCTTTACCGTTCCATTAGGTACTTTCTTACTTCCATTATTAAAACCTTACAATACTTACTCTATTATTACGAGTTTTAAGGGAGTTAGTCGGTAGTTTATAGGAAATGAGCGCCAGCATTTACAAATGAATCGTTTGTTGTTACATGTACATGTTTTGTTTACACGCAGACAAGCTCACGGTCCAATTGATGGAAGGTTGCTACAATCGATTAAAGACAAAAGCAATATCAGAGGAATACAAGTTCAACCGATCATCAACGAAGAAAGGGAAAAGAAGAAGAAGAAACACAAGTGACAGCGTGTACCCGCACGATCAGGGCGATGATAAGAACACAATTGGCTTTATGCTTATTTTATGTCTATAACTGGAAAAACAGCAAGGTTATGGTGTATACAAGCACTTCCGACCATTCCCAGGTGTCGTTGGTGATTGATTATCGGCACAAAAATAAACTACTTTGATTCTGCCACATTAAAGTGGATCCGAAATTAAGAATATGCGATGTAGGGCTTTAATTAGTCACCATCTATCATGAACCTAAAGTAGACCCGTGTGAGAATCCGTAGATAAGCTGCGTGAGTCTGTGTTGCTCTGGCAGTACGCAGTTAAGCATGATGCGAAGGGACTGAAGCTACTAGACAACGGTTACAAAGATGGACAGAGCAACAGACCTCGTACCACGCGATAAACAGCTTGTCGCTTGAAGGTACAAAAAGGTGCTTACAGAATCTGTGTAATGGGGGCTACGGCTGTACTATAATGTTGATTGGTAGCAACGTTTCCATTCAGAAAGAGCTTGGCATCAAACAAAGACTTTCGTCGATTGTGTAATTGTAAATCTTTGAGATAGATGTTTGGACGCAGAGCTCTTTGGAATGACTAATGATACAGGGAAGAGTGGAGGGCAGCGCTCTCGCGGCCGATCACTCATAAGCTCGACAGACATGATCAAATCAGCCACAAAGTGCTGCTTCACTGAGTGTACTCGTAGTGCCAGTAATAGAGAGAGATGGAGAAGATCAACTTGTCAGATTCAGACAATCCATAACCGTAACCGCTTCGTCAGGAGTGTACGACTGAAGAAGATAGATACAATAATTGCACTCATTTGCCTTTAGTCAAGTTATTCTAGTGGAGTTTCTCTGCACTCTGTGCTAGTAGCTACTGTAAATCATTTATCTTCACACATGTTAGGCTTGAAAGGAGTAAAATAACATTCAAATTACGAGTTAAATCTTAAAAAAACCATTGTTGGCGGTGAAAACGATGGTTTTTATTAAAATGAAGAAAACAAAGATTTCCTTGTCTATGGGTGGCTGTCATGTCGAGCTGAGGCCGTCCAATAGTTTCAGATAAGTGAGGCAACTAGAAACATTATGTCGTATAAAAAGAGAAGAAGAAGGGTGGAGAAGACGCTTCTGTACAAAAGAGTACTTGGTCTTAGGCAACGAATGTAATCTATTTACTGCACAATAAAAGGAATTGACGGCCCGTTGGATGAGTGGCAAGGGTGTTTGCCTAACGTTTCAGGGGCCCCGGGTTCGATTCCCGGCGGGGTCAAGTTTGGAAATTTTAATGTAATTTTCAAAATTGACTTTGGTCTGGATTTGAAAAGTAGTGGTAGGGCACACTGCGTTTCGCAGTCATTTGGGCAGCCCGCCTGGCGGCAGTAACCACCACCTTATAGAATACCACCGTGAAATAACAGCATATACGTGCTGTTGTGTTTAGGTGAGTGAGTAAGGGATGCCAGAGCCCATTTCCTTATCCCCTCCTCATCCCTTATCCAATCCTACTGTAGTCGGCAGCGCACTTGCAGCAGTTGTGGCGTTGCTTGTGTTATAGGCGACGGTAGACACCTACCATCAAGTGGACCGTCAGCCTGTCTGTCGACCTTAACATAAAAAAAACTGTTGTAGGCAAAAAATATACGTGAATTTTAATATAGAGCCGTATGAGTATTGTGCATGCTGCATTATGTAATAAATAAAAGCCACCCATGTAAAGTTATTGCCCCAACTCATCTGCAGAACTACGGGAAGCGTTATGGCGCGTTATAATTTTTCACAAAAAGAAAATTCAATATTTATTTTCAAAATAATATAGTATATTAAAAATATATTGTAATTCACATCGTGTTACGTTATGCACACAAAAAGGAACCCAACGAATTTCAATACGATCTCCGATTCATGTATTCTACACAATTTGAGCCAATATAATATATTTTATTTATGCCTTATTTAAATGGAAAACGACCTTATTCCAAACATACAAAGTTTTCATTTCATTACATATTTTAATTTATTTATTTATTCATGAATGTTGTCATAAAGATGGTCGAACCATTAAGAGAATAAATCCAGTTGTAACGAGTCTCTCTTGTGTAAATAACCAGTTAAAATGATTACAACTTTTCTTTATCGGGGAAAAACTTCTGAAACTTAAAGAAGAGGATTAAAATGAGAAGATAAGGAGTCATTTAGTCATTCACTTCGTTAAATAAATTGTTTAATAACTTTAAAAAGTAAAATAAATATATTACTAATTTACTTTTGTGTGTAGACGAAAGTAAAGTTGTGCATAGATGTTTTTTTTAATGTTAAGATCGGCAGACATGCTGACGGTCCACTTGATGGTAGGCAGCTGCTGCAAGCGCGCTGTCGACTACAATAGGATTAAGGAAAAGGAATTGGATAGGAAAATGGATTCTGAGATCCCTTACTCACTCACCGAAACACAAGAGCACACGTGCTGTTATTTCACGGTGGTCTTCTGTAAGGGAGTGGTTACTGCCGCCAAGCGGACTGCCCAAATAACTGCGAAACGCAGTGTGTCCTCCGACTACTTTTCAAATCAACACCAGGGCCAAATTTTGAAAGAGAAATTTTCAAAGTTGACCCTGCCGGGAATCGAACCCGGGATCCCTAGAAAAGAGCGTTAAGGCAAGTACCCTAACCACGCATCCAACGGGCTCGTCTTAAAGTTCAAGTACTTAAAGTTTAAGTACTTCTATTACTCGTACTACATGCTATTTTGATTCAACTAAATTATATTCCAAATTCCAAATTGGCTTCAAACGCCAAAAAAAAAATGACTTTATTATGTAGTAAAATCATAAATAGTCTAGGTATGTATTACTAAAGTCTTGTTTCTGTCTGTATAAAAAGTAAATATGGAGTATTTAAGCATTTTAATATTATTAGAGACTAGCCGATGCTTGAGACTTCGTTCGCGTAGATTTCATCTCATGATAATTATGAATATATAATTTCATAAACAAAAACGGATATAAAGTGAACAAAAAATAAAATTGTGCAGGTTACTAATAGATAAGGCTACACGGCGGACTTTTTTTACTTTATACTTCTAAACAAAAGGTCCGATTCGAATAATTTAAAGAGGAATTTTACATGTATTTACATAATCAACCTTTATTATGATTTTTTTTAATTGGATAAGGATTAACAACACGAAAAAAGGAACGGTTATTTTGAATAATAGTCAGACATAACTTTTTGTGACTAATAACGAGTACTATTAAAATGTGCATTATTTTATGTATCATAATTATTTTTCGCAGCGTAGGTACACCATATAATGACTTTTATAGGCAAATTTTTGATACTTGCGTTACATTATTGTATAATATAATAAAATTAATTTTCTCATATATTTTGTATGGAACGGGTTCTTATTCTGAGGCGGTACAAAGTTCACCGGGTCAGCTAGTCCATACTAATATTATAAATGTGAAAGACACTCTGTCTGTCTGTCTGTTACCTTTTCACGCCTAAATTTTGCATACAAGCTGTCAGGGACGCAGGAAAGGACATAGTGTAAGTACCTTTATCTAGAAATAGAGTACTGTTCTCGAGGAATTATCTAATGCCTGGCAAAGCTATAACTGCAATAAAGATGTTAGGCGTTACATTGCTCATATTATGTTTAGCCAGGCGTTGTTTTTTTTAGTTTTTTGAACGCCGGCGACGCCGCGGGCACCAGCTATTATTGTAAATGAGAATGTTTCTGAGGATGTATGTATGTATGTTTGTTACTCTTTCACGTAAAAACTACTGAACTTATTTGGATGAAATTTGGCACGCAGATAGTCTATTATCAGGATTAACATATAGGATACTTTTTATCTTGAAAATTTTTTAGGAGAACGAGGGATCGTCTAAAAATATTTAAAAAAAATCTCTTTAGTGTAAGAACAGCTATAGCGTAGAACATAAAACTCGCTATACCGGCTAGTGTTACCTTTCCAAAAGTGGTAAGTCCTCCACGGTGTGAAGTGTCCTCCCTCTCTGTCGACGCACACTCGGCCCATGGCGTGTCGCATGTTGACGTGAGTGTCAAATAGCGTACACCCACTTGATACAGTGTTCGCAGCACTCCAAGAGATCCTCCAATGGAATGCCCACCTTCCACCCCCACCAGGGAGCATATACGATGGTTTGAGTGGGCTGACATTATATCTAATGAAAAAATATTATTTTATAATCTTTTTTTCTTAATTTAGATTTGCAATGCGTAATTGTTTTTTCTTTAAATACATAAGTAGTAACATATTGTTACGTGCGGGATGAGTCAAACTGCCGTGTAAGGGGGAAAATAAACTATTTATTTCCACAAACTTGTCCGATAAAAGCGTTAAACTTGCCAAAAGTCGTCAATGATTCCCTTAATGAGTCGCTGGTTTACTGTCGCAGGTAACTTCCAAAAACTCCGAAAAGTCGTTTTGAAATCGCATACTATCGCATAACTGTGTCTCGCTCGCCACACTCGTGCTCTTATTTATATTTGCCGCCAAAAGTCTCGATCTGTCTCGAATTTACTACAAATGAACAAGTATTGTAAACACGGAATTGTTTTTCTATTCCGTGATTGTAAACAAGGTCATTGAAAGTTCGGGAATGCTCTTTCTGTTGAATGTGAACTCTATTTTGTGAATATAAGGACCAATTTCCTTTGACACTAACCGGGAAGTGGTGTGACTGCTATCGATAGTGGGGAAGCCTTCCAGATTTTTCTACTGGCGGAGTGTTTTTACCAGAATGTTCCATGTTAGTCGTAGCAATATGTTTTAATGTTTGTGGCGATTTTTAAAGATTTCTTTAGAGTAGTTCAGAAAGTGGCGGAAGCTCGCATCGCTTCGAAGCTTTCTTTGCTAAATGTTTCACAAAAAGTCAGACGGTATTGATGCCGCGGCCACGTTAATCGCCGGCCACGGACGGTGCGACAATTTCCTGTTCCTAAGGATGAAGAAAACTATGCAGGGAAGGCATTTCGAGACCACAGACGAGATAGAGACCTTTAACTTTATTACTAATTTTGTGTTCTTTATTTGAAGGTTTTTAGAAATTAAATCCGAATTTAGTGATAAATGTTACTTGAAGAACACTTTGTTTTTTAATGGTAATTTTTTTACATTTTAATATTAGTACTGTGACTACTATGATATTAAAATATTAAATATTATAATATATCTTATATCTTTCAAATGTGCAAAACCAGTGTCGGCTTAAGCGCACCTACTTTAACTTTACTTTAACAGCACCTATTTTAACAGCACGTGGGGGACCTCGATGTCTTCTCGGACACCGTTAGTGCATTCAAAAATAAAATAAACAAATAATTTAAATAAACAGAAATCAATACTATAAGCATCGATGACAATGTTCTGTCATCCAATTCTTATATCTGTATTACTCTGAACTTTTTGAGTTGATCGTGTAATATTTTGTTAACGTTCTTGTGGTTAAATACTTAATTAAAAATGAAAATAAATACGTGCCATAGGGCCGCAACTTCGCCTGCGACGAGTGAGTGTTCTTGTAAAATATTAATTTACAATTAATTTAAATTACTTTAGTTAATTTTATTATAAAAGCGACAATCGAATATTTTCAAACAAAGAAATAGGAAAGGAAACTCCTCAACGAACACGGAGTTTTCGAACCGGGAAAACAGAAACTTATCTCATTTATTTAACTCATAACAGACATGTCTTGTACGTTAAACGTGTAAAGGTGATAAAATTAAATTTAATACAATTTAGAATGAATATACACGGAATACAAAATGCGCTTTAGGTGAAAAAAAAAGGCATAAACAGATAGCGAGGTAGGCAAAGGCATATAATATATCAATGTCCACGCCAGATTTGAAAACTTTTTTGGCAGTCAAAAGTTTGAAATTAAAAACAAAAACACGCCAACAAAAATTCAGTAAAATAAAATAAAAATTAATATTTTATCTAAAAATCTGCATATATATGGCCTTTATATATGTGGCTATAATAGCCATAGAGAAGAGGCACAGACCACAAGAAGTCTTTCTTTACCATTACTGTTAGATATTACTTCTATTGCTTATTTCATTGAATACTTACTAGAGGCTTACTAGACTGTACAATACTGTACATTTTATATACACTGGCATTCAAAACTTAGTAACAAACTTTTAAAATTTTACCATACTCCTAAACTATAGAAGTTAGAGTTTTGAAATAAAAAGGATTCGAAAAATAATTTAATATTTTACATAAAAACTTCACAGTCGATAACCTACTTTTAAGGAATGGCTGAAAAAACTTTAAAAACAAAAACACTCCTTTTCAAAAGCCAAAGAGAACATAATCACTACGTTACATCAAAAGCTAAGTTGTCTACAGCAACGAAACTTTACTAATCATGCCTTCTTCATCTGAAGAATGTGCAAGAATGGTGAATGTAACATTAAGAACGGGTCCAGCAAGTGAAGCGAAGTTACGAGGAAACTGGTTGCCAATTGCGAAGACCTTGTAATGGCAGACCCAGGTACACTAGTACCCGAGAAGACCGCTATATTGTTTCCACTGTGCCACCTCAATGCAGTTGAAGTCCAGCAACAGCTTCTTCAGACCCGAAGAGACTACGTTAGTGACAGTACAGCGAGAAAAAGATTTCTTGAAGCAAACCTGAAACGCCAAAGGCAAGCAAGTGGCCCTAAACTCGAGAGAGGGCATCGGGTAGCAAGATTGCGCTACGTCCATGAACATATACATGGGTGAAGAAGAATGGGCAAGAGTTTTGATCACAGATGAGTCTCGATTCTCACTATTCACTTCCGATGGAAGGCGAAGAGTCTACAGGTAAACTGGTGAGCGATACATTCAAGACTGTTTTGCCTAATTATTATGGCAATAAGTATAACGAGACAAGGTGATTTATTTTGGATTATGTCTGATTTATTTTGGATAAAATATGGCTTATATACTATGATAATACGTGCTTATTACAATCTTATCCTAACTTACGTGTAGGTATGTAGTCGCTACAACTGTCAATACGGTGGAGGACCTGTACATGTATGGGCTGGCTACTCTTCAGAAGGACGCAAAGAGTTGGTGGTCACAGAAAATGGCTCCATGACAGGGGGAAAGATATACTCAAGAGATTCTTAATGAATATGCAGGGATATATGTACGTATAGTAAATATGTGCGATGGATAGATGCTGATGTAGGATAACGCTCGACCGCACACCACTCAGGGTCGTAAAAGAGTACATTCAGGAGATTAGTATCAACTTTGTCCCTTGGCCATCAAGAAGTCCTGATCTCAACCCGATCGAACACGCCTGGAATGAGTTCAGGAGGCTGGTTAGAAGCTGTAGACCACCTCCTACCACCCTCCGGCCCTGATGGAAAAATGAGAGAATATTCCCCAACATCGCCTCCGAAACCTCGTCTTCAGTAGGTATACCAAACCGGTTGGAAGTTATAATCATAGCCCGAGGAGGCAATACCAGGTATTAGAATGCAAATAAGGCGTAAACATGCTTACAAATATTGAGTTTTTTGCCAGTAGGTTAAAACGATTTTTTTTTGTTTTTATTTTTAAGTTAAAATCGTTACTAATGTATAACTTACTGTAGTTTTAAAGAAAGTTGGTGAAATGTGCTATAAACGTTTATTACGTTTATTTCAAAATTCTAACTTCTATAGTTTAGGAGAAATTGCAATTTTAAAAGTGTAGTAAGTACTAAGTTTTGAAGGCCACTGTATGTAAATCTAGTTTCCAAAATACCTACATGATTACTGTTACGAGTACATGTACACATACCTAAGCATTCCTACATATTGTTTACATATATTTGTGCATATTTAAATATATAACATATAATATATTTTACATTGTATGTTTAAATATTAAACTCGTAAACCCTTGCTGCTTATTTTTATAAATTATCATCATTAAGTGTCATGTTACCTACTTGGTCTTTACCGAATCACTGACTCTGATAGTCAGCTGATATTACATTAAAAATAGTCTCAGAGTCAAGGGTGCAATTAAAAATAGTCTAATTTGTATATAGCCTTGTTATAATAGTTGTCTCGGAAAGTTTATTTTTTTTCTGTGGCTTTATGGGTTATAAACTACTATTAATATTTCCTCAACCGACCCTTTCCTGCGACCCATAACCCTACAATAATTACAATAGGTGATTATACCTATGTATATTATAAATGCGAAAGTTTGTGAGGATGTATGTATGTATGTTTCTTTCTATAACACACTAAATATATATAGACACTAGATAAATTGCCGGAATAATCTAATACCTTGTACGGACGTGCAAAGTGTCAGTTGCGGGTGGTACTTGTCTGTGAGTCTTTGTATCAGGTCAATCTGTTCGAACGTCAACTGCACCGCATCTCGATACTGAGCGTCGCAAGGCACGTATGCGGCCCAGAACTGTCGGACAAGTTTAGTTATGTCATAATAATTGTATCCACGTGTCTTCACTTATTTCAATGCAAAGTGGTAAAATAACCTGCGCAGCGATTCTCCCTTGCTTTAATCGCAATAAGTCCGTGTGACTCCATGAACTCGTGGCCCAGGGCGATTTTGTTCGCAAATCTTCATCGAACCTAGAATTAAAATACTTTTGGATCTACAAGCCAAATTTTATTTTTGCATTAACATAAAATAAAAAATATATAAAATAAAATTTATGATGACTAGTTATGAGTTTCTTGGTAATTTCTCTATGTTTAAAATTAAAATCCAAGTCAGTTAGAAAGGTGACAAGTTAGAATAAATTTTTAATACCAGCTTTCATCTAATTTTATTGTAGGTTGTAAAAAAAAAACTTCAAGTGCGAGTTGAACTCGCGTGAAGAGGGTTCCGTACGATGTTACCTATACGCACAATATTGAGTGATTTACCATGTTATTTTAATATCATGGACTTCTTACAGGTTTTCCTATAATCTATAAGTAGAAAACTAATTTCTGTATTTCTTTTTCAAAATTTTAGGATCAATAGTTTCGCAGATAAGGGGGGAATGGTCAATTTTCGTCTATTTTCTTGAATAACTTGGAAACTATTTATTTTAAAATTACAAAAAAAAATATATTTAAGATCTTCACAACAAGACCCTTCCATTTGATATGTCACACGATGCAGTTTTCCAAATTTCTTTTAATTTTCCACCTTGCCCCCAAAAATGACCTCCCATATACCGATTTCAGCTATTCACGTCACACCTCTGCGTTTGGGTCACAGAAATTGATATGTGTACCAAATTTCAACTTTATCGGTCTAGTAGATTCCCAGATAATTGACTGTGAGCGACGGACAGACGGACACACGAGTGATCCTATAAGGGTTCCAATTTTTTTATTCGGAAGTACGGAACCCTAAAAATGGTAAAATTTATGATTACTAGTTATTTCTTGGTAATTTCTCTATGTTTAAAATTAAAATCCAATTAGTTAGAAAGGTGGCAAGTGAGAATAAAAATTTTAATACCATAAAATCAGCTTTTATCTGATTATATTGTTGGTTGCAAAAAATAATTAGAACGTTTCTGTTTACCTAAAATCCTTAATTTTATTGCGTAAAAATTTTCTTATGTTCCAAGGCAGATCGTTGTGACCGTCTATGAGGGGTGTGTCGTGTAACAGTCGTTCAGCCAGTCGAAGTCTTTCCTGGAGCGGCGCACCGGGCGGGGCCCGTAATGCTAAGGGTCCAGCCACACACGCAGTACCGGCCACCAACACCAACACCGCTACCCAACACCATCGACGTTGCCACATTGAAAAACCTGAAAACAAAACCTGCCCGTAAACTTCAACAAAATCGATTTGGGTCGTAGCAATCACTCGTTGCGGAGCTCCCGATAATCTTGCTGTCAAACACAAACGCGTTCCATTAATGTGGCAGGAGCGGCTTATATGTGATAGAATAAAGACCTTGTTGACCTAACGGAAACAAAAGAATGCTACTTTATGTAAAATTAAGTCTCACGTGAAGAATTTCCTGTGGTTGTGGAGCTGTGACTCGTTGTGGATGTAGTCCCTGTGGACACCCATTGAGAAGACTTGCACGCAACGCAGGTACGATTCCCCTGACCGCGATCCGTAACATCCGGAGCAGGGGCTGTATTTGTGTGCTTCTTGCCCTTTAATACACAATTAATATTATATCTCTACGGAATTACTACATATCGTGTCAGAGTAGTAAGATTTTAAATGTGTTGGAGTTTATCTATTAAAATTCATGTGTGTTATGAAAATTGAACCTGATAATTGAGATAAAGTTTCAATTAAATATTTGGTTTGCACTGAGAAGCTTTTAATTGCGGACATCTGTGATCGAGAATGATAATTCATAAAAAATTGATTAATATTAAATAACAATATATCAGTTTTTTGGTGTTGTATCAGTGTCTAAAATCTCGAACTCAACTCAATCTTTTAAATTTAGTTATAATTATACTAGCT
This sequence comes from Bembecia ichneumoniformis, assembly GCA_910589475.2. Taxonomy (NCBI): domain Eukaryota; kingdom Metazoa; phylum Arthropoda; class Insecta; order Lepidoptera; family Sesiidae; genus Bembecia; species Bembecia ichneumoniformis. The sequence continues at coordinate 8,879,087 of OU342521.1, forward strand.
GGTGCCCGCGACACAATAAAAAATAATATCTGACTAAATATACATATGAGAAATGTAAACGCCTAACATCTTTGTTGCAGTTATAGCTTTGCCAGGCGTTAGATGATCCCTCGGGAACAGTACTTTTTATCTGGATGAAAGGTAACCTTTGTCTTTTCCTGCAATCCTGACAACGTGTATGCAAAATTTCACGATAATCAGTTCAGGCGTGAAAAGGTAACAGACAGGTAGAGTTACTTTCACATTTATAATATACCTACGTAGATCGTAGGTAGTATGAATTGAACGGATAAAAAGAAACCTACATAATTTTAAAATATTTCGTCTGTTTGTCTATGGGTAATCGATTCGAGTGTACAAATATAATATCAGTAAAGAGAAAGCATGCATTATACCATGTAAAAAAATTTAATAAGTGTGAGTTAAACTCGAGTGAAGAGGGTTCCGTACGATGTTACCTATCCGCACAATACTGAGTGATTTACCATGTTATTTTAATATCATGGACTTCTTATAGGTTTCCTATAATATATAAGTAGAAAACTAATTTCTGTATTATTATTTTTTCAAAATTTTAGGTTCAGTAGTTTCGGAGATAATGGTTGGGGGGAACAGTCGGACAGACAGACACACGAGTGATCTATAAGGGTTCCGCTTTTTATTCGGACGTACGGAACCCTAAAAAGTATTAAACTTAAGTGTACTCGTATTCAAGAGGTATATTTTTTTATATTATGTTAAAATATTGCTATTTTATGTCATATTATAAGATATAAAATGCCATTACACGAGGATAACCTTTCCAGCAATTTATACCAAAGTAAACATGGTAATAAACTTACATGAGTGGCGTAAAATATAGATGGTATTCTTGTGTTGCCCGTGTCGCAGGTGCAACGTGCGTGAGTGGTAGGCGGAGCGGCCATCATCATAACGTCGGCGTCCATAAACGTTTGTGCGTCGTCATCTATTAAATCGCTGTGAGTACTTCTCGAGCCAGTTGCGGTATCATCCCGGACCCATAGCTCTCCTCTATCTCTGAAGCGATCACTTGGAAACTCGTTGTATGACATCTGTCTTCTTATACTTCGACCGCGACTACGATTATCCAGAGTAGAGAACTTCATAGGCACCGGGGCTGAGTTCTTAGTTATAACTTCATCGTTGTTGTCGAAGCTTCTCATTTTAATCAACCTATGTGGCGTTCGTCTATTTAAATCTGAACCTACATTGTAATCTCTGATTTTGTCGAAACACTGGTCTACATTACCGGATAAATTTGTGTATGTGGTGGACGCATTGTTCTTCTGATCGTCTTTCGGCTGGAATTCGGAAGATGCGAAAATGCAGCTTTGACTGTTGAATCGCTTTTGTGATTTGTCTACAAGTGATAACATTGAAAGTTTTTTAAGGGAACTCGTCGAACCGGATGTCATTTCGGCCAATTGGACAGCGTTTTGGTGCTTTTTTGTCATCGCTTCCCCTCCGATTTTCCTTAAATTGGATAGTTTCCTTTTGATTTTTTGAACGAGAGTGTTTGTCGGTTCATACGATATTAACTGTCTTGAAATATAGTTTGATACGCCTATGGTTTTGCTCTTAGCATACTTTCTATCAAGGCTACGGTGTGATCCTATTGCGAGGTTACTGCGTCCTGTGTCTCTTTTAATTTTTTCCAAGTCATAAATATTTAAGGTGTGACCCCTTCGATCGTTTATATCGCGGTGACAATTTAAATAGTTGTTTTGTTGGATGCTACAATTACAGACTAAATCAAAATCGTGCTCTGATATGTGATTGTTGAAACATTGCTGTTGTCGTTGAGCGGCTAAGGCAAGGCAGGCTTCGCAGTCGACGCCTAATAACAGTTCCAAACTAGTGTTTCTAATGAATCCGTCAGAGAATGTTCTCGAACGGAAGTGTCCCGCGTGCTGGTTTGTTGTAAGGCAGTCAGTGGGGACGCTAGTGCTTCCGTTGTTTCTTAAACTGTCTGCGCCATTCCTCTCGCTGTCCACCATCGTGGATGCGTCTCGATTTACTTGAATGACTCGAGGTTGTCTGAACACTCTGCTGTCACTTCGCACAGAGCTTCTCGAAGGTGATGGCGACGAACGCGTACAGCCGTCCACTTGAAGCATGACTTGTGGCTCGCAATTTCACCTAAATGAACAAAGTAAATAAATGATCTGAATTATTCTGGAATACTAAAACTATTTCTGAAAATGAACAGTTTTTTTAAATTGTAGATGCGAATATTTTTATTTTTAATATAATGCGAACTTTCGTATGTGTTTACGACAGTTAGATTCACAGTAATGTTCGTATATATCAAAGTGAAATTTAAAATAATATAAACATTATTTTAAATTTAACATAACAGCACATATACCATAACCGTATTCTATAACGTAAGTAAGATGTACTTCGGAGAGTGTGCTCGAGAGCTGCATGAGATCATACCGCCTTCCCCTTTCTTCTATCGGACATGCAGACGTACGGCTGGTTACCATCCTCACCTTGTCGATATCCCTCTAATTCGGACCAAGCGCTTTAAAACATCTTTTGTGATGCGCACTGCTAAGGATTGGAACTCCCTGCCGGCGTCTGTATTTCCGAGCTCATATAACCCAAATCTTTTCAAGGTTCGAGTGAATAGGCATCTTCTGGGTGAGCTCGCTCCATCTTCGGCCTCATCCTTCCTACATGGATAGATGCTGGTCAAGAGCAAACCCATCTATAATAAAAAAAAAAAAAAAAAAAAAACCGTGAAATAACAGCACGTGTGCTGTTGTGTTTCGGTGAGTGAGTAAGGCATGCCAAAACCCATTTCCCTATCCCCCTCCTAATCCCTTATCCTTAATCCTAATCTCTGTAGTCGGCAGCGCATTTGCAGCAGCATTGGCGTTGCTTGTGTTATAGGCGAAGGTAGTCACTTACCATCAAGTGTACCGTCAGTCTGTCTGCCGATGTTAACATAAAAAATATATATATTATTGACTATTTTTTGAAATCATCCTTATTTTCGTAGCTAAAACAGCGGGAACTAATATATAATAAATTACTGGCTATAATGAGTGGATTTATAGAACAAAATATATTACTAACTAGCTGGTGGCCGCGGTTTCGGCGGCGTTGAACAAAAAAAAAAAAATAACATCTGTCTAAATGTATGTATGAGCCGTTGCTTTATTGCACGCTTAACGCCTAACATCTCTATTGCAGTTATAGTTTTGTCAGGCGTTAGATGATCCCTCGGGAACAGTACTTTTTTCTGGATGAAATGTACTGTATGTCCTTTTCTGCATCCCTGACAATGTGTATGCAAAATTTCATGATGATCGATTCAGGCGTGAAAATATTAACAGACAGACAGAGTTACTTTCCAATTTATAATATTAGTATGGATAGGAAATTAAGAGCAAAATATCTATGCAAACATTATTATACGAAACCTTTTCATATAAGGAACTACCATATTGAAACCTATTTATTCAAATTTAATGTTTCACAAAGTAAAAACAAAAAATTCCAAGTAGGAAAATGTGTAGAAGAATATAGTTATTGGATTCGCTCTGGGAGAAATGGATCAGTAAACATTTCGTTCGACGGATTTTTACCGCTTCAATTTTCGGTCAATTGACTTGATGTTTCAACCCTTATTTACATGTATCAATATATTTGAGGGAGTATGTTTGCTACGAGGCAGATTCAAAACGGTTCCTGAATTTTGATTAGATGTGGGAACGTATATCATTTCGCTTCACTTTGTAACAATATATCAGTTCAATGAAATGAATAACTCCGCCTTCATATTTATGGAGCTGATCAAATTTATAAAATCTTTATTGCCACGAAAAGAAGATATAATTTTGCGTGTGAATTAAACTAAAATAGTGTTATTATAATGCCTTTTTTATGAAAAAGAGCTCTATACAAGCTGACATCAGCGGCATGCAAGTGCGTTGTCGACCCAGACAGGATTAATGGAAAAGGACAGGATTAATGGTGGAGATAGGATGAAAGGTTTTGGCATTCCTCACTCACGTACCGAAACAAAAGAGCACATGCTATTATTTCACGATGGTATTTTTAAGGGACCACTCTCATACCATATATAAGATGTTTGTGGATGTTCATGAACTCCGATGAACATTTTTGATTTTATCCTATTAATCCTAATAAATTCTTACGGATCTATACTAATATTATAAAGCTGAAGAGTTTGTTTGTTTGTTTGAACGCGCTAATCTCAGGAACTACTGGTCCGAATTGAATTTTTTTTTTTTTTTGTTTTGAATAGTCCATTTATCGAGGAAGGCTATAGGCTATATAACATTACGCTACGATCAATAGTATTATATATAAGCAGTGTCCAGTACCGCGCGCCCCACACCGCGGTACGGGCCGCAGCAAAGCCTGGCCGAGTTCAGCTAGTTTTATATATTTTTCTATATATTTTTAAGCATAGCAGCTAATTAAGAGGTTTTTGAGATTTTTCTGTCCTGGCGCCCAGCATTCAGGGATATACACATATAAACATATTATATAAGCAGTGTCCAGTAAAGCGCGCCCCATGCGCACGCCGCCGCCGTATAGGCCGCAGCGAAGCGTGGCCGAGTTCAGCTAGTATTATAATAAATGCGGAAGCGAGTTTGTTGGTTTATTTGATACACTTTTACGCCTTAACTACTAAACCGATCATTACGAAATTTTGCATACACATTATCAGGGATAGAGAGAAGTACATAGATTAACTTTCATCCAGAAATAAGTACTGTTTCTCAGGGATTATCTAAGAATGAAAATTAAAAAAATTCAATTAAAGACAAAATTAGGTATATGACTAATAAGGGTCGAATAAAAGTTTTAACACTTAAGAAAAAGGGGGCGCGGATGAAGTCGCGCGCAAAAACTAGTAAATTTTAAATTCTTCAAGCAATGCAGACCAACGAATGTTTTGAGAAATTTGTTTTTTTTTTTCTATTAAGTAATTTAAATATAGCCAAAATGTAAATGAATTGTTTGAACCGCTAAAAGCTTTTCCCATTAAAGTTAAAGTTCAGGGTTCTGAAGGATGAAGGCAAAAACGGATCTTTTGTATTACGGTAAGGCCTGAACGTTTGTTTGCCACTGCTGACAAAATAGTGTTATTTTGCAATCCCTTCGGATTATTTTTTTTGAAAATCACTAATTCTAATAATATAATAATAATAATTTATTTGAGATGTCCATGGGTAACTGATACCAGAGAGGACATTTGGTTTTCTTGTTCCTTTATGACCAACCGGTATTCGGTGTACAAATTCTATATACATACTAGCTGACCCAACAGACGTTGTCCTGCCAGAACCCGAAGATAATTCCGTAAACCGATTGTGGCGCCACCTATCGGGTCTAATTTTATTTTCAAATCATATGTTAAAGTGAAGACCTATTCTCATACCTACCAAATATAAAAAAAAATCGTAAATATCGATGTCACTTTGTGAAATAATGTTGCCATGTTAAATGTAATAGTTCAGTTTTCGTTCAATCACAGGAATTAATGATGATATGAATGTGTACATCGTTAATCTTATCTTACTATACAAAAAAAGAAATTATTTCTATTTTACTGTATCCGAATGTTGTATCGATAAACTATTAATAATTCATCGAACTAACCTATAAATAGACACTACTGTTGTATAATAAACATTTAATTTGCAATAACAAATATTGATGTCAATAATTAAGATAAAAACTATCCTATCTTTTAAGTTGGACCAAATAACAGATACTTACGAAGTTTGATCAAAGTCGGTTCAGTAGTTTCAGAGTTTATCGCGAACATACATCCTGACACGAGATTTATATATATATATATATATATATATATATATATATATATATATATATATATATATATATATAAGATTGTACCAGAAAATGTAATCAAGATTGTAAACAAACCATTGAAAGTTTGGGAATGTTATTTCTGTTCAAATGTAAATTCTATGTTGTAAATATAAGGACCAATTAAAACCACTTAAAACCTAACATTCACAATCTCCACATAATCACATATTCTACACACACGCACACAAACATTGCATTTTGCATTACTGACCCCTGCAACACATGGTATCCTAGTGTAGGGGTTAAGGGTAACAGTACCTACTTTTTCTGGATGACCCTATGTCCTTTTCTGTATTCCTCACATGTTCGCCAAATTTAATAATGATCACTTGAGTAGTTAAGGCGTGAAAACCTAACAAACAAACAAACAAACAAACTCACTTTCTCATTTATAATATTAGTTAAGATTTTGATCACGAATGTTACATTGAACCTATATGTATTTTACTTACTAAGGAAGAGGCCCATAAAGAGTTTAATGTAGCCGAGCTTATTGCTTTCGAGCTCGCCCGCTAAGACCGGAATCGCTCGAACCGCTCACAGTCTTTGGACCGTAAGCATTAAAACAAGTGTTTATTGTTATAAAACTTTTGATCTTTTCCAGAAAAAAATGAACGTATTTTAATTGAGTAAGTTTAATGGATGGGCGCTATAAAAACATTTTGCCAGCTCTATATACGATTTGTTACAATATTTCTTATCATTTATGAGGAGTTGTATATCTTAAGGACAAGCTTGGTCTCAAAGCTTGTTGAGCTAAAGTAAGCTAAAGTAAGTGTTAAGCACAGACGACGAGTTCTGACGGTGTAGGGATATCTGTATATATACGTAGGGAGGTACATTACAACGCTATAATCAGTTATAGCGCGGCATCCATGCTGACCTCATTGTTAGTGACACGGACGTGACAATTTGAGCTCGTTTCGTGGTTACATTGTGGTAAAATATTTCGTTTACTTTTTATGTTCCCATTTTATTTCAGAAGTTTATTTTTTTATATTAAATACGCCATCTATTATTTTTATAAATTGATTAGTTTGTAATAATTGTTTATTTATTTATGGAGAGATATTTGGAATTGTGCAACAATAATAATTAACTTAAAAATATATCAGCATGCTGCGTTTCGCAGTCATTTGGGCAGCCCGTTTGGCGGCAGTCTTACAGACGGACCACCGTGAAATATGCTGTTGTGTTTCGGTGAGTGAGTAAGGGATTTCCCTATCCCCTCCTAATCTCTTATCCGTAATCCTACTGTAGTCGGCAACGTACTTACAGCAGCTTTTGGCGTTGCTTTTGTTATAGGCGACCGTAGCCACCACCACGAAGTGGACCGTCAGTCTGTTTGTCGATCTTAACATAAAATAAAAAGTTATAGAACCATTATCTAATAATAGTGACTAAATTTTACATGACCTTATAGGACCGATAAATTAGGAAAGTTTGTGTATGTATTTACATAAATTGAAGAAAAAATGCATCCCTGCATAGCCGAGGCTAGTAATAGATAATGGTTGGTTTTCGCAACCTGGTAATTACTATTATTCATATTAACTTTTTTTTTAGTTAAGATCGGCAAAACAGGCTGACGGTCCACTTGTAGGTAGCTACTGTAGCCAATAACACAAGCAACGCCAAAGTTGCTGCAAGTGCGCTGCCGACTGCGCAAGGGATTAGGAGGGGATAGGGAAATGGGCTCTGGCATCCTTTACTCACTCACAGAAACACAAGAGCACACGTGCTGTTATTAAACGATGGGTTTCTGTAAGGGGGTGGTTACTGCCGCCAGACGGGCTGCTCAAATAACTGCGAAACGCAGTGTGCCCTGCACTTAAACTCTTAAAACTCTTCACTTAAAACTCCTCAATTTAACATTTACTATCTGTTTCTTTTTTCTTCTTTTTCTTTTTATACTTTTAATATGACGTAATTTACCTTTCCCACTTTAAATGTTCGCTACTTCGCTTTATGTTAAATTGGAATCAAGGTTATTCTATCTTGAACCCTAACAAGTGTTTCGTTACTGGAAAAATGAAGCAACGTCTCGCTTTACAGCGACGATATAGACAAAATGAAAGTAGCTATATGTGTATGTTTGGGTCGAGATATGACTTAGCATTTCAGTATATGGTTCATTAGATGTGCGGATAAATGCATTTTTTAAAATAATTATTTATTTTAAGCACAAGAAATGTGCCGGCGGCTTCGCTCGTGTGGAATTCATGTTGTTTCTCGGAATCTGGTACCTTTTCCTCAGCCGTAGCGTACGCATCTAGACCTACTTGTACTGCCTCTGTGGCTTGCGTTGATTGACGGGGCGCGATCGCGTTTTACATATATCGTATTATCTCTTTAATCATACGTCCAAAACTTATGCAGTAAAAAGCAAACATCACGTGTATTAATTGCTTGTAAGGATAAACTTACTGATTTTAATAAGAATTCACAATTGTTGATAATATGGCCAATAAACGTCACGTAACGATTTTAGTTATTTTTTAATACAAAAAAATAGTTTTTGTAAAAATTACACATAATATGCTTTTTTGTTGTCAAGCTCTTCAACTTTTCTATAGAAATCAAACATTCATCTCTCACCGTTATAGCAGCGTTCGAAAGAAACGTTTTCGAGCAATCGTTTTTTCGTCGACTATTTGTAAATTCGAATACCACGAAAAGGCCTTCTCATTTTACGGGATAATATATAGCCTATATCCATCCTGAAATTCTGTTCTAACTACTGGGGAAAGAATTTTTTAAATCGAATTAGTAGTTTTTCGACGATTACCCCCTAAGTACATACAAACATATAAATTCTCTCTTTTTATAATATTTGCGTAGAAGTATATATTGAAAATGCTTTAGGACTTTCCCCTTTTAAGTGTTAATTTTCATTTCGTTTCAGAATTGTTGAATGAACTTGGAATAATATTTATAACTACGTAACATAAACAGTTAAACGTTTTTTTATATGTAAAGGTCGTCAGACAGGCTGATACTTGATTTTTTTGTTTTTTTGAATTTTATTGTTCTTGAATATGTATAAAATGTACCTAAGAATTAATGAATATGTATGCTGTGGTATCCTGTAAATGTGATTTGTACTTACAAGCTGAACTGTTTTATGCGCTTGCGCAATTTGTTTTGAGCTTTTATATTACGTTGGCTATCATAATAATATAAATAAATAAAATAAATAATTTCAGGCGTCAATGTATAGTAGGCGTTATGTCTTTTATTTTTCAACTCAGATGATGTCGCGGGCACCAACTATTATTTTAATATTGTTACAAACCATATTTTATGCAATAAATTAAGGAAGTACGGAGTCTTATTCCACACCATACGTACAAAGTGTGGCACAAACATATTTGTGCCTTTCAATTCAAATTGTAACAAGCTTACGAACATTATTTTATTTCGTCTTAGCAAAATAATGTAAATACATTTGAGGATTATTAATCTAGTTTTTTTGTTAATTTTAAATTCATGCGTGGATCAAGAAGAATGCAAAATTCAAAGACATGTGCAATACTACCTGTCTGCAGTGGGGGGGCTATCGTGGATATATTTACTCAGAGAGAGTTCTGTGTTCAGCAGTGTGTCGTAATAGTATTATAATATTGATACAGATATACAGACAACTGTTGCTTTATATCGCTACTGTGTTGTATACATCATTTACCCTATCGGCTTTAATCATAAATGGTATGGCATTGTTTGAAACTGTCGTTACAAACAGTTACAAACTGTTAATGCTATTAAACCTTAATTGCGCCCTAATATCACATATCTATAGCCGGTAACTATTGTAAAGGATACACTATGCAGTTCATGTAAAGCAGATGGCTACTTGTGAGTAAAAATAATAAAATATAATGCTAAATAAAAATAAAAATAATGATAAAAAAATAAAAATCGTGGATTAAATAAACGATGATATTTTACTACTTATTTCGTATCTTAAATAAAAAAAAGACTGATCTAAGATTTGTGAGTGTCTGTTTAGTTTACAAATAGACCTTCGACGCGTTTAACTTAAATATAGGAATGTTTAACGCCTAGTAGAGCTATTAAAATGTGCATAAAATAAAATCAAAAAAGTGTTTTGGAAATATTAAATCCAACACTTTAAATAAACGTAAAAAATATTTGTTAATAACTATAAAAAATATTTATTTTCTATAAATTATGTAAAAATACTAATTTTTAGGACACTCGGGGCTTAAGTTAATGACAAAACTACAATTGCTATTTAATGTAAAATTGTCATATCACAAAAATCTATAACATAGTGTTGGTCTACTCGTCCAATGTTTTATTTTGTTTTTATTTTGGGGCTTATTTTATTTTTTGGGGCATGCTGCCTTCAATATTTTTTCTCAATTACGCTATCTCACGCATGAATTAGTATTTCTAGTAGATCTATTTTTTGGTGTTGTGATTCAAAATAGTTCAGAAGTTTAGCGTTAAGATTTTACCAGTCTACAGTGCCCATATAATCTAGCAGATTACATATATTTATATAATGTAGCCTTTATATCTTCTATATCTTCTATTTGTCTAATAACTACAATTATTTTAAAAAAAGAAACAAACGTAGTCTTATTAGAATACGCATTCAACTCGATGTCATTAAAAATGCCTGTTTGTTAGGGTTCTTATGCGCCAACACAAGAGAAAGTCATGTAGTTTTATTTTATTAACAATGGGCACCACACAATCTGGCTGATATTCTTCGCTAACTCGTCGCATAACAATTTTCGCGACCACTATGAAACATAAAAATATACATGTTTTAATGATACCTCACCTACAATAAAATTAAATATACCTAATTATTTAAAGAAGTCATGTACAAAAATTTATAAAATTTTGTATAATACAAAAAATTATACAAAGTCATTAACTTGGATTATTATGAATAGGAAAATTTGATGACGCTTTTTTGATAACATCTATAACATGCAAACATACCGATGCACTTAGATCCTAACAATAACAAGCTCCACAAAACTACCTATTTTAGACACATGCACACACTCATATGAACACACACGCACACACAAGCACACAAACACACACAATCACACATTGCATTACTGACCCGTGCAACATAGAGTATCCTAGTGCAGGAGTCAGGGGTAATCAGTGTAAGCAAAATGAATTGGAGAATGAAGAAATTTATTATTATAGTAAGATTGTTATTATTTAAAAGAAGTTTTTGGTTTTATTCATCAGATCAAACAATATTCGTACATTCTAAGCGAAATTTCTTGTTGCTTTCCAAAAGTCACGGCTTTTTACGTATACTAGCTTTTACGTCTGCTTTAAAAAGACGACTAATAGACTTATTTATATATTTTTCTATATATAATTTAGCATAGCGGCTAATTAAGAGTTTTTTTTTTTGAGATTTTTCTTTCCTCGCGCCCAGCAGTCAGGGATTTCAACCGGCTCCTCTTATTTGCATGCGAACCGTTTGTTACAAAGCATTAAATAGCAGATTGCACTGTGTACCGAATTCGCCGGCTTAGTAATTTCTAATTCAAGCTTCCTCCTGTTAAGGAAGAATCTGAATTTTAAATCGTTTTTCATGTCTGAGTTCTCTATTTTTGGGGTTTATTAAAACTAAATAAAGTGCGAGTAATTAACGCGGAAGTGTGTTTTTTATTATTAAGCAAATGGAAATTGCTATTTTTCTTTAAAAAAAAGATCTTTGTCTTTATGAGGGTCTTTGTTAAAAATGTTAAATAATCGGTGTCGTTGAAGTAAGTTTTTTTTTTTATTATTTTTTTTTAATTAAAGATGGGTTTGTTCTTGACCAGCATCTATCCATGTAGGAAGGATGAGGCCGACGATGGAGCGAGCTCACCCAGAAGATGCCTATTCACTCGAACCTTGAAAAGATTTGGGTTATATGAGCTCGGAAATAAAAAAAATAAAAGTTGTTGTTTTTTTTTTTATATTAAAATGTATCAATCAATCTAAATTATTTAAGGCGCTGATGACTTACAACTGATACAAGTTGATGACTGCTGACAAGCTACCGTAGGTATTTGTAATTAAATATTAATTTCTTCCCTCAAATTACCAAAATATACCTCATTCGATACCATAATTTGATATTATATTAGTTGTTACTTTATTACATCTTATAATCGTGGTATTAGATCTTAGGCTTTTAGAAAGGAGTGCGTCATGATGGTCGGCAAGATTTTATGTATTTAATATTTTACAAAGATCATCAAACACAATAAATGTAAGTACCATTTAACTTAATTTATATTTATTTAATTAACACCGATGACATGGACGCACAGAGGCTGATTATACTCGTTACTTTTCTATAATATAATCTGTCTCAGCGTGTGTCTCAGGGTCTACGGTGCTGAAGTCCGGCCTACTCCAGGAACTGAAACTCGTCGAATTTTCGGGCGAGACGATTTGTTATGAGTCTCGAGAACAAGTTATAAACATGACTGAGGAGTGAGATCGGTCTGTAGTTTTTAAGAGGGTTTTTCTTCCTTTTTTTAAAAAAAAAGAACGATGATAGGTACTCTCACTCCATACCATCTGTGTAATTCCTCTATGAATGACAGAGTTAAAGAGCTTTTGAAGTTCCTTCAGTACCATGGTCCCACCCGCTATCAGAATCTCTGTCGTGATTCAATCAGTATCGATGGTTTTGGCGTTGCTAAGCTGTCTAAGAGCTATTTCGATCTCGCTCAGACTGATATCTGGAATGTTATCGTCTCTGTTGTGCCAGTTCCTATTTTCTTTATTTGTTATATATTATTTGCCACTTAACCTAGTTAAAAACAATTACGAAATTTAAAAAAATAATCAACCTTTGGTTTGAACAAACCAAATGTACTGTCAAGAAAAACATTTAATAGTTCGCATTTTAGTAGGTATTCAAAGCTATAAATTCCCCCTGCTTAGCTAGATACGAAACAGTGAAGTTGTCTGTTGGTACTTAAATGTTTCTTAACAACAACCAGAACTATGAAATATTATTGTCGATGCCTGTTCGTATTTTATTTGTTGGCGAAAAAGTAAAAATTGGGAACGTTGTCCTTTTTGAAATTACATATATGAAAAATTATTATATGAGAAATGTTAATCTTAAAAAGCAGCGGATGTAGCACATGGCTGTTGAAACCACAGACATAGGTTCGAAATCGGTTGGGCCTGAACTTCCAAGTGTTTTGATTTCATGGTTGAATTAAAAAAAAAAGATCGCCTTGTTTAAACGAAATTATAAAACATAGCGAAGAAACCACAGCGAGCGTATTGAAGGACACGCGAAGTCCTGTCAATTGCAGTGGTAGCTTTAGTTGATTATAGCTTATTAGCACCCGCTCCCGGCTTTGCACGGATGAAATTTTTTTGCTAAATAATAATAAATTAATAATTAATGTGTATTTTAAATATATACACAAATTATATACTTTTTCCATTAGTGAAAATCGCCCCAAAATCCGTTGGGAAGTTTATAAGTTAGAGCGGAAAAACAGACAGAAGCATTATTTATTTTGTAATATGTACCTAGGTATAAATATAGATAGAATAGGTATATATACATATATGTTAGAAATGTTAGAATTTGTTATACTCGTATGATACACGGTTAACCTTTAATTTAATAATAGAAGTTGCGCCCTATATTATTTTGCACAGTCTAACGCAAGAAATATGAATTGTAGGGTAGCAACACGGACGATTTAAAAAAAGGAAAATAAGAGGTGGGTAGGTTTTTGTCGGGCGAGAAGGCAGTCATTTTTGAATTCATTCCTCCGCTAGACTTCGAAGCGACATCACGCCTTGTTGCTAACCACTCGTTTATTTTTGTATATAATCATTAGTAAAGAAAATAAATTAATATCATCGAACACGATATGTTTTGCTTGGACCATCTGATATTTAATATATATAAAATTAAGATCGGCAGACAGGCTGACGGTCCACTTGATGGTAGGTGGCTACCGTCGTCGCCTATAAAACAAACAACGCCCAAGCTGCTGCAAGTGCGCTGCCGACTACAGTAGGATAAGGGATTAGGAGGGAATAGGGAAATTAATAATATTTTACTCCAGTCTAATACAATGAATACAAACTGCTTATTACTTTTCAATAAACGACTGAAGTTATTTAAATAAAATTAACCACATTCATAGCTTCAGATTGAAGAAGTACAAAGTGAAGATATAGCCGCTAGCTATGGTTAGTTCCGTTATATAAGCTCATTCGAAAGCTTCAATTAGAGTGAGCTACATTGTTTCGTTGTGCAGGTAGATTTACAGTGTGGGATTTTATGTAACATATCTTCGGGATAGAAGCTTCTCACGAGTGCTCGTATAGATTAATAGATGACGGAGCGAGCGTATCGTCTCGCGTTCGGCAGACAGGAATAAGCCATTTTTGTTTTATGTTTGTTTTACTTCTCTCTAATGACAATACAGCTTTCCTCAGCGCTCATTTTCGGTTTTATTATTGTCAGATTACAACAAAGATTAGAACACTGTCTTGTTAACAAGTTGTTCAATTAATTTTTAGGGTTCCGTACGTCCGAATAAAAAAAACGGAACCCTTATAGGATCACTCGTGTGTCCGTCTGTCCGTTGCTCACAGTCAATTATCTCGGAATCTACTAGACCGATTAAGTTGAAATTTGGTACACATATCAATTTCTCTGACCCAAACGCAGAGGTGTGACTGGAATAGATAAAATCTGTACATTGGAGGTTATTTTTGGGGGGAAGGTGGTAAATTAAAAAAATTTTTTTTGAAAACTGCATCGTGTGACATATCAAATGGAAGCCCTTGTTGATCTTAAATAGTTTCCAAGTTATTCAAGAAAAAAGAAAATAGACGAACATTGACTATTACCCCCCCCCCCCTATATCCGAAACTACTAAACCTAATACAGAAATTAGTTTTCTACTTGTGGATTATAGGAAAACCTATAAGAAGTCCATGATATTAAAATAACATGGTAAATCACTCAATATTGTGCGGATAGGTAATATCGTACGGAACCCTCTTCACGCGAGTTCAGCTCGCACTTGTCCCGTTTTTTCTACTTCTACTTAAATGTAGCGTTTCTACTTCGCTGTCTAATGCCTAGTCCACACTAGTAAACGTGTTGCGCGATTTTAGTCTCTGAGACCGTGTCTCAGATTGTCTACGTAGACATGTCTATAGACCAATTCTCGATTTACGAGCCTGTTGCGAGACCAAAAATATCCTGACTTGAAAGAGAGCTACGATAGACTTGTGTCTTCGATTGAGACAATATTATCCAAAGTCTCAAATTGGGGTTGCTCGAATCTTGTACAATTCAACTCCTGTGAGACACAAGTCCGTGCTTTCACCGCAAAAGTGACTCTATTTGTAGCAACACCAAAATTTAAGGGCACTCCCCTCGAAATATCAAAGAGCATTGGTATTCTGGGGGTGGACATTTATTCACATTTATTGAGAAAAGCACTATACCAGCCTCGACCGAAATGAGGATTGCCGGACTCAGATCTTTATCACTTCGTCCGGCAATCCTTCACTTCCTGGACTCTGCTGTAATTCATTAAGCATAAAACTAAGAGGGCCAGTTCCGTTATCTCCACTTTGTTCATTATTCTTTTTCCTGTCAGCATCCTATGCTAGTCCTACCTATCCTAGAACTAGTGTTGATTATATTTAAAGACGACGGCAGTCGCCTCTCATCAAGTGTGCCTTTAGTCTGTTTGCTTTCATTTGTCATTAGAAAAACAATAGTAATGCTTTAAATGTGAAAGTTTCGACGTCCGTTACCGACTATTTTGTGGTTGATACGAAATTAACAAAAATGTATGAGGAACCCTGGCGAAGGAGGCTATTTAATTCTTCAGCTCACACGCAGGCGAAGTCACTAATAAAAACAGAATATTATAATCTGCCTTATTTTTATTGAAGTTTGTGTTATTAATAGTAATTAATAGCAATCTTTTGTTTAATAGCAATCTTTTGTTATAGACAATAATAGGTGTATAGCTGCTCAATATATTTATTCTAACGGCTGACGACGACACGGAAGGGAATAGATTTTTTAATCACGTGATGTTCAAAGGTGACACGAACTCTTTGGTAGTACAAAAGAAAACCATAAATACCTACTTTGTTTCAAACATAAAAGGGTCCAAAATGTTTTAAAAAATGCATTAAAAGAATAAGTATTTATCATAACGAAATTTGTTAGGCTTTTCAATAACAAATAAAAACGAATCGCTTAATTTGGTGCTAAGACCGGCTGGACCAAACACTGCTAATTTTTCAAACATTCGTTGAAGTCTGAGGGGAAGGTTTTTATGATGAAAAAAATTTTTTTCCAAGGAAATTTACAATAACAAATATTAGGTTTCCCCAGAAGCTTTTAAAAATTGTTTAAACTTGTTTAACTTATTTAAAATTTCAAATAAAAGTACATTCTAAGTATTTGTACAAAACTACAATCATGTTTGTCCTTACGGCCCACTACTGAACAAAGGTTTAGAGCTCACCATGCCGTGTCTTCGGAAACGGCTAGACTAGCCGACACGCTTTTTTCGCTATGTATCCTTCATTGTATTCCTGATTTTGTGACATACACAGTTATATTACAAAATATAATAGTATACCATTAAAGAGGAATTTTTGTTATCTCGGAAATAATGGTCCTCAGCCCCAGCGAAAATAAATGATTATTTTGTAAGAGCCCACGACACAATTAATATCGCGCGCACAAAGCTACATTCGCGTGTGTTATGAATTTCGTCGTCTTCCAGAGATAGGGCTACATTGTTTGAGTACTTCTGAACACTATTCCATTAACAGAACATAGGGAAGTATCTGTGCGAGGGAAAAATAAAATGTGGAAGAAAATTTTCTCGGTAAACGGTCATTTGTAAGCGGCCGAGAAAAATGCTCACTCGGCCAGAAAAAATAATCGCGGCTACGAAGCGGAGAGCTCACCTTTGAGTTAGTGTACATAGTTTCGCAAGAATATATTACCTGCTCGAGACTTAATAAATTGTCCACTAAAGAGTGATCATATTAATGACAATAAATACTTTTTTTCGGTACATGACAGCAGACAGGATGACGATCTTCTCGATGACAGGTGGCTATCGTCGCCTAGGCATACAACAAACGAGGTGCGAAATATGGACGCAGCTGACTCGGATACCAGAAAGGTACGAGGCGAGTAAAGGGTATTTGGCTCTATCATCCCTTACTCTCCTACCGAATCACGAAAGCACTTATGCTGTTATGTTTATGACCGCAGAACAATATATCTCCTGCCACTTCACACAAATATGCAGCTGGAGCAGTGGCGCTTTCAGATGCTATCCGACGATACAGAGAAACTGGATCTTACACCAGAACACAGAGACAAGGTCGTATGAGGTGAACTTCTGAAAGAGATTACCGCTTTATCGTTTTCAACATTGTAAGAAATCGTTTTACTACGGCTCCCGAGGCTCGTAATCGCCTATTAAAGGTTCGGAATTTAAGCGTTAGGAAGACTTGCAGAGCGTTATTTAACTGGATTCCGGCCACCTTCAGTTCCATCGTTGACCACAGAGCACCGGAGGGCTAGACTTCGATTCAAAAATACCGAAACTGGACCATGGAGCAATAGAAGAACGTTCTCTTCTCGGATGAGTCGAGAGTAGCTTTTATGTACTTTCATTAAATTCTACTTCTCAATCGATTTTAATATAATACGCAGTTTTCACGCAAGCGAAGCCGCATACTAAACTCTGTACTTGATATTTTAAAAAAATGCCAAACAAATTTTATAAATACAAGGTTTTAATTTTCTCCCAACAATTTATTCGTATTTCTATTATCACACATGAATAATATTTTTTTAAACGACTACTTCAAAGGGGAGATTTAAAGCCAACGCAATTTTAAATTTCGAATCGGCTTTAACCGTTAATATATTATGATGTTATATGAAAGCTACGCGCATATGAAGTGCAACTAATTCTAATTGCTTTTTGGCAATAATTGGACTTATCAAGTTGTCTGTATTGGCCTATTTATTTACTGGCTGTGTCCGCGACTTTGTACGCGTTGAAAAATGAGAATATTTATGAGTTATAACGCCCGACACTGTTAGAGAGAGTGGCGTCGACTTTTTAAAATTTTTAAACAAACCTAATATTGTTTTTCGAGATAAAAAGTATCTTATATGTTAATCCAGCTAATAAACTATTTGTGTGTCAAATTTCATCTAAACTCGTTCAGCCGTTTTTGCGTTAGCGGAACAAACGCCCAAACATGCAAAAACACACAAACTTTCGCATTTATAATATTATTAGGACTAGCTGTGCCTGCAGTAGTTCGTTTTTTTAAATCCCACAGGAACCTAACATTTTTTCAGAATAAAAAGTATCCTATATATTAATCCAGGTAAATTATCTTCTTCGTTCAGTGCCATCTCCTATCGGAGGTCAATTATCATCATGGTTATCCTAACCCTCGAGGATGCTATCTGTGGGCCACATATTATTAGGATTACATCCACTGCTGGGCAAATGACTATGAGAAGAGACGTGGGCCATAAACCATCACCCAAGCCACAGAATACAACAATAGTACAAGCCTAAGTTAACTGCGCATTGGAATAACTTCACATGTCTTCAAAGATTATTAGTTTTCTTTAATAGTTTTTTAGTTTAAGGTGTTTTTAATACAGTTTTAATAGTGGGAGGATAGTTCATAGGTGAAGTCGTTTTATCTTATAGGATCTTATAATAATAAAAGAGTCTCTTTATTCACCGGTGTTACTGTTTGTTTGTTTTCTATTTCCATTTAAATGTGTTGATTATGCGTTAAATTTGATTACGAGTGTTTTAAGATTATAAAGTAAACATTAACATTGTTTCATACCCACCGTACCACTAATGGTATGTCAGGTGGTACGGTGTGTCTTGAATTTTATAAAAGGCCACCGTGAAATAACAGTAAGTTGGCTGTTGTGTTTCGGTGAATGAGTAAGGGATGCCAGCGCTCATTCCCTTATCCCTTTCTAATCTCTTATCCTTAATCCTTGTATTAATAAGGTGAAGGTGGGTAGGTACCTACCATCAAAGCTATTCCTACACCATTAAAGCTATTGATAATTATTTCCAATCCGTGCATGAAACCGAAAGAAGATACGAACTTGCGATTACCGTTTTAGTAGCCGAGAAATCGATTGGACCACTTGGCTATCTAGTTGTACTGTAATAAGAGAAATTACTTAGTGAAG
Source organism: Bembecia ichneumoniformis (assembly GCA_910589475.2). Lineage (NCBI taxonomy): Eukaryota > Metazoa > Arthropoda > Insecta > Lepidoptera > Sesiidae > Bembecia > Bembecia ichneumoniformis. The sequence goes on from OU342521.1 coordinate 8,898,264, forward strand.
GTTCTTTAAAAACAGTCTGAAACCTAAGATAAGCACTAAGATTTAAATCTTATTAGATTGGACGTGTTGTGTGAATAAAAAAGCATTTTATAGTTCTAACTTCATTTAAAATTCCGTTGTATATTCATGAAGTTAAACAAACAGACAGATAGACAGACTATTAGATTAATAAATAGAATCGTTAATAATGATATAAGTTGAATAAGAGGTACTGTTTTTTTTTAATTAATAAACAAAAGCATTTTTAATTTTATTGTTGCTGTATATTTACATACAAGTGGATAGAATAAATTTGCCCAAAGGAAAATTCATTAATTCATTAAAATCTGTTTAATTATTAGTTTGGCTGTGAAAATTTCGATATACATTATATGGTAACTTAAGATTAAATGATTTTATTTAATACAAACATTCGTTTTTTAAAGGATTTTTCCACGCGGATGTAACTCGGAGATTATCGCTTATTCCACGAGAGTGGCTACCTATCTGGATTGATGTATATCGTCATTAAAATCTGTCCAATCATTTATTTGCAATTAAGCATAAAACGTTTTCCGACATGAACATTTTCAAATCTGTTGAAATGAGTTTTATATCATCCGATTATATTTACTTGAAATGTATTCAATTAATTAATTAAATTTATTAGTTCATATCAACGATTAGGGAAGCGTGTTCATATCGACGTTTGTTTTGAGAACCACTTTTATACATTCATTAAAGTTTTATATAAACCATTTTTATTGTAACGTAAAATATTGAGAGCCCATTTCCCTATCCCCTCGTAATCTCTTATTGCAGTTGGCAGTGCACTTGCAGCAGCTTTGGCGTTGCTTGTGTTATAGGCGACGGTAGCCATCTATCATCAAGTGGACTTCACAAAAAAAAGTATAAATTTATGTGCTTATTGATTTTTATAGACATGCTATATTTTTATATAATCATTATTATATGATTTTTATATACTTATAGAAATTAGCTATGGAGCGAACTATGGTCGGAGTTTCTTTGGTGGATAGGATCAGAAATTCTGAATTCGCCGAAGAATCAAGAATTAGATAGTTAAAGTGGCAATGGGCCGGTCACATCTATCGCAGAGCAGATAAACGATGGGGTAGAAGAATTCTCGAATGGAGGAGGCCACGAATCTGAAAGCGCAGCGTGGGACGCTCTGCGCCAGGTGGAAAGACTACCTAAAAGGCTTCGGGAAGCAACTGGATGCGCTTACGTCCAGGCTGATAATTATATTGAAATTAAAAAAAATATGTCTATAAATAATTTGAAATTCTGAATGCCAAGGCACCATAAAACATTTTGTATACTTTGGAATTTTTATATAAAATATGTAAGGTGCTTGAATCTCAATTTTAATATAAAGTCGTGTATCTTTTTAGAACAGCCACTTTGACAGAGTTAAGTCAGTTTAAGAAGTTTAAATTCTTTTATACTTTCAAATACCTGGCGTATAAATAACAAAGCTGTTTTGAAATTCGAATGTTTCAAACCTTATAAATAACAAATTCGTATTGTTGGGTAATTACCATAATTCTTTATTTAAATATTTTGCGAAATATAGAATTAATTAACTTTCCCTTTAAGTAATATAATTTTATTTAAGGAATTTTAGGAATATCTTCGAATGGATATAATTGGGTTTTATTATATATATAAATCGTCGGTGGAAAATTATCAAACTCACGGTGAAAACCACATCAATATCCCTTGCGTGGTTTATGAGGAGTTAGTGGATATTGTATAGACAAAGAGACGCGTAACAAAGTGTTATTAAGATAATAACACTTCTAGTTAAAATTGCTCTGTATGAACAACTAATCGCATAACATAATCGTGTTCATTTAAGGCGTTTATCTAGAGGAGCTCCTCTTTTGCGAAAATTAATCGTTCCACTACAGGGAAACTAATCGTGTGAGTTACCAGTAAATTGTTTTAAGTCTTGAATAATTAACATTGATTAATTTAGAATTATAATCCTCTATTTCTTTTAGAAAAATAATTCAATTCGTCAAAATAATCACATAAAACAGTTTGCAAAAGAAAAAAGCAGTACTTTTAAATAGTAACTTTTAAGTATTACTTACATCAACGTTGAACAGTAAAATTGACACTAAATTATCACATGAAACGTGCACTGATTAGTACCACGGTTGATTAATGTGACATAATAATAGTTTTGTATTTGTCCCGTTACGTGAACACAGTGAAAGTGATTTTTGTTGCATTGTTTTTCGGTCGCAGATACAATGGTAAAACGTGAAAGTTATTGCGTACACGCCGTAGAGGGCCGTCCGTAGCGCCCGGTCCTTGCGAACGAGCTACGAGCTACGAGGTGTTACCGGCTACGCGAAAGCTACGAGAAAAAAGGTCGTATGGAGCGAGCGGCCGCGGAGGGCGCGTGGGTTGCACTGGCTCGGTTCACCGTTCGTAGCGAATAATCCATACCAGCGAGAGGCAAGGAGGCTGTGTACCGGACCGGAGGGCGGTCGGGCGAACCAGCCAGCTCCGACTGCTCCCGCCTCCCACCGAACGCCGCCGGCCGTATACCGCTAACCACCGTGCGCCGTGCGGTGTGCGCCCTTCGTGTTGACACAATTTCAAATAATGTCACATAATTTTAGAATCCGTGCAACTATATGTGCATGCACCCTTTCAGACTGCACGTCTTTAACAAACTTTACTGAAGACATTTTTGAATTGTTATTACAACTTTTTGTTTAAATTTAAGTTTAAGCGCCTACAAGTTTGAAGTTTAATTATTAAGTTTACATTTACGCCCAAAATTAGACACAAACTGAATTAAAGAATTGTTTCTTTTTCTACGTGTTTTTTTATATATAAATAATTAATATATAATTATACTTAAGTTATATTTAAAAAAAAAATTATACTATTAACTTAATTAAGCTAGTTTGTAAATGGCAGTAACCACCCGCTAGTAGAGGACCACCGTGAAATAGGCATGTGTGCTGTTGTCTTTCGGTGAGCCAGTAAGGAATGCCAGAACTCATTTCCCTATCCTTTTCCTGATTCCTTATCATTGATTTTATTAAGGTCCGCAGAGCACTTCAAGCAACACAAAGTGTACCGTCTACCTGTCTGGGACTTTTATATAAAAAAGCTATACTTCTAATAATACAGGTATTAATCATCATCCAATTTATACCTATATATACGACTGTAGTTTACTCTTTTAACCATATAAAAATTTCCTCGTGTCATTAGATAACTGGGTACCTAATTACTTTATATTGTTAGGTACGAGTAACCATGAAACGTTCTGTAAAAAGCTTTCGCGCCGGCGAAAGTCTCGAAGGTCCCACTCTATCGATAGTAGTCACGCCACTTTCCGGTTAGTATCAAAGGAAATTGGTCCTTATATTTACAACATAGAGTCACTTTCAACAGAAATAGCATTACCGAACTTTCAATGGACTTGTTTACAATCACGGAAAAAAAAATCAGTGTTTACAATTTCGTTTATGTTCTAGTGAATACGAAATGCATCTAGACGTTTGGCGCCAGATATAAATAAGAGAGCCGGCGGGCGGGTCGGACAGTTTTGTGCGATACAGCGATTCGAAAGCGAATCTTCGGAGCTTTTGCGAAATTACCTGCAACTCATTAAGGGAATCATGGACGATTTTTGGCAAGTTTAACGGTTTTATCGGACAAGTTTAGCCCTTTTGGAAGTCATCTTGGTTTATGGAAATAATTACACCTTACACGGCATTGTAACTCACCCCGCACATAACAATATTATTAGTTATATTCTGCATACTCAGATGTCACGTGTTCCAACAAAAGTTATTTTAATTAAGTTCGGTATACATAGATGTCACTACGTTTTATAAGTTCAAATATTATAGTTCATTTTTTCGACGACAGACGCGTTAACGCATTACTTTATATTATTTACTGACACATATATACATAGATATGCATGTGTTAATAGTTAATAATTGAGTGTTATTGTTACCGTTGCCTATTAACTTGTATTAATATACGACGACCTACCATCAAGTGGGCCATCAGCCAGTCTGAAGACTTCTAAATAATAAGCTAAATAATATTCTAAATAATATTTTTTAATTTAAAAACCGCTTATTGTAAAAAAATAAGCCTCTCTTATAAAGGAACGTTCAATCAAATTTACTTTCCCTACACTGAGTCCTAAACAAACTTAAATGTAAAATTTACGATAACTATTAACTATAGGCGAAAAACAATGAATTCACAGGTAAATAGAGCTGTTAATTAAGTAAATAGGCGGCACATTAATAAGAACTAAGCTGCAGAGCCTGGGACATAGAGCAAAATTGCCTGTCTGTGTGTATTCTATATATAAGATGTACTTCGGAAAGTGTGCTCGGGAGCTGCATGAGATCATACCGCGTTCCCCTTTCTTCTATCGGACATGCAGACGTGAGGATGGTTACCATCTCACCTTACCGAAATCTCTCTAATTCGGACCAAGCGCTTTAAAACATATTTTATAATGCGCACTGCTGAGGATTGGAACTCCCTGCCGGCGTCTGTATTTCTGAGTTCATACAACCCAAATCTTTTCAAGGTTCGAGTGAATAGGCATTTTCTGGGTGAGCTCGCTCTATCGTTAGCCTGATCTTTCCTAAACGGATAGATGCGGGCCAAGAGCAAACCCATTTCTAATAAAAAAAACCATTTATACACAAATGTAAGTACTATTTTTTGCAATTCTACAGCCACTTTTTCACGATAAAACGGACGGTGTAATTTATACAAAATCTGTATATTTTGTGTAACACGCGTTTTCCACAGAAAGTCTATAATTTTCTGATATTCGAATTTTATACGCGATCTGGTTTGTTCAGTATTCTGAGAAGGGGCGTAAATCAAATGAGATGGAATTTGGTCTACAGGAAAGCAATAAATAAATTATGATTAACAACACTTAAATTCGCACTTAATTTAATTGCAGATTAGCGAACGACAGCTAGTAATATAATATTACAATTAATACATATAAATGGAAATATATATATAAAAAAGAAAAATAAAAGATAAAATCTACATCATTTTAAAAGTTTTTCTTTATAAAAATAAAGGGCACTTACCATAATGGTTCAAGCGTAGTTTTATAGCATAACTTTTCAAGAATAGAGTGTGATTTATGTTTCCACATCAATTGTTTACAAGCTCAGCAATTTTTAATACAGTCAGCCCTGTTTTACGTATTTCTCTCGATAGACCTTTATAATTGTGACAATGTATACAAACACTTTAAAGTGAAGACTAAAATCCTAATCGTAATAATATTATAAATGCAAAAGTTTGTATGTTTGTTTGTTACTCAATCACGCAAAAACGGCTGAACGGAATTTGATGAAATTTTCCACACAGATAGTTTATTACGTGGATTAACATATGTGATACTTTTTATCTTGGAAAAATGTTAGGTTCCTGTGGGATTTTAAAAAACTAAATACAACGCGTACGAAGTCAGTGGTACAGCTAGTTATTTATAAAAAGAAATTGAATTTTTTCTTACTTACATGGTTTCAATAAACCGCATAAAATTGCCCAGGCACAAAAACTTACGTAATCAATTTATATTCATTTGATTTATAACGACTGCCAGATTTTTTTTTATAATTATTATATTATGACTGCTATATGTCATAGTAAAATGTGAAACGCGCAATTCCTTTGTGTGCCATTGCAGATTAATGCAGTATTAAATGCAACAGAGATACAGCAATAAAATAATTATTATTTCATTTTTGGTATTTTAGTTATTGAAAAAATGGGCTAAGGAATATAAATTTTTTTTTTGATAGAAATTAATACAAGCGTTAACTAAAAAGCGTCACTTTATCTGTTACTCGACATCTTCGTTTTGCTATCGTCTTATCGACGTATATTTCGTCTTGCCCGACCTATACTGTTGAAACTCTTTGGCTGGAAACGACATTTTATTAATTTTATTATTATTTTATTAGTTTATGATAAAATTACGAATACAAATTTACAGGCAACATTTATGAACAAAAAATATAATTTCGTATTTGCGTCTTCACTCTTTGTACCATATTAAAATAGGACAAAATAGCTTACAGAAGGAATAGCTGTGATGATTTACGTGGGGGTACTATTACAATAAATAATAACAAGGAAATGACCGGAGTATCTCCCATTAGTAGACCATTTCGGGCATAGGTAAAGGTTTAAATCATAAATGAGATTACATATATGTAGCTGTAATATAAAGTTGCTTATTAAAGAATGTTAATGTTTGTTTCTCAAACAATATTACTTCGAAATTGTCGTAAGATTTTTCACTCGCGTAGATTTTAAAATTATTTTTCAGCGAGCGCCTTGTAGTGAAGAGAAAAATACGTGCCTTTCATATTTGAAGGCTTTAAAGTTTTGTAAGAAATCATGATGAGTCGGCGAGTGGGCGAAATTTAGTTTTTATGCATAGGTATTTTTTAAAAATATATGTAAAACCGTCAGGCAGTGAGACGTGATGGATTGTCGCTTCTAGATCAGCACATGTATTATTTGAATTGAATTTTTAAAGAGGAAATCAGAACAAAGCTTAAGGTACAAAATGCACATGTGCTTTAATAACTCTGTGATGTTCTATAAGGTTACTTCAGTGTGCTCTATCCACACCGATATTAGAAAATGCGAAAGTAACCCTGACTGTTACCTTGTTACGGTTAAACATCTTCTTCCTCAACTAAACAAGCAACTAAATCAGTTTAGTTTTTAAAAACTAAACTAACTAGTTTAAGAGACTCAATTAGTAGAAGTTGGCAGTCGGGAATTCAAATCCATCCCGGTCCTTTTCCATCCGGACCATGGCATTTTTTTTTTATAGTAGGGAGATAAAATGTAAAAATAGTACTTATTCAATAAATAGTAAGGATAATAAAATAGAATTCAAAAAATAGTGGGGAGATAAGATAAATCTATAAAATGCTAAGTTTAATTTCTCATAACGACTCATAAAGTGTCGTTGTAAAGTTAAATTAATTTGATAAATTTATTGCGTATAATTTACTTTTGATAAATCGTCTCTGATATTTGTCAAATGAGGTAAGTACATATATTCAGATTTTATAAAATTTGTGGTGTTTAGCCGGCAAGCTATTGTTTATATACATATAGGTACTATTGTTTATATATTGACGAGCCCGTTGGATGAGTGGTTAGGGTGCTTGCCTTAACGCTCTCTTCTAGGGTTCCCGGGTTCGATTCCTGGCAGGGTCAACTTTGAAAAATCAACTTTTCAAATTTGGCTCTGGTCTAGATTTGGAAAGTAGTGGCAGGGCACACTGCGTTTCGCAGTCCTTTGGGCAGCCCGTCTGGCGGCAGTAACCACCCCCTTACAGAAGACCACCGTGAAATAACAGCACGTGTGCTGTTGTGTTTCGGTGAGTGAGTAAGGGATGCCAGAGCCCATTTCCCTATCCACTCCTAATCCCTTATCCTTAATTCTACTGCAGTCGGCACCGCACTTGCAGCAGCTTAGGCGTTGCTTGTGTTATTGGCGACGGTAGCCACCTGCCATCAAGTGGACCGTCAGCCTGTCTGCTGACCTTAACATAAAAAAAACTACGATAAAAATGTAGTAATTGGTGGGCTTTAAACGAAATGATCAATTCGACGTACGCAGTCGTGCACTTGTATCATTTTTATTGAGCACATTTTTAACGACAATGCGCTCAAATGGCTTTTCAGTATGATTTAATGGTCGCGCTGTCGTGTTGTGACATTTTTATTTGTAGCTACAATCAACAGCAGAGCTTCGCGATTTCCCCTTTAAAACGATCTGTTTTTCTTACTTGGACAAAAGTGTTTTTATCTCATCAATCAGAGGGAAACTTTTGAAACGATAATCGAAAAGTCTCAACTTACTCGCGGCCTAAACTTTTATTGCCGGAGTGAAAATATTCGGAGAGATATAAACTTAACGCAAATTCTCGAATAGAGGGAAAAAGGATAGAAAGGTAAGGGAGTAAAGTGGATGAGGGGCAGATACACCTCCGGAGAGAAAAAGTGAAAGATGTTTCGGTCGCGTCAACCGACGTATACATTTATGAAGGCTTCACACCCTCTTCAATAAGGGAAAAGATTTTACATGCTGCTCCTCTTTAGTAAACCTGCTATTGTTAAGGTAATATCAATATATTTTCAGGTAGAGAGTTTTTGTCAGTCAAAATACGCGTTACATTATTTATGTAAGAGGCGAATAATGCGATTCTTACATTGTACCGTTCTTGTAAATATTGTTTTATTAAAAGGTTGATTTGAATACTACTTAGGGATACAGTGCATTGGAAACATGTAAACTTGATGGTAGGTGGCTACCGTTGCTGGTTAACACAAGCAACGACATAAGTGCTGCAAGTGAACTGCCGACGTTAGTGGGATAAAGGATAAGAGATTAGCAGGGGATAGAGAATGGGCTCCGACGTCCCTTACTCACTATACAAAACACAAACAGCACAGGTGCTGTCATCTCACTATGGCCTTCTGTAATGGAGTGGTTACTGCTGCCAGACGGGCTGCTCAATTTATGACTCGAAGCGCCTGTCACGTTGAGGGTTTAAAAATTATCAAAATAAATAAAATATATTTTTATTATTTTCATTTTCATTTTATTTTTTAATTTCTATGTTAAAAATTTTTTTTGGCAATGAGGTATTCCAATAACTATGGAAAAAAGCATGGTTTTCATGTTTATTTTAACTAGTTGGTGCCCGCGGTTGCGCCCGCGTTGAAAAGTTATAACTGCAATGTAATGATTGCAGTTATAACTTTGCCAGGCGTTAGATGATCCCTCGGAAACAGTACTTTTTTTTAGATAAAAGGTAACCTATGTCCTTTCCTGCATCACTGACAACGTGTATGTAAAATTTCATGTTGATCGGTTCAGGAGTTTAGGCATGAAGAGGTAACAGACAGACAGACCGACAGAGTTACTTTCACATTGATAATATTAGTATGGATAGTATGGATTTTTCGAAGAAACATCTCAAGAAAAAAACAAATAAAAAATTTATTAATGATTTTTTTGGACTTGGCAAAGCTTTAAATTTATATAAATAATTATAATATCTCCAAGTATTTTTTTCAACATCTCTCAAGTTTTTTTTTCTCGCGTTTCAAGTCAACAGACTCGCCTTAAGTGAAAAACACATTACATTGTGCCGAGTGAATTCAATGGCTGATAGGGTAGGTATTTTAAACTGGAGTCGTAAGCAGCTTTTCTGTCGTTCATTTGAATTTAATTCCAACGAGCTTCTTGACAACATTAAGAACCAAGACGAAAGAAATGTTATGAAAGGCCGTGTGATTCTTGAAAGAGAAAATTTAATTATACTTAGGAGTTGACTTTTGGTCGGTTAAATTAGTTTTTAGTGAGAAGCTTTAATCTTTAAAGGAAAGTCGGTAAATCAGGTTAGATGTGTATATTATATAGCGTATGCAAACACGTTATTCTCCGTCTCTCTCTGGTGGCGCATTTGTTAGTATGTGTATATTTGAACTTAATCCTCGGCGAATCTAGCAATAAATTTTCCAACAGATTATTGTACGTATTACATAGTTTATTCCACTTAAGATATGCAAGGTATATGCAAAATATATATATCTAATTGGAATAAACTTTTGCCGGCGACCTCGTCTGCGCCTCTTTTTCTAAGACATTGAAACATTTTGTAGTGTAACAACTCTAGATCACTGTAGGGGTGGCGGTTGAAAAGAAAGATAGAGACGTCGAGGAAACACCACACTTTAATATCACTTAGTGTCCCTATGTACACTAGAAATCGCCGCGGTTCTTATAAAATTTAACACACATATATATATAATTGCCCTTCGTTCAGTGAGAACATCTTAAATAGATGAGGCCTGTGCACAGCGTTGGAACTTCCGTGTCCGACAGGATCTTCGGTAAAAATAAGTTATTTTATTAACTCCTCGACTTAGTAAAATAGGATTTAGCTTCGTTTAGCCTTTTGAAAAGAATCTGAGTCTCAGCCGTTGTACATATATTTCTAGCACCTTTCCTTTTCGATTCCGTCTCAAGAATCCCTTTCCTCCTCCTCCAGAAAACCTGTCACTCTCTCTTTCAATCTTTTTCGCTGCTTCTTTTTTCGTTCAAATATGTTCCAAATCTCGCCGGCCAGTTTACATAATGTAAGGTAGATAAAAAAAAGGTTACATTGAAACAAAGAAACAAAAAGGTTTTTAATGAATGAGAAGCGAATGATGTTGAACCATACAATTTATTAAATCATTTTTAATGCGTTGAATTTTTGCTTTTATTCTCTCGAGAACGTACTTTTTTTCTGGATGAAAGATAAAACTATGGTCTATGTGTCTCCTGTCCCTATGTCCTTTGTCATTTTGTCCTGACAATGTGTATGCAAAATTCACGGTGATCGGTTGAGCAGTTAAGGCGCAAAAAGCTCTTCAGCTCTATTATTAGTATCATGGAGAATAGAGGTAAGGAGGACCAACTCTATACGGGAGAAAGCGTCCGTCGGCCACCATGTAACAAAGAATCGCCATTCTGGCCAATTTATGATTTCATTTTTATTTTAAGATCGGCTGGCGGTCCACTTGATGGTAGGTGATACCGTCGCCTATAGCAAAAGCAACGCCAAAGCTGCTGCAAGTGCGCTGCCGACTACAGTAGGATTAAGGGTAAGGGATTAGGAGGGGATAGGGAAATGGACTCTGGCATCCTTTACTCACTCATCGAAACACAACAGTACCTACACGTGCTGTTATTTCACGGTGGTCTTCTGTAAGGGGATGATTGCTGCCGCCGGACGGGCTGCCTACCGACCTGCCACTACTAAATGAACAACTATTTAATGGTTGATCACGCCAAATATGTATCGAGAATCTTCGATGGAGAAAAGTGGACTGTATTTTTTATGCTACGTGCAATCAAAGGGGGCGAGGAAAGGAAAGAAGTCAAAGTGCTGCCACCTACCTTGTGAATCACCAGGTCATAGGTCTTCCTAGCGACGAAGACTGCGACGGACCCGTCACACATGAAAGCCAGTAAGTACATTGCACAATTTAATTGCACACTCGAATTGGTGCGACTTTGGTGGATTACATAAGCACACTGCTTGTTTTGCCGGCTAAGAAATTCAAATCTTGCGTACCAAGTCGAACGACGACGTTTCGGTACGATGTCCTTTTACGATTGGTTGCGTTTTTACAGTTTCATTAGCCGCGCGTGCGACTAATAGTATAAGGTTAATGGTATACATACATTCTGAAGATAAGAGCTAAGTTTAGATTCTTGACTAGCAACTAATCTTCGTTTGCAACTATTCAAATATAACGCAGAAACGCAAAATACTTACGGTAAAAAAAAAAAAATATATTCTGGTTTGAATAGTCTTGCATCTGCTAATTAAAGCCGTAATGGAAATCAGTTCATTTGTTTCAGAATTTATACAGCATGTATGTTGTTGTGTTTCGGTGAGTGAGTAAGGGATGCCAGAGCCCATTTCTTTGTCCCTTCCTAATCCCTATCCTCAACCCTACTATGGTTGGCAGCGCGCTTGCAGTACCTGTAGCTTTGCTTGAGTTATACCCGACCGTCAGCCTGTCTGTCGATCTCAACATAAAAAAATCGAAATAATAGCAGACGCTGAAAAAAATTAAAAACCTATTTTTACGTTTTTTTAACTTAAAAACTGTTTAAAATAAAAGCTTTGATTCAAATACACAGACAGATACTTTGAATTGAGTATAGATAAGAAACAATTTTCGTCAAAACAGTTAATCCTTTTAAGAGGAGTTAAGAAAAGTGGAAGAATTGGAAAACGGTATAGTAAAACTGTAAATTTATTCGTGAAATTTATGGCCAAGAAAATAAATTCGTTTTTGCTAAGAGATTTCCTACGGGCTTTATGTCAGGAGGTATTTTGAAACTGGTAATCGAATTTTATTTAAAATGTTTGTCCAAGCTTAATTCTATTGAATTATTTAAGAAAAATTTTTTTCTTTTAAATCTCCACTTGTAATCTTAAACTTGACGTAAGTCAGATTATTGTTAAATTTATTTATTGTATTTTAAATGCATAAAATACAATGATTGTATTATAATCGCATTAGTGAGAAGCATTGGAGCGTATTATTTGCAACTGTTAAGCTAAAATGGCGCTCAATAAGTTAATTATACAATGGACTGGCCCCTGTATTGATTGATTCGAGACAGATAGCAATAAATGTTACATTTCTTTTTACAGTCTGTATTAAGAGTTTTATTTGGGAGGGTTTAGGAAACATTCATTTAACAAAGAACTTTTTATGGTTCCGTCAGAAAGGAAACAACCCTCACTAATAGGAATTCCTTCGGAACGCTGCAAATGGATGGACGTGATGGAAGTAAATGTATCGAACTCATATCCCCCCTCCACTGCTGGATCTGTGGATTTTATTTTATTATGTAGTTCCATCTTAAACAAAGAATTCACTGAGAGAATTATCAAAAAAAATTCTGATCAGATGAAAATATGCCAGACAAATATGATAAAAACTTAATAAGGTTATAATACCAACTGTGATAATATGTATAGGCACTATAGGGTAATAACACGGTGGTTATGTTATGCCACAGTCTAACCATACTAACGTCACAGTATGTATATTAACTTTCATACAGTAGGCCAACGCCTTTGAAGTTGGGCGATGCCGCCACCCGTGTAGGTATTTACGAAAGTACGGTAGAGTTGTCACAAATTGAATGACAATGACTTTTTTTGTAATATTAAAGCACTTACATCCTTTAATAGGGGTAAGAAGTATCAAAATATAATGTTTATATGTATTTATCAAAAAAAGCAGAACCGCCATCTTGGATTTCAAAATGTATGTCATTTTTATAATCTTCACCCCAAGAAACCTCAAAAATGATATTCATATCTATATTTACCAAAAAATCCATAACCGCCATTTTGGATTTCAAAATGGGTCTCATTTTCATACCCAGCACCTCAAGAAACCTCGATCACATCCATATCTATTTATCAATGAATGGCTTATGAACACTAGATGAATACTTAAATGTATTAAACTAACCTGTTTGTTTCTGATAAATAAAATATAAACCCAAAACACCTCAAAACATTCTCCAAAATGATCAAATACACACGTATTTTCACAACCGCCATTTTATTTACTTAAATTGAATTAAGTAAGAAGTATGGAATGAAATCTTAGTTCTTTATTTATGCGAGAGAAAGATTTGCACGCACTCACAGCACATGCCGTATGCACCATATTAATTTAAGAAATTTAAATTTTAAAGACGCGATAGCCTTAGTAAACTTGTACCGAACTATTAAGAACGACGAAGTATGCAGCTCGATATCGTTCCACTCGTGTCTCATTCCTCACACCCCGCACTTTTGGTCGGACGTCTCCGTCGGCCTACTGTTGAAAAAAAATAATATACTGTGTTTAGGTCATACAGTCGGGCAACGCTCAATGTTCGAGCCTGCAAACTGAAGCGAGTTCGCCGAACGTTGCTCTACGCAAGTACATTCGTTGCCTGACTGTATGACGTAATATGGTTAGAGTGGTTATGCTATGTGTCTAACTGTTTTCTATGAAATCCGAGATCATTTTTATTTGAAATTTTTATTATTACTTTTACTTACTCGATCTTCCTCTCAAAAATATTTTCATCTTGTATCTCTTGCTGCTATTATGAACATCTTTATTTTATCCTCCACTAGCTGAGCCCGCAACTTCGTACGCGTGGTATTTGGTATAGCGCGTAACTTTCTTGTTTGTAAACCGATTGGAATGAAACAAACACTAACAGTAAGCTTGCTGCAATACAACAGTGAAAACTGCATTCAAATCGGCTAAGCCGTTTCTGAGATTAGCCTGAAAAAAAAGCACAGACAAACGGAAAAATATTCTAAAAACTATTTTTTTGACCTCGGTTACACAAGTACAACGTGTACGAATTGTTTTTTGAAATATGAAATTTTATAATATGTATAGAATAGAATAGATTGACTCCTTGACTAGTATGATGAAACACGCGATGAAAGATGGTGTAATCGTTTTTTATCTTGTTTTGTTAATTTTTAAAAATAGTAATATATATAAACATTGATGCAACAGAAATGTTATATGATTTTTTGTTGTAAACACCCAATGGGAATGGGAAGTGACGATAAAAATAGCAGTTATGGGGTTTCAGTAATTTTCTTTTATGTTAAGATCGGCAGACAGGCTGACGGTCCGCTTGATGGTAGGTGGCTACCGTCCTATTACCGTTGCCTAAAAAACAAGCAACGCCACAGAGCTGCTGCAAGTGCGCTGCCGACTACAATAGAATTAAGGATAAAGGATTGGATAGGAAAATGGGCTCTGGCATCCTTTACTCACTCACCGAAACACAACAACACACGTCGTGCTGATGAGGAATTTAAATATTAATTATACATTTATTTGTATCCAATCAGATGTAACATAAGTTGATTCAATGGATTTTATAAGTAATAAAAGAAGGGTTTAGTCTAGTATTTTTGAAAAAAAAACAGAAAATTTATATTCAGTCTTTTGGTCTCAGTCTTTCATATTCAGTCATATTTAGACTAAAATTAAGAATAATGATGACAAGAAAAACGCATAAAAGATATATGGGGAGTAAAAGACGTAAGTATCAAAAGACGAAAAGACGAAAAGACGACATCGACATAATACTACAGTTTTTTAAAAATTTGACTACATCAAGACTTTCGTTTGGGTATCTAAATAAAAATACTCTAGAAATTGTTAAATACCATAGAAATAAAAATACTGATATTACTAACTAAGGTACGTTCTGGGAAAAGTGTTCGCGCCGGCCGAAAATCTCGAACGTCCCACCCTATCGATGGTAGCCACGCCCCTTCCCGATTAGTGTCAAAGGAAATTGAAAGAAAGAAAGAAAAAGATTTATTTAAGACGGACACAACACACACAATGACACAATACAAGTTACTTAACAAATTTTACAAGACTATCATAGTTGCCAGTGCATGCAGTAGTGCCTCGTCTCAAATGGGCACCCAACTCAGGATGTGCTGTGTGTGCTACAAGCCACACAGCCCTGATCTTCCGTCGGGGGCCTCACTCTGAGTTCACGGACGTCCGCCAACTCCACATTACTCAATGTACTAGATAAATAAATAAACAAATATGTACAACATACATAGCCTTTAAATAGATTACTTTATACGTATTGTGCTATGCTTTTACATACGTACATAGAATACATAATTAAAATAAAAATTAAATTATTGAGATCTCGCTTCTTAAATTTTCTTGTTTCTGCTGCTGTTCCTTAAGAAACTCCTTCAATTTGGTTTTAAACCCGTGCAAACTTTGAACCTTCCGAATAGGTGGAGGTATATTATTCCAGATCTTACTGGCCGCGTAACGGAAACTACCTCTATAAGCCGCCGACACATGGCGTGGCGTGCACAGTTCCCGGGAATGCCTACGCGCCTCGCTAGATCTAGAACCCCGAATAAATGCGAGTCGATTATACAAATATCTCGGTGATTCGAATTTTATTAATCCAAAGAGTAAACCTGCCAGATGCAGTTTCTGTCTAGACCTCATTTTTAAAATCACATGTTTATTTAAAAAAGGCGTGACATGGCTTCGAGGAGGTATTTTAAAGCAAAAACGTGCACATGCACTCTGTACTCTCTGGATTAGTCGTTGAGTTCGTTTTAGCAGACGAGGACCAAACACTGTATCCATATAGTTAAGTCTGGACAGAACAAGCGTCTCAACCAACTGTATTCGCAATTCTTCACTCAGATATGCTCTAATTTTGTACAACACTTTAAGTTTATAAAAGCAAGTTCTAACAGATTGGATTATATGCTGTTCAAAAGTTAACTTAGCGTCCATAACAAGCCCTAAGTTTCTAGCCTCATAAACACGCTCAATGGGTTTCTCCATAATTGCGATATTCACACTAAGGTTTAACTTCGAAATTTGATTTTTTGTACCAAAAATTATGTACTTTGTCTTATTTGGATTGAGGACCAGATTATTATCCTGTGACCATTTAGATATATTAGCGAGATCGTGATTAAGTTTATCAATAGCTGAATCGGCCTGCTCCGGGCGAAAAGAAATGTATATCTGTACATCGTCCGCGTATAGGTGGTACTTACAGTGCTGAATGCTACTTATTATATCAGCAGAGAAAATAATATATAAAACTGGTCCCAAAACCGAACCCTGAGGCACCCCACGCTCAACGGGTGCTTCTTCAGAAAGAACACTAGTACCGCTAGCCCTTGACAACCTCACGTACTGCCGTCTACCACGCAAATAACTATCAAACCATTTTATGGCTTTTGCGTCAAACCCGTAGTAACTCAGTTTAGATAATAGTAAAGTAGTGTTAATCGTGTCGAAAGCACGTGAAAAATCAAGAAGAACCAACAGTGTACACATACCCTTATCCTGTGCCTCAAAAATATTGTCAGTGACATCTAACATGGCTGTAGCCGTGCTACGTCCCTTACGAAAACCTGATTGATTTTCAGGGAGTATGGAATTATCTTCCAGGTAACTAATTACTTGGGAACAAACAATTTTTTCCAGTATTTTTGATAGGCATGGTAAAATACTAATTGGCCTAAGCTGCTTTAATTCGATTGGGTTATTTACTTTGGGCAGAGGTTGTACAATAGCAGTTTTCCAAAGATCAGGAAAGGTTGAGGTAGTTATAGACGTATTCACAATAGCTACCATATGGTCAACAATCTGTGGCAATAGTAGTAAGAGCATATTTAAACTTATCTCATCCACACCCACAGCATTTGACCTTAGGGTCCTCAAGACTTTGTAAATATTATCGAGACCTACTGGTTTTAACGTGAAGACTGAATTAGAGTATCTATGAAATTCATAGTAGGTCAATCGAGAAATACTCACAATCTGAACGGCCGGCAGACTCAAGAAACAATTATTAATAGCATTTGGGTCATTGTAGTGGGAGGGCAAGGCTTTACTCTTAGTTTTTAAAATTGTAGACTTTAAATTTTTCCACAGTGTTTTAGGTTGTTCAATTTTGTTATTGACATTATACTTAAAGTAAGCCACCTTTTCGTGATACATTGCCTGATTGACCGTCCGTTTCAGCTGAAGATAGTATTCTTTGCTACTATTAGATTTATTTTTATGATAAACACGCAATGATTCGTCGCGCAACCTTATCATTCGTCTCAGCGTGTCTGTGATCCACGGGTAGCTAGAATTCCTAATGACCACAGTTTTCTTTGGTGCATGAAGGTCAAATAGATTAAGTACACAGCTTGTAAAAAAGTGTACCATTTGATTTACATCATGAAGAGAATCAATTTGATCCCATCGTATTGATTCCAAAGTGTTATTAAAGTCCTCCATACAAATACCTTTTATCGGGCGATAGATTTGAATGGTAGATGGTATCTTATTGCGTTTAATATAAAATTCACATACTACTAGATAGTGACCAAATAAAGAACCTACGGGATCAACAGTGACACGTCGAGAAGGTAAGTTGGTGCAAACAACATCTATTAGCGTCTGAGATCCTTCTGTGAAATGTGTAGGCTCCGTTACCAGCTGAGCAAGACTGAGACAATCAAGAAAGGCATTGAACTTATGAACTTTACTGTCATTGCAAGATAAAACATTTATGTTAAAATCACCCATTAATATTAAGTGATCGCAACTGGGACACGCATTAATAGAGTCGCTTATAGCGTCGAGAAACAAGTCCACATCCATCCAAGGCGGTCTGTATGCGGTGCCAATAGCCAACTTTTTACCTTTGATGGACATAGTTATCCACATTTGTTCTACTGCTATATGCGAAGAATTTACAGGATGAATCCATTTGTGAACTGTTATCCCTCTCCTAATAAAAAATCCAACGCCCCCTCCTCTATTACGCCCTCCTGCATATCCTGACTCACTTCGGCTTACGTGTCTAAAGGTGAAATTTTGCAGGGCAAGCGCCCGGTCCTCCTCCCCATCCCTAATCCAGGTTTCATTTATCGCTATAAGATCCATTTCATGTCTCTCAAAGGCCACTATCATATTTTCGTGATTAGTGTATAAAGATCCAGCATTATACAAACCAATTCTTATATATTTATCCGCCATTGAAGAGAACGTATGACATACAGCTGCAAATTATGAAGGTATATATATCCAATGAAGTTTGAGATACATGGTTGTGTAGGGGAATATAGAATGTACGTATATATGATAAAAAAAAAAGAATTATGTATACATTATGTATGGAGATAAATAGGCGAGTTGTAATAGCAGGTATCCTCATCGCGGTAAAATGAGCACAACATGCACTGGCAAATACGATAGCTATACCAAACAATTTCTTATGAAAGAAAAACTGTAATGAAAAATAACGGCATAGAAAAATGGTAGTAATAAAAATAAAAACAATGAACGAAATATAAAAATGAAGCAAACAAACTAAACACCAAAAACCTTAACTATATCTTTATCGTTCCTTATCCGCTCAGCCACGCTTCCGTCCTGTCTACGCACAAATATTTTGCCGTCCCTAGTCCAGATATATCTGTACCGGTTCTTCCTTGCAGCTTCGCGCGTGCGAGCGAAAAGAACCCGGTTGGTCCTCGACAGGCGTTCGTTGATGTAGATACGTCCCTGCGGACCTGCTATTTCTAAATCAGTGGTTGTGAAAACTCGACGCACACGCGCTGCACGTATCAGTTTATCTCGCACACTACGTCGCGCTAAACACACCGCTATGTTACGCGGACGGACAGATATTTTATCACCCTCCACACCATCGTTCAATGATTTCTTTGGTCCTACTCGATCTGTATGGACTATATCCTTTTCATCAAGATCCACTCCGAGCTTGACGGCCAGAAGTTTCACCACATGTACCTGCCCGTCACTCGGACCTTCCGGAACTCCCGCAATCTCAATATCGTTTAGTAATAATTCTTGATCACGCTCATTAAGTTGACCTTGTAGCTTCTCAATCTCCGCGGCCTGAGAGATCTCCAACTTGGAGATTCTGCTCTCAAACACGTCCATACGTTGATTGCATACTTGCAAGCCCGATTTGAGCTCACTTATCTCTAAACGAACTGCCTTTAGTTCTTCCAGAAATTCAGTCCGTAGCACTCTGAATTCCTCTGTGACTGTCTCGCGCAGAAACCGCAACTCCTCCCCTATGGCCTTCATCTCCAATTGAATTGCGTCGCCTTCACGCTTCCCGATGGCGGCCGTTGGTAATTCATCATCATGTTCAACCGATAAGGGCTTCACAGGCGTACTCGAGTTGTCTCCCTTTGGTAACTTTCGCTTACAGGCCGGACATAACCAACTCGCGGAGATTTTAGCGTCGATGGGTATCATGACGCACTCGCGGTGGTATTTAGAATCGCAACTGCAACATACAGCGTGCATATTGCCAGCAGATAAAAACTTCCCACATCCTCCGCACTTGGGCAAAGATTTAGGCATATTGAACTTTGTCTATTTATATATTTTCAATTGTAATTTGATAATTTAATTCAAATTATAGGGTAGATTTAAAATTCACTGTTATCAACATTTATATTAAGACTTTTTATAACTATTTAATCACTTATTTGTTCTTGACTTATTGTTCACCGCCACACTATATGTTATACTATTAAAATATTATACTACTGTAAACAAACAAGCTGTTCTAATATTTTTAAACAACTAACTTAACAGAGCAGTATATGCAACGGCCGACATCCGCGAACTGTATTGTGGTCCTTATGTTTACAACATAGAGTTTACAATTCAACAGAAATAGCATTCCCGAACTTTCAATGGCTTGTTTACGATCTTGTTTACATTTTCTGGAAAGTAAGAAATACATCGAGGCGTTTGGCGCCAAGTATAAATAAGAGAGCAAGCAGGCGAGATGAGTGAGTGGTGCGACAACCAGCTTTACGAAAGCGACTCTTCGGAGCTTTTGCGAAGTTATACTGTAAGTAAGACAAATGCTGTTCACAGTATACCTATATTAAAAATAAAATTGGCTTTTATAAAATTGAAACAAAAGATTCGTTAGGGATTCAACAGCGAAAACTAGCGATTTGGATTCAAATTAATTATTTTTTTACTAAACATTAAATATGTATTATTCAAAATAACATTAACGCTTAAAGAATAAAATGTCATTTTTCATCAACAGATCAGTCAAGGCTACGCGTTTTTCGTTACTTCATTTTATAAAGTCTCGAGGGAGGTGTTAAATCATGTTAATAATGATTTGTGTTAGCAGACCACTTTTTATGCGCACCTTGCTTATGTTTGACTTTATTCTTGCTAATAACTTATGTTACTTAAAGTATGTATTCAAGCTTCCAATCATCAATCAACCACTACAGAAAGTATTTTTTGGTGAAGATTTTTTTATCTATATAAAAAAAGTGTGACTGTCAGCTCCGACGTACGACTGGAGATTACTCCCTAAGTACAATTATTGTCTTTGACTATGCAATAGGAAAACAGGGTAAATAAATATGCTATTTATTATACTGAAAGTATGTATTTTTATTCTATGGTATAAAAATGGATTTCGGTAGAACTGCTTGGTGAACTTCAAAAATTCAACACTATTAAATTCGATAAAAACTCGATTAAATTCGATCAAATTCGTTTAAATTTGACCAAATTCGATTAAATTCGATTAATCTCGATCAAATTCGATTGAATTCGATTAAATTCGATCAAATTCGCGTAAATTCGATTAAATTAGATTATATTCGATTAAATTCGATAAAATTCGATTAAACTCGAATAAATTCGATCAAATTCGTTTAAATTCGATTAAATTCGATTAAATTCGATTAAATTCGATTAAATTCGATTAAATTCGATTAAATTCGATTAAATTCGATTAAATTCGATTAAATTCGATTAAATTCGATGAAATTCGATCAAATTCGATTACTTTCGATTACTTTCCATTAAATTGATTCGATCAAATTCGATCAAAATCGATTAAATTCGATAAAATTCTAGTAAATTCGTTTAAATTCGATTAAATTCGATTAAATTCGATTAAATTCGATTAAATTCGATTAAATTCGATTAAATTCGATAAAATTCGATTACAATCGATTAAATTCGATTACAATCGATTTAATTCGATTTAATTCGATTTAATTCGATTTAATTCGATTTAATTCGATTTAATTCGATTTAATTCGATTTAATTCGATTTAATTCGATTTAATTCGATTTAATTCGATTTAATTCGATTTAATTCGATTTAATTCGATTTAATTCGATTTAATTCGATTTAATTCGATTTAATTCGATTTAATTCGATTTAATTCGATTTAATTCGATTTAATTCGATTTAATTCGATTTAATTCGATTTAATTCGATTTCATTCGATTTAATTCGATTTAATTCGATTAAGATCGATAAAATTCGATAAAATTCGATAAAATTCGATTACGTTCGATTACATTCGAATTAGATTCAACTCGATTAAATCCGATTAAAGTCGATTAAATTCGATTAAATTACAATCGATTAAATTCGATTAAATTCGATAAAATTCGATAAAATTCGATAAAATTCGATAAAATTCGATAAAATTCTATTAAAATCGATTACGATCGATTTAATTCGATTAAATTCACGATCGATTAAATTCGATAAAATTCGATAAAATTCTATTAAAATCGATTAAACTCGATAAAATTCGATTAAATTCGATTACGATCGATTTAATTCGATTTAATTCGATTTAATTCGATTAAATTCGATTTAATTCGATTACAATCGATTAAATTCGATTAAATTCGATTACAATCGATTTAATTCGATTTAATTCGATTTAATTCGATTTAATTCGATTTAATTCGATTTAATTCGATTAAGATCGATTAAATTCTATTACAATCGATTAAATTCGATTAAATTCGATTACGTTCGATTACATTCGAATTAGATTCAACTCGATTAATTTCGATTTCGATAAAATTCGATAAAATTCGATTACGTTCGATTACATTCGAATTAGATTCAACTCGATTAAATCCGATTAAAGTCGATTTAATTCGATTAAATTCGATTAAATTCGATTACGTTAGATTACATTCAATTAAATTACAATCGATTAAATTCGATTAAAGTCGATTAAATTCGATTTAATTCGATTACAATCGATTAAATTCGATTACAATCGATTTAATTCGATTTAATTCGATTTAATTCGATTAAATTCGATTAAATTCGATTACAATCGATTAAATTCGATAAAATTCGATTACGATCGATTTAATTCGATTAAATTCGATTAAATTACTATCGATTAGAGTCGATTAAATTCGATTAAATTCGATTACAATCGATTAAATTCGATTAAATTCGATTAAATTCGATTAAATTCGATTTAATTCGATTTAATTCGATTTAATTCGATTAAATTCGATTACAATCGATTAAATTCGATAAAATTCGATTAAATTCGATTACAATTGATTAAATTCGATAAAATTCGATAAAATTCGATTACGTTCGATTACGTTCGATTACATTCGAATTAGATTCAACTCGATTAAATACGATTACGTTCGATTACATTCGAATTAGATTCAACTCGATTAAATCCGATTAAAGTCGATTAAATTCGATTAAATTACAATCGATTAAATTCGATTAAATTCGATTACGATGATTTAATTCGATTACAATCGATTTAATTCGATTTAATTCGATTAAAATCGATTACATTCGAATTAGATTCAACTCGATTAATTTCGATTAAATTCGAAAAAATTCGATTAAATTCGATTAAATTCGATTAAATTCGATTAAATTCGATTAAATTCGATTACAATCGATTAAATTCGATTTAATTCGATTTAATTCGATTTAATTCGATTAAATTCGATTTAATTCGATTTAATTCGATTTAATTCGATTTAATTCGATTAAATTCGATTAAATTCGATTACAATCGATTAAATTCGATTATATTCGATTAAATTCGATTACAATCGATTAAATTCGATTAAATTCGATTAAATTCGATTACAATCGATTAAATTCGATTAAATTCGATTACAATCGATTTAATTCGATTTAATTCGATTTAATTCGATTAAATTCGATTAAATTCGATTACGTTCGATTACATTCGAATTAGATTCAACTCGATTAATTTCGATTTCGATAAAATTCGATAAAATTCGATTACGTTCGATTACATTCGAATTAGATTCAACTCGATTAAATCCGATTAAAGTCGATTAAATTCGATTAAATTACAATCGATTAAATTCGATTAAATTCGATTAAATTCGATTAAATTCGATTAAATTCGATTAAATTCGATTAAATTCGATTAAATTCGATTAAATTCGATTACGATGATTTAATTCGACTTAATTCGATTAAAATCGATTACATTCGAATTAGATTCAACTCGATTAATTTCGATTAAAATCGATTACATTCGAATTAGATTCAACTCGATTAAATTCGATTACAATCGATTTAATTCGATTTAATTCGATTTAATTCGATTTAATTCGATTTAATTTGATTTAATTCGATTTAATTCGATTAAATTCGAATAAATTCGATTAAATTCGATTAAATTCGATTAAATTCGATTAAATTCGATTAAATTCGATTAAATTCGATTAAATTCGATTAAATTCGATTAAATTCGATTAAATTCGATTAAATTCGATTAAATTCGATTAAATTCGATTAAATTCGATTAAATTCGATTAAATTCGATTATATTCGATTAAATTCGATTACAATCGATTAAATTCTATTACAATCGATTAAATTCGATTAAATTCGATTACGTTCGATTACATTCGAATTAGATTCAACTCGATTAATTTCGATTTCGATAAAATTCGATTAAATTCGATTACGTTCGATTACAATCGAATTAGATTCAACTCGATTAATTTCGATTTCGATAAAATTCGATAAAATTCGATAAAATTCGATAAAATTCGATAAAATTCGATAAAATTCGATAAAATTCGATAAAATTCGATAAAATTCGATAAAATTCGATAAAATTCTATTAAAATCGATTAAATTCGATTAAATTCGATTAAATTCGATTACGTTCGATTACATTCGAATTAGATTCAACTCGATTAATTTCGATTTCGATAAAATTCGATAAAATTCGATAAAATTCGATTACGTTCGATTACATTCGAATTAGATTCAACTCGATTAAATCCGATTAAAGTCGATTAAATTCGATTAAATTACAATCGATTAAATTCGATTAAATTCGATAAAATTCGATAAAATTCGATAAAATTCGATAAAATTCGATAAAATTCGATAAAATTCTATTAAAATCGATTACGATCGATTTAATTCGATTAAATTCACGATCGATTAAATTCGATAAAATTCGATAAAATTCGATTACGATCGATTTAATTCGATTTAATTCGATTAAATTCGATAAAATTCGATAAAATTCGATTACGATCGATTTAATTCGATTTAATTCGATTAAATTCGATTAAATTCGATTAAATTCGATTAAATTCGATTAAATTCGATTAAATTCGATTAAATTCGATTAAATTCGATTAAATTCGATTAAATTCGATTAAATTCGATTAAATTCGATTTAATTCGATTTAATTCGATTTAATTCGATTTAATTCGATTTAATTCGATTTAATTCGATTTAATTCGATTTAATTCGATTTAATTCGATTTAATTCGATTTAATTCGATTTAATTCGATTAAATTCGATTACAATCGATTAAATTCTATTACGATCGATTTAATTCGATTACAATCGATTAAATTCGATAAAATTCGATAAAATTCGATAAAATTCGATAAAATTCGATAAAATTCGATAAAATTCGATAAAATTCGATTTAATTCGATAAAATTCGATAAAATTCGATAAAATTCGATTTAATTCGATTAAATTCGATTAAATTCTATTAAAATCGATTACGATCGATTAAATTCGATTACAATTGATTAAATTCGATAAAATTCGATAAAATTCGATTACGTTCGATTACATTCGAATTAGATTCAACTCGATTAAATCCGATTAAAGTCGATTAAATTCGATTAAATTACAATCGATTAAATTCGATTACATTCGAATTAGATTCAACTCGATTAAATCCGATTAAATTCGATTAAATTCGATTACGATGATTTAATTCGATTTAATTCGATTAAAATCGATTACATTCGAATTAGATTCAACTCGATTAATTTCGATTAAAATCGATTACATTCGAATTAGATTCAACTCGATTAAAATAGATTAAGTTCGATTAAATTCGATTAAATTCGATCAAATTCTAATAAATTTGATTAAATTGATTCCATCAAATTCGATCAAAATCGATAAAATTCGATTAATTTCGGATAAGTTCGATTAAATTGATTCGATCAAATTCGATCAAAATCGATTAAATTCGAGTAAATTCGATTAAACTCGATTAAATTTGTTCAAATTCTAGTAAATTCGTTTAAATTTAATTAAATTCGATCAAATTCGTTTAAATTCGATTAAACTCGATTAAATTCGATCAAATTCGAGTAAATTCGATTAAATTCTATTACAATCGATTAAATTCTATTACAATCGATTAAACTCGATAAAATTCGATAAAATTCGATGAAATTTGATTACAATCGATTAAATTCTATTACAATTGATTAAACTCGATAAAGTTCGATAAAATTCGATAAAATTCGATTACAATCGATTAAATTCGATTAAATTCGATTACAATCGATATAATTCGATTAAATTCTATTAAATTCTATTACAATCGATTAAACTTGATAAAATTCGATAAAATTCTATTACAATCGATTAAACTCGATAAAATTCGATAAAATTCGGTTAAATTATATTAAATTCCATTACATTTGGTTAAATTCGATCAAATTCGATTAAATATGATTAATAACACCTCCCAGTCAAATTCTGTTAATTTTAAGCTTAGTGACTAAAAATGTGTGTGATCTAGCGTTGTCGTGATGAAAGACCACACCCTTTCTATTGATTAATTCCGGCCGCTTTCTCTCAATTTCTTGCTTTAATCTCATCAGTTGTTGGCAGTAGAGATCCGAATTGATGGTTCTGCCCAGCGGTAAAAACTCTTAACGAACAATGCTCTTCCAATCCCACCATACACACAGCATCACCTTTTTGCAAGTTAACCCGTGTCTTGGCACAGTCTGTGAAACCTGACTAACCTTTGATCACGACCTTTTTTCCACGTTCTTGTCGTACAATCCACTTTTCATCAATCTCTTCAATAACGGTTAGAGTATGCTCTAAACAAAGTATTTTTTTCATCTTGCAAAGCAATGGCATTACTTATGTTAATATGCAACGAAAGCCACATCAATTGGACCGTCATCAGCCTGTCTGCCGACCTTTACCATTGCCGGAACCGGAGATAATTGTAAAATGTGAACATTTTAAATGAACAGTTGATCATACGCAATAAATAATTTAGATTTACATAAGACGCGACTCCACAAGATAAGTAATTCTTTTATGGGTCAATGTATACGGTTTTATAATAAACTGCCTGAGATGATCAGAACCTTATCTATAAATAAATTTAAAGTTTTCATTAAAACCAAACTCCTCTCGAAAGGCTAAGGCTATTATAAGGTTACTGATTATTTAAGTGACAATGAAGCCTGGAATTAAAGCCTGGATTCGGAGCTCATACTATGCTTAGTATTGTATATTTACTTTAGGTATTAAGTGTATGATTATAATTGTAATTTTTTTTTATTGTAAAGATGACAAAAAGAATAGTATCCTGAGTTTCTTTCGGGGTTTCTTCTCAGGATCGTCATCTTGGCTTTTTTCCGAAACCCTGGTAAATTTAAATTTAAGTGGTAATTCTAAATGACGATCATAAGAGTTTCTTGGAGAAACCTAATTGATAAATAAATATTTTGATTTTGATTTTTTTTTTTAAAAAGAATTATTTTTATTGTATTTTTTTTCATACGAGACGAAATTACATTTGCTAAAACAGGACGAAAAGATAATTTGATTTTCTTCTGTTTATAAATCCCTATTTCCCTTGGTCACGGCATCACGCGTGAACGGGTAGACCGATTTTAATTCCGTTTTCACTAATGGAAAGAGGGATAAACTGGGAATGTTTTAGCCCTCTTTCCATTAGTCCATTTGGAAACGCCGGGCGAAGCCGGGGGCGGGTCGCTAGTTTTAAATAAGAAACGCCCAACGAAAAGAGTTTGGAACTTTATCGTATTCATATACACAAGAAAGAAAATAAAGTATAACCCTCTATCGAAAATACCTAATCTTATTTGTTGACGTCTACGGTGCTTCGGAGAAAAATAAATTTGTTCTGTTCGATGGATATGTGGGCAGTCTCGGGGCGCTCACCGGCAACGATTTATTGAATGCAGATCTCTAGTATTGCGTTGACATAATAAAAAGAAGGGTTTACGAATAATAAAATATTTGATAATTATTAATTTGGAGTGGCAGGCAGCAGAGCTCAACAGTCTTGTCTTTGGGAAGATGTCAATCACGCCTCTCTTCTAGAAATAAAATGGGTAAAGTGAATCTGATATCTTTTTCATAATATTGAACACTTGAAATAACAGCACGTGTTTTTCTTTGCGCAAGATAATGTATTGTGAGACCATTGTTGTTGTTTACATTAGAACTTCCCTAAGCATTTTTCGCAATTCAACAACACTGCGAATACAAAATTTAAAAAAAATATTTCTTATTATCAATAAACACTTTCCCATTAAAAAGTTATTCACGCGAGACTGAACATGGATCTCCATTAATCAACATCAGGTTAGACAACTCGCTAAAGACCAACAGGTCGCCAAAGTTAACTTTTCTGACAACTTCCTTAAAAGCGTCGGCCCAACTGGAGTTGGGACTCACACATTAGCGCCTATCGGGAGCTGTCACTCTACAAAATATTTTTCCCGAGTAACCGTATAACATATGATGTGGCCCTCCAGAAGAGTGGGGCACGTAAAATCGATGATAGGGAGCGATGCTGGTAATTTTAGTACTCTTGGTTATTACATCTGTATTTTTTTATAATATGTAGGTCTTAATTGACACATAACAATGTATAAACTAGAATGCATCCCAATTCACTCAAGTTTACTAAACCGTAGCTTTTGCGCTCTCTGATAAGCTCTCTGATTTTCTTGAGGTCAAAATATTTAATTGAAACAATCGAAAAGAAAACTAGATCTTTATATTATTATGCAAAATAATGAATATTTATAGAATATACAAGACGAATGATAAAGCATCTCTGTGAACTTATTTAAAATTTCTAAACCTTAAATTTTATATTAAAACTAGCTCTTGCTTCCCGACTTCGTCCGCGTATCTTTAGAAATTATTACTCGCTGATAATGTAGCTTTCTATAGGTAAAAGAATTTTTAAAATCGGTCCAGTAGTTTTTGAGTTTAATCATTACAAACATACAAAAATACATAAATACATACATACAAATCTTTTCTCTTTATAATATCAGTATAGATAAAACTATTAGATCTAATTACAAGTTACAATAGATATATAACAATAAACAATAATAATCTTATCACATAGAAAGCCTTAAGTAATCAAAGGATGTTATATTTTTTAATCAAATATTATTAAAAATTTACGTTCTATTGCTATTTATCGAAAATGTAATAAAGAATTTTATATCTCAATTTATAATGACTTTATATGTATTTATAAGATAGATATTTATAATGACTTTAATCTTTTTTATTTTGAATAAATAATTTTATGTAACTAAGTAAAGAATAACGTCCTCAAGTTAAATGTGTTCTACGAGTATGACACATCTTTATCCTTTGAAACTGATAAAAAATATTCGAAATTTTGATCAGTTTCGTAAAGTACAATCAGATTTTTTTTTAAATAATTTAAGTTTAATATTGTTAAACCTACTGTAAATGAAATAACCAGATACACTAAAAAAATTTTTTTTATTATTCCTTACTCAAGGTTTTTAAGTTAAATACATTTAAACAAGATACCTACTAAAAGATAAAATAAAACGCCACATAGGATTACTTCAATATGTATATTTTCTAGCGCAAATTCCGAAGTGTCTATCAATGATAAGCCTAGAGTTGGCAACCCTACACGGGACGCAGAGGAAATGGGAATCTATACACAGTAGTCGGTTTGTTATGTAGTTTTGATTTATTGTTATAATAGCACCGTACTTCAATATTTCATTCCATTTCTTGAATTCAATTTCAGACTACGTTCAATTCTTGATTGATAAATATTATTCAGTTTCCATTAGTTTGAATAAAATTCTCATGCGTCAAGATTGGAGTGGTACTAGTCACAATTCTTCACCTCTCATCAATTTCTTGACGTGCAGATACGAGCGTCCGCCATCTCCTCGGAAGCCTAATGACCTAGCTGCATTTTGACATTCCGTCTCCGTCTCCGGGACATCTTTCTCCCTGGCCAGAGCGTACATAGTGAAATCTTCGCAGCACATCATACCCATATAACGGCCCACAACTTTCATCCGAACGTCGGCAAATTTTAAATAAGGCTGCGGTAAAGGACGCTCTGAAACCCAACACGTTTCACATCAGTTGAAATTTTTCACTAGTCGAATTTCCTCTATTCGTTCAGCAGACTTTCCAGTTAAATGTTTGTTGCGCATGAATAACGAGAGAAACTATTACGGACATTAACGAAGCGTTTGTGGGGAGAATTTTTTTTTTCTTAAATACATTTCATTTCTTTTTAGGGTGCTTCCAAATATATACGGTAAACAATATTCGGGCACGGTTGAAAGTCATAACCTAGTTAAATACGTATGTATTGAAACTACTTTCGGCGGTATAAGACGGGTTTTTTTACGGTTCTATGTCGACCCCATGATTCAACTCTGTTTAAATCCTGTATTCATAGTAAACCGTCTAGCAAATTTTTTGTTGTCGACAAAACTAGATTCGGGAAAGGTTAACATATTCTGTATCAACTGTAGAGTAATTATGGTATTGATTATTATGGTATTAATTATTTAATATCAATAATTAGCGTGTAGGTAAACACGCAATTATTGTTCAATATTGATGAACCCGTTGGATGAGTAGTTAGGGTGCTTGTCTTTAACGCCTTAACGGGTTCTCGGCAGGCTCAACTTTGAAAAACGAACTTTCAAATTTGGCTCTGGTCTGGATCTGGAAAGTAGTTGCAGGGCACATTGCGTTTCGCAGTCATTTGGGCAGAATATCTGGCAGTAACTACCCCCTTACAGAAGACCACCGTGAAATAACAGCACGTGTTGTGTTTCGGTGAGTGAGTAAGAGATGCCAGAGCCCATTTCACTATCCGATCCTAATCCTCTTATCGTTAATCCTACTGTAGTCGTCAGCGCAGTTGCAGCAGCTTTGGCGTTGCTTGTATTGTAGGCGACGGTAGCCATCTACCATCAAGTGGACCGTCAGCTTGTCTGCCGAAGTTAATATATATAAAAAAACAATAGAATTAGGGAACATAAATACGTGCGTCAGCTGTTGTACAAATGTCAAAGTGACAGATAACGTAAAACTTTAGTTAATGTTAGTGTTAATTTTACCTACTCTTCATAAAATTTCCATACCGGGGGCCTTATATGAAAAACGATTGAGGCGTAAACTCCAAAAAGAGATTTAATAAAATTTAACGCACATTACAGTCATTAAATTCTGCTAGAACCAATATTGAATGAATCGAATGTGATAAGGTATCAAAACAAATGTACCGGCCACGAACAAGTGTGTAAGCGCCCTTATAAGAGAAGAAAGGCGCTACGGAGCGGAGGCCCCCGACCGAGGCGGAAATGGTATACGGAACTGTCTTCACGAACAAGGAACAATATTGTCTCACCTTTATTACGGTCCTCTATCTTGACGAGCGCACGGAAGGCGCCTACAGTGCCAAGGTACAGTAGAAGTATTTGCACCCCAGGTCGAGGCTCCATCATCAGAGTCGCTTTGTCCCACTCCACGCCCAAATTAGGATCGATCGCGTCTACTATAGCTTTGAATCTTTGTATTCTCTATGAATTTAGACAAATTTGGAAATTAATAACTATGTTTTTAATTTCACCATTATAATTTGTTTATCTTTTGTCGTTTAATGCCTATATCATATTACCTATTTTACACTTAAATTAAATAAATACGTATTTTTTATAATAAGTATGAAGCAAGATAAAATATCTAAGCTTAAAATTATTTTAAAAAAATCTTTAACTATGGATAGCCCATAATTTAGACATGACAGATAATCATATATTTTATGAGATTTTTTTAAATAATAGCTATGAAAATGTATTACTTAATCATTAACTATAAGTTTAAATTAAAAGGCACATTGTAATTTGTAAAAAAAACTTGTAATAGTCATTAAAAATTAACGTTTATGAGACGAAAGAACTAATCTGTCTTTATAAAACGTACCTACTTATAGAATTTTCTTAGTAACTGTTCACCTTAGAAATATATGGATTTAAAATATTCCACAATCACGTTCAATCCACAGACATTCGGATATCTGGAGCTATCTAACGTTAATATTATAATTCGAAGAGAGATAATCTACTTCAGTGTAAGCGGTAGTAATAATCAAGCCATTAGTTCTGACTGCAAATGCGCTGTTGTATCCTTAACACGGATAATATCACTTACGAGTATATTCTATACTAGCTGTGCTCGCGGCTTCGCTCGCGTGGAATTCAAATTGTTTCTCGGTATCAGCAAAAATCAATTACCTACCTCGCAGTCGTCTTCACTTTGCACTGCCTTTGTAGTTTTTAAGGCGCGGTCGCATTTTATATTATATCGAATTATCATTTGTTTATTTTATTATAATAATATTGATAATAATGGTATATAAATGGTTATTATAAAAACTACCATGTCTCAACTATTTCATAGTAAACAATAGAACTTATGACTCGTCCAGGTAGATTTAAATACAGTTATGAAATTGTTTTGTCTTTCTGGTTGTATATATCATCATTTTATTTTCCAACACTTAGTTTTTCCCACAGGTATACAGGTACAGAAATGTCTGTGTAGATTCAGTCCACCAAGCTTAACTTATAAGACTCACCTTCAAGGCAGGCAAAGAAAACAGGACTGGAGTCATCTCGGTGTTTTCGGCCCAAAAATAGAATATTCTCCACGCCGAATCGACTACATCGTGCGGCACAAAATGGGCCCCATTTTCGAATTCTTCACAGGTGGTGAAATTGGTTGGGGTGAGAGTGAGAGCGCGATCTGGCCGCAAGAGCACACCGCACACAACAATTTCGAATAGCCGCATCCACGTAAACATTGTACTGGTCCGTTCGGCTAGTAATTTCCCTTTATTGTTTGCATACAGAACCGTATATAGTGCTCGCATCGCACAGATTCGATATAAAGTAGAGGATTCAAGTGAATGCAGATGGAAAATTTATTTTCAAATTCTCTGTTCCACACGTTCTTTAAACGATATCCATGTCCATATTTTTTTAATAAATAAAATTGAAGTGTCTGTTTTTAATTTCAAAATAACTGCTTTTTACTAAATATATACTATACTTATAACAAAAAAAAATAATTATTATAAAATTTTTGGCTGTCTCTTCCGGCTAATCTCCGAAACGGCTGAACCGATTCTGATGGGACTTTCACTGGCACGTAGCAGACGCTGTAAGGATTAACTTAGGCTGCTTATATCTTAGGAAAAAAAAAGCAATGTCCAGTAAGCGCGCGCCGTCACAGCGAAGCGTGGTCAGGCTCAGCTAGTTATAATAATTATAATACACAAAGTCGATGTCTATTTCTCCGCTAACTTTTTCTAAACTACCAAAAGAAATTTGATATGGTTTTCTATAATGTTTGTTATTTTAAGCGATAAACGAAGAATGTTTGTGTATATGATTTGTAGAAAAAATCCAACCGTGCGAAGCCAGGTGGGGATATTTATAGAAAAAAAATTTTTTTAAAGAACTATAATAATATGTAAGTGAATAAAGGTGAATAACATAGCAAAATACCAATTAGGTATATCGTGTTACTAAAATTCCGAAATTTTAGAATTCTATAACCATTCTTTTGAAATATTGTAGCCATCTAAAAACCCTTAAAATTTTAAAATGACTACGCATCGTTTAAATATTCTTAGATTTTAATAAAAGTGTCATCTTTTAGGCATTTAACGATTATACCCAGTTAATGATTAATCTTTGCAACATAATAATTTTGTTGACAATAATAAAGTATTCACAACAGGATTTGAGGTGAATGACGGACGCAAAATATGGCGCCAATTATACAACTATAAAATTATTGTATATCTCTGGTAATATTTACTACGTAAAATAATTAAATGAAATCCCGTTTTTAATCAGATCATTCTAAGGGTCTACTGTTGGTAAATAACTACTGCTTAGCTGATAAAGAATTAGCTGTCACCAAAACAACGTACGATTCCTTTCTGTATCACGTTCTACATGTCTGTCGATGTATGTATACACGTCTTACAATTCCCGTGGCATTTTGTTTATCAGGGACGCAAGCTAATAGTACAAGCGCAATTCGCAACCGAGATTTCTTTACGTCTGCAAGTCGTAAACAATTGTCACCCACGACCCACTAGCGGCCGTATTCCGAGTCTTTCACCGTCTGCTATTAACCCGTGCACTTTATATCTTTCTTCTCAATAGAATACAGAATTTTTCAAACTCTTCTTATATTGCAAATCCCTTCTGTGTCTTGTCTACAGTATATACTGCCTAAACAAACAATTAACTTCTAATCAGTTTTTCATTATAAAAAAGAGTCCGTTCTAACAAAGTGCTTATTATTTTTAAATTATTCAGAGGTTTTATTATATCTTAAATAACTTAATTTACTTTTTCATAAACACAACAGCTTTTAAGCAATAATCAAAATATAAAACCTACAGCCGGTCACATATTCTCACTTTTTATATCAAACTCTTGCTAACAAATACTTGGATTTCTCGCTTTATTAATACAAGACATTGCACATTCGTTAAATATCACGCTTGGTAGACGTATTCAAAGTGCTCCGTCAGCGTCTAGCAACCATCCACGCCAATCTGGTAAGGATGCTGTCATAAACACGCTTGACTAGTGAATTGTCTATTGTGCAGAAATACGACTCGTTGTTACGTAAAATACATAATAAGACTTGTTTTCTATAAAAAAATCGAAAGGGATACGGAAATAATGCCTGTATAAGAGTAAAAATGTGTATCAAAATTGGAAACGATATCTCCCGGATTACCGATATATCAATCGTATCACATTTTCCTCGTCTTACAATTGACAAGCAGCTTGTCTTCGTGTCGCAGCCATCATAAATATTTCGTGTATTCCTTAATAAAAAAGTGTTTCATTTTTTCTTTTACTATTGTGGACAACCCCGTTTTTATTTTTGTGTAAATTACGACAAGTAAGCCGACGCGACGGTCCACCTGATGATAAGTGGTTGATGCACTTATTAGTATCTAGCTTATTAGTATCCACTTATTAGCTATGTACCTATTACACCTGATGATACCGATTGTAATAGGTACTTAGCTAATTATCTGGTCGGTTGAATTATTAATGAAAACTAGCTTTTGCCCGCGACCGCGCCGTTTTTCATTAGGCGTTAAAATATTAATTCCATCTTTATTGCTGATATATTTTGGTCAGGCAATGAATTTTTTTTTTTTAGATAATCCCTCGGTAACAGTTCTTTTGAAAGGTACCCCTATGTCCTTTAGTGTACCCCTGCCAACGTGTATGTAAAATTTCATGCTGCTTGATAAAATACTCTCGGATATTATATTTATATCGATTTAAACATTTATATAGATTGATTGCTGCACTGGAATACGAGGGAGGTAAGAAATTCAAAATTTTTTAATAGTTTGATTTTAACTTTTATGTTGTTTTTAGAATATTAAAATTTCGTTACAGTGTCGTCAGAATAATTAATTTTGCACAAAAAAATTCTTCAAATTGCTATTTCATTCTTATCCTATTAAAATATTCATTATGCACTAAGACATTTGGGGACGGATGGAGATCACGAGTGACAAATTTTTACTATGAAACAAAACTCCACTATGACGCGCCACCTCATACAAGTGGTAATTTGTGAGGATGGACACTCACTCTTTCACGTATTAAATTTGACACGCACACCTGAATTAACATATAAGATCTGGATTATTTTTTATCCTGGAAATATGTTAGGTTCCCGACGGATCGTCTAAAATATAAAAAATTCCGCGCGACCGTCTTCGTCGCAGTGATAAAAATATCAAGCGTTAGTATTATTCATTTTTCAACGCAGACGAAGTCACGGGCACAAGCTAGTCGGTACATAAGAGTAACTTAACCCATGTAAACTATAGACCATTGGTAACCATTTTTATTTCATTTATAAAATTTAAGAAGGTACCTACTTAAAGTGATTTTTGGATTTTGAAAATTCGCAATTCAATAATTTATTTTAATATTCTGTAATATTATATTATACAATATTAAAATTATATTAACAATATAATTTTATGCATTTAATACGGGCTAATTGCAGATTAATTAATTTAGGAATCCATGTGACGAAGCGGGCTTACGTATTTTTTTCAGACATGGCACTGTTCTCGTTACATAGGTAACTACTAAGCTTGAAATCGCCAATTTGTGCTTTGTCCTTGCAATGCGATTGCCATTTACTCAGCTTACCGAACGTCTGTCATACCCTTTGACAACCAAGAGGACATTTAGACATTCTGATCATAATTGCCTAAGGATTTGACGGACCTGTTTTGGAAAAAATTGTACTTGACTTGACTGACTAGTTTCGGGATTTGCTATTTTTGATTTTAATTTGAATTTTGAGTTTCTTTTGAGTGGCAAAATCATCGGAGAAGATCTGATGGAGCCATAAACAAAATAACAAGAAGAAGAACCGTAGCCTAAAACCGTAGTTGCGTAAATGCGTAGTTAATAAAGTAAATAATTCCCTAGTCAAAATAATTGAAACGAGCAGTGATAAACGATTGTTCAGCATATGCTGGACTATGTAGGAGCGGCTGTTACAAATTCATAGTACATTATTCAGTGTACCGTCAGCATGACGGTACACAGTAAAATTTAGGATTGTAAACATCGATCATACCTAATGGAAGCGCCTTTAGTTCATGAAAACTGTACCTTTCTCTATGAAAACGGTACAGTTTTCATGAAAGAAAAAAGAAAAAAGTTTAAAGAGACTTCATTTGTTGTTGTTTCGCTTTATTCACTTAAAACCTTCAATTATGCAGGCATTTCAAGGAAATCATTTTTCAGTCAGGGTGTCAGAAGGGGTCGTGTCTGACGCCCTGAAACACCCAATAAGGACGAGTGGCGGCTCACGGCATTCCAGTGGACCGCCACATTTGAAGTGAGGAGAAGCCATTGCCCTAAGCTGGGTTAGGTAAGGTTAGCCTAACATAGCGGTGCGTGGGAATCCGAGGATAAGGCCTCGCTGTGAACTCGGACCCGCACATCACCGCTGATGGTGGAATCCGGGGGGGTTTTAGTGGGTATTCCCGGTGATAAGTCACTTCACCGGGCGAGTCAGTCAGTCGTCGACTGTCCCCGTCGGCGAGGGATAGTGCGTAAACGTCATTTCCCCTCCTAAAAAAAAAGGTAGGCTAAATGTCCAGTTGATGATAGGTTACTTCCGTCGCCTATAACACAATTAAGAATAAGGGATTAGGAAAAGTTAGGGAAATTGGACATTCTTTACTCACTCACTGAAACACAACAGCACACATGCTATTATTTTACGATAGTCTTCTGTAAGGGAGCGGTTACAGCCGCCACACGGATTACCCAATTTATTACTGCGAAACACAGTGCCACTGGACAAAATCAAATTTTCATTCAAAATAAAACTTCATTTCAATGAAGTTTCCTTTCTTAGCGCCTCCCGTTCTCAATGTTCGCTTGTGATGTAGGACCATTAAATAGTTCCATTCCGCCTAGGCATTGTTACTGCAGTGTACGTAGAATACTGAAGTGGGTAATAGTAACGGCCGCAAATTGAAAAGGAATTCGAAATGTATATGAGAACACGTAGTTGGAGGCGTAAATGCACGGCCGAAGCCAACATAGGAGTATATGCCGAGTGCATGCGGCGCAGCGCATTGGGATTTGGGATTACATAATCCCGGCAGCCCAGCCACAGTCTTAAATAATACCTTTAACAATATATAATTCAATACTGCATTATGGGAACACTTTGGATATTACTTCCAACGGTAAACAGTATGGCATCAAAATAAGGATTATATTTGGTATTTAACTATTCCAGTTCCTCATCAAAAACTCGAAACCTAATCTTCTATATATAAAAATGAATCCACATTTCCCTTGGTCACGGCATCACGCGTAAACGGGTAGACCGAATTTAATTCGGTTTTCACTAATAGATAGAGCGATAAACGGGGAATGTTCTTATATATAAAAATTGCACGCCGGGCGAAGCCGGGGGCGGGTCGTTAGTCTTATATATAAAAATGAATCCCCATTTCCCTTGGTCACGGCATCACGCGTGAACGGGTAGACCGATTTTAATTCAATTTTCACTAATGGAAAGAGGGATAAACGGGGAATGTTCATATATATAAAAATTGCATCCCGTGCGAAGCCGGGGGCGGGTCGCTAGTTGGTTATAAATTTCTCGATATAAAAGGACATCAATCAAAACCAGGTCTTTTTTTTTTCAACTTACAATTTGGAGAGTTCGGTAATAAAAGTTTCGCTTGATTTCAGTAATATCCTGTGAATATTTCAGATATTGTAAATGAGGATAACATTCGAAAATTAACACATTGAGCGCGAGGCACGTATTTGACACGTTGTACGAGTCAGTGCGCAGTTCAAACAGATTTTTTAATACTTTCAAACATAAATATCTATGAACCCCATTGCGAAATTACACGATATTTTAACAGTAAAATGTATAATTTTTTCTTACCTAATGGTACAAGTTTCAACGGTTAAAACGAAAATACAAATAAACTGATGGCCTATCTCCATACAAAAATGATTGATCTCCTTTATTTTAATGGTACCTACAGGCGAGCTCATAAGTTAGTACATTTTCTAAAATTAGAATACTTAATATATTCTATATAGACGATCAAAGTATAGAACATTTTAATAATTTAACGTCATGATAAAAATATCTATACATAATAAAATAAAATCAAAGGGAGCCGTGTACATGAAATATATTAAAAAAAAAAAAACAATTTATACACGTTGTTTACTTATGTTACCGAAGTCAAAAAATAGTTTTTAGAATTTTTGTCTGTCTGTCTGTGCGTTTGATCGCTCTAATCTCAGAAACGGCTTAATCGATTTGAATGCGGTATTCACTGATGTATTATAGCAAGTTTCCCGTAACATTTAGTGTTTGTTTCAATGCAAACTGTTTACAAATAAAAAAGTTATGCGTTATTCGGAATAGCACACGTACGAAGTCGCGGGCACAACTAGTTTTCAATAAATATTGTGAACCGTAAAAGATATGAAGAATAAGTTAAAGAGGACCGATATTTGTAACCAAACTTGAAGCACAAAATAAACTACTTCAATTTATCAAATCAACAACCTTATTAAATTTATTGTATAATTTTTCTTTGTTTCCTTAGTTCCGATATATTCATTCGTTGCGATGAAACTTTGATGAGTTTTGCATAATAATATCTCTACACTTTTCATTACAAAATTTCGACGTTTGCTTTTATAAGCCCAGAGAATAGAATTAGGGAACATAAATACATGCATCACCTGTCGCATGGATTTCAAAGTGACAGATAACGTAACGCTTTTTAGTTAACGCTTTTATTAATTTTACTGCTCCTAAAATTTCCATATCGAGGGCCTTATATGAAAATCGATTCTTAACGAGTAAACTCCACAAAAATGTTTCCGTCAGAATTTTTCTGATCGTTTCGTTATACCTGATAACAAAATATTCTATCATAATTTAAGGGAATCATATCAAAGCATTCGGTTCTGTTGATCACAAAAAATTCTTAACAAATATTGGCACGACAATGAAAAACCAACATGAATATTTGTTTATAAGAAGTTATAAGGTTCTAAGTTCAAGTGTAATAACATTTTTTTATTGGCACAGTATTTAAATGCCCTATCTACGTCGTAAGGAGTCTTTTCTCTGATTCAAATCAATAAATAAATAATAAACTCCATCTGTTAACAATTTAAAAAATATATTTATATTAATGAGAACAGAAATTGATATATGTATGTAATTAATTTTAATGTATATTTATAACCCAACTGATTACAAATGTGTCGAGTGCAAATTACAAATGTGAGGCAGACGTTAGATTGTTATCATTGTACTTAATTCTTATCTGTAAGATAAAATGTCTCGTGAACGCGAACGTCTAGCGCACCCATGTCATTATCTCGTGCTCATCTAGTGTATTCCACGTTTCTATGTATCTGTTGTTCTCGAGGCAGAACAACTGTATTTTAATTCAATTTCGGTACCAAATAATCATGTTTAACAGTCGTTTTTGGTCGAGTTATAAGGCGTGCCGAACACATACACACCTTTTTTACGACGACGAAATAAAATAATATTTTTACGAGTAAAGTTTTTTTATTAAATTTGTTTAAATTGGTGAATGGTACTGATCGCTATCGATTTAGAAATTTAATAGTAATATTTCTTATGTACAGGTCAGCAGACAAGCAGACGGCTCACTTGATAGTATAGATGGCTACCTCCGCCTAGTACCTTAGTAGGATAAAGGGGGTTAGGGAAATTGGCTCTGTTGTATATAGTACTTATTACTTCCATGGGAATTCCTTACTTACTTACCGTAGCACACGTGCTGTTATTTCAAGGTTGCCATTTTATGGGTTATATTTTATGGGCAAAAAAAGTTAAAAAACTATTATAATCGATTATAATTGATCATGGTTATAATTAATTATTTTAAAATTATAAATTTTTATTTTATTAAATCAGTCAATTGACTAGAGTCGTTTTCTTCACTGCTGAAGGTCGTTTACAGCCTTGGTGAGATCTGTAGGTACCTAATTAATACACGTTTCATTAAATTAATATTGTTTTATTATCACAATTTTATAGTAACAGGCGATTTATAGTAGCGATGTTCCTACAATGCTTGCCGTAGTCATAAACTGAGAGCCTGATGCCAATAATTACTCTCTCAAACAAAATCCATGTAAAATGAAGGTGTTCCATGCGTGTCTAGAGGAAGCCAGTATACATTTCCCAATCCCGATTATTTATTTATTTATTTATTTATTTATTACCATGGCCTCCAACGAGGCAGGCACCAAGCAAAAACAAGCAAGCTCAAAGGACAAAAATACATGGCAGATGCCGCCGCAATTATAGGAAGCACAGCATGCGACAATAAAAAGTAACCATCCTAACAATGATAAAAATAGTAATAATAAAAAATAATAAAAAAATATCGGACACAATGACAAAAATAATATTTGGCACTTACATCTAGGCATTTAAAACAGATTCTAACTGTTGAACATTTTTGCAGGTTACATCAACAAATAGGTGTAATTAGGAATGTTAATATTTACCCTCTTGACGCCGTACCTAAATTACCGCGAAGTAGGCAATTCAAGTCAAAATCACAATATTATCGAAGTATCTTTGGCGAGCTTCATACAAGATACAAAGAAAGTGTGACGTCTCATGAACAAGCTCAAAAATATGCTTTATACGTTGATTTCCATATACCACAAAAAT
This sequence comes from Bembecia ichneumoniformis, assembly GCA_910589475.2. Taxonomy (NCBI): domain Eukaryota; kingdom Metazoa; phylum Arthropoda; class Insecta; order Lepidoptera; family Sesiidae; genus Bembecia; species Bembecia ichneumoniformis. The sequence continues at coordinate 8,939,235 of OU342521.1, forward strand.
ATAACATAGTACGTAATAATTTATCTGATTCTGACTCGGAGACTCTCACTTCTGCTGGCGCAAAGAGACCCCAAATGCGCAGGGCAAAGTATTTGATATTCAATAGTTCTCAATTACCAATATTCCAGTTCTCAATTAAAAGGGGAAGGTCCCTTTTAATTACTTTTATAGATGACATAATATATACAATATAAGCTTATTTATGTTACACAATTGTAAGTATTTATTTATTCATCTCCTAGTTTGCGGAAATCCTTATTTTTGTACTGAATTCCTATTGTATCATATTATAACTAACCAGGCGGCAGATAGACATAATTGACTTGCATGAGACGGCTATTGTGATTTTAACCCGAGTAGGCGTTAATTCATTTAGTTTCTACTCGCTTTCTAACAATCAGTTTTGTCTGAAATCACTGTTGAAGAATTGTTTCTTAATCTAATGTAATGTTTGACGAGCCCGCTGGATGAGTGGTTAAGGGTGCTTGCCTTAACGTTCTGTTCTAGGGTTTCCGGGTTCAATTCCCGGCAGGGTCAACTTTGAAAAATGAACTTTTCAAATTTGGCTCTGGTCTGGATCTGGAAAGTAGTGGCAGGGCACACTGCGTTTCGCAGTCATTTGGGCAGCCCGTCTGGCGGCAGTAACCACCCCCTTACAGAAGTCCACCGTGAAATAACAGCATGTGTGCTGTTGTATTTCGGTGAGTGAGTAAGGGATGCCAGAGCCCATTTCCCTATCCCCTCCTAAACCCTTATCCTTAATCCTACTGTAATCGGCAGCGCACTTGCAGCAGCTTTGGCGTTGCTTGTGTTATAGGCGACGGTAGCCACCTACCATCAAGTGGACCGTCAGCCTGTCTGCCGATCTTAACATAAAAAAAAGAATATTATTTGAATCTTAGGGTTATTACATTTTCACTTATAAGACCAATAACATGACAATTTAATAGTTTATTTTTTATATTGATAATAGAGTAAATTTTGTACATAACAGATTCCAGCTGCTGCACATAGCATGAGGTAACTTTAACCGCTCGATTAATGGACTCGTTAAATAGTTGACTGAGTTACTTGCAGTAACACGTATGTAATGCGTGACTGCGGATATATTTTTATTGAATAAAAATAGGAAGGTATGATGATATTAGGGTAATTTCCTTGAACAGTTTGCCGTCGCGTTCCGCCTACATAGTGGAAATGTTGAATTCGTGCCAAAACTTAGTATTACATGTATTTTTTAATACTTAGATAAGGTAGGTATGTACATCAGCGAATGTTTGGTGAATGACCTCTCTAATGTCCGATAGCGATCCGACACCAGCTGCTGTTACCAATGAACCACCTACACATTGTATCTATACACACTTCACACTTACAACGCGAGACTTGTCACACCACGCCACATGCCATCATTATTGTGGCGCGGACGTAGTTTTATCGCTTTTACGTAAAATCTTTTTAATAATAGCTACATAATTTCCTATCGAGTGTCGGACTCGACATTTTTTCTGTCGTAAATTGGACTTATATTGGAATACTTGTTACATAATGCGTCATATTTTTAATCAGCCGATAGACACTTTCGTTGCATAAATAGTGAACATAGCATAGTTAGAGATCATTGCTTTATTAAAAGGTTGAATTTTGTTTTAATATTTAAAATAGTAAATAGTAAAATAATAAAATTAGTAGGTATGTGAAAAAGAAATTATTTAAATAAAACGTGATTTATTTTTAAGAAATTAGGAAAAAAAATTATATTCCCTTGTTTTATATAGAAGAAGACATGTGTTTGATAAAAATGTCTTTTAAAAAATAGTTTAGTCTAATCTGCCCGCTAATGATTTTAAAGTGCTGCAATTTTTTGATTGTACGAAGATGGCATAATCTTTTTTTAAATTTGTGATTGGAATGAATGATCTAAACGTAAAGAGTGTTTAGTATACTGTCTGTGCATTACTAAAATATTAAAAAATTTGTCACTCATTTCTTTGTGTAAATAATGTTTTTTTTTATTTCTGTAAGATAAAAAAAATTTTGGGCCAAATTTGCCGCCCTCTAAAATCTGTCGCCCTAGGCTCCAGCCTACTCAGCCTTCTGGTAAATCCGCCACTGCCTCACAGGATCAATATTTTCATCGACACAAGAGATGGAAGGTCGTCCAGATCTTGCATCATCCTCGGCGTCTTCTCCATTTCACTAAAACACGCATGCACAACAGAAACAAACGCTAGAGTCACAGTGCGTACAGCTTCATAGTCATGCGAGTACGGACCGCGCATTGGCTGTTAGGCAACTGTTATTTATTGGACAGCCCCGTAACGGAAACTATCTCTAAAAGCCCCCGACACGTGGCGTACCATGCACACAGTTCTCATCTAACGCCTGTATTTCCTCAGATTTGAAATCCCCAACCCAATATTTGTATAAGTCGCTTATACAAATATTTGGCGTTTCGAATTTTATTAAACCAAAGAGTAAATTTGCCAAATACAGATTCTGTCTACTCTTAATTTTTAAAATTGGATGTTTATTTAAAAAAAAAACAGAATACCACCGTGAATAACAGCACGTGTGCTGTTGTGTTTCGGTGAGTGCGTAAGGGATGCCAGAGCCCATTTCCCTATCTCCTTTCCTTTAATCCTACTGTAGTCAGCAGCGCACTTGCAGCAGCTTAGGCGTTGCTTGTGTTATAGGCGACGGTAGCCACCTACCATCAAGTGGACCGTCAGCCTGTCTGCCGACCTTAAAATTTAAAAAAAGTGTGACATGGTCTTTTAAAGCAAGAAATCCACATGCACTCTGTACTCTCTGGATTAGACGTTGCGTTCGTTTAAGCAGACGAGCACCAAATACTGTGCTCAAAAATTAAGTCTGGACAGTACAAGCGTCTACTAACTCTATTCGCAATTCTTCACTTAAATATGCCCTTATTCTATATTAAACTTAGAGTTTATAATAGCAAGTTCTAACTTGGACAATATGCTGTTCACAAGTTAACATCCACAACCAGCCCTAAGTTCCTAGCCTCAAACACACGCTCTATGGGTTTCCCCATAATTGAGATCTTCCCAGTAAAATTTAATTTCAAAGTCTAATTTTTTGTAAGGAAAATTATGTATTTTGTTTTATTTGGGTTGAGGACAGTAATATCTTCGAAACAATTGTATGGTAAATGTTTCCATGTGTTACAATTTTAGTTTTATTAAAACTATTATTTTATTAAAATATTGAGATAGCCTTCCTGTAACCTCTATAATCATAGTAAGTTCACGTAAACATCTATAAAACAATACTTGTACCTACCTATCTACTAAGACTTCGTCTTTATGTGATAACTTATTAGGTTTTATCGAGTTACTTTAATACAATTTAAACAATAATTTCATGTGTTATTTATTTAAAAAATGGTCAGATTTTGAGAAATTATTTGCTCCATATGTTAGAGTGAACTTCCTTCAATTTGCTACCTTATCTTACTGCTTGGAAACACTACTATCAGTAGATTATATTTCATTGTTATGTTTTTATATTAATTACACAATCAATATCAGAATCATACTGTGCACTATCTAGTATTAGGTATAATAATAAAATTACATAAATAATTAAAATCATTTCAGTCCGTATTTTTCCTTTTTTATTACTCTTATTTGTAACAGTGTCTCAATAAGATTTTTAAAATAATCTTTGAGAGATATGAAGAACTTATAGATTATATCCAATGATGGATCCTTTCATAAAAAATATATAGTAGATGTTTCGTCAAATGACATCTGGAACTCACATTGAGTGTGAAGCTGAAATAAGTCCGTCATGTCACCGGCAAAAATCGTATGTCAATAAACTTTCGCTTTATATTTGAAAATAGATTTACTATGTACATTTATTTGGTACAGATGTAAACATAGATATGATATAATATAGTCAGATAGGTCTGACGGTCTACTTGATGGTAGGTGGCTACTGTCGCCTATTACACAAGCAATTTCGTTTTCTTTATAAATATCATAGACACTTTTGTTGCAGAGTAGGCAGAGTTATAAATAAAAGACGAATTTAGTTGGCAAATATTCAATTTAAGTTGGCGTCTCGAGCCTACGCCTTCAGAGGTCAAAAATTTGAATTCTTATTAAGGATCTACACCTAAACAATATAATTATGTGAAAACCTTTTGTAAGGCAGTGTCATTTTTATATTTCTACAGACTGTACTATTTTTCATGTTAAAGTATTCGTTATAATGACACCAGACCAGACCACTAAATTTTTCCATTAAGTCATGTCATTTAATTACTGCAAAATACTGCAAATTTTTTAAAGAGATTATTGTGAGTTTTTTTAAGGGCTTCACTGAGGCAAATGACATTTACTATAGAACTCGCTGGCGGCGGATCCAATTCAACAGGCCTAAAAATGGCGTTTTTCTGTTTTTACCATCAGAACAATACAAAAAATAAAAAAAATATTAATACATTTTTTTAATCTGATATTAACTTATTAATAGGTACAGGATTCATATGCGTGCAATAAGCCGTTTTCGAGAGAATTTTCAATAAAAGTCAAATTCTTCTTGTGTTTTAACTTTTTTTGTGGAGTTTCTATTACGTTAACGAAAATTCTAATTAATACAATTGGTTCTTCACATGTTTAAGTATAATATATATTTTTTTCAAAGCAATTGTCTTGTCCATTTCTTGTAACATTTTCATTAAACAATGGATATTTTTAGTGTTTAGGGTTTGTCTCCCCCTTAAGTCAATATTGTGAGGTATTATAATCACATTGCTGAACAGGTGCACAAGATATATATTAAAAACATTCTATTCGACAACAAACACAAAATGCACATTACAGGTTTGTAATAAGTAAAATTTTTAATGCGTGCACCAGTGCCTCCCCTCAAATGGACATCCAACTCAGCATGTGCTGCTTGGGCTCTAAGCCACACAGCGCTGAACTTCCGTTGGGGACCTCATTTTGACTTCATTATGATGACTTTTTCATTTCGAATGATTTTATTTAATGGTAAGTCGTGGCGTTACATGGTACTGGAGGTACAATACCATGTGGAAGAGGTGGTGGACTAACTATATGAGAGTAGCCGTAAAGATTTATGTAAAGTCGGCCAGGAAAGTGCTTTCTCAGTTTCGCCGTTTTATGGTTATCTTGTGTTGACATTACAACGCGATAATTAAAACACAGCTCTATTGAGCGATTTGGTCGCTTCGATTCAAACGCGATTCTATTCGATTGAATGCAATTCAAATAATTAATGTCGTGCACGATATGACAAAGATAGCAATAGAAATTGTCACTTTGAACTTTCAAAGGAAAACATCCCTTATCATTCTGCAACATACAAAGAATGTTCAATCTTAGGGTGATAAAGCACTTTCCTGTTCGACTTTACATAAAAGCGTTGAAATGCGGCTGTGAAGGAACACTGGGGTCTTCGTGTAGTGGAGACGTGACACCCATACCATAACTTGCCCACGACCAACTGCCAAGAATTAATCGACAAAAAAGAAGGCAATGTGTTGTTACCTTGTTGACCAATGAAGACTATCATTTGTCAATATTACTACCAAGTTTTCAGGCATTCAAGCAATGCGGGCTAGACTACTACGAAGCCATCGGATATTCACGGCTACGTTACGCTACACGAGCAACACGAGAAATGGTATGTATGTGTAATTGTTTACAGAAGAAAATATTTTGGCGACCCATCCAGTGAGTACGTTGCTCCGTAAAGCGAGCTGATAACTCTATTAATAATCTATTTTGTGCCTTGAACAACGATGCGCGCGCGTCAACCAATCACAACTCGTGTCTAGTAGCACAATGATTCCGTTGACTAAAAAGTTAGAAAAAAAAACATAAAATATACAAAGTATGCGGAATTAATACGTAGCTTCAAATAAATATTTTCTCAATTATTTTTTATGTTAAACTTGACGGTCCACTTGTTGATAGGTGGCTACCCGTCGCCTATAACACAAGCAATGCTATACGTGTGCTGCAAGTAAGATTAAGGATAAGGGATTGGGAGCGGGTTCTGACATCCCTTACTGTTCGGTTTCTAATCTTAATTGGCTGAATTAAAATCGCCATCGCTGCGTCATTTGGAACGCACGGACGTCTAGTTCCTTTTTCGAACACGTGCGGCGCCACTCTAAGAAAAAAATTACTAAGTTGCCGCCGTGTGGGTGCCATTTCTGCAAAACGTTTGTGTACTAATAAAATTATGTGAACTATTGTTATATGAACTATTATAATTTTATTATAATTGAAAGTGTTTCTTCAAATATATCAAGACCACCGGCAAAGATTCAACATCACAGCCACAACAACAGAACCACAACAGAGAAGAACTGCAGCAGCAATTCAGGTAGGTGATCTTGATTTAGTGGTTGAGATTAGAGACCGATATTATAGGAAGCATCTTGGTATAAAACCTCAATTTTCTTTCTAAATACAGTCCACGTATTCTACCCCCAAGTGGCACGTTGCCACTTACCGATACATATTTACTGAGTTTTAGAAGAATTGAAATTAAAATGTCTCATTTGACAATTTAAATAAATGAACTTGACTAAATATCGTATACTTCTGTTTTATTGATAGGAACTCAAGGGCACATATTTTACGTAACAAAAACACATTAATATTTTCCCAGCAAATCATTATTGATATATTATACAAATATATGTATAGTTACATATTATAACATTGTACAAGTAAAATACATGTAATATTTCCCCAAATTAAAAAAAAAACATTGCTAAACATATTTTAATATACATGTTATGTGTAACTCGATAGGTTCGATAAAACTAGGATAATTTTCGTTAACATGACGATAACACGTTGTGTCTATTTAATTTAATTTATGGAAATATAATTCTCGAGACGCGATTCGATTTAAAATTCAGTCTCCACTGAGCCATCAGGCGACTGTGAGCGTCTATGTTTTGCAAGGAATTCTTGATGTAAAAATTATTTTTATCATATCCACTACACAGTGAATTGGTACTGTACTAGTGTGCGCAATTGTTGAAGATACGTAGGTATGATACGCGTGTGCTTGCGATAGTGCTTGTTTGCGCGTTGCTTTACAATCATGTCTCTATAAAAAATATATTTCTTTACTCGTGTCACAGATAATAATTTTTTTTTAAATTGTATGAAGAGGTTTCCTTAGACTGTAACTTCTTGCACAGTAAGTCACGTTTTTTGTACTTTTAATTATCACTATACCTTCATTGGACAACTTTAAAATTAGCGAATTTCAAAACATTTCAATTTATGTCCAAGAAACTTGGTATTGGTTTGTTGTAAATTCGGGTAGTCATGGGCAAGAAATTCATAATTTATTACTTACATCAGTGCTCGTAGAGAATGAAGATTAATTGTTGAATTTATTTTGGAATATACATTGTTTAATGGTATTGGTGGGACAGGTGTGTAACGTTAATTTAATTGAAATGTTAATTTTACGACTTATTAATTTCTGGCCCATTTTCAAAGCATACGAAGTTTATAAAATGTGAAAGTGAGTCTGTCTGTTGTGTTTTGTGGTCGTTTCAAACATAAAACTGATTTCGATGAAACATCTTAAATATTATTATAATAAATACTAGCTGAGTCCGCAACTTCGTACGCGTGGTTGCGCGTATAGCGCGTAACTATTTTGTTTGTAAACCGATTGGAATAAAGCAAACACTAAATGTTACGGGAAGCTTGTTACAATACATCAGTGAAAACCGCATTCAAATCGGTTGTGCCATTTCTGAGATTAGCCCACACAGACGCACAGAAAAACAGACAATAATTCTAAAAACTATTGTTTTTTACTTCAGTAAAATAAGTACGTATACAAATTGTTTTTTGAAAAAAAAAAATCAATGTACAGACAGGGCTTCTTTACGATTTTATTATATGTATAGACTAGCGGCCCGCCTCCGGCTTCGCATGGATACAATTAGGTTTTAAACACTCCGTGAAAAATTATCTAACTGATCTCATAAAATTCCGCTGCGTGGTTTAGGAGGAGTTAGCGGATATACAGACAGACAGACGCGGGCAGCGACTTCAATTTATGCTTGTTTTATAGATAGTATATAATATTTATGAACATGTTTTTTAAAATCATATCACATTTGCTCTTTCATTGTTGTATATGTCTAATAATAATAATTTATCATCATGTATGTTTAATAATTTTTACTGTGTTTATTGTCATTAATGTAAATTAAATAATAGCTGAGCTCGCAACTTCGTACGCGTGGTATTTCGGTATAGCGCGTAACTTATTTGTTTGTAAACCGATTGGAATGAAACAAACCCTAAATGTTACGGGAAGCTTACTAGAATACATTAGTAAAAACCGCATTCAAATTAGTTAAGCCGTTTCTGAGATTAGCGTGCACAAACGCACAGACAAACCGACAAAAATTCTAAAAAAACATTTTTTTGACCTCGGTAACATAAGTACAACGTAATAAATTGTTTTTTTGAAAAAATATTTAATGTAGAGACACGGCTCGTTTACGATTTTATTATGTGTATAGATGGTACAAACATAAAACTGCTTTAATAAAATTGTAGTCAGACATGTAATAAATATTTAAATTAGACAAAAGCTGGTTGGTCTATAAATGTTTCTAACGACTTTTTTTTTACATTTTCAGTAGGTACTTAGCTTTATTTTATCTACGTACGTACGAGTACATTGTTATATGTCTGCATATTGCAGTAGACTGTACAATAACTCATTTTAAAGCCCTTCAAGCTCAGGTGGATGTCGGACTCTTAAAATATTGTTGTCGCCGAAAACGATATTTCTTCAGCTTCAAAAATGTCTCAACGGCTCTCAGAGCATCTTCTCCAGTTTTTCGTGCAGTGATTTATGTTTAATTACGATGTCATTTATATTGTCTCATTACACATTACAATTTCGACGAGGCCGCTAGAATTTAATTCAAAATTCTACCCTCAAATTTTAATTAATTGCTTTTGAAAATCACCCATAAAATATCTTTAAAGTGATGAAACTAATTGTATTTTTAAAAGGGGACTTTTATAAGGTGACGATAAAATATAGAGACTGCCACCTAAAGACTAAAGACTAGCAGAATAAATAAAATTGTCATTATCGATATAGGCCGACAGGCACGTATCCAAACTTTTGGTTCGGGGGGGGGGGGGGGACAAACATTGAAACAACCATGTGAACTGTGTAAAAATCGCTGTAATCACTGTACTTTACTCTAATTTTTCTGAAAAATCTTTCACAGGTTTTTATTGAAATCAAGAAACTACTCTTTTCCATCGCTGCTATGAATGTAGACGCAGTTTGGGCAACAGTTCTGTTTGTGCAGGATAGTTCTCTCAATGTAATGACAATAGGTTTGAGTAACTCACAAAATACATTTATAGAGTCGTGACGTTCTATAAATCTAGTGTCACACATGCCGACCAGTCTTTTTTTCTTACTTTCTGAATGAATGACATCTATCGTATTTTTTCAGTCAGATTTCGGGGGGAGATAAATCCCAACTATCCCCCCCTCTGTATACGTGCTTGTAGGCCGACAAAAATATCAAACAAAATCGTAGTTAATAGAAATAATGCAAACAGTTAAAAACTTTTTACAATTTTTAAAGATCATGTTTTCCCTATATTTTACACTTAATAACGATACCATACAGATTCATAAAAGCGAAACGCTTGCCTTAATAGGTAGGTTGTTACTCCGATACTATTCGTATCTTATATTTATAAAAAGAATATTTAAAATAACTCAATAATAATTCATATACAAATAGCGGCTTTACATTTTTACACAAATGTTCCTCGTTTTTCGCTCTTTCCATTAATAAAAACTAGCGACTTTTATAATATGTTTATAACAGCGACGGAAACACACACCTACAAGTTTATTGCAAAAGATGCTATTGATGAAAAACCCTTAATTAATAGCATGGTAAGAAAACACGAAAAGGTTGAAAACAAATTAACAATAATCAATATCTCATCCCTCCACATTATTGGTTATATCATCTTAGTTATCTTTGTAAAGAGTGCATTATTTTGATCCGCGCGTTGTTTTAACATTTCAAATATTCATATAATTGTTATATTCCCATTTATCAAAGATGCGTAGGTCAATTTCCTTCATTTCCTCGAGGTCTGACGAGTTTTGTGTCCAGATTTTTATCGCCTATAGATCGCCGGTTTCCTAAGATGGTAATACTAATTTCAAATCCACACATGCAATTTTACTTAGAAGTAGATCTCCGATGCTGATTTGAGCCTCATTTAGTCTAATATATATTAGTCTAAGGTCGAATATATATAAAGATATATCTATAAACATTCTTTTAAGTGCAGAAATTGACAATTATTTTGTTTAGCGAAGCTCGTAGTTATTGTAGATCATGTTAGAAAAGTTATGGTGTGCCCCCTTTTCGAGGGCTTCGTTTACCCTTTTTGCACGCTCTGGCCACTTGGTCCGACTGTCTTTGTCCTACCGATCGGACGACATGAACATTTCGGCATAGGCAAGACAGCATCTGAGTAATGGCAGCACACTGGGTTCCGCAGAAAACTGTATAAAGGTTGCCGGTACCCATTTCCATATCACCTTCTTATCCCTTCTCACGTTATGACAAAGTTGCAAGCAGTCTTCCAATCCTTATAGCAGTGGACAGTCGTCGGCCCATCTGTTAACGATTACATTAAGTAGTAAAACGTGAATACGAAAGTTCAAGTTAAATGCAAAGTTGTTATTACTTATGGGTTCAAACGGTGTAGTGAATAATCAGATTCCGATATTGGTTCAATTGAAAAAATGTTTCTAACGTGCATATAAAACAATGTAATGCATGATTAAGGTAAATGTTATGTTAATTTATACCTCTATTAGTAATATACTAATACTAATAGTAATAGTAGTCTATTAGTAATATAAATATACTAAACTTATAATAATAACTAGCGACCCGCCCCCGGTTTCGCCCGTCGTGCAATTTTTATATATATATGAAAATTCCCCGTTTATTCCTCTTTCCATTAGTGAAAACCGAATTAAAATCGGTCTACCCGTTCACACGTGATGCCGTGACCAAGGGAAACGGGGATTTATTTTCATATATAGAAGATAATATTATAAAGAGAAAAGATTTGTATGTATGTATTTTTTTATGTTTGTAATGAATAAACTCAAAAAATACTCGACCGATTTTAAAAATTCTTTCACCTATAGAAAGCTACATTATCAGCGCGGACGAAGACGCGAGCAAAAGCTAGTATGAATTACGATAAGGAGCCGGTGTCAGATCATACATGACCTCCCTTTCGTCTTCGAGTCACGTCTCTGATAGGTAGGTCGGTGAGATTTATCATCTACTTAAAGTTATTTGCTCAACCAATCACAAGTTAATGTACGAGTGTCTCGAGAGAGCAAATATGAACACGCGATTGTTGTTATTCACTTACAAAATACACTCATATAAGTTCTGTTACATTGTGCTACTATAGAACGTGTTACATTTGAAGATTATTAACCGTCGCGTGTTAACAACTTGTCTGTTTAATCACAATACTATGTACATACAGTCGTCAACACAAATAAAGCGATGCTCTCGAATGACTCAAATTATGTTTATGTACTCACACATGTACCCTATTCATGATGTGAATATGGATAAACTAATCAAATCCTCGATTTTATAAAATTAAAGGTAAAATTCTTGAATATTGACATATATTTTTTTATGTTAAGATCGGCAGACAGGCTGACGGTCCACATGATGGTAGGTAGCTACCATCGCCTATAACACAAGCAACGCAAAGCTGCAAATGCGCTGCCGACTACAATAGGATTAAGGATAAGAGATTGGGAAAGGATAAGTCTGGCATCCCTTACTTACTCACCGAAACACAATAGCACACATGCTGTTATTTCACGGTGGTCTTCTGTAAGGGGGTTGTTATTACCGCCAGATGGACTGCCCAAATGACTGCAAAACGGAGTGTACGTTTTTAGACCAGCGCCAAATTTAAAAAGTTGGTTTTTCAAAGTTGACCATGTCGGAACCGAACCCGGGAACCCTAAAACAGAGCGTTAAGACAAGCACGCTAACCACTCATCCAACGGACTCGTCTTTCGGTTACAGTTTTGAATTGAGAACAAGTAACTTTTGTGCTGTCTATACCCTACCCACTTTAAAATTCGAACTCCGTCTGACATCACTCATCACCATATCATATGTTATCATATCATTATCATCACAATCTTAGCTGCAGGACGTCTACTGTTATACGTAGCCTTTCTTTACAATTTTCTAATAGAATTGGTCAGAAGCATCCGGATCCAACGTTTTATTAAGTCGTCAGTTGATCTTGTGGATGTTGGGTGGACGTTCTACACTCCGCTTGCCGCTCCATAGTCTCCGTTCGAGTACCTTTTGCCCCTGCTCATTGCCATTTCAACTTACTAATCCCTAGGGTTATATCAGTAACTTTCGATTTTCTATGGATCTCCTCATTCCTGAGCATAGGCCTCGCTATAGCTCGTCGAGCAACGTTGAGTTAGACTGTTGCGTTTTCACTACTGAACAGGTTTTGATAGAATTTGTTATGGAGATTCCGTTCCAACCACGGAGAACAACATAAGGCATCCGTTTTTCAAACTTAGCTCTGACGGAGGCTTGTTCGTATTTAAAATTGGAATCTGCAAGAATTTCACTGTTGAACTTTTTCTTTTTCTTTTGCTAGTATTTGTTCAGATACCGAGTTACGCATCGAAATTTAGTTTTAATATTTAAGATAATTACGATAATTGCTGTAATTAATACTTTTTGAGGCTGTAAATTAATTAATGAAGTGGGTAATAGTAGGCCTCTAATGAACTTATTACTGTAAGAACATCAAGTAAAAATATTTTTCTACTACCTAGAGACAAAAATTTGTTTAAACGATTGGACATAAAGTCAAGGTTTGTTTAAACGCTTTAAATAGTAAACTAAAATAATTGTTCCCAAATAATATTCAAGGCCGTTTGCCTTACAGTGAATATGTGTTTATAAATCTTTGCATGTGGACCGGGGTCTGAATACAATAATAAATCGTAAAGGTTTTATTACAATTAAAATCTGTTAACCAAAAAGTAACTTAATTCGTTCGATTCGGACGAACTTTTATGCGGACTATACCTACAACCAAAGTTCAAAGAAATAAATTTTAGTGGGGAATATTACAGTGGGATAATGTAATCAGAGTAATATGTACCTACATAAACAATGTGCGAGATAAAGAATGTTATTTTGATACCTATAGGTATATTAAGTCGAGAATCGAAAGTAAATAGTGAAAAATATTTCATTTATTCTATACATACTCGGAGAGTTTTGTACTTAATTTAGAAGTTAGTGTTAGAGAAAAGAATTTGACTGGCTGGTAATAATTATTTAATAAATTTTAGATTTAATATTTAAAGATTGAGGAGTATAGTCAGCCAGGTATTTAAGATTCAGAGGTATTAAGAGTATAGTCAGCCAGGTATTAAGATGTTTTAAAACATTCTAATTTCAACTTTTTAAGTCAGCCAGTATTCAAGTTCAAAATACATTAACATTTAGTAGGTATAATGTTAACTGATACATATCGCATCGGTATCCTATGACTTATAATAATAGGTATTTCATAGATCCTAAACATATGTATTAACACTATTACAATACTAAAAAGTCTTACTATAAATGCTATAAATAGTAAATTTATTTGCAAAATTTGTATTGGTAAACTAACTTTTGGATATGGTTTCGGTCGCGTAATTAATTAAAAGCAGCATACAACTTCCCCACAATTTCTCAAAACTATCTAACAGTAACTGACCTTTAAAAAAAAACCAAATAGTTCAAGGATTAAGTTCTAAGAAATAAAAAGTCTTAAAAATGAAGGATAAGAACTATATGTGTGCCAAGTTTAAATCAAATCCGTTTACTCGTAATAAATATTTGAACATCTTCACAAAAGTTCGCCATTTGTGTTATTACTAGTTTTATTAAGCGGATTTGTCCGCTTGTAAAATAAAAACGAAACAAACACTAAATGTTACGGGAAGCTTACTACAATACATCAGTGAAAATCGAATTCAAATCGGTTAAGCCGTGTCTGAGATTAGCGTGCACAAACGCACAAACAAAAAATGAAATTATTTTTTTAAGGTAGGTAATATCTTAACACAATACACAGCCGAAAGAGAGAAAAAAATATATAAAATTAATCATGGTAAACAAAAACAAGCAATCTATAACAGAAATGATGTCATATTATTGAACAAGTTGGATCGAGTGGACAATAAATACAATGTCAAGAGTCAGAATCACGGACAAGGATAAATCTTTTAATTTTCTACAGCGCATCGCTGCAAGAGTCAACATCATGTCTCAGGGAGTTTGCATGACCCATAAGGCGATACTTTCATCTTTTATAGGAAGTAGGATCTTTAGGAATAGACCTATAGAAGAATAATCCCATTAGGGTATGAACATTTAAAAAAGGCCACCAATATCCACCCCAAAGAATCAAGCGATATTCTGTACCAAGGGTTCAGCGATTTAGGCATGAAGAGAAGACAGATTTATTTTAATGATTATTATAAATGATAAATGTAAGTCATTGAGACTTTAAAATTTTTTACAAGGTCACATTGAACACTCGATACAATGTTTAATTACATACATGACTAATAAAACTTGATTGGAATAAATTTCAAATAGGTTATGTTTTGTTACATTATTGATTCAAGTTGCCTGTCTGTGTGTATTATATAAGATGTACTTCGGAGAGTGTGCTCGAGAGCTGCATGAGAACATACTGCCTTCCCCTTTCTTCTATCGAACATGCAGACTTACGGCTGGTTACCATCCTCACCTTGTCAAAATCCCTCTAATTCGGACCAAGCGCTTTAAAACATCTTTTGTGATGCGCACTGCTAAGGATTGGAACTCCCTGCCGGCGTCTGTATTTCCGAGCTCATATAACCCAAATCTTTTCAAGGTTCGAGTGAATAGGCATCTTCTGGGTGAGCTCGCTCCATCGTCGGCCTCATCCTTCCTACATGGATAAAAAAACACTCTCCATCTATCATTAATTGTCACTGTTCGAAGATCACCCACTATCAATACCTAAATATTATTTAAATTTAAGAAATTCTCCTCATTGTTAAACGCCATCTAGTTCCTCATACGAGCTAATAAATTCTACCCTTTATATTAAAAGCTGATTACGGTAAGGTTAAATTTGTCTCCGGCCCGAATAGCACAGAACAACTATTAAAATATGTGAAATATTCAAAATTGTGAATAAAATTAATTTTCTCATACATTTTGTATGGAATGGGTTTTTATTTTGAGGCGGTACAAAGTTCGCTGGGTCAGCTAATAATTCAATAAAAGAAAAAAGTCTCATGGTCTCAATTATTATAAGTAGTAATGATAATTTTAACATTTCAAGCATTGCAAATACAGTCTTTTTACACCGCTAATCGTAGATTTATTAGTTGACGTTATATTATTAACATGCTTTTATGAAATGAATTTTAATGTGACTGTAATCAAGCGTCATCTATTGCAGCGTTTGTTTTTTTTTTTAAAGCAATAGCTTGTGGTAGCATTCTTTTGCTGCAGATGTGTTTAAAAATAAACATTTTCTGTGTTATTACAAAAAAGATAAACAGATATTGAATAAGTGTCTAAAAAATATATTACAAAATTATGTTTAAGCACGGTCTAGATTTAGGCACGGTTTAAATACTATTTATATTTAAATACATGTTAATGCTTGTCGAAAGCCTTGTCTAACCTCAAAATTAGTCTAAACTGCTTTGACGTCTCTAATTTTTGCAAGTTGTATTTAGTGGTGTGGTGTGTATTTGAAATTAAAATAATTAATAGTGAAGGAATTAAACTTTGCAGATTTTATAGATGAAAACTTTCGAGGCAAATGAATCGTACAGGAATAAATACTTTTGAAGTTTTCGAAATATAAAATATAAAAACAAATTATGAAAATGCAATGCGGCGCGGCGGCTTGGCATTTTAATTTACGATGAAATATCGGGTAAAGCAGGATGAAACATATTATATCGGGCCGGGCGCTCACCGGGTTTTTCTCAACGTGCCCTGGCCGGGTTTGTTACTTGTCACCGTGCCGCCACCGGGCCTTGCCCGTGCATTGTCATTTCCAAATACTATTATACTATTTTGTATTAATATTACTATACTAGCTGTGCCCGCGACTTCGTATGCGTGGTATTCAGAATAACGCGTAACTTTTTTGTTTTTAAACAGATGTTTTTTTTTTGTTTTTCAACGAAAATGTGAATTTCAAAATTTCGTCGTGAACGAAAAATTCATCTCCCCGAGATCTTTTAAATGAGTACCAACACGGGGGGTCTGCGACGCACCGCTCCCGAGATATTTTTGAAAAGTCCAAAAATGCGAATTTCGAAATTTCACCTTCACCGAAAAATCCTCTCCCCGAGACCTTTTAAATGAGCACCAACACGGAGGGTCTGCGACGCACCGATATTTTTGAAATTATTTTTTTGAAAAAATATTTAAGCAGAAATATATTATACCTAACAGAAATATATTAATATATATTATTGAAAAAATATTATACCTCGAGGCAGTCAACCTCGGGTTAATTTATTTATTTATAATTTTAACAATTTAAAAAAGAAACTAAATAATACATTAAATGATACCACTAAAAAAACTAAATACTATACCCCGAGCGGGCCTCGCGAAGCTGTCTCCGAGCGCACGGTGATAACAAACATTTTATGAAATTTCGCGATTGGAGCGCTCCGGCCGTGCCCCGGCCGTACTCTGCCGGGGCACGGACACGGCCCGGTGTAATATGAATTGGTTCATACAAACGCATACTAACAAAACCTTCACCGGGCCCCGGCCGAGGCATGGACGGGGCACGGCCCGGTGTAATATAAATCATCCTTTATTTTACCTTTTCTTCTTGCCGTTCACTCAACCAACGGGTCAAAAGGATCATTTGATTTGATCATCATTCGAACGGATCATTCGATATTCAACCTTATTCGGACGTGTTTGTACTTATTGGTTTGGCGTGTGGGTGAAGCTAGTGTGGGAATTTTTAAAAGCGTCGTCTTAATGCAAATTTCTCAAAGATTCGTCAAATAAATAAGAGTGCCTTATTATATGAATATAAAAATACATCTAAACGTTCATTTGTTTTAAACACAACATTTGAAGAGGACACGTCGTCTATAAATTGAAATGGTTAGCAGTTACGTCTGCATCTAACTAATCTATGCTCAGAGTTGAATTACCTTCTGTAATACACACCTATTTGAATGAAATAATTAATATTCGCTAACGTCGACAATAATGCGAACCTCTCACCGCTACGGTCGGTAGTTCGCTCGAATTTTCGAACCCTCCGCGTAATGCCATCGGAAACATTATGATTGGTAGTAGATTGATATTTCCAAGATAATTCTCGTAACCATTGTATTTTAGGCGCAAATTGGGACGTCGGGAAATAACCAGTGATTTTCCTGAAGCAATATCTAGGCATTATTTCCTAATTTTGCACCAACATTACAGATAATGCTCTAATTTTAATTTGAAAGCTATGCGTCATCATTTTCAGAACACTTTGTCGCTGATTTACTATGCAATTCCAAAGACAATCTTAATTTATATCTAAGTCCTATCATCAACTTCACATTCACTTTTCCTTCCTCATGACCCCATACATAGAGATAAGAGATAATACTATCTGTGCCACACAGAAACTACTTTTGTTAGGAACTAAGGCTTCGATTTTTTAATTAATAAAAACTGCATTCAAACTCATACGCAACCAGGAATCAAACCCGGTCAATATTCTGAAAAAAAAAATCGCAATAACATAAGGAATAAATTTTGCTATGGAACCTTGTGTAAATAATACTTTAACAGAAATGTCAACAATTTTAATAATTGGCAAAATGTTAATATCAATCAGTTCGTATCTCTTATGGTTTAAGATTTGCTCTCAGTGACTTATTTGAATTGATCTGATTTTATTACCTGTATATTCTACAGCACAAAAATCCGTTGTTAGCTTTGCTATCCAAACATATAAAAACATAAATTTATTTTATGTACACAGCTGAACGATTGAATGTCATTTATTTCTATATATTATGTTACATTAATTTTTTCTGTAGTTATTTATTATAGAAAAAGATCATTATTATTATAGATCATCTATACATATAATAAAATCGTAAACGAGCCGTGTCTGTATACATTAAATTTTTTTCAAAAAAACAATTTATACACGTTCACTTATGTTACCGAAGTCAAAAAAAAACAGTTTTTAGAATTTTTGTGTTTGTGCGTTTGTTCGTGCTAATCTCAGAAACGGTTTAAGTAACTCATTTTAATGCGGTTTTCACTGATGTATTATAGCAAGCTTCCCTTAACATTTAGTTTGTTTTATTGCAATCGATTTACAAACAAAAAAGTTATGTAAATTTAAAGAATCACGTCCAAAATTTTTTCAATAAAAATGCAATAAAATAACTCATCGGTTGGTTCAGTAAAATCGTTCTTTCCCGACCATGCCTTTATGCACGTTAAAAGGTTTCCACTGACTTAATGTAGCAAGCTTCCGGTAATATGCAGTGTATATTTAATTTCAATTTGTTTACAAACAAAAAAGTTACGAGTTATTCCGAATACCACACGTACGAAGTCGCGGGTACAGTTAGTCAGAAATAAATTTATAACGTTTCATTTGTTTTAGTATTATTATTTCTTCTCCCTATATTAATATTAGTTATTAGATTTATCATGCCTCCATTCCTTCCGATCTGACAAAACCTTTGTAATTATGAAGATCATTTCCTAACATAAGATCATGAAAATAGAAATAGGTATAAGCTAGGAGCTTTAACATGATTTTTAATGTAAAATTTATAATTCATTTATTTATTTGGCGAAACTAGATTACAGTGATTTTACAATAAAAATAAGGGTGTGCAAATATTTTGTGCATACTACTAATACATAAATAATATAGTGTTGCATATATATTTAGTATTGAATAGTGTGAATAATTATCTATATAAATAAAAATGGATTTTCGAAATGTATGTACGCCCATAACTTTCGAACGTGTAGACCGATTTTAATTCGGTTTTGACTAATGGAAAGAGGGATAAACGGGGAATGTTTATATATATATATATAAAAATTGCATCCCGTGCGAAGCCGGGGGCGGGTCGCTAGTAAGCAATAGGAACCAAAACAAAAAATAAAATGTTAAAGACAGATTTGTCGTCAATAAAAACCTAAAATTAAAATGACGATTTCGAGAACATTACCCTTGCAGACAAAAATACATTGATGAGCGTTATTTATATGACGTGAAATTTTTGTATTTGAGAATTTAAATGTTGTTTGTATTCGTGTAGAGATTCGTGAAAATACGCATCACGAACCTCTGGTGTGGCAATGTGGTTCAATTTGAGCAAATTCAATACTTGCAAAAGCGAGTACGTTATAAAATGTCGAATCGGCAGAAATTTATCCCGTTGATGCATTTATCCCCACTAACGTATTTCTTCTAATAAATAAACACATAAATTGATTGTAGTATAAGTTTTTCACACTTTTTTTTTCATGCTAAGATCGGGAGGAGGCTAACGGTCCACTCGATGGTAGGTGGCTAGCTTTGCCTATAACACTAGCAACGCCAAAGCTGCTGCAAGTGCGCTGCCGACTACAGTAGGATTAAGGATAAGGGATTAGGAGGGGGGATAGGGAAATGGACTCTCGCATCCCATACTCACTCACTGAAACACAATAGCACACGTGCTGTTATTTCACGGTGGTCTTCTGTAAGAGGGTGGTTACTGCCGCCATACGGGCTGCCCAAATGACTGCGAAACGCAGTGCCCTACTGCCATTACTTTGTAGATCCAGACTTACCGGCTTCACTGTGTCGTCCACTGTGGGCTCTATTTATAATTCTTATTTCATCTGAGATTATAAGCATATCCTTCGAACACAAACAATATTCTCTTGAAAGGATAGCCTCCAAATCGTTTAAATTCACTATAGTCCATAAAAGAACATTTGCCTTACAAAAGGTGGTGTGCAAACCGTTTAGACCTATATAATATTTCGATGGTTTTGGCATAATATGTTGTTTCCGGAGGGGCGCTCTAGCCGCCATCTTGGATTGAAAGCGTCTATGAAAAATATGAATAAGACAAAATTACCTACATTATACGTAATTATTCTCTAAGCCTAATCGATAGAAAGTACAAGTGGTGAAAATAAAATAAAATTTGATAATAAATGAAAATTATTATTTTCTAAGTAATCATTTTTTATGATTTTCTGTCTCTGAAAATCTGAGCTTCCAAACCTGAAATTGCGTCATAAGTCATAAGTCATATTGAAAGAATTATTGTTTATCTGTGCAGTCTAATTTAAATTATAAAATTTACCGGTAACCTTTTGAGAGTGGTTTCATCTAGCTGCCACCAATCAAACTATCCACCATGCTAAACCACCCGCTTTAATACAGATAAAGATTATTTTTTAACTTATAATAATCTCAAAAACCTTCCCTTAAATTTTGACACAGTATGAAAATACTTTTAGCCGCATTTTTTACACCTTTTACCTGCTATCACCTTTCGCTCCACCAGTACTGGAGTAGCTGACGCTCGATTGCATTAGGGGATAAATACTGTTCAGTCAATATGAAATTACTTTTCCAAATGCAACGCTACCTCCCTTCCAAATACTATTAGTGTTATGTGTCTTAGTGTAACCTTACATCAAACAAACTCTAAATTAAATGTAAAGACATATGAGCCATAACTAGCTATACCTAGCTATGTACAATATACATTCAGACTCTTCTCGTCGGGCCACTGACCGACCGCAACGCACCATATGCCCGCGCTATCACAGCATTTTCACTTAGCGTTCTTTCTGACATTATTTCCTTTTTGCTCGGTTCCGTAGCGTGATGTTAAAAAACCTATAACCTTCCTAAAGAATTGGGTTATCAAAATCAAATGGATTTTTTCAAATTCAAGAAATAACTAACAATTTGGTATCGTATCAACGAGCAACATTTGGCTTAATGCGGAAATAGGTCCCAGCTTCTTCATGTAATAAATATTAAATACTAGCTGCTGCCCGCGATTGTTATTGTTATATAAAAAATATAACACCTGACATAGATTGACGCCTGATATAAGTTTGTCAAGCGTTGGATCTTTATTTTTAGATAGCTCGTGTCGGCGGCTTCGCCCGCGTGCAATATTTTAGCCTAAAATTCTATTCTAACAATTGGTAAAAGATTTTTTTAAATCGAATGAGTAGTTTCAATTTAAAAAAATCGAAATCGAGGGGCTAAAGGGGGGGGGGAGGGGGGAAGGGTGAGTAGCCTATGTTATTCGCTAATAATGTAGCTTTCTATTTGTGAAAGAATTTTAAAAAAGTTAAGTCCTTGAGTTTATTCATTACAAAAATACATACATACATACATACAAATCTTTTCTCTTTATAATATTAAAGTATACATAGATATCTCAACGCAGCAAATACATAGTTTGCTTTTTATTATAAAAACTATATAGATCCTAGGATTTTATAAAATCATTAATTTAAATTTCATGCTCAATATAATAAGAAATATTATTCATAAATACTTACTATTTTTTCTGATTAAATACAATTTTAACATTAAAGGTAAAACTGATTGTAAGTATTTTTTTTTATAAATAGAGAGATACTTTTGAAAATCATACTAATACGAAAAATAATATGTTTGTCATTCAAATAATGACCTGGGTCCATTTGGAGAAACTAAAACAGATTAAAAGATTAAAAAATGCTAATATTGATGAACGGAAATTATTTCAATATATTTATAGGTAGGTATCAATAAATTCTTAGACTTACGAACGATCTAAGAACTGCCAAGAAAATGTCGAAGTAGTCTTATTATGTAGTTATGTAGTTTTGTTAAATGTTGACCTAACAACCTAATTGAAACTCAGTCAATGGTCACGAACGACGGAACGAAACTTAAAAGTGATATTTTCTTATTTTCTTCTTAACAAACGCTAAATACTAAAAATATCCATTGTTTAATGAAAATGTTACAAGAAATAGACAAGACAAATGCTTTGAAAAAAATATATATTATACTTAAACATGTGAAGAACCAATTGTATTAATTAGAATTTTCGTTAAAGTAATAGAAACTCCATAAAAAAAGATAGAACACAAGAAGAATTTGACCTTTATTGAAAATTCTCTCGAAAACGGCTTATTGCACGCATATGAATCCTGTACCTATTAATAAGTTGATATCAGATTAAAAAATTGTATTGATAAAAAAAATTTTTGTGTAATGTTCTAATGGTAAAAACAAAAAAAAAACCACTTCTAGGCCCGTTGAATTGTCTCCGCCGCCAGTGAATCCCTTAAATGCATTTTACATTTCACAAGCAATGCCAATGATACCTAACTCTTAAAACTGTCTAAACTTTTACAAACATTTGAATAGGCTTATTATGTCTTTGTAACTATTTACCTATAATAAAACATAAATTTACTTATAAATATATATTGTTGGTTGTTAAAGGCGATTACTCACAATTAATTGGAAAATTAAGAAGTGAGTTTATAAATCCTACGACATGGATATGACAACTACATGCTGTGTTCTATTTTGTATGTCAAGTTTCTTTCAAATGCTCTCAAAGGTTTTTGCTTGATTGAACAGCAAACATTATTCGTCGCTAGTTAATTTATATAACTTTTTGTGATTTAATCCGTCATTCAGCGTTGTCGTAACGTCTAGTGTCTTAGTTATTCAAGGGATTTCCATGCTTTCGCGACAGCTTCAAATATTGCGAGCTTATAAAAACGTGAAAAAGCTTAAAATGTAAAAATATTGCCTTTGTAAACAAACTTTAGATTAACTTTAGCTTAGTCCCAGAAAATTTAATAACAAATCAAAATTTGACTGCCTCAAGGGGCGGGCGTTTTTTATATAAGGTTCTAAAAGATAATGTAATATCGATGGGTGTAAGAAATTTTTGATTCCACCCTGTAGAAGGGGTAGGAGAAAATAAAAATCGGTGTTTTTTCTAAATTATACAAAAATGGTAAGAGTTGGAAAAAAGTTTCCGATAAATATTGTAGACAACTTAAGAGGCCTATGGTGATTTTGCAACGATTTCAGTCAATTTATTTTGGAGATTTTTCATAAAATAAACAGAGTTGAGTACTTTGTAATATGTCATTAGAAAGATTATTTCAATAGTAATGGAATAAATGAGCCACATTTTTGATTTATTTCTGTAATTTCGATTTATCCATCATGTTCTAACATCCGTTTCAGAAAATTTGATGTTCGGGGGCTCAATTTTTTTGCTGTTTTCAGTCGACATTGTAGTTTAAACTTAACGAAAAAAATACTGTGCATTGGCATAGAAGTCTTCTAAGGAATGAATGAAACAGTTTTTTATTTTCGTACAAAATTTTCGAAAAATAAAATATTAAACGCAGTGCAATTTTCGAAAATATCCACCCAAAACGGATGATTTTTCTGAATAGGCTAAATGTTGTTTGCTAAAAATAAAAATACCACTGTAAACTTTACATCATCAACTACTTGTGTGCAAAAAATTAAATAAATAGATTTACAAAAAATACTAAAAAAAAATTTCGTAAAAACACGCAAATCTTGCAATATATTAGAAGACACATTCCCTAGCCGGTCAGTCCGCGCCAAGCGCTTCTAGAGGGAGGACGTATCGCTTTTCGTTGTGCGCCCACGTGACCACATCGAGCGATCGAACGGCGAACCGGGCAAACAATATAGCGCAACCAAAATGTTTTGACAGTTTTCTTTTTATATTTTTTTTGTTGTCTACTAAATATTGATGAAAACTATGTTTTTGTTTATAAAGTATAATTGCGATGTATATAGTATGTAATTTATATTTCAGATATTCGTTGTTTTTTCTTTATTACGAAGATAACTATATATCAAAGAAAAATAGAATAGAATTATAAGTAATCCAATATTTTATTGATCTAACAATGACGCGTGAGAGAAAAAACAGTGCCTTTGGCATTGTGAAATGAAAAAAAAAATCATGAATTCAGAAGGTTGATAGGTGCAAAAAAATATTTAATGGACATAATTTTTACTACCTTTAAGGATGATTTATATTACACCGGGCCGTGCCCCGTCCGGAGCCCGGTGAAGATGCTAATATGCTTTTGTATGAACCAATTCATATTACACCGGGCCGTGTCCGTGCGCTCCAATCGCGAAATTTCAAAAAAATATTTCTTTTCACCGTGCGCTCGGAGACAGCTTCGCGAGGCCCGCTCGGGTATTAGTCTTTTTAGTGGTATCATTTAATGTATACTTAGTTTCTTTTTTAAATTGTTAAAATTATAAATAAATGAATTAATTAATTAACCCGAGGCTGACTGCCTCGAGGTATAATATTTTTTCAATAATATATGTATATTAATTTATTCCTGGTAGGTATAATATATTTCTGCTTAAATATTTTTTCAAAAAAGAATTTCAAAAATATCTCGGGAGCGGTGCGTCACAGACCCTGCGTGTTTGTGCTCATTTAAGAGGTCTTGGGGAGAGGAATTTTTCGGTGAAGACGAAATTTCGAAGTTCGCATTTTTGGACTTTTTTAAAAATATCTCGGGAGCGGTGCGTCGCAGACCCCCCGTGTTGGTACTCATTTAAGAGGTCTCGGGGTGAGGAATTTTTTGTTCACGATGAAATTTCGAAATTCATATTTTCGTTGAAAAACAAAAAAAAACATTTGTTTAAAAACAAAAAAGTTACGCGTTGTTCCGAATACCACGCATACGAAGTCGCGGGCACAGCTAGTATAGTAATATTAATACAAAATAGTATAATAGTACTTGGAAATGAAAGGCATGGGCAAGGCCCGGTGGCGGCCCGTCGGCGGCACGGTGACAAATAGCAAACCCGGCCGTTGAGAAAAACACGGTGAGCGCCCGGCCCGGTGTAATATGTTTCATCCTTTACTTTTGGTCTGTCTGTCTGCAAACAAAACTGAATCAATTTCTCAGCCACTTCACGTAAGCCTAGCGATCTGAAACTTGGCCAACATAGACTAAGACTGCAGGTGGAACAAGAAAACAAATTATAAGCGCGAAAAAGCTACAAAACTTTTTCTTTTTTCAAGTCTTTATTCATTTTCAATTTGGAAAACACTTATGTCAAAAACTTCTTTTGATTTCTCGCTATTTCACATATTTTTTTCGTGTTTATTATCAAATTACAATATGAAATGGGGTGTTAAAGAAAATAGGATTGCAGCCTTACACAGAGTGGGTATGGAGCCGTCGGTCATATTCAAGACACTTCAGAAGCTTGGTATCAGCTGTATGTTCGTATATATCGTACTATCGACAGATATGCTAACACTTCTTCTGTCGATGACCATAAAAGATTGGGACGGCCGCGTGCTGTTAGAACTACAAAGGCTGTTAATGCTGTTAAAGCCAGAATTCGCCGAAACCCCATAAAGAAATAAAAATCTTATCGCGAGAAATGAAGATTCCGGGTAGGACTCTGTCGCGTATATTAAAACAAAACCTGAAGCTCGGTGCTATTGTCGATATACAGGACATGCCCTAAATCAATCCCTAAAGATAAAGAGAGTGACTCGATTAAAACGCCTTCTGTCCCGATACGACGGTGAAAGACACAGAAATATCCTCGTTACTGAAGAAAACATTTCCACGATTGAAGAACACTACAACAAGCAAAATGACAAAATGTACGCTTTGTCATTGAACGCTTTGTCACCTCAACCCTATATGAACCAAAAAGAATTTTGAAAATCGGTTTACAATTGGCGAAGATATCACGTAACATACATACAAAAAAAGACATCAAAATTGAAAACCTCCTTATTTTTGGAAATTGGTTAAAAAAAACATGTATTTTCATTGTACAGAGCTCATGAGGAGGTCAAGTTATAGGGAATTAAATTCTCTAAAAGATCTTTACTGTGCCATTACAATAAAAAATTTATTACGGCTTTTACACCATTTTCAAGACGAGAAAAATTTTGAATTTTTTTTTAACATTGATTTATCTGACTATTACTCATAAATCGCCAACGAGAAAAAATTTGAAGCTTGGATTCAAGAACTAGAAACTTGAAGCTAAAATTTCCTTTTTTAATGAGCTCTATACGACCATTTTCTTCGAAGTTACAGCCTGTTGAAAATCACCTAAAAATTTGGAACTTTTTTTTATATCCTTTAATTGTTGCGTTTAGTGTAGAATAAAGACCTTTATCAAAGCTAAAGGTGGCCATTTTGAAAAGATTTTTTTTTTGCTGAGGCTTCAATAAATATGTATACGTAAGTTTAATTATGATTACCTTACTTCATAAAAAGACTTATCTGGGGTAGTCGGTGCAGCCAGGTTGATAGTAATTTACTCCAGTGTTGTTCTAAGTTATTAAATAGTTATAGTGTCTGTAACAGTCTGAAAAATATAAAATACTGTGTATATACATATAATACAAAAGTGAAATAAGTACTAAGTAAAAATCTACATATAATTAGTGGCACTTATTGAATTGCGAGTTTAGTTGCACCGGTGCTTAACACTATTAGTGATCATAAACAATAATGATAAGAACAAATAATGTGAATGAAGTATAGTGAAGATTTGAGAAAAAAAAAAAAAGGCTGACAGTAATTTTTCAAAAGAATAGCAATTAATATAAATACAGAAGAAAATAAATTATTGTGACAGTGAAACAAATGAAAAGGTGCAATACGATTTTAAATGTACCCTATACAATGATTTATTGAAATGATTTATTCTTAAAAAGATATAACGATTTTGGTGCACCGTACTACGAAGCCAGGCTGGAACATTGTTACTAAGCGCGGCCAGAGTTACAAGTTATGGTGGTTCTTATCCTTTGTTAAGTCAAAGTTGATGAAATTTGGTTTTTATTTTGAAACGAATTGAAAATTTTAATATTGTTAAAGGAGATCTGGGGTAATCTGCTGATGTAAACAACTGCTCCGTATAATAATTCAGAGACCGGTTCTGGTGTTCGAAGTGTCAGCACGCACATTAAAAGCCAAATAATTCATAAACATGGAAAAACATTATTCAAAGTGACATCTCAATAAAACACAGATTATAAAATACTTAGAAGCAATAATCATAGTGTTAATATTTTTGTAGAAAAACTAATATCATTCATCGTCATTATAACTTAAAAGCGTTAACAAATAGACTGGTCACATACATAGTGCCAACCTTTAAAAACATCGGACACTAGTGACAGAGACCCTAGTTGACATCAACATCGGGGTTGCCAGTAAAGGAATTAAAAATTCCCACAGAAGGCAGTGATACCACAACAAATTACCAGAATTACCAGAATAATAAACCGCTATGGATAAATATATGGAACTGCTTCTACGAAAACTCGACGAGAAATTGGATAAACAAGCCGACCAGATAACACAGTCAGTAACCAAGAACGTTACGGAAGCAATAGATGAGAAAATGAGTGAAATAATTGAAGAAAACAAATTCCTCAAAAACAAAATATCAGAACTAGAGCTGAAAATCAAATCCCTAGAAAGAGAGAAACGAAAAAACAACCTTGTTTTTTTCGGAGTAGAGGAAATAGGAAAATCTGAGCATGAATTAGTAGAGTATATAAAAGATACCATAGAAGAGTTAGGAGTGAAAATGAATAGCAATGAGATTAGTAACGTATATAGAATCGGAAAAAAGACAGAAAACAAAAACAGACCAGTCGTAGTTTCCTTTACAACCCAATGGAAGAAACATCTTGTACTCAAGAACAAGTTAAACTTCCCATCAAATATATACGTCAAAGAGGACTACTCCAAGGAAACTCTAGAAAAGCGTAAACAACTACAATCTCAAGTGAATGAAGAAAGAAAGAATGGAAACATTGCTTATCTGAAACATGACAAACTCATAGTGATAAAAATGAAGGACAATAGAAGAGAAAAAAGAAGGAGAGAACCCTCAGACTCTCCCAAACAAACAACACAGATAAAAGCTAGCACAAGCAATTCAGCCAGAAATACAACCCAGACTCGTATCAAGATACAGAAAAATGAAATTATTGGACCAAGTATACTCAACTATGTAGAAAAAACAAGATCCGACCCCCACCTAAATTCCCCAAAAAACTAATTAAGGCCCTAGAAACCCGGAATCAAACAGAAATGACTATAAGAAACAGATTCAAACAAAAACATCAAATAAATTGTCTCCCACAACGGCTGGTCACCGCGGGAGCACTAGACCAAATCCCTCCAGCAAAAAGAAGTGAAACATTTGACATTGCAACACTCAACACAAGAACTCTACGAACACAGGAAAGCTTGCTCGAATTGGACAAGGCATTACAAAATATAAAATTTGATATCCTGGGCATATGTGAAATGAGAAGGCTAGATGAGAAAATAACAGAGCGAATTGACTATATTTTATATCAAAAAGGTGAAATAGCAGGCCAAAGAGGAGTGGGCTTCTTAATTAAAAAAGCACTGAAAAACTATATACAAGAATTGATAGGCATTTCAGACAGAATAGCAATACTCAACATTAATATGCCAAGATACAAAAAACAGTGGACAATAATACAAGCATACGCACCCACAGAATTAGCATTAGAAAGTGAAAGTGAAGACTTTTACTATACTCTGTGTGATATTATAAAAAAATACCATAATAACTTCCTCATAGTTATGGGTGATTTTAATGCACAGGTTGGCTGCAGAGAACCCGGCGAAGAACTAATAATGGGCAAACATGGATATGGAAAGAGGAGTGCAAACGGCCATCGACTAATTGAATTGCTATTACAAAACAACTTAACATTATTAAATTCAGTCTTCAAAAAAAACTCCAAAACCAAGTGGACCTGGGTATCACCCGATGGCAAATATAAAAACGAAATCGATTTCATAATAACTAATAAACCAAAGTTTTTCCAAGATACACACATTATTCAAAATTTAAATTTTAATACGAACCACCGCATGGTACGCTGCCGTTTAAAAAAGCATCCAACAAAAAGAGGTATAAATAAAATTAAAAATAAATTGACATTAGAACAACACAGAGAGAAAATAGATCCTTCGTCCATCAACACACTAAAGGAAATAGTAAACTCGGACAGAAGTGTCACAGAAAAATACGACCACATGGACAAACAACTGTCAAAACTGAGGAAAGTAAATGTACCCAAAGATGTAAAATTTAGTGAGAAGACAATAGAGCTCCTAGAAGAAAGAAAAGTACTAATGACAGACAAATCAAAAACTGAAGAAAACCGCAACATAATATCTAGACTGAGTAAACAGATTCGAGAAAATATAAGAAAGGATAGGAAATTAAGAAGAATGAAAAAACTAGAAGAAGAAATCCAAAAAACAGGAGGAACAAGAAAAGCTTTCAAGGAATTAAGAGAATATGGAATGGAATGGATACCAAAATTAAAAAGCAACAAATCCAAACAAGTAACAAATCGCAGAAGAATCCAGAGCCTTGCTACAGACTACTATCGAACGCTTTACTCGAATAATAACACCGATCAAGATGAGAACGCCAGTTACGATCCTAATATGGGTTATAAAAAAGTCCCATCAATACTCTTGCAAGAAGTACAGAAAGCCATCATGTCACAGAAGCTAGAAAAAGCTCCAGGACCTGACAACATAACTAATGAGCTAATTAGAGGCACTGCAGAAGAAATAAGCCCAATCCTAACAAAGTTATTCAATGATATTATAACAACGGGAATCATTCCGAAACAATGGAATGAATCACATATTATTCTCCTCCATAAGAAAGGTGATAAAGATGACATCGGCAATTATAGGCCAATTAGCCTTATATCAAATGTGTACAAAGTCTTCGCAAAAGTAATTTTAGAAAGAGTAACAAGGATTCTAGACGAAAACCAACCGATAGAGCAGGCGGGATTTAGAAAGAACTACAGCACTATAGACCACATCCACACAATCAAACAAGTTTTGGAAAAATACAATGAACACCAGAAAATATTGTATATCTGCTTTATAGACTACTCCAAAGCATTTGACAGTATAAAACACAAATTTATCTGGCTGACTTTAAAAGAACAAGGAGTGGACGACGTCTATATTGAACTAATCAAGTCTATCTACAAAGAAAGCAAAAGCAGCATTAAATTAGAGTCAAAAGGAGACCCCTTTCCAATAAACAGAGGCGTGAGACAAGGTGATCCACCATCCCCTAAGCTGTTTAATGCGGTGCTGGAACATACATTTAGAAGATTAGACTGGGATAACTACGGTATTATAATCAATGGAAGCCGCCTCAATCATTTGAGATTTGCAGATGACATTGTCCTGCTAGAAGAAGACCCCAACAAACTAGAGCACATGATAAAAGACCTAGCAGAAAAAAGTAAAGAAGTAGGTTTAGAAATTAATGCAGACAAAACAAAACTAATGACCAACTCAACAGAAAGCAACATAGAGGTTTACGGAACCAAGTTCGACTATGTGAATGAATATGTATACCTTGGTCAAATCATATCTCCTGAAGACTCCATGTCCAAGGAAATAAACAAAAGAATAGCCTGCGGATGGAAGAAATACTGGTCCTTGAAAGAAATAATGAAGAACAAAGATCTAGGCATACACATCAAGAGAAAGACTTTCAACACTTGTATTCTCCCATGCATGACATACGGCAGCGAGACATGGATACTAACGGAAAAACATAGAGAAAAACTTGCCAAAACAGAAAGAGCAATGGAAAGAAGTATGTTGGGAGTCAGGCTTAGTGATAGAATCCGAAATCTAGAAATAAGAAGGAAGACAAAAATAGCCGATATAATAACTCGTATAGACCATCTAAAATGGAGTTGGACAGGACATATGCTACGTTGCAAAATAAATAAATGGAGTAAACAAGTAACCTTATGGTACCCAAGAGGGGACACCAGAAAAAAGGGGCGCCCGAAAACAAGATGGAGTGACGATATCCGCCTAACCCTAGGACCATACTGGACCAGAGTTGCAGAAGATCGAGCTCAATGGAGAGAGCTGGAGGAGGCCTATGCCAGAAGGCACGCCGAACTACGAGATATACTATAAGAAAAATTCATAAAAGCAAAAACGTTAAATTGTAAATAGTTCGGAATAAAAGGGCTTTATTATTATTACTTCATAAAAAAATAAATGCATTTTCATTTGTAACAGAATTTATGGCTTAATTAGGTACCTTCCTTAATTTTATTAATATTTAGTTTCGGATTTCCGGCATTATTATAAAATTTTCAAAAAATAATAAATAAACAATCACAATAAATAATAATAATGAATGAAATAATAGTAAACGATAAATAAAATAATAATAAATAATGAATTGGCTTTCTCTACGATTTTACTATTAGTGATTTACTTTTTCACACATATGTATCAGTAATGGAGGTACATACTCAAAAATATTTAATATTTAAACTAATATAAAGTAACTAACATTGTATAATTCTTAATAAATATAAGAGAAAAAAATATTGAAAAAAGACATTACTAATTTATTAATTACTATAAAAATATATGGAAAGGATCAAAACCGTTTACACCGACTCAACCGCTGTCCGTAGTTTAGTTCACGAAAGATCACATGGCGGCGCCACCGCCGCGCGTCAAATACCTATTGTCGAGCGGCGCGATATCACCTACGGGGCCTTAATTTTACATAAAAATGTTATTATTACTTTTTTGCTAAAATTAAAATAACAAAGAAATTAAGGGTTGATACTGTAATTTTTTTTAATGTACCTATTAACCCTTACATCTTCTAATCTCCCAACTCCGATAATTTTAATATAGCAAAAAAAGTTATGTCAAAATTTTTATGTAAAACAAAATTCTCTGCTTACAATATTTGTCTGAAATTTTTTACCATTTTTTGTATAATTTGGAAAAAACACCTATTTTTTTCCATACTTCTAGAAATTTATACTAAAAATGGCCATGAGGGACTCAAATTTTGATTTGTTAGTAAATTTTCCTGGACTAAAATTTTAATACATTCAAATATAAATTTATGTTTGCTATATACAAAATTTTTGCATAAAATCTAATATTGTTTGAATGTTTATTATAGGGTGTCTCTTATATACCTGTAGACACCTGTACCTATGCGGTTCGTAGGGAGGAAACAGAATAAAGTGTACAGTCTTTCTTTACTTAATAATACTTAGATCGAAACCTGTTAATGGCAGTATAGTATTAGTATTGCATAAGTACTGTGACCTGTTAATGTTTTTCGTAGGAGTGCCAAGTTTGTGACTGCGAAAGAAATGCTTCCTGACACTTTCTCTACGAATATTATAAGGGAATATTCATTTTACAGACAGTTCCTGCTTAAACACAAGAATTACAGACATGACGCCCCCCAACGGCGAAGGTCTAGAACCTCCAGAAATAGTAATATTGGATGGAGGATTTTCGACTCAATTATCCTGTCACGTCGGCCATGTCATCGACGGTGATCCACTGTGGTCCGCTCGTTTCCTCTACACAAATCCTGATGAAGTCGTCAACACACATCTGGATTTTCTCAGAGGTAAAATAAATAATTATATCACACACCCGATAACTTATTTCATCATAGGTCAGTACAACATAAATCGATATGTTTTTTTATAAGTTCAATGCCTATTAATATCTATCTATATGTGTGATAAGCAAGTCCGAGTCTACTGTACAACTAATTATATGTTCCCGCGAAAACACGAATCGGCTGCCGACCCTTCATCTTTACGGTCGTGCTGTTAACGAGATTGGTTCATATTTTAGATTTTCTCAGCTACTTTGGGTCGTACCAGATAAGTAATTCTTTTATGGGTTAAAAGTAAATTTAAAAGTAAAAATAATCAAAACCAAACTCTGTTCGAAAGGTTATTACAAAGTCGCCGATTTTATTTAAGCGATAATGAAGCCTGGTTTTAAACGATTCTGAGCTCATATTATGATCAGTATTACATAATATACTTTCGATTTTTGTGTAATAAATAATTGTCAATTTTTATTTTATTTTAAAGATGACAAAGAAATAGTATCCCGAGTTCTCAGATTCGACAACATCATGGCCACTTTATTTCCGAAATCCTGGTATAATAGCCGTTAAAAACGTTCATGTTAAACCTACTCCACTGTTTCACTGATAATAAATTTATAGCAGTGGCATGGAACACTGCGTTTAGGAGTCATAAATAGGGCATCACCTGTAGCGGTCGTAACCACCTTCTTGCAGAAGACCGCCCTAACAGCTGTGCTGTTTGATTCTTTGAGTAAGGGATGCCAGAGCCCTTTTCGTGTTCCCTTCGAATTCCTTATCTATTATTTATATTCATTATTATCATCATCTCAGTCGTAGGACGTCCACTACTGGACAAAGGCCTCCCCCTATCCACCGTCGATCCTCGGCTCTAATCAGGTCGTCTGTCCCCCTTGATCATACGCTACGCTTGCCGGTCCGTGGCCACCACTCGAGAACCTTGTGCTATGTGTCCTGCTCACTGGCACTTCAACTTACTATAATCCGTCGGGTTAAGTCGGCAACTTTCGTTCGTCTATAGATCTCCTCATTCCTGTGATTCGATCTGGCAGTGTTACCCCGAACATAGCCCTCTCCATAGCTCGTTGAGCGACGTTGATCTTTCTAACGAGGCTCAGTGGCGTAGCGTGGTCTAATATAGACGTGGGCAAAGTCGCATCAGCGATGCCCCTTTTGTTTCGTTCCCAAAAGCTACCCAATAAAACTATCTTACCAAATATTGAAAAGCATATAAATTTGAAAAAAAAGTTTTATTTTGTAACTTGAATAATTTAATTGTTTACAAAAATAATGTTTTTCGGCTTTACGTTTTATAGAAGTCCTCTGGTTAGGATTTGTAATTGATTTTTGCAACTAAATCTGTTTCGATTGAGCCAGCCTCAATCGAAATAAATACAGAGGATTGAAAGAAAGTAACCACCACTTTCAATAACTTTTAAACAATCCGTATAGGTACTTAGTAACAATTTAACACATGGTAGTAAAAGTAAATAACTAAAGATATATATTGTTTTATGATGTAGTCTCAATAGCACTTACAATTAAATTATGATGGATGTGGATGTGAGCGAGACAGCGGGACTCAAACAGATCGGGGAATTTTCAGTTCATACTTTTTTTATAAGCGACTCACTCACTCAAGTCACACGCGCCAAGTTCAAATAAGTGAGCGAGGCTACCATTGTATATATCTAAAGCGTAAAACTAGGAGTTATGTTTTGTTGTTATTTCAGGTTCAGGAAAGTGACGAGTGTGCCCAATATTTTTTAGGCATTTAAAGAGGCCTCGCGGGACCCCTTTAAGTGCGAGGCATGGGCCCACTTCGCCACACCTAGCTACGCCACTGACGAGGCCCATAAGTTAGAGCCACTTTTCAACGTAATATATCATCACTGGAAACACGTCAGTGATTGCGCTAAAAACGCTGAAAACTTGGTCGAAAACTTTTGTTTTAAGACACTGAGGAATTTATATTATATTTATATTATTATATATATTATTCTACTAAGATAGGCAGCGAACTTGCAGCACTTATGGGGTTGTTGTCATGGCAAATAAATTATTATTATTATTATTATTATTATTATTAATAAGAGACGGGTGCCACCTCCATCAAGTCAGCCTGTTTGACGATCTCTAAATAATATATATGTCGCAGTCATCTGGTTAAATCTGCTATTTGATTGAATGACTAGCGCGTTCATTGAATGACGACATTTAATTGAATGACTAGGCCGAACGTTGATTGAACAAGCGTCACTAAACGTCCAACTAGTTAGCGGATTGTAACATAGCCCTTTGAACATAGCGGACATGAAATCAGTCAGGTAATTCAAATTTAGTTCATTTTTTTCCCACTGCGGCGCTAGTAGTCACCAAAACAAATATGGCATCAAACAGCTCGCACAGATAGCACTGTGTTGATAGCGCATATTTTAATAAATTACTTTTGAAATAATATGATAATTTTTTCTAGGTTTTTTACTTTTTTATACTAAGCAAAAATATGAGATTAAGTAAAGCTTTGGAAATCATGCTACAATCTTTTATTATTTTAAACTCAGCAGTTTATAAATCAGTAATTTTTTAATTGTCCCAAAATTCACCCTAATCAAATATTACAATTTGATTTAACGAAACATTTTATAATTCATTTATTTTTATTTAAAGTAAGGTTAGTTGCGAACTCATGGGCACCTTAACCAAATATTACAAAGTCGGCTATATCCAATTCAACGACTTCGCTAAATGACGTTCAGTCAAGACGTTAAACGTTACATTCAACGACTTGACGAGTTGTCCTTTAGTCATTCAATTAAATGTCGTCATTTAATGAACGCGCTAGTCATTCATTCAAATAGCAGATTCAACCAGATGACTGCGACATATATACCAAAGAATATCTGTGATTTTTCTGAGACTTTATTAAAAACAATTCCTCCCTTACGAGTCAATGTATGCGAGTTTTACTTTCGATCGAACAGCCTACTTCTTAGTTATAACACAAGTAGGCTGTATTAAAAAAGGAAAGTCAATTTCGCCTTATTTAAATGCCGCTGTTTTTAAATAAAACAATTACGAGGGCTGTGTTATCGTGAGCCGTGCTCTCCGCGAAATTACGTGATTTGCATTCCGCAATAGGCCTCTGTAGGTAATACTGTGCCAGAAACGAATTTGATCAATGACATCTCGTACATGCCTTCGTGGTTGACATCAAAGGCATCGCGCCGCGTATCGTTTACAAAGAAACTTCAGCGTGCGCCCCATAACGGGTGACTGAAAATAGGTTGATTGCAATATTTGCGTTAAAACTTTGAGCTTATAGCGCGTAAAATATATGAATAAATATAACTTATACAATAAAGTATACAAATACAGTAATTTATTTGTATGCATATTGGTATTAGGATATTAAATACTGTTAATAACCATGTTAATGCTCTTATAAAGACGCCGCGCCGCTCGCTGAGTTAATCCTGAAAATATATAGGGATTTTAATAATAAGGCAGTTTCCATGTTATTAAAATTTGCGAGTTGCGGTGCTTTTTAAACATCGTTTTAAAAGATTTTTTTAAACGAATTAATACCGTTTAAAATTTGAATATGAAGTACGAATATTATAATTGAATATAACTTTGTACGAATAGGTATTTGTTAAATTTAAAATGCAATGTGTAATTTTAAGTATTACGATTGCTCATTAGGATGTTTTAATAATAATAATAACATTTAATTGAAAATAAGTTCTTAAAGCTAAGCAAAAATTTCTTAATTCAATCGCGCTTGCATTCGCATTTTATTCAAATTAAGATTAATTGTTACTACTATCTGTAATAGAATATTATATTATAATATATAAAACATGCGACTATAAAAATTAAACTATAAAAATATTAGTAAAATATAATAGATAGACAATTATGTAAGATAGACGTGAATCTATTTTGGGAAAGCCCATAAACATTGGAACATGGCGATGAGATGAAGGTAGTTGTGACACGCTAATGAAGCCCTTTGAAGTGTAAAGTGATTGCGTTGTCACCAATTCCAAGGACGAAATTTGAATGAATCCCGAAATAAAGTTAACACAGACTGACGCACGGAGAGACGGCGAACGCTTTAGGTTACGCTATAGGGATCTCAATAGGTACCGCAGTTTTGACGAATTACACATTAGGTCGCTTTTAGCCTGTCATTTCTTGCGTCTAACACGGAGAGTGCGACCTCGTCTCGTGTCATCGTCCTCTGAAAGCGCTTTTCTTTGCCACAAAACGGACCGTTTCTTTTCATAAGGAAAAGCTGAAAAGTGTCTGCAAGCAAATAACTCCCTGGAGGCGAAACAACCTACTGCCTCGCTTTGCTTCTCACAAGAGAGATGATATGGAAAAGAAAAACAATCTAAGTAGGTTCAATTTTAAGAAAATTTTTTTTTTGTAATTTCAGTTAAGGGCTTCACTTGGGCAAATAACATTTACATTAGAACTCGCTGGCGGCGGAGACAATTCAACAGGCATAGAAATTGTGTTTTTTTTGTTTTGTTTTTATCATTAGAACAATACATGAAAAAAATTATTATTTATACAGTTTTTTAAACTGACATTAACTTATTAATAGGTACAGGATTCATATGCGCACTATAAGCCGTTTTCGAGAGAATTTTCAATAAAAGTCAAATCCTTCTTGTGTTCTAACTTTTTTTGTGGAGTTTCTATTACTTTAACGAAAATTCTAATTAATACAATTATTGGTTCTTCACATGTTTATGTATGATATAATTATATTTTTTTCAAAGCAATTGTGTTGTCTATTTCTTGTAACATCTTCATTAAGTAATGGATATTTTTAGTATTTAGCGTTTGTCTCTTTTAGTTTTGACTAATATTACAAACGACTAACGCTTTAGTTAGAGTATTATTTTATTCGAATAGCGTTGTTTGCAGTTCAAGCCTGTAGTGCGCTGTTTTTATTATGATTGACGCTTTAGCACAGTTGGCAAGAGCCTGCGCTATTTACTCCAATGCCCCATATGCACAAACTCCCTTGTATTTGCATAGTGCCGGGCGTGAGTCTGTCTGTATACGTAGGTATAGTTACGTATACGTAGGTGTAGGTAGAGGAGAGAGGGCCACAGCGGAAGGCAGCGACCGGTTACATAAGGCTTTTCCCATTAATCACCTTGTCTGTCTAATACGTTTTCATTCGCAGGCTGCTCGCCGTCTTCTATTTACATAATTATTTTCTTCGACCCGTTCCAGTTGCGCCGTACTACCCGCCTCCGTGTTGCATTCGCTAACTTCTAATAACATTAATAGTTTACGCCTGTTACCCGCACCCTGCTCAAAATTGCCCAACAATAGTAACAACACACACTAGTTTAACAGTTATTTATCGAGTTAGTTTCAAAACTTGCAAATATTGTTGATCTACATACACCTTCCTAAGTACGTATTCGGGACAGAAAAGGACGCAAAGGAGACAGTGAAATCGGTAAAGATATTAATCTTGGGATTCATTTGTTTTCATTACTTATTCAGATGATTAATGTGGGGTAGCGATATTGGGGGGCCACGAGTGGATTTGTTAGATTAAAAGCTTCGGCACATATTCGACGGGACGAGACCTTTTAATTTATATATTCATAAGACTTGGCGGTTAAATAATTTGATTATTTTTTTGCAGCCGGCGCTGATGTAATAATAACGAATACGTACCAGGCATCGGTGAGTGGATTTGTTGAACACCTGGGCGTCACTCCTGAGAAGGCGGACGAACTGATCAGGCAAGCTGTTGAAATGGCCAAGCGTGCTCGATCACTATACCTCGAAGAATACGATACATATGTTCAAAACGGTATGTGCTCTGCTATTTTCTTTTCATTATAAACAAACGAAGTGGAGCAAGCGACAAACAAGTGGAAGAACTTTAATTAAAAATAAGAGAAATTTGCTTGAGAAAATATTTCTGTTATAATTATGCCATCTTGAGTAAAGTTTTTTCCGTGTTTTCTTGTTTTGCATGTGTTTGAAATAAGAATGGCGATATAGTAAATAAATAGATTATTCTTTTCTCGGAATTAAGGATCATCTAATAAATTGTCTTTAATATGTTTTACACTCCCGAATATAGGACACTGATAACGTTGTCTTCTAGTTTCCATGGTAATTTATCATTAATTATAGAAAAAATAATGTAACGAGTATTAAACGCGGTGGTGTACGGCCACAGGTACGGCACTGTAATAATATGTCTGTCACACTAAAACTAAACTCAAACGACTGCGTTAAGTATGTGATAAGCCTGTGTAGAGTCAAGTACCCACTTTAAAGTTATAAAAAGAAAAATTATAGTAAACAATGGCAGTCATTATAACAAAATGTCTCACCATTTCTAGTTACCGACACAATAATATAAATTTTGTTTACAAATAGTATTGTTTTCTATTATAGTCACTATTGTATTACTATGTGCGGGCTATTACACTGAAAATAAATTAATAATATTTTACACATTAAACATAATTTCACTATTTTTTTTTTGACCACCCTATTGTACAAAGTTAATCGAATTGAATATTTCAGTACGCACGCCTTTGGTAGTGGGATCCGTCGGTCCATACGGCGCCCATCTTCATGACGGCTCTGAATACGACGGCAGCTATGCTGACACTGTATCTGTCGAGGTAAAATTAACACTTGGTCTAATTCAACGGTCTGACGAAAAGTGGGACTGCCATTAATATTTTATGAGATTCACCACTAATTAGAGCTTTGTCTCTTATTCCGTGTGCCGTGTCATTCCATTTTTAGTCTAGCTTACCGTGTCGTGATAGCGACGATCGATATTTAATTAAACTTTATGCAACGCGAGAAGATCCAAAACTAGATCTCAGGTGAAATTGCCAAATTTTATTCTACAATCAAATGGTATAAACTGAGAGTTATAATTTCTTTTAAAACTATGCCCATATATCGTCCCTTCAGCAAAGTTTACCTACATTGACATGTGCCTCTTACGGTTTGTCAAAAAAGTCTGGAAGTATGATAGATATAAAATTGTTAGATATTAGCCTAATAGTGAAATTGGTGTAAATTCAGCGTTATAAAACGTAGTAACACTCGCAGGTTCATAAGGCGTATTAAAGCGAAAGAAGCTATTTTCATGGTAGCACTCTTGAAGCGGCAACATTGCATCTAACTGTAAATGTATTTTATGGAAGTATTTAATATTGGATGATTTCAAAGGTTGACAACTCCCGACAACGATTTTTTCAATTTATTCTTAACTTTTAAACCACTTCTTATATACTTACATGCTTGATTACATATGGACATGGCCCGCGGGTCGGCTGCGGCCCGTCACAAACAATTATTAAAAAAAAAATTAGCTGTTCTTTAACAGTTAATTATCTTTATCGCTTTTCATTTAGTGCTACTTAATAAAGACATACGGCCCGCAACTTGATTATATCTATCCTTATCTCATGTGTCACCTGAAATACATATTGATTTATCCTCACTTCCACTATTCTGATATTTTTTCGCGGTACCCACTTTTTTGCATTGATATTTATTAGTTGATAGTTGATGGTTGATAGCAAACTTTTTACATTTTTGTTCTCAACATAACATAGCATTTAATTACTTTTCGTAAATTATCGTCTCGTATCATATCGTATCGTATCGTCCCATGTCATTCACACAACCTGACACTATGTATAATTTTTTTAATTAGGCATATTTAAAAAACATATTAATTGTAATTCTTAAATTATAATAATGACTGTATCCTGGATCCAAGCTATAATAACGCTGAATCCATGCTTGTTCTGATCGATCTTATTTGTAAATTCATAGGAGAGGTCTATGTCCAGCAGTGGACATCTTGCGGCTGAGATGATAAAATTATAAATAAAATTTGTAAATCTACCATTCGAAAAGGAAACAAATTTGAAAGGTAGGTATAAAACAATTTTTAAAATAAACTGTAAATTTATAAATAAAAAAAAAACTAGAAATAAAATATTTCATAGATATACTTAGATACGTTGTGTGACTAATATCTTCAAAACTCTCCTGATATTATATAATTATGTCTTTATGTGACTCAGTCAAATTGCCCCTCCGCTTGCCCGTTGCATCCTAATAGTATAACATTTTAGGTGCTAAAAGTTTGTATGCTTGGATGTTTGTTCCTTAATAACGCAAAAACAGGTGAACAAATTTGGGTGGAATTTGGCAGACAGACAGTTTATTACCTGGATCCTAACGAATAGAATACTTTTATCCTGGAAAAATGTTAGATTCCTGAGGGATATAATAAATATATCGTCTAAACATATAAAAACATAGACGCCACCGTCGTCAGAGCGATAAAGACTCGTATATGTTCATTTATCAACGCGTACGAAGTCGCTGGCACGGGTAGTGTTCTCACAAAAAAACAGCTACAAATCTGTTGAGTGCTTCTTGTCAGTTATTTGAAATTTTAAATGTGTTATCTCAAGGTGCATTTTTGATCTTAGCGACCACCACGGCGACTTTATGACTAGGCGACTAAAATCGCCTGTTGCGTGGCGACCCCTAGCTTTCGAATCTCCACGACCCAAGTGCCTAAGGGTAGTTCTTCAGAGACAAAATTTTCGATTTCTATGGGTATATTTCTGTAACCAACCAACAAAACGGCATTTTAATTTTTTTTTGTACAGTTTAGCTTTATCCCTAACTGGCACAAATGATATTTTTGAAATAATTGCTGTCTAGGTACAAAATAAAAATATTTGAAGTTTGTTCTTCTGATTCATATGGTGCGTCCGTTTGCCATTTTCCGGAACAAAATGGTCCATGTCACATTTTCCCTTTGATATATCAATATTAATTACAATTTAATCGAAAGGAAATGAATTGTCCTCTTACAAAAAAAATGTATATTAGTTATAACTACATTCGTGTGTTCATAAATAAGTAAATAAGAAGTGTCCGGCGTATAATACTGATTCATGTGGCGAAAGTTGCGCTTGACCGTACTTGGTCGGGTAATAATAATGAGAGTCTGGCTTTCCGTGCGGGAGAAGTTAGTCATGCAACAGACAAGCTAGAACGTGAACGTGCGGCTGGTTGGCTTAGATCCCGATGTTACGAAGGTAAATGTCTGATTCATCTGTGCTTGGTTCAGGTGGCATACTGATTACAATGCCTACTATATAAAATTTATTTTATTGTTTTAAAACTTTAATCTGAGTTTCGTGTGATGCTTTTGGGTTACAGATTCGTGTAGAAAAATGACAATACTGAAGTCTGTATGTATGATGAGTTATGCATGATTGTAGGCAAAATCCTGATTCATTTGTGCCTGATTTATATGGTCAGAACCCCATATGAATCATAAAATAAATTTGTTTTCACCTCTCCAGCACGAAAGGAGCGCTTTTGTTGCATAATTCTCCTTGTCCAATTTTTTACCGTGTACAAGTCAGTAGTTCAAAGTCTTATTTATTACATTTACTTAGCTATAACTTTTTGAATAATTCAAAAATCACAGGAGTACAAATTTATTCGATAAATGACACATTTTATCTCACACATTAATTTTCCTTATTAACAATAATAAAAAGATTCGGATACAGCCCAACATGACATCGACCTTCCCAATGACGACAGCTTTTGGATGGAGACTTCGACAATCGATGAAAACTTATAACTCCAAAATTCACCAGAGATATCCTATCGACCCTACATCAGAAAAGCGTGGATGATCGCTTAGATTCTGACGATGAGGACATTGTTATCTATAAAAAGCCTCAATATGATAAACAGACAAAAGAGTCTTACGCCATTGGTGAAGATATGATTATTCCATCTTCCTCCAAAAATTCAAGATCTCGCAAAATAGAAAAAGGCTTTAAGGATGATATTGAAAGTATCTCCGTCCCTTGCAAAAAGTTAAGGAAATATTTCTTTTAGTACCTTCTTAACTTTGACTTCATAACTTATTAGTTAACCATACCTACTAATAAATATGTATCTTTGAAAGTTAAGACAGTGATGTCAAAAATGCCATTAATTTAAAGTTGATCTTATTGTTGTTACTTTATTGTTAGTAATAAATACAGTAATGTGATTATTTATTCTAATTAATAATTAAGACTGCTTAACTAAGACTGATGTCAAAAGTGCCATTATTACAATAAGTTTGTACTTCTGTGATTTTTGAATTATGATAAGTTATAGCAAAGTCAATTAAGTATATAATAATTTAGATTATTGTTGTTGTTAAACATAATTATTTTCTTAATAGAGCCCATCTACATAAACTTCTTAATTTTTATTTGTGTTTCTGATTCATCTGTAACAAATTCTGATTCATATGGGCACAAAATATTTGAACGTCGATATCTTGAAAACTACTTTATAAAAACGAGTCCCTCATTCAAATATATACCTTTGGTATACCTATTTTCATATGAACTTGTGTTACAGAGCTAAAAGTGAAATTAAATTTTGGCCATATGAATCAGTCGAAGAATGAAATTTCGAAGAAATACCCCTAACCCGTACTTGCAGTTTCTGTAGTAAGCAGTTCTTACAAGCATTATGTCGAACCTTTTAACTATGAATAGAAAAAGAGTTATTCGACAGTTATTGAAAGATGATATCATATTATTGCTCATATCTCAAAAAAAGAGGATGAAGATCGAAGAGAAGAAAATATTAATATCTAGTCCTCCTGCGAAGAAAAAGCCGCCATTTTGATGTCCTTCTCGGCTGCGACGCGTAACGGCACTGCCATAGATAAGTATGTGTACTGCGTCCGATGCGACCGGGTCGCGGTCGCCAAGCGACTCTCTGGCCACGCTCACTGGTCGCGTGACGCGATCGCGGCTCAGTGTCCCCAATCGTAGTCGCACGTCGCGGTCGCCAGGATACAAAGTGCACCTTTAGCCATAATTTTGATTTTTAATGAAAACTGTGAACCAACCTTAATGTTGAAAAAAGTCAAATTGACTATTATTCCCAAAAGAAGTCAATTACGATTGAAATCCATTTATGAACACAAATGTAAACACTTTAGAAGTTCTACAAGTACCGGTATTGTAATATTATTCTTCCAAGCGTATAGATAGCGTTTATACGAGTATGAGCGACGCGGACTGGGCAATATGCCATTACTTTTATCAACGGAGAAAATACTCCATTTTATGGCACATCAAATATCACTGCTCCGTGAAAGTAAGTTTATTTAAATCAATGAGTGTTTCCAAATGATTCCCACTGAACCCCGGACGAGATAAATGCATAGCCTAATAAAGGTTGAACGCGCCAGCTAAATCGTAAAGAGAGCCGTAAAGTTGTCGGCAAATTAAAATTTACATCGTCAATATGAAAAAGTCCCTCTCCATTTC
This sequence comes from Bembecia ichneumoniformis, assembly GCA_910589475.2. Taxonomy (NCBI): domain Eukaryota; kingdom Metazoa; phylum Arthropoda; class Insecta; order Lepidoptera; family Sesiidae; genus Bembecia; species Bembecia ichneumoniformis. Next base: position 8,983,420 of record OU342521.1, read on the forward strand.
TCCTGTTTCTTTTTTTTTTTCTGTACTGAGAACATTTAACTGGGACGGACAGTTAATTAACGAAACCTAGCACAAAATGGACATCAGAAACAAACGCGAAGTAACGAAATATGCCCCTTAATTAGTTTTATCTTCGTAAAAAGATCTGAGTGAATTAGCATTTTTTTTGCTCTGCATTGAACCTCGCAATTGAGATTGGAATAAAATTCTTTTTTTTTTTTCAGGTGATGCGCGAATGGCATCGGCCACGATTTCAAGCACTCGTAGAAGCTGGAGTAGATCTTCTAGCATTGGAGACTATACCTTGTCAAGAGGAAGCTGAAATGCTATGCGACCTGTTACGCGAATTTCCGAATACAAAAGCTTGGCTTTCATTCTGTTGTAAGGTATGGTTTCCTCGTTATGTTCACGTTTAAATTGAGACATTTTTATACTAATATTATAAAGAACTAGCGGCCCGCCCCCGGCTTCGCCCGGCGTGCAATTTTTATTTATCCCTCTTTCCATTAGCGAAAACCGAATTAAAATCGGTCTACCCGTTCACGCGTGATGCCGTGACCAAGGGAAATGGGGATTCATTTTTATATATAAGATAGATAAGATTAAAGTTTAAATCTTTGAAACTACTCAAACTGAATTTTAAAAAAATCCTTTACCAAAAGTTAGAATAGAGTTTGAAGATGGACAAGGGCTATATATTTCACGCGGGCGAAGCCACGACCACAATACCTATTTAAAATAAAAATTCAACGCCTGGCAAATGAATAACCGCCAATGAAGATAGATTTCAGGCGTTATATTGCTTTACACACTTCTTATCTTCTATATTGCTTTAACGCGGACGAAGTAGCGGGCACCAGCTAGTAAAGTTGTTGTTATTACTTACATCTATGAGTATCTAAAACAAATGTAATAAATAGGTATATCAAAAAGACTGCTTGTATGAGGGTATATTACATAGGCTCGATGTAAAATAACCAAGTTGGTATGATGTTTAATTGAGAGTTTCATAATTGTTGCATTTATTTCCCAACTTTATTTATATATGCACATTAAATTAATTATCTATTTACAATAAAATTTAAATTTATACATAAAATTTAAAAACACTAATATAAAAACTACTTCTGAAATACTTGCGATATCCACATAATATACATATTATAATAAAATCGTAAACAAGCCGTGTCTGTACATTAAATATTTTTTCAAAAAAAAAAAATTGTACCCACACGTTGTACTATATTACCGAGGTCAAAAAAATAGTTTTTAGAATTTTTGTCGGTTTGTCTGTGCGTTTGTGCACGCTAATCTCTGAAACGGCTTAATCGATTTGAATGTGATTTTCACTAATGCATTGTAGCAAACTTTTCGTAAAATTTATTGTTCGTTTCATTCCAATGGGTTTACAAACAAAAAAGTTACGTGCTACCACTCATACGAAGTTGCGGCCTCAGCTAGTATAGAAGGAACCCAAGATACTGGCTGCATTATCCTTCTGCATTTCTTAGGAAAAATAGAAAAAAAAATGGGGAAGTAACAAGGGATCCACAAGCCCACAACTAACTAAAATTTACATAATAGAATTTATTGTTATTCTTTGGTAATTGTTTGTGGAAATGAATAAAGCTTTATCATTATTAATACTTAGTTAAATTTAGTTATACTTAATCGCTGAGCATCTAAATTTAATATTTATTACAAAACTATATTTATAAAAGTATTATGTCATAAGTTTTATAAAAGTTTAGTGTCTGACTCTGTTTGATTAACGAATTTTCAAAAACTTTTTTAATTTTTAATCTTAATTTTTTAAATTAAAATGAGCATTTATTAAGGGCAAAATTGCGGGGAATATCTAGTGCTCTTGGTGCTCAGTAATTGATTTTAATGTCTACTGGTATAGATGTAATCGGTAAATGCGTTTATCATATAGAGTAAAAATAAAAAGGGCTAAAAATGTATAGAAATACAAATATGACCAGATTTATACAAAGTGTTTATACAAACATCTTAATAAAAGATTCAAATAACGAAAGATAGAGACATTTTAAGGAGTATTTAATATTTAAAGATTTTTTTTTTTAATTTTAAACATGTCCGAATTTGTTTCAGGACGATCAAAGTATAGCACACGGAGAAAGTTTCCAGAAAGTGGCGAAGAAATGTTGGGAAGCCAATTCGGATCAGCTGGTCGCGGTCGGCGTCAACTGCTGCGCCCCCTCCTTCGTGACAAACTTATTGAAAGGCATCAATGACGATCGACCACACGCCCCCATTCCACTTATCGTTTATCCCAATTCGGGCGAAAAGTACAATCCCCAAATAGGGTAAGATTTCCCAATTCGATAAACCAAAAAAGGCCGATCAAACTTAGCATTGATTTATGTTGTTCGTTACGAAAAGGAAGATATTGAAAAATTCCCGTGTGATTTATACAATTACCAACGAATTTTTTTCTCCCTAAATGTTCATGAATGTACTTACACGTTATAGAAAAAAATCGTTTGCTGATTTCCAGATCGATTTCTTTTCTTTATTAGGTAGGTACATTGTTACAATTTTTGTAAAGGAGACGCATTATAATTTATTCATTGTAATACTAAAAAGCTAATTTTCCTTGAAAGTAATGAATTTAAAGACATCGTGACTTAGTGCCTCAGCATCATGCTAGAATGGGGTTGAAAGTATAAATGATGTTGACTAAAATGCTATTAAGGCATTTTAGATGGCATTTAATAAAGCTTTCTGTTAAATCTTATGACAGAAAGCGTTATTTTCTTTGCCTAATTAAACATGTTAGAGTAAAATTTAAACTCAGATAAAAATACAGATCATAACAGACTATATTTAAAAAAGTTTTAATCGCATACTTTTATTTCTTTTTTCATATTTTACACAATATTTAAGAAAAACTTTTCAATTTTTAACTGAATTTGCAAGGTTATTAGGTTATTTCATAGGTTATTAGGTTGCGCTCATTTTGGTAAAAATTGTGTTTCGTCTGACGTTAGTAGGAGTAGGTACTTTTCGGTTGCAATGTGGCTTCCATATAAAAAATTTAATTTCTAACCATAAAGGTTGTGAGTGACCAATTTGAAATGCTTTTCCGATTTGAAGCTCCGAAGTTGATCCTTCTACAAATGATCATCTAATTACTATATTACGATGTATGAGCAACTAATAGTACGTATAATAACACTAAGTAGGTATATCTCTATATCAAACTTCATTAGAACGCACATACATTATCAGACAAGTACCTATTGTATTGTAGAATCCTACATTGAAACGAAAATAATAATCATAAAACTTTCAATGTTGCCTGTTACTAATACTGCATTGCTGTCATCTTGATTTTTCTCCCTCAACTCGGATTTACTGGAATCTAATAGACCGATGGTCATAGATAAAAAATCTACAAGGATGATGTAGACAGCCCTTTCTCTAGATCCACCATTTAAAGATAAATTGTCATACCTGAAGTAGTGTTAAACATTAAATGTTCCAGCAATGAGTTCACAGCTGCCTGGCATTAAAAAAACACACACTACAAGTTCTGGGAAACAGGAAATTTATACGAAATTATAAAAAAAAAATAGTTAATTTGGCCTAAATTTGAACAAAAACAAAAAGTACCAACAAACGATATAGGTAATATTTATGTAAGTCTAATAATCTGAGCGTGGAATAAAATGAGAACTTATTCCGATTTTTATTACTGAAAATTATTACTCAATCGAGATAAAAACTGTAAACTAACAGCAAAAATAAGCAGCAATAATCATAACTTTTATAATATTTATGAACAATTCGGAAGACGGAGAATGAGACTTTTTCTGTCGTCTGACCGTGTCTGTATGGGGAAGATAGAGGATATTATCACATTATCTTTTGGTTTTTTAAATACGTATGTTTTTTTGTTTGTAGATTTAGGGATCAAAGATGAAAATATCTACTAATAAAAATAATAAAATCATTTAAATTGCAGTGTTATGGGTAATTCTCAAATTAAGGCATAAAATTTTTAAAACATATATTTAATTTAATTGCCTTTTAAAATCAATATTTTATTTCTAATCTTTACATTTATTATTTTGATTTACAGGTAATTTATCCAAAATTTTTAGATTATAAAGTACTTAACTACAATTTTGCTACCGCACAGCACACTATGCTCCTTGCACTGCTCATATACTGACGCGATATTTTGCGTCGCAGTTACACATTGCCCTACTCGCGTTATTCATCACAACGTCCTATTTCTCTCTTACTCATATTGCCATCCTTTCTCTCTTGCTGCCGTTCTTTGACTCATAATTTTTTATGTTAACATTGGCAGACAGGCTGACGGTCCATTTGATGGTAGGTGGCTACCGTCGCCTATAACACAAGAAACGCCACAGTTGCTGCAAGTGCACCGCCGACTACTGTAGGATTAAGCATAAGGAATTGGGAAGAGTTAGGAAAATGGGCTCTAGCATTCCTTACTCACTCACTGAAACACTACACCACAAGTGCTGTTATTTCACGGTGGTCTTCTGTGAAGGGGTGGTTAATGCCGCCAGACGGGCTGTCCAAACGACTGCAAAAGCGGCGTGCCCTGCCACTGCTTTCCAGATCCAGACCAAAGGCAACTTTGAAAAATTCATCCTCGTCATACTGCTGAGAAAATATTTAGCAGCTGGCATGGGGAGTGGAGCTTCCTTCTCACATAACTTCACTCGCCACTCTTCGAGTGTGCAATTATAGTGAATTTGGCATATAGATAACTAGCTGGTGAAATCCTTCAGTAATTTTTAAAAAAATTTGCGATAATTTCAGCCATTGATTGTATAATCGTGTTCTGAATTGTCCCGCGTAATTTTTTTTTTCTTTGAATATCTGGTCCCTGGCAGAATATCAGTGTTGTGGTTTGCACCACAACTGTATACTGAGCCAGGGTTACTTTTCCTCTCGTTACTTGTTTATATATTTGTTTCCTTCTTTCTTTCAATATTAAGACAATCGAAAAGACGATGTGACCTTTGACCTTCTGAACACAATGACAAAAGTAGAAATGACTGTTGCAGATGGATAGATCGGGATAAATGCGAGCCAGTCGAGATGTTTATCCAAGAGTGGCTAGACCTCGGTGTCCGGTACGTGGGCGGGTGCTGTCGTACTTACGCCCCTGATGTCTCTCGGATAAGAAATCAGGTGCACTGTTGGAGGGACAGGTGTCGTTTCCAAGCGAAGTACAAACAAACTGCTAAAGAAAACATCAACTGACCGTTTAAACTTGTTTCAATCTTACACGTGCCATTATTTTGAAGATTTTTTTTATATGTTTGTGTTTTTAATCTACCTGATGAAAATTTTCTTTAATGAATGAATACCTATTACTTCTGAAAGTAAATTGAAGTAGGTGTGTAATTAAACATTGTAATAATTGTGTAATTAAAATGAATTATTGAACGCTTTTGTTTTTTATTACAACGGATATTTGTGGAAGCTTTTTTAGTTCATGGCTTAAGTTAATTTTTTTAGGTTTTATTAATTCCTTTTAAATAATTATCAATTGCTTATACATACAAATATGTTTCACATTATGCTCTTGATGATTTATTAAGGTTTTTCCTGAACTGAAGTCGCCTTAATTGCAATAAATTTTATAAAAATAACTCTAATATTTTCCAGTGAATCATAAAAATTCATACGTCCTTATTCTGCAAGATAAAGTGCAAGATAAAGTTACATGTGAAATGTACCATAAAAAGTGACGCCATTACTCTTCAAATGTAGGTAATCTTCATTACCATAAAAAATTAGCCTAAAAGATATAAATGTTCACTCTATAAGAGCAATACAAAATCATAATTTTATACAAAAGCCAGTAAATTGTGATTCAACAATTTAAGTATAATACTATTGTAAATATAAATTACTAGATGACTCGGACAGTATATAGTTACATTGTTAATTCCATATAAAAATACCATTGCGACTTTTCCGTGTATTTTCTTCTATTCTTTCATACAAACCTTGTGCTGACAATTTTTTTTATTAAAGATGGGTTTGCTCTTGACCAGCATCTATCCCTGTAGGAAGGATGGGGCCGACGATGGAGCGAGCTCACCCAGAAGATGCCTATTCACTAGAACCTTGAAAAGATTTGGGTTGTATGAGCTCGGAAATACAGAAGCCGGCAGGGAGTTCCAATCCTTGGCAGTGCGCATTATAAAAGATGTTTTAAAGCGCTTGGTCCGAATTAGAGGGATTACGAACATAACAAAAAAAAACAGCAAAATCGGTCCTGCCGTTTTCAAGTGATGCTCTGTCACACTCACACATGTGGAAATTAATTTTAATTTATATGTATACATAGATATAGATAGATATAATCAAATTGGTAGACAGCGTATATTATATAAAAGATGCTAATATAAAAGATAAGACAAACATGAATGCCATATCCGATTCCTTTATAGGTATCGTGTCTCTTATCTTCTATGCTCTCAGGGTCAGTTGCTCACTTACATTCGCCTTATAGTTTTGCTCGTTTTAATGCAATTGCACAAATTGTAAGCCTGTCTGCCACCGATTATCATAAAAATGAAGATAAGTAGTTTTAACAAAGTTGCAAGTGAAGCCAAATTTATTAAAAATTAAAGTTCAGATTGATTCACAACTCCAAAGTCGATGGCTGAGGTATAAGTTACAAAAAAAAACCACTGTAATTCTTATTTAGATATTAAACGTAGAACGAATACAAGCAGCAAATATGGCCTTGTTGGTACAATTTAGTTTTATTGTAGGTAAGGTAGAAATGCAAAATGGGGCGGGAGTTGTCGACGACAAATTGGAAATAAAATTAAAATGCTAACGTTTGTTGTTCCCGAACGATGCGCGACAGAAGTTCTAAATTCCAGATACAAAAGAAATAAAAGAACCTGTTTGAACTGGAGCACGAGGGATTGTCGAATAATTGGATCGACAACTTTTAATCTACGAAGTAGGTAGGAAGATAAGAAATGAAAATTAAAAAAATGATAGGTAATAATTTTAAAATTGTCGTAGTTGCGGGAAACGATGTATTGGGAAGTCATAAGTTGGGCAGGCAGGCCCTCTGTACCACCACCTTATAGAAGACCACCGTCCATCAAGTGAGCCATCAGCCTGCCTGTCTGTAGCGGCCCCTTATCGTGAGATGAATCACAGGCTCGAACACGCACTCAATAGGCGGACGACCGACAAGTCTACTCTCGCCTATGGCTCTCGTAATACCTCGCACGAGACAGTATTGCCCGCGTGAGGAAGAGAGTAAATAAACGCATACACTACAATGCCGACAATTAGACAAACAAGACTAATTAGAATGTAACCCCGCTTATAGTTTGCATACATCTTTTGTTTATAATATTGGTGCCGTTGCGGGCTGATAAAAAGTTTCCTGTCGTTACTTTTAACTATCGTAAACTTGCAGCCCGTAGCTTCGCCCGTGTTGAAAAATAACGTAACGCCTAACATCATTTATTGCAGTTACAGCTTTGCCATGCGTTAGATGATCCCTCGGAAACCTGCAATTTCTGCAATCCTGGCAAAGTGTATATAAAAAATCATGATGATTGGTTCAGCGGTTTAGGCATGAAAAGGTAACAGACAGACAGACAGAGTTACTTTCACATTTATAATATTAGTATGGATTCCTGCTTAATGATAGCGATGTAGTTTTTTTTTTAAAATTGAAATGTCATCTTTGTCATAAGGGAACTAAGAGAACTTTAAGTGGCCAGTTATCATAGTAAGGAGGTATATGTACGTTATCAATACTTCTTGGTAATTTTTAATGGTGTGACAGGAAAACAATTTACCTACGCCTTAACTATCAAAGTACTAACTGCCCAGTCTAACTAGTCTACTACTACTAACTCCTCAGCTTCATATTTTGTTTTATTTAGAACTAGCAATCCGCATTGACATTAAGTTCCATAGTATTTAATTTTTTTCCTTATAAGGTCGACAGTCAGGCTGACGGTCTACTTGATAGTAGGTGGCTACCCTCGCCTATAACACAAGCAACGCCACAGGTGCTGCAAGTACACTATCGATCATAGTGGGATTGAGAATAAGGGATTGGGGTAGGGAAATGGGCTCTGGCATCCCTTGCTCACTCACCGAAACACAACACGTGCTGTTATTTCACGGTGGTCTTCTCTAAAGGAGTGGTTACTGCCGCCAGACAGGCTGTCCAAATGACTACGAAACGCAGTGTGTTATGCCACAACTAATGGAACTAATTGAGGAACTTGTTGCAATGGATAACTACATTTTCATAGGCATTATTGCCTTAAGTGATCCGATGAGGTCTGCCCTTCTGTGTCCTATCTAATAGGTTGGGGAAAAAGTTTCTTCGCATTTTTATGAAAATTCAAAACTTTTTTTTTCGTTATTATTATTTACATTTAATTACAGTATATATGTGCGATGACTTTACTCCATTTTGTAGATAGTACCATAGTCCCGTTGCTGTAGAAATTTTGGGACTTCTGATAAAAAAAAAACGAGACAAGTCGTTAACTTGACATTGCCTAAAGATTCTGAAGAGACCGAAACAGGTAGAAATCTGAAGGTGCAAGGTCAGGGCTATATGGCGGATGCATTAACACCTCCCAGCCAAACTCTCTTCATTTTAGCTGAGTGGCTAAAGATATGTGTGGTCTAACGTGGGTCTAACGTTGTCCGGGTCATGTCACTACCTACAAGATGGCAAAAAGTCATCGAATAAAATGCCACGTAAGTATATTCGAAAGAATGCCAAAACGCGTTGATTGCACTGGAACCCTTCTTTAGATTTTTTTTCTTTCGATCTTTTCGGGGCATGCCGGCCTCTCGTAGAGGCTTACTTACATTCCAATTTTCCAGTTCTCTTGTGTCCGTATTACCATAAAATGAGAGAAACGACACTCGGAATATAGTTAGGTTTAAAAATACGTTTAAATTTTCTAAACTCATTTCGCTAGGTAATATATAAGAGCCGACAAACACGCCAAGTAACAAGATTAGTCACGATGTGACATAATGAATTTAACCCAGCGCCTTTACTCACACGTGCCGCGTCTATATTTAATCTTCATTGTCCTTTCACCGGTTATTAGTAGTACGCAGTGAACTTTAAGAAAATCTGTTTAAAGTGTTAGATTTAAGTACACATCCGTAGAGCCCTTCACTCCAACACCTACGCCCTACGTAGATGTACAGATGCGGTTCAGTGGGCACCCAGTGAACCGGATCGCCTGTCACAACCCACCATAGTTTAGAATAGTTTCAGTTATATATTGCAGTTGGTGTGACCCCGTTTTCTAAATCGGCCCGAGACAACTGTAATTATGTCCCGCTATTTATTATCGCATATAATCGTTTGATGTTTACCTCTCGTGAAATTTCACCAGAATTTATAGTTATCAATAACTCATTTAGATCTACAAAATTTATATGGTTTTTCTACGATCGCTTATTATGTCAACAGACTTAAAGTTTTTTAACCGTTTTAAAAATAAGTTTTAGAAACAAATAATTTATATATCTACTAATACAGATGTTCATTACATCGTCATTTCACTAAAAATATGCTGAAAGTTTGTATATAACGTTTGTAGAATTGAAGAAATTGAAAAAAAATTTGAAGTAAGTAAGTAAAATGCAATAAATCTTTAAAATAATTTAAAAATGGAAAGTTAGACAAGAAAATAAATTATCTTGAATTTTCAAAATTATACGCATTTTCTTGTAATGTAAAAGTCTGTCTATATTAGGACGATTAGAATTAGAACCAAACTTTTCAAGAGAATTAGCAACTTGAAGCGACAAGGGCAATGGTCACATTTTATTATCTACGATTATTATATTAATAATAAACTAACTCTAATTATGAGAAATTCTTTTATTATGACTGACACGCATTTTACATTATGAGATGACGCAACGATTATTCATCATTGACGTTGCTTGCATATCTTTGGCAGATAGCCACAGATTATTAATATCTTAACACATTTGTCGTAGAGAGGATAACCGATGAGGTGGAAACTGGAATGGCTCCATTCGAGAACTCCATAATTGGGAAGCGCAGCGTGGCACGACCTGCAGCTAGGTGGACAGACGACCTGAAAGACTTCTCAGGAAGCGGCTGGATGCGAAGGACAGAAAACCGTGGAGAGACACATTAGGCTGATGAGGCCAAATATTTTTTTTAATTTGATGTTACATTTTTTTAAAGGTCAAACTTACATCCTTTTTAGACTTACAGTATGTGACAGTCCACTTTATAGTATGTGGCTACCGCCGCCTATAGCAACGCCACAGGTGCTTTAAATGCGCTGTTGGCCATAGTAGATTAGGAAGGGATAGGGAAATGGAGTCTGGCATCCTTTACTCGAACACATTCAGCAGCATATCAGACATTCAAATTAAAGTAGATTTGTCAGATAATCACCCCTCGTATTTCTTGAGATTAAGTCAAACGAATTCTGTATAAAGTGTCAAAATTTATTTTTTATTTTATACGAACTTATACCAATGTACAATACTATAAAATGCACTAAGTACCTACTGTTTTGAACTATGGTACAATTTTAGGGTTGACGCCGCATCTGTATCTCCTCAGACGTTGCTCGTTTTCTTAGGTGACTGTATCTATCTTATACCATCAAGTGGACGGTCGAAGTGTCTGCGACCCTTTTTAATACATAAAAAATTAATAACGGGAGTAGCATTTGGATTTCATCATTCATATGATTTCTCAACTAACTCGACAATAGGGCTATTTAAGGCTCAGTAATAGGAAAACACACCAGTCATTCCATTCCAACAAACTAAACTGACCAACAAGTTGTGTAGAATGGAACTCCAATTGACACCTTTTTCCTTCAAATCAACTTTTTTTTAATATGTTAAGGTCGACAGACAGGCTGACGGTCCACTTGATGGTAGGTGGCTACCGTCGCCTATAACACAAGCAACGCCACAACTGCTGCAAGTGCGCTGCCGACTACAGTAGGATTGGATAAGGGATTAGGAGGGGATAAGGAAATAGGCTCTGGCATCTCTTACTCACTCACCGAAACACAACAGCACGTACCTATATGCTGTTATTTCACGGTGGTATTCTGTATCTGATTTATTAGATAGTTCATTTAAGAACTGATCGGTAAGCGGTCCGGGAGCGGGAACGTGGCCCAGTGTTGCCCACAAATTGGCAACTCCGTACGGAACACAACCTGGAACGCGTCCGACTGTTTGTGATAGCGCCGCTTCGGTAGCACTGACGGTTTCTATGTGGTGGCATGCTGCATAGAACTCGCACATTAAAAAAATTCTAGTCTCCGGAACCGGAACACTCCCGGTGCCGCTTCAGTGTGTGTTAAAAATAAAATGCTCTGTTCAATACTTAATATACTTTATTAAATAAATACATGTTAATACTAAGGCAATCGTGAAATACTACAGAACAATATAATACCATATTAGTAGCAAATCGGCGGCGGCCGTGTTCCAACAAGCTTAGGTAGGTTTCCTTTCGTGTTGAAAACTTCACCAATTTTTCGTTTTATTTTTATATGTTGCACTGGTTTTCGTGCTATTGAGTGAACATACTATTATAATTCTATAGTAGGTTCAGCGTTCTGTGCGAAATGCATTTTAACATTTACTCTCTTTTGCGTCCTTTAACAGATTTTTCGCTTGCAACGTTGCTATGGCAAGAGTTCGTTCTTGTTTCTCGTCGTTCAGCTGCATTTGTAAGTCCCTAACTTCTATCTTTAGAGTTTTCACTTCGTTCTGTAAGCGTATGAGCATTGTTCGCAAACCTAGTGACCCGTAATTGGAAGTCGAGTGTATGGGAAGCGAAGGCGATCTCACAAAAGCTTCCATCGGCACTGGACTCTCATCATCGCATTCTGAAAAGGCGTTAAAACGATTAATGTCTATTCGCGAACACTCCCTTCATAACTACTTTTTTTTACCCACCTTAAATTGGAGAAAAGTGGTAGGGCATATTTAATAATTTAAATAAAAATATGAAGTTACTGTAGGCCTAAGTTATACGTCCAATGTTACCAAAGAGTAAATATATTAGTAAGTATACATTGTCTGTCTCTATGTCTGTACATCCACTAACTCCTAAATCACGCACGGATGTTAATGTGGTTTTCATTAAGGAAAAGAGCAATAAAGGAGGTAGTCTTAAATATATACATATTTAAGACGACCTCCTTTATTGCATAATAATATGTATAATAAAACCTAATTGCATCAGTGTGAAGCCGGAGGCGGGCAACTAGTTTACTATATAAAAAAACCTTTATGGTTTAAAACCTTATATAGGCCTGTTAAAATTTCAAACAGCACATAAATATAAAATGTTTAGATTACTTTAACAAAATCTTTATAAATACAATGATTTCATTTTATATTAATTATTTAATCGTAATATCTAATAGGTGAGATAATTTGAATTGACATTAAAAAATGACATTTTAATGTATGCAATATTTTGCAATATGCAGTATATGCTATTGTGAAGAGTTATTCAACCGTGCTATGTGAAGGTTTCATTGCATAATTTTGAATCGAGAACAAAACAGAAAGAGCGTTCAAAAACAAGATGGCAACCTCATTTGTCATTATTTGCGATAGGTAGAGAATTTCAAAAGAAAAAAAAATTATTATTCCATAAACAACCAGTCATATAAATTAACTACTTCTATTTACAAAAAATGTGAATTTTACTTCTAATTCTTCGCAAGTCTAGAGAAAGTTTGACACGTCGTCGGGTAGAAACAAGATCGCATTGTTTAAATACTTATAAACACATGGATAGGTAAATCACGCAAATAACATTAACAAAACTACATTTATCCCAAAAATATTCGTTTTAACGATGTCTTAAGTAAAATACTGTATATTTTTTTTATTATTTTTATAGATCGCTCCTTCTGAGATGTTGCTTGTTCTGAGTGTAAAGGTCAGCAGCGTTATTCTAGCATAAGTTGTATGCGTAGTATATTATAAAATTACATAAGCAATGACATAAGTATATTCTAGCCTAAGTAAATTTGAATTCTCAGTGACATTTGAAAATAGTATCCAATCTTTTCACTTCCTAACCGCGTTTATTTGTTCTCTTTCTGACTCTGTCTCCTAGTGCTACGTAATGAAAAATACAACTTCTAGAATAGTAGTGTGCAGGCCAATTCTTTTTGCTTGGTGCATTTAATGCATAACATATGTGGCGTGTTTGTATAATGTAAAAAAAATGTATTAGGGAGTGTCAAAAAAAATACATTTATCTAACTATTTAAATAATTTATATTAAAATATCATAATTAATAGGTACAATATATTTGAATAAACAATATATAAGGCATTAAATAACACACAATCATATTTTATTAGTGTTATAGATATTCTTATTGCCTATACGAGTAGGTACATTTTCTGTTTTATATGCATATTTAACTTTATTTTTCACATTAAAAAACATTCTATTAACGACTTTATAAAATGTATTTCTAATTGAGGAACGAAATAGAATACGTGCAACCACAATGAAATTACATACAATTCACAAGACAAATTAAATTTGTTCAACATTGCTAAAAATTTCAAGGCATTTAATGCCAAATCCGTTATATAAATTCACGAAAAAAAAAAACATAGTAAGTATATTATATTTATAATAAGGCCAAAGTATCAGTCGTAAAGTAAGTTCCTACAAATAAATAGATTATTTTTCACAATTACTCATTAAAAATTCTATACAAAAAAATATTGTTTGAAGTTAACGTTTTTGAAAAATATAACAGCAGAAATTACAACAGTAAATGGAGATGAAACAAAACGTATATCGGATACACACCAGATATTCAAATATAAATAATATTTACTTTTATATATTTACTATGTAAAAACAAATTTTATGTTGGTAGGTATCAATTATATTATATTTTTATCAGGCGAGTGAGAAGCTTATCAATTTAACTATTAAATAAATACATACAGTACTATTATTATTATTATTATTAAAAATTGAGAACGAAATTATTAATTGTAATGCATGTTAATAAATATGCTATACTACTATTAATACATAAAATGCTAAGCGATACACAATTATGATTGGAAAACATATAGTATCAAATTACTGCTTGGTCAGGGTAAAGGAGTAATTACACTTATTCAGCTTTTGTACATAGTAAAAACGGCGTTCGTTCAGATAAATCGCGTCCGTTCAGGTACGGAGACAAGGTTTTTTTTCTATTGACAAAAGCTGAATTAAGCTGAATAAGTAATGTGTTACACTCTAATGCCAGAAACACTTTACCGCACCGCGTCCCCGCCGTGTGTTGCCACACTCGTCCGCAGCGTGACCACAGTCTAACCACACTTACGTTATACAGTCGGGCAACGCTCAATGTTCGAGCCTGCATACTGAAGCGAGTTCGTCGAACGTTGCTCTACGAAAGTACTTTCGTTGCCTGACTGTATGATGTAAGTATGGTTAGACTGTGGCGTGACCGTGTGTAGACCGTGGAATTTACGTGGAGCTTACTACCCACGACGGCTGTAATTTTTTTTCGCGCCCTATCTTTATTGTCTACGTCCCTATATTTTTCATTTGCCTGATCACAAAGTACAGGAAAGTTTCTAATTTCTTCAATAAAATTGTCTGCATTCACTTATAGATGCTATTTTATTTCTAATGTGAACGATAATGATAATGAATAAAATGAATGAAGTAATAAAATAATAATAACAAATGATAGAAAGTGAATTCGCAAACTAAATAAAACTAATAAGCACGGTGCGGAGAGTAGGTGCGGACCACGGAGCATATACAAAGAGGAGATGTTGTTATTGAATTTTTCTATAGACCCCGCCCAATTATACTTTTTCCATCTAGCGGTAAAAAGAAAACCTTCGTCTATCGACCTTTCACTACGTTGTTTAGCTATGTATTGCTAGATAGCACTAGTATCGAATACAGGGACGTACTGAATTTCAAAGAATTGTTTATTTTTCAACTAATTATTTATTTACTCAAATTGTACAGCTCCTATAACTTAATATACAGAAAAAAACGTAACTAATAGCCAATTAATCCATTCCCGTTTTAAGTCATCTCTGGATGGAAATCTAAAACATAATTATTTACTGATTAATAATTAAATTTATAAAAACAATTTTAATTACGGCCCTGTATATACAATTATTGACTACTTCACGATAGATGGCAGGCGAGCTAAGTAAGGTTTAAATCAATGATTAAAATATAATAAGACGACATTTTTCTCAACAAAGAAGTCTTTAGTAAAATTATAGCCAACTTAAATACGTATAATTTTGAAGATATAAATGTTATTTACGTAGCTAAAAGCCGTTTATGTTATACAATATTGCGCCATCTTTAGTCAAGTAGCATAACTATGGCAATGCAAAGATATTTTTCTAGAATTCGTCTCGATAAAGTATGAATAAAATTACTCACAAGTGAAATGTGATGCCATCCATGGCATCGGAACGTCTATCCGAATAGTTTTTACACGATAGCACACAACACTTCATATTTTTTTACTTATTTTTAATTATAAAGTTAATAGAAAATTGCAAATGAATTTTGACTACAACAAACAAGCGCCACCACTCCGTGCCGATGTCGACAGCAGACTGACCAAGACCACGCCCACAAAAAATGACGTCAGGACCTAGTTTGAAATCAGTGCACAGTTGTTTAGGCCATCTCCTCTTTGTATATGCTCCGTGGTGCGGACGCGGCGATACAATTCCTTGGGATCAGTCCATCGCCGTATGATGGCCAACAGACGGCCGTCACACGGCGCGGACGCGGTGCGGTCAAGTGTATTCCTAGCATAACTCGGCACCTTGTTGGAATGCAAACACCTCCCCCGCCACCCGCTCACCTCTTTTCCTACATCCTGTCGCGGTAAAATGACGTCATTGGGACGAGGTGCCGAGTTCGGTAGGTCAAATGATACATGTATTGTATGTTAAATCAATATAAATTAACAAAAAGTCATCGACCTAAGTCATCTCGCCTAAAAAAATCCATTGGAATTAAATTTTACCATGAATATAATTTTATTGCTAAGGAAGATGTAAGCAACGTTTTTTGTCATAATGTAGGTAGGTACAACTTCTCCGTGAAAACAAACGGTCAACCAAGTCAACAGCATTTAAATTATTTTTTAGTTAATAAACTAGAATAGAAAAAACAACGCGAAATTTAACTGTAATAAGTGATTATAGTTTCTAAAAAAAAAAAATTTCAATTGACAACTAAAAATTAACAAAATTATGATGAAAAACTTAATATTTTCTGTTGTATACAAATCTATACTTATAATTAAATCGTAAACGAGCCGTTTAAAAAAAAATACTTTCTGAAACGGCTTAACCGATTAGAACGCGGTTTTCACTGATGTATTGTAGCAAGCTTCCCGTAACATTTAGCGTAGCATTTAGTCCCGTAACATTTCAATCGGTTTACAAACAATAAAATTACGCGCCATACCAAATACCACGCGTACGAAGTTGCGGGCTCAGCTCACTCGGAAATAGTATCATATTGTAACTAAATAAAATAAAATTTTCAGCAACAGTTATTGATGAATAGACGTGACCTTTATTGAAGATACGAGATATGATGCTGAGGTTAACGCGACTACCGATTAACAGATTAAGAAAAAAAAAATGAAAAACGTAAGAAACGCAAATTTATTTTAATTTTAATATTTCTGATGTTCTTATAAAGTATTTGACTACTTTTATAATTCAAATGCTGAGGTTGAACCAATTTCATAATTAAAATACATTGAACTGCATAATCCACAAAACGAGTTTTCGAATTAAAGTTTCAAAAAAAAAAAAAATTGAAAACTCCAATGAAAATAAAAGTTTAAGTAAATTACATAATTACTAATATGCATACTTAAATATGCGGTCTAGTACATAGGAAATTTACAAAATTAAGTTACTCGACCATATAAAGCTATTACAATTTGGTGAGCCGACCAATATCATCTTACTAAAATTGCATAAACTTGCTTTAGGTATGTAATACAATAACACAAACTATTACAAATTGACTGTATGTTAATGAATGACCTTTTAAAAAACTCAATATTAAATAATGACATGTCTTAAAGTATACTTACATACTATAACTGAAAAATGTATAATGAGCTTACGTTTTTGCTTTTTATAAATATACTCGTATTCGCCCCGTTATAGGACGCTTCAAGCCATCTTGATCAAAATATCCATTATATAAAATATAGTGATTGTTACTTTTGCATTTAAAATGATAGTTTGAATAAAAAAGGGGACATTATTTAGTTAATGGGAAAAAATTACAAAAATATATTTAATTTCTAACAGAAAAATATATATATACACGTATTATTTATTATTCTAACGCCCAATTCAAGAGTGACGAGCCCGTTGGATGAGTGGTTAGGGTGCTTGCCTTAACGGGTTTCCAGGGTTCGATTCTCAGCAGGCTCAACTTTGAAAAATGAACTTTTCAAATTTGGCTCTGGTCTGAATCTGGAAAGTAGTGACAGGGCACACTGCGTTTTGCAGTCATTTGGGCAGCCCGTCTGGCGGCAGTAACCACCCTTTTACAGAAGACCACTGTGAAATAACAGCCCGTGTGCTGTTGTGTGCTGTGAGTAAGCGATGCCAGAGCCCATTTCCCTATCCCGTCCTAATCCCTTATCCTTAATCCTACTGTAGTCGACAACGCACTTGCAGCAACTTTGGCGTTGCTTGTGTTATAGGCGACGGTAGCCACCTACCATCAAGTGGACCGTCAGCCTGTCTGCCGATCTTAACATAAAAAAAGTAGTATAACAAACATAATCCCTTCTGTTCTATTATCCTGTAAGCAGCCTGTAGGTTGGTCATCTGTGACGTAGGTAATCGTATTAATGATAACAATCTTGGCTGTTTTAAAACTGCAAATTTTTCATGTTTTTTTTTTAATATTCCATTTTACCTAAAAGCAAGTGTCCTTTACTTAAGTAGTAAGTTGCTTAAGTGTACTTTATTTGAGTAAGTCTACTTATGCTATAGACGAGTAACAGTTTATTCGATGAGAAGCAATAAAATAAGCGGCATTATCGCAATTAGCACTCTACCAACATGGATGGATACACAATTACCAAATTGATAACATCGAAATATCAAAGGAAAAGTTATGGTCACAAATATTGTTTAGACCAACAAATGTGAAATTAACAAACACCAACGTAAAAGAGGTAACAAAAAATTACATTCGTTGTGCAGAAAAAGGGGGAAGAGCTGGAACGCCGAAAATAATTATAACAGTTGACAGCAGCGGTTTAACGAAGTGGCCACGCACTCTGTGTAAATATTAGAGCGCGCTGCACTCCCCCAGTCAATATTTAATTAACGGCATGCAGTGGACCTTCGTTAACAGCGGTTTAGGTATTATACGCTTTTTTCGTGTTTCATCGTCCGCACATATTGCGGGATGACGGTCAAATTCGGAGAAACGGGATGAAGCGAAAATTCTGAAAGAAGCCTGGGTTGCCAATTAAATAGAAACTGAATCTGCGTCTAGTTTTATATTATTCAGTTTTTTATTATTATTAAAGATGGGTTTGCTCTTGACCAGCATCTATCCATGTAGGAAGGATGAGGCCGACTATGGAGCGAGCTCAGGCAGAAGATGCCTATTCACTCGAACCTTGAAAAGATTTCGGTTGTATGAGCTTGGTAATACAGACGCCGGCAGGGAGTTCCATACCTTAGCAGTGCGCATCACAAAAGATGTTTTCAGGAAGTTTTCAGGAAACGAAATGGTTTGTTAAAAACAAATTATACTGTATAATCAACCGTTAATAAGGATAATTAATTAAATTTTATTGTCAATAATACAATATGGATTTTTCATTTTAATCAAAATGAGTTATTATGTTATGGGAGTAATAATATTTAAACTATTTCCTGTACAGTCGCCGTCACGAGAAGCTGTAGATTATGTAAACATTCAGGGGTT